>JAQFVV010000120.1:1922500-3317500 GCA_028023455.1 Epiperipatus broadwayi
AAAAAAAGATAAGATGGATTTATTTGCATATTTTCAAAGACTCTATCTTGTATTTAGAGTGAGAGTGGTCCTCAGTTTTATAAATTCATACAGTGCATGTGTTTGGGCAATTCCCTTATGACTATTATATGTAAAACACTGTTAGATAAATAAATAATTAGTTATATATATAAAATAGTCATATTTTTAAGAATGCACTCCATTAAGTTAATAAAATTATAATACCAATTGGAGGTCCTTACATTACCGGATAGAATAAAAAATAACGTATAAAATCCCCATTATCGTCAATTGGATATAATGTCTTTGCAGTTTAATTCAACAATCGTTGAATTTTAACCTTTAAACCCTACATTGCTTCATTTATTATTCAGCCTGTTTGAAATTGATCATTTTAGTTTTTAACAGATACTAAAATATAACAAAAATAGCCATCTACTATATGTTTGGAATAGTACCTACTTTTAGTGCCACTATAATTTTAATATTGGAGAATACTAATCTAATCCATACAAAATTCTGCGCCAGTAAATGCTTGTCTTTTTAAAAAATAAAAATACTAACATATATATAATAAGTGTTAGATAAGCAGTGTTAGATTAAATTATTACAGCAATTTTATTTCTTTCCAATCTGTCGTAAATATCATATTTGAAATAACAAAATGACTATTGTTAATTTCAATTTTTAATTTAACTCAGTCAGTTTTTTTTTTTTCTCTTCACTGGTTGCATTTAGTTTACAGTATTTTATATTGTGTTAGAATTTCTGAGATACTTTATTATGATTTACATTTTTCTATTGTTGCCAGCATTAGAACAATTATTTCACACCTTCAATAAATAAGTTACTCAGATTTCTTGAAAACCTACAGAGAAGTTAATTGAAAACATTTCATTTTGTCAATCTTTTATATGTCAACCTATAGAAAATGTCATCTAAAACTAAGTAGTCGTTAATAACATATGACAACCAGATAAATCTACAAGTCAAAGAGCCGAATATATCTTGTTTTTGATTGGAAGAAGAATGTCATCTGTATTACCATATTTACATTTTTGATATTGATTAGCTGTAGAAAGTAATTTATTTTTTTAACGATGTCATAAACCTTTTAACTTTCATTTGTGTGAAACGCTAATTTTGCAATGTATTCATTAATATTTAGATCGATCAGATTTTTAAAGAAATAATATTTTACTATTTTGGTTTATGTTTAGAATTGTAATAATCTAAATTGAAGATTTTGAAAAGATATTAAATTCGTAATGAAATATTAAAAAATAATTGATCATGATTAATTATTTTACGCTATTGAGCATTTATAAAACCATCTATACAGTCATCTAACCGTCCATTCATTCATCCATCTATCTATTAATTATCGTTCGTTTTATATATCCATTCACCTACCCATCTACCTAACTGTTGGAAAGTACATTACATCCATCTGTCCATTCATTTATCTAGCTACTGATCTATCAATTTGCTTATATATACAGATAAAATTTCAAATCAGATAAAAGAGTTATCATGCAGTTAAAAGATAGGTAAACTTTTACATTTTTTTCTTTATATACATTTTATCAATCTTTTTTTAATTGTCAATTATTATTATCACCGTATCAAAAACTAAAAAATATTCTGGTACTGTGGTATTAGAGCTGCGACATGAAGAATTATAATCGTTTAATCATTAAATTAATTAGGTTATTAAATCAAAAATATATTTTAAAGTCTAAATTAAAAAAAAACAATTTAACAAAAAAAAAAAAAAAATACGAAAAGCATTAATGTGAAGAATAGTTAAAATACGTGTTTAAATCAAATTGGGTGTGTGTTTGCACGTGCATATTCTGCATAATTTATTTTAATCCATTGTACAGGCTTACACCTGCATTTATATATGTAATATATGCGGGATTCGAACTCAGACTTCCACACGACCTACAACTCTCAGTGCCATCTTATATTGCTGACTCACCTGACCACACATGTTGAAAAGATAAATAATCACCAATATGCATATTTCGTGCTAAACCAGCACTCATTAAAGTATGAAGATTGGTTATCTTAATATAAAGCTGAGTACTAATTGTATATATGTGTGGAGATGGTAATCTGAACCAACTGATGAGTGCTGGTTTAACACGAAATACGCATATTGGTGATTATTTATCTTTTCAACATGTGTGTGATCAGGTGAGTCAGCAATATAAGATGGCATTGAGAGTTGTAGGTCGTGTAAAAAACTGAGTTCGAATCCCGCATATATTACATATATAAATGCAGATGTAATCTTGTACAATGTATTAAAATAGATTATGCAGAATATACACATGCAAACACACACTCAATAATGATTAAACGATTATAATTCATGTCACAGCTCTAATACCACAGTACTATTATTCTTTATGATATTAGCTACCATTTTTTCTGTTTTTTTTTAAAGTAGAAATTTCCCATTATTTATCTATTCATCATATGGTCAATCACTAGGAGAGTAATGTTTAAGGAATGACATAATTGCATTCATTTCCTTAGATATACTTCCCCACCTTTCTCTCTTTCTTTAATGAAAAATTAATCTAGTATTTTCTCTCTAACTGTATATTCTTATTTCTAAATTAACTAACTGCACTCAAATATATATTTAATGTTTTCAGCTTTCTCACTAAGATGGACATTGAAAATGAAGCACCAAAATAATTATTTAATATGAATAAAACTTTTCAGGTAGACCCTATTCTTCATAATATTGAAATGCTTAAAATTCAAATCATCTTATTTGTTGTGTTAAGGAATAGAAAGCAAATGGCAAATTACCATCATTATTGGTTGATAGATGGATGCCTAACTTGTTCATAATATTTTATTTGGCAATTAAGTCTACTCTTTGCAGAAAATATAAGATAAGACTTGTTATAGTCTTACTACCTAAAACTTGCCTCAAATCAAGCTCCCTGTTTACAATGGTCAATCAAAAGTCTACAATCAAAATATTATGACATAAAAATTGAATTTTTATGACATTTCAAGATTGATCTTCATAGACACAACTAGAATCTCATCAAGAGATTTTGAACAACCTTATGATCAATGTATTTATCTGCCTCACAAAATAGAATTTAGCAGCTTTTGGTCTATGTAGATCTGGACAAACACAGTTTATAAAGCACCACATAATTAATTGCTGTCAAATCTATAGAACTGAGAACTTAATAAAACCATGGTAGATTTATCTTCTGCTTAAAATCTTTACAGATTTCTTTATTATATTTTGTTAATGTTAAGTTGTCTAAAAAAGTCAATACTCTAAATAAACAAACAGTAATTGGGCTCAATATATATACAAAAAAAAACCAATATAAATGTATATGTATATTGTACCAGGTGATCACTTGTGTAGCTATCATATAAGGATACCAACAGGCTTTTACTACCCTAAAAATTCATTTTTGTAATTAGATATAGATATTGACAGGGTCAATATGACTGTTCATAGGTAGGAATTTAATTACCAGCAGTAGATAAAAAGGAGAGGCAGAGATTCTTATATGGAGAACCAATTGGGAGGTAAATAACAGTAACAAACATAAGACAATGGATTATTTATACTATGTTTATTAAAAACAAATATGTAGAAACCAACACTTAAATAAATATTAAAAAAATAAAAAAGTACACTAATATAGAGAAGTATTTATTCAGGTATAACTGTGATCGAGACAAGCCTTCTTTACACAAATGAGTTGGTCATTATTCTGAAAGAAATCACTATTCTAACATGGTAATCTTATACATGTACACTCTTCAAATAACACTCTGTTTTCTATTTATGCCAATTCTTGTTAAATCTTCAGCTTATATTAAGTCAATTTTACTTATAATATGAGTATGTTGTGATTGAACCTAAACCACAAGAAATAAAATATAAAGATGTAATAAAATGCTATATGCCTAGAATTATATTTATAATAATTAATAGAATCTTCAATAACTTCTCTTCCTCTTTCCTTCTTTATTTTTGCTTTTTTAATACATAACATATAATAACCACATTCCACTCTTTGGACACTTTAAAGCAAAATATATTTATTAATATTAAAGTTTTGACTGTTCCTAGCAGTCTTCATCAGATCTTATTATCTACTAAACTGGTGTAGTAGAAACAGTTTAGTAGATAATAAGATCTGATGAAGACTGCTAGAAACAGTCAAAACTGTAATATTAATAAATATATTTTGCTTCAAAGTGTCAAAAGAGTGGAATGTTGTTATTATATGTTAATAATTAATAGAATGCATATGAAGCCATTTCAAAGCTTGACATATACAATAGTAATCCTTTTATAGTTCTAGTTATTTAGAATTTAAAAGTACTACCATAAGAACAGTGGCAATATATCTGACCATAGTTGAGTGGTCTTTGCTAATATATAGCATGGATTAGGTAAATAAAACAAATTCTTAATGCTAAATAAATATATATTTAGTGGACTTACAAATGAGCCATCTTAATGCAAACATATACTTCACAGGGAAATACTTCTTACATATGTGAATGAAATGGTAATAGTATAATCTTAAATAAAATTTTCCCCAAGAATTTATCATATACATATCTACACTTGGGTCTCATTTTATACAGATTTTTTTTAATGAGATTTTGAAGTAATGCAATTCATGTTTCTTTTTAATATCTTTTATGTGATTAAGAAGTTCATATTTCATTATATTTATTAGATATCAAGAAATTTAAATTATTAATAACTTATTTTGACTTGAAATACTTTTTTCCTTCCAAAATATAATGTTATAATAGCAGCTAATGTGATTATGGTCTGAAGCTATTTAGAATCTTATTTATAAGTAAACAATAATAATAGATTTATACTTATGAGTATAAAAATATCACAATAAAGATTCAAAAATTTAAAACTTTTAAAACATTTTGTTAGATATAACAGAAATAACTATTTTTTTTTAGATTTTTAAAAATAATCAGAAATTATGAAGATTTTGTTGATTTTGTAAACTGAAAATAATCTTTCTAATGATAATATATAATCTTTTTGTTTTGATTGCGATCTCATTTTTTAAATATAGAAACAAAATGTGAACATTTAAATTTATTTCAGTAGTAAACAAAAATATCTATCAAATGAAGATAAATTTATTATTTTCTGATAAGTAAAAATCATTTAATCATAGATTTTACATTGATGTGTGAGTCAAAAAAAATGTGAAAAAATGCTGAAGTCTGAGAGAGTTTGCTGCAATGAACAACCTTTTAAATTCCAATGAGAGCTAAATAGTTGTATGTCTGGATATTGTGAGCTTTATAAACAATTAGTAAAATTATCATCTCAAAGTACATTGTTGACAGAAAACCATTATCACAGCACAAGACTGAAGGTGACACTAGTTGTACTTCTTTTTGCAACAAATCTGATTTCTTACCAGTTCACAAATGAACTGCATATTGCCAAATAGTGATAATGATTAAAATATGTATGAAAAAATGTAAAATGAAATACTATATTTAATAAAAAAGTTAAAAAAGTTTGTCTTGTATCAATTTTTTTCAAATATTTGAAATTTTTTATTAGTCATACTTTATTTCCTTATTTTTTTTATGCAAATTTTAAAGTAATTTTTCCTTGTTACTTTGCTTTTATGCGATTTCTGAAAATTACAGAACATATTCCACATTTTCAAGGTAAGTTAAGTCTATTTTTGTGTGCTTATTTTTAATGTGGGTTTTGTGCAGAACCTTATCTACCACATAAAATGAGATCCAGATGTATATGAAATAATTAATTATCTGTTTGAAAATTTAATTACAAATAAGTACAGTAAAAGAATACAATTTATTGATATCCCCCCCCTTTTATTTAACAATGATTGTCATAATGCAAAAATTGTGATCATTAATAAGGTCAAGGAAAAAAATATATCTCTAAAAGTATATAAAAAAACTAAACATATAGTAGCTGTTTTATTCTCAACTGCATTAATGTATAAGGCCTCTCTCATTCATATCTAATTATACCATAGTGTAACCATAAAACAAAAAAACTTTCCTCCATAATATAAATATTACTTACATAAAACATATAATATAAAATTAGCTTATATTGAAATCATTAACAAGACAGTATATATATATGATAATTAAAAAAACAAAATAATATCACTCTTGGCTTACTGAGTTATGGTAAAAAAAATTCACTTAATTTACCAAAATTTTGTGATGGGTAGTGAACATTTTCTTTCTATATAGGCACAAAAATTAGTACATATTCTTTGTGTGTAGTTAAATTATGATTCTCATTATAGATATGTTAAGATTCATATGTGGTGAAGTTGGTATTTAGTCAGTTTAGGCAGTCAGTGTTGGCTTCATGTGAGGACAGAAATTATTTCTTGAAGAGAGAAGTTCATTTTTATAAGCTTAGCAATGCATATTGGCTAATATGGATGCTGAAGTTGGCTTTAGGTGCATTCTTGATTAATTCATTTACAGCTTCAGAAATAAGATGGGTGGCAGATTTCAAAACTCTTTAACAAACTGAAACAAATTGCAGTTCTCTGTACTCTTCCTTTTCTTTTTATGTCAAGATTTCCAGAGGCTTTTATAGAGCTCCTACAATTGTTCTTCATAAAATTTCTAGAATCTCCTGACAATTTACTAAAAATATTTCATATAAGCCAACATTTTTACATTATCGATTTGCAATATAATTAATTTAAATGAAAAGATTCTTTTCTGCCAATACTCAATGCAAAGAAATTGCAAATACCTTAGATTCATTATTATTAAATAGATTAAAACCAATTTACTTACATTAAGCACTGTCATTTGATCTTGCGATATAAAATTTTATATCGAAAAATTAGAAAAAAATAATTCCAAGATCCATTTCTTCCATATTTAACATTGCATTAATTAAATCTTTAGTTACCCAAAATTAAATAGCTTACAGTTAGTGTGTGTACATGATATTTATTATACTACCATTACAAATTACCTTTAATATCAATAATTATGCACTTTAAATGCTAGTTAAAGAAGTTATATTTATTAATAATTTATTTAAAGCTTAGCGCTTTCAAAACTCCATGGCTTCATACTCATAGCTGTGTGTGGTTGATAGTGATGAGGGGTAGTATTCAAATTTATTTTAATTAGTTATATGTTTCAATATTTTATTTAAAAAATATTGTTTGAATTAGTTTGTCCATCTTTTTGAAATGGTAAAACAGGTGTTTTTTCTATTAATTGATTGGGTGTTATTATTTATGAAATATGCCTCCTTTATTTTGCACCTATGGTCATTTCTCTCTTTACACACTATTCTGGGGTTGGTGGGTTCAAATCTGTGTCCAGTAGCTTTTTCATGTTCCAAAAATGCTGATGGAGACTCCCTGTTATTCAGTGCCCTTTTATACATATATATGTGCTGGGATGCTCTGTTTGTAAAGGTAGTTTTTGTTTCCCCATAATATGAGGCTCTGCATCTGGCCTGAGGGCATTATATTTGATACACCACTTGAGATGTTGATTTGGGATCAAGTTTAACTTTTGAATTGTTTATTAGTCTATTGGTGTTGGCTGAAGTGCGGAAACCAATAATAAATTCTTTTGATAATGTTATAGCTAAATGTTTGGCAATGTTAGGTATATATGGTATAGTTATTCTTGGTTTATTATCTCTGATTCTGCCTTGCTGATTTATTTTTTGCTTGCAACTGTGCTATTATTTTAGTTATGTGTCTATATTTATAGCCAACAGATATTAGTTCTTTAATGTATTTTAATATGTTATCTTTTTTGTCTGAGTTACATTTACATAAGTAATTATTTCTATGTAGAAATGCATTCAGTCCAGCATATTTATGTGAGTTGGGAACTATTGCACTCTGATGCATGTATCCTCTAATTTCTAGGGGTTTGATGGCCATGCAGTACATTACCTTTAAATCATAATTGAAATATAAAATAATTAAAATTTTAACATTAACTAAATCAACATCCAAAAAAATCATAATTTTGAGACCTGATCAAGTGTCTCAACTGTACCTTCGGTATGAAAAATAAAAAAAAAGTCTTTTTCACTTTTTTGTCTCCTTTTTCTTTATTTTTTAAATATATAACAAAGTTATATTTAACCATCACATGATCAATATTTCTTATGCTAGCACATAACTGTTATTAAAACAGGCACAAATCTCTATACAGTAGTGCCACTCAGTGCCAACCAGAGTAATCAATTGATGCCAGAAGGCTTGTGCATAAAATCCCCATGTAGTGCCTATTCATCCAATATCCCCAGACTAGTTTCTGGCTTGTGGCCTTCATCAGTTACATTTGCCAAATGTTTGTAACATGATCCACCAATAGAGTATCCTCTCAACTAACATCATTAATTACAGTCTGTTTACTTTAAACCTATCTGGATTTGTCATTAACTGTTGTCTTCAAACTGGTGGTTCTTTGTCTTTTACATAAGTTTGACCTTCATCTCTTGTACATTGTATTGTGTCTGTGTGATTTTGAGATGGCTCTTGCATTTTAAATCAGTCTGGAAGTTCTTTGATTATATTCCCATAATCTATCATTTTCTCAATGGAGCTTTTACAATTGCTCAACATGATTTGTTGAACAATAGGTGGCACAATGTATTGAATGGTTTAAATGATTTGACCATTAGACATTGAAAATGTGGTTAATGATTTTAGTTTTGACACTTGCCTTTGTAAAACTGTGTATGTGTTTCTCCTATGATGGTCAGATACTTTTCTTGTGATACCTTATGGGGGGAGGGGGATATACCATCCTGCTGTTCTTTACTCCAGAAGCTGTGCAGGATAATGTATCTATAATCTATAATGTCCTAGGCTTTAAACCCAAGGTATGCCACCAGACCTTGTCTGCTGCTTGCCAATTACGAAACTGGAATAATTATTAAAGGTTTTCCATATAGTTAAAGGGCTTTCCCCTATGTCTACTTTCAAGTTTTTACTTGTTTGTTTTTTTGCAATGAATTGACTCACCTATCCTATCTCCCTTTTATCTTTATTATTTACTTGAGCTATTTCATCCTGTTGACTGATGTGTCCTTCTTGTAATCTCTCTCTTAAACAAATATCTGCTTTCTTTCTTTCATTATTTTCCTTAGTTGTTCCATTTCTCATGCAACCTTGATTCTTTCCTTGTATGCATTTATTCTCTTTCTTACCTCTTTCATGTCAACTTTTATGAGCCTAATTTCCTGTGTTTTTTCTGATCTTTGCTCTATTCCTCTGTCAAACTATTCTTTACTTTTTTTTTTCTAACATCTAACATTTTCATAAACTCCTTTTGAGTAAATAAGCAAATATTTTATCTAGCGCCGTGCTTGCAATTATATTTCATTCCAATATCAGCATTTCAAGCTAACTGAGCACATTCCTTTTGAGAGTGTTAAATAAATGAATACTCTCCTCTTCAATCCAAGATATAGTATTTATGCAGGAATAAAGGAATCCCTTGAAAGGCTGATATTGGAATGAAATAAACTCCTTTTGGTTTTGTACTAACATGCCATTTAAATCTTTTTTAAATTTTCTCCATCAATTCTTTTTGAATTTGCATATTACCTTTGTGAATATTTGCATCTTCATGAGCTTGTCTACTTTCTTGACTATCTCCAGATTTTTAAATGTAATAGGACTACCTCCATCCCACCCTGCATCCATATGTGCATCTTTCCCCTTCATCCTACAGTTTTCATTATCCCAGGGCTGAATCAACACTTTGTCTATTTTTAATCTATCTTTTTCTGAATTATAATTAATTCAAACTTTTTTATTTTTAATTTCTGCTTCTAATCTACAAAATTACTTTATAAAAAACTCATTATTTTTCTAAATATTCATTAAATAATAAACTATCCTATTTCAAGCAAATCTCAGTCTCACATATATCACCCAATTAATACTGTCTGACTTTTTTCTTTCTTACTTTTATTTTAAAATTCTACTAAACTTCAAATGATATTTTACCAATTGGTTCCTAATATCAGCATTGTTTTTTTTATTTGTTTCATGTTGTGCACCATTTAATTAATATACTTATATGTACCAAACAGTCACCCATGTTGCCATCACATGAGGGCATCACCAGGCTTTTTGTAAGCTAGAAAATTTATTTTCATGATTAGTTAAAGATATTGATAGGATCAATGTGACTGTTTATAGGTGTGGATTTAATTACCATCGCTAGATCAAAAGGAGAGGCAGAGATTCTTATATAGAGAAATAATTGGGAGGCAGATAACAACAATAAATTCCAGGTAAGGGATTATTCATAATACATGTATTAAAAAACCCAAATATATAGAAACAAACGCTTAAAATAAATATTTAAAAAATCAAAAAATACACTAATATAGAGAAATATTTATTTGGATATAACTATGATTGAGGCAAGCCTTATTTACATAATTGAGCTGGTTTTTATTCTTAAAAAATCCCTGTTCTAACAATATAAGATTCACTAATAAATAAAATATATATAAAAAATTAAAAGGTAATCTTATATTGTATACTTTCCAAATGACACTCACTCTGATTTCTGATTTGCCAATTGTCATTAAATCTTCAGCCTATACTAAGTTGACTTTACTTATAACACAAGTGCAGTGCAAATGAACTTAAGCCACAAGAAATAAAATATAAAGATATAAAATTTTAAATGACCAGAATTATACCTCTAATAATTAATAGAATACATAGGAAGTTGTTCCAAAACTTGATCAATGCAATGCAATCTTTCCATAGTTCCAAATACTTGCAATTTAAAAATACTACCATAAGAATGATGGCAATGTATGTGGCTATGATTCAGTAACATTTATTAATACATAGCATGAACTAGGTAAGTAAAACAAATGTTTAATGCTAAACAAATATACATCTAGTGAACTTTAAAATGACACATCTTTATGCACAAATACACTCCATAGTGTAACACTTCTTATATAAGTGAATGCAATGATAATAGTATGATCTTAAATAAATTATTCCCCAACAATCCATTGTACACATATCAGCTTGAAAATTTACTTGCTACCAAGTAAAACCACTAAACATCACATGATCACTATCTCATACTAGCACATAAAGGCTCCTCAGTGATGAAGGCCACAAGCCAGAAAATAGTCTGGGGATATTGGATGAGTAGGCACTAGATAGGGATTTTATGCACAAGCCTTCTGGCATCCATGGATTGCTCTTGTTAGCACAAGATGGCACTACTATATAGAGAGTTTTGCTTTGTTTTGAATTGTTTATTACCAAGTACACTAAAAAAATACAATTTATTGATATTTCCCATTTTCTTATTTAACAATGACTTTACTGACTCCAAAAATTGTGATCATTAATAAGATCAAAGAAAAAATATATACTTCTAAAATTATAATAAGGAAAAGAAATCTAAACATATAACTGGTGTTCTATTCTCAACTGTATAAATGTAAAAAGCCTCTCACATTCATATCTAATTAGACAATAGCATAACCATAAACAAAACAAAAATCCTCTATAACAAATATTACTTCTATAATTCTATCTTCAGATTAAGATAAAACAAATTACATAAATTTAGCTTACCTCAAAATCATTAATTATCGAATATATATATATATTCGATAATTAAAATACAAAATACTATCTTGTTGGCTTACTGAATTATGATTTTAAAAAATCACTTAATTTATCATAAGACTGTGATGGATAGTGAACACTTTCTATAAAAGTACAAAAATGAGTACATACTTTTGTTTCTCATTGTGGATATGTAGAGATTCATCTATGATGATGTTGGTATTTGGTCAGTGCAGGCAGTCTGTATTCTAATGAGTTCACTCCATGTGAGAATGGAGATTATTGCTCAGAGAGAGAATTTCATTTTTAAAAGCTTAACAATGCATATAAGCTAACACAAACCCTGAAGACAGCTTTGCATGCATTCTTGATTAATTTATTTGCAATTGTAGAAATAACATGGGTGGCAGGTTTCTAAACTTTTAACAAACTAAAACAAGTTGTAGTCTCCTGTGTTCTTATTTTTTCTTTTTACATCAGTTATCATTATAAAATTCTAGGGATTTTATAGAGATCCTATCAATGTTCTCTTTTAACGTTGTAGACTCTTCCCCTCCTGACAACAATTTTCCACATTTTATAGATTTTAAATATCACTTCTATCAGAGCTTGCTATCAAAATGGTATCTTCTTAGTTTATTCTCTTATCTAGATACAATATTTATTTCTGTCTAGATAAATATAATGCCAACATAGCCAATTTATATAGCATTAAAGTTCTACACAGCTATGGACTAACTCTTTATTTATATTCTTACCTTATTGCTCTAAGAATATTTTAAGCATTATTTATTCATTTAAGTAAACACCTTTATAACTCAATACCATTGATATTATATAAGTAGGTAAAAAAACATAATCAATAAGAGAATTTAATAATATTATTGTATAATAGTAACAACCCATCTCTTATAAAACAATACACACAAAAATCTTTTATCCATTTAAATATTGAACCCATACGATCTAGCCTTTTTGCTGATGAAAACGTTGATAAATATTAACACATGCATTTATAATAATATTACAGAAAAATGTAAATAAAATAAATTATTAAATCACCATCATCCATTAAAGTTTATGAATATTTCTGTAGGTGCACATTATTCAGTAAGTAAGTTCTATTAATAAACTTTTTTAATATAAAATA
This sequence comes from Epiperipatus broadwayi, assembly GCA_028023455.1. Taxonomy (NCBI): domain Eukaryota; kingdom Metazoa; phylum Onychophora; class Udeonychophora; order Euonychophora; family Peripatidae; genus Epiperipatus; species Epiperipatus broadwayi. The sequence goes on from JAQFVV010000120.1 coordinate 1,935,308, forward strand.
CTCATTATTTTATTCCTTTTTAAAAATTCCATGTTATAATATATGATTAGTTCATTATCATTAATTTTCCAAAATTTTATTGACAGGTTAGATAAGATCCTTTCGGTGACATTGATTCACTTATAGTTTGGTGTTTTTTTTAAAAAGCCATAACAATATTGCTTATCTTAATTTTTAAATCCATTCCAAAGATAATTATGTCACAGATTCCTAAGTCAATTAATTTTCAGTTAATTATTCTTTTAAGAAGCGTGAGAGATATTATTATATTTCAAACCTACCACAGATTTAGTTCTTATAAAATTAGCAAAAACACAACCATTCAATTAAATTAGAAAACCACAGACGTTTAAATAAATATTCATGTTAACTGCGAAACAAAAGCAAAATCTAATATACTTAGCATAACAAGCTTAATAATTCCAAAACTATTTGAAGGCTGAATATTTTTGTTATATTTTTAAAGAATTCCTAGATTAAATTAGGATTTATCCAATTAAATTTTGTATCAGTGTCATAAGATAAGCAATTAATTATTCGACTATTATTAAGTCATGTTTGATGCTAACAATCACAAAGATTTGCATCCACTTCCAAAGGTGAATGTTCAATGGTTCCTCTAGTCAGATATGGATGGCTTCAAGTAACTGTAATGGTAAATTAAATACTTTATTAAGTTTACCAGATGAACTTTTCAAGCAGAGAACGTCAAATTTCATCAAGTGCTTGCTTTTATACTGTAAAAACACATGATGGGGGAAAAGATGTAGATTCAAACTCTTCTTTCATTCAATTTTGGTTTGTATGTGAAACTTGGGAGCAGTTTCTTAGTGATAAATTCTTTTCAAACAATGGCAACCTTGTTTCTAGCTTTCAATGGGGCAAAATCAGCTATTCATTTTAAACACATTAAACATTTTAAAATAAAATTATTCTAAAGATAAATATACAATTATTTACCATTATTTCGATGTGGAATCATATATTAATATTTTACCTATCAAAATCAATAAGATTTAATTTCTAAATTCATTGTTCTCATATGGTATAGGATTTTCTATTATTCTTATAGCTTTGTACTAAATACATTTTAACATCTACAAAATATTATTTTATTATATCCAGACATTTAAAAAACACATACACACATTTAAATGTTATATGTAGGTTAAGTATGTTTACATGTGATTTTAAGTCAGATATTAATCACTAAATTTATGATTATATGGTGATTGATTTCTTCATCTTAATAAAGAACATTTAACAATAAAATGTTCTACAGTATAATGTAGGATTGGTAACTATTTTATTAATGGATGTTTTCTATACATTTTGAATTTAACTGTGATTTTAAAAATTTTGATACAAATTTTTAGACTTGTTTTAAATTATGTTCCCATCTTGGATTTTCATTAGCAGTGCTATACACATATATCTCACATGACTTAAAAATTATAATCATTATAGAAAAATTTTTTAAGCTGGTTATTTTTAATATTGAGCCTATGGAGACAATATATATATATTAATTTTACTATATGCTTATTCTCTCCCATTATAAAATATATTTATAGTCCTTTATAAGATATTGAGATCAGCTATTATGAAAACAAAGGGCAGAATATAATAGAGAATTATGTTTAAATAAGTTATTGAAGTTTTTTTTTTAAAGACAAAGAAAGGTTTTATGTAAAAAAAATTAAAAGATAATATTAAAAGATTAAATAAGCAGACCAAAAGACTACTTTGTGATAAATATTAATACAATTGTGATTCAGAGATTAGTTTATAGAATCATTTCCAAGTCCATATTTAATTTTGTTGTTGTTGTTTATCTTTTTTTATTATTCTTTGTTAGAATGTTCTCCTTGTTTATGAGCGATTGTTAATGAAGATGATATTGTCAAAACTCTACAATGTTTTTCTAAATTACATATTTTACTAATAGACATTTCATCCTAATACTAAATAGTATTTCTCAATTATTTCTAATATCTCACCCATGGAGAATATCTCAGTTATATTTTGTTTATTCCAATAATATTCTACAATATTTACTAACATTTTTGTTAAAACAACTAACTAATTTATTTAGCTTTTTTTTAAAAAAAATTTTTGTCTTTAAAGTAAACTTACATTTTTAAAAATAATTTTAATTGTAACACAAAAATATTGTCCATTATTTTACAACATGACAACAATAAACAAATATCAAAAACAGTACACAAATATATTTTTATTAGACTGCTTAACCATTAACAAAATATCATAAAGGAACCTGCACAGATTCCAACCAGGAGATACATTCAACACTGGCTTTATTAGGTTTTTTTTAATTTTACCATTTGGCTAGAGATTTGACAGTCATTATAATCTTTTAAGCAACAAACAGCTCAATTTTTTTTTTCTTTAATGGTTATTTTATGAGGTACTAAGTTTTATGCTAATTAAATTTTTATTTTGTTGAAAAATAACTTTCAATCGTTTTGACCTATTTAATTTTAATAGTTACATTATAATGATGCATTAAAAGAAATGTCAGTTACAGATTGGTTTAGATTAATTAAATTAAATAATTGTATATGTTAAGTTTTTGAGAAATCAGGTACAAGTCGAATGTTCAATTTGGCATCTGAGGCAAGTTTTAAAAAACATGAATTTTAAAATTACTGAAAAGGCAAATCATTGAATGTAATAAGAGAAATATATATTAAATAAAAATACATATATTTCTTTAATTATAACATTAAATCAAGCTATAAGAAAGTCTTAAATATACTGAGACAGCTTTTGGCATATCGCTACCAGACTCAGTAGTATTAATGTGGGCCACTGTGTAAATTAAACTATGCACATAAATTAATAAATTAAATGTTCCATTTTTTTAGATAATGGGACACAGAAATCTCTTTTATTGATGGAATGAACATCCCTTGCAAGAGCCTAAGCCTCTTAATATTTTCTTTTCCTTTCATCCCCTCTGCACATATTGTTCTTACATTTCAGGATGAAAAGGAATTTGTTTACAAATATTTATATTTTCAATGTAATATCCCATTTTAGTGCTTATTTTCATTTGGCACCTGAAGCAAAATGCTTCACTGCTACATCTGTGGTACCAGACTTAATCATGTGACATTTGAGCAGCAAGTAATATATAAATTTATTCAAATTGATTAAAGTGAAATTATTTTTTTGTGCTTTAATTAATTGAGAATTGATTAAAAAAAATTTATCTCTTGAATCCACCAGGCCATCAATATACTAACTGCACAGAACAAATGGTTTGTTGCTCAGAATGTCATGTGATATTTAGCAGCAAAAGTTCCAGATTGAGCTTCAATCTTCAATCTAAATTTTTTTTAGATTTTACGTCTATTATTCCAATCCAAAAAACCTAAATTCTTGATTACCACACTTTTTATCACAATACTAACTCATTGCTTATCTAAAAATGAAAATAGTTTCTTTGTGAAAGTAATTTTCAATAGAAAAATATGTATAACTATAAGCAATTATCAAATTATATATTAAAAGGTGAAAAAGGAAAATAAGAATTAACAAACAGCTTCTTCTAGACATTTTTCTTCAGCAGTTGGATTTTGTAGCATTAAAATAAATGATGATTGTAATAGGATAGCATATTTATTACAGTTACATTTATTATATTCTAATCACATGATAATCAAATTATATATATAAAATGCCCATGAACTGATAAACAAATACCGAATGGGACTTTTTTTTTTTAATTAATTGAAAAATCTCTAATAAGCACAGGATATATTTTTCAGCTATTGGCCCATTGACAACCTGGCTAGATATTCAATTTTGAACAGAAAATAAGTGCCTAATATTTTTAACCAAAGGTAATACCTTGTGAAAATTTTCACCACCACCATATTATTAGCATGGTGAGAAATAATTATAGTTATTTACATTGACAAAAGATTACTAAAATTGTAATTTTATATTATAAATTTCTTATTAAAGTCATATTTCTCATGATATACTTTTTACAATATACTTTATTTATATGTGATGGTTTTGAAATGATGATTAGTCTTCTTTATATATTTATTAGTTGTTTAAATGAACAGCAGAAGAATTCTAGGTAGTTAAAACCATCTTATAATAAAGCATTTTGAAAAGTGCATTATGGGAAAAAATATGACACTACTCTTCAGATATTTGAAGAAGACTACTGGTTAGTTGAAACTGTCATATAATAAATAAAGCATTATAAAAAGTGCAATATTAGAAGAAATATGAGAGTTCTCTTTAAATATCGGAAGAAGACTACTGTCATGTAATAAAAAAAGCATTGTGAAAAGTGCATTATAAGAAGTATTTGTTTTATAGTTTAAGTGGAAACAGTGTAACGGTGAAAAAATGGATATCTTGGAAGAATTTAATTTTATATGATAATTTTGACTGCCTCACTGTCTTCTTTAAATATTCAGAAATATCTTGCAACAAACCACCTATTTTTATATTTCTTGCTACTGTTTATCATCAACATTTTATATTTAGTTTTTATTAATTTACAGCTATAACCCTATGGCAGAAGGAGAGATTCAATTAGTAAAAAGTCTTGAAGCCCATTCTATCATTATAGCGATTTAATGTTACATGATCTCCCAAACAATTATCTAGTCAATTATTTATTAATATATAATTATATACTATTTAGCATTTTATAAATATAACATTAATTTTGTAGCTGAAATAAAAGAAAATCTAAAGATAATTACACAAAAAATAAGAAATAAAACAAAAAGTTATGGCTGATGGCAAAGAAATGATGCTGAATTGAAAATAAACATATAAATATGAAAACTTCTCACCTCAGTCATCAAAAAATAAATAAAATGAATGACTTTATTACTTAACAGCTTATGTAAACTTAGGAGCATGCTAATGCTCTAAACAAGCTTTTTTTTTTTATTATGATAAATGCTACTACAAGAGAAGGCATTCAAATCATCTTTATCTTAGATTGTTCCCATCCCCAGACCAGTTTCGACCTATGGGTCTCTTCAGTGAGGAGTTGGGACATTAGATTAAAAAAAACCAACTCAAGCTAAGTATGTTTAGAGCATTAGCATGCTCTTAAGTTTACATATTGTTAAATGCAAGCTATATATAAGTCATGTGACATCTGACTTTTTATTACTATTAACAGCTTATAATAAATTGAGACATTGCCATTCTCCACATTCACTGTTGCTTCTCATACAGCCAACAAGGTGTTAAGACAGCAGTCTGAAGAGCAATCAAGCCATGACACATGTCAGAGTTTTTGAAAAGAAAAGGATGATACCACCCTCTTCTCGACTTAACTTTATATATATATATAAGAGCTTATAAGAAATTCAAGCATTGGAAGAAACAAAACAGGCCAACATTTAATGGATTTTGAGTTCTAGGCTACAGTTCTTGTATAGTTAGTCCATAATCTGCTACTCATTCACTGCACAAACCACACATAACTATTAATCATTATATAATACAATAGACTAGGATTCAATGCAGACAGACCTGTGACAGATTTAAATGAAAACACCTCAAAAAGATCTTCAGATGTAAAAACTAATCTCTATAATAATAAAATTATTTAAAAAATACAATAGATAATGAGAAAAACAATTTTTTGATTAAATCAAACAAGAAAATTTATTTATAAAACACTTGATGGTGTTATGGATTTTATATAATCAATAAAACTTTTTATAATTGTTTTGTGCTTAGTAAAGTGTCATGATTTTATCATGAAAGTATTTAAAAAAACTTTTTTAATGGCTGTAAATAAATATGTAATACTGAGAACATATAAACTTATTTATGGATCAAGTGAATCTGAAACGTTACTATGATTCCCAAGTCAGATTTTTATAGAATAATTTTAATAAATTTATAAACAATGTCTATTTTCTCATAATGCCAATTCATTGATCATATACAAATGGTCATATCTTGTTGTGTTTGGTTAGGCTTACAGGTTCGTTTCCAAACCAATAGACACAAAAAGAATAACTACTCAGCAATTAATATCTACAATTTATTAGTGCTAAAATATACACACGTTAGTTAAACAAACGAATAAATACGTTGATACAATTGAATGCTGAGATAGTCGTGCAGAGTATGAAACTCAGTTCTAGCTAAATGATTAGCCTGCATCATGAGCTCTGGTAAGACTCTTCCAGCTATGTATTTATCTTGCCTCGAGTCAGCTCTAATTCAGACATAGCAGTTTCCAGTCCATAGGGGGACTTGCCTCACTGTGTGGACATGACGATAATGACTAGATAAATATCTTTGCTGATGGCAAAAGGTTTAATGGAGAGCACATTCTGTCATTCAGATTAACAAAAGTAATTGCTTTCTGCCTTGCCTACAAAAGGCTGACTATCTAATGGCAGATCCCCTACCTTACTGGAAACATGCGGATTTGATGCACAAACCCCAGTGAAAGATTTAATCCCTTTGGATAGCAACTGGGTGCTAGTCACTCAGGTAAGGAATCTGAAATAATCCATTTCTAAAGGTAAGGTCAGATATGACATATCTGAACTACAAATTATTAAGAGGCTTAATTAATAATTACAAAAATTGATGTTAATATAAAAATTCCATACAATCAAAGTATCCATTTGGTTTATTTATAATTTCGCCACTTGTGGAGCAACTAGAAGTGGTTATTTTTTATCTGATCAATGAAATTGATGTTAATATAAAACAATAGGCAGACCGTAGAAGTTTGTTAAAATGTTTCTTTAGGAATCTAACTTATAAATTACAATAACATATTTGTACTTATTTGATCTGTGAATACAATTCTAAAAAAAAAAAATTAATAATGACAAATGTTGACACGAATTAGTCAAATGAAAAAAGTTATTACAATGCAAATAAATTAAGGGGAAAATAGTTAAAACAAAACAAAATACATTCTTGACACCTTATTTTAGGAAGCAGATATTTATAGAAATTTCAGGGGAAGAGGATAAATTTTTCAGTTAAATTTACATAAAACTTTACAATCTAAACTGTTAGCAAAAATAAAAGTCTTTATAAAATGAAATAAACACAACTTATTTAATGATAAATATATGGAAAATAAAAGTTGATATTAAAAAACTCTCAATGAATAGTCAAAAAATTACAATATTGTTATCAAAAGTAATATTTTAATAAAAATGAAATAATTAACAAAGCCAAAAACTATCATTACTTGAAATGTTTATTAGATCCTATACTAGCTGTAAATCACAAAAGTGTATCAAGCAAAAAATAAGCTTCCACACAAACTATAGATAGCATGTAAGCACAATATAATCATATATCACCAGAGAATAATTATATGTCAATTATGTTTTTGAGAGTCATATTATTATGCCTTTTAACACTTTTGCAAATTTAAGTATACATTGTGGAAAGGGTTCTTCAATACCCTACCCATATCAATAATTAACCTAAGTTATGAATGAAAATAATAGTTCATTTATGATAGCTAAAACTAGATATAACATATATAGTATCATTTAATATGAAGTACTACTTTTTGTTAAAGGCTTTTGTAACACCAGAATTTTATTTATAAATGCAGTGTCAGATCATTTCTATGGGTAAAGACGAATAAATGGCTGTATTATTATATCAAAAGTTAAAATACAATATAACAATTTGTCAATGGCTAAAACAGAGAATCATTAACATATATGAAATAACTATTGCCAAGCACTTTCAACTCCTACAAGTCCTTATCAAGGCAGTAAAAAACTCCTATTTTTTCCTAAACGATAAATTCAACATTTCATTGCATTAGCCAAGAACATCTAATCAGAAAACTGGTTAATTTTGAATTCATAGCACAAGATGAATTTTATATAAGATATGATTCTTTAATCTTGCATTTTTATTGTGTGTTTCATGCATTAATATTGAAAAATCCTTTGGATTACATATATGGCTTGTACTATTTTGGTGAACATAAAAAGATGAATAAACTGTATCATCTTCCCTTGCTCTAATATATGTTGTATATTTATGCTATTGAAGGCAATATTTAATATTTGTCTTGGTTTCCCCAATATGTATTGTACTACAATTTATCTGTGGGCATCTAATAGAATACCCAACACTGCTTTTATCCTCTTTACTTATTATTCCCATAGAATTATTTATTAATGTATTAAGATTAGGCGGAGTCCTCTATGCCAACCAGAAATCCTGACTTATAACTCTTATTATATTTTTATTAATATTGGGAATAAAAGCTAATGACAATCATAGTTTATTATTCACATTTATATTCTCACTATTATAACATTGTTTATAATGTTTTAATACAATAGATAATAGCCTATGTTTATTATAACCAACTTGTATCAAATCTTGCATATAACAATTTATATTATCTTTCTTAAACATTCTATTTGAACATAGTTGTTGATTATGTGTTTAAAAAGCTCTAAAACCAGCTAATTTATGTATTAAAGGAACATTGGATTTTGGATGAATATAACCTCTATTATCTATATGCTTTACAACCATTTTATATACCAATCTATCACACACACGATATTTGCAAATCCAGGTATTTAATACCCGAATTGTTTTCTCTCTCTCTCTTTATTGTCCAAACTAAACCATCCTGGTTCTGCAAATTATCAAAAGTTTGTTTTTTGTATTAAAAATTTGTTTTAAATATCTGGATTTGCAAATATCATGTATGGATGATAGATTGGTATATAAAATGATTGTAAAGCATATAGATAATAGAGATTATATTCATCCAAAATCTAATGTTCCTTTATAAATTAGCTGGTTTTAGAGCTTTTTTAACACGTATTCAATGACTGTGTTCAAATGAAATGTTTAAGAAAGATAATATAAATTGTTATATGCAAGATTTAATACAAGTTGGTTATAATAAACATACGTTATTATCTATTCTATTGAAACATTATGAACAATGTTATAATAGTGAGAATATAAATGTGAATAATAAACCATGGATGTCATTAGCTTTTATTCCCAATATTAATAAAAATAATAAGAGTTTTAAGTCAGGATTTCTGGTTGGCATAGAGGTCTCCACCTAATCTTAATAGATTAATAAATAATTCTAAGGGAGTAATAAGTAAAGAGGATAAAAGCAGTGTGTGTATTGTATTAGATGTCCACAGATAAATTGTACTGCAATATATATATATTGGGGAAACCAAGACAAATATTAAATATCACCTTCAACAGTATAAATATACATATATTAGAGCAAGGAAAGATGATACAGTTTATTCAGCTTTTTATGTTCACCAAAATAGTGCAGGCCATATATGTAGTCCAAAGGATTTTGCAATATTAATGCATGAAACATATGATAAAAAATGCATGATTAAAGAATCATATTTTATACAAAATTCATCTTGTGCTATGAATTCAAAATTAATCAGCTTTACGATTAGTTGTTCCTGGCCAATGCAATGAAATGTTGAATTTATCAAGTTTTTTACTGCCTTGATAAGAACTCATAGGAGTTGAAAGTGCTTGACAATAGGTATTTTATTTATATTAATGATTCTCTGCTTTAGAAATTGATGAATGGTTATATTGTATAAGTTGTATTAAAAGAAGTATTATATTGATTTATTATATCAAAAGTTATAAATCAATTTGCTTACAGACATATAACACACATACCCTGCCACTTCACATAAATCCTTTTACAAAACTGATTAAACCACTAAACATCACATGATCACCAGTCTTTATGCTAGCACAAGCTGTTTACACAGAGGATAAAGCTCAGTGCTCTAATATCCAATGCTTCTCACTGAAGAAAGCCCAAGCTAGAAACTAGTCTGGGAATAGTGGAAGAGTAGGCATTAGATAGGGATTTTATGCACAAACCTTCCTGTATCAATTGATTACTCTGGCTTGCGCTGAATGACACTAATGTATGGAGAGTTTAGCCTCTATGTACAAAACAGATTAATGAATTAACTGACCTCACAAACATGTTTTATGGCCACAAGTTATGCAGTCCATGGAGATTTGGCATTAAAATGATAAAAGAAAAATTAGCATACCATAACAACAATTGGTGTTATTTATAGAGAATTGTTTTTTTTTTTTGTGATTACTGAACATAATTTTATTAATTAAATTCCAAAAGGAATACATTCAATGGTAGGTTACTAGTTATGATTAAAAAAATAAAGGATTTTATGATATCAATATTATATAAAACAAATCAAAAATATTGTGTGATTGTACAGATATTTAAATTTTACATAAATTTATACATTTACTGATGTGGGTGTTATTTAAATTAAATACATATGGTAAGATGAATGTTTAGTTCTTGTTTACAAATTTGCAGTTAATGTGAGAAGGCATCAAGAACTAGGATTTGATTTCTCATTTTGATTTTTTTTTTTATTTAGCTGAGATAATAGTGATGTAATTTACTTAATGTTCTAACTGAAAGTAAAAAGACATAAGTTATTGCTGTAATATTTGGAAAGAATTCTTTCTCTAAAGTATTAATACATTCACTTAGAGATAATATATATTTATAATCCATGAAAATGAAAATGATCCATAGTTTTATCATTTCTATTAATACCATCTATGTTCATTATTACTTTTTACAATGCTTTTTTACAATCCACTATTGATAGTTTCGATTGGTCCAGCAATCTTCTTCAGAACTATAACAAACACAATACAAATACATGAATATCTTCAGAACTATAATAAACACAATACAAATACATGAATACAAATATACATGAACATATAATTTTACATTATATATATATTCTATTTTATAATCATTATTTATATATCGACATATATATTTATATACCTCTCTATATAATTATTACCTTTTTATATATTATACATTTTACTCTTTTTTATATCTATATTTATCAATTAATACCTCCTATAATCATATATAAAGTTATAATATTTTTTTTATTTTTGTTGCATAGCGAACATTGACAATAAGACTAGAGAATCTCATCCTAGCTAAAATTAAAGACTTTATTGGAAGGGCATTGAGAATGATTTTGAGGAAGTCAAAATATTTAGGTTTTAAACACTAGTGTTTGAACTTTTAGCATAGTGATTATTGGGTGAGAAACATGTTTAGAGAATATTGGGATTACAGTATTTGATATTGTTTGCAATTAAATAAAGGAAAATATCAGTGAACTTTTGTATATTGTTATTTATGTTGGATATCATTGTACTAAATTATGGTGGTGGAGTGTTTAGCTATTATTTCTACTATCTCATGCATAACAGGAAATATATTTTGACAAGTAATTAAGACATTCATAGAGTATTATAAGTAAATAATGGGCGTAGAATGCAAAGATATTGAGTTGTGAATGTCTCTTCATTTTATTGATTGAAATTAGAGCACATTTCTTATTTCAAAATAATTAAATGCAAAATATATTAATCTTTTTAATAAATGATTTATTATACTTAATTATATGCATATAATAGATTAGTTTAGGAAATATTAGTGTATTGATAAGTGAGACATTGGCATATATGAACAGATATGATTTTGCTGAAGAGTTAATTGCCATTTGAATCAATATTGATAACTAATTTTAAATATTGATTCTAAGAGAATTAGATGTTAGCTAGATGGGGAAACTGATTAATATTTTTGGATTGACTTTATAAGTAGAAGCAACTATTTTTCCAGATATAATCATATACCATGATGATTTGTTAGTAATGAATTGAAAATAGGAATGTTTACTTTAATTGTTTAGAATAGAAAACTTATGTAGAAATTTTCTGGAGGTGAGAGTAATGGATATGTTTTCATATATGAATTGTGATTTATTGTAGTGGTTATATTTGAATTCCCAGCATGTCATGTTTAGTTCTTGTTAATGGATAGTTCATAAATGTAATGAACAGAAGAGAAAAAAGGAATTACCAAGTAACATTTTTTTCATTTCAATGTGATATGTGTTTTTTGATTTGGCATAATATTAGGTAAAGAGATAGGGAATACTATTTTACTGTACAGTTCTAACAAGAATGGGAACTAAATCAAAGATAAAATTATGCCCATTTGTGCACTTTTATTGTATTTTCTATGATCAATTGAAGATTTAAAAGGAGTGATAGGTACATAAATAGAGAACTTTTTTTAAAAATTGGAACTTAAAAATCTGGAGAAGAATAATAGGTTGAGATATTCAATAATCTTAGTAACAAGAGATTACAAATATTAATCTGAAATTGTTAGCAAAGAGGGTGTTTCAGGATTTTGAGGAATTGAACTATTGATTCTGGATATAATTAGTCAATTTAATTTCTACGAAGAGATTGATCATTAGATTGAAAATTATAATAAAAAGACATACTGATATGATATTCTGGACAGGAATTAAGTGTTAATGCAACAACTTTTAGGTGTTGTATGCTGAAATCAAATATGTAGCTAAGAAGCTGTGGAAAAGAGTGTGATTGCCATTTGTAATCAAAAAACTGCAGTACCTGAGTAAAGATTGAAATCATTTGTAATTGCCAAAGATATGGATATATCAGATTTATAGATTAAAATCCAGAAAATGTATCCTCTTGATAAGGTATGAGGATCAACAAGAAGTATTTTAAAATTTTATGCTGAGAGACAGTTAATTAATTTTTTTTTTTTGTTTCTGCTCGTATTTTTGTTTTAAGGCAATGATTGATTCTATTGTAACAGTTTTTTTTTTTTTTAAGATTGAAGTGAATTGAATTTCTTTTTAAAATGTCTATGGGAATTTTGGCCTTTTGTATTCAATGTCTTATGGTAGAGGAAATGATATTAATGAAAAAAGCAGGCTTATATAGAATCAAGTGAAAGGATATCCATTTCCTGAAGTAAATATAAATTTCGGAGATTTGTATCAGTGATTGTAATTTTAAGAAAAATTCTAGTAGTTCTTTTATGTCAAAATGCATTGCACTTAATAAGGTTGTCAGAGAATAGATATTAAGCCAATAAACATCACATGATCACCATTTCTTATGCTTGCTTTTAACTCTTATACGACTATGTAAGCTAATGAGCTTGGATTGAAAATATGAAGGTGTTTTTAATTTAAGACTCATAGTTTTGTAGCTAAGTGAAGATAAAAGATGGCTGCTAGAGGGTCGCATTAGATCCTAAGATCTACATGCAGTGCTCTCAGATCCAAGGCTCCTCATTGATGAAGGCCACAAGCCAGAAAATAGTCTGGGGATATTGGATGAGTAGGCTCTAGATGGGGATTTTATGCACAAGCCTTCTGGCATCCATTGATTACTCTAGCTTGATGTGTGTGATAATACGTATAGTGCGTTTTGCCTGTTTTAAGAATAGATATTGATGAAAACAACCGAGTTATCTAGTTAAAGAGAAAATCAGTACAAAAAAGAATAATATTTGATGTGGAAGAAGATGTGTTTGATGGGGGAAAACCTTCAGTACTTATGAGTAGTTTGTTGAGAAAGTATAAATATTTTCTTTTTACAAATGTGGAAAAGATATATTGAAGTTTTATATTAAGTAAAAATTAGTAGACGATGCAGTGATGATGTGATGAATAAGTTGATAAATTAAAAATATATCTACATAGATATATTTAGTAAGAATGTAAGATGAAGGAAGATGATTATGAAATGTATTGAAACAAATAAGTTGTCTTAAATTAATGAAAAGGTGATTATTTATTATGTATCAATTATGAATTTCTTATAAATTTTAATTTCTGTAGAATAGTGAATGATATGAGATTTAAATACCTTTATCCAGTTTTTTTTTGTCTGTCATGATTGTATATATTGGAAAAATATTCTTAAACTCGGAGGTAAAAAGCCAACAAACTCACCACGCTGGTTGATGCGTGTTGTGTTTTATATAATGGATGAAATTAATCATAGAATTAAACTTGGTTGGAGTGCTTTTGGTAGAAATAACTTGATACTAAAAGGAAATATGCCTATGTGTTTGAAAAGGAAGGTTTTTAATAAATGTGTTTTGCCAGTTCTTTCTTATGGATCTGAGACTTGGACACTTAATAGAAGAGCAATACAGAGACTTCAAACCACTCAAAAAAGTATGGAGAGATGCATGTTGGAAGTAACAAGAAGAGATCGAAAATGCAATGTATGGGTAAGAGAACAAACAGGTGTTACTAACCTCATTGAAAAAATTAAAAGACCTGAAGTGGAGTTAGGCTGGACATATTGCTAGAAGAGATGATAATAGATGGACAATTGAAATTTTAAACTGGATTCCAAGAGATTGTAAAAGACCCAGAAAGAGACCATATGTGAGATGGATGGATGAAATAAGAAAGGGTGCAGGGGCGATGTGGAGAAGCTAAAGATCGGAAAAGATGGATTGAACTGGAAGAGACCTTCATCCTGCAGTGGATTGATAGTGGTTGATGAAGATGATGATCCAGTTTTTGATAGAAAATAGGTATTGATGGAATTTGATTCCATAACATTTATTTCTGTAATGTTTAGATTATAAATCATATTGCTACTAAATCATGAAAAAGATCTATAATTTTTAGCATTTTGATAAGCTGGGCCATTGCTATATACCTTGAAAAAAAAGTTGGCAAAATTTTATTAATAAGCATAACATGATCACTATTTCTTATGCTTGCTCTTAACTGTCTCAGATCCAAGGCTCCTCACTGATGATGGCATCAAGCCAGAAACTAGCCTGGGGATATTGGATGAGTAGGCACTAGATGGGGATTTTATGCACAAGCCTTCTGGAATCCATTGATTACTCTGGCTTGCACTGAGTGGCAATACATATAGAGTTTTGCCTATTTTAAAATTCTATTAATCTCTATATGCAAAAACAGTGAACCGAAGAACAGTAAAGATAATAATATTGTGTAATTAAGATACACTTATAGATTCCCTATTTACTGAATTGCCATTTGTTGCCCTAAACAATGTATTATTTGCTTTTTTTAAATAAAAATTATAAAGATGAGCAAACCAAATTTGACATGTTCATGGTCAACTTAGTCTTGATTTATATATAACCACAGACTTTTTAAAAATCTTGATTTTTTCACTCTAAAAATATATACTTAAATTGAAAAGATATATTCAATAAATTATGTAATTAGAAACCAACCAGTAACCACCTAAACATTTACAATAAAATAGTAATCAATATTTCTCACTGCTGTGAAGGCAACCTTCTCACCTTTTTAATAGCAAGAATGGAAATCCATTCTTACTAATGGTCCATTGAATATATATGGACACTTAAAGATTGCAACTTGACCACAGAGAATGAAATATTGATACAATGAAGTTTAAATAAACCTCTTTAAACATGAAATAAACATGTCCATGTAATGCAGACTAATAAATAGTCAATAACATTACAAACTGCAATACTTTTCAATTGCTTATATATTATTTAAATAATAAGTGAACTAATGCTTAAAGCTAAATGTGATAATTATGTAATTAGAAGCCAACTGGTATCCACCTAAACATTCACAATAAAGATAGTAAATATTAAATAACTTTATTGACAGAAAAGATTCCTAAGAAGCCTTGATATGATAATGTTTTTCAAGGAACATATCTTCAAAAATCCAGTTTGGATATGATAACTGTTTTTTGTTTATATTTTTATTATTACATTTATGTTTTTATTATACTACAACATATTTTGTTTGTATAAATCCAGAATGCCTATTATAAGGTGCATGTCTGTGATTTTTGTTTACCACAGTGGATATTTATACTAAAATGATTTTTTGTTTGAACAATTACTATTATCATTTTATGGAAGATATGAACCACTCAAGATAATTTCATTTATTTTTTTACCATGGTGATTTGCTTTTGTTAAATAATTAATTGTAATTACCATAATTCATACAATTGAGTCGTGTCCACTGCTGAATTGCGTGATTTATTTAACAGTGTTGTACCAATTATTGTAAAATATTTATTTATCTGTTATTTGAAATTATATAGATAATAGTCAATTTTGTACTGTTAATTCCATACGTATTGCTTTGATGCTGAAGTCTATGTAATGTATATTAAGACTTATTCTAATGACATTTAATATAACTTGCTAAATTGTTAATAGTATGTATACATTATTGAATTATATTGTATAAAGTATTATGGGTATTGTATGAAAATTAAATATCTTTTCAAAGATACTTTTAAGTTAACTAGGTTAGAAAAAGCCATATGACTATTGTTTAGAAGTTCATAAGAATCGCAGACCTGCAAGCAATCGATCCTGAGGCATCCCGATCCCAAGTTGTATGTTCTATCATCTGTATCAAATCATGCAGGGAGGTTAACTAGGTAGTACGATATTACGACTAAGTTATAACACTTCATCATAGTAATTGGTAGTAGTACGCAATTGACTGTACATACTACATATACTGTGTATATATACTGTAAATAATTTTCCAGCTTATTAGTTATGTCTGTATATGAGAATTGGTTGTATATATATTGTAATAAATGAATCATTTTCTTTTTATGAAAATAATATTTAAATTTATTAAAACTCCTTGTACTAGTCAAATATTACTATATCCACTACATTTAATAAGTCATTAATTCTTATTAGAAAAATAATATATATTTAAAATTTTTTCTCATTAGAATATATTTTAAAAATAAAATAAATATTGTTTCACTTCTAATGAGTAAATGGTATATTTCATTACCATTAATTTAAATAATTTATTCTATGTTACAAAAATATAAAAATGGAATTCTGTTTCAAAGTGTTATTATTACGATTGAATTATGGGGTCAAAGGTTAACTCTTTCTTATTCATTGCTAATGATAAATGTGGGATTTTTTAAAAAAAATTCAATTATTGTAAAAATGAAAAAGCTAATTCTGTCATGTAAGAACATCAATTTTTGATATTTGAAAGAAATGTTTTAATTTTAAATCATTTTCGAGCTGATTTATGATTTAAAGTTGAAATTGTGCAGTTTTTAAAAGCTTTTTTCTGATTAATGGTTTCACAATGCAGATTGCATTGATTAGGTATTAATATTCAATTATGGGAGCCTTTGACATTAACTAGCACTTCAGTAAACTACAAATTTAGCCAATAAATTTTTAAAATTAATCATAAAAGTCATGATTTTATTTTGCTTAAAACCATTTATTTTTCCAGCAGAGTGATTTCTTTTTTGTTAAAAAAATATTATTGCATTTGATAGAAATGGAATGCATAAAGGCTGGAGAATTAGACATATTTTAGAATACAAACATCAATAGCTTGTCTTTCTGTTGTGAGCAATATATCATCGTAATATTTTTAAAACAGAAAATATGACTATTATCAAATGTACACTGTAGATAATTATGGAATATTTTTCAATAACTTAAAAAATAATGCAATTAGTTATGCATTTCATGCATTATTTATTTACATTGAACATGTTTATTTGGCCATTTGCAAAATATTTGATGAAAATAAACTAAACGCATTAAAAAAAAAAGTATTAATTTTAAGTTCGCTTCTCTTGCTTTTTTTTAATATTATATATATATAAAGAATTAATAATGGAAAAAAAGAAGATAAAATGTGTGTGTATATATATATAACCATTATATAATTTAAATAATGAGAACTTATTGCATATATGTGTAGAGATGATAATCTGGACCAACTGAGGATTGCTGGTTTAGCATGATATACGTATAATAGTGATTATTGATCTTTTCGACATATATGTGTTCAAGTGTATCAGTGATATAAGATAGTGGTGAGTGGTGGGTCATGTGAAAGTCTGTGTTCATATGCCCTATATATTACATATATTAATACAGGTATATAGTAAGCCTGTATTTCAGTTATTACATAGTAGAGATGTCTGCCCATCCCTTGTATATGTATTTAATGGATTATGTCCTATACATGAGGGATCAGATTGACCTATGGTCAACATGGGTGTGACAAGAATCTCGGCCTCAGGGTGGCCTTTGAGCGTTCCATCATCATATTTTCAATTGGATGGACAGTTGAAGAGTTGGAATGTGTAGTAGTTTGAAGCCTGTCCATTAAAGTATGAAGATTGGCTATCTTAATATATATCTGAGCACTTATAGCATATATGGGTAGAGATGATAATCTGGACCAACTGATGATTGCTGGTTTAGCATGAAATATGCATATTGGTGATTATTTATCTTTTCGACATATATGTGTTCAAGTGTATCAGTGTTATAAGATAAGAGTAGAGAGTGGTGGGTCATATGAAAGTCTGTGCTCATATACCCTATATATATAGACACAGGTATATAATAAGCATGTATGTTTCAGTTATTATATAGTAGAGAAGTCTGCCCATGCCTTGTATATGTATTTAATGGATTATGTCCTATACATCAGGAGTCAGATTGACCTATGGTCAACATGGGTGTGACAAGAATCTCGGCCTGTAGGTGGCCTTTGAGCATTCCATCATCAGATTTTCAATTGGATGGACAGTTGAAGAGTTGGAATGTGGAGTAGGTTGAAGCCTGTCCATTAAAGTATGAAGATTGGCTATCTTAATATATATCTGAGCACTTATAGCATATATGGGTAGAGAGGTAATCTGGACCAACTGATGATTGCTGGTTTAGCATGAAATATGCATATTAGTGATTATTTATCTTTTTGACATATATGTGTTCAAGTGTATCAGTGTTATAAGATAAGAGTGGAGAGTGGTGTGTCATATGAAAGTCTGTGCTCATATACCCTATATATTACATATATTGATACATGTATATAATAAGTCTGTATTTCAATTATAAATAAATTAAGAAATCTTACAGAATTATAATCTGATATTTCAATTAAAAACTATTTTTCTTCAAAAAAGTTAGTATTATCTTCTTCGAAAAAGAAAGATGAGACTATCTTATTCAAGATCCTTTCCGTATACACTTTTTTTTGGCTAAATGCTGATTTATAAATTTATCAATATTAATTACAATCAAAAAGCAAGTTTCACCTTCAAACCTTTTCAATCCATGCTGAAAACTCATATTTATTTCCTTTTTTAAGATTATTTGTCAACTTTTATTTCCCACCATCTTTTCCTTTATATTCTCTGTATTTTCCAATAACATTCTTAATGCTTCTATTTCTAAGTCTATATATGTTTTATTCTGTTCATTCTTTTGATTTTGTCAGTAGATATTTAAATTATTATACTTTTATAGTAAAAACCCTTTTCAGTGGTAAAAAGTTTAGTTTATTAGTAGTACATTATTGTTATGATTTAAACATTAACCAGGGATAATCATATTCCACAGTAATGTACTATTTTTTCATAAATGAGTTTATATATGTAATAGACTTTTGTGCTACTATTCAATTTGTCTATAAAATACAATTATAAATAAATAACAATGGTACTTACATATTAGATCTGCGATGTAAGGGTGACGGGATACTTTTTCACATTTGTAATAATTGTTTAACCTTGTGATCCCATCAAATAAACCCTGCAATCTCATCCAATAAAAATAATAAATTTACACTTTCATTTATTATCCAGATTATTTCAGTTAGACAAATTCTTTTCAAAACGTTATTTACTTTCAATGCTGATATTTTTTCCCCAATTTTATGATTAATACTACAATTTTTTTTAAACAGTACAAAATGATAAATAAACATTTGGAGTTTACTTGCTACTGATATCAATGTGAATAAGTATATCTCACTTTGGATAAGCAATGACATTGTAACATTTGAGGATATAAGGTTCCAGAATTCTATTTTTGATGGCAATCTGATTTATTCTACAGCTGGGCTCACAAATTAACATCCATAGAATGGGGGAAAGAGAAAAATGTAAAATTGGAAGCCCTAACAAAATCATTGAAATTGACAAGAGCCTTTTGCACAAAAAGAAAAAAAAATAAGCCAGACAAATTCTTCCAGAACAATGGATGTTTGATGGCTTGTGCAGAGAAACTGATAAGTGTTTCATCATGAAAATTCATGATAGAACAGAGGCAACTCTGATGGAAGTCATCAAACAAAATGTGGAAAAGGAATCGACAATTTTTTCGACTGTTGGAAAGCTTGTGAAACTGCTGAATTATGAGCTGCTGGTTACCAACCATTTTTATGTAAATCATGTGTTAATTATATCTCTATTTTGAAAAAAAATTACTTTAAGCCTTCATTTTGAAACAAAATTTTATCCACTTTAAAATAAAGTAGAGCAGACAAATTGATTGTCATTGTGACAATTCCTGTTATATATTACGGGGTAAGCACCATATGTTTTCATTTTAAGCGATTTGTAATTTAGTGAGTGCCTTGTCCATATTTTAAGTAACATTTGGAAATTGCATTCATATTTTTAGTATTGTTAGAAATTAATATTTTTAGTATGATTTATAACTTATGTTGGCCATGAATATGAGGGAAAATCTCGAAAGCGCTCGGCCCATTTAATTGTTTTGGTTTTTGCAGCTTCTTCATCAGCGGGTAAATCGCTTTTATATGCTATTGTTAAAAATGTATCTTTTTCAGATTTAGTCTGTTGCAATTACTGTCACATATTAGAAGTGCTATGCCTTTTCATATACATATTCAGACTATTGTTAAGCGTGTAAATCTTGTGAAAATATCATGTACTTGTGGTCCATTTTGATGAATTTATCATTTTAAGTTTGAACAAGTTCTAGTGGACGTTATTTGGTTAGATCGTAAGATTAGAAAATTATCAGAGGATTGGCATGAATGTGAAAAGGCGTAGTAGGTCTAATACATTGCAGGTCTAATACGTAAGTATCATAATAATTAGTGATAATAGAAAAATAAAATAAAATTTAAATATTACTTGATTTAATGAGATTTCTATGTATTTTCATCAGAATTTTAATGTTTGGACTTAAGTTTATTATTGAAGCAAGAGTATTTTTCAAATTTGAATTAGTCACGACAGTTTTTTTAAAAATCAATTTCATAATTAAAGCAATCTATATAAAAACAAAACTGTAATGGTTATAAAGAATATATAGTACCAAACTAAAAATTAAAAATATTACAGATTCACTCTGAATTAGTCTGTTCAATATTAGATAATGTCCAAATGGTACTAAAATAAATGTGGCACAAAAAAAATTTTTTTTTTAAATTTAAGTCACTGAATTTGAATTTTTGCTATAATTTTTTCTTCTTCTGAGTATTAATAAAAATTGTATTTTGATTACAATATTACCTTATAATTAATTTTTATTTTTATAATCAGGAATATAATACTCTAACTGTAATGTGACGCACATGCCATATAGTTGCAGGTTGGTTATTCCTGCGTGAGACAATTCAAACGTATATTTGGGAAATTAAAGACAAAACCTAAAACGCATTTTTTCTACTTTCAAAAATATTTTCTTTATTACATAAACATGTTCCAACAGTTACAATATAAAAAAATTAAATGATCTCTTAAATTTAAAAATCTTTTTAGTTGACTTTTTATTAATCTTGTTGGATATTATATTTGTCTATTTTTCTCTTTCTTTAACAAGCCACATGTTTGTGATAGTAAGCATATTATTGTTTAAATGAAAATATTTTTGGTGATTTAATTAACAACAAAAAGAAACTTTTGATTGACTTCGTGATTATCAAAGCATTGTCAAACATACAAAAGTTATTACTTTATTTTTTACTATCATCTTAATGGACTTTTAACTAACGCTAAGTAATATTATTAAAATTATTAAATAGCTTAAAAAATTACTTTTACCATATTATTAATTTCCAGTTCTTCAAGAATTAGCCTTTTATTTTCTATTGGTTGTAATATATTCCTTTTAAAGGTGTAGCATTATTTATCATTCTATTCATTATCTCATTTTAAATAAGAAGTTAATATTATAGTCTGATTTCAAATGGTTTTATTTATCTGTCAACACAGGAGTATTTTCAAATTTTACGTGCAGAATAATAGTCTAATTGGATGTACCAGATGAATACATAATAAGCTTAAAATAAAAACATAACTGCAGTATGATTCTTTATATATATCTATCTGTTTTTACATAATCAACATTAGCTAGTTAGCATATATCTGTGCAATTATCAAATCCTTCTGAACAGCCTTCAATTTCACTAAGAATTATTTATTGGACTGATATCCCTTAATTTTTGATCCTAAGATAATGCCTACATTTATTACAGATGTGGACATTAAGTTAATGGTTGATCTTTATCTTTTTAATAATATTTGATTTTGGGAAACAGTTTTTACTTAACTTATGATAGTGTTTCTCAAGGCAAACTTCATAGTAAGATTGTTTTTGTTTCTTTATGCCCCTATTTTTCTTAGATCTTTTAAAAAATTTAATAATTTTAGAATTTACTTCAACTTTACCAAATGTTTCTTTCAGCATTGGTCTTAACATTAAATAATATTACAAATAATTATTCATAATATGAATTTATGAACCAGGAGTAACTAAGTAATAATTTCTCAATGATAGTTCCAGTTTTCTCGGTTACTATTCTGGAGTTTCATTCTTATCATGTCAAAATAATGCTATCTTAGAAACACACCTATTTTTTAAATCATATAAGAAAATTTTTAATTTGACACATAGCAAAATTCATGTTGATAATTATAATAATTTACCAGTCAATTACCTGAAGCAAGTCTTAAAAGTTGTACATTGTAAGATTATTAAAACACTTAATTTAAATAATAGGTATTAAATAAAAGTAAATATATTCATAAAAAATATACATTTCCAATTATGATACTTCATTTTAATGCTTCCTTTATTTAGGTATTAAAACAGTATTCTCACAGCTTCACTTACGGAACTAACTGTTCTTATTAATGACATATTTTTAAAGCGTATACCTAAAGACTAGTTTATGAAAATAAGGTATTTATGACATTTTTATTAACTGAACATGATCTTCTTATGCCATAGGTCATCTTTCACTCTGTTTGATAATAATATTATATATGAATGAAATTTCATTTCCATTTTTTTATTGTATTCATAAAAATTCTTACTTCAATCTTTTCTATTTTTTAACAACTTTTTATTCTCTGTCATTTTATCTACATTGCTTTATTTCTTCTGTAGCTATAATGATCACAAAAATAAATGGGTGCTATGGTAATGGTGATTTATGCTAACATACTTCATTGATTTAAATGTGGTTGCATAATTCTACTGAAGAAGTTTTCTATAAAGAAAAGTTTATTAAATTATATGCAACTTTTAACAAAGAAATCTAATGATAAATAAAATATTGTAAAGCAAAACCAACCAAAGGAAGCTATAAAAAAGACTAAGAGGAAGAAAACACTTAAAAGTAAACATAATTTTGGGGCCATTTTACATGCTAAAATAACATATTCTGATTGAACAATTATTATTTAAAAGAATGGATTAAATAACAAAGTTAGTAATAAAATGGAAGATTCCATGAAGAGATAAAAATAGACACAGAGTTGACAAAGGTAATTCTGAAAATAATCAAGGTAATAATAGATCAATGCTGGCATTCAAAAACATAAATTAGCAGTAAAAATATTAAATCTTATTAGTAATAATCACACTATATAATAACTGAAATATTAATATAAATGTGATAATTTTCCACCGATTGGTGACCATATGTGAATCCAAAATTTGCAACAATTAAAATATCAAGCTTCAAACTGTAAATACTTTGAAATTGAACAAATTAATATATTTCTAACAAAATATAATGAACAATTGGAAGAATCTATAGTAAAAAGTTCTATTATGATTTTATCTTCTAAGGGTTTTTTTTAAAGTTAAGTGCATATTGGAAGAGGGCCTTCAACTATTCAGTGAACTACACCCAATTAGAAACCAGAGGAATTGAAGAACTTGATAAAAGTGATAGATAACTTGTTGTTTTTCATTTGGATTTTAAAATGTTTTTGATATAATTTAATTGCATTTAAACAGGCAAAACTCCCATACAGTAGTGCCACTCAGTGCCAGCCAGAATAATCAATGGATGCCAGAAGGCTTGTGCATAAAATCCCTATCTAGTGCTTATTTATCCAACATCCCCAAACTAGTTTCTGGCTTGTGGCTTTTGTCAATGAGGAGCCTTGGATCTGAGAGCACTGCACCTAGATCTTAGGATCTAATGCAACCCTTCAGCAGCCACCTTTAATCTATACTTAACTACAAAACCATGAGAATAAAATTGAAAACACAATAATATTTTCAATCTAAGCTCAATAGCTTATATAGTCATATGGGTCTGAACTCAGTTCAGGACCCATATATTTTGGTGACTTTGGTTCTTTAATAATCATAGCCACCACTATTCTATTAGGCAGAATTGGTGTTAAACCACTGAACATCACATGATACCCATTTCTTATGCTTGCACATAACTGTTATTAAAACAGGCAAAACTCCATACAGTAGTGCCACTCAGTGCCAGCCAAAGTTTATTTATTTGTGTTCAATACTGTATGAACATTTTAGAAAATCAATTATAAAGATTTGTTTAAAAATAATATTGTGTATATTTGTACTGGAAGATACAGATTCTTTTACAATTTTCTTTAACAATAATTTTTTCTTGAAATTAATAAATAGCATAACCAAGCTTATTTACCAATGTTGTAAAATGATTAATGATTGTTCGCATGTAATTTCATGCAACTTATGGGTAAAAAGTAAGACAATTAAACAACTTCAATAAAGAATGATAATTGATAGTATATCAGGAGAGATGAATAACAAACTTCTTCCCTGAAAGAGATAAAACCATTATTATATTTATATATTTGGATTATTTCCATCATTTTAGTGTTAACTGTTAAATGTCTTTTAGAAAAATTTAAACTTTAGTTAAACTTTTCAAATATGTTGAACTGTTATTAATAACAAAGATTAATACATTACTATCAGTTGAATGTATTTGAAAAGTTTTAATAAAGTTCAATTTTTTCTAAATACATTTAACAATTAATTTTAGATTACAGAAGTAGATCAAAAACATCACTATCATAAACTTTCAGAAAAATGTAAAACCAATATTTCTATTTAGAAATAACTCATGACAAATTTCTAGTATATAAATGAAGTGATAAAGTATAAATTACCAAGTTATAAATCTAGCTGATATTTGATAATGACTTTCCATTTAGGTACATACAATTATAGATTATTTTCAAGTAAAGAAAGATTACTTAAAGTGTGAAAAAAACCTTTCAATATTAAATCGGACTTTATTAGACATTTTGAGGTTAGAAAAAATGTGAAAAGATGATTGATTTAAAAAATTGATATACATAAGGCACAAATGTAAAAGGCAGAGATTATAAATAAATAATACTGTGGGTATTGATAATGTATTAGACAATGGCAAGATTAGATAAGTCAGGTTTATGTCCAAACAAGTTTTTTAATCTCATAAAGAAATAGTGCAATGTTATATATTACAAAATGCTTTTGATCAGACTAAATATGTTAAATATATTACAAGAAGTTTTATTACTTGAATAGGAAATAATTGAAGGAGAAAGGTGCTACGAGCAAATTTAAATCATCATCATCAACCATTATCAATCCACTGCAGGATGAAGGTTTCTCCAAGTTTAATCCTTCTTCTCTGATCTTTAGCTTCTTTTCTCCACATCATGCCTGCACACTTTCTTATTTCATCCATCCATCTCACATATGATCTCTTTCTGGGTCTTTTACAATATCTTGGAATTCAGTTTAAGATTTCAATTGTCCATCTACTATCATCTCTTCTAGAAATATGTCCAGCCCAACTCCACTTCAATCTTTTAATTTTTTCAATGAGGTCAGTAAGAGAAGGCATAGAGTTATTAAAATTGTAGATATTAAACAAACTATATATTATAAATCTAAGTTTCAAGAAACAAACTATTTGAAAAATAGAAAATAAGTTTCAAGATTGTAATAATTTCAACCCAATAACTGATCATCAATTAGTTAAGATGTTAAAATATGAGTTGATGTAAAACTAGAGAAGAGTTATTAAAAAGATAATAGCAACAATTGATATCCATATCTTCAGAAATACTACAGTGAATATAAACTCTTACTTGCAAATTATTACAAAAATATTAATAAACTTTAAAGACAGCTGAGACTTGAATGAGATCATTAAAATAACAGTATTCTATTTAGGTTACCACATATTCAGTAGTATCAAAAAAGTAGCTATTTAATAATTAATTTTGAATTTAGACAAAAATTATATTAAAAAATAAAAGATGGAAATTGTTGCTGGTTCAGCATGAAATATGCATATTGGAGATCATTTATCTTTTTTACATGTGTGTGATTATGTGTATCAATTATATAAGATGGAGTGAATAGCTGAAGAAAGCTTGAAAGTCTGAGTTCAAATCCCCTTTAATAATATCTTAAAGTTCGGTATTTACAATATACTAGTATGGATTTATTAAAAATTATATATTTAAAAGACAAAATTAAATACAGTATATAAAATTTTGTTAATAGTATAAAAAAGTTTTAGTGATTACAAAAAAATATCATTATTGAGGAAAACTGTAAAAAAAAATTAAAACTATCTTGGCATTAGAACAATGATGTTTCAGCAACAAAATGTTCGATTTTTATTGAAAATGGAGATGACATCATTAAATGGGTTAAATAATTCTACAAAGAATTACATATTAATAAAGGATAAGAATATAAAATATTCCTATAGTCATATTCGCACTTTTCAAAATGTAATTAAATCTATAAAAAAATAAAAATTAAAAAAAAAAGAATATAGTATCATTATAGATAAAAAAAAGTAGTAAAATTTATTGGCAAAACTAAATATCAGATGACTGAAAGCAAGTAATAGTGTAAGACATGTGAAAGAGAATAAGCTAGAAGCAATAGATTTAAATGTTTCCTTTGAAATCAATTCTCTGGTAATATATTCACTGTAATCATTAAAAATAATCAAGAAAAAAACTCTTTTCTTCCAAACTGTAAGCTTGTGGTTAAGACCTGTAGAGGTCCCTACTATTGCATTTTTACATGCACATTTTGAGGTTACAGCCTTAGTAAATATTAAATACAATAGATCGAAAATACAAAATTTGATTAGCTAAGCATTCTGCTGTGATTTAAATTTTAAAGCTGAAGATTAACAATAAACAATGAGCACATCAAGATGATTCCATATCTTTTAAATCTTTTACAACAGTTTTATGGAATGTATTTTGCACTTTAAAATAGCTAAGTGAATAAAATTAAGCCTATTATAGATTTAACACATAGAAATTTAATAGAAGAACAACATAAATATTGCTTATCCTTTATAAGAATATAAAGAAATGTATGTTAGTATGTTAAGAGACAAAAATGAAATATATGAGTGAGAAAACAAACAGGGATTACCAACATCACTAAAAGAATAAACTGCAATAGAGATTAGATAGAACATTACTAAAAGTGATCTTAATAAAAGAAGAACTGGATCCTTGAATTGAAACCCAAGAGATTATAAAAGGCTTAGAAAAAGACTACATATAAAATGGATAAAAATATGTTGAAGTGATATAAAGACAAAGAGCTATGGATTGGAAAACTATATGGAACTAAGAGACTCTCATCCAGTATTGGAATGATATTTGAAAGTGAAAATAATAACTATTATTATAGTCACCCTAATTGATGAAGTTTATCCTTTTTTCAATAGACAGTATATTACCTATACACTAATTTTTAAAAATAATCTTGACTCTCTTTAAAACAATTGATTACACCAATGACCAACATGATTTTGATTTATATCATCATCATTGTCAACCATTATCAATCCACTGAAGGATGGTCTCTCCAAGTTCAATCCATCTTCTTTGATCTCAGTCTATCTTCCCACATCACCTCCTGCACACTTTATATCAGCCATCCATCTCACATGTTGTCTCTTTCTGGGTCTTTTACAATCTCTTGGAATCCAGTTTAAGATTTCAACTGTTCATCCATTATTATCTCTTTTAGCAATATGTCCATCTCAATACTCCACTTTAGTCTTTTAATTATTTCAATGATATGAGTAACACCTGTTTGTTCTCTTACCTATGTATTGCATTTTCAATTTCTTATTATTATTCCTAACATGCATCTCTCCATACTTTCTTTAAGTAGTATGAAGTTTCTGTATTGCTTTTTTAGTAAGTGTTCAAGTCTCACATCCATAAGTAAGAACTGGTAAAACACATTTATTAAAAAGCTTCCTTTACAAACACAGGCATATTTCCTTTTAATATTTACTTTTATTAAAAACATTCAATCAAATTTAATTCTAGGATTAATTTTATCCATTATATTTCCATCTGTGGTAATAATCTCATCATGATATTTATAGCTATTAACTTCTTCTAACTCATCATAATCAGTCTTT
Source organism: Epiperipatus broadwayi (assembly GCA_028023455.1). Lineage (NCBI taxonomy): Eukaryota > Metazoa > Onychophora > Udeonychophora > Euonychophora > Peripatidae > Epiperipatus > Epiperipatus broadwayi. The sequence continues at coordinate 1,963,783 of JAQFVV010000120.1, forward strand.
ATTTTCATCTTTTGGGAAAATCAATTGAACATTACTTTAATCTTTTCAACATTTACCTTTAGCCATACTTTCTTACTTTCATCTGATAACTCTTGCAACATTTCCTGAAGCTCTGAAGCATTGTTTTCAAAAACAACTACATCATTTGCAAAATCTAAATGACTTAAATAATCTCCAATTACTTTTACTCCTTTAGCTTTCCATTTTAATCCACAAAATATTCCTTGCAGCACTGCTGTTAAAAAGTTTTGGAAATATGGAGTCACTTTGTCACATACCCTTCTCAATGTTAATCTTTTTAGCATTATTATGTAATCTAATTGTTGCTGTTGCATTTTTGTGAATATTCTTCAGAATAAGACATCCTAGGTCCATACCTTAATGATCCAATTATTTAATCACTGAAAAAATCAAATGCCTTTCATAATCTATAAATCCAAAGCATTCATTGGTCCTTTCTATAACTTCTCTCAATATTTGGATATGATCTACTGTACTAAAACTACTTTTAAATTCAGCTTGTTCTTTTGATTGGTTGAAATCCAATGTTATCCATAGATGAGTTGCAATTATCTTGGTAAAAATTTTGTATAAAATTGATAAAAGGCTGAAATGTCTGTAATTTTTAATATCTTCTTTATCCCCAACTTTGCCAATTTTTTTTTACTTCTTCACCTGCTTCTTTTAATATATCAATTATAATTCAATCATTACCTGGAGCTTTTTACTTCTTCATAAATTTAATTGCATATCTTATTTCTTCATTTAAAATCCTGGATAATTCAAAAGATATAATAGATGTAGGAGGTACTTGTTCTTTATTACCATATAATTCTTGGTAGAACCCTTCTATCCATTTCATGATGTCATCTCTTTTTTTAGTAATAGTTCCATATTTTTTTCTTATTGCATCTATGTTTTATACAAATACCAAAATGTTGTTTTACAGTCTTTAGACTTTTATTCTCTTCTACAGCTTTCCTTGCTAGTTCACAATTATACTTTCATATATCACTATCAATTCATTTTCAAACCATTTTACAAAATTTGAGATATTCAATCTTTCTTAATGCATCATTTTTATATATCTTCATATTCCTTCTTTTCTTCATAAATTCTCTAGTCTCTAAAGAAATTTTATTAGTCAGTTGCTCCTTTTTTCTACTAGCTATCTTTGTTACAGTTTTTAAAAGTATATCAGTTATTTTCCTATTAACTTTTTCAAACCTGAATCATGTTCAAAATCTATTATTTGACAATGATTTGAAAGTTCTAATTTAAATTTATTAGAATGTTTCTGAAGATTATGAATATCAACTGTAAATATTTTTTTATAATAATTTTTGTCTCTGTAGTTTTGAATTAACACATATCTTACATCTTAATACAGCAAAACTCTCCATATAGTAGTGCCATCTTGTGCTAACAAGAGCAATCAATGGATGCCAGAAGGCTTGTGCATAAAATCCCTATCTAGTGCCTACTCATCCAATATCCCCAGACTAGTTTCTGGCTTGTGGCCTTCATCAGTGCTAGTATGAGATAGTGATCATGTGATCTTACATCTTACTAATCAATGATCACTTCCTGTGTTGAATTTATTAAGGACATTACCATCTTGAAATTTGTATTTTCTGTTAGTCAAAATATAATCCAATTCTGCTGTACTTTCATTTGGATGCTTCTATGTCCATTTCCTTTTAACATTTTTTTCAAAAAAAAAAAATTGTAATATAAAGTTTTTTTTTTCTGCAAACTTCATTAAGTTTATATCCTCTCTCATTTCTATTACCATGACCAAATTTATCTACAATACTTTAATTTTTCATTTGTTTACCAATTCTATCATTAAAGATTCCCATAACAATTTTAAAATGTTATATAACTATATAAATACATAACCTTCTCAGATCCTTTTTACTTTTTTTTTTATTTCTCTTACTATAATTATGTTTTTTTAATCTATAGTCTAAATGTATGATTAATGGAAATTTAGTTATGTATACAATAGTTTTGTGCGTAGCATTTGATTAGAGCTGAAAATGATTTGTTGAGTTTCTGGAGTAAAGTTAGTAAAAATGTAATAAATCTGGTTAAATGAAATTCTAATGTAACTTATGAAAAATTTCCTTAGGAAATTCCATTATCAGCAGTGTCTTGCTTTAAAATGTGTGCACCCCATGCTGCTAATTGGTGGTTACTGCAATGATATAAATCCTTTCAAAAATGTATAATTAGTCTAATTATAAACAGAAGAGTTGGAGTTGTTAAAATTTTGAGTATTTTTGTACATAATTTTTCTTAACTAATTATTTTTGTTTATGTAAATTTTAACATGTGCATTGTATTTAAGTCAACAGTTGAAGATTTTTACAAGATTAGTGAAACCATCTGACTGGCAGTTTTATTTTCATTCCCAATATTTTTTGACAAAATAATAATCTCATATCTCTATTCAAATTCTGGGCCCTGGAGCCCAAGTATTAAACAATTCAAAACAAAACAACACTCTCCATATAGTAGTGCCATCTTGTGCTAACAAGAGCAATCAATGGAGAGTGTTGTTTTGTTTTGAATTGTTTAATAACAATTTGTTTTGAATTGTTTAATAACAATTATTGTGCTAGTATGAGATAGTGATCATGTGATGTTTAGAGCCCAAGTATCTTGATTACATCATTAAAATTAACCTGGATGCCATGCCTGTCATCTGGTTCTTCTGCTAGAAGCAGTTTGTCACAAAAGTGGATTCAATATGCCCAAATTGTGGCAGAGAGAAGGGGCATTTGATCACATTGTCAAGACATGTACGGGTCTAGGTAACATTAAGAGCATTATATACAACAACCCAAAAACTGACTATTATAAAGTTCTAAATCTCAAAGGATGTATTTGTGAAACAGTCATCCCTATCATCAGAATGTCTGTATTCCTAACCTACTCCATCTGGCTGGTTAGATGTAAAACTCAATTTACCTTACCACATCCAGATAAAGACAAACTGTTCAATCAGATAGTTAACAAAGTCAAACAAAGGGAAACTAGGCAACCACATTTATGCATCAGGAAACCTGGAAGCTTTTCCAAATTTCCAGTCAACAAGCACAATCAAATGATATGAACACTTATTCACAAATCACTGAAAATTAATCAAACTTTTAATACTGTGTTTTTTTATATATTACCTTTGTTTTTTTTCCCCCTTTTTTATATAACCTTCTGTACTACATAATAATATTGTCATGCTAATAGTCTAATAAATATTATTATTGAAAAAAAAAAACTTTTTAGAGTCATATAATACGTTTTCAGAAGATCATTTAGTATAATTATATGTAATATGCAAAAAATAAATAAATCCAGATTTATTCCAAAATTAAAATTATGATTATGTGTAAATTTGTAAATCTATATAAAATTTACTAAAAGGTTCATAGTGTAGTCATAAGGCGTACCTATGAACTAAGTTAAAATTTATGATAGCTAAAACCTTTTTTTTTCAAGCTTCAATTCGATATACAGTATTTATTTCAAGTTTTCAGACTATAACCAATCACTTTTAATCAGAAAATGAGTATCTATCTATTCTTAACTTAGAGAACAAAACAGAAATGAAAAACTGCTATTTGAAAAACATTTGCTCTACAATGGTTTATTTATAAGCTACTTTTAATTTTATCTATATAATGCATAAAATTTATGCATTTATGTTTATATATAAGTTTAGCTATATATAATATATCATTATTAAAGTTTTGTCAACGTCATCCATTCATAAAATTATCATCATAATTTATAATTTATATTACTTTGCTATTATTTAAAATACAAACACTTTGTTACTTTTAATTTCATTCGATTGTTTTAATTTTATAAAATATAAAAAGATTGCATATATTTTAAAATGTTTAAATGTGTATATTCACTACAACTAGAATATAAAAGATTTTAAAATAAATGTTAAATGAAATTGTGTTTTACGTAATAGATTTTTTAATGCTGCCCATTAACAACTTTTATTCTATTTTGATGGAAGATGACATTTTTTTTATTTAAAAGATAACCTTATTGAAATAGAAATATTTTATGAACACTTCTATCAATAAGTGTTATTCAACTCCAATTAGGCCTTCATACCTGTCAACATTTGAAGTGGGCTGCTTTTTATCTAAGGACCACAATCACCACATGGTGGTTACAAAGCTGTCATGTAACTGGAAAATGTCTTACTTTTTTATTGATCTTTCTTTCTCTTTGCCAACATTTGACTTCTTCACTTCACAGCTGTGCTAGTGGAAAACAAGCAGTTCTCTTACAAGCTGTCAAGCAAACTTGTGACATGGCATCGACAGAATAGACATTGTGCAATATGTATCTAGACAGAATATTAGTTAGTTGCTACAAGAAACAGAACAAGAAATCTTAGAGCAATTACAGGTGTAATAAGAAACAATAATGTAGGAAACTTCTCAAGCCGGTAGCCAACTAAGAAAAGAATAAAAAGTAATAAACTTTTGCTGTTAGATTTTTTTTCTTTAAAATAAAATAAAAGAAGAAAAACATTTTTTCCTTATTTCAACGAGACTTTATTACCATTCATAAATAGCAATTCCCTGGTAAATGTTTGTTAAAAAGATGTAGCATTATTTTTTCTTTTTAAAAATAAATATATAATTTTAAAAATAATCCAAGCTGACATTTTCATCACATAAGAATGATAGTAAATTAAATGAAAAATGAAATTTTATAAAAATAAATATTTTGCTTTTTTAACAATATACTGTCCTCTACCTATCAATCTGCAAATAAACATATAACACATCTCTATACGTTTTAACTCTTTCTTCTTTATTACTTACCTGATACAGCCTTCAAAATTTAATACTCTATGGATTCTGTATGTGCATATATACATGTTACCTTTTCTTCTTGAAAACATGCGAGTAATTAAACAATAGAATACAATAGTTAAGAATAACATTTGTCCATTATTAGAAGGAGCTTACTGACCATTTGCTTAACACAATTTATTCTAATATTTCAATTTTAGCACTTTAACCAAGTACTATCTTATCAATATGTGATAATATCTACATCTTGACTTTTGATATAAGTGTATCACATATATGTATTCTAAGGTATGAATGAGAGTACTCTTTTATATATACGCGCCACCTACCGATAAAGCCATCATAATATTATTAAATTATTCACAGAACAAACTAACCAATAAGTTTCATTTTTTCATAACAAATCAAATTCATAGTGAAAAAAGAGGCGAATATATTATATTTATAACATAAAAATAATGTGATGTTTTTATGAAAATAATGGCACTGATAGGAGAAAGTCCTATGCACTATTTACCATATTCAAACAAAACTTTTTTATAATCACTGGTAGTTTGTGAATGCTTTCCACCCTCCATAACACAATTTCTTCTAGAATTTCATTATTAAAAGTACTTTACATCTTAATGCAAAAAAAAAAAAAAAAGATTACAATTTTAGACCAAAAATTAAGAAATACACTTTGAATGAAAATTTTGAAAAATTGATGATGATTAAAAAGAACGCCATCCAGAACAGCAGTAGACATGCATTTAGTACAATAATAAAGTGATGCACTCAAGAGTTAAAAGTTCTTAGATCAATGCTTAGCTCTCTTGTGGTGCTCAAACATCACACAATGTTCTGACGAAAAAAATTACTTTATTATTTAGTAGTAATTAATTTATTGATTGCACAGAAAGCATATGTAAATACTTCAAACAGGCCTTAACCTGTGTTCAATGCACTTTAAAATTCCTAATAATCAAGCACATTTTGTCGACAGAGAGACCTTCTAAACCACGACACAAGATAGCGAATTTATAAAGATAAGAGCAGCCATCTTATCTTGCACTCAATAAATTAATTACTACTCTTCAATACTTTATAGAATTTCCAACATTAAGATTGTAATATTAACTCACTATAAATCGCAAGATTTTCTGTATGTTAATTTGTAAAGGAAATAGTAGACTTAAACAGTGGAGAAAACAACAACTTCACGCTTCCAAATCAAGTTGCTTCAGATTCGCCTATATAAGTGGACATTTAGGTTAAAGATAAGATGGCCACTCTTATCTTTATAAAATTTGCTATCTTGTGTTGTGGTTTGGAAGGTTCCTCTGTTGGCAAAATGTGCTTGATTATTACGAATTTTAAAGTGCATTGAACACAGGTTAAAGCCTGTTTAAAGTATTTATTATTTAGTATAGTATTTGGATTTTATACTTTTTCAATAAGAAAACTTGTAAGTGCCATAATTCATAGTTTACTATAATAGCAAAGACAAAACTAAATTATAGCTCTTACTCCCAGGAAGCTGTAAAATTACTGCCAAAACAGAAGTTGACATTTGAATGTGGAGGGTGCTAAGAATTCCCTGATTATAAAGCCAAAATGGAATTTGATGACAAACTTTTATTTAGGTATATATATATCTATAGACCATATGAACTCTCATTCTGCCTTTAAAGAAACTCAAGTAATATTTCAGTTAGAGCTATCAGGAAACTGGAAAGAAAACACATGGTGTTTCTTAATCTTAAATTCAGAGGTAAAAAGCCAATAAATTCACCATTCTGACTGTTTCATGTTGATAAGCAGCCCATCCATATTTATATATTATATGAATAATCATGTAGTAATAATAGTTGTGATAACAAGAATATCTGGAATAGACATTAAGATTTTGCTCTGCTCAGTTTTTCCAAGAGGAACCAAAGAGTCTCCTTTTAGATAGCTACTTAAACTGCATATTACTTTCATGTAAAGGAAGATTGCAAGAATTGGAAGAACTACCTTATATTAAATGAGATATTATTGGACTTTGTGAAATTAGAAGAAAAGGTGAAGAGACAATTGATTTAAAAAGTGGAGATGTACTTTATTAAAAAAGCACAAATATTGGAAGTACAAGTGGGGAAGATTTCACTATAAATAAAAAAAAGAAGAAAGAACATTGTGGAGATTGATGGTATATCAGACAGAATGGCAGATTCAAATGTGGATAATTCAGGTTTATGCACCCACAAGTTCTCATAATGATGATTTAGAAGAAAATTTTTATGTGAATGTACAAAAATCTTTTGATCAGATCAAATAATATTTTAAAATTGTTATGGAAGGCTTTAATGCTAGAATTGGTAAACAATTAAAAGAGGAAATTGCAGTAGGTTTTAAGGTATTAGAAGTGAGAGAGGACATAGACTTATGAAGTTTGCAGAAAAATAAAAACTTTATATTATGAATTTTCTTTTTAAGAAAAATGTTAAAAGGCAATGGACATAGAAGCATCCATATGAAGATATAGCAGAATTGGATTAAGTTTTAATTAACAGAAAGTACACATTTCAAGATTATAATGTTCTTAATAAATTCAACAGTGTAAATGGTCATCAATTAGTGAGATGCAAGATACAAGTTAATGCAAAATGAAAAAGACAAAAATTATTAAGAAAAACAATATTCACAATTAATATCGCTAATCTTCAGAACATTCTAATGAATTTAAATCAGAACTTGCAAATGGTTTTCAAAAAAGAGATTTTTAACATGATTCAGATTCGAATGAAATTAATAGGAAAATAACTGATACACTTTAAAAACTGCAATAAAGATAGCTAAAACAGCAATTGACCACTAAAATGTCTTCTAAGACTATAAAATCTATGAAGAAAAGAAAGGAAAAAGAAGATATAAAAATGATGTCTTAAGAAGGATTGAATATCTTGAATTTTGTAAAATGGTGTAGAAAAGAATTGATAATGATATAAGACATTATAATTGTGAACTAGCAATGAAGACTATAGAAGAAAATAAAAGTCTCAAGAGTGTAAAACAACATTTTCACATTGGTAGGAAATTTATATCTGCAATAAAAAAAATATGGAATTATTACTAAAAATGGAGGTGACGTCATGAAATGCGTAAAATGATTATATCAATAATTATATAGTAATAAAGAACAAGTATCTTCTACAACTATTATATCTATTGAATTTCCCAGGATTTCAAATGAAAAAGTGAGATATGCAATTAAATTTATGCAGGGGAAAACTCCAAGTAATGATGGAATTATAATTGACATCTTAAAAGAAGCAGGCGAAAGAATAAAAACATTTTTGGCAAAGTTATACACTAAATATCTAAATGATGAAGTTGTACCAGATGATTGAAAGAACAGAATATTAATATTAATATTTAAAAAAGATGATAAAGATATTAGAAATTACAGACCTATCAGTCTTTTATCAGTTTTAGCAAACCATCGACAGAGAACTTTGGATTTCAATCAGCCAAATGAACAAGCTGAAATTTAAAAGTTGTTTAAGTACAGAGAGAAGTTATAGAAAGGATCAATAAATATGAATTGCTATTATGCTTTGGATTTATAGTTTATGAAAAGGCATTTGATTCTGTAAGCATTCTACAGTGATTGAAGCATTGGATTATCGAGGTATAGACCTAGGATATTATCATATGCTGAAGAATATTCATAAAAATGCAACAGCAACAATTAGATTATATAATAATACTAAAAAGGTTAACATTGAGAGAGGTAAGATGGGGTAACTCTGTATCTCCAAAACTTTTTATTGCATTGCTGCAAGAAGAATTTTGTAGATTAAAATGGAAAGCTAAATAAATAAAAGTAAATGGAGATCATTTAAGTCATTTAGATTTTTAGATAATGTAGCTGTTTTTTTGAAAATAATCTCTCAGAGCTTCTGGAAATGTGACAAAAGTTATCAGATGACAGTAAGAAGATAGGATTAAAGGTAAATGTTAAAAAGACTAAAGCAATATTCAATGGAATTGCTCAAAAGATAAAAATAAAGATTGATAGTGATGAATTAGAAGAAGTTAACAACTTTAAATACCTTGGTCAGATTATTACTACAAATGGAAACATAATGAATGAAATTAATCATAGAATTAAACTAGGTTGGAGTACTTTTTGCAGAAATAATGTAATATTAAAAGGAAATATACCTATGGGTTTGAAAATGAAGGTTTTTAACAAATGTGTTTTACCAGTTCTTAATTATGGATCTAAGATCTTGGACACTTAACAAGATCAATATAGAGATTGCAGACCACTCAAAGAAGTATAGAGAGATGCATGTTAGGAGTAACAAGAGGAGTCAAAACATAAATACATGGATAAGAGAACAAATGTGTTGATGATGTCATTGAAAGAATTAAGAGACTGAAGTGGAGTTGGGTTGGACATATAATTGAAGAAATAATAATAGAGATAGACAGTTGATATTTTAAACTGAATTCCAAGAGATTGTAAAAGATCCAGAAAGAGATCACATGTGAGATAGATGAATAGACGAAATAAGGAAGTGTATGGGTGTGATGTGGAGAAGAGAAGCTAGAAATCAGAGAAGGTGGATTGAATTTGAAGTGGATTGATAATGGTTGACAATAATGATGAACTATAGATCACTTTCCAGTGTAGAAAAATTGCACAAAGTGGAATAATAATTGTCCAATATTAAATGGGACTAATAATTGTCTAATATTAAATGTGTCCTTATTGAACTATAAAATTAGAAGGTGAAGAGACACTTGATTTAAAATGTAGGCAAGTACTTTATTACAAAGGGATAAAAATTGGGAGCACAAATGGATTAGAGTTCATTATAAATAAAAAGTGGAAGAATAATATTGTGGATATTGATGTTTTTTCAGACAGACTGACGTTATTATGACCCAATTTAGTGGAAGAAACCACACACAAATAATTCCAATTTATGCCACCTACAAGTACTCTTTATAGTGGATTTTTATATGGATATAAAATGCTTTTAAACAGACCAAACAATATTTTAAAATTATCATGGGAGACCGTAATTCTAGAATTAATAAATAGATTGGTTTAATTAAATGATGATGAAATGATGAATGCATGTTTCCTAATAATTTTTGAATAGACTGTTTATTTTTGTATAACCAATTACCCCAGTGATTATTTAAATTTATCCTATCTTTGTTTCGGTCATATCAATCTGAATAAAAACATTTTTTATATTGTTAATCAATGTTTTTATTGTTAATAATAGGTAAAATAAAATGTAAATTTTTTAAAAAAATATTTACAATGATTTGAAAATATTTTTAAGATCCATATTTAGAAAACGATTTTTAGTTGATATAAGAACTAGGAATGCTAAGTATGAAAAGCTTAAGAATAAAAGTTTTATTAAAGTATTCTGAGAAGCTCTCAATATCTTAATCCTGATATCATACTCATAGCTATGACTAGTGAATGAGGGATTTGTGAGTAAAGGTTATGTAAATTTTATGTAAATATATAAAAATAAACCATCAAACATCACATGATCACCATCTCTATACTAGCACATAATTTGTTGTAAACAAAGGCAAAACTCCCCATACAGTAGTGCCACCCTGTGCCAAACAGAGTAATCAATGGATGCCAGAAGGTTTGTGCATAAAATCCCTATCTAGTGCCTACTCATCCAATATCCCAGACTAGTTTCTGGCACTAGATAGGGATTTTATGCACAGGCCTTCTGTCATCCATTGATTACTCTGTTTGGCACAGGGTGGCACTACTGTATGGGGAGTTTTGCCTTTGTTTATATAAAAATAAGTTACATGGCCCATTTTTTAGAGAGGGGAGAAATAGGATTCCTTTTTATTTTATTGAGTTAGCATTGTTGGCAGCATTCCAAGCCTCCTTTGTCTTGGGTTTAGTTCTTACATTGTGTAGGAAAAGTAAACCAATGTAATATAGAACTAAAACAATTTTTAGCAACTAAGAAAAATGTAATGTGTCCAAAGAGATATTAATGTATTGCTGATACTTGATGAAAGCTTCAGTGTGTCACAAATTTGTTAGATAGAATATTTGAATTTCAATCCTGGTATTCTAAAGTTAAAGAGAATTTCATTTTTTACAGCAACTAAAGCTTAAATGATAGTTTATAAGTCTATAGAAGAAGATATTATTTAAATGCCAAATGAACAGATATATGATATGTTATAATAGGCAAATAATGGTGTATTGCATCTTTATCATATGACCTAAACATTTATTTTTGTTTCCTTTATTATTTATAATGCTACATGGCTTAATGTAGTCATAAAGTAGTCCAATTTAGAGCTCAAAGTCTACAAACCAAGACCCAAGTTCTATTAGTTTTGGAACTTGTGTTTGAACTTTAAAGTAACAACCCATTCAATTATTTTATTATTTTCCAATACTTAAATGCAATGTGCAGTCCACGTTGGTTTTAAAATTTGCTTGAGTATCAATGTATTGTTATTCAAATTGTTTGCAAGTCTTAATTAGATGCCATTCATAAGATGCTTATTTTATATTATTTCAAATGAGAAATTCATTTATTTTTAGTTCTCTTGCTTGAGTCTGGCTTATTTATATATAAATTTAAGTAGAGAAGAAGGTGGGGTTCCATCTTTTTCTCGTAAAATCTCTGACTTGTGTTTTGAATTGAGAGTTTTTTGTGCAGTCATTATTTACTATCTGATTGGCTGTCATTTAAGCATTTTTAAGACACATCTGTCAAAGGTTTCAGCCTTTCATGTTATTATTATTTTTTTTTGCTTGCACTTAATAAATTAATATATTTACATTATGTAAAACATAAAGTGCATCCATAATGAAACTAAGCATTTTTGAAGTACAAATATGTTCTACAATGATATGATGCCGTCATATGTGAAGTTGTGCTTAACAAGCTTTTAGAGAATATATTCTTTTCTTTAATTTGGAAGAATGAGATATCAAAAATAATATAATATTGTTTAACTGTTAATAGAGTTGATCATAAGAACATTGGGTGTGGCTCACAGAAATGGCACAGGTAGACATACTAGTAATGGTGTAGCCTTTTGAATATGGTAATAAAGGTTATTGTTCTTTTGTAAGTCATAAAGAGTATAGGAAAAGTGAGTTACAAATCACAACCCTAGATATATTGTTTAATACAATAAAATATTAACCAGCTTACATTATTGTAACCCCAAAATTTAAAAATGTTTAGCCCATTTATTAAATGAAAAATTAAAGCATATTATTGTTAGAATTGGAAGCATTCTCAAATATAATTTGGTCTTTCTTGCAAGGTGATTATTAATTGCTTTATATTAAGAAAATATATTCAGGATTTACATTAAGCCAATATGCTCATAAAAATAACATTTTTTTATTTTTACAGTCATACTAATTATTAAAGGGACAGTTTTAATAATTTACAAATTTTCAGCATTTTATAATAATAGATGGTATAAATAATGAGAATTATTTTGAACTTTGGTTAGTGCTTAAGTAATAGATGAGATTGACTTCTGCGAGATAAATAGAGATAGAAAGTAAATATGATGAGTCAATCTGGAAGAGCCACTACAGAGAAAATTTGAAAAATTATATTCTTAATCAATAATTTTTGAAAGGTATTCAAATTATCTGTAACTGAATTAACATTTCCAGTTCTGAAAAGTATAAGGAAGATGTTAACATATTGAATATTATGATATTAAGATTAATCACTAGACTTATTATAAATTAATGAATATAAACTGCAAATAGTGATATAGCTAGAGGAGAAATCTTATAGAACACTATAACTTAACATTATGAAAGTTGACAAGAACATATAATTCTTAAAATTAAATATGGTCTCAAAAGTAATTTTTAATTAACAAGAATATGAATGGACACTAGAACACAAGATCTTTTAATTCTTTTGATAAAATTGATATCTAATTTGATTTATGCATGTATATAGGGCTAAACCTACAAAATTCATGCACTACTTTTTATCCTATTTCATGGGATGGTAATAATTATTTAAATAGTATAATATTTATAAAGATTTTTTATTATAAGCAAATATTTCTTGGTATACATATTTAATATTTACTGAGGCTATAACCTCGATAATATGCGTGTAAAATGCGATAATAGGGACCTCTACAGGTGTTTTAACCACAAGCTTACGCTATGGAAGAAAAGAGGGGAACCCCCCTCTCTACTTCAACCTACTTTCTATTTAAATAGTTGAAACTGAAGCGGTTAGATCTGCGAGCGTGAAGCTATTCAATACTTCACTGATTAAGTCCACATTTCTTATTACACATTAATACTCGCGAAATCTTTCGATTTATAACGAGTCAATGGAAAGATTTTATAGTGAGAAATCTATTACAGTAATTTAAAGTTGTAATTATAAATTTATTAAACGCACCTTGATTACGTAGTAATATTTACTGAGGCTATAACCTCGATCATATGCGTATAAAATGCGATAGTAGGGACCTCTACAGATGTTTTAACCACAAGCTTACGCTATGGAAGAAAAAAGGGTGATAGTATTAATTTCACTATTGGTAAGATTTTGATAACTCTTAATCAATCGATGAATTATAACTATATTGAAGCAAAGGACAATTCATTGATATAAAACTTAATTTAATGTTATCATCATCAAATCGATTTTCATTCTAAATAGAACCTTCTCAACATGCCGTTTTTAAAATTTGTCATATGATAAATTTAAAAAATGGCATCTTCATATGATTCTATTTAGAATGAAAATTGATGTGGTGATGATAATATTAAATTAAGCTTTATATTAACAAGTTGTTTATTATATCAATTTAGTTATTATTTATTGATTAATGAAGAATTTATAATTTTTTGACAATATTTTGGTCATGTAATTTACTAAAACATGACTATAAGAAATGAAATGATCTATAAAATACTAGTAAGTAGATAAAACACTTTTGAGTGAACACAATTAGTTGAAGTAATTATGCAGCAGATGAAAAAATATATATAATCAAAGATTTTTGTTAAATGATGTAAGAATGACTTCTATTGTTAAATTTGTATTTAATTTTAAACAGCCGATTTTGTATACTATCGTTTTTTTATTAATATAATTGCCTTGATAATAAATAATCACAGGGAATTTTCAGCATGATGTTAAATTTAGAAGCAATGTGGCTTTAAAGAATTGCTAAAAATTATTACTTACACTTAAATAAATTTAATCATACTCTATTATGAATTAAATAATTTCATAGATAAGAGACAAGTTGATTCTGTGATGAATATAAAAAAGATAATTAATTTTGTCTTAAGTCTGAATATGATTTAATTTTAATTAAAGTAGAATTGAAATATGCATGCATGATTTAGCCACTTCAAGTGCAATGTATAAAATATTGAATTAAATTAAGGTGACCATATGTAATAATTTTACTACTACATTATTGTAATACATTAAAGATCAGCCTTTACAAGCTATTGTGCATGCGCTTTTCACGAGTGTTAATAATAAATGAATACTTTAATTCCCAACACAAGATATAGTATTTATGAAAGAACAAAATGAACCCACTTGTTCTTTTCAACCCAAATGTTTATATATGGGAAAATCCTAAGTCCTGGAAATCAAAGTGTGAGGTTAGACTACTTATTTACATACGTTTAAGTTTCATTTGAGAGTGACGTTTTGTAAATTCTAGATAATTTCGTCGACATCATTCATTCAGACATTGTAAACAGTAATTTAAAGTGAGTAGTCTATCCTCATGCTTTGATTTCCAGTACTTAAGATTTTCCCATATATAAGCATTTGGGTTGGAAAGAACAAGTGGATTCATTTATATCTTGTGTTGGGAATTAAAGTATTCATTTATTATTAACACTCGTGAAAAGCACATGGTCAATAGCTTGTAAAGGCTGATCTTTAATATATTACAATTTATAAACATGCGCTATATAAAATAAATGCTTACTACATTATTGGTTTTCTGTCCATTGGTCCTGGTTAGTTGTAAAATTTAATCAGTACAGTTTAGGAAATTATAGGTGCTTTTGTACCCTTTTTGTATTAGAACCATTTTGTTCTAATGTTACACTTAATTCTATTGCTGTATTCCCTCACTTAAAATCAAAAAATAATAATCATACTCCGTAATATTTTTTCAACTTATATTCTACAATGGCGACTATACTCATGATAGCTGAGCTATTGCAAATGTCCTGATTTTAAATTTGAAAAAAAATAGTAATCTTAAATTAAATGTGCTTCAGACATCTGTTAGCAAGATTATTTGGCAAAAATATTTCTGAGAAATAAGATAACTTTACATGGAGGTTAGAAAATCCTATCGTCTATACTGATAAAATTTTCAAGTACTCAAAAATGATGAAAGCTGATGAAGATCAAGTTATCAAAGAAATGAAAAACAAAATTTACCACTAAATAAGAAGCAAGAGCTGACTCACTATTTATAATGAGATATTATTTTATACAGCACTCTGTTTTTTATGTAATAGTAATATTAGCAATTAAGCCAATGCACATGCACTTTAAAGATAAATTATAAATGAATACTCTCAATTTTTGCCCATACATAAATATTTGGGTCAATTGAATGGGTGGATTCATTCCATTCTTTCTAAAATACTATATCTCGTGTCTGGAAAAATTGAGAGTATGCATTTATAATTTATCTTTAAAGTGCATGTACATTGGCTTAATCACTAATATCACTATTACAGTATTAAAACATAGTGCTATATAAAATAATATCTCATTATATATGTTTAATTTCAACTAAAGAATGATGTGTCGTAAATTGTAAAGATTTTGCAGGTGTCATTCGTTCAAACATAACAAATGTAATTTAAAGTGATTGCTTAACACCTTCATGCTCTCATTTCCATATGCTTAAGATTTGCCCATACATAAATGTTTGGGTCGAAAGAATGGGTGGATTCATTCCATTCTTTCTAAAATACTATATCTCATGTCTGGAAAAAGAGTATTCATTTATAATTTATCTTTAAAGTGCATATTTATAATCATATTGTTGGAAAAAAGATTTCACATTTTTTGATAGTAATATAAGCTATCTGAGGAATATTAAACGTAGATCAATATAACAAATTAAAACTGATTTTTTCAAACAGAATATCACTAAGCAAAAGTACTAAAAGTGAAAAAAATTGATCGATGATAAAAAAATAATATCTAATAGTAAAGCCACCTAGGTGTACTGAAAAAGATGCAATTAAAATAATAAATATGTCAGTTTCTGGAATCTTGGAATTACTTCCTGCAAACTATGCAAGACAAATGTAATTTATTTATCTTTTGGTAAAGTAAATACAAAATCCATCTTGGGTGTCATTTTCATATTCATGCATCATTATTCCTATGTTTTAAAAATGTGTGATGGAGCAGATATTATTAAATGCATCTGCAAAGTGTTACACATAGAAATGAAGTTGAAATACTTCATATGTTCGTATTTAATTAAAACGCCAGATATATTAATTTTTAATTGGTTTAAAGTTTATGTTTAAACTAGGAATAATTTCTAATTTAATAAATCATTAGTGATAATCATTGATATAATTATCTGGGTTAATTTGTGGAAAAGTTATGGGTTAAATAAGTTTGATACCTGTAAATCAAAATGTAATAATTTATTATTGATAAATATTGACCAATGATAATGTCGTATGCAAGAAATTATGATCTGGGCTAACTGATGAGTGCTGGTTTAGTATAAAATGTATCTTGGGTACCTATTGCCTTTTCATGTTCTTTGTTTATATGTTTCATGAATATATATTAGAGTGGAATTACTAAGTACATCTATAAAAAAATGTTACCTATAGGAATATAGAAGAGAAGTTGACTTACTTCATGTGGGTGATTAAGAAAACAGATATATTAATTTTTGACTGGTTATATCAGGATTAGAGATAATCTCTAATTTAATAAATGATTAGTGATAATTATTAATGTGTTTATCTGGGGTGGTTTGCGTCAAAGTTGTGAATACAGTAAGTTTGGCACTGATAATTCAAAATGTAATAATTATATAATATACTCTGAATTAAGATTGACGTTGAGTTTCCTTACAAATCTACTACTTTTTACTGAGATGCAGATAACTAAGTAAGACAATATCATCCCTGAATAATTATCATTTTGGAGAACCAAGATATGATCTCCACTAGTGAATAATGTTCCATGAGATCATTATCTCATTCAGAATATTAAAAAAATTAGAAAGTATCTTGTTATTTTACTTTGTTAATGCTATTTATTCTCACTAATAATTGCAATTTGTAATAAATTTTGTATTTTAGGATGTGTGTCTTCTCTTTTTGTCATGATTTGCACTAGCATTATTAATACATATTTATTGCATTGTGTTTTATATATATATTATCTGTTCACAATTTTAAAACAGGCAAAACTCTCCATACAATAGTGCCACTCAGTGCAAGCCAGAGTAATCAATGGATACCAGAAGACTTGTGCATAAAATCCCTGTATAGTGCCTACTCATCCAATACTCCCAGACTAGTGACTCTGCTTGCACTTGAGTGGTACTACTGTATGGAGAGTTTTGCCTGTTTTAATAACAGTTATGAGCAAGCATAAAAAGTGGTGATCATGTGATGTTTGTTGGATATTCACAATTTTAAGATGGAAATTAATTAATGGGAAGAATTCAAAATAGGGAATTACTGTTTTGAGTTTTTGAATGATGTTCAATCATTTGACAGCAAATTATTTTTATTTGCATTAATACATCAGTTGTTGCACAATTACTGGTAATATAACTCAGAATTATTTGAAAACATATAAGTTTAGAAATGGAATAGATAAAACAAATATATCTTCTAGTCAAAATAAAGGTCATAGATCACATGACCCTATTCTCTTAAGCTTGTAAGTTATAAACAATGAGGATTGCCAAGTCCTCAATAAGCTTCATGATCTATCAGCCCCATATAGCTATTTGAGTTGGATAGCTGGGTTTGAAGACATGTAGGTGTCTGAAAAGTTCAGATTTTCAACTCAATAGATAACTTTTAGATAAATGCTGGCTTTGAGTTGGTATTTTTAGATCTAGTATCTGAATCTACCCTGGCATATCTCTGAGGAGTGCCAAAGCACGAAACCATGGTCAGGGATTTGGGGAGGGGTTCCTGACAGAGATATTTTAAATGCTTTCTCTGGCTAAGCATTTATCACAAAACTTGTTGAGGAATTGGCAATATCCTCTGATTTATCTTTGTTTTATCTAAGTAATTAGCATTGATTGATTAGAAAAATGACCGTTTGTGACAAGATTCAAGTATACAAAATTATAGTCTCAATCATATCCTAAGTTAGTTATCCACATAACAATAATTATTAGTTTTGTTGATTCTATTGTATTTTTAAATAAATATTCATTCACCACATATTTGGTAAAACTTTTAAAGGTAGTGAAAGACTTCTAAATAAGTCTAGAAATTTATTTTTATTATCTAGCCCGTTTCTGATTTGGCTAATTATTCGACGATTGATCAGCATGGGTCCAATTAAACAGAGTTGGTCAAGAGCAGATAAAAAAAAGTGTGATATAATGTGGTTTATTATTGCTTATATTCCTATAGGAACTGAGTCTATAGTTTAAATTTTATCTTTTACCTTTAATAGTTATCAAAAGTTTTAAGTATAGATGAAATTAGAAATATATATAATAAAAATCTGTAGTTAATTTTTTTCAAATTTCAGCTAACATTCATTTTTTTTTTCCATGTGTCAAAGGGTTGACCGGGAAGAGAACCCGAGTCAGCTTCTTGGAAGGCCGCTATGCTAACCACAAGGCCACTGACGCTTGACAATTAACATTCATTTGTGTTTTCAAAAAGTGTTTATAAATCAAATTATATTTAACTACTTTATTTTGGAATCATGTCTATTACAATAAAAGGGACAACTTTTATAGTGAGTGGAGAAAGTTTGCCGGTTGTAAATAAAAACGTGACAATTCGCCATACATAAATACTCTTCAACTAATAAGTCCTAGTTCAGCACGAAATGCATCTTGGGCGTCATTTGTCTTTTATTGCATCTTTATTTATATGAAAAATAAAAAGAATGAGGAAATATGGAAATAGTTTAATACATCAATATAACTAATTTTGTTAATGGTTTAGGAAAAATACATTGATTCATTTAATAATAGAGAAAAGATACTTGTGGAAATAATTTGGAACATTTTTTTGTTTTACTAGTCAACTTATTTATTACCAGTTATGTAAATGAATATAATAGGTCTAAGTTCAAAAACAAGAAAAGAAGTAATGTTCTTGAAGGTTAGGAATATCAACTTTAATTCTTAGTAGTTTTTATTTCTATCATTTAACATTATTATGTATCTTAATTTTAACCAATCAGGAATCACTTCCTGTATTAAATATATTCTTCATTTGAATGCTGCCCATTTCTGTTTAGCATTTTTCCCAAAGTAAAAATTCATAACATGCAGTTTTTTTTTTATAACTACAAGTCTGTATCCTCTCTCATTTCTGTTATTATAACCAAATTTACTTATAGAATTTTAAAATCTTCTAAGACAGTTTTAAAATGTTGTTGGTGTAATCAAAGGCATTTTGTACACCCATATAAAAAACCTACTTTTTTTATAACAATGAGAAATACTTGGAGTATCTTCACTAGTATTTCACATTAATTTGCTAATTTTGCCATTCTGTTGGACATACCATCAATCTTCACAATGTTATCCTTCCACTGTTTACATATAATGAATTAATTCCACTTGTGCTTCCAATATTAGTGCCTTTGTAGGAAATTATATATCTACTTTTCAAATCAGTTGTCTCTTCAACCTTTCTTCTAACTAATTTGCTATTGAATATTAATTTGTTCTTTTTCTATTTCATCAAATCTCCTACAATTAAAAATGATCTGCAGTTGTTGGCACCTAAATAATAGTTTATCATCAAATGGTAGCCTGGTTACACAATTAGGAAAATTTTAGCCCTCTTTGTTTTTGGTCATCAACACTCCTTTGGCTAGAGATTTTATTGCCTTTTAGGAATAAAGATTATAATTTAATTTTGTCTATTTATGACTGAATATTTATTTTAAAAATCATCCATATATGCATTCATACTGATTAAAAAAACAATTGATATTTCAGTTAAGAATTATTAGGCAATTGTCAAGAAAAAACTATGATCTTTTTTAATCTTAAGCTCAGAGATAAAAATCCAGTGCCCTTCACATGCTGAATGGTGCTTATTAGTGAGTAGCCAATCGATGTTCATTTGCTACATGAATATTTATATATTAATAACAAATACAATGATGACAATATATGTAGTTAATATATGCTCCACTCATTTCCTTTAAGATCTAAAAAAGAAACCAACAAGTCTCCTTTCAGTTAATAAAAACATCTTTTTCTGAAGCCATATATATATATCTTGTAATGGTATAAAGTCTGGGTTAAACTTGGAATGATGACATTCCCTCATCATCAACCTGAGTTAATGACAAAATTTAAAGTTATAAAAGGAATATTATGAAATTAACTATGATGAGTATGAGAGATCAGCAAAAATAATAAAACTATAAGTTCACCAGCATTATAGTGAAAAATAATAATCATTTATCATCATGAATGATCAAAAAAATAAAATCAACCTTGTGATTGGATTTGAAAGTGGTCCACTATAGACAGACCAGACTAATTATTTAGCCCTTGCAAAATTTGGAGCAGATTATACAAACAATAATTTGGATGTTCAAACTTAAGTATTAATCCATCAGAATATAACAATTAAAAAATAATGCTGGGATACAGAAAGATGCTGATCATCATCAATGCATTCTAGTCACTCAGTACCATTAATGTACTACCCAATAATAAACTTAATTTTGAATTAATAATAAAATTAAATTTGTGCATGAACTTTAAGAATATTCCCTTTGTGTGATCCAGACTTACAGAAAATTAATGAAATCATCAACTGGATGTCCATTTTACCAAACATACAAACCCCAATCCCTATAAGTGACCATTATGCATGAATCCAGCCCAATAAGCAAGAGTTCTATAACTGTTACTGTGAATAACTGTTACTGTGAACAAGAGATAATACCAACATATAATAATTTATAATATTTCAAACCTATATTAGAATTGAATGAATTCACTGGAATAACTTAATGAAATGTAAATTTATTAATTAGAAGCAATAATAATAAAAATGAAATTAAGATCTGCTAAGTATGCTATAGATATAAATTCAGCATTTTGATTTAAATAATACAAAAAAATATGGTATTACATTGAAATTTATACATATCTGAATAGTTTGCATAAAACACACCAATATATAAG
Source organism: Epiperipatus broadwayi (assembly GCA_028023455.1). NCBI lineage: Eukaryota > Metazoa > Onychophora > Udeonychophora > Euonychophora > Peripatidae > Epiperipatus > Epiperipatus broadwayi. The sequence goes on from JAQFVV010000120.1 coordinate 1,985,067, forward strand.
CACTCAGGTGTACTATATAATAATTTAAAATTAACAACATGGAATTGTCATAAAACAATCATAAAATTTCATTTTTATAATACATAATTAATTTTAACATGTGGGATTGATGACTGATTTTTAATATATAGTTACCCATTCAAATTTGTGTGCACATACTGATGTTTATAAAAAATAAACTTAATAAACCCATATTTTGCTATATTTTTACAAGAAAATTAATTCAATATAAAAAATATACATAAAATTCACATGTATGTGCATATTATTATTATCCCTCTTTATTATTATTATCCCTCTATAAATCAAAGTTATTAATTAATTCATTATTTCTAATGGCAAGTAAAAGTTCTTTTTTAAATATATGTATATATTACTTCTTTGACAGTTGTTCATAAAAGGTTTTTTTCCTTCAGATTATTATTAATTGTAACCATTTTTAAAAATATGCTAGCAAGTTCTTTTGTTATCCAAAGTTTTCTGGAGTTTCATTTTTTAATAAAATAAAACTAGAAACATAACTTAGTTTTAGTTGAATAATTTAAACAATAGTTGTTTACTCTTAAATCTTGTAATTTAAAGAGTTTAACTGTAAAGTATTTAAAATAATCTCATTCTCATTATATATATATAACACATTTTACTCACCAGCTGTATGTGCTTTACATATATATGACCATGATAACTTAATTTATTTGAGTGTCTTTTGCATATAGGTTAATCATCATACTTGTAAAGTCATAGCAAGGTCATTCTTCAACAACCAATTAATACTGAAATCTTTAAGCAAGCTGGTTCATTGTAATAATGTCCATAGTAAAGGAGTATAATGTCCCACTGACATTTTCAGGAAAGCTATATATTAAATAACTGTTGATATTCAGTATGATATACTTTAGGTAAGCCAACTGTCTAGTATACATTATGGACTATGGAACAAAAAAAGTAGGTCCTTTATTTCCCTGTAATGCAAACTCCACTAATGTGACACTAGTAGCAGCAGCTGATTTGTATTCTGCGCCTGCAGTTATAACTTCATAATGCTCATTCTGTATCTCCACTGTATTTTCCTTTTAAATCCATCTTTTTATTCTCTGTCATGAAATTTTTTATAAAAAAAAACAATTAGTAAATTTTTTTTTATTTTGAAAACAAATAAGTTAACGACACTTTTCAATTCACCTCATTAAAACCAAATTTTTATCTACAAGTTTCCTTAATTCTTTAACAACTGAAACACATGGGCTTATTATATATCTGTGTCTATATATGTAATATATAGGGTATATGATGAGCACAGACTTGCTGGTTTAGCATGAAATACATATATTGGTGATTATTTATCTTTTCGACATATATGTGTTCAAGTGTATCAGTGTTATGAGATAGTGTGGAGAGTGGTGGGTCATGTGAAAGTCTGAGCTCATATACTCTATATATTACTTAATTCTTTAAAATAACACCAGAATTAACTAGACCATTTTTAAATGTTTAATTTCTTTAACTATTATTTCAGTATCTATTTTTTTTATTTTAAATTTTTGTGTTTGTTTCTGCTTTTCCTTTCAACTTGTATATACATACAAACACACTACTATGTTGATGTATCCCATGAGACACATAACCATCACAATATATATATAAATAATATATTTTCTGAGTTTATCCATGTAAGATTTTGATAATGAATATACAAACATTTTGGCTTTATTGCTAAAGCCATCAACTGGGTGATAAATAGAATACTATGAAGAGGTTTGTAGAGGTGTTCTAAAAACTGGTTTATAACAATACTAAAGTTTCATCAATAGAAAAACAGATATACATAATAGAAAAAATAAAAGTCAGAAAATCATCAGGGTAATGTTTTTTAAAAAGTTTTTCCATATAGGAGGAAGTTTTCATGTGAGTTTGATCTCTTTAGTATTTCAATGGTCTTTCTGACCTTACTCTAGTAGAGAAAACCACACATGGATAGGATACTTGTATTAGAGAAATAAATATTGTGACTTGAACCTATAGCATGGAGTGAGTGTTCTGATGATGATAAATGTTGCTTAACCGCATTAGCATTTTCAACTATTCTAGTACTGATGTGGCAAATATTCATATCTACATAAAAAGCTCTCCAAATGTCACATGAAATTTCATAATTTCTATAAGCTTTAGGTAGAATTGAAAATTTAGGTTTGGTTATGATGTTACTAGTTTTTTTTTAATAAGTAGTATTTGCTGTTTTTTTATATTGTAGCATTTTAATATACACCCAACACAGTTCTTTTTATATAAGGAATACAAATTCTAATAATTGTTTCTTCTTCTTTTTGTTTCTTATTTTGACTATTTTGAGCTTGAATTATATACCTGTTTTTTTTCTATTGATGCAACTTTAACTTTGTTATAAGGCAGTGATAACAGCATTCTTTAATCATATTTATAATATTCTATTCATAACTCAGTTGTTAGCTTGCACATCAAGCTGAATAATTGGTATATTCATTATCAAAATCATGCATGGATGAGCCTGCAGAACATATTTATATCTTCAAACTGTCTTCATATCAATATATATATATTAACATTAATATATTACATATTTATTTGGTGTACAATTAATTAATAATTTTATATAGTTTTATGTTAATAGCTATTTCATTATTGGTATATTCATTATCAAAATCATGCATGGATGAGCCTGCAGAATATATTTATATCTTCAAACCGTCTTCATATCAATATATGTATATATTAACATTAATATATTACATATTTATTTGGTGTATAATTAATTAATAATTTTATATAGTTTTATGTTAATAGCTATTTCATTATGATTAGGTACCATATTATTTAACATATTGAAATGGGCAATATCTATGCCATAACCCAGCATTCATCCACGTAAACATTTCTATCGACTAAGCTACCATGTTATTTAAATTAATGAATAATCTTAAGTTGATAATTATCCTAGACAAACAATGCATTTTTTTCAATATTGGCTGACAAAGCTTTTAGAGATTTGTTTTATTAATTACTATTTCTCTATGAGTTGCATTTTCAACATTAAATGTTCTATAGATCATTCTTTAACTTGGTAAGAATAACACCATGATCATATACTGTAACTCTAGAATTGAAGAAGATAAAGTTCTGCAACTTCTTGTTTTTTTTATCTATTCAGGTTAAAAACTTCATCATTAAATTAAATTGCATATTGAAACTATCAATAAGTTGTCTCAAAGGAGATATGGTTATTAAAAAATGAGAAATAAGAGTTTACACTAAAACATATTTCATCGTCAGTTTTCACTTCAGTATGGATGTTTATTATCTGCAATGATGTTTCTCATATATATATAGTAAGAAAAATCAAGTCATACATCATGTGACTTAATTTAATAAGCTTGTACTACAAATGTAATATAATGAGCATGGTAATAGCTCATAAGCTTTTCCAAATATCCCTATCCCCAAACCAGTTTCAAGCTGCTGGCTATCATTACTATTATAGTTTTGCTCTTGAGGCTTTGGTGGTATTATATTGCTAAAACTATTAATATATGGCGTACCTGAACTTAGTTCAGTTCCAATGTCTATTTAAGTTAGCTGGATTTGAAGACATGTAGCTGTATGAAAACTTCAGATTCTAATTAATAGTTAATTATTAGATAAATGCTGGGCTTGAGCTGGTATTTTTAGAACAACTCTGAATATCCTAGCACCTCACTGATGATAGCCAGCAGCTTGAAACTGGTTTGAGGATAGGGATATTGGGAAAAGCTTGTTAAGAGTTATTAGCATGTTCATTATATTATATATATATATTAAAACAAAGTCTTTCATGAGCTACAGTTATAAATGAATATAGGAGTGAATAAACACCGCATTAATGGTAGAAGAGAAGAACATATTAATGCAGTTAAAAACACACATCATTTGTACTATCTCTTCATGCTATAGATACAGATCATAGTAGTGATTTTTCTAATGTGAGAATATTATCCAGATGTAACACTCACCAACAATGTCAGTTCAGAGAAGCAATTGAGATCTTTAAAAAGCAAGATTGTATCAACAAACATGATGATAAATATAAACTACTTTCTATTTGAATATTTTTAAAAAAAAAACCTCATTAATTTAAACAATTTTTTGTAATTATTATTTCTATTTTCTATTAATAGAATGTTCATTAATGTTATACATCACTGTCTACAGTGTCTCTACAACTATTTTATAATATTTGTTACCCAGTTGATGACCAGTGAGACCTGATTAAAATGTTGGCTTATATATATATTCAATAAATTATACATGGATATACCTTGACAATATTTCATTTACATATATACCTATAATCATTAAAATCAATCAATACTTAGACAATCCCAATATCAATAACAATCATCAATCTCAAACTGTTGTCAAGGCAACCTCCTTAATATTAATAAATTTTTATGAACAATCATTCTTTCAAATATTGCTATAAATCTTAAATAACTGAGCCAATTACCAAATGAAAAAATTATATATTACATTTGTGTTTGAATTACATTTTTGCATTTGCATCTTAAAACTATATCAAAGATTTTCATTTATTTTATAAAATCATACTAAGTCTTGGGTAAACACTTAACTGCAAGCAATCTATTTAATAAAATTACTGTAATCTTTTTATCTCTTTTATAAATTACAACAATTCAGATGACACAATTTCAAGATTATGTATACTTTTTGAAAAGGTTCAATAATTTTGAAACCTCCATGATTTCTAGCAGAACTTTTTTTTAAAAATAAGAGGGTAATTATTTAACATGAAACTCTTTTCATACTAATAAAATACTCTGAAAAACCTTGAGCTGAGTCAAGCCACTATGAAAAGGTATAATCATATAGATATATTCTCATTTAATAACACAGTTAATTTTCAGTGAATTTTCACCAGATTCATAGTGTAAAATTAATTAACTAAACTGTGCTGGGATCAGGAGAAATAGTTTTTAAAATATGCAAATTGTTGCAGCAAGAAATATAAATTATAGTCTATAAAATTTTAACCCCACCTCCAGCTTGTAGAGCAGCATGGGGAGTCTATAGTCTCGAGCTAATAGATCTATGGGAGTTGCCCAGCACTCCCATTTTTATAAAAAGGCTAAGCAAGACTGGTTATGTAAGTCAATTTTCCTGGATTCCAAACTTGCTATAGGATACATGTTTTTACCTTCTAACATTAAGACCATTTGCATAGAGAGGAATAATCATAAGAGAAAGTTCAAGGAGGCATGGGTAATTGCAAGAGACCCAAATTCAAGAAACAGGAAGAAGTCTAGCATCCCTTTGTCAAAAAATGAAACATCTGACTTTTATAATTTACATTTCTCACTGCAATAATTTGCATATTTTACAAACTATGTATTCATCCTGCTTCTAACATAGTTAGTTAATTAATTTTGCACTGGAATTCTGGGGAGAATTCACTGAAAGTAAATTCAGTACTATTAAGTGAGAATATATCTATATGGCTATACCTTTTGACTCAGCTCAAATTTTTTCGGAGTTTTTATAAGATTATAGAAAGCAGTTTTAGCCTCATAAATTTTAATATCTCTGTCCACATGCATATAAATTAATGAGTTGGAGAAGTTATTTTACAGACTATCCTCACTTGTTCCCAATAGATCATTATTTTAAAACTATGTTATCCAATAGAAATTACAATACCAATTGCTATTTTAAACACAGAAGAAAAAAAAATTATTAAAATTTCTTGTCAAGAGGAATGTTTTCTTTTTATCAAATCACTAATTAGACAATCCCTATTATAAAACAACCAGATATTTTTTAATGATCCCAAAAAATAATTTACAAGTCCCTGTAATAAATTTCTCCAAAAAATTACATCCCTCAATTAAAGCGAGTAGTTTAAATATCAAAAATTGGAGTTTTTACCAAAGAGCTATGCAAATTTTAAAAAAATCTCAAGTTTTCTATCAATATATTGGAATACATCTGTTTAAAAACCACTATAATTTTAATCTTGACACATTTCAATCTATAATCTCATCAATAATATTATTTTTTTACATTCTGACTTCAAACTAATACAATCCATAAAATGCTGTAGTTTTCAACTTAGTTGCGATCAATATTCATTATAGAATTTGTTCTGCCTAAATAAAATGTTTGTGTTAATGTATTAATATATAGGGTATATGAGCACAGACTTTCACATGACCCACCACTCTCCACTCCATCTCATAACACTGATACACTTGAACACATATATGTTGAAAAGATCACCAATATACGTATTTGATGCTAAACCAGCAATCATCAGTTGGTCCAGATTATCATCTCCACACATATATATATATATATTAAGATAGCCAATTTTCATACTTTAATGGACAGGTTTCAATCCACTCCCCACTCCAACTCTTCAACCGTCCATCCAATTGAAAATCTGATGATGGAATGCTCAAAGTTCACCCTGAGGCCAAGATTTTTCATCACACCCAGTTGACCTAAAGTCAACCTGACACCTCATGTACAGGACATAATCCATTTAATACATATACAAGGGATGGGCAGACATCTCTACTATGTAATAACTGAAATACAAGCTTATTATATACCTTTATCAATAGATGTAATATATAGAGTATATGAGCACAGACTTTCACATGACCCACCACTCTCCACTCCATCTCATAACACTGATTCACTTGAACACATTTATGTTGAAAAGATAAATAATCACCAATACACGTATTTCATGCTAAACTAGCAATCATCAGTTGTATTAAGTAAAAATAACAGCAGACTATTTAACGAAATGAATAGCACTTTTTATATATCTTTGGACACAGTTTATTACGTCTACTAACGACTGAAACACAGGCTTATTATATACCTATGTCTATATATGTAATATATACGGTATATGAGCACAGACTTCACACGACCCACCACTCTCCACTCTATCTAATAACACTGATACAATTAAACCCTATATATTACATCTACTAACGTGTACATTAAACTATTTATCCAACAATCAATAAAAGCTTTATTTTTCTAAACTTTATTACACATAATATTAATAATCTGGAAATTTCAAAAATAGAAAGTACTAAGTTTTGACTTTAATAGGAATATTACCTCCTGTTATTTGATAAATTGGCTTTCCAATAAATAAATATAAGGGATTTGAACTCAGACTTTCAAGCACCCACCAACTATCCACACTATCTCCATATACATGACCACACATGTGTAGGAAAGATAAATAATTACCAACATACATATTTCATGCTAAACCAGCACTCATCAGTTGTTCCAGATTATCATCTTCCTCACACACACATATATATATAATCAGTCTCAATTTTATATTAAGATAGCAAATCTTCACACTTTAATGGACAGGCTTCAATCTACTCCAATCTCCAATTTTTCAGTCATCCATATCATTGAAAATCTGATGATGGAAAGCCCAAATCCTATGCTGATGCCAACATTATATATGCAAATAAATAACTCAGATTTTACGTAACTGAATAAGAAATAACTGAATTTTCCCGTGCATTACATACGATAATAAACTCTTTAAAAGACAGATGATAACAACTGACTTCTTAGTATTTGTTGTTATATTTGCTTAGTTTACGATACGAAAAACTGCTTCCGGAAGTGCTGGAATGCGGGAAAACTTTGCAGCGACAGGAAAACTATGAGAAACCAATTTCGATCTCAATCTTAGAGTCGAATAATACATATTCCGACGTAATGAACATGTTGGTGAAAGAATTGGAATTTTTGAGCCACTACCAAAAAAGTTATCCTGAAAAAACCTTGGGAATAGTGGTGCCATTGGAAAACAAAAATTCTCATAATGTAAATTTAAAATCCATCGGAGATAATTTTTTGTTAGATAATGATTCTCAGAAGACAGAAAACTCCCTAAATATTAAAGCTAACCTAGCCAAATTTACTGAATCAATAGATTTTCTCTCAGAGAACAGTTCTCAGCCCAAAAGTTCCCTCTCTAAAGCCCAACAAGAATTTCACAACAACAAATCTCCCACTTCATTCTCCAACAAGAAGATAGATGGCAGTACAAAATTACAGATTATCCCAGATAAGTCTCAAAATTCCAAAACTAACACTTCCAAAAATAACAAATCAATAGATTACTTCCCTATGAACAGTTCTAAATCTAAAATGACTCAACCCACTACAGTAAAAATGAGTTACACCAACTTATCTACAACTTCAATTACTAAGGAAAAGGTTGACTTTGGTTCAATATTACAGAAGGCTCCAGAATTTGTCACTGATGAGATTGGATTTGAAACCAATGATCTAGAAGCATCCCAAAAATCATTGATGGCAAATATGACACCCATGGATTCTGCAACCACATCTAATTCTAAATTTCAAGCAACACAGCCCTCTCACTTCTTTAAACCTTCACCTAGAAATAAGTCATTAACCAATGAAGCTAAGTGCACCAATAATCTTCCTCTAGATAGCTTCTCATACCCCAAAAATTACTCTAATAGATTTCTAAGCTCAGATTTCCCTGAATTAAGTGCCAACTCTGAATCTAGACTGAATGGCTATTTGTCCAAGAGTAATCTTATGAAGTCTGACATTACATTGGGCAACAGCATTTGTAGGTCAGACTCTGATCTCTCCAGTGATATAACTAACACTGTTCAGACTTTTGAAGTCAGAGCCTTATCGGAAAAAATCCCAAAATATAATATTGCCCGATTAGGCCAGAAACCAATGTCTTATGCAGAAAAAGCTGCTATAAATCTTAAACCTCCAACATTACCCATGGCCTGCAGACAAGGCAATATAGATGGAGAGTCTCAAATAGACTTATTCTCCAAGGCTATGCTCATCATAGATAATGAGGAGGAGGTAGAATCACCTCAAGCAACTTTAGAAGACTACTCACCTGATCGGAAAGTCAATCACACATGTGATTTATCAATACATGGCGAAATTAATGAGAGGTTTAAGCAGTCGGTCCCAGCCCTACTACATAAAACATTCAAAAATTACAAAAATGATAATGCTGTGATTTTATCCACAACCGACAGAAACCTCAACCTATTTAAATTCACTGTCCAAGACTTATATGATTTATTTAAAATGCACGGTCTTTGGAATTCAATATATAAGATTCTGTTTCACCCCAATGATAGATACGTGATTATCCAATTTAAAAACATTGTTGACAAAGAGGCATTCAGTAATAATCACAAATTACTTGTTAACCGATACCTGGTTACTATTGATTTAAAATGCCCCACAATCTTAGAGGGAAAGGTGCATAATTGTGGGAAGGACTTTGAGAGGGCTGATCTCCAAAAAATTCTCTTCCCCTTTGGCAGGATTGTCTCATTTAATTATATACTGGAGAAACAAGCAGACTCTGAAGTGTATACGAATGTGGCCCTGTTTAGGATTAGTCTAGGCAAAGGTATTTCTCCCTTGTCTATCCCAAGTCTGATCTCATTTGTCTGATCGAAGATAATGAATCCCCCCTCATAATAATACTCTGTGGAGTGTCTCCCCAGTGTTTTTCTTGTAAGCAACAGGGGCATATTAGGAGGAATTGCCAAGACTGCAAATGTAAACTATGTGTACAAATCCCTAAAAAATACCACAAATGTACCATCAAAAGCATGCCACAAATGCTTCAACCACCAGTTAGAACCACAGCCAATTCATCTAAATATCTTGCCACTCCTTCAAGAGAAACTGTGATGGCTGGACAATTAGTCTCTTTGCCTAATCCACAAGGGATGGCCAGAGATAAGAAAACTACTGATGAGCTATGACTGCCAGAACAGCCCACTCAGCTGGATGGAGAGAAGTTAGATGAAACATTATCTGAAGATGAAGATGATGACTGCATAATGACCTCTGCTGATGAGGTAGTTATCAACAGCAGACCCTAGTCCTCCCAACCCCAATGCAAAAGGAAAAATAGGAATGGTAAATCTAGGGCATCACCAGTGAACTCCACTGCCAGTGATGACAGCCTAACTATGCTGGTTTCTACAGATCATTACAACCTCTTGAGGTCTGAATCCAGACCTAGAGAAAAAGAAGATCAGATACACAGGCCCTGCAACAACCTTTTCTCCAGTAGGGGAATCAGTTATCCCTGAGTCAGACTGCTCTAAATGCACCATTCATTTGGATAGGTCTGGTCCCTTCTCAGCATTGGTTGGGGATGAATCACAGTTGGACCAAGTGTGTGTGGTCTCTTCCCACTCTGGAGAGAACCCTGATTTGAACAAATTCAGTCCTTATAAGGTCAGGCCTCCTGAGGATGGGAAAATCGATCAAATCATTCCCATTTAACATAGTCTCTATCAATGTCCGAGGTCTGAACTCTCGTGACAGAGCCCATGCTCTAGCACATTGGTTCCATTGTTCTGGCCCGGACATTCTCTGCCTTTGTGAGACAAAGCTACATGTGAAATCAGACTCTCAAGTTATCAACCTTATTCACAGTTTGGGTTACTTCCATTACAGCTACTCTACCTCAGCTTCTGGGGGAGTTGCCATAGTTATTAAATAAAAGATCCCTAATATCTCTTTTCAAGATTCTACATATCGATTCCAATTTCCTTATTGCCATAGTACAATTTGGAGGATGGTCCCTGAATTTAGTGAATGTTTATTTGTCAAAAGATTCACAACTTGTTCATAGTGTAATTCATATAATTAATTCCACTCTCAGGACGAGTCCTCTACCAATGGTGATTATCGGGGACTTTAACCACTCATATGAACTATTTCAATCAAAGTTCCTTCGGTGTTTGACCCTTTATTAGTGGTAGAAAATTTTTTTCCCAATCAGCATTCTCTTTTTATACCAGAACAACTTCTTCATTAATAGATCTTACATTCTTCTCTCAATCTTTCTTCTCTATCCTGGAGGCCCATCTCTGGCCAACTGTTCTATCAGACCACTTTGCTTTAGAAGTAAGAATTAATCCCAATACTATCACTCAAACAGCAGTTGATATGCCTCGGACCATCAGGATTCTCACTAAATACAACACAATTCAATTAATATTAGAATCTTACATCACTTTCAATAGGGTGCAACTTCTTTCTCCCCCTGCACATATTGCCTGGAGTGTCTTTGTCAATTCATTAACAGACCTGATTAACCGATGCACTAGTGAATCCAAGGGTCCAATTCGGATGCTTAGTGAGCTGGACTCAATTTTCAGAGAATTAGAGCAACTCCCCGATGTAGCTCAGAATATCCCAAACATCCTAATACTAAAGGCTAAATACAGATTCTTACAGAGGGCAGTCACTGAATATCTCTTGATCAAAAGGGCCCATCAATACATTCACCATCAACATTGCTGGACCAGGGGCTATCTCAGATGGGCCCTTGGATATGGCAAAAAGTCCAAGGCCCCAAGATCGATCGAGGTACAAGGCAACAGCTTTGTAGGAATTTCCATGTTGGACAGGATTCGTGAACACTACTGCATGAAATTCCAACCCTTTGGTGTGTCAAACTTGTGTAAAAAATTTATCACAGAAAGTTCTGCCACTCACAAAATCACTGAGGCCAGAATTCTTCTAAAACTCAAGTCCATGCCTGACAGAACGCATCCTGGCCTGCACGGCATTCCTAAGTTTTTACTGCTTCATCTTCGATCTTTCGCGATCCCTATAGTCAAGAGAATGGTGGATCTTCTGGCAGATGACTGCCGAGAGATTGATGGGGTTTGTCCAATCGCCATGGTTCCTCTTATCAAAAAGTGGGAGGCACCTCATGATTTGGAGAATCTCCGTCCGATCTCAATGCTTCCTTTACTGACCAAGTCAATAGAAAGCCTCATCAAAGAGGATATACAAGATAACATCATTAGTCATCTTTCATCTTATCAATTCGCCAAGAGAGGGAGCTCGACTGCCGATGCCGTCAGCCGATTTCGTCTTCTGGTTGACTATGTTCGTAGAAAAAGAAACCCCAGACCAGTCACAATTCAACTTGACTTTGCTGGGGCCTTTGATTGTGTCAAGATCGATGTGTTACTCAGTGTACTGGAGGGGCTCCAAGTACCTGCAGCTTAGCTCCAAATGATAGAGAACCTCCTGCAAAATCATGAGATATTTCTCTTTGGATGGCAGAGTTGCCCCAGGATTTTGGCCCTGTATTTCCATCCCACAGGGCTCACCTCTGAGTGCTCTCCTCTTTGCAGCCTACATCAACCCGCTGCTGTTACGCATAGAGGCTTCTTTCCCTGGAATTGCAATACCTATGCTGAAGGAGAACATACGCCACATCTCATATATGGATGATGTGGTAGTATTCCTTTCATCCCAGAGTGAGTTGGTGGGGCTCAAAAAACTCTTGGACCAGTTTGCAAGCGAATTTGGTCTCAGTGTTAACAGAGAGAAGTCAGCTATCTGGACGATCCTCACTGGCAAGAAGATCTCTGGCTGGTTTGAGGCCTCCCCCCAAAAATTTCTTGGGTTCCATCTGGCCTCTCCCCCTTCCATCATGAGGAGAGATCTGGAAAATTCCCTACTCAACAAGATTGAAGGCTTAATTACTTCATTATCCAAGGTTTATCTTTCTCTGTTTGGGAAGGTAGCCCTCCTAAATTCAGTGGTTTTACCCAAAATTTTATATTACTTGGCTGGTTTCTCCCCAACAATTAGATTTACCAAACGAATCGAAACCCTATGCAGGAGATTGTGCTGGGGGAGCAAAGCTCCTGTCATCAGTCTGAACGTGCTTCAAAAACCAAAACTCCTCAATGGCCTCAGACTCCATTCTCTCAAAGTCTTCTATCTCCAAAGAACCCATAACATTCTCTATAAGATCTTTAAAGATAACCTAGAGATGGAATGCCCTTTCCCAATAGAGGTGGATCCTACCGATCGGCCCCCTCCTAAACTGCGTAAACTCTGGATCCAACATCAAGTGTCTATCACTGTTTAAAACTTTAGAACATCGAGTTCACTATTCCAAAATAAACTATCCTACTGGCAAGTCTACCAATTGGTTTCTGAGGGCAAAACTAAAACTGGTAATGTACTCCCAATTGGAATACTGCAACTCTCAAAGATAACAAAATTACTCAAACTAAGTCCCAAGTTTGTTGACTTTCTCCTGAAGGTCAACCTGGGGGCTCTTCCTACTGCAGCCTTCCTTTGTTATCAAAGGGGATATAATATCGACCCCCTCTGCCCTTTATGCATGAAACAGGAGGAGTCCATGGTCCATATTCTTGATTATTGTGGATCATGGACATACCTACGTAACCTAGCACTGAATAGAACCAACAATTCAGACCCTGCCTACATCATGCTCAAGCCTGCATTCGAAAAAAGAAACATTGCATTGATACGTCTTGCCACGTTTATTAACTTTTCAATCTGGTCAGTCAGATGTATAGTCACATTCAATAAAGGTTGTGATGACCCCATTGATAAACTCTTCTTCAGTACCCTGTGTAAAATTAAAGAGGATGATAAACGCACTGGTCAACCCTGGTTGGTGGACCAGACATGGGGACAGTTTAGACTTTAATCACATCACCGTACCGATCTCAACCATCTGTACCCACAGAAAGCCTAAATCCAGGTGCTCACTATTCCAGATCAAAACTTGTATGAACTCTACGCAACAGATTCAGCTATACTGAATCTTAACCTTATGAATTGGTTAATTGATAAACTATCTCACTCACCTTTTGCTTATAAAAAACCCCTCATAAGTTGTAATTGATTTCAATTGTAGCTGTTTATGTACCTAGAATTAGACCTAAATAGAATGCAAATATATTGTTATTGAAAGTAGAATTTTAAACAAATGAGTGAATTAAATCTATTGATTGTATTGCGGATTCCTATCATTTATTCTATAAGTATATGATAAATAGATCAAATTCACTCCATCATTTACAATTATGTAAATAAACTAAGCATATATAACAAAATACTAAAAGGATAGTTGATATCATCTGTCTTTTAAAGAGTTTATTTATTTACACATCTCACCAGAAGCTTCAGTTACTTCTTGCTCAGTTATGTATTTATATAGATTACATCTCAGTAGAAGTTCAGCCTATCACTCTCCTATTAATATATATATATATAATGTTTGATAGGTTAGACTGACATAATGTCTAAGTGGGTATGACTATTATATTAAACCCAACAAGAGCTTTGAGTGTTCCATCATCAGTTTTTTAATGAAATGGATGGTTGAATAGTTGGACGGGTGAGAAGATTGAAACCTGTCCATTAAAGTTTGAGGAATTGCTATCGTAATATAAACTGAGCTTTGATTGTAAATATATGTGGGAGATTATGATTTGGCCCAATTAATGAATACTGTTTCTGTGTGAAAATACATATATTGGGGATCATGTATTTTTTTCACATGTGTGTGATCCTGTGTATCGGTGGCTTGAGATAGTGTGGAAGATGAATAGACTGAAAAATGCCGCGTTCAAATCCCTCAACTTACATATATATAATATTTAAAGGATGTGTACATGAATATATTTAGCACATGGATCCTGCCATCTACAATTATTTAATTAAAACATTCTTGCTAGGATAGTAGCCAATCATTATATATATATATTACGTATATGCATATATTATAAAACATAAATGGTAATAGCTAATTGATTATCTCATGTAAATTACATTACTGCAGCTAAAACTTAAGTAAATTAGAATACCAGCAATCTAAATGAGTATTGCCTTAGCAACAGATTAATTATATTCTATTGCTTTATTAAAGTTTGGGATATGGTGATATCATATATATAAATATTTCACATCAATTATATACTCTTTGTTGGAAAGACAAGTTTATATCAGTTGTAGCTTTGACAATTCTTTAGCTAGATGCATTATTTTCTGTTCAGATCTGCATAATTTATATTAAACAAAACTTTTCTTCAAATAGTCAAAATAAGAGTCATAGATCACATGACCCTATCTCTTAAGCTTGTAAGTTATAAACAATGAGGATTGCCAATTCCTCTACAAGCTTTATGATAAATGCTTAGCCAGAGCCAGCACTTAAAATATCTCTGTCAGGAACTCCTCCCCAAACCCCTGACCATGGTTTCGTGCTTTGGCACTCCTCAGAGAGGTGTCAGGGTAGGTTCAGACACTAGATCTAAAAATACCAACCCAAAGCCAAGCACTTATCTAAAAGTTATCTATTGAGTAGAAAATCTGAAATTTTCAGACATCTACATGTCTTCAAACCCAGCTATCCAATTCAAATAGCTATATGGGGATGATAGATCTTCAGCCATATGATATATATTTTTATTTGGGAAAAATAAATTATTATCATTATACTTTACTTTGCAATCATTACTGATATTACAATTATTTCTTGTGTTTAGTTAGAAATCCTACAGTCATAGTAATTTATCAGATTTTATGAGACACATTATTATTATTTTTTTTAAGTGTCATAGCATTGGCCGGGACGTGAGCCTGCAACCCGGGCAACTGCCTGCTAGTGCAAGGCAGTCGTGCTGACCTCTTGACCACCAATGCAAGACATTATTTTTTAATTACTTTTTCTAAGCTATTTCATATTTATGAAAGTAGAAAAATTCCTAAATAAAATTTTCCATGCATACAATTATTTTCTAATTAAAGTCTTATCCTAATTTTAGTTCCAAAGGGCATGAGTTCATAAAATAACATGAATGTTCAATCCACCAAACCTTTTCTCATTGCTATTTTTTTAATAATAAGAACTTTATATGCTCATAAATACTTGCATACAAAATACAAAGGTCATATAACCACTATATATATAATTAAGGATGAGCTTGTAGTTTCCCAAACATATAATTCCATTGTCATAGTTAGTGCAGATGAAAACTGATATTGTGAGAAGTACCCTGCAACTAGATATATCACCCTAAAAAACTGATGGTAGTAAGGTTACAAAAAAGAAAAAGACAGAATACAAAAAAGAACAGAGAAAAAAAGATTGTATGAAAGATAGTACTTAACCTTTGATGGGCTAATAAAGGTATTATAAAAGCCATCAAGACAGAATAGTTGATTAACATCATATGTAAAAATCAATCCTCAATTTATCGATTGTCAATCATATCAACTATATTATGTTCAGCAACCATCGCTATATTATTTTACTATGAATATTATGCAACCTTTCGTTAAATATAAAATATATATATATAGTACTCTAAAAGCATATATACATTTTAAAAACAAAACATCAGTAGTATTCATTGAATGGAAAAATAAATATTCAAAAATCAGATTTACTGTAAATATAATTTGCATCTCAAAAAAATAATAATAATGCATTAACTAGTTATGTATTATTTATTTTTCTTATTGTAACTTCAAAGGTAATAAATTCAAATTATTTTACTCCAACCATAACATTTCTTTGATTTTAATTGGTTATCAAATAAACAAACTACATTTTTGATATAAATATGTTTATGTTTAAGAATGTTATACAGAAGTAAACGTAAATAAATATGATTATTTTTTTATATAAGGAGTTACAACAAAAGATATTGATAAATTAAAGCTAATCTTCCGTCAAGCTAAACATAATAATATACTTGCGTAAATATATGTCTATATAAACAACAAAGTATTGATGTTTATAAATAGAAATTGTAAATGTAGTATAGTACAAACATACCGCTGGAAATTATAACATTTTACTATAATATTTTTATTCTTTCATGTGTATGTATATATAAAATTGTAGCGACAGCTGCTTTACAAGCAGTTGTCCCGGGTTAGCGTGTTCGCTTTCCGGCTGATGCTATGACTCATGAGGAAAATTGTTATATATAGAGTTCGCAAAACAAACTCTTAAGCTTTGAGAATACCCTCAACTCCAGACCGGTTTCTGCATCTAGTGTCGTCAGTGAGGTGCAGAAACCGGTCTGGGATTGAGGGTATTCTCAAAGCTTGTTAAGAGTTTGTTTTGCGAACTCTATATATAACATTTGTAACACGAGCTTTATTAAAATTGGGTCATGTGACATCTGACTTGATTTTTTTATCAATATAAAATTGGTATATTTATATGTGTGCACTAGCTCTTTATCAAATGCAACACCAACTGCATACAATACAAATCAATCTACTTTACACTATATGAGCCATGAATATATTTGGCCAGTAATAAAGTGACTATTCTGAAGTTCAAGGTCCATGAACTGGGTTTCAAATCTGTTACTTCTGAAGTTTGGGATTTGAATTTCTAAGCAATCAATTAGTTTTATATCAATATATTTAATATGATAATACACAAAAGATCTCCCGACTATTTTTATATATGCATATTAGATATGTTATGTTGGACTATTTCCATCATCTATGAGTTTTTTTTTTTTCATATGACAAACGCGTTGACTGGGAAGCGAAACCGGGCCAGCACTTTCCAAATACAAACAACTTGTTAGTAATAACACAGAAATAGACAACACAGGTTAGTAATTAGAAGTTGAACTCAGACTTTTAGATTCTTGAATATCAAATTTAAGGCAAACTCTCTACCCAACTGAGCTATTCTGTCAAAGACAACATATAGTAGAAATTTGATATATTTATATATGAGGGTTGGTTCAAATCCTCGTGAGTCCTTCAATTTTTTTTTATGAGCAAGGCTAATTATGTTTTTTGTTGTTTAATATTTTTCCTAAGAGCAAGATTAATTAGAGGCTTCCATATATTGTGTATTGCCACATTGGATTAACTTATAGGATTGTTTACAATTGTCATATGAGCAGTTCCTTGAATTTTCTTCTATGCATTTTCCCCTCTTTATTCAATATCTTTGTATTTTCCCAATTAAACATATGGTCATTAATACATACATGATCTACTACAGTAGACACATCTGTTTTTTTTCTTTAACCATTAGTTTGTGCTCTTTCAGTCGCTGTTCAACAAGGTGACATCACACCTGTATACTTTTTTCCACATTCATGCATTATTTCATAGATGCAGTTTTTTTTCTTCAGCATTTCCAGTTTAGAATCTAAAGGTGCGAGTTCAACTTCCAAGTGAATATTGTCACTGTGCATATAGGTCAGCAACACCTGAAGAAGAGTGGAGAATAATACTCATAGATAATGAAAATAGTCCAACATATCACATCTAATAATATACCATCATTACAAACCTTCAGACAAATATTATATATGCATATATCTGTAAAAAATATTTTGGAGATTGTAAACTTCTAATATGTAAAACATATATGTCTGATGTATTGCTTTTATAATATCTAAGAATAGTAAGCTAAAAGTTATTCCACTTTTAGTTTATGGGTAAGTCAGGCCAAAATTTTATTACTAGTTGCTGGAATTTTAATTGGCAAAGACCAATTTTTCAATTGGCAAAGACCAATTGTAATTTTTATTTTTAATTACACCAATGAATTCAGGTAAATTTATAAAAAATTATACTTTAAATATTTTCAACATAGGATCATAACATCCAGCCATAATGTTCAATAATTTTTGGAATAATAAAACAACCATATCTTATTGAATAAATTATACATTGCAATTGGGGAAAAAGTTCAATTATATACAGCAATAGATAACCAGTATAATATCATGCATTCAAAATTTATATACATTCAAACACATGTATGAGATATAAATATGTATCTTGCCAGTATAATGATGTATTTGCCTATAAAGGCCTTTTTTTATTGGTTGCTTTAACAAATTTTTTTAAAGATTTAATGTAAATTAAACAAAAAAATTTTAATGTTATGTAAATAAATGTGATAAAGGTACATAGTCATTTTTGTATTACGGTGTATTAGTGGCGGAATTCTTAACCAATCTGAAAGCCTGTCATTTTTGTAATAGTTTTTTTAATTGGTTGCTTTAACAATTTTATTTCTTTTACAGAATTATTTGCTTTGAATATAATGCTCATAATCAAATTAAGCCTCAAAATTAATATGTGAATTTGATCACTATGGAAAATTATTACTGATGGAATTATTTTCTTTGCCTAAGATATTCTTCATAATGTGGATGAACATAATAGTTTTTGCATGTAAATTTGACTATGACAGCCTTATGAACAAACATATATTCACCAATTAGACAACAGAGAAAACAGGGATTTTTTATATAAGATAGTTTCTAAATTTGTGTATGTGTAAGTATGGATGAATGTATGTAAATCCTATATAATGCACTTATAAAATAATGTTATATATAATGATGTAATCAATCAAAATGTTTTACTAACTTAATCACTGCTAGATGTGAACTTGGGATCAACCAAGTCTAAAAAAATTAATAGAGGTAAAGTACTGTAGTCATTAATAAATAGATAATAATGAGGTGTTATCAATATCTTTTCAATAACTTGAAACACATTTAAAGTAATGGTAAACTATTTATTGTTAATTATATTTGAACTACTCAGAATCTATTAAAAATAATTTTTAATCAAAAATTTTGCAATAACTCTATCCCTCACTGAGGAGAGCAAACCAGCTTGAAATCAGCTGATCTGGGGTGAGCAAATGAGAGAGGTAGTTAATTCTGACTCTTTTTTCGTTTATGTAAACAAATTTAACACTTGTTCGGTGGTTTTGGTAAAGCGCCATCTTTTGAACATAAATAACAAGTGATAGCAGGTTACGTGAGTAACTTGTTTTTTTTTTTTTAATAATTAAATAAATAATTTCATATACCATATTACCAACCATCTCAATGTTTAAATCTACTGATTTCTCATTGGCAAAATATGTTTTTTATTAATTTATTTTGAGAATAAAAAGTTTAATAATATTAAGAAATATCAACAATATTAACAGATAAAGTGTACATTGTGGAACAAGGCCAAATATAGTGTTTAAAAAATAAAATATATAATTTTAAAAAAGTATTAAAATATTATTTATATACAAGAACTTCATTTTAGAACAATTAGAGAATTTTTTTTGATAAAAATATTACATAAATACAATAGAAATAATTTAAACTTCAAATAAATTTTGAATAATAACACCAGTCATAATACTATGGAGTAATGATTCAGTCACTGTTGTTTTAAAATATATTTATTAAACATAGTAACATAGTAATATACAGTTAAACTTTATAAAAATTTACATAGCATTCAGAATGAAACTTGAAAAAGTCAATGTAGAGAAAAGTGTATCTTAATAAGATTAAGAGGAAAATAAAACTTTCACCCAAGTATCATCATGAAGACTCACAGGTGAAAGCAGAGAGTCTCGCTGCTTGACTTGATCAAGAAGCTTAATAAAGACACTTAGAGCCGAGTCCTGAGAATGACCAAAGATGAGTCTGCAACGTGTCAACCATAAAGAAAATGTTATAAAGATAGATAATCTTATTGCTGCAAACGATCCCTTCTTAAGAGTGTTAGAAACAGAAAGAGCATCCCTAAGATCCAGAGAGATATTTGCAACAATAAAGTCCCTAATCGACTTAAGAGCAGGACAGATATAGAAAATATGGAGAATTGTCTCATCATATAATCTACACAATTGGCACTGAGACGAAATCCTAATGAAGCCTCTGCTGGTCACTAAAAAATAACTTGTTGGGAGCGCATTTAAATTTAATTTAAGTCACTGTTAGGGCACAATATTTCACTCACTGAATTAAAGTTCAAACTTTACTAGAGTATAAAACATTCATTTATACACAATCATAGCAATAGAAATTTTTTTTATAACAAACTTAATGTGATGCATTTATTTGTAAAGTAAACAAATTGTTATCCTCACACCATAATAATTTATATTACATTTAACAACTAATATATAATTCATATTACATAAAACAGAGATAATAATAGAAATTATGACACCGACTTTAGTCCAACTAAGAATATTTGACTCAAACAAGAGAAGTGCCACTTTTATAATAATCTTGAATATTTTTGAAAGCTATAATACTATAGAAGTACAATCCAATTCATTTACAGAATGTAGGTTTTTTCTTACACATACTAAACTCCTAAGCCATGCTTTATGTAAATGTGTAAATTATTTTAAAATAAATAAAACCATTTATATGTAAATGTTATATATAGAGCTCACAAAATAAGCACTTAACAAGTTTTGCAGAATATCCCCAACCCCAAACCGGTTTCTGCTACTGGCGTCATCAGTGAGGTGCTAGGATATTCAAGCATTAGATTAAAAATACCAGGACAAGCCCAGCACTTTATCTAATGTATAACTATTAAATAGAAAATCTGAAATTTTCAGACATCCATATGCCTTCCAATCCTAGAATCTCAAACCAGTCTGGGCTTGGGGATATTCTGCAAAGCTTGTTAAGAGCTTATTTTGCAGACTCTATATATAACATTTGTAAATACAAGCTTATTAAAATAGGTCATGTGACATCTGATTTGATTTTTTTGGTAATGTAAATGTTATGTGTATAAAAAAATAAAATGAACCTTGTAAATGAAAATGATATACAGAAAGGTGAGATATACCCTAGTTTTAACTAAAAGGAACTGTAAAAGTTTTAAAGTACCCCTCCTTTTTTGCCAGATTTACCTTTTCTGCAAATAAACTAACTTGCTAGATATATTTTGCATTGATTTAATTACATTCACTTTCTCCTTCAGTATGATTTGTCAAAATATTTAACTAAGACATTCCTTACAATTTTTTTTATTTCAAAATTTTTGATATAAGTATGTTTATTTTCAATTTTTGAAATTTCTGAAAAAATGGAGAAAAATAACGAGGGGGGGGGGGTAAATAAAAACCAGTAATGAAATGAAAAAGTGAAAGACATTTTGCTGTTATATAAATAAAACATTTGAGTCAAGTTTAAAATTAATTTAAATAGAAATCAAAGTAAAGTGTGAGTTTAAATTCAATTTAAATTTAAATTCATGCAAAATAGTTTGCAACTATTTAACATAGTTGAATGTGATAGTTAAAGCAAAAAAGTTTTTTAAAATTTTATTTAAAAAAGTATTTGCTGTAAGGTTAATATTTTTTAAGCAAACAAACAATTATACAACTAATTCTTAACCTTTTAATAATGATTTTACAACTTCGTTTTTCAATGAAATGGTGTTTGAATAATTGGAAGAATAAGAAGATTGAAGCCTGTCCATTAAAGTTTAAGGAATTGTTATCTTAATGTAAGGTAATCACTGATTGTATATATGTGTGGGAGATTATGAACTGGTCCAACTGATGAGTATATTGGAAATCATCGTATCTTTTTTGAATGCATATGGTTATGTGAGTTGGTTGGTTAAGATGGAATGGAGGACAAATATAGATTGAAAAATCCTAAGTTCAAATCCCTCTATTAACTTGTATTTTTTTTATTTTATATAAAAAAAAATTTTTAGGACTGAATTTACATAGATACTCCACTTTGTCCCTTTTTGAGTAAGGTGATATTTACAAAAGTTGGATTTTTCTTTTAGGTCCATAATAATGATTAATGATGGTGCAGGATATGAAATATTTTTAAATAAATGACAATAAGAACTACAATAGATCACCTAAGATGCTCACATAAATAAAAAGAAATATTAAAAGCTTTAAACGTAATAGGTGTTATAAGATATGATAATCTTGGATAATAAAAATATAATTGGTTAAGAAAACTTTAAAACAAACAGAATAAATATTTTGACAGACAACTACGATAACTACCCAAGAAATTATTGGATAAAATTTGATTAATCATTGGTCCATTTTTTGTGAGATATAAAAATACTATTGCATAAAATTAAGAACCGTAATCTAAAAATTAAAGATTTTATAAGACTTTGAATGATGAACGATGTGTCAATCAAAATTTATATATATATATTAGATGTACCAATAGTTTGCTCACACTAAAGGAATAAAAGAATATAATGCAATATATAGCTGTCCACACAACTTATATACTTATGTATTATTTACATGAAACAATACTACTGAATTTGATCAATTTTTAAAATTTTAATTTAAATAAATTTCCCACTTAGTAAAAACTACATCATGGTATGTTAATGTTTTATTTTTACAAGTAAAAAATTAAATATATGGTACAAACAAAATTTAATTAAGTCAAAATATATTTACAAAATCAAATTTTACTTCACCTTACCAAAAACTATACTTCTCTCCTTTTTGTAGGATGTATTTCAATATACAGGCCACAACATACTTTGAAAAATTTCCAATGTCTGTAATCTTTTGATCATCATTGCCCTTTTGCATTTTAATGAAATCATTCCCAAATAATTATGATGATGATGTATTTTTATATTGCAAATTACCAAAGATTTTATAAACAATTAAGTACCACAAAGCAAAAATTCATAGCCTATGTAATTTACCAAAAAAAAAAAAGAAGAAAGAAAATCATGAAGATTCATCGAGATTGATTCAATATTTGTTGAGTTATAAAGTAACATTAAAATAAACAAACAAATTTCACATATATACATAGAGCTTGCAAATAAGCTCTTAACAAGCTGTGAAGAATATCCCCAACCCCAGACCGGTTTCTGCTACTGGCTTTCTCAGTGAGGTGCTAGGATATTCAAGCATTAGATTAAAAATACCAGGACAAGCCCAGCACTTTATCTAATGTATAACTATGAAGTAGAAAATCTGAAATTTTCAGACATCAATATGTCTACCAATCCAGCTATCTAACTTAAATAGCCATATGGGACTGAACCAAGTTCAGATATACCATATATTAATAACTTTAGCAATATAAAATCACCAAAGCTTTAATAGCAAAAAGTAAAATTACAAAGAAATTAAGTCATATGTCACATGACCTAATTTAACAAGCTTGTATTACAAATGTTATATATAGAGCTTGCAAATAAGCTTTTAACAAGCTGGGATTGGGGATATTCTGCACAGCTTGTTAAGAACTTATTTGCAATCTCTATATATAACATTTGTAATACAAGCTTGTTAAATTAGGTCATGTGACATATGACTTGATTTCTTTGTAATATATATTACTGTATAAAAACAAAAATGTATACAATGTATTCTTTCTGTTATTAAAGATTATTTTAAAAAACAACAATATGGGATATATAATAACAGGACTGTGCTTGTCAAATCTTACACACTTCATATATATATTCTTGGGAAATTGTTGACCAGAACTCTGTAATTAGCACCATCTAATGGCTGTTTTTGAAAATTTTGCAAAATTTTCAATCAGCCAAAAAAAAAAAACAACAACTGATTTTTCTAAATGTATTTTACTCTCTAAAATCTAAAATATTATCTAACATCAAACAATTTACATAGCCAGCTTTTTTCTCCTAAGATTTATTTATTTGACATTACAATTGTTTTTTCAATGTCAGAAAAAAAAGATAAATTGATGTATTATTATTTACAATAATATATAATATACTTATATAATTTGATTAGATTTTAAAAAAGTAGATTTTACATATATTTAAAGGTAGAAGAATTGAAGATTACATTATGGACGATTTTTGAGAGTTAAAAAAAAGGTAGAAAAAAATCCATATATTACCTTTAAAAAATGTCATGAAAATTTGAAGAATAGAGCAGTAGTCAAAAAATTAGGAAGAATATAATGGTCCGGATGTTGAAGACTGCATCATATTACAATTGTATTTTTTATTTTTATAGTTAATGCATTAACACTTATTTGGCCAACCCCCCCCAAAAAAAAACTTTATTTTTTAGTTAGATATCCATTTACCAACCATCATTAGATAGCTAACTGGACTGGCTATAATGTAACTAGTTGAATAAAAAATTATAAGTCTATTAGTGATTGAAAATATTAAGAATCATTCAACCTGGGCTCAAAGTTTAAGTCAGTCATGGCAAGACCTGTGCTAGCATGACATCACAAGACATGTTATAATGAACCTGTTACACAGTAAAATATTGCCAATAGCTGTGGAATGGTAATCATCAGGCATCATCAACCATTATCAATCCACTTCAGGATAAAGGTCTCTCCAAGTTTAATCCATCTCCGATCTTTAGCCTTTTACAATCTCTTGGAATCCCATTTAAGATTTCAATTGTCCATCTATTATCATCTCTTCTAGCAATATGCCCAGCCCAACTTCACTTCAATCTTTTAATTTTTTCAATGACGTCAGTAACATCTGTTTGTTCTTTTACCCATACATTGCATTTTCGATCTCTTCTTGTTACTCCCAACATGCATCTCTCCATACTTCTTTTTAAGTGGTCTGGAGTCTCAGTATTGCTCTTCTATTAAGAGTCCAAGTCTCAGATCCATAAATAAGAACTGGTAAAACACATTTGTTAAAAACCTTCCTTTTCAAACACATAGGCATATTTCCTTTTAGTATCAAGTTATTTCTACCAAAACCACTCCAACCAAGTTTAATTCTATGATTAATTTCATCCATTATGTTTCCATCTGTATTAATAATCGCACCAAGGTATTTGTAACTGTTAACTTCTTCTAATTCATCATAATCAATCTTTATTTTCATATTTTGAGCAAATCAATTAAACATTACTTTAGTCTTTTTAACATTTATCTTTAGTCCTACTTTCCTACTTTCATATTCTCTTATTTTTCTCCTTCACTTTTTTTGAATATCTTCATATAATCATATATTATTTATAATACTTCACTCATATACACTTTAATGCAATTAATTTTCTTAAAAACTTCTTTATTTTCTTACAGTTTCGACTGTAAGGAAGATGGAGCTCTGAAGAAGACTGCTGGACAGTCGAAACTGTAAGAAAATAAAGAAGTTTTTAAGAAAATTAATTGCATTAAAGTGTATATGAGTGAAGTATTATAAATAATATATTCCTACTTTCATCTGATAACTCCTGCAACATTTCCTGAAGATCTGAAGCATTATTTGCAAAAACAACTATATCATCTGTAAAATCTAAATGACTTAAATAATCTCCATTTATTTTCACTCCTTTAGATTCCCATTTTAATCCACAAAATACTTCTTGCAACACTGCTGTAAAAAGTTTTGGAGATATGGAGTCCCCTTGTTTTACACCTTTCTCAATGTTGACGTTCCCAGTATCATTATGTAATGTAATTGTTGCTGTTACATTTTTATAAATATTCTTTAAAATATGACAATATCCTGGATCTATACCTTGATGATCCAATGCTTTAATTACTGAAGAAATGTTTATAGAATCAAATGCCTTTTCATAATCTACAAATCCAAAACATAATGGCAACTCATATTCATTTGTCTTTTCTATAACTTCTCTCAATACCTGGATATGATCTACTGTACTAAAACCACTTTTAAATCCAGCTTGTTTCCTTGGTTGGTGGAAATCCAATGTTCTTTGTAGATGAGTTGTAATTAACTTGGTAAAAATTTTGTATAAACCTGATAAAAGGCTGATAGGTCTGTAACTTCTAATATCTTCTTTATCACCTTTTTTAAATATTAATATTATTACTGCATTCTTCCAATCATCTGGTACATCTTTATCATTTAGACATTTGGTATATAACTTTGCTAAAAAAAATTATATTTCTTCACCTGCTTCTTTTAATATATCAATTAAAATTCCATCATTACCTGGAGCCTTTCCTTTCTTCATACATTTAATTACATGTTTCACTTCTTCATTTAAAATTCTGGGCAAGTCAAAAGATGTAATAAAAATAAGAGGTACTTGTTTTCTATTACTATATAATTCTTGATAAAAGTCATCTACCCATTTCATAATGTCATCTCTCTTTTTAGAAATAATTCCATATTTTTTTTTATTGCAGATATAAATTTCCTACCAATACCAAGATGTTGTTTTACATTCTTGAGACTTTTATTTTCTTCTACAGCTTTCCTTGCTAGTTCACAGTTATACTTTCTTATATCATTTTCAACTCTTTTCCATACCATTTTACAAAATTCGAGCTATTCAATCCTTTTTAATGCATCATTTTTATATCTTCATATTCCTTCTTCTCTTCATAAATTCTCTAGTCTCAGTAGAAATTTTATTGATCAATTGCTGCTTTTTTCTACATCTTTGTTGCAGTCTTTAAAAATGTATCAGTTATTTTCATATTAATTTCATTCAAATCTGAATCATGTTCAAAATCTACTAATACTTGTAACTGATTTGTAAGTTCTAATTTAAATTCATCAGAATATTTCTGAAGATTAGGAATATCAACTGTAAAAATGGGTTTTCTTAATATTTTTTGTCTCTCTAGTTTTACATTAACACGTAACTTACACCTTACTAATCGATGATCACTTCCTGTGTTAAATTTATTAAGAACATTACAATCTTGAAATATGTATTTTCTGTTAGTCAAAATATAATCCAATTCTGCTATTCCTCCATTTGGATGCTTCCATGTCAATTTCCTTTTAACATTTTTCTCAAAAAATGAATTCATAATATAAAGTTTTTCTTTTTCTGCAAACTCCACAAGTCTATGCCCTCTCTCATTTCTATTATTATAACCAAAATTCCCTACAGTACTTTCATCTTTCATTTGTTTACCAATTCTAGCATTAAAGTCTCCCATAACAATTTTAAAATGTTGTTTACTCTGATTGAAAGTCTTTTGTACATCCATATAAAAATCTTCTACTTCATCACTATGAGCACTTGTTGGGGCATAAACTTGAATTATCTACATTTGGTATCTGCTATTAAGTTGTATAACTAATCTTGCCACTCTGTCTAATACACCATCAGTCTCCACAATGTGGTTCTTCCACTTTTTATTTATAATGAATCCTACTCCACTTGTATTTCCAATATTTGTGCCTTTATAATAGAGTACATGTCCACTTATTAAATCAATTGTCTCTTCACCTTTTCTTCTAACTTCACAAAGTCCAATAATGTTCGATTTAATATAAGACAGTTCTTCTTCTAATTCTTGCAGTCTTCCTTCACTTGAAGTGATCTGCAGTTGTAATTACCTAAATAAAAAGTCATCATCAAATGGCAACCTGGGTCTGCAATCAAGGGATGCATAGCACCCTCCACCTTCGCCACCAACTGCTGCCTTGGTTGATGACTTTACAACCTCCTGGGAATAAGGGCCATAATTTATTTTTGTCTGTCATAATTGTATATCTATTGGGAAAATATCATTTACACAAACATTCATTCTGCCTTATCAGGCAACTGAGAAGAAAGACCATGGTGTTTTTTGATCTTAAACTCAGAGGTAAAAAGCCAATAAACTCACCACGCTGGATAATGCATGTTGATGAGCACCCCATCCATGTTCATATATTATATGAATAATCACATAGTAATAACAACTGCAACAACAAGAACATATGGAGTGGACATTAGGAATTTGCCCTGCTCGGTTCCTTTAAGGCCTCCAAGAGGAATCAAAGGGTCTTCTTTCAGTTAATAGCATACTCTTTTTTGACTCTCACAAGTTGCTCAGAAAAAACATAAGAAAGTGTTTGGCTCTTTAAAAAAATTACACCTCTAATAATGTACTTTTCACACTGCTTTATTTAATATATGATAATTTCTATTGATTAGTAGACTTTTTTTAGAAAGCCAAAAAGTTTTAGATAGAGCACTATTTTTTAAGGATAAATGTTTTATTCTATTTATAAGTTTACATAAATGAATATTTTAATATATGAATTTTTTTCTACAGTACAGGCTTTCATAACTGCATTCCCATATGTAATATATAGGGGAAGGGTTTGAACTCAGATTTTCACACAATCCTCAACTATCCACATTATCTCATACTGCTGACACCCTTAATCACACACATGTTGAAAAGATAAATAATCTAATCACCAATATACATATTTTGTACTAAACCAGCACTCATCAGTTGGTTCACATTATCAACTCCACACATATATACAATCAATGACCAGCTTATATTAAGGTAGACAATCTTCATACTTTAATAGACAGGTTTCAATCCACTCCTCCCCACAACTCTTCAGCCATCCATTTCATTGAAAATCTGATGATGGGATTCCAACTATTTACATTTTCAATTAGTTTTTAAAATAATATGTATAACATCGCTAAACATTCAAAGTTAATAACACATATGTTCATATATATATATGCTTAGTGTTTCATTGTACAAAATCATAAAAAAATTCAATTTTAAAATCTATATATATACTAATTAAAAAAATTTTACCTACTAAAATAGTTGATATATGAATTATTGCATCAAGTCACCATACTTTTTTCCTATCTAAAATTAAATAATACAAATTATTTATTTTATTATAACGATTTGGTATTTTTTTCTGTATCTTTTTAAGTTTTAGCTGCATTTTATTTCATTTAATAGTGAATTTACAAATACTGATCTTCAGATTACTTCTATGTCCATTACCATTAAATGTGAAGCATACATAGCTATGATTATATCTTTAAATATGCAATCATATTTGAATCAGAAATTCAACAAATATAAATTTGTTTTTCTCAATATCAAATTGATAAGCAGTAACTAGTTAGCATCTTAAAATTTATGCTATGTGCATAATTACTACTATAACTATTTGTTCTGCTACTGTTATCCATCTGTATAATACATATTTTATCTTAATAATACAGAAATTATGAAAGTCAGTCTTTCAGCAGATAAAAAACATGATGCTACAAGAATTGTTAAGTACATCATCCAGATAATACCTCAGTAATATCTTATGATTGATTGACATTTATAAAATAATTAATTATACAACAACCTAATTACCATCTTCAACTATAATTAATCCAACTTCTAGATTTATTACAGTTTCCCAATCAATATTTTTTTTCACCACAACATTCCAACAAATTTCTATATTTCATCCATCAATCTCACATATGACTTTTTCTAAATCTTTTACAATCTCTTGAGAATCATTTTAAAACTTCAATTGCTCTTATTCTAAGCTTTATTTTAGCAACTTATCTTTTTAATGACCAGTAATAAAACAGGCAAAAACTCACTATACATATTGCCACACAGCAATACTTATCAGTAATCCTTTATCAGTAACACTTATACTCTTTTATTTATAAAGATTTCCTTCATATCTAAGGTGTAAAATATGATATGCTTGATATTTTAAAAAAATGTTGAAAAATTCAAAAATGTCAGTAATGTAATTATTCATTATCTCATGACAATCAAATGCAAAATTCCTACTAGTTATAACTGATTTTAAAAACACATAAACTATAATTGTCAAAAAATATAGCAATGTTTAAAAACTACAAAATGTTTGTTATTGTTATCCAATAATTCTCATTTATCAACTACAATTTCTTCTTGAAAGATACTAGTTTTTATATAAAACTATGTTCTATTCATTTATTATATCATCCATTAGTTTTGAAGATCTAATTAATATAGTTTATACAGCATCGACATCTCAGTCACTAATTAATGTTTAGTTTAATTATTTTTATAAGAATGTTTTATATTTAAAAATAACTTGTATTAGCAACTATCAATATTGATGATAAATAAAACTAAGAGAATTGTGTGATGCTTTAAATCTGGTATATTCTATGATTTTTGGCAAAAGGGTCTAAAGTACTTATTAATAGCACATTGGTGAGATAATTGAGTATATATATATATATGTTGAATTTCTATTACTCACAGATTTTTAGTTTGATAAAGAAGAGAAATTAAGAAATTATATCTATGTAACAGAGATAAATTTACCTTTACATATTGACATGAAATTATCAATTACTACTAATAGACAATTCCCCTAAACCTAAACAAGTTTTCTCCATTAACCTATTATAGCTCTACTGTGGAGTTTATTGAGGAATCTATCTATCGATCAATCAACTAACCGACCAACCAACCTACTAATATATTCACCTACCCATTGACCTACCAACCCACTTATCTACGTACCTACTTACCTACCTCCCTATTCATCCATCCATTCATCTATCTATCTATCTATCTATCTATCTATCTATCTATCTATCTATCTATCTATCTATCTATCTATCTATCTATCTACCTACCTACCTACCTACCTACCTACCTACCTACCTACCTACCTACCTACCTGCCTGCCTGCCTGCCTGCCTGCCTGTCTGTCTGTCTGTCTGTCAACCAATGACTACTTTTTTGCATTAGCCATGGTTATATACAACTAGTGATAATGGTGAAGCATATACATTCATATTAAGATAAGGAAATTAATTTCTGGAACTAAATAGCTCATTACTGGGATTTAATCAAAAGAAAATCTCCCTATAACAAAAACTGTGAATCAGAATGTGGAACAACCTTGATACCAGCTTAAAATAAAAATATTGAACTGATTCAGGGATCACTTGTTGAACAGAAAGAGGTTAAACACTGTAAGAAAATAATGTGGATTCTCAGAAATTTTCACTCACACTTGAAAAGATAGGCCAAGTTCAAAGTGTTTCAGATTCAGATATAAATTCAGATAACTATGAATCTATTGCAACAGATGTTGATTTGTGGAGAGAATTATTACATGAAAAAGTATCTTTATATGATAGAGATGAATCCTTCTTAAGTTTAACATTGTTGGGGATCATTTTCAAATTAAAGTAAGTATGCAAAAAATAGTTCAGGTTTTTAGCCCAAAACTCTTTTTTTTTATTCAACAAATGTCAGTTGAGAAATATATAATTGAGGTTGACTTACGGATTCCTCTTAAACTATTTTCAAACTTAACATTTTTTGCTACAGCTTTAGTTTCTAAAAGGTTTGATGATTTTTTTTTAATCTAAACTCATAAAAACTCACAATATAAAAAGTCTGCATTGACTTATTTAACAAGAAAGTAAGGGAAAATATTGACTTCAAAGTTGAAGGATCAATAAAATTAAAACAGTAGTACTTTTACTAATAGTATGTAAAAAAATAATTTTATCTCTGCTATATGCACTTTTTCAAAATGAAGTTTACCAATCAGAGAAGACAATGAATAACTGATTTTTATTCATGAAAATTATATTGGTTTTCGAGAACTAGTAATAAAATTTGATCATTTTTATTAATTTATATAAAGTATTACAAAAACTGTTGATCAGAAAATTTTATCTTATTTGCCAAAAACTGTATGCCAACATGTTTTCAACTTATGATTAAAAAAGTTGGGGATATAATTCTGACTGAAGTGAAAAAAGCTAGATATTTCAGTTTGTCAATAGATTTCATTCCTGATATTTTATATACTGACTTAACTCTATCAGATACTTATCTCTTGAAGTTGGTTTATCAAGTGAGACATTTTTAATATTGTTTTAAATAGAAGACCACCCAGAAAAAAAGCATGGATAATTTAGTGTTTAATCCATCTCATTACTGAACATTAAGTTGACATTATAAAATGCTGAGAATAGTCTTAGAGCAATACTGCCAATAGGTATAGCAAAAACACATTTAAAAACAAATTTACAAGATTTTTTCCCATACACTGCTTACTACTTAAGTTTGCAGGACTGTTAATATGTTGTTTTCTGCCTTAATTTCTGGCATTATCAATGGAATCTGTATCTTCTTTTCATCCTACATGAAGATACTGAGCTTTCCTACATCATTTTTGGAGCCTCAGTCAAAGATGCCTATTCTTAGTGGAAAGACTTGCAAAAGCCACAGAACCTAATATGGACATTTGAAGGGTTATTACTGATGCCACACAATATTTGTTAATAGAAGGAATGCTATCAGAATTCAATAGAATCTTTTGCAGAAAATGGAAGAACTGGGAATTGTGTTTATGAAGCATTTTTTAAAATCCATATGTTATTTTCAAAAGTTCACTAAAACTATTCAGAACAGAACCATTATTGAGCACTTATGCAAGTTTGTACAATTCACTTTAGAATTTTTTGAAGAAAAGTTAAAAGATTTTGATTAGTGACAAACAAAGGTCATCTTTTTAAATGCTAATTCTTGTATTATTACAGAGATAAAGTGTAAAAAAGTAGTGAAGAAATAATGGAAATTCTCCTAGTGTAATATCCTAGATAAATAATGTACTTCAACCAATAAATTTTAGAATAAAATCCTTTATTCCTATATTAGATTCACTTAAAACCAATTTAAGAAGATTGACTATGCAAAAACAATGTTGAAATGTTTTCCTTTATTTGCTAATTTGAGAGCATCTAAGGAAAAAATTCAACATTGTATTGAACTACTGATAAAAGCATACTCAGAAGATGTTATCCTGAAATTTACCAATGACCTTTAGCATTTTCACTTGTAAGTGACGCAAAGCCATATGAATACACAATAGTATTCTGTCTCTCATACAGAAGACCTTTATCAAAAAATTCAGTTATTCTTTCCTAATGTGGAAGCAATTTTGTATTATTTTTGTATTTAATAGCTACTAAATGCTCAGAAGAGAAGTCAACATTTTCAAAATTCAAAAGAATTAAAAAATGCCACAATATCTCAAGAGAGATTGCTCACAATAAGGTGTTTTACCACTAAAAACCACATGATCACCAGTCTGGGGATATTGGATAAGTAGGCACTAGATAGGGATTTTATGCACAAGTCTTCTGGCATCCATTGATTACTCTTGTTGGCACAAGATGGCATTATTGTATGGAGAGTTTTGCCTTGTTTAATAAGGTATTTTGTATATTGAAAGTGACAAACAAAAAAAATTTGATAATGTTTTGGATAATTTTATGATGAAGATAAGTCTTGTGGTTTCAGTGATTAAAAATAGTTTTAAATATACATTTTAAAATGAACTGCATAATGGCAATGTAAAGTTCCTAAAATTCTTACAAACTCTTTGCAGACAATAAAATTTTAACCTCAATGTTTTTTAAAAATAACAGTAAACTTAAATATTGTAGTAATTTTAAAAATGCATAAAAACTTTTGCAATAACCAAACTTTGTTAACATTTAATGTAATAAATAAGAATTTTTCATTAAATAAATTTGTAACATTAAGGAATGAATTTTAAACAACTATCATCATTCTTGACTTTACTGAACTTGTTCGAAATGCTCTTCCAATCTTTCTCAAATAAGCATGAGACATTGGAAGCAGGTAAGGGGGTTCTTAGAAGTGAAATGGCTTAGTGCACCTCTACATCTAATTGTCAGTTGCTTTATGCAATAAAGAATAAGAAAAAGGTCTGATTAAAATAAATTTTATTTAATAATGGAGTTCCGATTCCTATTATGTCATTATTGTAAGGTCTACTAATTCTTCAAGCTGTAATCTAATGTATAATAACAAAATAAATAAAAAACATTCTTCATAAACTTTTTCTTAATAAAAAAAAAAAAAACTTATTTTATCCATGATACTGTAATAATTTTTATTTCACTTGTACTTTGTAATTAATAATACGCTGATGCGTCAAATTATGATATAGAAAGCCTACAGAAATTATTATGTAGAAAAGTTTCACCACAACGCATCACCATATTATTAATTACAAAGTTATTTTAGATTTTATGCAATTAAATCATCACCATCATTGTCAACTATTATCAATGCTCTGCAGGACAAAAGTCTCTTCAAGTTCAATCCATCTTATCTGATCTCTAGCATCTCTTCTCCACATCACCCCACACGCTTCCTTATTTCATCTATCCATCTCACCTGTGGTCGCTTTCTGGAACTTTTACAATCTCTTGGAATCCAGCATAAGATTTCAACTATCTACCTATTATCTCTTCTAGCAAGATATCCAGCCCAACTCCACTTTGGTCTCATAATTCTTTCAAATGGTGTCAGTAACATCTGTTTGCTCTCTTCCCCACATATTTTGTTTTCAATCTCTTCTTGTTACTCCTAATGTTCATATTTCCATACTTCTTTGAGTGGTCTGAAGTCTCTGTATTCCTCTTCTGTTAAATCTCCAAGTCTCAGATCCATAAGTAAGAACTGGTAAAACACATTTATTAAAAATCTTCCTTTTCAAAAATATATAAGCATATTTTCTTTTAATATTAAGTTATTTCTACCACCCCAACCAAGTTTAATTTTATGATTAGTTTCATCCATTATATTTCCATCTATGCTAATAATGCATGAAAATTTTTATATAATGCATAAAAAGTTTAGTCTTTTCATACTATGGTTTCTAATTCAAGCATATATTTTTACAAGACTTGATTGGACTCAAGTTTTTTTGGATTTTACCAATAAAAAAAACTGTGGTCAGATTGAGAAGTTTTAATATTTGAAATAACTTGTGGCTTATTCTTTGGCTTCTTTGAATCTATGTTTAAAAATAGCACTAAAGTCAATTGTTTAATCATGAGGTCAAATGATGTTTGAGCATTAATAAGTGTTATATTGGAGCAAAACAAATCCATTCAATTGATCAAACTAACATGTTTTTTGTTATTTCTCTCAAACAGCAATCAATCCATAAATCTTCAACTTTTGACATTTCTATAATCACTGCCATAATATACATATATATGGTGTTAGTTGCATTTAGAGCTGTAAATATTTTTAATAATACTCATATTGTTTCTTGGTCAAGTTTCTTCAAGTTCAATCCATCTTCTCTGATTTCTAGCCTCTCTTCTCCACATCACCCCTACACACTGCCTTATTTCATAGATTCATCTCACATGTGGTCTTTTCTTGCACTTTTACAATCTCTTAGAATACAGCATAAGATTTCAACTATCTAACTATTATTCTCTTCTAGCAAGATATCCAACCCAACTCCACTTCAGTCTCATAATTCTTTCAATGGTGTCAGTAATACCTGTTTGTTCTCTTACCCAGGTATTTTGTTTTCAGTATTTTCTTGTTACTCTTAAGGTGCATCTTACCATACTTCTTTGAGTGATGTGAAGTCTCTGTATTGCTTTTCTATTAAATGTCCAAGTCTCAGATCCATAAGTAAGAACTGATAAACATATTTATTTAAAATCTTCCTTATCAAAAATATATAAACATATTTCCTTTTAATATTAAGTTATTTCTACCACTCCAACCAAGTTTAATTTTATTAGTTTCATCAATTATGTTTCCATCTATGCTAATAATGCATGACAATTTTTATATAATGCATAAAAAAGTTTAGTTCTTTTCATACTATGGTTCCTAATTCAAACATATATTTTCACAAGGCTTGATTGGACTCAAGCTTTTTTGAACTTTACCAATAAAAAGTAACTGTGGTCAAATTGAGAAGTTTTAATATTTAAAATAACTTGTGGCTTATTCTTTGGCTTCTTTGAAATAGCTTATATTGTTATATACATCTGTCTTTAACAAATAGCACTAAAATCAATTGTTAATCGTGAGGTCAAATGATGTTTGAGAACTGATAAGTGTTATATTTGAGCAAAACAAATCCAACCAGCAATCAATCCATAAATCTTCAACTTTTGACATTTATGCAATCACTGCCATGATATAAATACACATAGATAATATGTTACAGTTGCATTTGGAGCTGTAAATATTTTAATAATACTCATATGGTTTCTTGTTCTAGCGGTCATGTAATGTGCCAAAGTAGCTGGATACTTAATTCAAGTTGCTTAAATAATTTTTTCAACTCTATTGCTATGCTAAAGCACACACTGTAGAGCCTGATAAGAAGATGAAAATGAATATTTTTCCTAAGAAGTAAATATTTTTTTTACACACTGCCTAATACGAAAACATTATTTTTTGCAACTATGAGTAGATTTAATTACATTAATACTTTTTATAATGATGCTATAAATGTCTGGCAGTAGTTAAAACATATAATGCAAAAAATAGGTACTCAGCTGAAGAAACCATAGCCCACCTACTATACATGTGCTCCACCTTTGCTCTTATCAGGAACTTCATCATTGACAAAGTTTCACTAGACATCAGAGACATCCTGTCAATTCAAAACATGATCAAACCAGAAACCTATGAATCCATCAGACTGTCCATCTTTTTAACCTTCACCATATGGCTAACTAGATGCAAATTAATGTTTGGACATTCTAATAACACTCCACTTCAGATTTATATCAAGCTACTCTTACAGGCCAATGCTAGAGACTCAGCCCTTTCACCTCAACTGCTACAAAGTAACACTTGGAAAAAGATTGTGTTTCCAAATGAATAACCCATCATGAAATATTGATAACTCCTAATTGAACTTAGAGACATAAATCTAAAATAAATAGATGTTCTGATTTCATCATGCAATCTGCGTTGTGATTATGCCTCCAAAAGACCGAAAACGAAATCACACTTCTACAATTAGAAATAGAACAACCTATGTTACATCAAAGAAAATTGCACAATTAGTGAGCTACAGTCACTGATAACTATCAGCACAAACATAGATTGACTGTATCTCCAAAATTCAGGGCCTTGTTTTTTGTCTGAGTTCATCACAGTCACTCAGAGTGTCTATTAGATCTTTTCTCCACCTTTCAGAATTCAGAACTCCTCTAAACCAGAGGTCGCTTTACGATGTAATGCACCTATCAAGAAACTGAATGACTAAACAGATACATATCACCTCCACTGACAGACTTATCATTAATTAAAGACTGTTGATCCGTGTACTCAGGACTTTTCAGTAGGTGTTCCTTATTCCTTTTTTTTTTTTAGCCTATATTCTTTAAATACAATGTAAATCTTTTCAGTGTACAAAGAACACTTCATGTTTGAGTAAAGTATTTTTTTTTAAAAAAAAATACTAAATAGTAAACTTTTTTAAAAATTTGAATAGTCTATTAGTAAAATACAAACAAGCACAGACATAAGTGTTTGCAGCTCTATATAATGCTCAAATGACTTCTAAAAATTAATATTAAGTATTTATTTTATTTACTAGTATATTTTTAATAAGGTTATAATAATACAAACCACTTCTCAACTGACAGCCTCCTCTGTGGGAGATTCATTTCATAAAGAAATTATTGAATAATAATAGCTAGCTATTAAGTTTGATATCAAAAAAGAAAAACATTTTTTGTTCTTTGTATCATATTTCATGTAAAATGTCAAGATACAAATCAGAAGATCTGAGTAAATTCTTAATCAGTGTTTTATTTACTCTTATAAGCATGAATGCAAACATTCTTGATATATTTTTCATGTAAAATATTTGACTTATTATAATGTTGTGTTAGATAAAAGGCAGCCGCTATAGTATTTCATTTTCTTGTGGCTGCAACAGAATGAAAATGACAGAGAAAATGTGATCTTACATAAAGTAAAATCTGACGAGGTCATTACACTTTGAGGTCCAAATGACAAAAGGTCACTGCAACTATTACAAAGCATTTTAATTATTTACGTCAAAGTGATTGAGTTCCATTTGAGAATAAGTGCTTGCTTTTAAACCTTCCTGCTTAGTTTAATTGCTTTGAAGTGAAAATAAGCTTTATAAAATTTTCACTAAAATGTTTTGTCAAATATTTATAAATAGGAGTAATTAAAACAAAGCGAAAACAGTAATATTTAGCCACTGATAGCTTTAATTAAAAATGAATCAATTTTAAATACATATGTTAAAATAAAATAATGAATGGGCTAAAAACCAATAGTAATACTCCAGGTGTTGGATTCAATGGCTTTCAGTCGATTATATACAGTGTTAAACGTAATATCTCTAGAGAGGAATCCGCACTGTTTAAAAATTTTTGCAGGTTCCCGTTTGCCTTCTTAAATTACTTAAATAATTTTAGTCCTAAAAGAATTACCAATCTATCATCACGTGATAATTACGTAAAAAACTAGAACTCCTTTATAAATATTACATTAAAAATAGTTTTCTATATACGATCGGTTAAATTTATAAATATATCACAGATTATCATTAACGATAATAGAATCACATGATCATATACACTGCTACTTAGTTATTTCAATCTGTTTGCCAATAGAGAACCTAACACTTTAGAAATTCCAGCAGTCCCCTTTTAACTGGGATACTTCCAGTTATTAAAAATCTACTCCCACTGTTTCAATAACAAGTAAGTAGGACATCAAATTGTTGTTTTTTAATTATCAATAAAGCAAGTCATATATAAAGTGAAATTGCTTTTATAAGCTTGTATTTACAAAAATGTAATACAGAGAACGTCCCAGTAGCTCAAACAAGGTAAAAGATAAGGAGGGATTTAGATGTGAATGTCACGGAGTTGACAAAGATTATGTTATGAAAATGGGATGGAGCAGATTATGGGAAAATTTAGGGTGAACAATGGAAAAGGAAGGTAAAGTGGTTAACAGATTTCTCTGGGTATAGCTGCTGAGAGATCTATGACTCCGTTTAAGGAGAAGTCACAGTGCATCACATCACACCACATCTTAATTGATAAGTGCGGTAAGAGAAAATATTTAAAATCTCTATCCGAAATACTCTCATTTCCAGACCAATTGGTTTCGAGCTTATGGCTCACCTCAGCGAGGAGCTAAAAATATTCAGACACTAGATCCAAAATATCAACTCAAACACAACACTTATTTTATAAGTATTATTTAAGTAGAAACTCTGAAGTTTTCGTTTTTTAAGAAAATTCTTCTATTGCTATCATGCAAAACTGATAGTCTACTTTTTAAGAAATGTTCTATTTTACACTATCTCCTCTTTGTAAAAAAATTTTAAATTATATTATTTTCAACCAATCAATAGTGCTCTGTCTTATGGACTGGTTGAGAGAACAGTCACAGATAATTGATCCATTTCTCTATTCTGTTTTGTTTATCATCCAGTTCTTTAATTCCACATATCTCTTCTTATCTCTTATATCATTCAGCAAGATCATTCTTCTCAATCTTTTCTTCTTGTATCCATTCACAATTTTCTTCCATAATATCATTTATTAAACTATTATTTCTTTTTAGTATATGTCCGATCCATTTTCTATTATTTAATTTCCTCAGTTAACCTTTTTGTATTTATTCTTTTTAAAATTTCCTCATTTGACATTTTGAATAATTTTCTCCATTCATCTCTATGGCCACATCTCAGGGGCCTCAAATCTGTTACCGATTCTTTTACTGATTATCCACATTTTACAAAACAAAAGTCCTCAAAATATTTTTTTACCAATGCTATTCTTTTTTACTTCTTTCATTCCCACTCCACCATCTATCTAAATACATTTACTGTTGAACTATATTATCATGAATATCAACTTGTATTCTTTTTGCATATTTTTCTATCCATAACTTATCAACCTTAATCTTCAATCCATATTCCAAAAATTCTTTCTTCAATTTATTCAGATTCTCTTCATTCTCAGCTATAAAATCCATATCAATGGAACATCTTATACATTTTACTATTCAACCTCCAATAATATCTTATACACAGTCTAAATATTTATCTAACATATTTTCTAAATAAACATTAAAAAGCACAGGTGATCATTAACATTCTTGTCTAATTTCTCTTCTACATTAGGTTGTTCAGTCTTATTATTCTCCATTCTGATTTTTATTCTTTGCCCAATATGCATATTCCAAATCAATTCTTCTCACTCTCCAAAGCATTCCTTTAAAGTCATAAATGTTTTTTCCAAATCCCCAAAACATATATCAATTTCTTTATCTTTTTCAATATTTCTCTCAGCAATCATTCTAACAACATGAGTAGCAAACATCTATTTTTCATTTTTGAAAGCCAATCTGTTCCTTTCCAATATAATCTATCTTTCCATAAATTCTTTTAAGTTAAAATTCTCAAAAAACAACAAACTTATTGCCTGTACTTTTCACTTCTAATATTTTTTAGCAATTGGAATCATTATAGTCCTTTAAAAAATCTGTATGCTAAACTCCATTATTATATATCAAATTGCATAATTTAAAAATGATAATAGATTTTCCAATCACTTTCAAAAATTCTACAGGTATTGTAAGAAATCCAATAGTGTTACCATTTTTTTAATCAATTTTTTTTTTATTGCCTTACTTTGTCAATTTATTTTAATATCTTTTTCACTTTCAAGTTCATAATTAACTGCTTATTATTTTCTTTTCTAAGCTAATGCTGAAAATGTTTTTTCCAGATCTTCCGTATATCTTCTCTATCAGTTAATTTCTTTTCATTCTTATTAGAATTTTACACAATAACTATTGTTGCCCCCTCCCCCCCACATCACTTTGTTTATCTATTTCAATATCTTAAATAGATTGCTCATTTTCTTTTCTAAACAAATGTTAAAAATATTTTTTTCTATTTGCTATCTCTATCAGTTAATCTCTTTTCATTCTTATCA
Source organism: Epiperipatus broadwayi (assembly GCA_028023455.1). NCBI lineage: Eukaryota > Metazoa > Onychophora > Udeonychophora > Euonychophora > Peripatidae > Epiperipatus > Epiperipatus broadwayi. The sequence goes on from JAQFVV010000120.1 coordinate 2,026,324, forward strand.
GTCATTTTAGTCATTAACCATTTTCCCCCAAAGTGACATATAATTCTATCAAAAACTAGATTACATCTTTTTATCAGTTAAAGAAATTTCTATTTCTCAACATTTTTGTTCCAACCATTGCTGTTTTACTAAATGTGTTTCTCTGCTTAGTTTATTATTAATTTTCTATATGATCTTTGTCTTTCTTCATTATTGTCATTCATCTGTCTTCAGTACTTCCCTATTAATAATTTTCTATATGATGTTTGTCTTTCTTCATTATTGTGATTCTTCTGTCTTTTCAATACTTCCATCTTTTTCAACATACCCCCATTATCCAATATAATTTAGCTTTTTTTAATTGATTTTTAATATTTTCCCTTTAATCCTATACCAATATTTATCAGAATTATTCATATATTCCTGATTTTTATCAATCCTTTATTATTTTTTACATATGAAAACAAATCTTTCATTTTTCATTTCTCTCAATTTATACAAATCCTATCTTACATACCACATATTCTTTGCATCGGAACACCAAAGCATTATGTGGTGATTCTAGATTTTAATTAACATGGATATTATGGATAGAGAGGAGGTAATAATTAATCTTAGCAATGCAAGAACTTCATTGGTATTAAATTATAAAATTAATGTTATTATTTTCTAAACTGATTTATAATTGGCCTATTTATTTGGTGTACTGAATGTTTCTTATATAAAGTTAAAGGAATTGCTATCTTAATATAAGCTGAGCACTGATTCTATATATTGTGAGATTATAATCTGGCTCAACTGATGAATGCTGATTCTGCACAAAATATGTGTATTAGGTATCATCCATCTTTTTCACATTATGTGGTCATGTGTGTCATTTGTTTGTGATGAAGTGGAGAATGAATATAGATTAAAAAATCCTGAGTTCAAATCCTTCTATTTACTTCTATAAGAAATATTCAGTACACTAAATGAATAGGCTAATTACATGTTGCCATGGAAATAGGTTCCATCTATAAGTTCAGTCCATCACTCTCCTATTAATATATGGATGTGTAATGGTCTGATAATATGAGGAGTTAGATTGACATAATGTCTACATAGGCATGATTATAATATCAAATTCATCAAGGGCTTCACCCTTCCATCATTGGTTTTTCAATAAAATGGATAGTTGAATACTTGAAAGTGGGAGAAGATTGAAGTCTGTCCATTAAAGTTTAAGAAATTGTTGACTTAATATAAGCCAAGCACTGATTATATATATGTGTGGGAGATTATGATCTGGCCCAACTGATAGAGTGCTGGTTCTGCGCAAAATACGTATATTGAGGATTATCTATCTTTTCCGCATGCATGTGATAATGTGTGTCGATTGTTTGAGATGTAGTGGAGGACAAATGTAGACTAAAAAATATTAAGTTTAAATACCTCTATAAACCGATTTATATAGATTATTAAATAAAGTAGGGTGTGATATATTTGAAGACTGTTATTAATATCAACCAATACCCCAAATGTTAGTAACAGATAAATATTATCAACCATGTTCTCAGTAAATTAGTTGCAATTTATACTTTAGTTTACACGCACTTTATTCCCTTACTATAATATTGTATGCATATTATTTTGAATAGAACCTTTTAAAATTCGTAATTTACCCATTGTATAAGATATTTTACAATAATCTAGCACTTTGTAATAAGATATTATATCAAAATAGGTCTTTATATTATTTCTTGTAAATTAAACTTTTTTTTTCTACTAAGTGATGATAATGCATTTTGCTTATTAATAACAGAAAGAGATTCGTATCAATAGAGAAGTCTTTCTCTGTTCTGGTTGTTTCATTTCTCCCTCCCTCTTTCTTTTTGTTATATTTTGCAGCATTTTATTGATTAATGTCATATATATTTAGTTAAACTTTACTGCATTTCACTATCGATTATTGGATTTTTTTTTTTTTTTTGTAAAAAGACTAGATCATAAAGTTGTTTGCAATTATTTTATTTAAGATGTTTTTAATCAAAAAAGATATTTAACAGATTTAAATATGAAGCGCCTTCATTTCTTACGATTTTTAGTTGTTTTTTTTTAAATTAAAATAAATAACTAATATAAGTTAATGTATATTTTTTTACTTTGTAAAGCTATAATTTCATTGGTCAGAAATGTTCTTTTTTCTTCTTTTTCTAGAGCTGCCCACAATCAAGTGGCTTGTTAAGGCTTGATGGGCCCCCTACTAAGGGCTTTTTCAATAGCAGACTTTAGAAGGAAATAATTAGCTGTTCTTTCAGCAGAAATCTGCTGCCTTAAGCCAAGCTTTTTTGTAATCAAATTCTGAAATTTGTTGAGCTCTGTGATTAAGGTTTTCGCTCATCTTTTTCCACTGACATGTTACTACTTAAAAAAAAAAAGAAACGTTTTCATTGACAGGGTTGAGTTTCCATTATTGAATGGCAGGCAGTTCACCACATGAGGCTTTGTTGTTTGTTAATTCAATTAGAATCTGAAGCTTAGTGTCCCATATAGAGACCCTTATGCAACCTGGTGATGTATTATGCTTTATTTATATATTTTCTTACTTGCAGTTTTCAGCGTTTATTTACTGTTGCGAGTAGCAATTCTCTCAGGTAAAGATTTTGGCACAATTTAAGAGAAAATTTTGATAATATATTATCTCTCATGTAAGATTATATCTATTACTAACAACGTGCTATAATAAATACAATTTATAAGTTTGCATTCTAGTATAAATTATAATTCTTGAATCAAGTTACTATTGCAAAATAATTATTTACAATCAAGCATAGCATTACGCACATACGTAATAAACAGACGCACTACCTTATGAAATCAATGATTGCTTTGAGTAGTTTATTTCATCAACATCACATGATCACCATTTCTTATGCTTGCTCATAACTTCCCCGAGTAGCAATACGTATAGAGAGTTTTGCCTGTTTTAATAATAATTTATTTCATATGGAAGAATGATAGATTTAAAATCTAATGGTCACGAATCAACGCCAACTGATGCGAAATGGGGAAGACTAATTTGGGGCATCAAATAAAACTCTTGATCTATTACTTCGGTGGACAGACATCAGTTATTATAACAAAACAACCATATGATAATTTTTTTTCAGCTCAAATCACATATTTATAATAAAAAGACAGATGTAACTAAATTAAATTCTAGACATCAACTTTTTAAAAAATTAAAAAAAACTGTTTTAGAAATCCCAAACAAATTTAGTGATATATTTTTTTTTAAAGAAGTCTGCACGTTAGCTAAATAAAAAATATTTTAAAATGGTTTATTAAGTTTCTTATTTTTATATAATGTTTAAATAATCACTTTTTTTTTTATAGAGGAAGTTATGCTTTTTAAAAACCAATGGTGCTAACAAATAAAAACTGGCAAGAAAATTAACTAGAGTTGGATAAGTTACAATTCCTCCCAATTTCATAGCCAATGAGTACAAATTTAGCTAATATAAGGTGTCATAACCAGATGAAATGTTTTTTTATTAGTTGATCATGCTTCTCTTCTGATACTATATTCTAAATTAAGTTCCAGCCTCTTTCATTAAAACAGCAAAACTCATTATACATATTGCTACACACAGCAAGCTAGAGTAATCAATGGATGCCAGAAGACTTGTTCATAAAATCCCCATCTAGTGCCTACTCATTCAATATCCCAAACTAGGTTCTGGCTTGAGCCCTTCATCAGCAAGGAGCTTTGGATCTGAGAACACTGCACCTAGATCTTAGGATCTAATGCAACCCTCCAGCAGTCACCTTTTATCTCCACTTAACTACAAAACTATGAGTCTTAAACTGAAAACACCTTTATGTTTTCAATCCAAGCCCATTAGCTTATATAGTCATATGGGTCTGAACTCAGTTCAGTACCCATACATTTTGGTGTCTTTGGTTCTTTAATAACCATAGCCACCAATATCCTATTAGGCAGGATTGGTTTTAAGCCAACTTCTTTCATTCTTAAACCACTAAACATCACATGATCACCATCTCACACTAGCACCCTGTGCCAATCAAAGTAATCAATAGATTTTATGCACAAGCCTTCTGGCATCCATTGATTACTCTGATTGGCACAGGGTGGCACTACTGTATGGAGAGATTTTTGCCTTGTTCTTTCATTCTTACAAGTCTTTATAATAACAATGCGGTCAACAATGCATACTAATTTTTATTATTTTACTTCTAATTTGCTTTGTATATATTTCGTGGTTTATATTTTATTTTTAGTATATTATTTCTAATATTTTTATTGGGAAGGTCTAAAATAGGATGGTAATAATTGATTACAGTATATCTATAACTGTAGAAGAAAGCAATCATAACTCATGCATATTATATTGAAAATTACTAAATAGTAAATTAAAAGCAATAGGTGTGGAAGAAGAATCTCTCAAATCTTAAGACACTTAATATGCTATTGGCTTGCATGGTGTAGTTAAACCAATCCATTTAGTCATCTATTTATGAAAGAATAAAAAATATGAGTTGCAAGGAGATTATCATTAGAATCTGAAATGGGCGGATTACAAACTGAAGAAAATTTGATGTGTTAAAAATAGATCTTTACATTTTCCTAGTAGATAGTAAAGTAAAGTGAATTGAACTGGAAGATCTTTGATCATAAGAATACAATATATATTATATTATGTTGAAAATTATAAATAGTAAGTTAAAAGCAATGAATTTAAAGTGTTAAAAGATGTGACCTTTAAATTTAAACACTCAGTATATTAAAACAGGCAAAACTCTCCATACAGTAGTGCTTAGATTGAAAATATTGTGTTTTTAATTTTATTCTCATAGTTTTGTAGTTAAGTAGAGATAAAAGGGGCTGCTGGAGGGTTGCATTAGATCCTAAGATCTAGGTACAGTGCTCTCAGATCCAAAGCTCCTCACCTACGAAAGCCACAAGCCAGAAACCAGTCTGGGGATATTGGATGAGTAGGCACTAGATAGGGACAAGTCTTCTGGCATCCATTGATTACTCTCTTGCACTGAGTGGCACTACTGTATGGAGAGTTTTGCCTGTTTTAATAACAGTAATGTGCTAACATAAGAAATAGTGATCATGTGATGTTTAGTGGTTTAACACTCAATATATTACTAAGAAAATCAAACATATTTGTTACTTAAACCAATTGCAGCAGCAGTAACAAAACAACAAATAGTATGCAAAAATATTATTTGAATATAATCAGTTAATATCATTTTGATTTGATATTTATTTATTACTATTATGTTTCAATGATAATCTTTACTTGTTTTAGAAAGTTATAAGAACTTTACATAGCTTGGATTGCTGTATTTACATGGGCAATTCGTAGTTGTTGGCTTACACATATAAAAGTTGAATTATTGGTTTATACAGAATTGCAGGAATTTTTACATGCTGTGGTTTAGTTATAAGGGTTTTACATAGCTTGGATTGCTGTGGTTACATAAGCATGCCATAAATGTAGGTTTACATATGTAAAAGTTGATTTATTGATTTATATGAGATTACAAGAATTCATCCACACTGTGGATTGCTATATCTACAGATGCAAATCAGGTTTAATTTTATACGTGGTGGGTGGCCTGGGTAGCAATTTCCATGGTAAGATAGCAATTATCTGTGAGGTCTATACTGATATGAGATCAATGTCAGTTATTTTTGATTTTTTAGGGTGCTGGATATTCTTTGGGTGATTCTTAGTTTTATTGGCAATGTGGCATGGGCAGGGTGCTGGCATGAGTGGGAGGCATGGTGGGATTGCTTTCATATTTGGTACAACTCTACTATGCTTGTCTGGTGCATTTGAATAGATGAATGCTACAGAAGTAGGGGTACAACTATGTTAGAATTATTTGTAATTGTTAAGGTGAAGTTTGTGGTAGGTGGACATACTTTGGGTCTATCTCTGTGTTCGAACTGGAGGCTGAATAAGACTTTTGATGAGGTTTAAGTATGAGATCCATAAGCAGAAGGTCCTGATTTCCAGAAAGGTCTAGTGGTATAGCTATGTTAGAACTGTTTGCACATTATGAGTTGGAGTTTAGAAAGAAGAGTGAGGCTTTTGATGTGGTTTAAATGTAAGATTCATGGGTAAAGGATCCAGATATAGGAAGTCAGGGTAAAATCTGGCTAGATAGTTAGGTTCAGCGTTGCTATTATGAATGACTTATGTTATTTGAAATTATCTAGTAACTTGATGTTAGGTGAAGATTTGAATGAAAAATTTAACAAAAAGTTGAAATAAGTTATAAACTGATTGGAAATTCAAAAAGATATATAAAATTATTATTTTTTTTTTTACTTTGCTAGCCTAAAGTTTTGATTAATTTATAAAGCATAAAAAGCCAGAGCTTGTTAACTTGGTTGTAAAGAAGTGAATTAATTGCAGGGAACTTAAAATAGAATTTTTATTACTAAACAAATATCAGTTTGCTACAATAATATTAAAAATAAGCATTTGCTTGATTGACTTTTGGATTTTGGGCTAATATTATGGGTGGGAGACACTAGGCATGTGATGGCTTTTTTAAAAAAATTATCATTAAGTAACTTGATTTTAATTGAAAGTTTGAATTCAGAATGTAACACAAAGTTGAAAGGAAGTAATCAACTGACTAAAGGTATATTGTTATCTTGCATTAGATTAAGGTTTTGAATTCTTTTTAAGCATTAAAAAAAAACCCAGAGCTTGATAACTTGTTTGTGAGCAAGTGAATTGCTTGCTGGGAAATTTGAAATTGGAATTTTTTTCCAAACAAAGACAGGAATTTGCTACAATAAAATTAAAAATAATCCTATGTTTAACTTAAATTTTGATTTGAAACTCTGTTCTGGTAATATTGGGGCAAATATCTAGTCATGTGATGGCTTTGTTGCTATATTGTTTTCTAAAATTATTATTTCATAATTTGATTTTAATTAAAATTTTGAATGAAAAATGTAATACAAAATTATTAATTAATTATTAACTAATTAAAAATTGAAAAAGGTATATCAGGATAAGATTTTTACCTTATCAGGCTTAGGTTTTGAGCACTTTTGGAGCACGAATAAGTGAATAAGTAGCGCTTGCTAACTTGGTTGTGGACAAATGGACTTTTGCTGCTGAATAATAATAACAATAATAATTATTATTATTATTACTACTGCTGCTGCTGCTGCTACTGCTCCTACTACTGCTGCTACTGCTACCGCTACTGCTACCATTGTCACTGCCACTGCTACTGCTACTGCTGCTATTGTTGTTTCAAAAAGGAATATATGTACAGCTTTCAGTGGGGAGGAGGCATTTACATTTATGCATGGACTGATGGGATAATGCACATTGATATTATATGGTATATTGTTAGTGATATGTTCTCAATAGCAAGTTGCTCTTGTTATTAGGATTGTGTAAGCTCTCATGTGTTACTGCCCATTAAGTATTAGTTGTCTGGTTATCATCCAGGTTATTGAATGTTCTGGCAGGGCCATTATCAGTTAATTCAACTGTCATGCATGATGTGAGATTAGATATGGTTGAATCTCAGTTGTGTGGAAGTTGTTTTCAGGATTGGTTTGATATTAATCCAGTGGGTACTATACAAATGGTTGCTTCTGCTACACTGACTTGAAATATTCCTTCATGGTGTATGTTTTATGGCATTATGTAATTACAGTAGATCATTTATGCAATTTTTGATGAGTTCAGGGTGAACTGTAGATGTTAAGATTGATATGTATGATGTTTGGCTTCATGAAAATGACTTTCAATTAGATGGGATTAAATCAATTTAAATACCATGACTGTTGATTTGTGGTGGTCCATTTTTGTTGGGTTATAGGCGAAATTGGGACAGTAGTAGAATGATGACTAATCAGAGGATTGACTGTTGACTATTACTGCTATTACTACTATTAATAGTAGTTTTAAAGTAAATTTTATTTATGATAACATGATTACATTTGTGATAATGATTAGATTACACAGTAAATACATTGTTGACAAATGAATTATTATACATTTTATAGATGTAAGAAATATTTTACAATTAAAATAATATACTTACAATTAATAGAAAATATTTTAAATTGCTAAATATAAAATTCAATTATTACAGTGGTGATGGAAATGTCACTAAGCTCCATGTAACAGCAAAAATGTCAGTGAGTACAACAGTTGATCTCTGTGTTTAATTTTTCCTAGTTTATTGTAAAAGAAAGATTATAACTTTCAAGATATCTAATTGAAACAGAAATGGCATCTCAGAAACCATAAAGTGAAAAGTAAAAATTTAATAATTCTAAATTTTTGGAAATTGGCTTTGCTTTTGCTATTTATTAATATGGAAAGTGAGGTGTTGGTGATTGTGCTTGTAACAATGTGCTATGTATATAAAGCTGAACATTGTGCTAAAAATGATCTATTGTTTCTTCTTCTCTATGACATAAAGAACAGATTCCATCTAAGTTAGCATTTACCAGCCTCTTGGATTTGTAAGGTGAACTTCTAGATTAATTTTAATCAGGAATTCAAAATATTTTGGCTTAAGATACTAAATTTTTTTTTTTTAATTATGTGGTTATTGGAAAAAGTAATGACTGAGGACTGTTAAGGGGTTCAGTTTTATTTGATATATCATATGCTTGCTAATATTTAATTTTATAAGCATAAACATATTGCTACATGGTAAATATTTTGTTATGAAACTGATTACTTTCTTAATGAAAGAGTAGTTTATGGCTGGTGACCTGTTTGTTGTTGTTATCAGAATATATTTCTATATGTGGATAGATTGCTACAAGTTTATTAACTTTATTTAGTGCCTTTTTTTAGATAAAAGATTGCTATGCAATAAAATGAGAGATCGTTATATTTAGCATGCTTTTACAAAGCTCTAATGCTAATTGCAACTGTTTTTTTTTTTTTTTTACCCCAGATGAGTTTAATATAGAGCAAATTTATCTTTTTAATGAAATAGTTAATAAATTTAATAATATGTGCATAACAAGTAGTCTTGGAGAAAATGAGCATATTAATAAGAGAGAGCATAGTCATGAATAGATAGATATGTGTGGACAAGAAATTAATAATGTTTTCAGTAGAGGTGAGAAGATTATTTTTAATTTCAGATTTCATTGCATTTATTGAGAGATAGACTGGGAAATCTAAAAATTTCTGTGGTGCTACAGAAAATGAAGAGGATATAGTATTACCAGTGAGCATATTCCATGAAAAATTTTTTTTTTTTAAATTTAAGATGATATTTGCTTATACATTGTTCAGGTATGTTTAGGAACTTGGGTAGGTGTTTTTTGGATAGTAGGATAATGACCAAATCATCAATAATAGTTTGGTTTAGAATAGAAATATATATTACTGGAAGTTTTTATTCTATTTTTTTAAGGGTAGTTGTGGAGGGACCGCACTACCACTAGTAGACAGTGCTGTGTCACCATCAACAACTGGCCCGAAGCTTGCAAGTGATAAATTTCTGTGTCAATCACAGAAATATTCACAGTAGGAGCCCAAATGCAGTGACACAAGTTCCAGCAGCTAGGTGGCGCTTTTCACCATGCATATGCACAGGAACCTTATGACAACTAGCTGCCAGCACTATTGCCCGTTTGGTGGCACTGATAGCCATAGGTAAACACATCTAGCTTACACTGGCATTAGTACAGTCCCTCCACAAGTAAGCAGAATAGAGATCCTGAGTTATAGATTGATGTGAACTGATGCTCTGGTGATGTTTTAGCATTTAATGTAATATGTATTTGCCTATTAAGCAGTAAATTGGATAATATATAAATTATTAGTAAAGGAATTTTGTTTTTCAGTATTTGTTGTAAGTCAGGCATGGGAATGAAATCAAAATTCCATAGTGATATCAATTGCACAGCTATAGAACCTGCTTTCCTTAATTGTCATGTATGATCAGCAAAAGTTGATGTTCCTTTTTAGAAATTGGAAAGGAGAACATAAAGAAAGGATAAAAGTTGAATCTTATCTTTTGTAATAGATGATTCTGTAGTCTTGATTAATATAAAAGTCATTGAGATGGATCTTAAATTACTAAGAGCTGAAGATGTGACTTTTTTTTTTAAAGAAAATGTACTGTGGAAACTGGATATAATTGATATATTCTATGAATTTGAATTGTAAAATGAGATAGAAGATTAAGTATGATGGGAATTGTAAAATTCTGAAGATGAATTAATAAAAAATTGGGTATTGTATAAGGATTTGGATGAATGCTATCTGGAAAGGAATATTTCATATTTTCCTGTATTTAAACCAGCTGTAAAGAGAAGTAATTATGTTTATTAAAGTTTGAAGTTTAGGTTTAAAATGAAAGAAGGTGTATAGTAGCATATTTTCTAAAGTAGTAAGTTGATCAATTATGGAAGATGATATAATTTTTTTTGGCTTTGTAATCAAGTGCCCATCTTATATAGCCCCTGAAACAATTGTACTGTTGTGCTAAGGATATTCTAAATTTTTTAGTGGATAGATAATTTGCCAATGTAAGTTGATTTTTTTTTGGTATTCTTGTTTGGGAGAGATAATAGAAGATATGGATAAAGAGTCACATGAGGGTTTTTTTCTTCAAGTATAAAACATCAAGATTCTTGACAAATGCTGTGGAGTCTTACTTATCGTAGTGTAAAATTTAATTATTGATATAATTATATTAATAAATGTGAATCAAGCTTCTATTGGGTCTAAAAAAAGAATATTTATTTTTTGGAAATAAATGTAGATTTTTGAGATTAGTGCCTCTGGAGTAGATTTTCAGAAGCATTCTTGAGAAAGGGAGTAATGGCTGATTAAAAAATTCAATTATAAATTCCATACTAAGTGCAAGTTGATCAGAGAAGCTTACAGATATAAGAGAGGACTTTATATAAAAGTGAATGCTTGGAGAATAAAATAAGAAATCAATAAGTGTTGAATGTTTTTTCATATAAAAAGATAGTCAAGAAGAATCTCTCTGTCAAGCGTTGTTAGCCGAGAGGTCAGTGCAGCCATCTTGCAAGCAAGCAATTGTTTGCAGATGGTTGTTGCGGGTTCGCCTCCCGACTGATGCTATGACATATTGAAAAAAAAGAAGAATCTCTCTGTCAAGCGTTGTTAGCCAAGAGGTCAGCGCAGCCATCTTGCAAGCAAGCAATTGGTTGCAAACAGTTGTTGTGGGTTCGTCTCCCGACTGATGCTATGACATATTGAAAAAAAAAAAAGAATCTCTCTACAGTCATGAGTTTTCTATTAATAAGATGCAAATATATTTAAATGAATTCTGCATATGAAATAATAAAATCCTCTAGAAAAATTATTGGATAAGGATTAGTATATTTGATTAATAATGTCATGTATTAATGAGACTTTGTGATATAATTATAAAGCAATTATATTAATAGTGAGAACAGTATGGCAATGAACATATTTTGATTTACATACAGGATTTTAAAGAATTTAAAAGAAGATTTATGTTTACCATATAATAATCAAGTTTACCAATTCCAACTGTAGTTTCGTTGAATTGGTCCATATGTAGATATACTTTTTTTTTTTAAAAAAATGTGTGGCTTTATAATAGCTTTAATTGAATATTTAGTTTCTGTAAATATAATAATCATCATATGATCACCATCTCTATACTAGCACATAATTGTTGTAAACAAAGGCAAAACTCCTCACTGATGAAGGCCACAAGCCAGAAACTAGTCTGGGGATATTGGATGAGTAGGCACTAGATAGGGATTTTATGCACAAGCCTTCTGGCATCCATTGATTAATCTGTTTGGCACAGGGTGGTACTACTGTATGGAGAGTTTTGCCTTTGTTTAAATATAATAATATAAAAGATAAACTGCTCAGTCCAATTTTTTATTGCATACATTCTTTGTGGGAAGTTTCTTTTTCTTACATTAACCTCTGCAATGTTTAAGATCATGGTGTTTTGTAAAACATATACTATGAACTAAAATAAGTCGATACTATTACTTTGGTTTGAAAGATAGAAATGTCTTAGAAAAAATTAAATAACTAAACATCACATGATCACTATTCTTTATGCTTACACAAAGGCTAAACTTTCCATACAGTAGTAGCACCACTAGGTCCAAACTAGAGCAGTGCTTTCAGATCCATGGCTCCTCACTTATGAAAGCCACAAGCTAAAACTAGTCTGTGGATATTGTATGAGTAGTCACTAGATAGGGATTTTATGCACAAACCATCTTGCATCAGTAATGATGACAAGAGAATTATGGAACAAATTTATAAAAAAAGGTGTGTCATTTTTGTTTTATGTAAATTAAGTAATAAATAATTAAAACATTGTATCAATTGTTTTTTATTCAAATTAACTAATAAACATTTGTTAATTAAAAGTAAATTATCATTTTTTAAGAGAAGTATATGGTGGCCACAAGGCATGCAATATTAACTGCAAATTATAGATTTTTAATTCCAAATGTAGTGAAAATAATTAAAAACAAAATAGTATTTAGTACTGAACCACGTGATGCATCATTATTAACTACGTATTTTAAAAGAACTTAATAATGTAATAACATGAAAGCTTAAACCTTCAACACGTTATTACAATATTATCTGTTTACGCTTAATAAATTTGATATACTGTATTTACATTTCTTAATAATGTAAGAAATATTCATTGGTTACTTCTTATTCTTTAAATAATTTGCAAGTCAAACAGTAAACAGAACATTAAAAAACAGATGAATAATGATGTTTAAGTAAAAAAAAAATTTTTATGTGTCAAAGCATCGGCCGAGAAGCGAACCCCGGGACAACAAGTAAAATATCACCTTTTATCGTGTTTGTAAAAATATGTACATTGCAATGCAATAATTATAGATTATAAGTCTTTTTGTGCTCCAGAAAAAGTAATAAAAATATATTAGAGGAATATATTTTTTTTTAGATTAGTAACTGATGAGTAAAATTAATGAACGTTTGGGTCAAGTAATTTAAGAAAAGCGAACGTTGTATAATTAAATCAGATAGAAAGTAAAAAGGTTTAATTAATGATTAATTTTGCATAGGATTTAACAGTAGAAAATATTTATGTAATATGTGATAAGAAAATTGTTTGATAAATGCCAAGAAATAGTTGCTAATTTACAAATATTTCTTGATACAAAAGAAATATAACCGACTAATTAAAAACACCAAGGAAAATAAGACTGATTAAAATCAAGCATAAACCCTGGATTACCAGAGGCCAAATTCCATGAATAAATAGCATGGGCAGCAAAGTGCCTTATTCTCATTCTAGTGGATGTGCTAAGTGAACTGTTGGTGAAAGATTTTAACAAACAGTGGCTAAAAGAAGCTTACATCATGAAGCAGTGCTTCAGTGTGGGACCAGCATGACTGTGAGCAGCAGCTGAATGAAGCCAAAAGCTCTGTTAGTTTGAGGAGTCAAGCCAAGGTGTTTTGTAAGTTGAGGCCAATGGAAAACTTTTAGAAAGCAGAAAATTATTACATGCATCATGGGAATTGAACCATAAATGAAATATATATATATATGATAAACAAAACAAGTTATAAATTTCGTAACTTGCTTTTAGCTTGCATTTTATGATCATTAGATGGAGCTTTACCAATAGCTCCTAACAAGCTTTTGTTTACATAAACACAGAGAGATAGAATTCAATATCTCTTTTGTTGTCTCCACGTTCAGACCAGCTGGTTTCAAGCTAGTTGGCTCACATCAGTGAAGGGTAGGGACTAGAAACTAGATCTAAATACTAACTCTAAAATCAGCATTTATGAAACACATTTCTATCAGTTTGAAAGCATGAAATTTTTAAGACACGTAATGTCTTCAAATCCAGCTAAACAATCTAGACAGCTCTATGGGTCTGAAATCAGTTCAGTTTCACCATATAGTAAAAGCCTCTGCAATATATATTATTGCAAAAACCTTCAAGGGTACATTTATGATAAACAAAACAAGTATTTAAGCAAACAACAATATAAGAAAATTGGAAGTCTGTAATAATTGTACATAAAAAGAAATTAAGGCAAGAAGAGAAAAATGACAAATTTTGTATTGGTATGCTATCTATTGGCATGTGCACACAAAGTTATTCAACAATCAACAATATTTTTTTTCATTGTTTTGTAATTCCAACAAATTATTATTCTATAAATTCAATATGGCTTGACAAAAAGTTTATTATTATTATTATTATTATTATTATTATTATTATTATCATCATCATCATCATCATTATTATTATTATTATTATTATTAAAGAATTAATTAAATACCACTTCAGAGAAATACATTTTAATAAATGTATTAAATAATCTCCATACAGCCACACTTATTTATTAATAAATAATAAATTAATAATCTAAATAAATGTAACTAACAAAATTACAAAAGTAAATACTCTCTTGTAAATAAAGCTCAGATTTGTATAAAGTATTCAGACAAGTTCATTCTTTAGGGTATTTTTCAATCGGGTATAGATAATTGCCTGATATCTAGTTTTCATCTTTTTTTTGTTATTCTATTGATTGTTTTATACATTTCTTTGGAGGATAATTTTTAAAAGTACATGGGTCATGCAATTCTTAATAAAGTGAAATGAAAAGGGTATGTATAAAAATATGATACATTTTTTTATATTAAATGCTTTTATTTGGTGTGCACTAAAAAATATTGTTCCTTCAATCACAATTGCGATTTTAGATTTAACTTGAAATAAAAACATAGGGGAGAGAGAGGGTTTAAGAAATTAATTAAATCAATTCTTTGCTATAAAAATAGGAATTGACTTATTTAATTTCTGGATCCATTGCTTTTATTTCAAGTTAAATCTAAAAAACCCCAATTATCATTGAAGAAACATTTTTTTTTTAATCCACAGTCAATAAAAACATTTAATATATAATTTTTTTATCTCTATTATTTTTCAGTTTTTAATGTTGGCACAGTAAATGAAATTGTAAAATTATATCATACTTTAAACTGTATAAACACTTATAGTTGATATATATATATTGTAACCTAGTGTTATTGACACTTGGTTTATTTGGCATTGTTTCCACAGGAAAACAATGCTATCCTTTTTTAGAAAATAAAAGGATAAAATAATAATAATATTAAGTGATTAATAAAATATGCTATTTGCTCACTTTAACGTGTTTTAAGCAAATAGCTAATAAATTTAGTAATTTGATGTCATTTTGAAGAAGAGCATGAATAATTTAATGAAAATATTAACAATAAGAGTAATATAATATAGTATAAAAGCACATATTATAAACAGTAATTGATTTTGGATGGGTAGAGGGAGAGTAGATAAATGTCTTATCATAAAGCACAATCACTTCTGGTAGTTTTGAAATTATTTTAGATAATAGTGTAGACAGAATTATACATCACTAATAAACATTGTTAATTAAGTATATTTATTATTTTTTATTATTTGTCAAATTACTCTGTAATCCATTTAAATCATACGGAAATATATAACTGTAATAAGTTTTTTTTTTCTTTTCTTTTGTTTATGTATAATTAAATGATTATTTTTCTGTAAGAGGTCGCTAAAACAAGACCGCCAAATTTTGAAGAAAGTTTAGTCTGACATTAGTTTTACAAGGAGGAAGCAGTACTGAAATTCGGTAACAAATTTTTTATTATTTTTTATTGCAGAAATAAATATAAGTCCAGTAAATTGTTAGTAATATCATGCGTGGCTAATCCTTTTTGATAAGATATTCTGTTTTCTATTGCCATCTACCTATTTTAAAGCTTTTTATACGCAAAAATGTACTATCTTATGCTAAAGTTCAAAATGACCGTATTGACTACAGTAATCACGGAAAATGTCATTATATTTAAATTAAGCAATATAAGTAATTTCCAGGAAATAAACAATTATTTGTTAACTTTACCTTATTTAATAATCTTTTCATGGTATAAAAGAAAAATTATAATTAAAAGAAATATTATAAAGGCCAAAGAAAGTGAACGAGAAACATTTCGCGCTCTTTCTAAAAGAAATTGTCTGCGTTTGAAAATAATGTAATTTCCCCACGTTAAAATATGTTTTATTCACTGAAAATTATCTAAAAATAATATTAATGATCAATGATATTTACTTATGCACCTGTATATTTTTTTTAAAAAGAAAATATAAATTTTCTCAAGGCAAATATCGGAAAATTTGTATGTGTGCATTTTACGGAGAATTCCTTATTAAAGACAAATTACAATTCCTAGAGTAGGAATAAAAACTACAAACATTAGTGACTTAATTATAACCATAATATAATATGTTATATTATACATCAACTGGAGTCGTTAAAACTTCATATCCACGTAAGTCAGCTGCAGTCCTTATAATAATAGTATTTTGGAAAATTCGCGCATTATTTTATTCATAAGCCAGCTAGCTAAAAATGATACGTATCGCCAATAGTAAAAAGAAAAGAATTGTATATGTGATCGTTTATCGTCCAATATGCGTCATGTTAAAATATGTATTGTTTTCTTGGATCCCAAAATTATATCAGTTAATTCAAGGAAGAGTTAACATCCAACGCTGCTATGTTTTTCTTTGCTTAATTTATTAAGTGCACCAGAATGGAGGCAACTTTTATAGAAATGAAATAATAAAATGTGTTTCTTATTTTAAATTTTGCTTCGTGAACTACGAATGGATCAAGTTCTTCATCTGGATAAATTGCCCAACGGAAAACATTTTTCTAGTGAGATAATAAGCACTTGTTAAGTAATGATTTTTTTTTACTAATTTGTAAAATTATGTGTATTTTTTTTATATCAACAGGTTAAAGGCTGTATAATCAAGTAATATTTAAATGACCTTGTAATCATAAAGGTATGTTTTCATATACTTATTCTAGGTTAAATTTATATTCGACATAAAAAAAAAAAAAAAAATTTTTTTATAAAATGTGTTTACTTATGATATGCATTATGGATATAAATTTATATGTTAGATGCGTAAAAGAAAAAAAATTCAGATACTTAATAGGTAAAATATCTAGTTAAAATTATCAGAAGTAATTAAAGAGAAGTGCTATACAGGATATTACTTATTTAAAGTTTGAAACAAATTTATACTATGTTAATTGCGGAACTTATTCCCAATTATCCTTTATTAACGCATTCACTTAATTTAGTTCAAGATACTATACTACCAATTACTTGTTGAATGTTTCTTTGGCAAAGGCGAAAATTATTATGGTTTATTCTGTGTTATCCATTGATTTCAGACGTTGATCTAAGTATACCCCGGAACATAAATTTAGTGTAATTAGTGTATTGGCTTATCTTGCCCCGATATAGCATCAGTATATGATTAATATTCGCATTAGTAATAATTGTAATGTATCTATTTTGTGGGATGGAAAATGATCTCCCCAAAAGCTTTATTTTCCATGAGGGGAATAGATAAATCTAGTATTCGGGTATGTTTATAACCCAAGTGATCGCTTCTCAGAGTTAGGACGATCAGTAATTTATATCGTATTTAGTGTATTTCATTCGTTAAAATCCCAGGAGAGGATTATATTTGGTGTGTGTTCCTATTATGCCCAAGTAAGAGGCAAGGACCCACCAAACTATTTTAATGTAGTAGTTAACTCTACAGACCTTCGGTGTTATTCCATATTCCTCATGAGAAAATAGAGATAATTCCACCACAGAAGGTGTTGAATATTGTGTTTTGTTTAGAAAGTTATGGCAAGATAACGGGTATATTGGAGGTTAATTCCTCACGATCCATTTAGTATAAATAGCGTGCTAGTATATATGATCAATGTCTGGATTGTGCGGCGGAATAGTGCTGGTAATCCACACGTAAGTCAATGGAGAGAGTAAGTTTAAAATTGCGTGATTTAGAAATTTTTATTTGCCAATGGAGGGTTCAAATACTAGGTTTAATTCGGGTTAATGATTAAGTAGCACACACAATATAACTTATACTTAGAAAAACAGTGTGTATAACAACTTTAGTTGTTATTAAGGTAAACATTAAAATAATAAGTGTAACTTCTGATAAATAACCCATAAATTATAATAATTTATCTAAATAAAAACTATCATTTAATTAAAGATATGATAATAAAAATCGTTTGTACGCATTGCCTAGAATCAGATTATTTTTATTTTAAAACAAATAGTTAGTTAATAAATTTAAGTAGCCGTTCATATAAGATACACTAAATGGATGAGTCGATGTATCGATAATAATATTTATTTTTTTTTATATTCAATTTGCATAAATGTAAAAAGAAGATGAAGAAGTAGTTCGAATCAAAGTCTAAAAGTATAGACGAATTACTGTTAGTTATATTTTGTTTTATCCATATGGGATCGAATAAATTGTATATGTTTGTTTATTATGTTAATCATAAAGGATAGTTTTGTTAAACTGTAATAATAAATTATAATCTTGTTAAAATTTAATAATAAATTATAGTCTTGTTACAAATTGTTTTGAGTCATTTTTCTTGTGTGCTAAATAAAAGTGTATTTGCATAATACTTGCAATACTTTTCTTGAGTCCGAAATCATTTATGAAATCTTAAATTCAATACACCAGATAGACAATTGTAAGCAGATTAGAATATTTCACTATATTTTAATTTAATAAGAACTATTTGTGGAATTGAAAACTTCAGACCAAAACATTTTATTTTATATGTGTGTAAAATCACTTTATTCCCAAACTAGTCGCTTTGGTGGCACATTGTTCCGTACACATTTAAGTGAAGTGTCTAAGTAATAAATCTTAGTTAAATTATTGTGTTGTCATGGATGATGGAAGGACACAAAAGCACCCTTGTCTTTTCATCATTCCGACTGAGATTCTGGATAAAATGGCTGTATTATTCAAAATTATGCGTTGTTATTGAATATGGTTATCATCTCGTTAAATATTATAATAGTTGATATGTGGATGAAGACACCTGGAATTTAAATAAGGTAAATGTTTCCTATAGCCGACCAGAATGTCAGTCATATGCGACAACACAATACTGCCGAGCATTTTTCTTTAAAAATAACAGAGAACCCTGAGATTAGTGTCATTATTATAAGTGCTCTTACATTAAGAATTGATCAATTATGATCAACATTACAAGCGTGGCATGGTTTAAGAGATTGAAACTTCTAATTGTATAATAATAAAATATTGAGATCATATTGGCAAATTAATGAATGTTTTATTTTAGTCGGTAATATTAACAATGACATGAAATCATCATCATCATTGTCGAACAGTGCAAGTACTTACAGCTCAGAGAATGTGTTTTGGATAGAGAAAGAATGTTAGTTATTCTAAATTTTCCTTTTAAATTTATTTTATTAATGATAATTTTTTTTAATTCTATCTCTGTCTGAACTGCATATCGCTGTAGCTGAATTATTATAACTAACCAAACGTCGAACTGTATTAGATAAAAATATAGGGTTTGCTACCCGTCCTATACGGAAGCGTTTAGGCTTTCCGAATTCTCTTTATTGAATTCGCTCATTTATTTTTAATAGAAGTGAAGTCGTCGTTTTGATAGGTTAGAATATATATATATATCACTGGATATTTCTGCTATAAGTTAAAATGTATACCTCTCTTGTATATATCATATTTAGTATGGGTACATAGTAATATATGTGTATAGAAATGATTAAAAATATGAAATATTCTTTTAAGTAAAAAGTGTTTAACATTTTTACTTTGAATGCAAATTTAAAAAAAAAATGCATACCAAAACTTCATTTAATACATATAATTTTACTTTAAATCAATCTTACACAAATACTATATAAATATACAATATAAATAAAATATATAATACAAATAAAATGTCTGTTAATTATAACAATATTGTAATTATAATAAAAAATAACAGTAATAAAATATAACAGTAATAAAATTTTTGAATTTAATGGCAGATGAGACAGATTTAATAAATTAATGAAAGTACTTCTTCAGATTGAAAGACTGTTTATAATAGTTTATTACCATTGTTTATTATGATTATATATTGTACTGCTATTCAACAGCGTTACATGCTTCGTAATTCTTTTAAGAAAAAAAGTTAAATTTTAAGTGGATTAAAGATTTTTTTTTTAAAAAAACAAAAAATTAAAAAATAAAAAATACTGGTCATAGTTTTCTCTTAAAATAAAACTTCTTAGTAGGAGGGGGGGGAGACATGTGTATGATAGAAGTAAAAAAATGTTTTTTTTTTTCTATCTCTTTTTAATATACAAAATTAACAAAGCATATGACACACTTGAATGAGAAGCTATAAAGATACACAGAAATTATTACACGCTAAGTGCTTTCGAGGCCTTTTGCCTCATATTCATAGAAAGGAGCTTTTATAAAGTAAAAACTAAATAAATATGTAAAATTAAGAATAAATTAGTCTATAAAATTTTTTTGGTAAAAAAAAAAAACTTTCATTATGTAATTAGTTTATAAGATTTTGATAAATAATAGAATCATTAATAATAGAATCAAAATCAATAGTTGTATTAATTTTAAAAAAATGTAAACTATCTTATTGAGGATGTTTAGATGAATCTAAGCAAAGGATTAAGATAACCAGAAATGGAAAATTAATTAAAAGACATTTCAAGTTAGGACCTAAATTAAAAAATAATGATAAGAAATTAAAATAATAGGAGAGAAAAGAGTATATAAAGTCACTCCATTATTAGTCAGTCTGGTTTGTGAGAGAGTTTGGTTTTGTGATATACAGTTGGGACTGCAATTTGCTATATCGTTCATCTGGTCGGATTATTATTCAGTTTGGACAAAATGCAGAATCCAAACAACCAGAGACTCAGATATTCGGAATGCAGTAGTAAGCTGGTTACTCACTGCTGTGGTCAACATTAATGGAGAAGCTACATAAGCCATGGAGGTGTCCAACAGGGCTTCATGCTCCAAATCTCCACAAATCAACTATTCCACCTGGAACAAATACTAGAAACTGGTACTAAAATCATAAAATAGAGGCTACCACTATTTTTCCTCTCTTCTCCAATGTGGTGTCACAGGATGGAAACAAGTCATGAAGCCATCAATGGAGAACCAAAAGGCCAATTGGTTGAAAAATACAATAAAACTCTAGGTAAAAAAAATTAAAATATATTCTGATCACAGTCTAGACTCTTTATATTTAAATGAATGAACTTCAATTAACGGAGAACTATCATAATTTAGCCTGAGCAATTATTTATATGTTTTTTATATGTAAATATCAATATTATACGTGTGTGTTTAAAATAAATATTAATGTTTGCCTTAATTGTTATTTTGTCTATTTTCTGTTTCTCGCTTGTCATTGCATCACCAGTCAATTATTGCATAAGTTATTTTATGTGTTAAGTAAATATGTTGGACCCTGAGCCAGAGTATGAACTAGTCATGGGATATTTCAAGCACTGGGTTATGGGCCCACCCTTCAGGCATGTTAATTACTTTGTGTAATTAACTGGCACCTGAGGTTTACCTCTAAACAAATAAAATGCATTGGATGGGAAGGGTTTGAATCTAGCAATCAAGGTGGGCCATGGTCTGGAAATGTGATTGTGTTATGCTTTGCATAGCTTGGTCTGGCCATGGGTATTGTTGATACCTCTGCTATCAATGGTATTCTCCCCTCTGCTTTAAGAGCCAGTCCATTCATGTAATGTTGGAAAACAAAAAATTTAAAATTATGTTAAAAAAGTTAAAACCCAATTAAACAGCCTCTATTAAATGGACCTGATTCAATATCTATCATCAAATATTTATGCAGTAAATTAATATGTATACTCTTTATATATACATCTAAGAAACTAAGTCATCTAAAAAAATTGTCTTAACATTTTCATAGACATTTTAAACAAATGTACAAAATTTCAACAAGAGATATTAAACTTGAATATATTAAATGTCAATTTTTTAAAATTAAAAAAAATCTTTATACCATTCTCTAATGAGTTAATGAATAAACAAACAAACAAACAAACAGATTTTTCAACTTCAATAAAAGCATTTAATAACCCATAATTTATTAATAATGAAACTGAAACTGATTAATTCAGATTTAAAAAATGGATAAGAAATACCATACATTAAAAAATGTTTGCATACAGTAAATTATTAAAATGTCATGAGTTTACTTAAAAAAGATAGAACTGGCCATGTAACATGATTAATAATTATCTTTATGTTTAGACAAAGTGAATGAAGATAGTTAGAAGATTTAGTTTAGGAAAAATAGTTAATATATCAACATAAGAATTTAAAATATTGAGCAATTGCAAACTAAAAATATAATTTAAACATTGTGGAAAAATGAATAGAAATTATTTGTAAAATCCCAAATTGTTTTGAGATTAAAAAAAAAAAAAAACAGAAAAAATCTATATAGAGGCTTTGAAAATATAAATAAGGATTAAATGTTCAAATGAAGTATCTGGGCATTATTATCATCATTTTAAGCTGACATTAATCCATTATAGGATAAAGATATTTTCAAGATTAATTTTGTTTCTCCAACTTATATATATATTTCCACATCTCTTCCAAAAACTTCCCTACCTCACCCATCCATTTTCATAAATTGTCTCTTTCTAGGCCTTTTATAATCTGTAATAACTTCACCTAAGCACAAATAAACTTATCAAACTCAATCCCTACTAATTAAATAACCAATAACAAAAGACACTAATCAGTCTAAAAGTTCCTCTGCAACTCATGACAATTAATAAAAGATGAGATTGTCGCAAAGGAATTTTGTCTTTGCTTGCAATGCATTCCAGAAAAGTCATGTGACATAATGGTGAAAAGATTTAATCTGTACTGAGGTCACAAAATTGGCAGTAGACATACAGTGATAGATAAAGTAGAAATGGTTATGGGTAGCTACTGTACACATTCAAAATTTCCCTGTGTTTTATGACAATTACATAAAAAAATAGTATGTCTCCTAAAAATTGCTCCTAATTTGCAGTGATTCCAAAAAGTCATATGTCATAGTAGTTAACATCGCAATGTCAGCATTTACATATGCAATGATAAGTTGTTTACGATAGTTTCTGTACATAAGAGTTGGAAAGGTTATCTGAGTCCACAGAACTTTGCACAAACAGTTCACTATTGTCTTTATTTGGGGCTTATTTATGCTTGTCTAATAATTAAATAAACTCAGAAATATAAATAGTTACATTATTGTTAAAATATATATAGTAATAAAAATAATGACTCATACTTGTGAGCATGGCTCATGTAAGTCTCTCAATCCAGATGCCTAAAAATTAGCCAGCATACCTGGACAGATTTCAATTCTTCATGGACTCCAATTAAATAAAACTTGAATTAAAGTTGCTTACTCTGGAAAACATGTGTGCACCTGTAAATTGTCAAATATTACAAATACTAGCAGTACTAGCCCATTTCTCTGAGGTAAAATTAGAAAACCATGAACTGCTAAATTTAGGCTTCAATCTGAAACCTCTATATATAATGCAGATTTATAAATCTGAATTGTACAATCAAGATTAGAAAGCAATTGGTCATGCATCTGAGTTCTAGAAGATGGCATTGGCTTATGATTTCAAGGTATTTCTGGTACAGGTTCTTAGATACTTTTTCATAAGTAGTATATAGTACTACAAACTGAGAGTAAAGGTATTAATATACTTCAGTACAACATTTGATTCAGCTGTTTCCCATGTATCTTTGGAAAAAGATATAGTAAATAGATTGAATCTTTACTTAAACTAAAGTTCAAATTAAATTATGAGTTGAAACAGAATCAAAGAACAATTGCTAGTTCATTTGTGAGCATAAGCAAGCATTACGCAAATACAAAGCCATAAAGTGAGTAAAAAAATCTTGCAAACACTGTAATAAATTTCACACAGCTAGCCAATGACTACATATAAATACAATTTGTCATTCTTGTTAAGAAAAGGGAACCATTAAAACTTTCTGTCTAGCAAAAAAAAACAACAACAACAGATGAATAAATAGTTCATATAACAAAAAACAATCTAGCAGTTGCGTCACAAAAAATTTAATATCAGTATTTTTGAAGAGCAATTGGAAGAGCTCATCATTTTAGACACAAATCATTACTAATGGTAATTATATAACATTGGAGATGAACATTGGTTCTCACATATCTACAATTTTCAAAAACTATTGGGCGAAAAAATAATTAAAGTACGAAAAGTGTGTTTCATCCAACTAATGATTACCAGAGCAAATCAATTCTTGAAGAAACAGAACTGAACAGATGCAGTTTCAATTGCTACAAATGTGTAAAGAGCATAACAAATTAATTAGGCAGTCCTTGAGTCATTCTTGGATCAATGTAAACATGCCAGATTATTTGAACTGAGTTTAGATTGTTACCAAGGCAAACCCATTCAGATTGTTATCAAAGCACACCCATTCATTTTTCCATAAATAAATACATAACATTGCCTTTTTATTGTAAACTAAATTTTCCAAAGAATTGCATAGACTTCAGATCTATCAATTAATATCCCACTTTTGATTGACTATGCTTATAATATTCAGTATTATAGTTATTAGAGTATATTAAATAAGACTGTCACACAACAACTGCTCTTCTTTAGTGAATAATATAGTATTTTCAAAAATTGATTTCTATTATCTTTTATTAGTGGACAATATAGATTTCCAAAAATTGACCTCTGGCATGTCTATCTCTAGCTACAAGTAGATGAAGACTCAAGGATGTTGACCATTATTATGTGTAAAGAATTTTACAAAGTCAATAGATTAGCAATAGATATATCAGTAGCTCTAGGCATATGACCAGTAAAGTGGTAATCAACTTGTCTTTGGAATACCAGGGGCAATTACCTATTTAGATGACTTCGTGATATTAATCAAAAATAAAGGACAGCTGTAAAAACACTAGAAAACTTTATAACAAATTTAAAAAAGCAGAAATTAAGTTTTTGCAAGTGTAAATTTGAAGCTAAAGAAATAAAATTTTTGTTTATAAAGCAACATTGTGGTGGAATATTTCTTAATAGCTATATTTAAGTGAAATTCCCATGAACAATAAAAATTATGGCTTTACTGGAACTCATTAACTATTATGAAATTTTATTCAGCATAAAAAAATTCAAGCTGTTAACAGCTGTTTAATTAAAAAGTTTATTCAGCATAAAAAAATTCAAGCTGTTAACAGTTTGAGGACATTAATATCAATTCAAATGGGTTGTCCATAGTAATAACAAAGATGCAGTTTGTGTTTATGCATTGCACTTCATTTGTAGGCACAGGGACATTTTTAGCTCACAATAATAATATTGAGCATAACCTACTCATTATATTTACATCTTCATATTTATTTTCAAATAAATATTTAAAATTCAGTCAACATGTTTATGGAAGATTGTTCAGATTACAAAAAGACCATAAAACTCTTCTAGGTAGATTTAATGCTAAAAAGGACCTTATTAGCATATTTTATTCTGCATTTTGCGAATGATAATTTTTTAGAATGTATATGATTATAAAATGCAACATGTGAAATCGAAAATTCTCCCATCTTGATGGGGTTAGACTTCTACCTGATAACCATGTGCATAAATATTGTGAAAAATATATTAGTTAAGATAATGGATATTACAAATAATTAAATAGTAAAATTATGTGACTCCAGGAATTAACTACTGAGTTAATAACTGATCTAGATATCTAACTAATAAGCTATCGAATATACACAAACCATTTTGAGCAAGAATTTTCCAAGTTTATTGTGATGTGGCCATCTGTTCATGACCAGTATAAAGATGATGATAAGACCATAAATATGGTGATTTGTTTTAAATTTAGATGAAATCACAAATCTTCCAAAAACAACAACATCAATTACATCAAATATGCCTGCTAAATACAAGGGTCAGTCAATTTATAAAGACTATGTTTTGAAAAGCAAACAAAGAGGGAACAGAAATATCTTTATATACACATTAGCCACTTTTGAGGCAATTACAAATTTGACAATGAGTATATCCTTCAATGGTTCTTGCTTCTGATAATAGAATAATTTTTACTTCTGGTCAATATAAAAACTTCCATACAAAAATGATAAGAAATCCATCTTGACACTGATATTCTACTGAGAAATCAATGGAAAAACTAAATGGATTGTGTAAGAAACAAAGAAAAACATGCAGAAACAAACAGTGGGTGGTTAGAGTATATATTTATCCAGAATGCTCCTTATACAGCACACAATACCCTTAAAAGTCCATAATAAAATAGCAGCTGAAATGTTAATAAATTGCACACTAATAACTATACATAGTGCATACATCAAGGAACATTAAGCAACAAATAATTGCTACTTCAGTAAGAGGAAAATATGTTCCATGTATCTGGAGAAAAACTGGATAATAACAACTATAATTTTCAAAAGATATCAATACCTTCTAGTAGATAAAGCAGCAAAAGATCAAACCTATAATCATCACCGACATTATTTATGTATCAACTATTACAACCAGAAAATATTGTGCAGCAATTCTATGCATCCAGTCAACAGAGATTGACAACTATTTATTCTTATGAGCAACAAACAAGATGCAACCCAGGCAGACACCAACCAGAAATAAAAAAGGACAAACTGATCAATCCAAAACGACTGGAAACCATAGTCAAAGTCTTATAAAACCAATAGTGGAGGATATAAGACCCCATAAAAGAAAAACATTTATTGGATTATGAGTTATTAAAATATTTTTTTGTATTGTTATTTTCTTTGGTTTTTGACAGGGTGTAATGCAGTATTCACCTAAGTACACATGAACTTATTTACCCCAACCCCCTAGAATAAATAAACTCATCCAGTTTGGGTTCAGTAGATAGAACATTTTTGGTTTATTATTTATAACCAATAATAAAAGGTAAGTTTCTGTACAGTTTGTGGTAACTCAATGAAATACAAATATATTTCAGAAGAATCATATGTTATAATAATGCTAATGTTTAATCTATATTTGGTAATACAAAGTTGATAACTAAATATGCAATGATAAATGAGATAAGTGCAAGTGGTTATGAACAGCCATTGAATATATTTAATGGTAAGAGTATCTAATACATAAGTATGGATAAAAAATTCATTATGGTCTAAAATTAAACTGACAAATGTTATGAAGATTTATATTACTGTACTACTGAATTAAATAAAGCTTTTAAAATGTAAGTCACTAAACATCACATGATCACTATCTCATACTAGCACAATAATTGTTATTAAACAATTCAAAACAAAACAACACTCTCCATATAGTAGTGCCATCTTGTGCTAACAAGAGCAATCAATGGATGCCAGAAGGCTTGTGCATAAAATCCCTATCTAGTGCCTACTCATCCAATATCCCCAGACTAGTTTCTGGCTTGTGGCCTTCATCCATTGATTGCTCTTGTTAGCACAAGATGGCACTACTATATGGAGAGTGTTGTTTTGTTTTGAATTGTTTAAAATGTAAGTCACAGATATTTCACAATCTTTAAGGATCCAGTTTAAAAAACTTCTGTTGTTTACCTATTTCCATCAAATTTTAACCTTTTGTCTATTCCAACTGGATTTTAGTCTCTTTTTTAAATAGCGTCAGTGATACCTGCATATTTTCTCAATCACAGATTTTGATTTTATTCCCTTCTTGTTAATATTAACATTCATATTTCATTTACTTTACAGTATGGTCTGACGTTTCTACAATCTATTTTTATTAATTATCCCCATTTCAGATTTCCATAAGCTTACAATTTAAAACATATTTAAGAAAAAATTTTCTTTTCAAGCTCTTAGGCATATTTTTTTAAATATTATTATATCTATCAAAATCAGTCCATCTAAGTTTCATTTTACAATTAATTTTATTCATTATGATTTTATATAAATTAATAATTTGATAATATAGTTATTGTTATTAATTTCTTCTAAGACAATAAAGCCAATTATTCAAGACTTTAATAGGTTTCTAAATGTAAATGATAACAATCAACCCTTAAGCTTTCAACAATATCAACCTGTAGTCAAGGCAACCACCTTTATTGTTAAAAGAGGTTGCCTTGACTATAGGTAGAGATTGTTGATAGTTTAAGGGTTGGTTGTTAATTTCCTCTAGTATATTACCGTAAATCTTTATTTGTTTTTTGTTTTTTTAAAGCCATTGAGCATTATTTTAATCTTTGGCAAATTTAATTTTGACTGAAGCTTTGAACCATTATTAATGAAAAAAGTAACACCTCTTTCAAAATCTATATAATTTCAAATAATCTTTATCTTTTTAACTTCCTATTTTACTTCACAAAAAACTTGCCATAAAATTGCAGTATAAAATTTAGACAGATGAAACTACCATACTGGACAGAGTTATTAATATTAACCTTAGTTCTAAATATAATATTGTGAGTATACACCAAGATGTTCGAATGCTTTAATCATTGCTAAAATGTTTATAAATCAATGTGCTTTTATAAAGTACAAATCTAAACCATAAATTGCAAGTCTTATTGTGTGATAACTATTTTATATCCATCTTGTTGCTTTAGTTCAATTAAGATGAAAATTCACTGCAGACTATTTATAAGATTTTAATAAAAATATATAAAATTTGAGAAGAAAATTTAATAGGTTCATAATTTTTAACAACTTCCCATTTCATCGTATCACCAGTGCATTTCAGTTTAACTATTATAAGTTTATTTTTTAAGCTTTTGGTATATAATTTGTGCATTTTAATATGTATAATTATTTTTATTATTTAAAATTTTTTTTTATTCTTCATAAATATAATTCCGTATTTCTTTATTTTAAATACTTGGCAGTTTAGATTTTGTAATTATATAGGTTGCTATGTTTTATTTATAATAATTTGTAGAATTCTTTCACGGATTTTATGATGTCATCTATTTTATAATAATAACATTCTTTTAATTATTATCCAAAACAAACGTTTATTTCAATTTTAAGATTGTTTATATATTTGAGACTATTATTCTTTTTATAGCTTTCTTTGCCACTTTTCAGTTATATTTTTATATGTCATCATTAACTTTTATTTTAAATATATTAATATCCCTCTTTTTCTTCAAGCATTGCTTTGTCTTAGTTGACAATTATCATTATTGATGGAATGCTTCTATTTCATTTCACCTGTCAGTGTAATATCAAGAATAGCAGTTGCCTTTTTTTATTGATCTCTGACAAGTTAGCCATTTTCAAAGTCTGTTAATATTCAAAACAGTTTGCAGATTTTAGCTTAAATTTGCTGGATTATTTTTGAACATTAGAAATATCAAATATTAATATTGTTCTTCATTTAGCAGCTTTAATCTCTCTAGTTTTTCATTAATACATATTAACATCACATGACCACCACTTCTTATACCTGTATATAACTGTTGTTAAAGCAATCAAAACTCACTATACGTATTGCCACACACAGCAATCTAAAGTAATCCTAAGATCTAGATGCAGTGCTCTCAGATTCAAGGCTCCTCACTGACGAAGGCCACAAGCCAGAAACTAGTCTGGGGATATTGGATGAGTAGGCACTAGATGAGGATTTTATGCACAAGCCTTCTGGCATCCATTGTTTACTCTAGCTTGCTGTGTGTGGCAATACATATAATGAGTTTTGCCTGTTTTAACAACAGTTATACACAAGCATAAGAAGTGGGATGTTTATTGGCTTAAAACCAATCCTGCCTAGTAGGATAGTGGTGACTATGGTTATTAAAGAACCAAAAACACCAAAATGTATGAGTGCTGAACTGGGTTCAGACCCATATGACTATATAAGCTAATGGGCTTGGATTGAAAACATTAAGGTGTTTTCAGTTTAAGACTCATAGTTTTGTAGTTAAATGGAGATAAAAGGTGGTTGCTGGAGGGCTGCATTAGATCCTAAGATCTAGGTGCAGTGCTCTCAGATCCAAGGCTCCTCACTGATGAAGGCCACAAGCCAGAAACTAGTCTGGGGATATTGGATGAGTAGGCACTAGATAGGGATTTTATGCACAAGCCTTCAGGCATTCATTGATTACTCTAGCTTGCTGTGTGTGGCAATATGTATAGTGAGTTTTGCCTGTTTTAACATTAATACATATTACGCATAATGGTAACTGAAGATCATTTTTTATGTTGAATCTATTAAATCCATTACAACTATCAGTTATGTCTTTTCTATTAATCAAAATGTAACCAATTACATGTGACATCATTCGGATGTTTCTATGTCCATTTTCATCTTGAATTTTTTTTTCAAAAAAATATTTCTAGAAGTTAATTTCCTCTTTTACTTCAGCCATAATTGTCTAGTTTACTTATAATATTTTCATTTTTCAATGGGTTTCCAATTCTAGCATTAAAATCTCCAATTATTGTTTTAAATGTCTGTTATGAAAAAAACATTTCGTATAACGTAAATAGAAAAAAATCTGTTCTTCATTTTAATGACGTACCTATATTTATATCTTCTTTTAAGATGGATGACTAATATTGCTACTTTATATGATATACCATCAATCTCTACAATATGACCTTTCTAACATTTTACTTGTGCTTTCAACATTTGCATATTAATAATAAAGTGCATGCCCACTTTTTAGATAACTTATTTTTCTTCTGAATTGTATCAAATCTGAAAAAGTCTCTTCAAAACTTTGCATGACTCCAGTTTACACAATGATTTCAATAGTATAATTGTCTTTCTCTCAACTCATTTGTGTAACATAATGAAAGATTGGGTATTGAACAGATGCTAAGAGAAATATTAAATAAATCCCTATTCAGTTCTGTCCTATTCTATATCCCTAGACCTGTTTCGTAAAAAATAAATCATATTTTAATTTCTCAAATGCTTATTGCTAGATTCAGGGAATATACATAGAATTATTTTATTTATATTGCCCAAATCTTTCAATGAATTTGTGTGATGTTTATGGAACCTTGATATCTATTGATTATGTTGCATTATTACGGAACATATTATTAGTTCTATTACCATAGGAATGATACATAATAATGAAATAGAATCCCAGAAGAAACATTTGGTAGATCCTATATCTGTTGCAAGAAACTTAAGTCATACAACACTGAGCTAAGCTATATAGTAGTAGTATTATAAGAGTCTTATCAATAAGTAGAGAAGCAATTTAAATTATAAATTTATTCTATCTTGTATAGAATTGGTGCCTGGGCATTTATTTGCACATAAAGTGAGATAGGTGAGAAGAGTAGAGGTTACAGTATATAAATAAAATTTCAATCCCAAAAATTATATCTCAAATATCAATTATTCAAGACATTCTCAGTTACATAAAACATACAAAATGACTTTGTTTAGTTTATCATTATAGTATAATAAAACTATGTGGCATCTAGATTTTTAAAAAATTGATTCATAAAATAAGCAATTTCTCTAAGGCAAAAATTAATTAAATTTAATGCCATTTTCCATACACAAAATATATGGAAATATCAAGACTAATCCATGTCACATTAACTTCACATTGAATTTCTGTTGCCATCTGTAAAACAGTAAATTATACTGTATTAAACTTCTTGTACAAATACTATAATTATGACATACAGCAAACATATTTTCTCATTAAACAAAAGTAGTTAGTTTTAAATAAGAAGCAAACTAATATGAGTGCCATATAATCTTGGCTCAGTAAGTTATTTCACAATTTTGAACATTTGCATTTATAAAAAGTAGGTACTCTGTTATTAGTTCAACCTATTTTAAAATCCAAAAATAATTATGAAGAATATGTTAGGAACTAATTTCATTGATATATAAAAATGTATCATTTTTAAGTCTGTAAATTGTAATTAAATTATAAGTACTAAGGATGCTTTTTTAAGAAAAGCATAAGTTTCAAAGTTTGTTATAATATTATGCTAAACTGCTTTCAATATCTTTGTCTTGATATCATAGTCATAACAATAAGTGATAGACAGAGGGAAGGAAGATATAAATATGATGTAAATTTATTTAAATGTAAACAAATGAGTTAAGTTGTTCACTTTTTGAAAAGGAGGAAGTATGATTCCTTTTTATTTATAGAGTTAGAATTGTTAGTGATATGCCATGCCTCCCTTATTTTGCATTTAGAATCATTTTTCTCGATTTGCTTCCCAGAAATATAAATGATAAACATGTTTCTGAACTTATTGTGGTATGAATGTTATACAAAGGCTCTCAAATAGCATTATCCATAAAATTAAACGTAGATCTCAATTACAAACCAAAAGTTTAAAGTTGTGTTGGAATGAAAATATTAACCATATGAATGTTGCAACAAATGAACTATGGCTAATTTATATTTTAATCACCAAAAATCTCTACAGTTATAAATTTACTTGTCTAATTCTATTCAAAAGCATTCTTTAATTATTAATCCAAAATAAAATTACTTATATAAATGATAAGCATTACACATATAATGAACAAGTTGATTACCATTATTTTAAACCCAAAAAACTGAACAAAAGTTGGACTGCTTTCATTGATCAAATTTTAGGTATACTGGAGAAAAAATAATACATTATCATGAACAAGTAGTTAGTAAATTTATATTTTTGCCTTTTCTAACTGCTTTTATATTAATTTGCCCTGTTTGTGTTTCTGTCTGTATGTCCACATTTTTTGATTTTTTTTTTAACAACGAAGAAAAATCTGTTACCATTTAAAACATGAACTCACATCCTTATGCTTCCCAAAAAAAAATTCTTAAAAAACCGGATTAATGGAAATATTACATTGTAGAATAAAATTTTGTTAATATTGATTTAACTCATAATTAATTAAAAAGCCAATATATAAATATTTTTATATAGTAGTTGATCACATGATATTCAAATTTAGAATTCGTTTGTTAGAAGACATATTTTTTTATTTTCATGTCTTATTATTAAATTATAATTTTAGTCTGAGGTTTTTTTTTATAATTTTAACCATTTTTTAAAACAAGTAAAAAATAAAAGAATATATAATAAAAAGATTTTCTTAAAATAATGTTTTTATGTAAGCAGCCAATGAAAAAGTAGAAAAGTAAAGTAATCGGAACATGTGTAGATTCATAACAGCATTTGAGGTTATAAAAGTCAAAAAGGACTCAAATGCTTTTATGAAACAACACCATGTTTTTTAGTCAGATAACTTTGTTATTTTTTATATGTAGTTTTTATAACTTTTAATATATATTATCAATGATGAAATTCTAATTTTACCAGTTTCTGTAATATGTCTTCAACCATGTTGGAATACAATTTATTTTATGTTTACAATGTAAATCTTATGGTTCTTTTATATAAATTCTAAATATTTCTTTAACCATCATTGTTGACATATGAATGAACTTTAAATTTAAGATTAGAGCATTACTTCATTGTAAATTTAACATTTAGGAATCTATAGGTCATGGGTTCAATTCCTATGATAGTCCTGTCAATAAGCATTTTTTTATTTCTCATTTACTGAAAGCACTTTATGACTTTTTTTTGGATTTACAACAAAATATTTTACTAAAAATATTAACAAAGGCAAAACTCTCCATACAGTAGTGCCACCCTGTGCCAACCAGAGTAATCAATGGATTCCAGAAGGCTTGTGCATAAAATCCCTATCTAGTGCCTACTCATCCATTAGTCTGGGGATAATGGATGAGTAGGCATTAGATAGGGATTTTATGCACAAACCTTCTGGCATCCATTGGTTACTCTGATTGGCACAGGGTGGCACTACTGTATGGAGAGTTTTGCCTTTGTTTACAACAATTGTGCTAGTATAAGAGATGGTGATCATGTGATGTTTAGTGGTTTAAAAATATTATTCTATACTAATACATATATCCACAAAAATTTTTGTATACATCATTACAATTACAGTACCGAATTGTACTTAAATCATGAAGACACTATAGTTAAATAAATTCACATTTGAAATTTGAGAACATTATATTTAATAAAATAATAAAAAAAAAGGTTGCCACCATATTGAGATTCATAAAATTTAATAAGTTTGAGTATTTCATGGATTTTATTATTTGTTCATTTACATTTTTTTGGTTGGAAAAAATTGAAGTCATATATATTACTGCAGCTTATATCGTGTCCTAACTATAATGCATATTTTTAAAATTTATTTGCTTCTCATTTTAATCTCCAAAATATATTTTTTATAAAATTACTGTACAAGGTTTTGAAAATATGTATTTGGCATATGCCATGGTAATATTCTTAGTATCACCATGTAGTCTAATCAATACTTTTTCATTTTGCTGAATATTATTCAGAATATCTTGGGTTTCTATCAAAAAACTATAACCATTGTGAAAATGCTTATAGAAGCAAATGTCTTTTCATAATCTGTAAATCCAAGTCCCATTAGTTCTTTCAATAACTTCTTATAATACTTGGATATAATGCACTGTATAAAAATTAATTTTATATCCAGCATTTTCTTTTGGTTGATTTGGGTCCAGAATTTATGTAGGTATTTATCTTAAAACAGGCAAAACTCTCTATACGTATTGCCACTCAGTGCAAGCCAGAGTAATCAATGGATACCAGAAAATTTGCATTGAGTGGTAATACATATAGAGAGTTTTGCCTGTTTTAATAACAGTTTTGAGCAAGTGTAAAAAATGGTGATCATGTGAGGTATTTATCTTAATAAATATAAAAAACTTGAAAGAAAAAGAATCATTCACATAACACATTCACTCTCTTTTCACTGAAGCTCAACAGATGTTTCAGTTAAGAACTATCAAGCAATTGAAAAGAAAGATGACAGGGTATTTTTTTTTATGCTCACAGGTAAAAAAACCCACCAAACTTACCCTACTTTCTGATGTCCAGCATTTTCTTTTGGTTGATTTGAGTTCAGAATTTATGTAGGCATTTATCTTAATAAATATATAAAACTAGAAAAAATATTATTTCCATAACATATTCATTCTCTTTTCACTGAAGCTCAATTAACGTTTTAAGAACTATCAAGTAATCGAAAATGAAAACCATACTATATTTTGTTTTTAAGCGCACATGCAAAAAACCTACTGAACTCACTATCCTTGCCAATGGATATTGTTAAGCAGCCTATCCATATATGTTATCATATGAATTATTACATAATAATAATAACAGTTGGAATGACAAAAGAATTTGCCATATTCAATTCGACTGAGGCTTGAAAGAGAAAACAACGGATCTCCATTTAATTAATAATCAATTTCCCAGTCATATCATAATATATATTTGCTTAAATGCATATATATATATATATAAGACACGCATATTTAAAGAAAGATAAATACGTAGTTAAAATTTGAAATTTATCAAGTATTAACATTAATTAAGAAAAAAAATCTACGAATAAAGGTATCTTATTAATTTATAATATAAAAACTAGCATCCAATGATTATTATGCCAGAGACCTTTGCAAATTTTTCTCTAATATTGCTTTATTTTAAATCATTTATTAAGATTCAAAGCAAGATTTCAACAGTGTTTAATCTTTCAAGAGATGCTAATCAGAGTATGCCTTGGGATATTATCTTGCAAAGAAATTCTTCATAGGCAATTCAATTAAATGAGAAACCTTTATAAAACATTATTCATTACAACTCCTTTCATAGTGTTTTTCTTGTAATGAAATTATACTACATTTTTATAAAAATTGAATTTTTATATACTTGAATTACTTACGTAAAGTTACTATTATTATAAATCAAGAAATAAAAAAAAAATACACACTCAAAACAAATGTCTTTTGAAAACATTTTAATTTTTTTTTAATTATACAACAAATACAGTATAGTTAAAAAGACATCTTTTGTTACAAAACTATAAATAATATTTTGAATTATTACACTTTGATTTTCAAGTATCTTATTCTGCACTTAGAATTTTTTCAATATCCATTTCAAATAAATATGTTAATGATTATTATACTCAGATATAAACGTTAAACATCGATTAAAGATAAATATACATATAGAATAGTTCTATTCTCCATGTATATCTTTTTAGATATGCTATCTCCCCCCCCCCCGACTTAAAACATATGAAATGCATCTGAAGGGAGGGTATCATTTTATATTTTTCATACATCTTTATTCATATGCTCAAGAATAAGCGTGGAAGGAGAATGCTTTAATTTTAATAATATCTAAATAAATAATATTGTATACATATAAAATGTATTTAACTGGACCTTGAAGCGGGGCTAGGTAAATTTTTAAAAAAATTTCCCAGTTCTAGACATGTTTAATTTTTTTTTTTTTTTAGGCAATAATCCATAGTCAGCACAGCTAAAAATTCAATTATTGGACAATAAAAGAGTATCT
Organism: Epiperipatus broadwayi; assembly: GCA_028023455.1. Taxonomy (NCBI): domain Eukaryota; kingdom Metazoa; phylum Onychophora; class Udeonychophora; order Euonychophora; family Peripatidae; genus Epiperipatus; species Epiperipatus broadwayi. Next base: position 2,062,767 of record JAQFVV010000120.1, read on the forward strand.
AGTTATTATAGAATAGAAAATAAAACAAAAATAAAAAGAGAAATCCAAAAGCATTTGATTTTTAAAAGTTGTCAATCTTGTTTCTATTTGAAGAACTAGATTAGAAATTGTTCTCCATATTAGTACAGGACAATTTGTTTTGCATCACTTATATGAACAGTGGGAGGTATCAATGGGTATTCTGAACCAGCCATGGATTCAAAACAGATCTACATAAAATATCTCTAGGCATCATATAGAGACAATACATATTAATACAGTAGATAAATAGAATCTCTTAAGTTCTAAAATTTATAACAAATAAAAATCTTGAATGATGACAAAGACTATACAGTATATACTAAATTATGTATAATATAATTAATGCCTTATTAATATATATCCTTAATGATCATTACTCTAGATAAGTATTTTTGTTTATGTGTGTATGTATATTTCTGTAGTAGCAAAAAAAATATCAAAAGAATTTATATAACTAAATATATATATATCCCTAGAATTAAAATAATATTCAGAAACACTTTTTTTTTTTTAAAAAAAGAACAACCTGTTTTATTTTCCTCAATCAAATAATAATACGCAAATATTTTCTTTAGATATACTTAAAATTTCTAACGTACAAATAAACACAGGTAAAGAGAGAGACGAAGTGGTTTAATGGGCGTGTGAGTATAATAGTAATAATAAAAAACATTCTCTTATTGAGTTTAAAATTTATATCTGAATTAAGAACGTTATGACAATCTATAGATTAATAAGGTATTAGTAATATTCATGAAGGTATTTATTTAAAGTGGATGATGTCAAAGATGTGAATTCAGGACATTTAACATTGTAGTTCAAATTGTAGTAATAAATATATTAGGATATTTTTAAAAGGGGGGCACAAGGGAGTTTATTGTTTTTAAAATGAAATCCGTTAATTCCTCTTTGGGGTCTTAAAGAAACCCAGTAGGGGAAATTCCTAATGTCCACTCCTTACATTCTTGTCTTGAAGCAGTTATTACTACATAATTATTTAAACAACATAATTATAACAGACAAACTAAATTATGACCTTTATTTCCAAACCTAGCAAGGCAGCAGGTGTAGATGAAGGCAGAAGCTGCTAAAAATCTGATTGCAAACCCAGTCTGCCATTTGATGATGATCTCTTATTTAATTATTTACAGTTGCAGATCACTGTAAAGTAAAAAAAAGCATGCATAAAGTGAAAGAAAAACCACTAAACATCACATGATCACTATTTCTTATGCTAGCACTCCAATATGAAATATATAGGGGGTTTGAACTCAGATTTTCACATGACTCTCAACTATCCACACTATCTCATACTGCTGATACAATTGATCACACACATGTTGAAAAGTTAAATAATCACCAGTATACATATTTCAGGCTAAATCATCACTCATCAGTTGCTCCAGATTATCATTTCCACACATATATACAATCAATGCTCAGTTTATATTAAGATAGCCAATCTTTATACTTTAATGGACAGGCTTCAATCCATTCCACCCCACAACTCTTGAGCCATCCATTTTATTAAAAATTCTCAAAATCCACATTTGTGCCAACCTTCTCATCCTACCCATATTGACCATAAGTCAGTCAAAAAGCTAAAAGATGCCAACATCCATCATTACCAAGCCCATTATAAACTTTATTATTTTCTTGCAAGAATAAAATAATTTCAAGCCATAATCAAAAAGAAAACCAATTCAAAACTTTACCATTACTTAGCCATTGCACCAAAGCATGGATGTATATAAAAGTACATTGCCATAATTACTATTCATTTCTTCCAAAAGCTTTTTAAATTTTCAGCAATTCAATTCTCCAGAAATTCACAATGTTTATAATATAATTATAAATTTAAACTTTCCTTAAATGAACAGTAATATATCAATCTATATGTGCTGATATGCAGTTAAAGGTGAAGCTAAAATTGAGAATTATAATATTATTGTGGCTTAGCACTTTCGAGGATTTTGTATATCCTTATAATCATAGGCAAAGAGTTATCTGGGAAAAGATGGATTATATAAGTGACAGATATTCAAATATATGCAAATTGTAAATTAAAGAGTCCATTTCTTGGAGAGGGGGAAACATGATTTCTTCTAATTTATAGCATGATTGTTATTAGTTACATATCAGTACTCCTTGATCTTATGTTTGGTATCATGTCATTTTATACATGAAATAGTAACCTAGGAAGATTCAAAATTATTTCTGATTTTATTATCTGGCTGGATGATAACATCATCACCACATTTAACGGACAACACTGTCACATGACTGATGGTTATCTCATGAGGTTAACTCTCAGTAAAATTCTATCTAACATATTTAAATCATTTTGAGTCCAACCCCCTTTCTAGATACTTCAATATTACCCCTAGCCTCATCTACACTCATTATGTTGATGATGATTTTATTGCTGAGCCTGAATCAGTTATCAACATCATTAAATCTGACCTTCAGGCACATTCTGTTTTGTTGTTGATAATTGTCTTGGAATAATTCACACAGAGAGCTGAAATATTTAGATATCCTTTTATAAAAGAATATGTTTCACTTAATTTATACTACATGCTTTAAACTACTTGAAATTTGAGGCTTTACACATCCCAAATCAATCTCATTATGCTCTCATAAATTTGAAATGTATTTTCATTCCTCTTCTGAAACCAGTACTTATGTAAATATGATGCTTCTCATAAAGATAACATGAACAATATTTAAAAAACCTTACCAGTATAGGATTTAAATATATCCACCTCACAAGAAGAGTAAAACATATTTACCATAAACTAAATTCCAATCCATGCAAAGATGACAGATTCTGGCTTCTCCTTCCACACATTCTGCTGCTAACCAAAAATTTTATTAAAAACGTTTCTTCATCATTTTGGCTAAACTTTCATATTCCTCCTCTAACTAATAGATTGATTAATAATTCCAAAAATAAATTAAACTCTGATCAGACTTCTAACACAATATACAAAATCCTATGACCTCAAACTGGCTAACAAGCCTTATACTATGGTGAATCTCATGCATCACTCACCATCTGAATCTGTCAACATCATTATCTATATAGAAGACCCTTTGATAAACCTGAACATAGTTCCATTTTTTTTAGCACCAGAATATCACTGGCCATAATTCTGAATCTTCCTTGGTTACTATTGCATGTATAGAATGACATGATGCCAAACATAAGATTATGAAGACCTGGCATATAGCTAATAACATCGTCATATAAACTGAAAAAAATCATGCTTTCCACTCTCCAATGAATGGGTTTTTTAATTCAAAATTTGCATATTTTTGAATATCTATCACTTATATATTTCACCTTTTTCCAGATAACTCTTTGGCTATGATTATGATGATGTAGAAAATCCTCGAAAGCTCTAAACCACCTTGATATTATAATTCATTTTAGCTTCAACTTACTTCTTTTATAAATATATGTGCTTCCAAGTTTTCTTGGCGAATTAAACAGTGAAATGCTAAGAGATTTGTTAAATTGTATTCTTTTTTAATAAAAATACAAATCCTTTTCCAGATCTGGATCAGTTAAGTACATCCATTAGTGGACACAGAAGCCAATTTTTTATTTCAATATTAGTCTTCTTCAGAAAAGTACTAATGTTATCAAGAAAATCATTACCTCTGGTTTGATTATTCATGGGAAGAAAATTTAAAAAATCTTCATGAAATTTTAATCTATTCAATACAATATCTGACAAAGTGGCATATTGTGATATGGTTGAAATATCAGTGCTAGAGTCAAAAGCCAAACTAAAGTATTTGCAATTTTTCAAATCTATTATGTTATCAGAAATATGTTTTGCCATATCTTCAATGTGTCTAACGCAGATAGAATCCAAGAGTTGTAATTTCTTAATTTGTAATATTATTTGACTTTTATTGTTAAAATCATCAAATAATATATTGGAAGAAATTATGAAACATTCTTTCACAACTTCCCCATCAGTAAATGGCTGCATATTTTTGCCAAGTATGTAACAAATTCTCCTATCACCACGACTTTTTGTGAGATCATCCTGACATAACAATGATTTCTTAAAGGAAGCCAATTTTTCACTTCTTATTAAAGATCCATGAGAAAAAGTGTCATTAAATAATTCACGTTTCATAGTATAATGTTGATCAATGTTACATTTTTTAAAAGTGATACTTTCTTGACAAATCAAAACATATTTCTGAACCTTTATTATTTAACATAACAAAATAGTCTTCTTCATAGGTTTTTAAAGACTCTATTTTCATTAGATATTTTTGGATTGTTGTTTGAAGATATCATTATGGATGTTTAAATTATAGTTTGATATAAAATAGTATGGTACAAAAAACTACAAGTTTTTAAAATCACTTATGACAAATGTTTCACATCTTACCTTGCCTTTAAATAATGATCTAATCCAGATTCCATCTTACCAACATATTTTATGCATATGTGTTTATATTTATATATATATAAAAAACATATTTTGTGAGTTCATCCATGTTAAAAAATTTAAATATTGATATACCTACAGTTTGACTTGATCACACAAGTCATCTACTGGGTGATAAAAGGTAGAAAGATGGTTGTAGAGGCGCTACAATCACTGATTTGAAAAAAACCTTAAAGTTCCACCAATATCAAAAATGTTAAATTAGGAATGTTTTTTTTTTTAAAATCTTTCCAAATAGGAGGAAGTTTGCATGTATCATCTAGCACTTATTGATACAATCTGGCCTTTTAAGTATCTCAATGGCATCTCTCATTTTGCACTGGTAGAGATTATCACATCTGGATATGATCCTGGTACTATCAATATTTAAATTTTTTAACATGGACGAATCCGCAAAATATGTCTTTTATATATGCAACCCGTGAAAATCTTCATATCAATATATATATACAAAGCAGATCTGGAGCAGTTACAACAGCATGTCAATAAAAAAAAAATCAAACTTGAGTAGTTATTTGTTAACAATAAAGGCAGATTCTTCTCTTTGTGGGTTGTTTGGATCTGTGAAATTAAAATATTGACAGTAAACATTATTAATGCATCAATAAAAATTAAAAAAAAGAATCACAAGTGTTTACTTGATAATTAAAAAAAGTCAAAAATTTAATTTTTCTCTCAAGGCACAAAGAGAGTAAGATAAGTATTATCTGCATATGCTTAAATATCAGACACTTGTTGGAACACGTAAAAGTTTTGGTGGCCACGTGTGTCCATGAGCCACAGATTAAGTATCACTGATTTACTGTAAAGTGCAGTTTAAATAATTTGCTATTTTCATGTATTTTAGTTTTGGTTGTCTGGTTCAAGAGTAGCCCAACTTTTAGCTAATCAAAACATATTATGTAATACATATATAATTTTTAATAATAGTTATCTTTTAATGCTAATTGTTTGTTTTATATATTCTTTTTATTTCAAATACAGTTTTAAAACCAATATTCTGCAAACACTGTAAACTAACCTTCCCTTTTTCAATTATTCTAATTATCAAAAAACAATGGTTTCATTAAAATTTGAAAGTCATTTTCTATTATAAACTTAAATTTAGTATCTTAGAAGCCAGACTTTTAATAAGCCCTCCCAAAAAATAATATAATAGACTGCCTAAATTGTGCAAAGATTTATTACTCTGTGACATTTTTAGATTATATATAAACAGAGATTCACTATTTTGCTTGCTAGAGCAGCGATTCTCAACATATGGTATATAATCGATTTACAGAAGAGTTTGTTTTTAAATAAATTCAATATTTAACTTTTATTATAATAATTATGTTTTGGCTACCAAAAGACTAATTTTTTTATTTTATTTTGATGCTAAAGCTGAAATATTTTGTAAAAAGTGGTGATACAGTGAAAATTTTGATATTCTTTGAGTGGTATAAAAATAACAAAATATTCGGTGCTACTGTGCTAGATTTTTGAGGGCCATAATTTGCATGATTCTTATTAACATTAAATATTATAGCAAATTTATCACATCCACATTCAAATTTTGGTTATTAAGTAGCATTGTGAATGATTTTTAAATGAAATTATACTTTTTAAAAGTAATGGATGTTTTATATTCTTGAACAATTTTGTTGGAATTTTTGATGCTGTATTAGTTAGTAGCTTCATTTGCAGTATTACATAACTTATATAACTGATGAAAGTGCATTTATTTTCTAGTTCGTGTATCATTTTAATTTTTTTTTTAATACTATACTTCTATAAGTCAATATTATGTGATTTAATAGTTTAGACAAAGTTTAGCTGAAAAATATTTATTTTCGTAACTACAGCAACATTGATACTACACAATACTTGATTAAGACAAAAACACGAGTTTTTAATCTGCATTTGTTTCCGACATTATTTTATTATTCAACTTTAAACCCTCTATATATTACATATTGGAGTGCGGGTGTGAAACGTCTGTACTGTAGAAAAAAATCTTGTATTAACTTATTATAATATTCCTTGCTACAATTATTATTCTAAAAAATGTTTTGTAAAATTTATTCTGAATTAACATAATTGATATAAAGAGCTCCGAGGGCCAATAAACAAAAATAGTATGTAGTGATTCTAATATTACAACAAAGTCAGTTAAAATATTAATAAAAATATAATTTTGAAATAAACAAATACAAAACATGAAAGTTATTTATCTTCAATAAAATCTCCAATTTTCAGTGATTCAATTTTGCAACTAAAAATATTTCTTTTCTTTTACCCACTGATGATGTAATACTTTTGCATATATGTGTGTGTGTGCTTGGCGAAGTGGGATAGTTTTTCTTACTACTTTATTATCTGGCCAAGTGCATTTCTAATGTTGAACACCATAATTGTAACATTCTTATTCTGATGTGTAATGCTTTTTGAATAATCTTTCTTCCTATTTTTTTTATTATAATTATGCAAATGGGCTCATTTACATATTCCACCTGCAAGATAATTGACCACTGTCTCTTTTCTGTTTATAATGTTAGAAATGAATCATGCCTCCTTCATTTTTCCTTTTGATCATTGCATTCTATGCATATATAGTTAACACTTTGTTGATTAAAATTATGACCAATACTGTTTTAAATATTACAGTTTATAAACATCACGCTAAATATAAAAATGATTTATTTACATACATTTCATATCAAATAAGAAGAATGACGTATCGTAAATTCTAGTAAATTTCATTAGTGTCTTTCATTCAAGCATGTAATAGTAATTTAAAGTGATTATTTAATATATTCGCGCTTTCACTTTCAAACACTTAAGATTCGCCCATACAAAAGCGTTTGGGTTCGAAAAGATAGATGGCCATTCTATCTTTTCCAAAGACTTTATCATGTGGTTGAGTGTTAGTATTCATTCATTTATAATTAAAATGTTCAAAGCGCATGTGCAACAGCGTAATACTGTTTTAAATATTACAGTTTATAAACATCGTGCTATATAAAAATGATTTATTTAGATATTTGTACAAATATTTATACTGCACTATGCATGTGGTGATTGTTGGTCCTGGGTTCACTGTAATACACTGCTGTGCAATCTGGATGATTGTACTGAAGAGGGAGCAGTATCCAATTATGTCACAGGTGGAATTTATAACTGAGCCCATTCACTTAATTATGATAATAAAAAAGGAAGGATTACATAAAAGGAGCAACACAACAAAATAAGAATATTATGATTATGGTGCTCAACACGAAAAATTCACTCAGCCAGATAATAAAACAATAAGAAAAAAATATCCCATTTTGCCAAGCACACACACATATATATGCAAAAGTATTACTTATATAATGCAGTTTAAATGAAAATCACATTGATAATGTATAATTATTAAATTTAGACAATGTTTTTGATTTTATAAATATATGTATAGAAAATTGAGAGATTTTCTGGATAATGATTAGCTCAGCATTTACCATGCAAATATTTAGAAAAGGTAAAAAAAAACATTTCAGTTTCAAAACTATTTAGAGTATTTATATTAAGGGTTTACTCGAAATATAAGTCAGCTAGACATCAAATTAATGGATGGTAAATGGTTATTTCCCTACTTTTATTTAAATGATAAAACAATAATCAAAACTCTAAAATTCTCATTAATCAGCACATCCCATATTATTATATTAATCTATTTTAAAATATATATCTTGTTTATATCTCTGGAAAAAAAATCCAATGGTTAATTGCTGTGGAATTCATAAGAAGATTGAATACTGGTTGTGATCTGTGGATCTTGAGATCCAAAGTTTGCTATTCTACCACTGCACTAAACTGTGCAAAACATATCTCTGATAATCATTTTTAAATACAAGCATTAATAAATAACCATATATTTTAGTCTGAATGATATTTTTCTCCCATTTAAAATTTCCTTTTTTAAATGCTTTTATATTAACTTGCCCTGATTGTAAATCTGTCTGTATATTCACATTTTTGAATTCTTAACAATGAAAAAAAAATCTGTTCCCCTTTACAATTGAAACTCCCACCTTTACTTTTCCCAGGAAAAATCCTTAACAACTGAGCCAACAAACCTATTACATTTGTTAATATTGATTTACTTAATTAATTAAAAGTAAATATTTTCTATTAAAATCTGAATTATTCTTCTAAAATAATTAATACTTTATAAATATTTTGTGAAAAAAATAATAAATGTGCAAAAAAAGATTGGAGAATTAATGTTTTTTTTTTCATTTTCAAAATCAAAATAAAGAAATACAACTGTCAAAATCATTGACAGTATGTGCTCTCTTGTGGAGAAAACAAAAAAACATAATAAAAAAGATGATTAAAAGAGACTGATGAAGAAAATTATTTTATTTAAAGTGAAATTATATATTTTATTTATAATCAAAAAGTAAAAAAATAAAATATTACAATTTTTTTAAAACAATGCTTTTATGTAAACAGTGGACTAAAAAGTAAAAAAAAAAAAATCCACCTCATGGTTAATTTGGTATTCTTGGAAAATATCAGAGACCTTAAGAATTTGCAGAAATATTGCCATTTCAGAAAAAAAGCATTTGAGGCCTTAATGATTTTTATGATTTGCTTTTCTGAAATGACAATATTCTTGTGACTTCCAATTATTTTATAACAAGTCTAGATTCTTAAAATCTCTAATATTTTCCAAGAATGGCAAATTAGCCAAGAGACAGATTACTTAGTTATTTTTTTACTTTTTAGTCAATTGTTACATAAAAACATTATTTAAAGAAAACTTCTAATATTTTATTTACAGTCATTTATTATGTATGTATGGCACTGATGTGAGTAACTCTTTCAAAACAGAATACAAATGCTATAAAGCAATACTCTGAAATTCTTAAGATAATGTAGAATATTAAGGGCTATATCCACATCAAATTTTTTCATCTCTTTTGTCTTCTCTAAACAATACTGATATAGCAACAAAGCAAGGCTTTCCACTTAATCATTAATTAATAATTTTATATTTTTTGCCATTTGTTTTTTAATGAACAATACATTTTTCTGTATATGGACAAAAAGAAAAGGAATTACCTTTCATATCATAAAATATCTAATAAAATAATGAGAGTAATAATAGGAAAAAATTTATTCGCTTTTTAAGAATAATGCCATGTTAATAGAACACTAAATCAATCGATAGATGATTAAAAACAATAAATCATATGATAGACCATTTTAAAGCAATAAACATCGTATGATCACCGTCTCACTCTAGATAGGGATTTTATGCACAAACCTTCTAGCATCCATTGATTACTCTGGTTAGCACAAGGTGGCACTACTATATGGAGAGTTTTTGCCTGCTTTTATATACCAGTTTGTTTGTCAATGTTTTACCTCTTTTCATACTGATAAAGCAACTAGTGGCCAAGTACTTAGTTATTTTGTCTTGGAAGTTTCATGAAAAATGAACATCTTCAGATTAACTTTGTGGAAATAAGTTAAATTACTATTTTTTATTGGACATTCTGAAAATAATAATTTAAATGTACCAATATTTCTAACAACTGTAAATACTGCTTATTATTTTAAACATTTATTTTGTAGACATTAACATGAAAATATGTTAAAGGTTTCTATGAATATGCATTTCAAAGAGCTAGGTCTCTTCAGTTAAGTTACGCTAATATTTTTTTTCCAAATGGCATATAATGTGAACCTATATTTATTTGATGAACTTTAAACAAATTTATTAATAAGTAATATATATATATGTTGATACGAAGACTTTCACTGTTGCATATATAAAAGACATATTTTGCGGGTTCATCCATGTTAAAATATTTTAAATATTGATATACCAACATTTTGACTTGGTCACACAAGTCATCCACTGTGTGATAAAAGGTAGAAAGATGGTTGTAGAGGCACTACAATCACTGATTTGAAAAAACCATTAAAGTTCCACCAATAGCAAAAATGTAAATTAAGATTGTTTTTTTTAAAAATCTTTCCAAATAGGAGAACGTTTGCATGTATCATCTCACTTATTGATACAATCTGGCCTTTTAAGTATCTCAATGGCTTCTCTAATTTTGCACTGGTATAGATTATCACATCTGGATATGATCCTGGTACTAGAAAAATCAATTTTATGACCTGAAACAAGATGATACATGCAAACTTCCTCCTATTTGAAAATATTTTTTTAAAAAACAATCTTAATTTTTTTGCTATTGGTGGAACTTTAACATTTTTTTAAAATCAGTGATTGTAGCGCCTCTACAACCATATTTCTACCTTTTATCACCCAATGGATGACTTGTGTGGCCAAGTCGAAATGTCGGTATATCAATATTTAAAATATTTTAACAGGGATGAACATGCAAAATATGTCTTGTACATATATATATATATATATTAAGCACTTCAGTAAGTACAATAAATGATTTTTAATCATATTTTATTAGGCCAAAAATTATTATATTTATTCATATATTAAGTATAAAAACTACAATTAATGATCTTATATTTTTGACATATATAAAAAAGACATCTGGTTTTATTGTGCTCAGGAGTTCATAAGAAGTTCAACCACCAGAACTGTGAGTATCAGAATCAATCCTGGGATATCCCAATTCCATGGCAGATGCTTTACCAACTGTGCCAAAACACAGGGTTTGGACAGACGATAGTAGAGTTAGATCCTAAAAAATACTCTAGTGGATCATAACACACATTTTTAGGGCAAATATTACACTTTTATTTTTTAAAAAAATAATCAACTGGTTTGTTCCATAAGATGTCAAAATACATTGTAGTTCTTAAAATGACAGGACTGAGCTATAATACATAGATCTAGAGTCATTCTACCATTGCACAAAAGAAGCAGTCAAAGAAAGTACGATCTCCAAATTTTATATACCATTTCTCTATATTTATTTGAAAAACATTATAGACATTTGCCTAATAAGAGCTATAAATTTTAGTGTTTTCACTAATTTACATTATTCAATTTTGAAGATATATATATAATTAAAAATTGAAGATATATATATAATTAAAAATTATCAGTGATATGGATGATTGAAGAGCTGGAGAGTGACGAGGATTGAAGCCTGCTTATTAAAGTTTGTAGATTTGTTATCTTAATATAAAACCAAGCATTGATTATATATATATATATATATGCTGGTTCAGCATGAAATATGAATATTGGAGATCATTTATCTTTTTCACATATATGTGATCATGTGTATTGGTTATATAGGATAGAGTGGATGACTGTAGGGAGCTTGAAAGTCTGGGTTCAAATCCCCTTTAATTACATCTAGGTTAAGTATATACATTATAATTGTATTTCAATATTATGTACATTATAATGAACATTAAGGATAAAATTAAAAATTTTGGGGGACATGTCATATATCGGTCCTTTCCCTTCACACAGAGAACTTCTTATGATCATCTGCCAAAAAATTCTGTTTAAAGCATTTTAAAAGTTCTCATTTGCAGACAGAAAATACTCTCTGCAGAATTACATCATTACATTTTAACGAAATCTCATTCTCTCAAGTAATAATGAGAATATATGTGTATTAAAGGTTTTTCATTTAAATATTTTTACCAAACAGTTGACCCATCATAATTGGAAAAAGTTTTACAAATATTTTTGTAACTGATTTTTTTAAAATATTGCTATAGAGAAATGAGAGAGATAAAAATGACTCCCCATAAAGCTGGAATGCACATTCTCCCCATAACAATATTTTTAAAAAGTTAATTAACCATGACACAAAGCAATTATGGACACCAATCTTGACGTTAAAATCACTTTGTGGGATGTGTTTCAGCTAATCAACTCTCACCCACAACCTCCCAAAAGTAGCCTCAACCTCACAAACCAAAAATTAATCACCCATTTTAAAAGATGGTGTCTGGAGCCCAAATATCTTGACTTTATCATCAAAATTAACCTTAGCGTGTTTGCCACGAACTGGTTCCTGTTTTACCGAAGAGGAAACTCCAACATTGATTTGACCTGCAGTTTATGTTCTCATGAAGAGGAAACCATTGAGCACTTCATATATTGTCCAAATCTTAAAACGGTCAGAGATATAGTCTTCACCAACTCCAATATCAGACCAGATCTAATTCTTTCACCCATAAAGGTGATCCACACAAGAACATTCGCAATTATTAGACTATCCATTTTCATCCTCTATGCAATCTGGGTAGTTTTCTGTGAGTTGATAATGGAACTGCCTCATCTAGACCCAGGTTTGTTGTTCTGCAAAACAATAGAGAAAATCATGAACTGAGATGAGCTCATCTCTCCCAAAAAATCCTTTGAAACACTTGGAACCTATTCACTTCCCAACTAATAACAACAGAATGACAAACATGCCTACTAAACCATTCAACAAGAACTCTCAGAACTTAGCATAACCCAATTTAACTTTGTATATATCCTTTCCAATTTGTACACAAAGTAATTAATAAATATATTGTTGAAACAAAAAAAAATAGCTTTTTTTAACTTTTCTCAATTAATATTCGTCAACAGTGTGATAAAATATCTGATGAAAAATTAATAATTGAATAGCTTTATTACTCAGAAATTCATAAAAAGTTTGGGTACCAAAAATGCTGGAAGTGAGACTAATCCAAGAGACCTACATTGCAGAGTCTGACACCCTATGACTGCACCAAACTACTTAAGGGCAAATGTCTATTGAAAATTTTTTAATTTAACACAAGTTCTTCAGGACATGAGTCTTTACAAGGTTGAATGGGATTTCATTGAAACCTTGTCAGTTTATTTTTACAAAGATAATTTTTGTGTTTGACTGCTGATTATAATAATTTCTCAATGCAGAGGAATGGCTGATGGCATAATCTAAAATGCTTTAATATATATATATTGACAATAATTATTTCAGAGGAATGGCTGATGGCATAATCTAAAATGCTTTAATATATATATTGACAATAATTATTTCTTCTCATTAAAACATCACATGACTACCATTTATATGCATAGCCATGTTGTTAATAAAGTACCAAACTCTCCATATAATAGTGCCCAGTGCAAACAAACCTTCCTGAATCCATTAATCATGAAGCCTCGCACTAGTTGGCACTATTATATAGAGAGTTTGGTATTTCTTCTCATGTTTAGTGTCATAATAATATAGTTATTAAATAGGAATTTAGCAGAAATTACAATTATTAAAGTTATTTTAAAAGTTGCATTCATTAAGTGATCATGTGACTAATTCAAGACATTTTAAATAATATTTTTATTTCTCCCTGCACAGTTATTTTATTTATTTATTTGTTTATATATATTTAAAAAAAAAACAAAAAACAAATATATAAATGAGTAGGGTGCTTATCAATTTTCAAAAGAAAGAATCAAGGTATTAACATTTTTTAAATATTGTTGTCAATTAATTAATATGGATTTGTTTCACTCTCTAAAAAATGAAATGTGTTTCAAAATTGAAGAATAATAAAATGTTATCTGTTTCAACTAATTAAGAAAGACAAAACAACAATGTGGAACTTTTCCATCAATTAGTTATAATTATAACATTTTTTGAAAAATAATCTTTTTGTAGAAAAAAAAACAAATTGGTTAAGGATTAATGCTGTCATGTCTCAGATAGTACTGTAATTGAGTGGATATCAAGATTATTTTTAAAAGAGAAGATAATGTGGGGAAAGAGGATGGGAGACTTTGGTGTTAGTCAGTCTTAATTAAGCTATGGTGATATAAAGAGTGAGAAGTTAAACATAGTAGCCTGAAATTAATCTGACCTCACTACTAGCTTAAAAAATTGATTTTTGAAGTGAAGCTTATTAAAACCATATGTTAAGCTTTAGTAAAAGCTAAGCATTACCAATTTATCCATGAAAACAATCTTACAAGAAAGAATGTAGAAGTAGGAAATACATATGAGATATATTTTCAATAAGCTTTATATATTCTAACCAAAATCAATTTCGTATCACTTTATTTGAACCTATACTGAAAACTTGGAATTACAAGAAGAGAAGATATATGAAAGCACTTAAATATAATATTAAACTGAAACTTAAAAAAAAACTGAAAGGAAATAATTGCTAAAATGAACACTATGTTATCCTGAAATAAATTTTTGATAATCTAAAACTTGGAGCTCCAAAAAAAGAAAAGCTAAGTGGATAAAATAGCTATTTCAGAAACTATAAAGAAAATCTATAACCAAGTGATGTGACTTAACTGTTAAATGCAAAAGTTATAATAAAAAACCCTCAACTAAGTAACTAAAAAACCAAGGACCAAATGAAAAAATCAATGGTAATAAGGTATGGTAGTGTACATGTTTATATTTATAAATATTCTTTTATAATAATGAATTTTTTTTATTTGTTTGTCGAAGAAGATATTTATATCTCATAGTGTAAAGACTGAGGGAGATTCTCATTTTCAGTTAAAAAGGAGAAGAAGGCTTAAGTCAATCTTTTTTTTTTTTTTTTGCTTTATTATGAAATGATTATTTTTTCAGGTTTAGTTATTGTAAAGTGGAATAACTTATATAAGTTAAGTGTTATTTAATTAATAAGAATAGCAGAGAATAATATTATATTTGCTATATGAAATCATATATACGGTATGAAATTATGTGTAGCCTTTGAGTTTGTTATATTATCTTTTTTTTTTTTAATTTTCTTATTTTTTTGTTGATTAGTTAACTTTATTAAATAACTGTTAAAAAATAATTTTTAAAGTTATTTTTTGGTGAGGTTATTTTTCCAGCTATTTGTTCTGTGAATTAGCAGTGCGGGTGTGAATGCGTTCATCATAGAGTTAGGCTTTAAGGAATTTGTAGATTATTAGTCCAGTAAAATTATTTAATTTCCTAGAATGGATTGAGTTTACATGTGTGTTCACAGTCAAATCCATACAGTGCTTAAATTCCAAGCTAGTTTTGAGAAGATATTTATCATATATAGGTTATATATATATGTGTGTGAACATCCAGAGAATATTCTAGACATTGTGAGAGTAAAAAATATCTTTAAGGTTCACTCACTTTACTGTATTTTATGGATTCAAATTTAGTTTATGGACAACCAGTACACCATGGTACTAAATCACTGAGGGCATTGATAATAATCAATATTTCTGGAAGGATCCCAGCATTTTTGATATAGACTTACTTTTTATAATTATAGATTGCTTTTATAATATGTCTTAAGTTTGGCATTGGCTAGATGATAATTAGTCTGTTTTATAGAGTTCTATTTAAATCCAATTATAAAGGATGATGGTTAATTCTTGAATTGTTGATTTGATTAATGTTGGTGATGTTATATTTATAACTTATGCATTACTATTATTTATTTCTAGTGCTGAGTTTTGCTCATACTCATCCATTGTGAATTTCGGATGATAATTATTCTCTCACCACATATGTACCCTAACTTTGGTATCAGTACAATGCAAAGAGAGAAAGTGAAGGAGTTATTATTAAATGCTTTGATGTTATATAACTGGCATTTTGCCTATTTATAAAATTTTAATACAGTATATAGGGATTCCTGGCAGAGATATTTTAAATGCTTTCTCTGGCTAAGAATTTATCATAAAGCTTGTTGAGGAATTGGCAATCCTCGTTGTTTATAACCTACAAGCTTAAGAGAATAGGGTCATGTGATCTATGACTCTTATTTTGACTAGTATATAGGATGTTATTAAAAGTAGTCATAAACTATACACGGTATTAAAATTTTATAAATAGGCAGAAAAAATAGAAGACAATAAAACAAAAATACAGATTCATTTTATTAAGTATTACTATTGAAGAAAGATTAAAATTTAGTAAAGATTTCAATATAATATCAGGATATGATTTAGGGCGCTAAATGTGAAAGCTGAAGTTCCTGGATCAAAGCTCAATTAGTTACGTCTATTATTTTAAAATCTCATACCTTCCTGATCAATATACATTTCAATTATCTTTCATTACACTTAGCTATGGCATCTCAGATCATCACTGGTTGTAAACCCATAAAGAAGAGAGAATAAAAAACTGGGTCGTGAGTTTTATAAAATATAATTTCATAATTTTAGCATGTGTATTTTTTTTTTCTAGCTAAAAGTTAACGTTATGTATGTATGTATATATAAACACCCATATACAAAGAAATGGCAATTTTCTTATTTTTCCTTAAATTTGCTTGAAATGTTAACAAGCTTGGTGACAAGTATAAACTTTAGAAAAAAATAGAAGTAATAATTATTTTAGGGTTAAATTTTTGCAACATATATATATACGAATTAATATACTGTGTGTATATAAGCACAGACATTTCTTTATTCAAACATAATAAATAAATCAAGAAGAGTGATATGTTTTCATTAAGGATAAATTTTTCGTAATTTTTTTTTTTATTATTAATATAGATAATTAACATTGTTCATTATTTAAGTTGCTGTTGATTGGATGATCTCTGACGATGGTGTCATCAGCTTTTTGTAAAGGAAATATCTGTTCATTGCAGGTTTGGCAAACCATCTGTGCGATATCCGCATCGTTTAATTTGAAGACATTTCTAATTGTGTCCGTATCCTGTTCCTGACACTAACATCAGATATAACATTACACCTTACCTGGCTTAATGATTTGTCAGTAAAAGGACTTCAAAATCCTGTCATATAGTTTTGAAAGCAAATGTCAAGATTTTCCTCTCCTTTGTTTCCAGTGCCGACTGACCCTCTTCAAAGTATAGTTTGTACTTGAAAAAATTCTTTTCCATTGAGTGACATTTTTCTAGAAAAATGTTTATTGATACCTGTAGGGTAGTCAGTCAAGTCCATTGATTTGGAGGGGTTGAGGAATCTATATATTTTGTTAAAAGGTTTTATTTTTATTAAAAATAAAGTCCTGAATGTTTATTTTTATTGATGTGAGCATATATATGTGTGTGAGCATATATATAAATGGATGTGTGTACGCGCGTGTATACCTGAATATAACATATAGTTGCAGAAAATATCTTCCTGATAATTGAAAGGAGATCATTTGCTTCATCTTTAAGGCCGTAAAAAAATCTATCAGGACAAATTCCTAATGTTCATTCCATATGTTATTGTCCTTGCAGCTGCTATTACTATGTTATTATATATATAATATAAAATATTATATGTATATGTTACATATATTGTATATATATGGGTAGACTACTTCACCAAGCTGCATCAGATAGTGTGCTGAGTTTACTAGGTTTTTATCTCTGACTTTAACAAACATCATAATCCGTCTTTTCAGTTGCGTGATAGATTTTTAAAACTAAAATATCAATTATTTTCTTGAAGGCAGGATAAATGTGTACATGAATGATTCCTTTTGTTTTAAATAAATATTTATGATCATAACAGTCAAAACTAAATTATAGCCTTATTACCAAATGGCTGCAAAGTTACCAGCAAAGGTTGGTGGCCAAAGGTGAAGAGTGCTAAGAATTTCCTGGATGTGGGCCGAGGCTGCGATTCAATGACACCTTTTTTACTTAGAAGCTAACAATTGTAGATCATTTTCAAGTGAAAGGAAATTGTAGAAACTGGAAGAACTGTCTAATATTAAATGGGACAATGTTGGACTTTATTAAGCTAAAGGAAAAGGTTATGAGAATTGATTTAAAAATTGGACCTGTACTTTACTGCAAGAGGACAAATATTAGAAACAAAAAAAGATTTGGGATTCATTATGAAAAAAAAGTGAAACAAGAACATTGCAGAGACTAATGAAATATCAGACAAAATGATAGATTAGTTATTCAAAATAATGGAAGACACCAAATGCATATAATTTAGATTTATGTTCAAACAAGTTCACATTGTAATGAAGAATAAAACATTTTTATATAGATGTATAAAATGTTTTTGATCAAAACAAGAAAATTGTAAAAATGCCAATGAAGGTGTTAATACTAGAATTAATAAATTGTTGAAAGATGTAAATGCTATGAATAAATTTGTTCCTAGCAATAGAAATGAAAGAGAACAGAGATTTGTGAGTCCACAGAAAAAGAAAAAAATGCGTACCACGAATTCTTGTTTTGAGAAAAATGCTAAATCAAAATGGATGTGGAAGCAATCAAATAAAGTTACAGCAGAACTAATATTATATTTTGACTTACAGAAAAAATGTATTTTTTAGGATTGTAAAGTTCTATATAGATTCACCACAGGAAGTGATCAATTAATGAGATATAAAGGGAGTGATTAAAAGATTTAATTACAATCTTTTTTTTACAAAAAATGAAAATCACTAATTATGTAAGCACAGATGAATTAAGCTAAATAATAATAATGATGGTGATTAGCATAAAATTTTTATTATATATATACACATAGACAACCTGATGTTCTGATCATCCTGCAGTCTTCCTCAGAGCTAATACTATACTTGAATCACTTTATAACACAAAATTTTTATTATATGCATACACACAGAACATGCTGTTTCGACTATCTTGAATTCTTCCTCAGAGCAGTTTCTTAAAAATTTCCAAAAGAAAAACATTTATAAAAAACTGAAATAGTATTAGCTCTGAGAAGGACTGCAGGACAATTGAAACATCAGGCTATATATATATATTGTAATGGGATATATATATATACAATATATATATATATATATATATATATATTGTAATGGGATGAGGGTATGGGAAACTTCAAAATACCAAATTTACAAACAATATAATATTTAAATAAGATGTTATTAAAGATATTATAGTGAAAATATGTCAAGTAATGTTATATATCAAATGATGCATATAAGCAATTTTATATTTTAAAGAGAGCATGAGATCTCTGAGATATCAGCCAGCTACTCCTCAGAGCAACTAAATAATTACACATCTACAGAATTATAATAAGTCAAAGTAAGTATTAGTAATACTTCAAGTAATAACCATTCATCATCATGAATGATTCATCAAAAGAAATCAACAGTCAATCTGGTGACTGGATTGGAAATGGGTCTTCTGTAGACCAGGCTAACTATTGAGCCTTTGCCAGCTTGGACAATTATTTGAACATTAATTTGGATGTACCAACATAAGTGTGAATCCATTAGAATATATAAGAATCAAAACAATAATGCCAGGATATTAGAACATGCTGATCATCATCAATGTTCTGGCCACTTAGTATTATTAATGTACTGGTGATTTATAAACTTAATTTCTAATAGACTAAACTAAATGAAATGTCGTGCAGAGACTTTAAAAATATAATCCTCATGCCAAAACAAGGAAAATGTCAGACTGAAATGCCCCTTAAGCACTAAATAAACATTGCCATTTATATATCAGCCATTATACATGAATCTAGATCAGAAAAACACAAGGTCTAATACTGTTATGGTGACCAAGAAATGATGCAGTACAATTTTTAATAATTGAATACAAGTTTATTAACAATAAAAACGATGTTAAGGTCTTTAGAATATGATTCTACAATTAGAAGCCTTCTGATTTTGATTAACATACAATAATAAAAAAATATCACATTGTGATTTACATGATTAATATGCAAATTTAAGTTATTATATTATGATTTATATATATGTTTCATTTGACAAGCATTATATATATTCACACATAGTTCAGTACATTTGATGACTATATTTCAATCATTATAAAATAATAAATACATAATTTAACTTTTTAAGTTACTATATGGTGGTTTCCATATAACACACCTATATATGCACACAGCCATGTGGTTTATGATTACATGAATATATTTAAGTTTGTCAAAATAATAGAATTATTAATTTTTATACCATGTAATTAACATATATGTTTGTGCACATTGTAATGCATGTGCATGCTATCATTTATACAATATATTTAATTTGACACAATAATAAAAGTTATTAAAAGTTATAATTTTAAAAGACATTTAAAAAATTTTAAACTAACTCACCAGTTATATATACATTTATCTGTGCTTCTCTGCATATAGATACATCAGCATATGTATAACTACTTCATTCAGCTGGGTTTCTCTTAGGTAAGCTGATCTCTGGCCATCATCAAAATAGGCAGAATCTAGGAAATTGTCAACATCAGGAAAGGCATTCAAGTAATTTTTTGGGATACCATGAGCTTCCTTCTGTCTAGGGCTTGATGAGTTTCAGGTCAGCAAACTGTTTTCCAGAACACTTTTAAGGCTATGAATTTCAAAACAACAAAGTGGGTCATTTTTCTCCATGTGAATTCAAATTCCACCATTGAACTGTAGACTGCTGCTGGATCTCCTGCCTTGACTTTGGCTACATCTCATAAGATCTCTGTATAAATTTCCAAGCCAGCTCTGCAACTAGCTATTACCAATTGCTGCAAACTCTAACAATCTGCAACAAAATATAACCAACATTGCAGCTTGTGAATTTGGCCATTGCCTTCTCAAAAATTTAAACCAGACTTCAAAACTGAAAACCAGACTCTTCTGGATAGCTCTTACAAAAACTACAATCCAGACTTTTGCAGCTGACCAATTTGGCTACTGCTCAAAATATTAAAATCAGACTGAACTTTTCAAAAATTAGGAACCATATTGTTCAAAAACAAGCCAGACACTTCTGGCCAGCTTGTACAAAAACTGCAAGCTAAACTAAACTGATATTTCTTTATGAGCCCTTTAATAGAATCATCTGAAGTAATAAAAACATTTTGCAGGCTGTTTTCAACCTGTTTAATTGATTTAATTTTGAGATGATAAAAACATGGTAATTGAAAACAGAGATTTTTTTGTCCCATCTTTATCTTGATTAAAATCAATTTTAATCTTTTCAAATCACTTTTAATTAAAAGCCACTTTTTGGAATTTTTAATCTACAAAGATTTTTAAAAATAGATAAAGAAATGTATATAAGTATTAATAAAAAAAACCATGCCTGTTTTTTAAATTCAAAATCAGAATATTATTTATTTAGATCTTTTTTTTTTTTAAAAATATTTGTTTCATAATAAAATTCTGTTTTAATTCAGAGTTATTTAATCCTTTATTTACTATTTTTATTCCAGATGAAATATAGAAAATATCTACAAAAATTTATGTCTGTGTTTATTTCTACTTTTCCTTTATTATATATATGCACACACAACTATGTTGCTGTATGCCAGATGGTTACAATATATAGTAATTTTTTTGCTATAAAGTATTACAAGTAAGATATACAAATCACATTTATGATGATGATGATGATAATAATAATTAGCCCTATTATTTTCTCAATTGCTATTTAAAATTTTTTTTATTTTAAAATGCTGTCACTAAATTATTTTCCATAGTATTTGTGTCTTTTTATGTATTATTGCTATTATTTTGTCCTTTTCTCTTTTTAGCCTTGCCACTGCTGATCATCATGTTGTGTCTTCCCAATTAATTAACGCACTTACATAATTTTTAATTTACGCTAAAACAATAATATTTGGTAGTCAAAAATTTGTTAGAATTTTCATAATTGACTGAATTTTAGATATTATTTTTAATAGCCTGATTAATGGCATTTATAATGTACAGGGATTCAATATCTCCTGCAACATTTATATACAAAGTATAGTTTTATTAGCATTAATAAAGGATAACTCCATTCATGCAACAATTGCTGAAAAAAGTTCATATTTTTAATATCATCAATACTTTGCATTATGACTTTTAATGAAGGAGATAATTTGTAAATAATTTCATTTCCAACATCAATTAAATATTCTGTACAAAATTTTCTATGTGTAGTTTAATGCAGCCATAAAAAATTGGGCTCGAAGATGAAAGATATTAAATCAATAGCAATGTAAGAATCGTGATCTGCTCTGATGATAAGATACAGAAATAAAGCCTAAATCCCACTAATGGACATATATATATAAAGACCCTTCCTCTCTCTAAAAAAACTAAATTTTTTTTTTTATAATAAATAAAAAAAAAAAAAACCACCCCCTACCTTTTATTGTGCCCCCCCCCCCCCCCCGTTTGGGTGTTGGGCTTCTCCTTAGTGGGGGGGGGGGAAAAAAAATTAAAAAAAAAAACTCAACCAAAAAATATCTATTTTTTAATTAATATATAATTAATATATATGGATATTAGAAATATCACAAAATGAATGCTTTACACTAGTGATATAAAAGTATTCATTGAAAGATATTATAAAATAAAACTGTGTAAATATAAACACGTGTGGACATACAAATAAATTGAAAAAAGAAGAAATTATTTTGGTGCTGACTTAGATATGTTTAACTAGTAGCATTTATTTATTAATTAATACATATTTGCAAACCATAATAAGAAGTATTATCTGTCATATGTGAAAAATATATGTTCTGAACCAAGAATTATAATAGAAAAAAAACATGCATAGTCAATTCATAAGTATATATAATATTTAAATAACTGGATAATCTATACTAAACTTAATGAAATTATAAGGGACTTGAACTCAGACTTTCAAACTCCCCAAAGCTGTCCAATCCATCTTATACAACTAATAGACATGATCACATACAGGTGAAAATGATAAATGATCTCCAATATACGTATTTCATGCTGAAACAGCACTCATCAGTTAGTCCAGGTCACCATCTCTCACACATATATACAATCACTGCTCAGTTTATATTAAGATAGAAATCTTTTCCACCCTCCAACTCTTCAGCCAGCCATATCATTGAAATTCCAAGGATGAAATGCTCAATTAAATGAATGTTTTAAGGTCTATGTGTGAGGGATCAGATAGATATGGCAATAATATTGGCATCATCAAGGACTTTGAGTGTTTCATCCTCACATTTTCAATGATATGGATGGCTGAAGAGTTGGAGAGTGGAAAATATTACTATCTTAATATAAACTGAGCAGTGATTATATATATATATGTGTGTGTGTGTGTGTGGGAGATGGTGTTCTGAATCAACTGATAAGTGCTTGTTCAGCACAAAATACATATATTGATTATTTATCCTTTTCACATGTATGTGGTCATGTGTATCACTTGTATAAGATGGATTGGATAGCTATGGGGAGTTTGAAAGTCTGAGTTTTAGTGCCTTAAATATATATATACTTTTGAGATAGTTGTTTGAAGTTCAGATTTTATATTTATTCACAGAGGGCGTTGCTGAAATATCACAATGTTTGGAAGAGTGATTTGAATATTTTATATTATATATATATTAATAATCTAATCATTTATAAAGATGCTTCCTTATAGCAATTTGAATAATTTCATGAAGCCTTATAAATATTTCCTCCATTCTTCTTTGGTATTTTAAACTCATTTTAAAAGATTGTATAAAAAAATTGAAAAACATAAGAGTATTCAAATACAAGAAAGACTGTTGTATCCTGAATGATCAGTGTTGGTGCATATAACACCTTGCAACGTACATTTTACAATTAAACTGTGATTTTTAAAATATAATGGATAATATAAAATTAAATCTGAATTTTAAGTATTATGTGGTTAGTAAAATATTTTTTTAAAAGTAATATTAAATATTTGAAAGCTAATTTTAATTTTGTTAAAAAGGAAAATATATATTTTAAATTTTTTAGGAAACCCATAATATTTTTAATATTTGGATCTTCTTACAGTACGTTCACATATGTTATAAAAACTTTTAATAATTTGAAAGCCTGATGACTAAAGAATTGTTATGTAGCAGTTCAATATACAGTATGCTTATTCAAAAATAACATTAAAAAAAAACAAAACAAGATTGTCCCGTTTTTGAAGTTGGTTTGTGAAGAATTATTCTTAATTTTTTTAATCCAATAGTAAGATTAAAGTTTTTTAATTTATTGAAAATAATATTTATTAGTTAATCTGTTTTCCTCATTAGTCTCAATTAATATGAACTTGATAAATCTGAGATACCACATCAGAAATAATCTTTTCATTATTCATCATATCTCTTATAAACTGTTTACTACATAATAACTTTTTCTTTCCTCCTAAAAATATTTTATAAGAAAGATTAGTACTTTTTAAACATTTTTTGACTTTCTCCTATTTTATTTTATTTTCATCTATTTGCTTATTTAATTTTTTAAGATTTTGCTGTTGATATCTATAATAAACGTCATTAATACATACTGAGAATTATGACAATTAAAACAGGCAAAACTCTCTATACGTATTGTCACTCAGTGCAAGCCAGAGTAATCAATGGATACCAGAAGGCTTGTGCATAAAATCCCCATCTAGTGTCTACTCATCCAATATTCCCAGACTAGTTTCTGGCTTGTGGCCTTCGTCAGTGGATCTGAGAGCACTGCAATACATATAGAGAGTTTTGCCTATTTTAACAACAGTTATAAGCAAGCATAGGAAATGATGATCATGTGATGTTTATTAATTATGACAATTGTTCACATTTATGTAATATCATATCTCATTTCAGACTATACAAGAGAAAGCAATTAGCAACAATAATGGATTAATGCTAGGTAGGATGTAACTTACTTATACAAAATGTTTCATATATGGAAGTAGAGGGATTTGAACTCAAGATTTTTCAGCCTCTAATAAAAATAAATCATCTCTGTGTAATTAATAGTAGTTCAATTTTATAAAGGTTCTATAAAATTGTATGATATGTAACTTATCGAATAAAATAAACCCATTTTTTTATTATTACTAAAAATGATCTATTATTACGGTAAAATAATCACATGATCTATCTCAGAAAATTTCATGACATCCAAGTATAGAACTGGCTGAATAGATACAGCAATTCCATTCATTTTGCCAATTTTTATTGTTATGATACATGGTGTGGAGCAATGAACTTAAGAATTTTAGGCTACCAAAGCAAACAAACTCTGTAAAATTGAATAATAAATTCTATCAGATAAAATTAAATGAAATATATTTATAATTGGTAAGAAAATACCATGTATGAAAATACGTGTATCATTTACATATATTATTGCAAAAATTTTAAATAATTAGAAATTTCACAAATTAATATATAAATTGTTATACTTAAAGAATTTTCTCTAGATGAAGTAAATAGTAAAAGAATAGATAACATAAGGAAAATAATTACCTTGGTGTTATATATAGGCTAATTTCTCAAGTTACCAGTAAATATTACAATTGGTTATATTTGTTGAGGTGTAATATGTTCTAGAGCAGTGGTCTTCAACTCTTGGTCCATGGACCGGCACTGGGTCACAGAACTTTTCTGCCGGTCCGTGCTAGACTGGCAGGAAAGTTTGTAATAACAAAATAATAAGAGTTTAAACTTTTAATTAATATAACCAATTTTTATTTATTTTTGCATTTCATTTTTACCAATTAAAAAAAAAAAGAAAACAGAACGAAAACAAAATCTAATCAATCATACATAAATTAATTTGTTTTTCTAGTTATCACAGATGTTTATGGAGGGGGGTAGAATTACATTTTTTATTACTTTTCTAAAAAAAATTCAAAATTAAAAAAAAAAAGTTTTTTCTTATACAAACTCCATATATATATATATATAACTTTATCTTGTATATTTAACATTGTTATTTCGATCAGTTATAACAATTATGCTCATCGAAGGCTAAGCAGTTTACATCTTTAAGAAAATTTATTTATAGACTTCTGCCGATCCGTGAAACCTTATCCTTATTTTTGCCAGTCCGCGGAACCTTATCCATATTTTTACCGGTCTGCAGGTGTGAAAAGGTTGAATACACTGTTCAAGAGTATGCATTTGTCTTCAAAAAGATGTACTATTTTCATAAGAGTGACCGTTGATTCAGATTGAATAATTTTAGTCTGAAATGATAAAACTGTTCAACTTAATTCATTTGAGTTTTTTTTTAAAACTATACAAGCAGTCCTCAACTTTCATACATTCTACTTCCATATAATCTGGTAATTTGTGCAAAGGGCAAGAGAAAAAGATGCAACTTTTTATGAACATTTTTACCAAGAAAACACTAGATACTAATCAATAAAGTGTTGTTTATGTATATTTAACATACCTCATTAAAAATAAATATTTTAATAACACTTTTTAATGTTTTTTTTTTTTTACATAGTTTTACTTTGATACATTTCAACCTTTATACACATTTCAGGAACCAATTAGGTAGGAAAATCAAGGATTACCCATAGTTATTTATAACAAGATGATAATCCATTAAGATAAGACACATACTGTTTTATTGCATAAGTGATTGGTTTATTGGCTATTAACTGAAGTCAAAGGCAAGATATGAGACTTGATGATTCATCTTAATGAACTAGTTAAATTTCCCAATATTTATCATAAAATAATAAAAGTAGAAATAATATTAGTAGTAGTTTTAACCATTCTCATATTATAAGTGCATAGAAATTAATAACTATGTACTAATATGTAATAATATTTAAACTTGATTTTTCATATAAATATAAAAGTCTTGAACAATCAACATGATGATTTTAAACAACTTTATTTTAATAATACCTTTAATAAGTAAATCTTGAATTTAATTTAATTTTATATATATATTTATGACATTATTTAATCTTGTATGTTATGCATGTTAAATAGAAAACTTTGTAGCAAACTAAATCAGTTGTAATTCAAATTTAGCTTTAGTACATTATTTACTTTAAGTAGTGCTATAAAATACTTATAAAACAGAAAAATAAGTCTGGAAACAGAACATCTCTAAAAGGGATATTTACAAGGTTAGTCAATTGCTCAATAGTGAAAGTTTTATCTTTCCCAGAGAATGGTGAGACCACTTGTGGATTAGGTGTATTAATATTTGGATTATTTGACGGTTATAGATAAAATATGACAGTTTTCAGTTATAGATCAATTTATTAATAAATAGAGAACAAGAGTGGATTAGTTCACATTGAATTGTAGGGCAGATAGATACACTATGCACTGTTACAAAGACTTTTATTATATAATGTATGTGCATGCATGTATTCATGAGTATATGGAAGAAAGTTAAATTTTTATTTTTTTATACTCTTGAGTAGAATTATACATTTTAAATTGTAATAATAATATATAATAAAGGTTTATATATAGAAATAGCTTCATGGGTTACAAACCCTATTATACTATTTATAACTGCAATATAATATCATAATATAATAATGAAACTTAAATATATTCCAAACAACGGTAAACAATTTATAATACAATATAAATATAAAAACTCATAAAGAAATATTTTCGATTATATTCATAATCATTTTCAACTCAACTTTCAAAATGGAATCATCTATTACCAACCGGAAACACATGTCGATTTAAATATCCCACAATTCATTAATCCTAACATTTGCTGACTGTCTGTTTATTATAGTATTTTTATACCTACTAATAAAAACTGCCTCTTTAATTTTTCTTTTTTCATTATCTCTCTCTTGGCCTAAAATTTTTATTTTATTTATATCAAAATTAAACTTAAAATTACAATTTCTATTATGATCATAAAAAACAGATTCAGTATATAACTTGACTTCATTACTATTATCATTACATATCTGTACATTTTTCAAAACTCTTTTATATAACAATTTATGTTCTTTAATTCTTTTCTCCATATTACATCTAGATTCCCCTATATATGATAAGTTACACCCACAAAAAATTCTATAAATTATATTACTCACGTTATTTTTTTCTAACTTATCTTTTGAATTATTAACCATTCTATTTAAATTACCTGATCCATAAAATGAAACATTATATATACCATTATAAACTTTTTTCATAAATTTTACTTGATTATTATTATAAAAAGGCAAAGAAATCCACTTCTTACTCTTAATTTCTTCATCACCAGTATTTCTATTAATTTTCTTACTAAATTGACAAACCACTTGATAAATTTCTTTTATATAAATTATAACCTCACTACGTAATTAATAATTCATCTTTTACATATTATTTCTCAATATTTTATCTATTTTATCAACTATGCATATTTACATAGAGATTATTATTGCTGGGTTATACAAAAAGATTTAAAACAGATTTTATAATTATTCTTAAGATAAAATTGATAATAAGATTAATTTTTTATTTAATAAAAAATATTCAAAGATTGATCAAAGTGTAAATTATGTCAATTTATCGTCATGTGATTTGAAATTAATACAAAAGTATGTATTAGGATTTGGTTCTAAATATGTGGGTGATATAGTTGATGACTATAAACTGGAGATTATATCATCAGTTCAAAATTCTTATGATGGAAAATTAATGACTGAGGAGGAGTTTAATAAAATTGTTAAGGATGTTAATTTACAAAATTCTAATAAGTATGATAATTCATGGAAAAGAGTTATTGGATTATTTAAAAGACAATTAATGAAAGATAAATTGATTTGCTTAAAGGAAGACAAAGGTTTATGGATGTGCTTGATTTCAAATAATGAATATGTTCAAGGAGTTATTTTACAAATGGAAAAATTAAATTTTGAATTGATTGATAAATATAATGTTGATTCAGAAAGAATGAAATTTATTAATAACATTTTATTAAAGGCAAAGAATAAAGGAATAAATGATAATGTGTACTATTCATTATATCCTTCAAGTGCTATTTGTCCACGTGTATTTGCTAATGTAAAATTACATAAAGAAGGTTATCCACTTAGAATAATTTTGGATTTTGGAGGGTCTTTTGTGTATAAGACTAGTAAATATATAGCTAAAATTTTACAAGATTTACTTGGATTTGGAAAATATTCTGTAACGTCATCATTTGATTTTGTTGAAAAAATTAAAGATTTAAGTTTGGACTGTGATGATGTTTTAGTGTCATTGGATGTTTCTGAGATGTATGGATCTATTGATAGACTTGATTCAATTAAGATAATTCATCAAGCTTTATTGGAAAAGAAAGTGGATAATCAATTAATATGTTTTCTGATGAAGGCTTTAAATTTTATTGAACAAAATATTGTTGCATCCTTTAATGGTAAATTTTATAAGATGAATAAAGGATGGCCAATGGGATTACCAATGGTGGCACAGTTATGCAGTTTTGTTTTGTCATATTATGAAGAGAAGATTTTAAACAAATTTATATTTATGGGAAATATTAAGATATATACGAGATATGTGGATGATGTTTTTATATGTGCTTCTTCAGAAATGATTGATAAAATTTTTGATGAATATAATAAATTAAAAGGTCTTATCTGGACTATGGAGAAAGAATATAATAACAGTATTAAATATTTAGATTTGATAATTTCAAGGAACAATAATATGATTGACTATAAATTGTTTATTAAACCTATTGAAACTAGAGGGTATATTCCCTATTTATCTAAAGTGCCACATAATTATAAAATGGCTGGTTTTAGGTCTTTTTTGTATAGAAATAATATTTTGTGTAAATATGCATGTGATAAAAAGAAAAATATTGAAAATTATGTAAGTGAATTATTAAGTGTAGGTTATAATATAAAAGAAATTTATCAAGTGGTTTGTCAATTTAGTAAGAAAATTAATAGAAATACTGGTGATGAAGAAATTAAGAGTAAGAAGTGGATTTCTTTGCCTTTTTATAATAATAATCAAGTAAAATTTATGAAAAAAGTTTATAATGGTATATATAATGTTTCTTTTTATGGATCAGGTAATTTAAATAGAATGGTTAATAATTCAAAAGATAAGTTAGAAAAAAATAACGTGAGTAATATAATTTATAGAATTTTTTGTGGGTGTAACTTATCATATGTAGGGGAATCTAGATGTAATATGGAGAAAAGAATTAAAGAACATAAATTGTTATATAAAAGAGTTTTGAAAAATGTACAGATATGTAATGATAATAATAATGAAGTCAAGTTATATACTGAATCTGTTTTTTATGATCATGATAGAAATTGTAATTTTAAGTTTAATTTTGATATAAATAAAATAAAAATTTTAGGCCAAGAGAGAGATAATGAAAAAAGAAAAATTAAAGAGGCAGTTTTTATTAGTAGGTATAAAAATACGATAATAAACAGACAGTCAGCAAATGTTAGGATTAATGAATTGTGGGATATTTAAATCGACATGTGTTTCCGGTTGGTAATAGATGATTCCATTTTGAAAGTTGAGTTGAAAATGATTATGAATATAATCGAAAATATTTCTTTATGAGTTTTTATTGAGTTTTTATTTATATTGTATTATAAATTGTTTACCGTTGTTTGGAATATATTTAAGTTTCGTTATTGTATTATTGATATTAGCGGACATTTATTTTGTTTTTATATATATATATATGCGTGTTTTTTCAGAATTTAAATTTTTTCTCTCTATATCTCTTACTCTTGAAGAGAATCACACATTTTAAATTTAAATATTAAGTCGTTAACAATTTGATTTTTTTTTTGTTTCAATTGGTGAGAGTTTTTGAAAATTCTTACCTTTGCTACTGTATAAAATCTTTATTTTATATTAAAACTCAACAAGTTGGATTTTATTTTTTTTTAATTTAATTTTATAAATGAATAATATTTAAAAGAATCACATTTCTGACTTGTAAACAATGTACCATACCATAATTATCCAAGTTATTGTAAACACTCTTTCTAAAAATAAAAAAATGTTTTTTTATTTTATTTTAAGGTTTTTTAATGTGAATGAAGGAAGATTTATGATAAATCTATTGAGTAATACTTTAAAACCTATTATTTTTTGACAATAATTATAATATTAAAAAGATTTTAATGTGTATTGATTCTGATAGATAAAGATGTAATAGATATTCATTTTCTTTCATTATATTACAATCAAGTTTATTAACTTTTATTTCTAAACATAAAAGAAAATAAATAAATTGAAAGTTTTTTGCATATTTCTTTTTGTTTAAATTATAGAAATTAGTGTGTAAAAATAATCAAAATATTTTATAAGTAAGAAATCATATTTTGTTATAATAAAATCTTTGTGTGAAAATACCCATAAGGTATTTTCTTCTGTGTCAAGTGATATTCCTTAGTCTAAGAAACATTGTAACATACTGCATTTTAGATTTTTTTAAAAAATAAAATGTCAATAAAAGTGTTACAAAAATAATTATATTAAAATAAAAAAGTATTACCATTTATAATAATGTTAGTATAGTTTTAAAACTGTGGAATAAAATGTTCTTTAAAAATAAAAAGGAATATTTTGTAATGGTAGGGAAAGTAGATTCATTAAAAATTATCAGGTGAATGCATGTTGAGGGAAGTACTTATGTTAATTTTGAGTACAACTTGATGATACTTCTGATTGATGTTCAAAATACTGTATAGAGTCTAAATGATAGTGGTTTTTTTGAATTGATCACATTTTTGTGTGGTTTAATTAATCAACTTTGTTACATACACACAAGTATTATATACATATAATGAAAATGCTAATAGCTCTAAACAAACTTTTCCAATAAATGCTAACATTGGTATTTTAGATCTAGTGTCTGAATATCCTAGCACCTCATGAAGAGAGCTATCACTCAAAACTGGTTTGAGAATAGGGATAATTCTAGATAGAGATTTTGAATGTTTCTCTTCTGGATTTATCAGAAAAACTTGTTTAGAACTATTAGCATTTTAATTTGTAGTACAAGCTTACTAAGTTAAGTCATGTGATATATAACTTGATTTTTTTACTATTATATATATAATGTAATTTAGACAAAATTTTCATTTATTGTATGTATGTAATTCAATAGTTAATAAACAAAAATATTGTACAAAGTAAAATATATTTTATTAATATCTACATCAAAAATGCTTTTGATAATTAGACATTTAACAGTTGTGTTTTGAGGCATATTCATATATAACAGATAATGAGCAGAATAACTGGATACATGAAATAATTTAAAATATGATCCAGAGCTGTCTACACATACATACAAATAATCAACCATTTAACTGTGTTTCACAATTAGGTTTATAAAGAAAACATTACAAAATATTATATTTGTATGTGTACACACATATGTATTTAGACAGAACTTTTAAAAACTTACTGCAAATGCTAAAAGCAATCAAGTTTTATTGAACATACACTGATTACATAATGATAAAATCAAATGGAAAAAAAGACAATTGATGCCAAACAATTTATTAATTATGGTTAAGAATCTTTGATTGATTATAGTCTAAACATTTAAATCTTTTTACATGAAGTATGAGTCTTTTTAGCTTGATTAACCATGATTTTTATTTGAGATGTCTTCACAAATGCAAAGGCCAAAAAGAATACCATCTAATTTAATCTTGGAGTTTTCTTACTTTACCATATGCTTTTTGAGGAGGAAATCTGTCCAATTTTGGTTGTTTACTTAGCTTTTTGAATTTTCTAAAATATAAAGTTGCTATTTGAGTCTATTAACATGCCTTATTTACTTTTGTTTACTTTTGTATAAATGTAAGTATATTACAAAATTTTTAAGTTGATTACATTTGCTAACATTACATATTTCTCAATGGATCATCGGACTTAGTATTTACAGCAATATTTCTCTTTCCCCCAGAAGGCTCCATCATATTGTAATCATATTTTTTTAAATTTTTATAGCCAGTAAATCAACAATCATTGAACAATAACATTAATATGGGGTATTTATTCACTAATTAATAAGAATTAGATACCATTTTCTGATTAGTACTGGATAACTAGTTAAATTAGTTATGAGTTCTGACCTGAAAAAATTTTCAATGTTATCTTAGTGTAGTCTTAGGCCTCCAATAGTTAGGAAAATAATAATAATCAAACACTGTTATTGCTTGGGATTTATAAGAAATTTAAATGCCAAAATAGCAAAACTGGAATTAAGTGGGGAACCTAATGTTCTACAGTTTGCCACTATATTACAATACTAAATTATATAGGCATCTCAGATTATTATGTGGCTGATAGATACATTGACCACTATGCCACAAAACCTTTCATTTTATTAATATATATTTTTAAAAAGTTATTCCTGCTTTTTTAAAAAAAAAGTTGCCTGAGTCTTAATAATAATAAATATGTAAACTATATAAACGATGAGGATTGCCAATTCCTCAACAAGCTTTGTGTTAAATGCTTAGCCAGAGAAAGCATTTAAAAAATCTGTCAGGAACCCCCCTCCCAAACCCCTGACCATGGTTTTGTGCTTTGGCACTCCTCAGAGAGGTGCCAGGGTAGGTTCAGACACTAGATCTAAAAATACCAACCCAAAGCCAGCATTTAACTAAAAGTTATCTATTGAGTGCCAAAGCACGAAACCATGGTCAGGAGTTGGGGGGGGGGGGTTCCTGGCCGAGATTTTTAAAATGCTTTCTTTGGCTAAGCATTTAACACAAAGCTTGTTAAGGAATTGGCAATCCTCATTGTTTATAACTTACAAGCTTAAGAGAATAGGGTCATGTGATCTATGACTCTTATTTTGATTATGTAAACTATATGTATTAACAAATTGGTTATACTTATTGTTTTCCTGAAGATTTGTAATGATGGTATTTTAGTTGTATTTATGTACTGGACTATTTACATCATGTAATATTATGTATTGAATGTCTTAAAAAAATTAACTTTATTTAAATCTTTTAATTATATTCAATTGTTAGTAATAGCATACAGGTTAGTATATGAACAAAGTTTCAAATGGTATTCTTCTCTCTTCTTTGGGTGTTTCTTGGCTGACCAGTGACAATAAATCGAACCTGGATCCCTAGATACTTGAATATTAAATTTTAAAGTAACATTCTGACCAATTAAACCATCCTTCCAAAGCCAACAGTCAGTAGAAAATTTATATACCTATCTATGAGATTCCTCCTGATTTCTTCACTTTTTCTTAAGAGTAAAGTTGATTAGTGGAATCCATAGATTATGCATAATCACACTAGGTTGACTTATGAGGCTGTTCACCATTATCACGTGAGCAGCTTTAAATTTTCTTCTTTGTATCTTTTCTTCTCTATCCAATATTTTTGTATTTTCTCAATTGAACATATGTTCATTGGTATATACATGGTCTGCTACCTTAGACATAACCGGTGTGCTATTATTAATAGTTGAATGTAATTGGAAAATTTAAATAAAGATAAATTTTTCTAAAGACATTCAATACTTAATATTAGATTATAGAAATAGTTCAATATATAAATACAACTGGTTATATTTATGCATCAGATATAATAGAAAATTACTCATAAAAATCCTAAAATAATTGTATCGTGATATGTAAATGAAATTAATCTTTATTTGTTGAATAAATATTTGATAAAGAGAATTATCTTATTTTCTTCAAACAGGAGTACAATAATTCATAAAAGTTTTTTTTTTTTAATGCTTTCATGAAAAATATTTCATTCTAGAAAGATAATAAGAATATTAATTTATAATGAAGATAATGATAACATAAATCTATTCATAAAAACAAACTAATAAGATCACAAGGTATTATTAATATTTTAAATTCTCTAAAACTTAGACTAAAAAACGAACAAAACTACATTTCAGCCAGTTATAAATTTTTAAAAAATAATTTACATTTTAAAATTAAATGCAAAAAAAAAAAAATGTATACTGTTTTCGACACAATATTTTCTTGTAAATAATAAATAGAAAAACTTCTAAATTTAATGTCAGAAAGTAATCTTTTTTAATGACGAAACTCGAAATCACGATGTAAAGCTAGATAAATGAGAGAGATAAAACTAGGACAAGAAAAGAAAGAAAAATGGAAGAGATTTTATTTGCGTCTTTCAAGGTGTTGAGAAGCAAAAGGTCAGTTCATTTTAAAAAAAATAAATAATTACTTTACACAAAAATTTGTTATCAGTTTTATAGAGTCTCCAAACAGTAATCAATTAGTAGTGACATTTTAATAATAATTTAGATTCTAGTTTTGAATTTAATTTTGTCATCAAGTTCTCGCCTACTACCACAAATTAATTTGTACACCTGCACAAACATTTACACTATACATATATTTTACTACATTATTTTTTTTTTAAAAAATTAAAATTAATTATACGACCTATTGTCTGGAGATATATGATTTAGGAACACTCAAGTTCCACTGGGTGACCAAAATGATATATGTAATTTTTTTTTCTGCTGGAAATTAATCCATGAACTTTTTTTACTCTTTCAACTTCTACATTGTTATGTAAATCATACAGCGTCAATAAATAAATGTTTAAAACATTTGTTTTAATTTATAAATCAAAATCGATAATTTGCATAATGCTTATTTATATAGTTTATTTTGCATTAACAATTGACTTAAAACTTATTATTATTGGTAAACATTACCTTTAGCAAGCCGAAATATACATTTTCTGGCAGAATAATTTTGAACTTTTTTTTTTCAAATTTTGTTACTCTTGCAGTTGTAAAATTGACACTTTGACAAAGTAATTGTATGTATGCTATCTGGTGTTTGAAATCCAAGTAGTTATTTGATAGCCAAGCACGACCGCTTGATGTGCTTTTGTGAAAAAACAATAAAATGTAATGTTACTGGCCAAGACTTTTACCTGCCTGGCTATCAAAAGATTACCGAAATCCATTTAGAGAACTCATGTGCGAATCATATTACTTCACTATTAACTACAATAAAGCTATGGCACACATAAATTATGTAACACTTATCATGCTAGTAAAACAAATGTTAGATCTTCCACCTACTTGCACAGAATTATGGTATACATGGCAGTTGTTGGAGGAACTTCAAACTCTGGAATTAGCAATGAGGTGGTTAGTGAGGAGACGGCTGCTAAAGAACAATATCATATGTCAGCATTGCGCTGAACAGTGTTCACTGGAAAGATATGCTGAAGGCACAGATAGTGTTAGATAGCAATACAGATGATGTCACCCCTGTATATCCATCAACATGATTTTTTTCCAGAAGTCATCTGCCCCTGAAAATTCTAATCTTTTATTGGATAAATAATTTGGTACCAGCAATGCCTTATTTTAATCCTATATACAGGAATTTTTTTTCAAATCTTTCACAATTTTTTTCAGAATTTATTATATGTATTGCTGAGAACTATGCATTATATTTCAAAATCATTCAGCCAGGAAGTGTATATTTTGACCTGCTAAAGATCATGTTTATCCTTATTATTATTTGTCAAAAGATAAAGTTCCTCTTACTAAATGACATCATACTCTTTAAATCCATTTTTTATCTAATCTACAGATACATGGTTATTTTCCTTTTAACTTTTTTTCTTTTCATGCCTCTTTTCTTCATACCTTCTACAGTCCAAACACATTTTTCCTAATTGCTCAATTCATTCTTTATTTTCCTTCATAATTTACTAAAGAAATAATTTTTTTCTTATTCTTTTTAACATTTTTATATATTGATCTTATTTTTCCAATATAACTTCTTTTCTATCAATTTTTATTGACACACTTTCTGTGTACTAAGACATATAGATAGATCTTATTGGTGTAATATCTATATTTATATTACTAATCCAGATCTTTAAGTTGATCAAACATACAAGTTTTATAAATTATATACATTTGACTATTAGTAAAAAGTATACGTATGCTTAGTATGTTCTAGAAAAATAGAATTACTCTAATTTGTGTATCTTATTAATAAAAAGAACTGTAAAGCAAGATGGTAGCCCATATTTTTGATAAATTTTCAGTTTTGAGGGCCTGTATTCTACCAAAGATATATTAGTTGTTAAATTAAAACAAAATTAATAAAATAATTATTAAATTTAAAAGAAGGAATAAATTCTGATAAATTTTATTAAGAAGCTTTATTTCAATTATATATATATATATAATAAATAAAGTTTGATATCTGTATTCGTTTCACAATATATGTAATACACAAATCAATATATATATATCAAAATACAGTACAATTTATATAAATTATAATCTTTTAGAAGTACTTTCGACTATACACTTTGTAGTCTTTATCAACTATATAACATTGAATAATCAAAACGAGACAACCCTTAACAATACCCATAGTTCAATTCAGATTTCCCACAATTCTGTTATCTTAACATTTGATGACTGGCGATTCATTAACATTTGACAATTTCTTGAAATCAACATAGCCTCTTTTATTTTACGTTTATTATGACAACGTTCAATTTGAATAATTTTCATATTTTTATAATCAAATTTAAATCCATATTGACAAGATTTATTATGATCAAATATAACAGATGATGAAGGTTTATTTACATCTGTTCCATATTGATTCTCTTTTTGAATTCTATTATATAAAAGCATATGTTCTTTTATTCTCTTCTCAGATGTACACTTAGATTCACCAATGTATTGTACGCCGCATCCACATATCAATCTATATATAATAAAATTTTGATTAAACTTTGAATTTTGAATTTTAGAATTATTAAGCAATCTATTTATGTTATTTGTAGAGAAAAAAGCAATATGACACAAACCATTATAAATTTTCCTAATAAACTTGACCTGCTCATCTGATATAAATGGCATTGAAATCCATTTCATTTTGATATTTTTATTTTAAATTTTATTATAGTGTTGATTTCTTTTAAATCCTTTAATAATATTAGCAATAGCATTTTTATAATAACCAATTTTCAACAAGTCATTAACAAATAAATGTACATTTTTAATTTTATCACTAGAATATTTGCATAATTTTTCATTTCAAAATAAGAATGATTTCAATCCAGACAGCTTATGACACATAGGTACATGTGATTCATATGGAATAAAACCTCTAGTTTCAATTGGTTTAACATGTGATTCATATGGAATAAAACCTCTAGTTTCAATTGGATTAAACCAATTGAAACTAGAGGTTTTATTCCATATGAATCGCATGTACCTATATGTCATAAGCTGTCTGGATTGAAATCATTCTTATTTTGAAATGAAAAATTATGCAAATATTCTAGTGATAAAATTAAAAATGTACATTTATTTGTTAATGACTTGTTGAAAATTGGTTATTATAAAAATGCTATTGTTAATATTATTAAAGGATTTAAAAGAAATCAACACTATAATAAAATTTAAAATAAAAATATCAAAATGAAATGGATTTCAATGCCATTTATATCAGATGAGCAGGTCAAGTTTATTAGGAAAATTTATAATGGTTTGTGTCATATTGCTTTTTTCTCTACAAATAACATAAATAGATTGCTTAATAATTCTAAAATTCAAAATTCAAAGTTTAATCAAAATTCTATTATATATAGATTGATATGTGGATGCGGTGTACAATACATTGGTGAATCTAAGTGTACATTTGAGAAGAGAATAAAAGAACATATGCTTTTATATAATAGAATTCAAAAAGAGAATCAATATGGAACAGATGTAAATAAACCTTCATCATATGTTATATTTGATCATAATAAATCTTGTCAATATGGATTTAAATTTGATTATAAAAATATGAAAATTATTCAAATTGAACATTGTCATAATAAACGTAAAATAAAAGAGGCTATGTTGATTTCAAGAAATCGTCAAATGTTAATGAATCGCCAGTCATCAAATGTTAAGATAACAGAATTGTGGGAAATCTGAATTGAACTATGGGTATTGTTAAGGGTTGTCTCGTTTTGATTATTCAACGTTATATAGTTGATAAAGACTACAAAGTGTATAGTCGAAAGTACTTCTAAAAGATTATAATTTATATAAATTGTACTGTATTTTGATATATATATTGATTTGTATATTACACACACACACACTCATATATATATATATATATTATAACATGGGAGGTGTTGAGACACTCAAAACAACATACTTAACATTGTTGTATTTTGATTCAAGTGTATTTCTTTTTGCCAGAAATTTTGTTGGTAAATTTTCATAATGATAAAAATTTAGGACCTTTGTGTCACAGAACATGATGCAGTGGACTATTTCCAAAGATATAGGATTCTGCCCTCCTGAAAAGTAAGCATAAATGATCATATGATTGCACATTGCCAACATGAATAAAGTGTAAATATTGTATTTGTTTTTTTTTCTGTTAATAAGTTAATATGTCAAGCATTGGTGGTCGAGAGGTCAGCGACAGCTGCTTTACAAGCAGTTGTCCTGGGTTAACGGGTTCACTTGCCAGCTGATGCTATGACACATGGGGAAAAAATAAGTTAATACAAAAAAAAAATAAACTGTAAATAATGTAATTAATTTTTTCACAATGATTTCTTTTTTTAAAATAACAGTAATAAAAAATACCCCTAAAATTGTAGACATCAAAAATATGTGTTGCTACCTTGATTTACTTGAATACTCATAAGTACCAAAGGGTTCTTAGCATAAAATAAATGGAATTAATCTAAGTATAACAAGAAAAGGAGAGGAGATACATTGGAAAAAATTAAAGTAATTTTATGATCTTAGAAAAATATTAAATAATATTTAATAACTGAATAAACCAACATTAAATACAATGACAATACCTATTTGGGAAAAAGAATCTGAAATATCATGTTGAAATATGAATTAACCTGTTAAAGTTAATAAGAAAATGTATATGGCAAATATAAAAATGGAGACAATTTTGTTGTATAAAATTTAAATCATAAAAGAAATATATTAGTTATTTAAAAATCTCTATATTTTTTTTATGTAAATTTGGAAAAAAGTAAATATCTTTTAATATAATTGATGAAGTTTACAAAAACCAATGCTCCTTTTACGATAATAAATGAAGTTCAATGGGGTGATGTTAATTTAGTTTTATTTTTACTAAATCACTCTCACACAAGGTATGGACTGGTTTCTATTCTCTTTTAACACCTTGTCGCATAGAAACCAGTTCCTACCTTGTATGAGAGTGGTGTAGTGAAAATAAAACTACAAAAATATTATTCATTAAACGGATAAGCTCTTGTCTAATAAATTACTAATAAAAGTTATTAATATGGTTTAACAGTATGATTTCTTAGTTTGGATAAAGTTCGCAGTTTTTATTTACATATCAGTGTTAAGAGCTAGTGTGGAGAGTGGTGGGTCATGTGAAAGTCTGTGTTCATATACCCTATATATTACATATATAGACACAGGTATATAATAAGCCTGTGCGTTTCAGTTATTAAAACATTTACTTTGTAAGTGTTCGTTATCCCTCGAACGAACTTGTATATAAACTATACAGTCCTATATATTTTCCTAAGATATAACTATATATTTGTTGTCA
Source organism: Epiperipatus broadwayi (assembly GCA_028023455.1). Classification (NCBI taxonomy): domain Eukaryota; kingdom Metazoa; phylum Onychophora; class Udeonychophora; order Euonychophora; family Peripatidae; genus Epiperipatus; species Epiperipatus broadwayi. The sequence goes on from JAQFVV010000120.1 coordinate 2,103,474, forward strand.
AATATTTTTCATGAAAATTGTACAATGGTGGATTGGTGAAAAAAAAAAAAAAAAATTTTTTTTTAATCAATGGAATAAACAAATTTTAAATTGATGATTTAGTTAATTTTATTAAAAGAAAATGGCCATATTGCAAACAAAAAAGAAATCATTATAAACTGCGATGGTATTATTATAAAAGTAGAATATGTATATAAATGAATGTGATGTGTGTTATATAAATATTTTATATTATCTGTAACTAATTTGATTTTTTGTAATGCTCTCTTTTGATAACAAGCAAATAAAGCGGACCAAATTTGTTAAATGGATTGGAACTTGTGATTTAATAATTTTATAAATTTCAAATGGCCCATTTATAATAACAACTATAAAGGTATCAATATTTAAATTGCATTTTTGTTCACTCTAAAGACAATTTATTATTTCATAATGGAAAATTATTATGAATAATTTACAGTAGTAGCCATTAATGGAATTTATGTTTCTAAAATTCATTTTTTATGACTCTAATTACATACAAATGAACTATTTGAATAAATAAAAAACCCTGCAGGTTAACCTATACAGATTACAATTTACGTTTTAATAATATATATATATTGGTAAAATATCCTTTTGCATATAATCCTATAAATAGTTTTCTGGATCTCTTTTTCAAAAGCCCATTGCCAATTATTTTATAAAATTTGTACAGTTATATAGTGGTGGAGTGAAGGTTATTCAAACTATCAATATTGGCAAGGAAATCAAGTGTTGAAAATTTTACAAGACAACACATATTATTAATTAATTGAGAATTAAATAATATATTTGGGCTAGAGATAATCTCTAGTTTAATGAATGATTAATAAAAGTTATTAATCTATTTATGTAAAAGTGTTTGATATCAAATTTGTTAGTGCAGAGAATTTGAACCATGTCAATTAAACTATAGTAATTTGCTATATATATATATACTGAATAAATGATGTAGATATATGTAAGAGATTGTGATCTGGGCCATCTGGTGAGTGCTGTTTTAATACAAAATATGCATCTTGGGGATCATTTATCTTTTTCACATTTTTGGTCATATGTTTCCAAATATTATAATAAAGTAGACCTTCTTGGGGATCATTTATCTTTTTTCATATGTCTTTGGTCATGTGTTTCAGAATATTGTGATAAAGTAGACCTTCTTGGTGATCAGTTATTATTTTCACTTGTTTGTGGGTATCTGTTTCAGGATATTGTGATAAAATAGATGTTTGAAATATAATATATTTATAAAGTTAAGTATATCTAAAAAATGAATATGTACTTAAAAATTACAATATGAGCTATATAGGTCTTATTTACTTATAAAAATTTTAAAAAATTGAAGTGAATTGGACATTTAAAAAATTCATCAAGTGTGTGAGAGAGGTTGGTTTTACTTCTGGGCTGATGGATGGCTGTGATAGGATTGACATAACATGAAATATACACTGACATAAGTATAATTAACTGTTTGAAATATATAGGTAAGATAGAAAAAATACTCATCAAATAAACAGCTGCATGGAAAAAATCTTTCTAATAACTTATCAATAAAAACAATGCAGTAAAAGATATTATTTGTTAAGCTTGCTAGTTTAAAGCCAATAAACATCACATGATCACCATTTCTTATGCTTGCTCATAACTGAGTAGGCACTAGATGGGAATTTTATCCATTGATTACTCTGGCTTGCACTGAGTGGCAATATGTATAGAGAGTTTTGCCTGTTTTTAATAAGCTTGTTAGTTATTGGGTAATAAGTCATTAAAGTTTTTGTACTTGTTTTATTTTTTTACCTCAAAATATCTAGATAAACATTTAGTTAGTTGTTCAGCAATTTCAAAAAACACCCTTAGTCTGCTGATAATTTGAAAAAATTTCCAAATTTTATAGGATTTGGATTCTAATCACAGATTCAATGCACTTACCATGGTAGAATCTGTAATATATATATAACTTTTGTGTGTGCAATGTGTATAAATGAAATTTGATTCCAAGCCTTCTTGTGAATTACACTGTATAATCTATATTTTAATACACAGATACAAGCTTATACATATGTGTATGGATTTCTCAGAAATAAAAAGTAAAGATTGATAATCAGAAATTAAAAAACAACTATAAATATCTTGGCTAGATTATTAATAGAAATGAAACAATAAATATCAAATTAAATATAAAATTAAATATGAAGGAAGTACTTTTGGTATGTTGAGAGTTGAACATTTAACAAAAGTGAAAGATAGAGATTTCAGATTGCTTAATAAAATAAAGAGAGATTTATGTTAAGAATAACAAGATAAGACTGCAAATTAAATACATGGGTGAAACAATAAACAGATAACAATGACACTAATGAAAGGATTAAAAAACTGAATGGAGTTAGGTAGAATATTTTACTACAAGAGATTATAATAGATTATCAGTAGACATTTTAAATTGTATCCCAAGAGATTGTAAAAGATCTAGAAAGAGGCCAAATGTGAGATGAATGAATGAAATAAGATAGTTTGCTCATATATTTTGGAGAAGAAAAAATAAACATATATTATAATATAATTTATTTTAAAAATTATATATGTCAAAAAATGATAATAATAATTAACAAATAAAATATAATAATGCAGTTAGGAAAAAACCAATGACACAGAAATAAAGTGTTTTTAAGAGAGCATCATATAGCATTCAAGCATATGGAAATATATCCAAAAAATAAGTTGGTAAAAATATTATTTTTCTTTATTATATCAGTGATGAAAATTGATGATAATAAAATGCAGGAGATATAGTATGAAGTTTTTTACATATCATATTGATTCCTGAATGTGTAAAATTACCATTACCTTATGTTATATATTTCAGTAAATTCTTTGCAAAAGACTTCATAAAAATGCAATGCCTTGTGATACATTGCATCATTCTTTCATTCATATCTCTCATTATCAAATTTAAATGCTTTTGTTTTTATCAAATATTTATCACACATCATGATATAATATTAGCAGCCTCATGAGCCCAAGTAACATTTGCACTATTTTCTCTGTTTTTTTTTACCACTTTGTAAATTGACAAATCATTGCTCTAATGTCATATTAAACTAGCATTGTTTTTATTGAATATGAGAAAACTCTTGATCTAAGCCACATGATAGAGACTTTGAAAAGATAAGAGTGGCCATCTTATCTTTGTACCTAAATGCAATTACATAGGCCAATCATAAGTAGTTTAGATTTAGAGTGTAACTATTTTATATTATTCACTTTACTTCCATTATAGTAGTTGATCACCATCTGTTTAAAATTACACTGTAAAACTGTGCTAATAAATATCTTATATATATTAATTCTAACATCTCTTATTATTAGCATGCAGTAAATGTTAAAATTGTGTGAGTGTTAATACCCTTAATAAAGAAAATGGAAGTAAAGTGAATAATATAAAATATTCACACTCTCAATCCAAAATACTTATGATTGGCCTATGTAATTGCATTTAGGTACAAAGATAATATGGCTACTCTTTTCAAAGTCTCTATCATGTGGTTTGGATTGAGAGTTACCTCATATTGAACAAAATCAACATGTGGAGTAATTGATTATTGACTGTTTAGAGTTACAGTTTGAAACTGAGCTAGTAAACATCTTAGTTAAAACTAAATCAAGTTTTTCATTTTGTCATATAAAGAAAGCATTTTAAGCTTTTTTTTAAATTTGGTAGAACTGCTTAGATTTATACATTGGAGTTACTTTAAATGAAATTTTATTTTGCATAATTCTCAATAAACAAAAAGAGTTAGTGTAATATTTTTGGATTATATACCATCAACATATCTACTAAATAAATGCATGCAAAAATTTTTTTAAATCCTGAATATAAAAAAATGACAGCTACAATGCAAATAAAGATAGGACCTGTGAGATGGACAAAATTTATATTTCTAAATTATTTTTTCAAACCATGAAGAAATTTTGAAGGCAGGAATATGATAGTCTTACTATACATATATGAATGTTTAATTTTTATTTTGTAGGAGAGGGGCAAAACAAACATCTATATATGTGTAGAAATCAATTAACTTTGTGATCATCTTATTCATCTTATTTTGGCAACTTTGTCTAATTATAAAACTCATTTATGCATGTGCACACATATGTACACACATATAATTAAATAATTTTAATAAGCCTGTAAATAAATTACAATTATTAAAGATAATAACGTGAAAGCTAAACACCTTCAAACAGATACGCTTTAAAAATGCTTAAATGACAGCCAATCAGATGGAATAATGGCATCACATGGGACTCCAAGTTCTAAAACACAAGCCAGAACTATTAGAAAAAGATATAATACTAAAAATATAAATTTATTCACGGAATAAGAACTATCATCATGATTTGTATTGAAAATTGTAATCTGGGATGATTAATGTTAGAAAACTCACCATTAATACAAAGTTTCCACATTTTCAGATGTTAATGATTGATTTATTTACTGTATAACAACATAGATGCCACTTAAAAGTGGCCATCTTTTATCTAAATGTTAGATTGGTATCGTTATGAAAAACTAGGTGATATTCGATTTGTTAAAAGTGATTATTTGTTTTCTTAACGCATGAATTACTGTAGTAATATTAGTTCATGTAATTCTCCATGAATATATATACACACACATATAAGCCAACTTTAATGAAATAAAACTAATTTGCAGTGTTGCAATTTTTAAGAGTGTCCGAAAAAATAATACTAAAGCTGACTTCAAAAATTTACCTAGAAAGGTGGTTTTTCATCTGCTTCAAATTATTCGCTTCATAAAATTTGTGCACTTATAGTTCAGTGTTATTATTTTCTAAAAGATGAGGAACATATTGATTGCTGTTTTAATCTTACTAGTTTTTAAAAAGTTATAGAACATCTTTGATAAATAGATCGTGTATAACCCACTTCGTACAATAAATTTGGAAGATTATTAGCCCTATATGCAATTAATAGTTAAAATATTCATGTTGCTATGATGAATTACCTTCTTTCTTAGTTTGTTGAAATACAAGATCAATAGATTATAATTTAGGTTATATCTCAATATCTATGATTGTATTTCTACCCCCCCCCCACCCCCAAAAAAAAATCTGTCATAATGCTGCTAATTATTTATAGCAAAAATTGTTGGCAAATTTTTTTCATCTCAAGTTATATCAGATAGTGTTGGGATGTTAAGTCTGAAAATAAATTCTTTAAATATTATATTTAAAATTTAAAGAATATTCTATAAATCAGAGTTTAAGAATGCAAACAAAATATAATTCTAAGGAGTGTAAATATGAAATTCTTTGATGGTAAGATTTCAATTTGTATCTAATAAAAGTAATACAAGAACTATTTTATGAACTTAGATAACATCTTGATATCTGTATCATGAAGCTGTCTATAAGCTATTTCAAAGACTACTGTCATAAGAATACAAACTAAATTGGAAATAATATATATTAAAAGCCTAAAGCTTGAAATATTATCCGCATGACTTTATATCAGCTAAGATGTTTATGAATATTAAAACTCACAAAGAAGGTTTTCCTTTAAGATTAATTTTTGATTTTACTGGCAATGTTATTGAAGGGATTTGTAAGTTCTTGAATAATTTTTTTAAACAATTTGCCAATTTGCGTCATTATAATGTTTTTTTTTTCTTTTGAGACTTTTGGTAAAATTACTTATTTTAAAATGGAAATTAATTAGGTATTTGGTAGTTTAGATATTGAGAACATGTCATCATCATCATCACCATTTTCAACCAGTACCAATCCATTGCAGTATAAAGGTCTTTCCAAGTTCAATCTGTTTTCTCCAATCTCTAGCCTCTCTTCTCCACATTACACTAGCATACTTTTTTATTCTATCCATCTCACATGTGGTATATTTCTAGGTCTTTTACAATCTCTTAAAATCTGGTTTAAGACTTTAACTGTCCATCTATTATAATCTTTTCTAGAAAATATATCCAGCCCAACTCCAGTTTCTTAATTCTTTCAATGATATCAGTAACATCTTTTTGTTCTCTCACTCATGTATTTCATTTTCAATCTCTTCTTGTTACTCCTAACATACATCTCTCCATACTTCATTGAGAGGTCTAAATTCTCAGCATTGCTTTTCTATCAAGGGTCCAAGTCTCAGATCCATAAGTAAAAGATGGTAACACACCTTTATCAAAAACCATCCTTTTCAAACATATAGGTATATTTCATTTTAATATTTAATTATTTCTACCAAAAGCACTCCAACCTAGTGAAATTCTATGATTAATTTCATCCTTTATGCTTTGATCTGTGGTAATAGTCTGATCAAGGTATTTATAGTTAACTTCTTCTAACTCATTATTATTAATCTATTTCTTCTTTTGAAAAAAATCCATTAAATGTTATTTTAATCATTTTAACATTTAGTTTTAATCCTACTTTCTTATTTTCATCTGCTAATTTTTGCAACATTTCCTGAAGCTCTAAAGCATTATTTGCTAAAACAACCACATCATCTGCAAAATCTAGATGACTTAAATAATCTCCATTTACATTTCTTCCTTTAACTTCCCATTTTAATTCATAAAATATATCTTGCAAAACTGCTGTAAAATGTTTTGTTCATATGGAGTCACCTTGTCATACACCCTTCTCAATGATAATCTTTTTAGTATCATTATGTAATGTAATTGTTACTGTTGCATTTTTATAAATATTTTTTCCAGAATATGACAGTATCCAGGGTCTATCCAATGCTTTACACTAAAGAAATACTTATAGGATCAAATACCATTTCATAATCTACAAGTCCAAAGCATAGGGGAAGTGTTGTTAGCTGAGAGGTCATCACACCTGCCTTGCAAGCAAGTAGTTGGTTGCAGACAGGTGTGGGTTCGCATCCTGGCAGATGATATGACATATGAGAAAAAAAAATCCAAAGCATAGTGACAACTCTTATTGATTGGTCCTTTCTATAACTTCGCTTAATACTCGGATATGATCCATTGTCACTTTTAAACTTAGCTTTTTTTTTGTGGTTGGTTAAATCCAAAGTTTGCTGTAGATGAGTTGTAATTATTTTGGTAAAAAATTTGTATAGAAGTAATAAAATACTGATAGATCTGTAATTTGTGATATCTTCTTTACCACTTTTTTAAAATATTAATATTATTACTGCATTCTTCCAATCATCTTATATATCTTTATCATTTAGACAATTTGGTATATAACTTTGTCAAAAAGTTTTGTATTTCTTCACCCATTTCTTTTAAGATATAAATTATAATTCCATTATTACATGGAGCTTTTCCTTTCATAAATTTAATTGCATATCTCACTTCTTCATTTAAAATCCTGAAAATTCAGAAGATATAGTAGCTGTAGGACATACTTTTTTTGTTCTTTATTGCTATGTGATTTTTGATAGAACTCTTCTACACATTTCATGATGTCTTCTCTCTTTTTAGTAATAGTTCCATCTTTTTTTTCTTATTGCAAAAATAAGTTTCCTACCAATACTAAAATGTTGTTTTACACACTCGAGACTTTTATTCTTTTCTATAACTTCCCTTACTAGTTCACAATTATATTTTTTTATGTGTTTACCATTTCTTTTTTACATCAAACTGTTAATAGATTAAGTAATATTGAGATTCTTATTTCTTCATTGATTAATAATGGATCGTTGTCTAAGAATAAAATTAAAGTTATTAAAGATTTGCTCTTATTATTGAAGGGTTCTGTGTATTTTATTTATAATAGTAAGTTTATAAGACTAGGGAGAATGGATAATAGGTTATACATATATATAATTTGTTCAATTTATATTAAATATTTGGGGAAAAATTAATTATGATTGTGTATATATTTAAAGTTATTTGTTAGATATATTCATGATTGTTGTTTGTAGTTGAAAATGAGAAATTAAGAGTTGTTAGATAAATTAAAATTTTTAGATTTATTGATAATAAGAAATGTAAAGAATAATTGGTATGTAGTCATTATGTTAAAAGTAAGGATTAAAATCTATAATTAAACATGATGGCTATCAATCTGTCTCTCATAAAGTAGCTGCTTTCAGAAATTATTACTATAGAAATCAGAGATTAAATAGTACCATTAGGTATGCTTTGTTTCAAAAGGTAAATTCTATAAAAAATTATTTGAATTTGGCTATTCTGATAAATTTATTAAGGGTATTTTATTTAATAGCAATTATATAGTTCTATTAGGAATTTTAATAATGTGAAGAATAAAGAAAAATATGATTTATTTCTTTGCTTTTTAAAGTCTCTTCTTATAGAATTTTAAGTAAGAATATTAATTTGTTTGTAATATGAAAATTGCTTGGAAAAATGAGTATTACTTGGAGTAATTTACTAAATAATGAAAAGGAGTTTTTTGATAAAAAATTTATTTCTGGTATAGTGCATATTATCTCTTATTTTGTAAAAAGTTGTATATGGGTCAGATTAATTTGAACTTAAATAAAAAAATAGAAGTTCATAAAAATAGAGTTAAAATATATATATTAATTCTGCTTTATATATCCATGAAAGAGATACTGGCTATATTAATAGATTTGATAAGATTAAGGTTGTCTTTAAAAGAAATGAAATAGAGAGAAGAATTTAAAAATCAGTACTGATTTAGAGTGTGATCATGGACATTTTGAATCCTAGGATTGCCCAACACCACCGCTGACACATCCAAACATTAATGACATTGAAAAGTCCACACATGGTAACAATATGATCATTCATTACAAAATCACAATTTACATTAATAATTAAAAAATTAAAGCACAAATTTTATACAATTATGTTTGATCAAATCACATGACTACAATATACAAAATATAAAAAATGGGAGGAACAAATACATTTTGAAATACTAGAAACATATAATTTCCAAAATATAAATTTAAAATAGTTAAACAGAAAAAGTAATGGGCACCTATATTAATTAAAAAACCACATGTTCAATCAGCATAAAATTGATCAAACCAAGCTTATAATTTCAGAATACTAAAAGCTTATATAATTTCTAAAATTAAACAGGCAAAACTCACTATATGTATTGCCACTCACTGCAAGCTAGAGTAATCAATGGATGCCAGAAGGCTTGTGCCTAAAATACCCATATAGTACCTACTCATACAATATCCCCAGACTAGTTTCTGGCTTGTGGCCTTCATCAGCTCATGCCAGAAACTAATCTGGGGATATTGGATGAGTAGGCACTAGATGGGAATTTTATGCACAAGCCTTCTGGCATCCATTGATTACTCTAGCTTGCAGTGAGTGGCAGAAGGCCAAAAGTCAGAAACTAGTCTGGGGATATTGTATGAGTAGGCACTATATGGGGGATTTTATGCACAAACCTTCTGGCATCCATTGATTACTCTAGCTTGCTGTGAGTGGCAATATGTATAGTGAGTTTTGCCTGTTTTAATAACAGCTATAAGCAAGAATAAGAAATGATGATCATGTAATGCTAATTGGCTTAGAACTTCTAAAATATTAATTTTATTCAAATATAGGCCTATAACCACATGTTGAAATAATGTAAATACAAATTTATTCAAATATAGGCCTATAATCACATGTTAAAATAACGTAAATGTTGAATAAATGTAGAAACAACTTCCAAAGTATATTAATTCTACAATTAATAATAAATCATATTTTATCTTAACATTAATCAAAATAATAATTGTCTAAAGTAAAGAATATTAATTTTATATTAATAAAAAATTAATAAATCAAGTTATTATCTTAACAAAGTGAGTACTGTTGTGTGCTTCATTTTTCACATCTTAATGACCTCACATGATCAGTGTAGATCTGATATCATATTGGAGATCAAATGTGAACAACACTATTTTGTCTTATCTCCATTTTTTGTTTCTAACTACATGGACAAACGAAGCATACAATATTAGAGTTTCTTTCAAGTAAGAAAGAATCCGATTAATTGTAAAATTAATGTTTTATTTCATATGGTTATGGGCATATACTGTAATAAAATTCATATTTTAGAACTTATAAGCTTTTAGTTTTTTGAAATTATAAGCTGGGTAGGATCAATTTTACGTTATTTCAATATGTGTTTATGAGAATATATTGTAATAAAATTTGTATTTTAGAACTTATTGGTTTTTAGTTTTTCAAAATTATAAGCTTGGTATGATCACTTTTACATTGCATATATTGTATTTGTATTTTAGAAGTTATAAGTATTTTGAAATTATAAGCTTGGTTTGATCAGGTTTCTGCATTTTTGGACAATACTTTGTATCATTGAAAACATACTTCCCTCTCTCTGCATTCTTTGGCATTTTGCACCATCATTATTGTAATAAAATTTATATTTTAGAATTAAGAATTTGCTCACTGCCATTTTGTATACTAAAATTCATATTTTAGAAGTTATAAGCTTTTAGTTTTACATAATTATAAGCTTGGTTTGATCAATTTACTTTATTTCAACATATGGTTATAGGCATATATTGTAATAAAATTCATATTTTAGAAGTTATAAATTTTTAGTATTTCAAAATTATAACCTTGGTTTGATGGAACTTCTGTATTTTTTGGACAATATTTCATATCATCAAAAACACCTTTCACTCTCCCTGCACACTTCAGCACTTTGTGCTGTCATTATTGTAATAAAATTTGTATTTTAGGAGTTATAAGCTTTTAATATTTAGACTGCACTCACCACCATTCTGAATTTTAAGGACTGCCCAATATCACTACTGAAACATCCAAATAACATCGTGTGTATTATTCAATGCCATTTATTACTTGAATTGCCAATGGTGGTTTAGGGCAGTCATTAGAACTCAAAATTTTGGCAAGTGAACTCTAAATTAGCACCAAAAATTTTTATTATTAACAATTTTTCATTCTGAAACAATTAACTTGTTTGAAAGTTTTCTTAATGTTAAGGGTGAATGGAATAAAATACAGAATTATATATATACTGTAATAATATGGAGGTATAGTAAGATGAGGAAATAAGATGGTCATCCCTGAGATGTTATAAAAAATGTTAAAATAATGTTCAACATCAAAAGTATAAGTAAGATATAATATTATAAGAGATATTAAAGGATGATATTAAAGTAATGTTCAATATCACAAAAATATATAAGTAATTTTATATATAATGAAAATGATCAAAAGATCTCTGTAAGATCAATGAGTCACTCTTCAGACCAAGTAAAAGTATAATTAACCATACATCAACCACCATTATAAATAAGTAAAAAGTCAACCATCAACATCATTGATGGGAATATCATAATCAAAATAAATCAATACAAAAAATCAGAATAAAATCAACAGTCTATCTGGTCTGGATTGGAAATGGGTCTTCTGTAGACCAGACTAACTATTTAGCTTTTTTTAGCTTGGGCACAATTATTTAAACCTTAATTTGGATGCACAAACTTAAGTGGTAATCCATCAGATTACATAAGAATAAAAACAATAATGTTGGGACATTAAAACATGCTGATCATCATCAATTCTCTGGACACTTAGTACCATTAATTACTGGTCAACTATAAACTTAATTTTTAATAAGACTAAACTAAAATATAATGTAGTGCAGGGGCTTTAAAATGTATTCTCTTTTGCACCACCCAGGATGATGATTTATCATCTCTGAATACCCCAAACCACTAATATATATCTCCACTTATATATCAGCTATTGTACATGAATCTAGCTCAGATTAACACACTCATTTACTGTATATGACCAAGACATGATGGAATCAGATATTCTAAAAATATTTAGAACTACTGTAATAATTTTCCTAATTGAACACAAGTTTATTAACAATGAAAATTTAAAAAATATTTAGGTCTAAAATAAGGCTATGCATATCAATTAATCCTTCTGATTTGGATTACCATACAATAATAATAAAATTATCACATTGTGATTTACATATATATGATTTACAAAATTACTATACACAATTCAAGTTATTACATTATGATTTATATGAGTAATACATTAGGTTTATTTAAAACTCATTTAGCACACAGGCATGTGGATTGATGTAAAATGAACATGTTTGAATATATCAAAATAATAAAATTATTAAAAATATATTTCATAATTAATTCCATTAGAAAACTATACATAAAATTCATACATACATGTGCATCTATAAACATATAGATGATATGAGTTAATACTATTAATCAATCTTTTTTCAGTCAATAAAAATATTTTCTTTTACCTTCTTTTTTAAACAAAAAATAAAGTCAATTTTTTGACAGGTAACTCAAAAGTTTTTTTATATGACATGTTACTCTAAATTAATTAATTAATTACATCTTTAATTAATCTAAAAAGATTTTTGAAGTCCTCTTTTTCATTTTTCAAAATAAATTGTCCATGAATCAATCATTACTTTTAGATTTTAATTCAGTTCAAGCAAAATTTACTTGTTATCTTTTAAAATATATAGATTTTTAAATGTCATTTTTACCAAAAAAATATTTAAAATTTCAGTCTCATTATATATAATACTACTCATCATTATATATACATTTATCTGTGCTTCTCATTGTAAGTTAGTCTTGGTAAGACATGTATAACTGAGGATTATCATAATCAGGAAGGTATAATTAGCTATGTTGGCATTCTTTCTTTTGTCTATGGCTTGATGAACTTCAGGCCAGCAAACTGTCTTCTAGAACACATTTGACAGGCTAATTAATTCATTTTGAGTTGACCCAATTTTCAAGTGTATCAAAATTCCAGTATATAGAACTAGTAGATGGCTCATTGCTGAATCTACTGGATTGACTTCAGCTACATCTTCATAGGAGCAATTTTTATTTTCATAATTCTCCAAACACCAATTTTGCTAGCCAACTGATTCACAAAAATATTAAGACAAGAACTGTCTTCCAATAAATTACTATTCAAAACTTTGCAGCTAACTCTTGGCCATTGCTTCCCAAAATATTAAAACCAGACTTTTTGGGCCAGCTGTTACAAAAACTGCAAGCCAAACTGTTCTTTTCAAAAACTACTATGCAGACTGTTCTAATCTCTTTATCCAACCCCTTTATAGACTTGGACTGGAGGCAATAAAAACACATTACAGATCTGTCTAATCTTGATTAAAATCAATTTTAATCAAAATCTACTTTTAGATTTTTACTAAAATGTGATCTATATATTTTAACTCTTTTCAAATCACTAATCCTTTCAAAATCAAGTTTGAAGTTCTATCAAGGTATGATATACATAGATTTTTTAAAATAGATAATTTACCAATTAATTAAAAAGATTTTCAAAAATAGATAATAGACATTTTTACAATTATCCAAAAACATGCTTATTTTTAAATTTCAAAATTAGTTACCAATAATATTTAGACCTTTTTTAAATGTTTTAATTTATAATAAAATTGTTTTAAATTTGGATATTTAACCCTTTATAGACATTATTATTTTATATGAAATGTAAAAAATATCTACAAAAATTTGTCTGTGTTTATTTCTACTTTTCCTTTACTTTATATATATGCACACACACCTATATTACTGTGCACCATGTAACCCAACTGGCTACAATACATAATATTTAAATACAAGTATATTATCTATACTGAATATAAGCTCCCTATAGACATCCACTCTATCTTATACAATCAATACACATGACCACATACATGTGAAAAAGATAAATGATCCTAATTTATGTATTTCATGCTGAATCAGAACTCATCAGTTGGTCCAGATCATCACCTATCACATATATATAATCAGTGCTCAGACTATTTGAAGATAGAAAATCTTTAAACTTTAATGGACCGACTTTAATTTTATCCACCCTCTAACTCTTCAGCAATTCATATATTGAAAATATGATGATGGAATGCTCAAAGCCCTTGATGATGCCAATGTTATCATAATACCCATATTGACATTAAGCCTGTCTATTAAAGTTTAAAGATTTTCTGTCTTAATATAGACTGAACACTGATTATATATAAATGTGGGAGATAATAATCTGGACCAACTGATGAATACTGGTTCAGCATGAAATATGCATATTGGAAATTATTTATCTATTTCACATATATATGATCATCTGTATTGGTTGTACAAGATAGAATAGATCCCTGTAGGGAGTTTGAAAGTCCAAGTTCTAATCCCTTCTAATTACCTTAAGCTCACTTGTATTTAAATATTACATATTCAGCCTATATTATGGCCATTCCTTTTCATTGTATTTAAATAGACAAATTAAGGTTCTATGCATGACTTAATATCAACATGAAGATGACAATAATATTGGCATATCAAGGGCTTTAACATTCCATCATCACATTTTCAATGATATGGATGGCTGAAGAGTTGGAAGGTGGAGAAGATTGAAACCTGCCCATTAAAGTTTGAAGATTTACTATTTTAATATAGACTGAGCATTGATTATATATATATTGAAGATGATGATCTGGACCAACTCATCAACTTTCTAATAAAATTGTGTCATGATATTTTATTGATTTTAAATAAGAAGAAAATAATTTTATTTTTAACTACAAGTTTTAAATTTAATATTAAAGATTTAAATAAGGACAAATTAATATTACTTTAAATTGCCAGATTTAAATACAACTGCAACTTTAAATAAGAAGGAAATACCATTATCTTTTATTGTAAGTTTTAAATGTAATATTGGAGATTGAAAATAAAAATAAATAATATTATTTTTAATTGTAAGTTTTATATGTTATATTGGAATATGTGTGTCATCTTGATATACCTGACTTAAACTTTTATATATATGCATACATGAACATACTTTATATTATAACACCAATTAATCTGTTATTATTTCTGCTGGATTATTAATTTACATATTAATAATAATCACATATCTATGATAAGTATCTCACAGGTGTGTATACTTCAGCCGATTAGCACAGTACACACGCATTACAATAGACTGAAGTTCAAACTAGGGTATGAGGGTAGGTGAAGAATGAGGAAAGGTGAAACTAAGATTTGCAGAATGAATCTTACTATTTCAATATTAAAAGATTTTAACAACAAGTTAATTTTGACAAATAATGTTATAATAGACACTGTTATTTTTTTCTTTTTATTATGGTCAAGTGTATTAACTTTTATTTTTAAAAATAAAACACAAATGAATAGATCAAAAGACTTTCTGCATATTTCTTTATAATAAATAACTAATTAGTGTGTAAAAATAATCAAAAATACTTTGTAAACAAGCAAATAATATTTTTCTGAAGGTTTGTGATTATGGTGTTCTATCTGTATTTTTATATTGGATTATTTCCATCATCTAATATGCGTGATGAATGTCTTTAGAAAAGTTTAATTTTATTTAAATATTCCAAAGGCATTCAACTGTTAGTAATATCACAGCAAACAACGGTTAGTAATATCACAGCAAACAGGTTAGTATATGCACAATGTTTTGAGAGGTATTTTTCTCCCCTCTTCTTCAGGTGTTGCTGGCATGACCAGTGACAGTACTAGCATGGGATTCAAACCTGTGTCCTTAGATTCTTGATTATTGAAATTTAAGGTAACACTCTAACCAACTGAGATAAGTATATGAAATTACTACATACTGTTGCCTTTGGAAGGATGGCTCAGTTGATTAGAGTGTTACCTTAAATTTCAATAATCCAGAATCTAAGGACCCAGGTTCGAATCCCATGCTAGTACTGTCACTGGTCAGGCCAGCAACACCTGAAGAAGAGGGAGAAAAATACCTCTCGAAACATTGTGCATATAATAACCTGTTTGCTGTGATATTACTAACAGTTGTTTGCTGTGATATTACTAACAGTTGGTGCATTTACTAACCTGTTTGCTATGACATTACTAACAGTTGAATGTCTTTGGAATATTTAAATAAAATTAAAATTTTCTAAAGACATTCAACATGCATATTAGATGATGGAAATAGTCCAATATAAAAATACAAGCAAATAATATATTCATTATACTTCAATATCTTCATGTGAAAACTAAAGCATGCTCTCTGGTCATTTCTATCTGTCAAAGAACAAAGAAATGTTTTGGTTTTAGTCACAGTTGATAGGATTCTGACCTCTTCAGATATTTTTCTAACTGTAAAATCAATAAAAACACATTAAAATCTATTTTTTTAAAAGAAAAACTGTGGGTTGTTATCACTTAGAATAATGTTAATAAAACAATCTAAAGTTAAAGTCCAACAGTACATTTCTAAGGACATTTTCAATAAATTTTAACATAAGGGTTATCAGGTTAATAATTGTTAAACTAGTAATCAATTATGCAAAAATGGAGATAGAATCTCAATTTTAATAATCTTATTTTAATAGTCCAACAAAAATTAATAATTATAATATGAAATTAGCATAGCTTAATGTATACGTAATTAAGAGAAACAAACTAGTCCTTCTGAGACTATAAAACATAATATCCTTTGTGTTTAAAAAAATGACAAATAGAATTAACTTATCGATTTTTTTTGTTTTTGATATTTACAACATTATGCTTGAAATAATTAGTAAGCATTCAGAGTAAATTTAATATGCCAGCCAGATTAAAATATCATAATAATATTAAATTTATGTATTATGCAAGGATGGAAACAGAATCTCCTTTATAATAATCTTGTTTTAACAATCCAAGATAAATAAAAAAATTACCTTAATGGATATGTAATTAAGAGAAATAAATCATTTTTTCCAGGCTATAAATAAATAATAAGTACAAATACTTACTTACTAGACCATATTTTCATTGGATATTCTAAATTCACTTTTAATTTTTATTAATATTGGCAAAGGTAAACTTAAAAACAGCAAAAACTTAAAGAATAGGTGGATTTATTCTACTCTAAATTATTTCTTGTCTGAAAGAGAATAATTTGCTCCCATTACATATATATATATATATACATTAAGCTATGCTAATTTCATGTTCAAATATATAACCTCAATATACACAGTTCTTGGAAAATCACTTAATGTCTGCTTTTTTTTTGTCTTCAGTTGATAATGATTATAACATAATCAAAAGTACTTGTTTAATATATATATTGTAACGTTTATTTATATATGTTGCAAATATATTGGCATTTGGTAAAAGCTAAAAAATCAAAGTAAATTTAGATTTTTTTTTGACTAATTTACTTGATAAGTAATTTATTTCAAATATTTTTTTAGTCTGTTAGAATAAAATTATTTCTAATACCAATTTTCATTTGTGCGTTATTAATAATAAAGTTATTATTTTTTTAGTATTAAATTTATTATTAGTTTAATAAGATTTAAAATGGAATTTACCTTTGCCAATATGTTTGAATAAACCCAGGAATAATAATCTTAAAAAAATAATTCTCGTTACGGTATGATGTAATACCGATTAGCTTAAAAGTATTTTTTTATTATTTGTGAGATGTTATATGGTGATTTCAGCAAATTCTTAGGAATTCTGGTGCCCAGATTAAATAAATTAAAAGCTGATTTCATCAATAGCACAATTCTCAACAATTAATAGGCCGAGTTGATCAGGAAATATAGCTATGTTTTTAGAATAGAAATATAACTTTCTTCTTTTTTGACATAGCTTGATCAACTCATGCACAGTTTATATTAGCGTGTAGAGGCCTAGCAAAACGTAAAATGTTATAATGGCGACCCAACTTGGGCTTTGATTTAACAACTACAACCTGAGATAAGTTGTAATGATAAAGAACGTTACAACGATGACCCAAAGAAACTCACAGCCGAAAAATAACTAGTAATTTTTTTAAAAAAAATTATAAAAACTAACTAACTAATTAAACCCTGATTATTAAAATATAAAAAATATTTTTTTAAATATGACTTCCAGAAAGAAAAAAAATGTATGTATATTTTTTTTGATATGTCTAAAAAAAAAAAACACGATCGTGGCTGATGTAGATGTAAGTCACAAGTATTTGACTGGGTAGGCGGTTACTGAAGAGGGGAAAAACATAGCCCCAAGTTCTAGTACGCAGTATATTAACATAAGACCACCTTTATATGGCCATCAGACTATTTCTAGCAGGGATCCCAATAAAGGGGA
Organism: Epiperipatus broadwayi; assembly: GCA_028023455.1. Lineage (NCBI taxonomy): Eukaryota > Metazoa > Onychophora > Udeonychophora > Euonychophora > Peripatidae > Epiperipatus > Epiperipatus broadwayi. Next base: position 2,121,639 of record JAQFVV010000120.1, read on the forward strand.
AGGCGGACCAAGTTGCCACGAGCCTGTAAGACTCAAAATGATGAGCAATGCTTGTTAGTGCTTATAACTTGGGCTTCTTATCTTTAATATTACATTAAAGCGGAAAGAACACAGATGAATGTTGAAATATTTTCCATTCCCGCCATGTTAGACCTAAAAGTGGGCGTTAAAGCCGAATGTCGCTTGTTGAATGAGTCTACGGAATATATCAGCATGCTACTGCTACAAAAAAACAACAACAACAACAACATGAATATGAATTTAAAAAACTTAAGAATAAAATTAGTGTAAACCCCTATTTTATTCTCATCTCCTGGCACTGTGGTATTGTAACGTTTATTTATATACGTTGCAAATATATTGGCATTTGGTAAAAGCTAAAAAAAAAAAAGTAAATTTAGATTTTTTTTTTGACTAATTTACTTGATATGTAATTTATTTCAAATATTTTTTTAGTCTATTAGAATAAAATTATTTCTAATACCAATTTTCATTTGTGCGTTATTAATAATAAAGTTATTATTTTTTTAGTATTAAATTTATTATTAGTTTAATAAGATTTAAAACGGAATTTACCTCTGCCAATATGTTTGAATAAACCCAGGAATAATAATCTTAAAAAAATAATTCTCGTTACGGTATGATGTAATACCGATTAGCTTAAAAGTATTTTTTTTATATTTGTGAGATGTTATATGGCGATTTCAGCGAATTCTTAGGAATTCTGGCGCCCAGATTAAATAAATTAAAAGCTGATTTCATCAATAGCACAATTCTCAACAATTAATAGGCCAAGTTGATCAGGAAATATAGCTATATTTTTAGAATAGAAATATAACTGTCTTCTTTTTTGACATAGCTTGATCACCTCACGCGCAGTTTATATTAGCGTGTAGAGGCCTAGCAAAACGTAAAACATTATAATATATATATATATATTGTAACCATCCAATATGTACAGCTTACATACAAATCACCCAAGAGCAATCACATATACATTATACATTTTGATGTCACAGATTAAACAATATTTTTTTATAGCTTGATAAGATCAGCTAGATACACGAGATTCCATCATACTCTAATTAACTTATTGAGTGCAAAGTAATGGTAAATGTTAAACATAATGAGATACTACAATTTATTTACATATATATATATTATTCACAATATACATGATAGCATAACTGGGCTGTCAATTTTTAAACAAGTTGATATGCTTAATGATTGATGGATTCTATTATTAATGCGATTTTTAGATACTATGCAGTATGATACATTCTTAATTGTTTCTTCAACAGATATAAACTTGCCATATAGACCAATGGTTGTAGCTAATTATAATTATTATAATTTTAACATTTAATAAACTTACAGTCTGAGGATACAATAAATTTATAAACTATTTAAAGAACTGGACTGCTTTAATTACTTTCAGGCTGTAATGGAGGTAATTAATTAAATGCTATATGAGCAAATATAAAATACAAGAAAAATATATTTTGTTACATTATTTATGAAGAAATAAATATATGTGAACTATGAACATACTATGCACTAGGAATTTTTATCTATATACTATTGTAAAGATACTAATAAGAGGGGCCACATACCATTGCTCTAAGTAATATAATGAATGTAAGAGACTGGAAATTACAATTGGTATTATAATCATTTATGAATTGATAAACTACAAATGAATTTCATATATAAACAAAACAGTCCAAAGTAAAGTTACAGCCGTTGACTTATATCAATACATACAATCCCTAAGCATGGGGGATATTTTGCTTAAAACAGTAAACTATTAAATGATAATAAAAAACAGTTTTAATTTATTCTGTCTATGCAGCCTGTTTTATATTTGCAAGCAGTGGAAATGACTGATTTTAAAATATGAAGCAGAGAGTGCGTTAATAAGCTAATTGCTTTTTATAAAAAAAATATTCCTTTTACGCTGCCTGAATTGTGGCATGATTAAATAAAGCAAAATAGTAATGTCATACTAGTTTATAAAAAACAGATTTACAAAATCAATAATAACAATAATTTATAAGATATTTTCAGGATAATGGAGATAAATAGTTAATGTTAATACTATAAGAATACATTTTTAAGTTCATACTCATTCCCTTTCATCATTAAGAGTTTGAGCAAGTATTGGTATACTTTTAGCAGACTTAGTTTATTCAACCATGGCTATGGAAGCAGTAGACTTTAATCATAATTGTCTGACAGCCACAGATAGTAGTTTACTTGTTGATTAATGGCTAGTTTTTCCCTACAGAAGTAGACACTTGAAGTTGAGGCATATAATGGACCCAATGCTGTTTTCATATTAGTTGATGGCTCCTTGATCTTCAGTTTGTACTCTGTTAGCTATCCAGAGAGTATCAGATGCAGCGTCTCTACCCTTTTATTGTATTTTTCAACACCAGGCACCATAAATATACTGAAACACAATCAAGAAAGATCAATGCAATAAATCAATCAAAGTATCTCAGCAATAATACATTCAGCAGTAATCATACAGCAATCCAAGTATATTGAGCACAATGAATTATAATCATTATTTACAGTTCCTGGAGTTGGCTTTATCAGCAAAATCAGATCCATTGACCTATTGTTGGGAGATAACTCCTGAGTTCCATTTTGGTTTGTGGCTTATTTGTCCAATTGTGACTTTTACAAATTTTTATCTATGAAAGGGATTACCAGAATAAATTATATCATATACTTAATTCCTTAATTAATCGATCTGTTTATAAGAATTTTTATTACATTATCTAAACCTTTACTTTTAAAATAAAATTATAATTAATAATACTGTATACATTGAGAAGGATGTAAGACAGTGGGACTCCATATCTCCAAAACTTGTTGCAGCAGTGGCCAAGTCCTGGTAGCTTGCTAAATCATGAGGAATATGTTAGCCAAAGCTAAAAGTAAACCTACAGTGCTTCTATGATGTCTATATCTATATAACAATGTAAGAGTTGGGTGCATAATCAGGCTCAAAGATATGGAGGTTAGCATGCTTGGATGTAACCTAATACTGAATAATTATTTAATATGAGAGATATAACTAGTTTACCATAGGTCTACTTACACATGCTATGGCACATATTAAAATATTAATAAAGATTATTATGGTGCAAAGTGGGTCATTATTTATGGGCTTCAGCATCGAATGCTCAGTGCCCTATGACCAAACGACTTGCCACAAATATAAGAACATTAAAAGTGTAGGGAGTCAGATAAGCTTTTAATAAACAATCTGGACCCTTGTGTTCCAGTTCTAAAATATGTTGCTTTACCCAAACTAAATGGATGAGCATGACCTCTGCCAGTGATTCATCAGAAAACATGCAGCAAGCAGTTAATGTACAGTATGTATTTGTAAGAACACACTTGCAATGTATACATATATCAAATAAGAATCATTTAACTAAATTAACGTGCATTAAAATAGATAGCGTTTATTTGCATATCTATATAACCCAGCTCTCAAGGTTAGCATCTCAAACATATTATGCTTAGGGACTAATTAAACTAGTAACCCATATTAAGATAGCAAACCCACATATTTAATATACATATGAATCTAGGGGGAGGGGAGAAAGCTTATCTGAAGAGCAATTACTTATAAAACATTATAAATATGCTCTAATAATATTCCTGTGGCTACTTCCTATGACACATGTATTACCCATATAGAAAGTTATGATTCATAACTCTAGCTAAGCAAACCATAACTTAATCTAAGATGTAACTGATTACTAATAAATAAAAATTAATCAGACTAAATAATAACAACAACATCGTGAAATAGTGAGTTGGGTATAAAGAAATAAAGATATGAAAATATTTTCACAAAGAAATAGACAAAAATTATATATATACTCATGGTTTCAAGTTATTTGGCATATTAAAATACATACAATAATAAGATGATCAAATCATGAAAGTAAATTAAAATAGAATAAATATGCATAAAAGACCACAGCAACTTATAGCTTAAATTAAGTTATTACAATGTGCTACATATTAAAAGAATGATTTTCAAATTATGTTTCCAATTTCAGACAAGATATAAGAATTTATAGAGCAAATACAGAACATTCATTTTACATTATAGCTAGCCTAGAAAGGTGAAAATTGAAAGATTAAAAGTTCATAATTAGAGCTCTGTGGCAATTAGAAATGTTACCGATTTTCTTCATTGCAGCTTCAGGCACATGATGGCAATGTTGACACTGTTCTTCCAGATAGATGGCTTGGTTTCCATTGAGATATTTCTACAACAGGCTGCTTGTCTGGGACATTATTCATTGCATTTCAAACCACAGACTATCATCTCCTGCAGGAAAAATGGCAAGTCTATGCCCTCTACTCTGCTATATTAAAGTTTAAATGAGTGTGGATTTGGCTGCCCACTCTGACATTAACAATATAGTATATTTGTTGATTATCAAAAATTGCACTATTTATATTTTTTGTTACTGCTTTTCTGCTATTGGAAAACCCATTACCACATCTTTGAGATCTAATATATTTAATTCTTAAATTCTAACTTTAGTTTTGTATGACTTTTTACATCTCTGTTTGTATTGTTTAATAGTGTTGGTTGAGTGCACAATGATTACAACTTAACTAATATTAAGAGGATATTATCATAAATTTAAGATATTAAGTTTAGATTCATGCCATACTGGCTCAGGTGCGGTGGTCTAATCAAAATTGTTTACTACAAATTAAAATAAAAACAGAATTTATAATGAGCATAAAACTAATTCTTCTACTATATATGTAGGATAGTAATACCTGGAATATACTCTATATACATGCGTCTCCAGGAAAATAAAATATAAAATAGACTAATAATTTAGATTAAATTGCTTTTTAAACTAGGCAACTTTTAAAATAAACCTATACCTGTAAAATGTATATATCAATTCGATTACAGATTCAACACTCACATATATGTGTGCAATCATACATATATAGTTGTTTAAAGTTGTTTATATAGGTACTCTGGGAGGGTTTAGATCTGCACATGTATAGGTGTGAGGGTAAAATAGGTGAAACAGGCAAGTGGTCAAAATTGACTGTTTCAGCAAGGCATGGTGTCCTTTTATAAATAACTATTAAATATACAAATTTTATATGGAATTCTAAGAAATTGTAAAAGACCTATAAAGAGATCGCATTTGAGATGGATGGATGAAATCAGAAAAATTTTCTAGGTTGACATAAAAAAAGAGAAGCTATGCATTACAGAAACTATATTATATGTGGAAAAATCTTTCTCCTATAATGGATCAATAATGGGTAAAAATGATGATGTATACAGTTATAAAATGCATAATGATATCTAATGTATGAAGATATATACATTAACTCCTATACCATATAAACATAATAACTGAAATACAGGTTTATTATATACCTGTATCAATATATGTAATATATAAGGTATATGAGCACAGACTTTCACATGAACCACAGCTCACCACTCTATCTCATATCATGTATTTCATGCTAATCTGTATTTCAGTTATTACATAATAGAGATGTCTGCCCATCCCTTCTATATGTATTAAATGGATTGTGTCCTATACATGAAGGGTCAGATTGACTTTAGGTCAACATGGGGGTGACAAGAATCTCGGGCTCAGGGTGGCCTTTGAGCATTCCATCCTGATTTGCACTTGGATGGATGGTTGAAGAGTTGGAGTGTGGAGTGGACTGAAGGCTGTCCATCAAAGTATGAAGATTGGCTATTTTAATATATATCTCAGCACTTATTGCATATATGTGTAGAGATGGTAATCTGAACCAAATGATAATTGCTGGTTTAGCATAAAATATGTATATTGGAATAAGGACCCTTATTCCCATAAGGCTGTAAAGTTATGAAGTGGTTGGTGGCTGAAGGCAGAGGGTGCTAAGAATCCCCTGATTGTGGACCCAGGCTGCCATTTGATGATGACTTTTTATTTAGGTACTTACAACAGCAGATCACTTTCAAGTGAAGGAAGATTGCAAGAATTAGAAGAACTGTCTTATATTTAATGGGACATTATTGGACTTTGTGAAGTTAGAAGAAAAAAAAGGTGAAAAAACGATTTAAAAAGTGGACATGTACTCTATTATAAAGGCACAAATATTGAAAATACAAGTGGAATAGGATTTATTATAAATAAAAAGTGGAAGAACAACATTGTGGAGATTGATGATGTATCGGACAGAGTGGCAAGATTAGTTATATAACTTAATAGCAGATACCAAATGCAGATAATTTAGGTTTATGCCCCAACAAGTTCTCACAATGATGAAATAGTAGAAGATTTTTATATGGATGTACAAAAGGCTTTTGATCAGAGTAAACAACATTTTAAAATTGTTATGGGAGACTTTAATGCTAGAATTGGTAAACAAATGAATGATGAAAATGCTGTAGGTAATTTTGGTTATGGTAATAGAAATGAGAGAGGACATAGACTTATGAAGTTTGCAGAAATAGAAAAACTTTATATTATGAATTCTTTTTTGGAGAAAAATGTTAAAAGAAAATGGACATGGAAGCATCCAAATGAAGGTACAGCAGAATTGGATTATATTTTGACTAACAGAAAATACATATTTCAGAATTGTAATGTTCTTAATAAATTTAACACAGGAAGTGATCATCGATTAGTAAGATGTAAGGTACATGTTAATGCAAAACTAGAGAGACAAAAATTATTAAGAAAAACAATATTTACAGTTGATATTCCTAATCTTCAGAAACATTCTAATGAATTTAAATTAGAACTTACAAATCGGTTTCAAGTATTAGTAGATTTTGAACATGATTCAGATTTGAATGAAATTAATATGAAAATAACTGATACACTTTTAAAAACTGCAACAAAGATAGCTGGTAGAAAAAAGAAGCAATTGACCAATAAAATTTCTACTGAGACTAGAGAATTTATGAAGAAAAGAAGGAATATGAAGATATACAAAAATGATGCATTAAAAAGGATTGAATATCTCGAATTTTGTAAAATGGTGCGGAAAAGAGTTGAAAATGATATAAGAAAGTATAACTGTGAACTAGCAAGGAAAGCTGTAGAAGAGAATAAAAGTCTCAAGAATGTAAAACAACATTTTGGTATTGGTAGGAAATTTATATCTGCAATAAGAAAAAAAAATGGAATTATTACTAAAAAGAGAGATGACATCATGAAATGGGTAGAAGACTTTTATCAAGAATTATATAGTAATAAAGAACAAGTACCTCCTATATCTATTACATCTTCCAAATTGCCCAGAATTTTAAATGAAGAAGTGAGATATGCAATTAAATGTATGAAGAAAGGAAAGGCTCCAGGTAATGATGGAATTATAATTGATATATTAAAAGAAGCAGGTGAAGAAATAGAATTTTTTTTAGCAAAGTTATATACCAAATGTCTAAATGATAAAGATGTACCAGATGATTGGAAGAATGCAGTAATAATATTAATATTTAAAAAAGGTGATAAAGAAGATATTAGAAATTACAGACCTATCAGCCTTTTATCAGTTTTATACAAATTTTTTACCAAGATAATTACAACTCATCTACAGAGAACATTGGATTTCTACCAACCAAGAGAACAAGCTGGATTTAAAAGTGGTTTTAGTACAGTAGATCATATCCAGGTATTGAGAGAAGTTATAGAAAGGACAAATGAATATGAGTTGCCATTATGTTTTGGATTTGTAGATTATGAAAAGGCATTTGATTCTATAAACATTTCTTCAGTGATTAAAGCATTGGATCATCAAGGTATAGATCCAGGATATTGTCATATTTTAAAGAATATTTATAAAAATGCAACAGCAACAATTAGATTACATAATGATACTGGGAAAGTCAACATTGAGAAGGGTGTAAGACAAGGTGACTCCATATCTCCAAAACTTTTTACAGCAGTGCTGCAAGAAGTATTTTGTGGATTAAAATGGGAAACTAAAGGAATGAAAGTAAATGGAGATTATTTAAGTCATTTAGATTTTGCAGATGATGTAGTTGTTTTTGCAAATAATGCTTCAGAGCTGCAGGAAATGTTGCAGGAGTTATCAGATGAAAGTAGGAAAGTAGGACTAAAGATAAATGTTAAAAAGACTAAAGTAATGTTTAATTGATTTGCTCAAAATATGAAAATAAAGATTGATTATAATGAAAGAGCAAAAACCTTGGTCAGATTATTAATACAGATGAAAACATAATGGATGAAATTAATCATAGAATTAAACTTGGTTGGAGTGCTTTTGGTAAAAATAACTTGATACTAAAAGGAAATATGCCTATGTGTTTGAAAAGGAAGGTTTTTAACAAATGTGTTTTGCCAGTTCTTACTTATGGATCTGAGACTTGGACACTTAATAGAAGAGCAATACAGAGACTTCAGACCACTCAAAGAAGTATGGAGAGATGCATGCTGGGAGTAACAAGAAGAGATCGAAAACGCAATGTATGGGTAAGAGAACAAACAGGTGTTACTGACCTCATTGAAAAAATTAAAAGATTGAAGTGGAGTTGGGCTGGACATATTGCTAGAAGAGATGATAATAGATGGACAATTGAAGTCTTAAACTGGATTCCAAGAGATTGTAAAAGACCCAGAAAGCGACCACATGTGAGATGGATGGATGAGATGAGAAAGTGGGCAGGGGTGATGTGGATAAACTAAAGATCGGCGAAGATGGATTAAACTTGGAGAGACCTTCATCCTGCAGTGGATTGATAATGGTTGACGATGATGATGATGTACATTGGTGATTATTTATCTTTTCGACATACATGTGTTCAAGGGGATCAGTGATATGAGATAGTGGTGAGCTGTGGGTCGCGTGAAAGTCTGTGCTCATATACCCTATATATTACATATAAACGTAAGTACATTAATGAAAAGAGAAAAAAAAACAATTATCATTTTTAATTTGAAATTTCAGACCTAGCGTTATTGCTTAGATTCGCCTAATATTAAAATTAGCCCTGTCAAATATGTGAATTATGTTGATTGATAACTCCATTTGAAGATATATTTTTAATAAAAAAAAGAATGATGTAGTAAAATAAATATATACATAATTATTAAATATACATTCAGACTCTTACATATATAAGTTTTAGTTAGATTTTGCAACTTAATAGAGACCTTCAATTTATTTACTTCAAATGTAGAATTTCGTTTTTTATGTAAAAGCAGATTTTTTTTTAATGTAATCTGGAGCAAACCTGTACAAAGCTTGGTCAGTATCATGCTTAAGGGTCATCTAAAACTGAGTTGTTTATAGTTGCATGTGGACATTAGTAGAAAATTTAATGTCATGTAAACAATCGGAACATGGTCAAAGTGAAAGCCATTTATCTTTTTAAAAAAGATGTTATTGACAGGCAAGCATTGTCAAATTCTTGCTCTAAAGAAAGCTCTTGGACTTTTTATCCCACGCTCAGTTTGAAAGGTCTTAGAAAAATGTTTTTAGTGTCTGTGAATAAAAATTTGCTCTTATGGTAAGTCAGCCATCCTATCGGCAATTCATAAAGTTCATTGATAAAAACCATTAAAGAAAAACATGACTTCATACTTTATAAATACGAAATTGAATGAAGCAATTTAGTATATAGAATATATTCGGTTTAAGAGAAGAGGGGGGGGGGATAAAAATTCCTCCAGTCTATCGCAAAAAATATAATTATTTACTGAGTAGAGTGGTAAATTATAATAGATTTTTTTTGGAAGTTTATATAATAAAAGAAATGCCTGAAGGCTAAATAGATTACTAGAGCATTTTATATATATGTATATACTACGATTTTTAATAGTTTATTTTATTATTTAGATATAAACAAACTTAATGAAATTTTGTTTGTAAATAAAATTTATCAGGTGATCACGTGATGTTTTGATGATAAATAAAATTTAACAGGCTTGCATTAATATTACAAATTTTAAAAATTACTTTCAATGTAATCGTAAAATTTGTTTTCCCAAAGTGTCGTTATTTCATAACATATTTGAAAGCTTGTATATTACAGCGATCACTTATATGAAACTCCTTCATCTATGCCAAAACCATTTCACTTCATCGATCTTTCTATTCAAATTGATCATAACAGTTTGAAGCTTTGTGATTGGTCAATTTTTAGACTATCATTATAAATTCATTAATATTAATTACTGATTGACCGCAACACTAATAAGTTGATCTTGATTAAATAATTAACAAGCAAAAAGAAAAACCGACTAAATAAAAAAAAAAAAGTAAGCATAAATTTGAATTTTGTAATTAAAAAAATATAGTATACCATGTTTTTTTGTTTTAATAAAATACAGATTATAACAATAAAATTATTATTATTTTTTTTTTGTAAAAAGTTACAATATTTTATTATGTCAAACTAATAGGCAGAGGTCATCGAGAATTAATGTTGAATTTGAGGAAAATAACTCTCCAGGCTTTTTTTTTTTTTTTCATATTCATAGCATCTGCCGGGACGCGAACCCACACCCGTCTGCAACCAACTACTTGCTTGCATGGCGGCTGCGATACCTCTCGGCTAACAACGCAAGACGGTCTCCAAGCTTTTTGAAGTAAAAAATATACTAATTTTCAGAATTGTAATATTTCATTTAATTAACCGAACAATTATTGCTATATTAATATTTTTTAGTAGCAATTCATTAGACTAAAGATTATCCACTTCATCATCATCATCGTCAACCATTATCAATCCACTGCAGCATGAAGGTCTCTCCAAGTTTAATCCATCTTCTCCGATCTCTAACCTCTCTTCCCCGCATCACTTCTGCACACTTTCTTATTTCATCCATCAATCTCACATGTGCTCTCTTTCTGGGTCTTTTACAATCTCTTGGAATCCAGTTTAAGATTTCAATTGTCCATCTATTATCATCTTTTCTAGAAATATGTCCAACCCAACTCCAATTCAGTCTTTTAATTCTTTAAATGATATTAGTAACACCTGTTTGTTCTCTTACCCATGTATTAAATTTTTGATCTCTTCTTGTTACTTCTAACAAGCATCTCTTCTTAATTCTTTGAGTGATCTGAAGTCTCTGCATTGCTCTTCTATTAAGTGTCCAAGTCCCAGATCCATAAGTAAAAACTGGTCAAACACATTTATTAAAAACCTTCCTTTTTAAGCACATAAACACATTTCCTTTTAATATTACATTATTTCTACCAAAAGCAATCCAAACAAGTTTAATTCTATGATTAATTTCATCAATTATGTTTCAACCTGTATTAATATTCTGACCAAGGTATTTGTAGTTTTTAACTTCTTCTAACTCATCATAATCAATCCTATTTTCACCTTTTGAGAAAATTCATTGGACATTACTCTGGTCTTTTTAATTTACCTTTAGTCCTATTTTCTCACTTTCATCTGATAACTCTTGCAACATTTCCTGAAGCATTGAAGCATTATTTGCAAAAAAAAAATCTATATCATCTGCAAAATCTAAATGACTTAAATAATCTCCATTCATTTTTACTTCTTTATCTTCCCATTTTAATCCACAAAATACTTCTTGCAGCAGTGGTGTAAGAAGTTTTGGAGATATGGAGTCACCCTGTTTTATACCCTTTTCAATGTTAATCTTCCTAGTATCATGATGTATCTAATTGCTGCTGTTGCATTTTTATAAATATATAACAATATCAATGGTTTATTCACTAAAGATTGCTTATAGAATCAAATGCCTTTTCATAATCTACAAATTCAAAACATAATGGCAACTCATATTCATTAGTCCTTTTTATAACTTCTCTCAATACTTGGACATGATCTACTGTGCTAAAACCACTTTTAAGCTCAGCTTGTTATTTTGATTGGTTGAAACTCAATGTTCTCTGTAGATGTGTTTTAATTATTTTGGTAAAAATATTGTATAAAACTGATAAATATCTAATATCTTCTTTGTCACCTTTTTAAAATATTAATATTAATACTGCATTCTTCCAGTCATCTGGTATGTCTTTATCATTTAGACATTTGATATATAATTTGGCCAAATTTTTTTCTATTTCTTTACCTGCTTCTTTTATATGTCAATTATAATTCCATCATTACCTGGAGCTTTTTCTTTCTTTATAAATTTATTTGTATGTCTCAGTTTGACATTTAGAATCCTGGGCAATTTGGAAGATGTAATAGATATAGGAGGTACTTGTCTTGATGTCATCTCTCTTTTTAGTAATAATTCCATATTTTTATCTTATTGCAGATATAAGTTTCATACCAATACCAAAATGTTATTTTATACTGTTGAGACTTTTATTCTTTTCTACTGCTTTCATTGCTAGTTCACAATTATATTTTCTTACATCATTATCAACTCTTTTTTGCCCCATTATACAAAATTTGAGATATTCAATCCTTCTTAAGACATCATTTTATATATCTTCATATTCCTTCTTTTTTTCATAAATTCTCTATTATCAGTAGAAATTTTATTGGTCAATTACTGCTGTGTTTACCAGCTATCTTTGATGCAGTTTTTAAAAGTGTATCAGTTATTTTCCTATTAATTTCATTCAAATCTGAATCATGTTTAAAGTCTACTAAGACTTGAAACCAATTTGTAAGTTTCTAATTTAAATTCATTAGAATGTTTCTGAAGATTAGGAATATCAACTCTAAATATTGTTTCTCTTAATAATTTTTGCCTCTCTAGTTTTGCATTAGCACATATCTTACATCTTACTAATCAATGATCACTTTCTGTGTTGAATTTCTGCTGTACCTTTATTTGGATGCTTCCATGTCTATTTCCTTTTAACATTTTTCTCAAAAAAATAATTCATAATATAAAGTTTTTCTTTTTCTGCAAACTCCACAAGTTTATCTCCTTTCTCATTTTTATTATGATAACCAAATTTACCTACAACACTTTCTTCTTTCATTTGTTTACCAATTCTTGCATTAAAGTCTTTCATAAGTATTTTAAAATGTGGTTTAGTCTGATCAAAAGCCTTTTGTACATCCATCATCACTATGAGAACTTGTTGGACATAAACCTGAATTATCTGCATTTGATATCTGCTATTAGGTTGAGCAACTAATCTTGCTACTCTGTCTGATACACCATAAATCTCCACACTTTTATTCTTCCACTTTTTATTTATAATGAATCCTACCCTACTTGTACTTACAATGTTCCTTTGTAATATAGTACATGTCCACTTTTAAAATCATGTCTCTCTTCATGTTTTTTTCTAACTTCATAATAATGTCCCATTTAGTATGAAACAGTTCTTCCAATTTTTGCAATCTCCCTTCATTTGAAAGTGATCTGCAGTGTAAGTACTTAAGTTCCTATCTTGTGTGACAATGGTATAGTGAAAATTACAATTCAGAGACTTTTTATTTATCTTTCTGTCAGCTTTCAGCACTTTGCCAGGGTGTAATCAAAACATATATCTAAAAACATGTGTGAAAGATGAATGATACCTAGATATAAATTTCATGTTGAACCAGCACCCATAAGCTGGTCCATATCATAATCTTGTAGACATATGTTTATCATTGTTCAGATATATAGAGATAGCCAATTACTACAGATTAATTGATGTGTCAAAAGTATGGCTCTCATAAGTTTGCCACAATTCATTTTATGAAAGTATATTAATAATTTTTATTAGCAATTCATTATACTAGACATTATTTACTTAATGCATATTATTTCTATAGTGTAATTTCCACTACACCACCCTCACACACTACAGAAATATTATTAAATATCATACAATCTTATGTGCAGGGTTTTAAAAATTACAGTGATCTAAAAACTTACTCTGTCTCCAATAATGCTTCCATTGTTTTTCATTCAGTATATATGTTTGTGCTACTATTATATTTGTCAAGGTAATAGAGTGTTTTATTGCAGTTTATATAATAAGTTCTTGTAATCCCTTTCTCATCGATTTAATATAAAGATGCAAAAATATTTCATTAAAAAACTCACTTGCTAAGATCATAAGACCAATTGAGGTGATTTTCTATGTATTGATTGTTATAATATTGGATCTATTATTATAAGAGCACATATTTATTAGAATAACATGCTAATTGAATAAATAGACATTCTAAAAAGTATTTTATCATGAAATTAAACATGGGAGAGGCAAATATTTTTTATATAAATATTATTTCAATGAATTTTAAATGGATATACTAATTGCTTTTACTGGAAAAATAGGTGTAATGCTGGAGTGTAATAGAAGTCTACAAGCGAGCAAGTTGTGAAGTTGTGACGTCTTCTAAAAAGAGCTTAATAGAGAAGTTGAAAGATAGCATGAATAGTTGACAATAAATAGACTAATTAACCAGCATGTGACATTTGTAGACTTATTTGTGTTTCACAGATTCGATAATATCAACATTGAAAAACTGATATTCAACTTTTTATATTTCTATTTTTTTTTCTTTGACAACTAATGGTTCTTATTTAAAGAAAAAAATTCAACTGTATACTAAATATATAAAAAAATGATATAATGGCTTATTAAAGTTAACTCTTGGTAATAGTATATTATATAATCTAATTACAACCTTGGGTCTTTGGCCAAATCACATTAACATTAGAATCCGTGTATTAAATGCTCTTTGCAAACTTTGATGTAATTCTAATTTAAAGGATAAAAGTACTAATGTAAAATCACTATTTCATCCTTCAAATAAAAGAAAGAAAGAAAGAGAGAGAGAGAGGGAGAGAGAGAGAGAGACAGACAGAGAGAGAGAGAGAGTGTGTGTGTGTGTAGGTAACAAACAGTTTGTTAAACAAAAATTATTTGCTTTTATTCATTTTCCTTCAATTAAAAACAAAATTTATTTTGCAAACTAATTTTAATTATTTAAATACTCTTTGTGTAGAAAAAAAAAAGATACATTATATCTTTGATTGTTTGATCTAACTAAAAATAAGCAGTTATAGATACTTTGAAAATTTAAACATATGTAAAAATAAACATCACATGATCACCATTTCTAAGATCTAGGTGTAGTGCTCTCAGATCCAAGGCTCCTCACTGATAAAGGCCACAAGCCAGAAACTAATCTGGGGATATTGGATGAGTAGGCACTAGATGGGGATTTTATGCACAAGCCTTCTGGCATCCATTGATTACACTAGCTTGCAGTGAGTGGCAATACGTATAGTGACTTTTGCCTGTTTTAATATGTAAAAATACCCAGTTTATAAGAAACAGTCTAATTATATATGGTTGTTAGTATTATATTTTAAAATAGTATTAAAAAGTAAATAATTTAAAATAATTTATAAATAAATAAAAATGAAAATCTAGTGAAAATATAAATAATAATAATAAAGTTTGCACAGTGTGGTGTGATGTACTGTGATTTCTCCTTATACAGAGTTAGGAATCTCTCAGCAACTATGCCCAGTGAAACCTGTTAGCCACTTTACCTTCCCTTTCCATTCCCCATAGTAGGTTTTCCCCATATCCTGCTCCATCTCATTTCCACAACAAAATCTCTGTCAACTCCATGACCTTTATATCTAAATCCCCCATATCTTTTCCCAAACCCAGCATAAAAATAAATAACCCACTTTCTGTATAATCACTTTTCTTATATTTATACTTCCACAATGTTATTATTTGTATTATTTATTCTTTCAGGCATTTACATTCAATTAACAGATGCCTAATATTTTCTATGTCTTCCTTAAAGAACTTGCAGATTAATTCACTCGTGTTTTCCCATTTATGTATTGTAACGAGCACAGACGTTCGTTACAGTATATAATCCCCTGTTGCTAAAGATCCCATTGAGCCTTAAACAGTAAACTACTTTTCTTGCTACTATCATAAATTAACTTGCACCCAATATTCCATTTACTTCTGTATATATTTAAACTCTTTTTATTCTCCATACTAGTTTTTCATCTCTCCAACTCCCTATTCTTTATTAATGCATCTATTCTTCTATCCCATTCCTTACCACCATAACACTCAACAATTCTCCTAACACAATCATTCCACTTTTGTGCAAGTATACTGGCATACATGTTTTATCCAAATCTTCTGCATACCACATTACCTTTTTTATCCATCTTGTTACCGGCTTTTTATTCATAACCCAATTAAATACTATTTTGGCTATTTTTTTTTATTATTCATAAACTGCAATCTACCATACATTTTCATTTTGCATCCCTCATATAAAAACTTGACCATCCCATTTCTCCTTGAATTGCCTCCTTTGTTATCCACACATCTGCATTTAATTCACGTCTTTCTACTTCTCTTGGTACTTTTTCTAAGTAATCTAACACCCCTTTACTAACATGTAACACATCATTACCATATGTTAACCTTGTTACCTCCACTCCCTTCCATGCAATTTTAGCTACATCATATTTATTATATGAAAGCACTGTTAATTTCTTTATCAATCCCTTTCCTTTCTTTGCTTTATTTATCAATTTTTTTCTCCCATTCATCCAAACAATTTTTCTGATTACTGAAGATGATTTCCAAATAGTTATATATATTCACCACACTTAACTTTATATCCCTCAATAGAAATTCTTTGTCTTCTCTTTCCCCTGTATTAATCATCATTACTTTTGATATTTCTTAATTAAACTTAATCCCCATCTCTTTACCCAATCTTGAGCATTAATGGACAATTAAGTATTATATGGTATACATTTGGCAATGCAATAAGAAAGAGTAGACATATGTATTATACTAATAACTCCTATTACTACTATTACTCCTCCATATATTACTACTAATAATAATGTGGTGAGGCATTCAAAAGATTATGTGCCATTCACATACTCAAGTAACCAGGTTAAATCCAATCGTTCCATTTGATTTGATCACTGAATTATTGGAACTTTATTCAGATGTGTATCTATCTAATAAATTTACTGAAGTTCACCATTACACTAATAATATTACTAATTAAAAATAGAATAGTAAATATGAAGTTCTTTAACAAGGATCTGGTAAAATAAATATTTCACTCTTTAATAGTCTTCTGAATGATATCTTTATCTTTATAAAAATTAATGGTAATATTCCATCATTAGTTAATGACTTGTTGAATGATATAAGTTTTTACCTAGCTTATGGAAAAGTTGTTGTTGTGATTTAAATACAATATTTATTCAGTTCTGTACTGCAGTTAAAAGCACATATACTGATTTTTTCCGGGTATTTTTTTCTTTAAAAAGTTTTATTTCATATGACTTTTGTAAAATACCTTATTTTTTTCGAATCTAGACATGTACCTATCCCATGGAAAGAATTTCAATATTTTGTTTTTTAATTGGTTACTTTAACAATTTTTTTTTGCTTGTGGAATTACTTGCTGGCAAATGTACCTGACCTATGGAAAGGTCATGATTTTTGTAACAGTTTTTTTAATTGGTTGTTTTAACAAATGTTTTTTTTTTTTTTTGCTTTGCAGACTTACATGCTTTGAATAAAATGCTTATAATCAAATTAAACCTCTTGAATATAAGGAATGAATTATTTCTTTTGTTAAAATGCCTTGTAAAAAATAGATATTAATGGTAAAATTATTTCACTTGACAGCATTACAGACAAATGAAGGGTTTTTTTTAATTGGTTGTGAATTTGACACATGACAGTGTTACAGACAAACATATATTCAGACAACAGACTGGTTCTATATATTCTTGATTTAGCATAACTGCAGTATTTCTTTTGATTCAAATAAATGTAAGATGTTGTAAACCTATTAACAGGCCAAAGTAAGCTACCACAATTTTGAAATAAATCAAATTCTCATAACCGAGAAATAAAAATTGCAACTAAAGAAATCAATTATTGATTTATATTTTTTGAAACTATTTTACTATTGTGTTGTTTGCTATATTTGTCAAGAAAAAATCTATTTCTACAATCTTTCACAATTTTTTATGATTGAAGCTATATAGCTTACCAGAGATTTTAATTCCTATGATATTTCCCTTCCTCCTCCCAATTAGTCACTGAAATCTACTGCTGTTAATATTTATGCTTCCCTGTATTTACATAATAAATTTCTAATTGATCATTTATTTATTTTGACTACCTTCATGGAATATCATTGTATAATCAAAACATAATGAATATCATTGTAACAAGCTTATAATTGATGATTGTTTCAGAATCATTTGAAAGGGAACTATAATAATAAGAATCATAATAAATATCCAAATGTTCTCAAATGATCCGACCATTAATTTATTATTGCCTACAATTTACTCATTACTTCTATACACCATATAATTTATATACTTCTATTCTTAAATTTTCTGACTTAAACTAAAGCTGTTTAGAAACAATATGAACTACTACTTGGGAAAATATATATATATATATCTGAAATAAATAAAACAAAAATAAGCTAGCTTGCCAGTTAATATTGATACATTAATTAGGTATATGACTTTTCAAAAAAAATAACTCTTAAGCATCTTCAAAGATATAATTATGTATAGAACTTTAATTGTCATACTAACAAATTATAAGAATTAGAAAATTCAATTCTTTTTAAAGTCTAATACAATCGTTATTTGAGTAGGCTAAACATTTTTTTTTTTTTTCCAAATTTAATTTTTATTTATACATTTGATATATACACATGTTTATCCCTGTGATGGCCAGGCTACCTTACATAGTGTTTCAAACATTTTTTAATGGTGAGTCTCTGAAATATCCAGTGTTTAATGCCCCTGCAGGTGAGAAGTCTTTGTATACTTCTAGGGTTGATGATTATTGCTTGTCCCTGTTGTATTATTTATGTTGATTATTGTGGTTGAATTTCCTTGTGAGGGGATTGTAATGAGGTTTCATGTGCCCTGAACGAGGGGGCTAGGAGTTTATCTCTTTTTTTCATTTTTTAAAGGTATGTGTAAAGAATTGAATTTCATCTGGTTGGAGACGTTCTATCACCAATCTGCATCTAGTGACCCATATGGCATAGTTTAAGAAGATGGATAACCTGATAATGGGATGGGTTTTCATATTGAGACTATCTTTTAAAGACATTATCAGGCTAACATTTCTTTATACTGACATTATATTCTCAATTAAAAAAATTGGAAAAAGGAAAATGCTATAGTTAATATGTCTACTATTTAAATATAGCGTAAAATAAAAATTCAAACCATACTTTGAACTTAAAGATTTTATATACAAACTATCACAACACATTGAGATATATGCTCAGATGGAAATGTTTGTTAGAATGTTTGTGATGAGTGTATTTTAATAATAGTTGGACTATTTCTATCATCTAATATCGATTGCCTTATAAAAATTTAAACAATATTTACATTTTTTAAAGACATTCAACTGTTAGTAATATCACACATGTTAGTATATAACACAACATTTTGAATGATGTTATTTTCCTCTCTTCATCAAATGTTACTATCATGATCAATGATTGTACTAGCATGAGAATAAAACCTGGCTCTTTATATTCTTGATTATTAAATTTAAGATGATTCTCTAAGTATCTGAACTATTCTGCCAAAGGCAACAGTTAGTAGCAATTTTTTATATTTATCAATGAGGTTCCTGCTGATTTCTCCATTTTTTTCTTAGAGCAAGATTAATTAATGGCTTCTAGATTGCACTAGGGAGTTATTTACCATTAGATCCACTTTCTAAAGCCATATCACCCAATGAAGAATTCTAACATCTATAAAACCTCAACTTGAAATTCTGGAAAACAAAAACTGAATCTATGAAATACTATGTAAATATGGAAGGATCTATACTGGTGAGATCAGTTACTCCAATAAAAAGCAATTGAAAATGTGAAAACTAAAGTAGCAGACCATGTATGTACCATAAAGATATGTTTAATTTGGAAAATACTAAATACATTGGCTAGAGAGGAAAAAGTACAAAGAATATGTCAGTTTGATAGATAATGTCCAGAACTAGAGGAAATCAGAAGACCCTCATAAATAAGTATGTAAAATTTTTACAGATTGTTGTTAGGATCTTAAATTCAATATTCACTAATCTAAAAGTCCAAGTTTGGTTTCCATATGAGTACTGTCACTCATTAGCCCAATGACACCTGAAGAAAAAAGGTGAATAATTCCACCTGAAACATTGTGTTATATACTAATCTGTGTGATATTAGTAACAGCTGAATGTACTTGGAAATGTTAAATAAAGTTTCAATTTATTTAAAGACTTTTAGTATTTAATGTTAAATGATGAAAATAATCTAACACATAATTATGACTCATATGGTAATGTGCACTCAAATAGAAAATATCATGGAATCAATAAAAATATTGCTTTGTATAATAAAGAGAAACTTCGTATTATAATTCTACAATGTAATATTTTAGAATCATAATCATAACGTACCACTACAACTATCTGAAAAAAATTAAATTAAATGCAATTTTAAATTGTTAGCCTACTTTATATGACATATCATAACATTAAAGTTAACAAGCTGAGGTCATACTGAGTAACAAAATAAAGAGGGTGACAAATTACTGTGCTGTCAAATTTAATTATTAATCTATTTTAGAGGTTGACAAAATATGGCCTATGGACTACATTTGTCTTGCAAAATTGTTTTATTTTATTTGCAACATATTGCACTTGGAATGAAAATGTTGTAATAAACAAATAAAGCAAAAAGTTATTTTTTGATAACGTAACATTGGCAACCAGAAATTGAAACTAAAAAAACACTACATACCAACCACAAAAGGGGTTATTTTTTATATTTTTGTATACAAAAATATAAATTGTCTTATTTTGCCCCAAAAGATAAATGACTTATTTCTTTTTAATTGAAAGATATTAAAATTGAATAAATCGAATAAATAATGAAAAATTATATTTAAAAAAAATTTAAAAAAGTGCACGTATAGTTAACAGAAAATATCAAAATTGAACATACGGGTCTTTATTATTTTGTAATTTCATAAGTGTATTTTAAAAAAAAATGTTTTCATACAATTTTAGAAACTTTACCCTATTCAAGTAATTTGATTATAGTGCCTCTAGTGATTAAATTAGCCTGCTACGATGATTAAAATTTATTATCCAGCTTGTCAAAAAAATGTTTGCTGACACTTGCTCTACTTTAATTTTAACTATAGTCACATTAAATTACTTTTCATTTTTATAATGCAGCTCTCACTCCTCATATCATTAAGGACGTTTGTGGACTTTTTGTTTGGTGACAAGAAGTATAGTACTATATTGATTTAATGCATTTATATATTCCTTAAAATTCTTGTCTATCTCTGTAATAGAATAGATTTGGAAGACACTACATGTTATATAATTTTCTGAATTATTTTATTTAATAACTATACATCAACTATATTTTATTTTTCAATTATATAAAAAAACTACTTTTTCCAATATATGACAATTCATTATCTTCTCTTAAGAATTATTCTGTTTTCTCTTTGATAGTCTAATGATGATACACTGATTTTGTAGATCTATTCTTATCATTTTCTATTTGTTCAATGTTATGTTTTTGATGATTTTTAATAAATGTACTAGATGTGATATGTTGGACTATTTCCATCATCTATGAGTGAATGTTGAATGTATAGAAAATTTTAAACTTTATTTAAACTTTCCAAATACAAACAACTTGTTAGTAATAATACACAAATAAACAACACAGGTTAGTTAGTAATAACACACAAATAAACAACACAGATTAGTAATTACACAATGTTTCAAGTAGTATTATTCTCCAATCTTCTTCCGATGTTGCTGGGCTGATATGCATAATGACAGTATTTGTATAGAAACTGAACTCACATCTTTAGACTTTTGAGTATCGATTTAAGGCAAATGCTCTAACCAACTGAGCCTTTAACAGAACAGCTCAGTTGGTTAGAGTATTTGCCTTAAATTTGATACTCAAGAATCTAAAATTGTGAGTTCAATTTCTATGTGAATACTGTCACTGTGCATATCAGGCCAGCCACACCTGAAGAAGAATGGAAAATAATACTATTCGAAATGTTGTGTAATTACTAAGCTATGCTATTTATTTGTGTGGTAATACTAACAAGTTATTTGTATTTGAAAAGATTAAATAAGTTTAAAATTTTCTATACATTCAACATTCATTCATAGATGATGGAAATAGTCCAACATATCACATCTAATAATATACCATCATCACAAACCTTCAGGAAAATATTAATATATGTACCTTTAATATTTTTGCTTTCTCATATATATATATATAATTTATAAGAATAGTTTAATAAATAGCTATTGAGTTTTAATAAGTGTTGATTTCAAATAGTTAACATAGGTTTCAGATTACTATATAAGAATTAAGCTTGTATATAAAGTAATAAACTACAATAATTTTTATTATATGAGCAAGCCTTTCAATAGTGAATTAGTAGAGTTAAGAATTTGGAGTAATGCTGAAAAACTACAACATTTGTATAGAAATATCACCACAATATTTACACTTTCTATACAAAAAAGAATATCATCAAAGTCATGGGAATGTAAGTAGATTTAAAAAGAACTCTCCATAGGTAATAAATTTATTCCAGAGTACCACTTCACATAATATATCTTGAAAAATTATTGATTGTTATTGATTCTATAAAAAATTATGTCCTTGATTGCAATTATTACTATTTTTTAAATAAACATTTCATTTCATATCTCACAGGACATATTAATTTTAAAGTATAGGCAATGAAAGAAACTTTATGCACATTGAAGTTATATATTTCTTATAACACTTCTTTCATATACACTTCAATGCAAACAAATTTTCTTAAACTTCTTTATTTTCCTTACAGTTTCAACTGTCCAGCAGTCTTCATCACAGCTACAAGATTTTGAACAATATAAATATGCAGACTGCTGGACAGTCGAAATTGTAAGGAAAATAAAGAAATTTAAGAAAATTTGTTTGCATTGAAGTGTATATAAAAGAAGTGTTATAAGAAATATATATATGATTATATGAAGATATGTAAAGAAAGTGAAAGAGAAGAATAAGAGAATATACTTCACATTGAAATTATTAACAATTTGTGTAGCATCTCATTATTTATAAATGAAAAATTATTGTTTATGTATTAATAACTTTCTTTCTATTACTTTCGGATTAGAATTCAAGAACAGCAAACATTTTATTGGTCAGATAATTAGCTTTTTCTTTTTATAACAGTGAATAACCATAAACGTTAAAAATAGTTTTAAAAAATACTGCACAGATTTTATATATTAAAAAACTACCAATTAGTACTCATAATTTAAATGTTATTATTTCCATCATGATACTAAAAACATACTTGTTTTTTCATTAATTAAAATTGTTCTAAGAAATATAACTAGTAACATTCTATGTAAATTATTTAATTAAGTAAATGAGAATAAAACAACAGCTGGTTCAACTAATTAGATGTAGTTTAATGTTTATTATAGCAATTATAACCAAGAGAATTTACAATTTGCAAAATTTCAAGTAATTCCTTCGCAATTTTTTAATATGTTTTATTGTTGTTAGGATTATATAGAATAATAGAAATAAACTCGAAAGTAATTGCTAAATTATTTTAAACTAATCTTTATCTTCATTTTATGATGATGTAATTTTGGTAAAATGATCATAGAAATATCTCTTTTAGATTTAATTAAAACAATCATTTATTACTAATGTATTGAATATTACTTGGGCAGGATTGTGAAAAAGGTAATTACTCAGATGTAATGCTAAATGAATATGAAAAGGTACAACAAGATTAGAAATTTTAAGCCAATAAACATTACATGACCACCACTTCTTATGCTTCTGTATAACTGTTTTAAAACAGGCAAAACTCACTATATGTATTGCCACACACAGCAAGCTAGAGTAATCAATGGATGCCAGAAAGCTTGTGCATAAAATCCCCATCTAGTGTCTACTCATCCAATATCCCCAGACTAGTTTCTGGCTTGTGGCCTTCATCAGTGAGGAGCCTTGGATCTGAGAGCACTGCACCTAGATCCTAAGGTGCAGTGCTCTCAGATCCAAGGCTCCTCACTGATGAAGGCCACAAGCCACAAACTAGTATGGGATATTTGATGAGTAAATACTAGATGGAAATTTTGTGCACAAGTCTTCTGGCATCCATTGATTACTCTAGTTTGCTGTGTGTGGCAATATATATAGTGAGTTTTGCCTCTTTTAATAGCAGGATAATACTCAGACTTGATTTGTTTAAAATAATTTTAAAAAATGTTGATTTAACTTTAAAGTAATGAAATAAAAAATATTTCTAAAAGAACACTCATCACACAGAAAATTATAAAACTGTCACTTTGTTTTTTTCTGAAATATATTTCTAAATAATTACAATTTAAATTAAAAGTATCAATTTACTTACAATCACAATTTGAATACTATTAATTTTTAATGAATAAATTATTGATTACTACTAATTATTTATTAGGTTAGAGATTATCATATCCTTTCTAGTCCAGATTTAAACTTTAGACTCAATTAAATATTAATTGGCCCTCTACTATAAATTCATTTGTCTGGGGTAGTGGTGCTTCAATTGTTTCAGCATAAATTCACTCTTTTATGATTATTTTTAGTATTCATTTGCTAATTCCACATTAATTAGATGGTGAAAACTGGAACTAAGATAAAATTGATTTATTAATTTAAAAAAAATTCTCAAGATGTCACTAACATACAAAAAAAACCTAGCACAAAAAAATAACAATGCTGCTGATTGGTAGTTTCTTTGTTTTCAGGCCTGGATATGTTTTTCAGAGATCTATATATAGAGTGCTTATTTTTTGTTTAAATTTTAAAAATGAAAATCATATATTTTCTGTAGTTTGTTTATATATTTACAATTATTTTTGTAAGACTTAAAAAATATCTATTTTTTGACAGGAATGTTATGATTGGTCTCAGATTTTATTTCATATTTCAAAAGAAGACAAAATCAAAATTATGATTGGCTAAAAAAGGAACATACCTGTAATCACCATAGAAATTATTATTTGTCATTATTTTTTTGCTAATTATAAGTGAAATTTAAAATAAAAGCTGTTGTTCTATATATTTTAGTTTATTATTTTTTATTCTATATTTGAAAAGTCTAAATATTCTTTTTTAAAAAGGTTTTATTTTTTTTAAACTTTTATTTCTAAGAAATACTTTGAAAATTGTGGAAATATAATCAAGATTAAAAATTTCTTAAAACAAAAATTGGAAATTTAACCAGGCAATTATTTATCAAAAAAAGATGTATAGTGAAAGGAAAAATATTTCTGTGTTTTTTATTAATATAAAATTGCTTTTATTAAACACATCCTCTATATCATATTATATAAAAATAAAAATTCAGAAAAGTTAATCCTAAGTAATACTTTTATACTGGCAATTAAACTATTACTAATCTAACCCATATATATATATACAATTTCTCCTTTTAAGAAATAAGAAATTAAATCATATCAAATTCTATAAGCATTTAAAAAGATTTATACAAGAAACAAGTGTAAGTGGAAATTAGATTTTTTTTTTTTTACAAAAGTAAAAATGAGCAAACAGTTTAAACTTCGTGGCTAATTGTTTTAAAGTGCAAAATATATAAAATGCATTAACGCGCATAAGCACACAAAGCTGAATAAAATAAAGAAATGTATATATATATATTTTATTTTAATACATATATTAAATTAAGTGGCTAAGCACTTTCAAGGGTCAGAGCCCTCATATTCATAGCCATTGTATAAATAGATAAGAAATTCATTAGGAGTGATGTGATATGTAACTATCGCATTTGCATAAATTTACATCGCTCCTAATCAATTTCTTATCTATTTACAAAATGGCTATGAATATGAGGGCTCTGACCCTTGAAAGCACTTAGACACTTAATTTAATATATGTATTAAAACAATATATATATACCTTTCTTTATTTTATTCAGCTTTGTGTGCTTGTGCGTGTTAGCGCATTTTATATTTTGCAATTTAAAAGTAAAAATGTAATAATTAATAAATTTTCCTAGTGCAGTGTTTAGATTGTAATTACATAGAAGTTAATCATCTTTTCTCATTAGTACTGATAAATAGTGATCTTAAAACTGCCAGGATACTCTCAACCCAGTCACAAGATAGAGAGTTTGAGAAAAAAGAAAATTTATTCGTTATTGCATAATTAATAGCATATAATATTACTATAAAGTAAATTATATTTTAGGAATGCTAATAAGATTATTAAAATAAAAAATGGATTTAAAGTGAATGATTTATATATTCATGTTCTCACTAGACATTTAAGATTGGATTGTATAAATAAGTTTGAAATTGTAAATGAATCAATTGTTCTTGTTTTCTCAAAGTCTCTATCTTGTAACTGGGACAAGGATATTCTTGCAATTTTAACATCACTGTTCAATGGCACTAATGAGAAAGGTGATAATTAAAAATAAAAAATGAAGTTTTATGTTTAATTTATAGATAAAAGATCAGTATCTTGGAGAAGTATAATTAAAACTATCATATATCAATCGGAATATGATAATATATAAAAACAAAATAAGAGAAGTTTAAAATTTTTTAACTTTTACTACAGAAACAACAATCAATATTTAAAAAAATGTTGGAAGACTAGCAGAAACATTGCATAGCTAGTTATGTTGATTCAGAATTTATAGCTTGGAGGAAATATTATGAAAATATATTTGTTAATGTATGTTAAAAACTACAGAAATATATTTTCTCAAAAAGTTAAAACTATTCAGAATATTTTTGTTATTAAAAAAAAAACGAAGATGCAGAAAAAATTAATGAAATTAAAAATCAGTGAAAAACTGCATTTGTTGAAACTATACACATTATTGGATTTGTGGAAATGGCTGTAGTTATTTTTGCTTGTTATAAACACCTTACTGTGACTGAAGAACTGTTTCATATTCTTTCTTTTAATGATACTACTGCAGATAAAAACATGTCAAAAGAAAGCTATGAGTTTTAATAAAACATAATTTTTTTTTTCATATGTCAAATGCGTTGACTGGGAAGCAAACCCAGGTCAGCTGCTTGGAAGGCAACTATGCTAACCACTAGGCCATCAATGCTTGACTAAAATATAATCTTTTATCAAAACTAGGGTGTATAGTTACAGATAGGGCAAGATCAAGATAGAAAAGAGAATTGGATTTGTAGCTAAATTATTAGCTAAACAGAATATTAATTGCACTATATGTCAGGAAGTATTATGTTCCAAAATAGAAAAAATGAAGTATGTGCTAAAGTTTTTTTTTTTTTTTTAAATTTATATACTGTCAAGAACTAAATCAATAGCATATAAATTCAAATTATCCAAACCACTTTGAACACTTATTAGCAAAAAACTTTTTATTGTCGGAATATAGGTGTATATATGTACAATAAAAAGTTTGCTGCTAAAAAGGGTTCAAAGTGGCTTGGATAAATTATATAAGGTATTACAGCAAAAATAATAGAAACGGTGATTTTGGTAATAAATCAATGACAGTTTTCTTCATTACTTTCAGAAAGTGGATGTAAAGCTGAAGGTTTACTTTATTATGCAGAAGTATGGTGGCTTTACTGTGATAACGTTTTGATACAATTGTGGAAACTTCACAATGAAATCAGAATGTTTTTAAGATCAAAAGAAGAATCAGCAGAACAATTGATTACAAGGTGTGATATTCATTGCAGATATTATATGACATTTAAATAAATTAAGTTTAAAACTTCAGGGTTGAAATCTAGTTCTTACATTTACTGGGACTGTATTAAATCATTCATGTTAGGACTTAGACTTTAAAAAAAGACAACTAAAATATGTAATTTAGTTCACTTTCATACTTGAAAAAATTATCAAGAAGTATATTATAATTATAATTTTAGCAAATATGTTAAAAATATTCAAGAATTATTATTTGAATTTGAAAACCAATTTGAAGAATTTAATACAAATGAAAATATTTTTTTCTATTTAATTGTCTGTTTTCTTCTAATGGGAAAAAAAGCAAAAATATATATATATTGAAGAAAATGATTGAAATACAGTGTGGAAAGTCATAGTAGAAAATAAAAGTCTCAAGAATGTAAAACAACATCTTGGTATTGAAAGGAAAATTATTTCTGTAATAAAAAAAAGAGATGGAACTATTATTAAAAAAAGGAGATATCATGAAATGGATAGAAGAGTTCTATCAATAATATATAGCAATAAAAAACAAACGTTTGTCCTATAACTATATATCTTAAGGCAATAAACATCACATGATCATCATTTTTTATGCTTGCTTATAACTGTTATTAAAACAGGCAAAACTCACGTATAAAGAGTTTTGCCTGTTTTAATAATTATATATCTTCTGAATTACCCAGAATTTTAAATAATAAAATGAGAAATTGCAATTAAATCTATGAAAAAAAGAAAAGCTCCAGGTAGCAACAAAATTATAATGCATATCTTAAAAGAATGCAGTGAAAAAATATAATTTTTTTTGGCAAAGGGATTGGAAGAATGCAGTATTAATATTTAAAAAAAGTGAAAGATATTAAAAATTACAGACCTATCAGTTCTTTACAAAATTTTTACCCAAGATAATTACAACTCATATACAGCAAACTTTGGATATTAATCATCCAAAAGAACAAGCTGGATTTAAAAGTGGTTTTAGTACAATGGATCATATCCAAATATTGAGAGATGTTATAGAAAGGACCATGAGTATGAGTTGTCATTATGTTTTGAATTTGATTATAAAAAAGATATTTGATTCTATAAGCATTTTTTCAGTGATTAAAGCATTGGATCATCAAGGTACAGAACTCAGATATTGTCATATTCTGAAGAATATTTATAAAAATACAACAGTAACAATTAAGTTACATAGTGTATGAGAAAGATTAACATTGAAAAGAGTATACAATTGGGTGATTTCATATCTTCAAACATTTACACAAAAATTTTGCAAGAAGTATTTTGTGAATTGAAATGGAAAGCTAAGGAAGTAAAAGTAAATGGAGATTATTTAAGTCATCTAGATTTTTCAAATAATGTAATTGTTTTTACATATAGCAAGAGTTATCAAATGAAAGTAAAAAAATAGGATTAATGGTAAATGTTAAAGAAACTAAAGTAATGTAAATGGATTTTATCAAAAGAAGAAAATAAAGATTGATAATGATGAGTTAGAAGAAATTAGCAACTACAAATATCTTAGTCACATTATTACTATGGATGAAAACACAATAGATGAAATTAGTCATAGAATTAAATGTAGTTGGACTGCTTTTGGTAGAAGTAATTTAGTATTAAAAGGAAATATGCCAATGTATTTGAAATTAAAGCTTTTTTAATTTGTTTTATCAGTTTTTACTTATGAATCTGAGTCTTGGATCGCTTACCAAAAGAGCAGTACAGAGACTTTAGACTACTAAGTGAACTATGGAGAGATGCATGTTGGGAGTAGCAATAAGAGATCAAAAAACAAAATATATGGGTGAGAGAACAAACATGTATCACTGAAGTCATTGAAAGATTCAAGATATTGAAATGGAGTTGGGTTGGACATATAGCTAAAAATGATGAAAATATACGGATAGTTGAAATATTAAAATGGATTCCAAGAGAGATGGATGACCACATGTGAGATGGATGGATGAAATAAAAAAAGTGTGTAGGGGTGATATGGAGAAGAGAATCTAGAGATCAGGAAAGATGGATTGAACTTGGAGAGAACTTCATCCTGCAACGGATTTATAATGATTGATGGCGATGGTGCTAAGAAAAATATATAATAAAGTTGGTATTCCAGATTTTATTTTTACTTGCCAAAATATTTCATTGAAAAGCAAACATTTGCTTAAGAATTCTTGGCAATACGAAGTTATTTTCTATTTTAAAGACTAATAAGGCTAGCACATAAAATAAGTTTAACAAATAAACATTTAGCATGTATATTAGAAATATCAGCATGAAATACGTATATTGGTGATTATTTATCTTTTCGACATATATATGTTCAAGTGTATCAGTGTTATGAGATCGAGTGGAGAGTGGTGGGTGGTGTGAAAGTTTGTGCTCATATACCCTATAGATTAAATATCAAAATCATACCCAATATTTATAAAATAGTTTTTACCAAAAACTGTCAAGTTTCTAGTAAATAATATTAATTTTTAAATTTTTTTTAATGTTGAATTTTGTTGTAACATTTAAAAATAATATCTAAAATTAATGATTTTCTTTTTTCTAAATTTTTGTTGAAAAAAAAAGTAAACTTAAAATTTAAATGTTATTTTTGACTATACATAAAAGACCTTTTTGGGGAGGGGGGGATTGAATTTTTTTTTTGTTTGTTTGTTTTGTAGCCTTTTTTTTATGGATACAGGCACAGACTGTTAAGCTGAATTTAGTTGTCCGTGTTTATATATGAGTTTAAAATCACTAGTATCTAAATTATAATTTTCTATTCCTATAAGCCACTTCCGATTTGAAGTTACTAGCCCCCCCCCCCCAGTCTGTTAAAATAAACTTTTCAGTCATTTATAACCACATCCAACTTATTTTTCAGAATTGGACAGTATGTTATCTAGGGCATCAAAAAATAGCTTATAGCTATAGTAGTCTGTTTGATTTATTATATTATTTTGAACGTCATTTTCCTTAAGACATTTTCAAAAATAATTTTAACTAAATTCATAGACTATCTATCCATCTTTGTCAACGATAATTTACGATGTTTTAAATCAATGTTGATTTCAGAATTCATGATATAAGTACTTTACATCAAAAACAATCTCATACATTATTGCATATTGCAAATTAACTTTTAGTATTCATTTAATCTGGCTAATTTACCACTTTCTTATTAAAATGCTATCAGAATATAAATCTTTAATTGTAACAATAGAAAATTATTTTATCAATAATATATGTGGATGTCAAATAGTTTTATTTCTTCTGAAGATATTCGCAAGAATGTCTGCTTACAGCATTACTTTTTTCATCCAAAATAATTATTTAAAATAATAAAATACGTTATTTAGGGACTTACATTTTTATCTGAGGTTGTGTTTTTACAACAGCTATATATGCAGATTAGGATGTTATCATATTTAAACTCATAATCAGCCTACAATTTCTCTTGGATATTCTAACTGTAATTGACTTCCATGTCCAACAACAACAGTAAATTCAACAATTAATCCCTAATAAAGTGATGACCTAAAATATATATACTTTAATAAAGTATGTTAATATAAAAGAAAATTATAATCTATAATTCAGACCATTTTCATTAAACAACCAAAGCTAGCTCTTTAAATCTTTAACTAACCATAAACATAATCTCAATCAATAGAATTATTAACCATAAAAATCACAATCAATAGCATTATTACCATAACAGATCAAAATTTATGGAGATAATCTTTTATCAATACTACGAACATTTCATTAAGTTATTTAAATTTTAATAGAATTAATTTGAAAATTCCTAAATTATACATTAAATGCATATGTTAACAAAATATAACTGTCTTAGGGACAGCAAGTCATTTGATTTCTATTCTCCAGAGTCATCTGTTGTAGATCTAAGTAATCAATTGATGCTAGATATTAATGCTTTAATCTCCTTTATCAGCTAATTTCTGGTTAATGACTTTTCCAATAGTCTAGAGTTCTTCCTGGTAAAAGCTGCCAGAAACATATCTGAAATTGATTATTCAATTAATTACTTAAGTTTTCAATAAATCATTCTGGAATAGAGCAAATTATTTCTTTCAAAATCATGTGTTAAATATGTAAAGCAAGGACTTTCTTTTTTTTTTTTTAAAAAAAAAAGACTTAAAATAGTAATCCTAATATTATCTAAAATGCTTCAAATTCTAAACCTGAAATAATAGTACTATAACTTTAGAAATAAAGAAAAACTAGGAACACAACAGTTGTAGAAATATAAAGCCTCTCTCACTGATAAAGGAGACTACATCACACTTAAACCAGTTGCCTGATTATTATTAAATAAAAAATGGTACATCTACATTTTGCACCATTTCTCAGTCATTTTGGGTCACATAATCTTCATTTTACACTTAATCTATATTTAAAATTTTAATCCCTCCCCCTCCCCCAAATCTGCATTTGGCAATGTTTTTGCAAAAAAATCAAATTTTGCTTGATGTCTATTGTCATATTGTCCAGTCTCTTTTACTTTATAAGGTACCACAATGCGCTGACTGTCAACTTCGGCCATTGTTTACCAGGCATTTCTAACTGTCAAAGTCAGAAGTCATACCAAAATGTTTTATGCTTTCATAATAGATTTTAAATGTAAATAAATATATTTCCCCATAATTTTTTATATTTATAATTAAGTTTTTATATTAATTTATCTAAATATAAACTTTGATTCAAAATTTTTTAAATTTTATAAGAAAAATAATCAAGACCAGTGAATAATGATTTACCACTATTCACTATTTGCATATCAATGGTAATCAGTGACAACTAACAAACCATAACTATTTTTCATAAATACTTATGTATTTTATGATTATTATTTTTACACTACATTGGCTAATAATGTGACTAGATTTAGATTTTTATTTAAAATATTTAATTTTAGATGTAGAAAAGACAACAGAAATGAATAGTCAGCATTCATAACTTCTAAGACATGAGAAATCAATGGCAATTTCATGTTATAATTGGTTGAAATATAATTCTTTGTTTTACTGCAAGCTATTTCTGTTATATATTTCTTCAGTCATTAACATTATTTAAAATTTTTCACTACTTTTAACCCTTTGAATGTAAAATAATTCAATTTTTAGAAGCTAAATTAAAACAAGTCTGATTATTGTACAATAATATATTTGTGAATAAAAATGGGTTATGAGCATATTTGATAGATAAAATCACTCAAATTTTTACTCAATCTGGCCTTTAGGAAAATTTGACAGTGAAAGGGATTAAGTTATATTCTTTATTTTTAAATGAACACACAATACTTATCTGATTAATTAATCTTTTATTTACTAGCTAAAAAATAATCAGTCATTTAATCTACCACTTTTGGGTGATAGCTGGATTGACTATAAACTAGATACATGTCTATGTGAACTGTTATTCTACTATGAATTAGATATTTTGAATATGAACTGATATAACAATATAAATATTTATGAAAGTATGATGGCACATCTAGAACAAAATATATAAATATTGGAGTCTTTTTTTTTGTAACTTGTGCAGTTCTGTTACCAAATTTAGTTGTAGTGGGTGTTGCCACATTAACGTTTGAAAGAGTACTTTTTAAAAATTTTCTTAATGCATTTCTTTACAGATAGATATATTTGAGTACAATACCAACAAATTAACATTGAAATCTGTAAAAATATATGAATGAGAATAGAATAAATGTGATCTTCTGCAAAGTCAGGAAAGATTTGAAAATCAAAATAAATTTATAATTACAAGTTTAAATTACTGTAATAGATTTCTAACTATAAAATCTTTCCATTGACTCATTGTAAATCGAAAGATTTCGCGAGTATTAATGTGTAATAAGAAATGTGGACTTAATCAGTGAAGTATTGAATAGCTTCACACTCGCAGATCTAACCACTTCAGCTTCACCTATTTAAATAGAAAGTAGGTTGAAGTAAAGAAGGATTCCCCTCTTTTCTTCTATAGCGTAAGCATGATGGTTAAACACCTGTAGAGGTCCCTACTATCGCATTTTATATGCATATTATCGAGGTTATAGCCTCAGTAAATATTAGAAAATAAATATAATAATTCATTAAATTTTTTATTGTGAATTTCATGAAATGGCTGAGAAAATGTAAAAAACAACAAAATTGTTTTTAATTAAATATTTCCCACGATTTTATCAAAAAAGAAGAGAATAGTTTATGAAGATAGTGGTGTTCTATAATAAGCTATCATATAGAACTTTTAGCAAATGAATTGTGGACCCATTAAAAAGATTATCATTTTTTGAAAAATAACTCAGGTATTTTCTAATCTGACAGCACCAATTATTACAGTGATAGGTGAAAAATATCTTTGACATGCAAACATATCAAGAAAAACTCAATTATTAAATTCTATCAGTTATATATATTGTAACAGTAGGAATCGTAGGATGTGAAAGGTGGGTGATGAAAACTCATCATTTCCCAAACTATAAAATTTAATATCAAATATAAAATAATGAGCATATATAAATAATGAGCAGCACTGCCATCACTCCTATAAATTCACCAGCATTAAAATAAGTATAACTCATTCATCATCATAAATGATCAACAATCAAAATAAATCAACAGTCAATGTAGTGACTGTATTTGAAATTGATCTACTGTGGACCAGGCTAAGTATTTGGCTTTTCCAGCTTGGAGCAATTATTTAAACATAATTTTGATGGACAAACTAAGTGCTTATCCATAAAATATTAACAATCAAAAATATAATGCTGGAATATTAAAACATGCTGATCATCATCAATGCACTAGCCACTGGTCAACTATAAACTTAAATTTTAATAAAGACTAAACTAAACTAAAATGTAGTGCATGGACTTTAAAGAATATTCTTTGTGCCAATCCAGGAATAACCACCATCATCAACTGGATATTCATAATCATCAACTGGATGTCCATACACTAATACACACCCCTTTCATATAATAGACCATTATGCATGAATCTAGTTCAGAGAACACCTGTTATTGTGACCAAGAGATAATGCAAGAGATGATTCTCAACTATCTTGAATTAAATTCACTGAAATAATTTTAACCCTGGAATATAAGTTTATTAATAATATTAAAAAAATGATATCAAGGTCTGCAGAATATGGCTATACATATAAATTAAACCTTCTGATTTTGATTAATATAAATTCAAAATTTAAGTTATCACCTTGTGGTTTACAATTCCTCCTAATGGGTTTACATAAATATATATATATATATATTCACACAGATGTGTGGTATCTTATAAAATAAACATACATTTAATTAAAAAAATGATTGAAATTGATATATATGTCTGCATGACATGCATTGATATATGCACACAGACATGTGGCATAATAATTTCTGAACATACTTGACTTGCCATAAACTATTAATAACAATTTTAAGTTATCAGTTTTTGATGATAGAAATACCTCATATATATATATATCATTACACAGATGTGCAGTACAATAATTTCTTAACGTATTTGAATTGTCATATCAGAATAAAATAAATGATTAAAATTTTAAGTTATCATATTTTAATGATACAAATACCTTATACCTGGTTTACATAAAATACATCTATATATATATATCAGCATACATATGTGAGGTATAATAATTTATTAACATATTTGAATTTACCAGAATAATAAAATTACTAACATTTTTCATAATTAATTCCATGTTAAATGTACATAAAATTCACATATGCATATGTATATTAAAAAAAGTAATATGAATCGGTTATCAAATTCTCTCATAACAGTTTACTCTTTTTTTTTCTTCTTTAAAAAATAATATTAATTCCTTGACGGTTGACCAAAATTAAATCCACCAGCAGCAGGTATATTTATTTTTTCAAATCTAAAAAGATTTTGTAATTTACTTTTTCTTTTCAAAATAAAATCATCTATGAATCAACCATTTCATCAAGCAAATTTTTACTTGTTTTTCTTTTAAAATATGTGGATTTTAAATGTTCTTTTTTTCCTTCAATAAACAATTTAAAATAATATTCTCAATTTTAAAAAATGTCATTTTAATTAAAAAAATATTTAAAATGTCATTCTTATTATGGATACTGATATTCTACTCATTAGTGGTGTTTCATAAATCTACGTTTATCTGTGTTACTCTGCATATAGATAAAACAGAAAATGTATAAATAATTCTTTAGCCAGTGGGTGGATTCTCTTGATAGAAGCCAGTCCAGGATTTCTCCTCATTGATAAAAGTATAATCAGTTAACTTCTGGTATTCAATCAGTTCCGCTTAGATTTCAGGTAAGCCACCTGTTTTCATCCAGGGCTTTGAAATACTGGAAGCTGATGTTTTCTTCCATGCAAATTCAAATTGTACCATAGTGAACTGGACTTGCTCTCCGTGCCTTCATTTATAACTTCATGGTAACTATTTATATAACTTGGGAAACCCACTATAATGGAAAACAACTACTATGGACTTTTTATCAACCCCTTTTATAATAGGGAGGGTAAAAAAAAATCATTAATTTAAAAAATGTTTTCATCTTTTGATTAGAAAAAGTTAATGATTTCAATTCACTTTAATCTTTTTAAAAGCAATTTTGAAATTTTATCAAAAGTACGATCTATAAGTTTTACTTAAAAGAAAATATTTCCGAAATAGATAGATATTCTATAATTATCAAGGTATCGATTGTCATAAAACATCCTTGGTTTCATTTCACAATCAGAATACAATATTAATTAGATATTTTTAATTGTTTAATTTATAATAAAATTTTATTTTAAATTCAAAATTATTTAACCCTTTACTGTGATTTTATTCCAGGGAAATGTAGAAAATATCTACAAAATTTTTGTCTGTGTTTATTTTTACTTTTCTTTTCAACATTATATATATTTGTGCACACACCCTATGTTAGTGTAACACAACTGTTACATTATATATCATTAAAAACCAGTCAATACTTAGATAATCCTAATATCAATAACAATCAACAATTTCAAACTGTTGTCAAGGCAACCTCCTTTTAACAATATATATATAGAGAGAGATTTTTCTCTTATTTATATTTGTAATTCTAATTTGCATACATGTGTTTATCTGCATAAGAAGTGTTTTTTTTTCTTTTTTATAATGTAAACTTGACTGCACTTTCAGTGAAACTTGCCATAATCATAGCTTTTTTAAATTAAATTATTGTTGCTGCTTTATTTGTACTGTAATGTGATTATGCATGCATTTTTATTTAAATTAGTTTATTTAAATATTCTATTTATTAAATAATTGGATGCTGTTTTCCCTTTTGTTTATTACATAGAATTGGCAATAAACTGCATCTTGACTTTTCTTTTTCTGTGATTATACTCCATATACACTAGATTGACTGACTGCTGATCAAAGCTTTAGGTTATAAAGAAGAAATAAATCACTTCATTATGCAGATGAACAAATGTATGCAAATTTGAATGTATCCATGTAAAATTGTTGGATATTAAGATCTACCAGATACCAGTGACTCATTATTAAAATAAGGGAGCAAAGATATTAAAATTTCTTTAATAGATTTATATCTAGTGGGTTGCTAGATTAGACAAGGGAAACAATTAAATTTTTCATTATGAATGAAAATCCAAATTGAACCAATGTTATAAATGAAATTATAATTTCAAATGATCTAATAATGTTTTACATTGTTTTCCGATTGTTAAACAATTTATTTAAATCTTTAAAAGGAGGTAAATTTCATATATATATTTTTTTCATGTGTCATAGCATCAGCCGGGAAGTGAACCCACCAACCCGGGACAACTGCCTGTAAAGCAGCTGTCGCTGACCTCTCAACCACCAATGTTTGACTACATTTTTTTTATTATTAGAAAAGAAAGCATGACCAACAAAATTGTTTGCTTGTTTACATTCTGACAACCAAGGTATTGTGTCATAAGAGCTTTGAGTACAGATTTTAACTTTCATATCTAATTTGATATTTTGATTTTGGACTTCCTGTTTTCATTATTGCTTCTTTATCAATAAAACTCGGAGATCCAAACAATCTTGTCAATAAATAATCAATTATGAAATATTTAGCAATAGATTTGTTTATATAAAAATAGAAATAGTTCTAATATATATTACAAAAGTATGAAATAAACAGTATATTGAAATATTATTCTTATGATACTAATATATAGACTGCCAATTCATAGAAAACATACTATAAATTATTGTATAGGGCTATTCCAAATATCATTGGATACTATAATACAATGACCAACATAATTTTACATTGTACTTGCTTATGGATTTAATTTAAACATTGCTTTCACAGAGAAAAAAAAAGTCATATAAGTATTACCAATGTCTGTGAACTTCTGAAAAATAACAATATAATTCCTAAATACTACATAGATTTGATCCAAAAATGCTTCCATTTACAATTGTGTAAGACAATGAGATGATGGCACGGGAAATTTTGTTAGTCCATCATTTTGGAAGCACCAGTTACGTAAGATTCAGCAAACATCTAGAATAAATATATGCTTGATTTTATCAATTTGAAAAAAGTTAATATATATAAATGTTTGGTTTTGACATTTTTATGTAATATTTTTTAGAAAAACATTAAAATATTTAATATTGAAATACAAGTATAATGTATTTACTTAACCTAGATCATGTGATCATGTGATGTTTAGTGGTTTAATAACCTAGATGTAATTAAACGGGATTTGAACATAGACTTTTAAGCTCCCTACAGTCATTCACTCTAACCAATATAACAGGTACACATGGTCACATACATGTGAAAAAGATAAAGGATCTCCAGTACGTTTTTTTATGCTGAACCAGCACTCATCAGTTAGTTTGGATCATAATCTACCACACACACATATATAATCTGTCTCTGTTTGTATTAAGATAGCAAATCTACACACTTTAGTGGTCAGGCTTCAATCATCTCCATTCTCTAAATCTTCAGCCATCCACATCACTGAAAAATCTGATGATGGATTGCTCAAAGCCCTTGATGATGTCAATATTATAGTCATAAGATTTTCAAGGATATGGACAGTTGGAGAGTGGAGAGGATTGAAGCCTGTTCATTAAAATGTGTAGATTTGCTACGTTAATATAAACCAAGCACTGATTATATATGTGGGGGATGATGATCTGGACCAATTGATAAGAGCTGGTTCAGCATAAAGTATGCATATTGGAGATAATTGATTTTTTTCACATGTATGTGGCCATGCGTATCTGTTTTATTGGATAGAGCAGATGACTGTAGGAAGATTGAAAGTCTGGTTTCAAATCTCCTTTATTAAAATATTGTAAATATAAAAATGTTATATATAAAAAATATAATTATTAACAGAAGTAATAGTTCCACTGTCTCATGAACAACACACCACGAGAATAAACACATTATTTACACAAAATATCTTTCATTTCTTCAATATATTAAGAAGTGATATAAAAATGTTAGAAATATAAGTGTACATTTGCTTGTACTCAAGAGCTACAATGGCAATGAATGGCAAAATATATATGGATCATAGTAACAAATAATTTAGAATTAGTCCTCTACGAAATTTTATCTTTTAATTTTTATTTTTATTTCAAGGGCTTTATGACAAAATGGTTACATCACTCACAAACTTAAGTAGAGTTTGAATGTGAAACAGATAAAATTTGGAAACGATTATAGTACTTTTTTCACATAGTAAGACTGCAGACAGCGTGCTAGATATCTATCTAATTATCACTCAGAAAAAATAAATTGTCAAGCATTGGTGGTCGAGAGGTCAGCGACAGCCACTTTACAAGCAGTTGTCCGAGGATAGCGGGTTCGCTTCCTGGCTGATGTTATGACACATGTGGGAAAAAAAAAGAATTGTCTACAAATTCTTAGAGAGTGAAATAATAAAAAAAGAAAATTTTAATTCACAGGGTTACCCAAAACTACTTACAGCCTTGGGTAACCTGTGAGTAAGGTCATCTCTTTTACTGTTCTTCTTTAGAGGGTTGTTGAAAAGTACTTGGACATCCAGTGAATTATATAAAGGTCATTAAATCACATCTTTTTACTTATTTATTCTTTATAAGAATTGTTATACTAAGCTATCTTAATCAGTCCATGTTGTATATATAAACAACAATATGTCATATTGTTATTTTTGTTATAAATGTTTTTATATATATAATGGATTGAAAATAATTAGGAAAAATATGTTGTGAAACACATGGCCTGAAGATTAAAGATTTAAAAAAATCTGATACATAAATTTGATGGAATTTTTCATATAACACTGTTTTTTTCCACAGCCAATAGAGTGATCTCCAGAAGTGAGGATAAGATTTATTTGGCCTTTGCCAATCTGTTACCCCATAAATAATTGAGATAGGAAGCATTTGCTTTTTTTTTTTGCTCATACTGTGTGAAAATGTCAACTGCTATAAAACTTTCAATAGTTTTAAAGTTTAAACTTGAAGATATGAATTAAGTAAAAAGGGAAAAAAGACTAAAAATATATTAATTTTATAATAGATCTCTACATAGCTGCTTATTAAATTCTAAAATATTATATGCATGCTCGCTACATTTTTATAAAGATTGGAGAACAAATTCTCTTTCAAATTGCGCTTTGATTATTTCAACTTTCCCTCCAGAACAAATTGCATGTCATTTAGACATGTGATTTGCTGTAAAATAAAAATGGTTATATATCATAGTGTATTTGCCTCAATAGATCAAAAGGTTTTGTAATGGTTTTCTGTTATAACTGCTCTTTTGAAATATGCTTTGATGGAAGCTGACTTTTGAAAAGCAAGTTGTTAAATAATCATCAATTCAAAGTAGCATTTACTCTCTTTTTGTCATTTTAACACACACAAATGACTTTTTTAATAAATTTTCTGGGATTGGAAAGCAAATTTATTATAATTATGAGATTGCTTTAGTTAAGAAAGAAACAACTTTTCTTATTCTAACAATGTCAAACACTGCTTTATTATTGTCAAAAGTTTCAACTCATTATTAGAAAAATGAATATAGTTAATCAAAAAAAAAAAATCCATCGCTAAAAAGCATATTTAAAAATTGTTAATTTATACATTTATACATATCTTTGTATATTTGTGTTAACTAAGATTATATTTAAAAATGAATGATTTGATTAATCTATATTTTCTTGAGCGGATTAGTACAATAAACTAAAGAGCTAATGATACTGAAATTTCAATTGAGTAAAAAAAGTGTGGGGGGGACGACGACCATAATTTTATTAACTAATTATACTGTTGTGTTTAATTAATCTTCCATTAGATGCTCAAATATTATTTGACCTTTCAAAAAAGCTAACATTCTTTCATTTTTAATCAATGCAACTCTCATTTCAATCCTACGATATTGTAAACATTTACATTGTGTAGAAATTCAAACTGCCCTCTTTCTCCACAAGCATGACTTTTGTGAGTAACATTGACTCTTCAGGTATCAATCACCTTGATCTCTACACCCAGGCTTAAAATTCAGTACTTTCCCTTAGTTAATCTCATGCAAGATAAGGAGATTCAAGTATTTGTCTCTACTACATCACAGTGAATAATATTTTCAAACTGCATGCATAGTGACACAGAATGATCTGACTCTGTGCTGCTGATGATGATGATGTGGTGGGATCACTTATAAAAACTAAATAACCCTAGAAAATAATCAAATTTATATAATTTATCATTTTTCTTCTTCTCAGTATAACAATATGGTGAGTCATTTTCAAGATTGAGTAATGTTTGAACCCCTGAGTGGCAGATTGAGTCTAAAAGTTTTATTCATTCAGTTGATCACACTGAGATTTTAATAAAAAAAAACATTTTCTTTAGATGACAATTGATTTAGAAATCTTATGTTATGAGTTGATCACTTTGCCACTATGCTAAACTCCATCTATAACCATACAGAGAGGTTAATAATCCATTTACTAAATGACATATAACTAATATAATGTTCTGAATCTATAATAAATAAACTCATTGAAAAATATGCTGACAAAAATATGGAACCAATAAAAACTTCAATTTAACAATATAAAACAAAGAAAAAATTTAACTAAAAAAGTCATCCTTTCTATTTTGTCAGAGATCATGTCAAAACCCATTACAAAACAATAATTATTGGAAAATAAATCGTTAATGCATTCATGTTTTTAATTATATTTGCAGTCAGCTTACTAAAAGGGACAAAATAATAATAATATTATTTATACTTAATATCATTATACTTTGTAAATATTAATTCTTATTAAGCGCAATGTCAGCACGTAATACTTATATAAAGCTAAAACTTTAGTACATGTGCCTTGAGTGCTTAATATTAGCAAGAGAGACCTCTACAAATCATAACACAAGATTCGACTTTATAAAGATAAGAGGGACCCCAGGAGAGACTCTCTTATCTCTAACCTATTTTTCTTAATTATATAGGCAAATCTAAAGCATTTTGATTTGGGAGCATGAAGCTAATAAATTCTTCACTGATTAAGTCCACTATTTCTATTAAACATTAACATTTGCGAAATCTTTCAATTTACAACGAGTCAATATTCAGATATTAAATTTAGAAATATTTTGAATCAATTTAAAGTTATAAATATTAATTCTTATTAAGCGCAATGTCAGCACGTAATACTTATATAAAGCTAAAACTTTAGTACATGCACCTTGAGGGTAAAGTCATATTATTTTCTTTGCATAATTATTAATATCAATGTTTTTCATAAAAAAATTAAAGAGAAATTGAAAAAAAAACTACACAAATGATGCTAAGAAAGCAACTCTACTATGTAATAAAGAATTCTAATGTGTTAATATATTAGTTAATAGTATATAAGTTTCATGCATTTGTAGTAGCTGACTTCAAAGTAGGTTTGATGATTCTTCATAGATATTGTTAGCATTCTACAAGGACACATATAAAATATGGTAGTTGTCAGTTATGTGTACTGTGGTCACTAGGTGACACTGCAGTATCACCAAGAACAACCAAGAAACACAAGTGATCATTTTTCTATCTAAAAATCATTGAAATCGATGTAAAATTATAACGCCTAAGGCAAGACATCCAAAATATTGCCAAATTTGGTAAAATTAAAATGCCTA
Source organism: Epiperipatus broadwayi (assembly GCA_028023455.1). Lineage (NCBI taxonomy): Eukaryota > Metazoa > Onychophora > Udeonychophora > Euonychophora > Peripatidae > Epiperipatus > Epiperipatus broadwayi. Next base: position 2,164,621 of record JAQFVV010000120.1, read on the forward strand.
AGGTAAGACATCCAATTTATTATAGAAGATTATCAATTGCATGTTTTATCAATAATTTGAGATGAGCTTTGAAGAGCTTCCCACATGAAATTCAAAATAAATAAAAATAATCCAATGAAATAAAATTTTAATAGGTTTTATTGAATAGTCTTCAGTTAAAATGTAAGAAAGTATTCTGTTTTGCAATTTTTTATATGTACGATAACTAAAACAACGATCACATTGAGTTTTTATTGGAAAAAATTTAATCAAATAACTGTTTCCAAAATTGGAAATATAGATCTAAAAAAAAATATTACTTGTAGACAAAGTCCAGAAATTAGTTTTCCATCAAATAAGGATAAACAAAATAAAATATGTTTATGATAAATGAATGTAGTATTAAAAATTCCTTCTATCTTTTAAAATTGGCATGAATCATGATTAGTACATAAATAGAATCTTTAAATAGGTCAAATTAGTTGGTAATAAATGTGCTTGTAAATGAGTAAATTGTACAATCTATTCTATATATACAATGATAGAATGAAATGGAAGAAGTAGTAAATGACATAGATTAGTAAAAATTCAGATGTAAATTTTTAATAAATAACAAAAATGGCCATACTTATTAAAAAACAAATTCTGGCAGAAAAGAGCATCTGCAAAGGTATTAATAATAATTTATTTAACCACCAACATCACATGATCACCATTTCCTACGCTTGCTGATAACTGTTATTAAAACAGGCAAAACTCTCCATACAGTAATGCCACCCTGTGACAACCAGAGTAATCAATCAATGGATGCCAGAAGACACTAGATGGGGATTTTATGCACAAGCCTTCTGGCATCCATTGATTACTCTGGCTTGCACTGAGTGGTACTACTGTATGGAGAGTTTTGCCTGTTTTACTAATTTATTTAACAATAAGCTTGCTCTGTGCAACTAAATATGTGTTTAAAAAGTTACATTTAATGCGGGGGGAGGTTAAATAACTCAAATTTCTCCTCATAAATAACAATACTTTTTACAGACATTTTTGGTAACTCTTTTTATGTATGTGATTTCAGAATTAAGTATGGGTAAAACAAAACTTTTAAGCAAAAACAAGCTATTAATCATGATTTATTTAACAATAAATCTGCTCTAATCCAATTAATAAAAGAATAAAATGTGGTGTGAATACGTGAAATATATGTTAAATTAAAAAAAATTAAATCAGCAGTGTTTTTTAAGTCTTTGGAACAAAAGAATAACATAATTTAATCAGCACTGAAGGCAGATTACAACACAAGATATTAAAGGTGGATAGAATCCAGTCCCTGTCTTGCATGAGAGTGATGTAGTAAAAATTACACTACAGAAATATTATTCATTATTTGATAATCTCTAGTTTAATGAATGACTAATAAAAATTATAATTATAATATTAACAAAAACTTCATCATCGAAACTCTGAATTGGATCAGTGATAAAGTAATTGCATCTATTAATCACAAAACTTATGAAATAAACTATGGATGGCCTATGGGGCTTTCTTTCAGTGGAGTTGTATGCAGCCCAACTTTTTAATGTTTGAACTCTTAATCATTCCTAAATTTGAATATCATCCTAATATGTGCTTAAACTTTGGATACATTGATGTATATGCTAATGAAGAAACCATTCACCAAATATATATTGAGTTGACATCCTCAACTTCTCTTACATGTACCATCAAGTCTGAATATAGCACCCTTCACAATTTAAAATTTTTTGACCTGGATATTACAAGACAGCTTAATACTTTGAATTATAGAATGGTTTTAAAGCCCTTCAGCATTAGAGAGATTATACATCTGAACTCCAATACTCCTCATCCTCATAAATATCAGGCCTAAAAAGCTTTCTTCATAGAAATCTTAAACTCTTCAAAATTGAAGCTGATTGGAAACAAATGTCAAATTATTTATTAGCAACATCATCGACGCAGGATACAATCATAAAAATTATCATGAAATCATTACTTACTTTTACAATAAAATCTCTTGTTCTACAATTGCTCCACCTAGTGACAAAAATGGTCTACACTGCCCTACATCTTGAAAGTCATGTGTAAGCTTAAAAATATTTGTTTTTATAAATACATTACTTCTCATTCACTTCTATCTCTTAACAAACTTTTAAATAACTCAGGTTAAAATCCCCAAAGAGGCTTCACATCAGATTGTTCATAATATCGACTGTTTTGACCCTATTTGTTTAAAAGCATATTATGGAGAAACCTGTGCCAATTTGGTCACTAGACTCACCCAACATAATTATCTGTAAAATGTGCTAAGAAAATCACTGAATATTCTTTTTTCCTTGATCATGAGTTGCTGTCTAGCCATAATTTTGACTCTCCATGGCCATTATTTTTTATTCAGAGTGCAGTGATAGAAAGAGAAAGGAAAAGGAGTCTTTGTTAATCACCAAAGATATTTATCAACCCATTGTATAATTTTAGAGAAAAAAATCAAATTTAAAAAAACATGTTTCAAAAGAAAATGTTAAATTTAATAAAAAAATTTAAATAATTTTGAAGAAAAATATCAACTGAATAATCCAGTTCACAAGAAAATGTTACATTAATAAAAATTATTCATTCTAATCAATTATTATTTTCATAACTTTTTATTTATAAATAAAAATATAATGTGTGCAGTAATAATATCTTTTACCCTGGTTTTCTTTGGTTTTTGAGTTTGTCTTTGGCATTTGTAATTTACAATTTTCATGTAGGTTTTCTTCTTGATGGCTTTTTTATTCTGGATAATGTACATAGTTATTTTATCCATTCTGCCATATAACATTTTAAGGTTTCACACAGAATGAATTTCTTCATTTTCTTCCATCTATTTATTTCCAAGTCAGGCTAAAACATAATAAATAAGTTTGTCCATTTTTCTTAACAATTTTTTAGGACAGGCTAACACATGAAGACAGAAACCATCATATTCTATGGTGGATCACAAGACTTGTTGCAGTTACAGATATTCATCTTCTTTAAATTTTTAGTAAGCTATTTACATGGAGATAGATGATATTTAGCTTTTAGCTGAACTTAGTACATATTTGTCATTTTAAAAAATATTTTATACTGCTGAACTTCTGTACCTATTTCACAGCTGAGTTAAGAATCACTGCTATTGTTTTCCTGAATAGCTAAACCAAGAATCACTACTACTGCTCTCCTCATCATGTGGATCATGATTTCTTCTCATCAACAGCTGGACCAAAACTTCTATTGTCTTCTTCAACAACTTCATTAAGATTGACTTCTTTTTACAAGACACTGAATTCTACTCATTTACCCACACCCCTATTTTTTGGAACAATCCTATGCCCAACCAATCACAATCCTGTCTCTCACATAACAAAATTAAACACTGACCAATTAAGAATATTTTTACAAAAAAAGATTATTTCCCCCTTTTTTTATTAAAAATTATATAGTTTTGAAATACCTTTTTTATTTCTCATACTAAAAATAAGATAATCCTTTAATTACCCCTGATTTGGTAAATATTGCTTATTGTTTTGGGGAGAGATAAAGAGAAAAGGGGAAACACAACTCTAAACAATTAAAACATTTTTTTTCTTTTACAAATTTTATTTATTCACTCTAAAAAGTTAAAATTAAAACTGCTCAATAAACTTTATTTAAAATTTACTGATGAAAAAAAATTTTTTTCCAATACTTTGGTTTTCAAAACTAAAATCAAACTGGTAATTAATTATAATTACTGAAGAAAGAGAACAAAAAAGTTATTTATTTGATTTTATATTTTTCTCTCACTTTTATAAATATTTACAACACATTAAAATAATATTAACATTATTATTAAAAAAATAATGTTTGGGAACTGCCATATCATCATTTTAAAAGTGTGTAAACTTAAATAAACTAATGTTTGAAATTAGATCTATTATTTCTCTATTAATTAACACATTTTCTATTTAAGAAGCTTGTAATATTGGCATGGCCAGAGTTGACCACTAATTATACTATTACAATAAATATAGTAATGGTGAGTATGTAACAATAAATATGTTTGAATCAGGAACCAACGGTATATAAATATGTACTGGTAAAACTTGATTTGAATAGATATTAAATATGGTGAAAATTGAATGTTTAATAAAATTAGAATAAAATGATTCAATTCAAAAATAGATAATAATATTAACCAATGTGATGATGATGATGATTTATAACCTAAGTACAAGTCCTCCCATAAGTATTTAACTTATTTTTTAGTTTCAATAAAATAAATAAATAAAGGTTTTTAAAAAATGAAACTTTAAGGTGCCAACCCTTTTGAATAGAAAGTTTACTTCTGGCAGGCTTAAGTACTTTTGATCATCATTTTTTACAAATTATTACCATTATCCCAGCACATCCCTCAATGGATTTCTTGATTTCTAAGGGTTATGGATATTATTAGGACATTAATAGCCTAATGTAAGTATTGAGTTAGATAAGCAAACAAACTAAATGGGTTAATAAAAATAGCTTAACAATAAATAAATAAAATTGTTGTGTATATACTCACACCTATTAATATGTATACAAAATATTAAATATAAAAATAAAAGATATTTTTAATTTAAGTTTAAGGTCTTATATTATGTACAATGATAAGATCTTACCACTGAAATATTTAAACAGTTCCAAACTATGGTTTTCTGTGGATATCATTATTTTAATGTATTTAAAGTTGTCTTTATTAATACCTCCAAAGGTGGTAGTTTTTTTCATGGAGCCCAGGTGATATTAAAGAGTAAATCCAGCAGTATTTGTGACATTACATAGGGTATAGTATTAGTAGGCCTTGGATAGTTTTTATAACACTGTCCATTTCTTCCTTCATGGCATTAAGCACACGCTAATTTGGCAAACATCAGCATTAGTTTCTGGATCTGACTATATTTTCTAGATGCTTTGACTGGTGTAACCTTTGGTTATCTAACCACACATGATAGATAGTTTTTTGCTAGATAAAATCATCATATTTGATGTTGTAAATGAAATATTGAAAAATACTAAAAAAATATTTAGAAGGATACAGCTATTCAAATTATAGAGAAAAACAATTGTAACCTATGTTTTTTTTCCACATCTTGGAATCACTGCAACCTTGCTTCTTGATATAAGTCTTCAAATAACTAAATTAAACTAGACTACTTGGACTAGACTGAAATGTTTCAATTACTTGTTTTAACCCTATTTATACATATTAAATGTTGTTCATTAATATATTTTCCAAACAACAGGGTACATCACCCACTATTGACAAGATTCTTTGCTTCTGTTTCATTTACATGTTTTTGGAAAACATTTTCTTTAATTTTCTTCACAACATGTTATAAAAACAAATTTACAGATATAATATCATGATTTGTTACATAAACAAATGAAAAGAAAACATAGTTTTTTTCCATATTTACATTAGTTAGCCAATCAAAAGAAAGAAAAAATTATCACCAACATTTACATTTTAAATGATAATTTTAAAATACTATTAACTCCAAAATTTTAATATCATATTTAGTTTTGCCATCAAATTTATTATAAAAATGGGGAAGATTTTATTTAAAACTCAATTTAAAAAGGCAAACTAAAAAGAGTTCAAAATGCTTCAGATTTTTATACACTATACAATTTAAACTTCTTTTGGGCAGCAAATCAAATTTGTTTTCTTCCTTTACAGTATAATTTATTATTAAGTTTCTCACATGTTGCAAAGTAAATTTATAAATATTTAATAATATGATTATATTCATAAACTAATTTTTAATATTTTAGGCAGTTTATATATTTTTAATTTTATTTTATGCTGCTCTGTAATATAAATAATCTAAGCAGTGGTTGAATTTTTTAGTTACAATATACAAATTTTTTTGAATATTCCTTGGTCTTTTTACTATCAATATACATCAGCAAATATGTTTCTATTCCTTTAATCTTTCCCAAAACCAGCTAACATATCTATTCTAAACTGAATAATATTTAGTATAATGTTATTTATATAAAAAGATGATAAATAATATTACATGATAATTTGAATTCTGTTTCAAAACTCACAGCTTGACTGTAATCCAGTAAATAATTTTCAAAGTTAGTTTTTTTTTTATTTATTAATTTTTCTTCAATTTCATTCAGTACATTGATGCACAGCCATAAATGTTAGTACCTATGTATTTTTGCAATTGTCTCAATGCAAATCTGATTTTATCTGACATTAGTGAAAGTTATTCAATTTAGAGTCATCACCATCATAAATATCATCTTCAACCATTATGCAGAATGAAAATCTTTTTAATTTGAATTTAGTTTGTCTGATCTATAGCTTATCTTAGTCTCATCACACTAACAAGGTTCGTTAATTCATCTATTCCACTCATATATGATCATTTTCTAAATCTTCTACAATCTCTTGGAATCCAGTTTAACATATTAACTGTCCAGTTATTATCAACTTTTTTATCAATGTGGCCAGTGCAGCTTCATTTTAGCCTCTTAAGATTTTTAATGATGAGAATGATAACCATTATTCTTTCAACCAATTATATCACTTTTGATACCGTTTTGATGTTCTCAACAGTTTGAATTTCCATACTTTGTTGAATTATATTAAGTTTTCAAATTGCTCTTCTGTTAAATCTTCATATCTTTAGATGTACAAGTAAGAACTGGTAAACATATTTAACAAAACTCTTCATTTTTAAATACACTGAAGACTTCTTAACCCCATATAGCTATTTGAGTTGGATAGCTAAGTTTGACGACATGCAGGTGTTTGAAAATTTTAGATTTTCCACTCAATAGATAACTTTTAGATAAATGCTGGCTTTGGATTGGTATTTTTAGATCTAGTGTCTGAAACTACCCTAGTGCCTCACTGAGGAGTGCCAAAGCATGAAACCATTAGTCTGAGGTTAGGGTACGGTTTCTAGATAGAGATTTTTAAATGCTTTCTCTTGCTGGCATTTATTAATAAGCTTGTGAGAGTAATTAGCACAGTTCATTTTTTATTTACAAGCTTAAAAAGAGATTAGATTATGTGATCTATGACTTTACTTTTTATTGCCTATTTATACTGATATATATATTTTAATATTAAGTTATTGTCATTGCAATTTAAAATATTTTATTTAAAGTATCTTGATTAATGTCTTTATAACAAAGGCTTCTATATAAAAGCATCCATTTTTGTTTTATCTATTACTTGTAATCTATCTATTAAAATTTTTGAGCAAATTTAATTGTAGTAAAAACTTGATTCTTTACGATAAGAATCTTTGAAAGATCACTTTTATTTTAATAACTTTGTTTTTACTAAACCATATGTATTATCTTTATTTGGCCATATTACTTTATATAAGTAAAATGTATTTACTTCAAATACTTCACTGTAAAACTTTATCTGACATTTTGGCTGTCATGCAGTCTTCTTTAGAAACACTATTGATTATTTCAAATTTTTATTTTCAAAGTTTTATTGCTCTTTGTTTTATTCATTGACATTTTCTATTCAGTTACTTTAATAACTGAAACACACAGGCTTATTATATACCTGTGTCTATATATGTAATATATAGGGTATATGAGCACAGATCTTCACATGACCCACCACACTCCACACCATCTCATAACACTGATACACTTGAACACATATATGTTGAAAAGATAAATAATCACCAATATACGTATTTCATACTTTAAAAGATTTTTATTGCTTTCAATTTTTATTTTATATTTGAAATTAATACTATTTTATCAGACAAGCATTTTAATTTTTTCAGTTATTTTATAATACTCAAAATTTTTATTTGATTCATTTTTAAATTATTATTTTACTTTAGTTAGTAATTCAGCTGTTTTATATAAATTTATTGATACTTAATTCTTACTTTTTAATAGTTGTGAGTAAATTATCTCAAATTTATTCCAGATTGAATGTTAATTATATAAACTAAGATTTATTTGTCAATTGTTTAAGACTTGTGTCCAATATACATAAACTTGTAATGATATGTAAGAAATCTGCATGACGTCTTAAATATGTATTACAGGATCATCTAGAGCAGGGGTGGGCAATTGTTTTGGCTCAGGGGCCACAGAAATTGGCAGAGGCTGCATAGGGGCCCACTTTGTGGAAGCGAAGGTTAGCAGAGGGCTGCATCTTTTTTTATGACACAATAAACACACTGCTTTATTCCCTGTATTACCAAAGAAATATTTGTTTGTCCATTCTTTATTAAACACGACATTCATCACTGATTTTACATTTTTTTTGGAGGGTTCATGGTTTCAATAAAGTTGGAAATGTATATATTTGCTAATGCAAAGACAAAATTGAAAATAACCAGACCAACTGGAAGAACACTGCACATCATATCTATACTGCACATGGGTATTAATGTGGCCATCCTAGTGAAAAGTATGAGATGAATCTTCAGTCATGCATGGCTAGGAAATTTCAGTTCAAGGCAGATTTTTCTGATCATTGTGGCGAGCCACATAAAAACTCTTAGCGAGCTGCATGTGGCACTTGGGCCACTATTTGTCCATCTCTGTTGTAGAGTATTAAGATATGAAATCATTTTAATATATAAAAACTACTTTAAAGTAAATTCCAAAATATATATGTATTACAATTAAAAATTAATTTTCTGGCTGGAGTTGTACTGAAAAAATCACCTCCAAGTTACACTCCATTTGTAATTGTGCCAAAAGAAAAAAAAGCATTCATTTATAGAGAAGTGGAAAGCATTTAGTGAATTTGAAAAATCAGCCATAAAAAAGCTTCTTATGTTGAATGTAAATATAGGGGATTTGAACTCAGACTTTCAAACAACCTTCAACTATCCACACTATCTCATACTACTGATACACATGATCACACATTTCATACTACTGATACACATGACCACACACATATGGTCATGTCTATCAATAGTATGAGATAGTGTGGATAGTTGAAGGTTGCTTGAAAGTCTGAGTTCAAATCCCCTATATTTGCAATTAAGTTCCAGGTATAAGAATGACAATATTTCAAATCATATGTTGAATACATAACTCATGTTTCATCAATGTAGTGTTTATTTTCCTTAAAATCCTTAAGGAATAAATGAATTATTAGATGGTATTTTTATTTAATAATAAAAACCAATATTTAGAAAATAACTATGCTAAAATGTGTGCAATATATGCTTAAAATTTGTGAACTTTATTCAGATTTAAAGCACTTCTTGTATACATTTTTGTGTATAGTTATTTTCTATATTACATTTCCTTGAGATATTGCATACCAAATTTTTTAAAAACAGTATACTATATTTTATAAATAATCAATAATTCAAGATATCTTTCTATACAAATGCAATATAATGTAGAACTTTTTTCAGATGCCTATGCTGGTTAACATAATAGTCTAAATTAATAGTTAGCCCTAAAACCACCAATTATTAAAACAATTTTCCACCTTGATTTCTTATAATTATATTCCAGATTTATATCAAATAGAGGACTTAAGGAATATAACTTTCCTGCATCAATCTTATTGGCAAAAGATTATACTATACAACTTCTTTAATTCATTAAAATTATCTTAGGCAGAACATTAATGCTATATTTAAACAGTATAGCTAAATTTATATTAGTAAGACAATATTAAAAATAATTCTTATTGCTAGCATTCCTTATCTTTTTTTTTTTTCATTATCTTCTATTGGACTGTGTGTTCATTTACTGGCTTGAATAACTTTACATGATCACTATGTCATACTAGCATATAATTGTTATTAAACAATTCAAAACAAAGCAAAACTCTCCATACAGTAGTGCCATCTTGTGCTAACAAGAGCAATTAATGGATGCCAGCATGCATAAAATTCCTATCTAGTGCCTACTCATTCAATATCCCCAGACTAGTTTCTGGCTTGTGGCCTTCATCAGTGAGGAGCCTTGGATCTGAGAGCACTGCACCTAAATCTTAGGATCTAATGCAACCCTCCAGCACCCACCTTTTAACTCTATTTAACTACAAAACTATAAGAATGAAATTGAAAACACAATTAATATTTTCAATCCAAGCTCAATAGCTTATATAGTCATATAGTCTGAACTCAATTCAGCACCCATTTTGGTTTCTTTGGCTCTTTAACAACCATAGCCACCACTATCCTATTAGGCAGGATTGGTGTTAAACCACTAAACATCACATGATCACTATCTCATACTAGCACATAATTGTTATTAAACAATTCAAAACAAAGCAAAACTCTCCATATAGTAGTGCCAACTTGTGCTAACAAGAGCAATCAATGGATGCCAGAAGGCTTGTGCATAAAATCCCTATCTAGTGCTTACACACAAGATGGCACTACTACATGGAGAGTTTTGCTTTGTTTTGAATTGTTTAATAACAATTATGTGCTAGTATGAGATAGTGATCATGTGATGTTTAGTGGTTTAACACCAATCCTGCCTATTAGGATAGTGGTGGCTATGGTTGTTAAAGAGCCAAAGACACCAAAATGTATGGGTGCTGAATTGAGTTCAGACCCATATGACTATATAAGCTATTGAGCTTGGATTGAAAAAAATAATTGTGTTTTCAATTTCATTCTCATAGTTTTGTAGTTAAATAGAGTTAAAAGGTGGTTGTTGGAGGGTTGCATTAGATCCTAAGATCTAAGTGCAGGTCTCTCAGATCCAAGGCTCCTCACTGATGAAGGCCACAAGCCAGAAACTAGTCTGGGGATATTGGATGAGTAGACACTAGACAGGGATTTTATGCACAAGCCTTCTGGCATCCATTGATTGCTCTTGTTAGCACAAGATGGCACTACTATATAGAGAGTTTTGCTTTGTTCTTGAATAACTTTATAAATGTGCTTCATGTTGATACAAAATGAGATATATCAGAAATGATATTAAGATAAAGGTTCTCAAGTTTGTGCTCACAGTATTTAAGGATTGGATAGCTTTGACTCTTTTATTAATCTCTTAACATTATAAACTTTATCATCTACAACTGCATTCATTATAATAAAGAAAAGAACATTTTCATTGATTTAAATTCAAAAAGTAATGTGAGATTCTCTTCCAAATATAAAAATGTTTATTGTGTTAAAGGGCTGTAAATTAAACCCAGGTATTACCATAAATCTTTAATTTAATACACTGTACAGGCTTACACACCTGAATATATATAATGTAATTTATAAGGGATTCAAACTCAGACTTTCACATGACCCGCAACACTCCATGCCATCTCATATTGCTGACCATTATAAATATGTTGAAAAGATAAACGTGGGCTTTGAATGTTCCATCATCAGATTTTCAATGAAATGGATGGCTGAAGAGTTGTAGATTGGAGTAGTTTGAAGCCTGTCCATTAAAGTATGAAGATTGACTATCTTAATATAAAGCTGAGCACTGATTGTATATATGTGTGGAAATAGTAATCTGGACCAACTGATGGTCGCTGGTTTAGCATGAAATACATATATTGGTGATTATCTTTTCAACATGTGTATGATCAGGTGGGTCAGCAATATGAGATGGCATGGAGGAGAGTCATATGAAAGTCTGAGTTCGAATCCCTAATATATTACATAAATCTTTAAGTATACTTTTCAAATCATTTTTAGTTTAAACTTAATATCATCGTGATGTAATGTTAATAAAATAACCAATTTTTAAATATCACTTTTACCAATAAAAGCCATATGTTATTATTTAATTATATAATAATAATATTTTTTACCTAACAAAAATATTTATTTTATGTAACATTGCTAAAATTCCAAGGTTAAAGTTCATTATTTTGATGCTTTTTCAGTTATAGGAATTATTTTAGTATTAAATTGTTTGCAGAATCATTACTTCAAAAAGACAGCCATTTTGAAAATAGTTTCTATAAAATTTTGCTCTAGAAAGTTTTTGCCTAGGTATTTAAATTTCCTTTTTTTTTATGTGCCAAAGCGTCGGCCGGGAAGCGAACCCCGGGACAACTGCTTGTAAGGCTGCTGCGCTAACCACTCGGCCACCAATGCTTGACAGGTATTTCAATTTCAACTGTATTTAATAATTAAGTTTCTAAAGCCTTACCAGATTCATTAAATCGGCCTAAACGCATCGCCACATTGTTAATAGAAGTAATCTAAATATTGTCTAGTCATAAAAATGATTTGTTGGTAGTTTTTGTTTTTATTTGCTTGAATAAGCCAATATTTTGACCTATATTCACTAATGTTGGAATGTAGTTTGCAAATCCATACAAAATTAAATATTTATCATAGACTGAAAATTTACATATATTGAATACATTATACAATTTTTATATGTTCGTGCTGGAAAAGTATTATTATAATGAAAACAAATTAAAAACATTTTTTTAAAATTTGTTATATGTTGTCATTTTCATCGACTTTCTTTTATTTTGTTTGCTTTTTATTTTCTTCGCCAAGTCTGCAAGAATTATTTTAAGATTGTTATTAATACAATTTTCTTAATCTGAAATCTATAGATGTTAACAAACACATCCAGATTGTGACAAGTGTAACATGTTAATACTTCTTCGAGCCATTCTGCGTATTGATTTAGTTACTGAAACTTGAATTAATCATTTAGAATGAAGATTAGATGTGGATTAGGGGTCAACTGTCGATTTTTTTTAAGAATCTGATTGTTTATAAAGAGCAATATTTTTTTTAAAAAAAATTATATACTAATACTTAAACAAACAATTGAATACGAACACATAGTTTTGAATTTATATAATAACAATATATCATTGTTAAGTTCTCTGATACTAAGATAGGCTCGAGTAACCAGACAAATGGGATACTATAACCAAATGTTTAAGATTTGATAATCATTGGGGATAATTCCTCATATGGATTAGGACAATAGTGGAATGGTGATTTATGGAGTTCAAGATTTATGAATTAGTCTTGCTTTAAAACTTTTGGTGTTCAAAACTTATGAATTCTGGAGCAATACCCCTATGATTATTTATTTTACTGGAGAAATTTTCTAGTTTCTATATTCTTTGACCAATTAATTTTGAAATTTTATATAAAAATATACATACTAAAAGACTATTACTTTAATGTTTTAATATTTGAGTGCTTTAAGGTGAAAACAGTAACTTCGATACAACTATAAATATCAAATATTTTATGAAAAAATATGTTATAAACTTCAACCCACACAATGCAAATGTAATGATCCATATGTTGAAATCATTGTGGGCAATAAGATGTTCACTTTTATTTGATAAGAAATTCAATTGGTTGAAAAAATGGATAAAGATTGGGAGAACTACTTTAACTTATGCCTAAAATATTGGCCCCCAAAAAACCTTCCAAAGTGTATGGGGATGAATTGCTCTCTCCAAATATGAAATCCGGGAGTAAAACATATAATAAAGAATTGTAAGAAAAAGGGTATAAATCATAAACAGTGACAATTAACAGGTGACAGGAAAGTTAAGTGAACATGATGCAATACGTATAATGGGCAAGTGAAAGATAATACTGTTTCTTTTTTTCTTTTTTTTGTTTGAACTAGAAATTTATTTTGTAAATATGTAAATATGTTGTGTTTTAATAAAGTTTATTATTTAAAATTAAAAAAAAAATATTTTCATAAGAATAAATGGGACTTGTGAGTTTTGAAGTAAACCAAGATTGCAGCTTCTATTTTTGATAAATATACAATTTTGGGGGCCTATAATCTATTGAGGATGTGTTAGTTGTTAAATTAAAACAAAAATTTAAAAAAGGAATAAATTTCAATAATTCCATTACAAGCTGTCTTCCGTTTTTTTATTTTTACTTATATTATAATGTGTACAGCATTGAGACATATCTAACATTGACATACTTTTATTCAATCCGGTATGATTTTTTTATCAACAGTTTTTATTGATAAATTATCATAATGATAAAAATTTGAGATCTTCCTGTCACAAAATATGATGTAGTATACTATTTACAAAGGGATGAGATTCTGCTTTCCAAAAAAAGTGTGCATTAATACGATTGCATACAATCCACACGAATAAAGTATAAATATTGTATATATATATTTTTTCATTTTTCTGTTAATAAGTTTAAACCAAAAAAAGGAAAAGAAACTGTAATTATTGTAGTTAATTTCTCCACAATGATTACTTTTTTTAATAGCAGTAATACAAATTAAATATGAAATATAATGTTTCATTGAAGGCATTTTTTTGCAAACATTTTTGGGGGCTCCCAAAACTGTGATTTATCAAAAATATGGTTGCTATCTTAGTTTCTTGAAAACTCACAAGTATTAAATAAATATATATTGACAGAGTTATATCGATTAATCTATATCTGTGGAAGAGAAATTTCTCTTCCAGTATATAATAGAGGAATACTTGAAAAAACACGAAGTTACTATTATTAGTTATTATTCTAATTAAGGTGAAAGAAATATAGTGCTTATTCCATAATTACAATGTAAAAGATTGCATTAATGTATATATTTTGTAATTCATGTCATTAAGCATCACATGATCACCATCTCTTATACTAGCACATAATTGTTATTATACAAGGTAAGGGTTGCATTAGATCCTAAGATCTAGGTGCAGTGCTCTCAGATCCAAGGTTCTTCACTGATGAAGGCCACAAGCCAGAAATTAGTCTGGGGATATTGGATGAGTAGGCACTAGATAGGGATTTTATGCACAAGCCTTCTGGCATCCATTGTTACTCTGGCTGGCACAGGGTGGCACTACTTATATGGAGAGAGTTTTGCCTTGTTTTAATTCATGTCATCTTGGGAATTAATTTCATAAAACATTGTACAAGTTGATTTTTGAAAAATGGCACCAAAATTATTGAAATTAATGGGTTGCTAGTAAGTCACGGGTTATACATTAAAATAAAGATTTGGTTATTTTGAGATATATGAGGATATATATCACATTGATAAGTTAATTAAAAGTCACAAATAACATCAATCAGCAACAATTTTGTTCCAAGAATTATGGTGTCGTATCTATGAATACTGAATCAATTATAAAATCAGATTTTTCTTATCAGACATAGGGTGACCTTTGAGCATTCCATCATCAGATTTTCAATTGGATGGACAGTTGAAGAGTTGGAGTGTGGAGTAGATTGAAGCCTGTTCATTAAAGTATGGGAATTGGCTATCTTAATATATATCTGAGCATTTATAGCATATATGTGTAGAGATGATAATCTAGACCAACTAATGATTGCTGTTTTAGCATGAAATACATATATTGGTGATTATTTATCTTTTCAACACATATGTGTTTAAGTGTATCAGTGCTATGAGATAGAGTGGAGAGTGGTAAGTCATGTGAAAGTCTGGGCTCATATACCCTATATATTATTATTTAGGATGAACACACACAAAAAAATTTAATAATATAAAACAGAAATTTTTCTGTAAATTTATTAAGTTAAAAGAAAATATATGATAATATTTGTGAGATAAACTTTGTCAGAATAGAAGATGGTTCATATTAAATCATGTTTAGACATTGAGACTAGATTCTGCATGTAGAGCATTACAAGTTAATCTATTTGTAGTTTCACTCATGTTAAATGTTTATATATATTATAACGATCGAAATGAAAGTGAAGATCAAATCTAACCGCAAAAACAATATCTGCAACTACAAGGGCGCCATCTAGGCATTTGAGCCTAGAAAAATTTATAAAGTAGGCAGATACGCGCTGTTAAGATTCCACTTTATTTAAATATTCCGATCGTTAGCCCAAGTCAATAGCTCAGTGGAGACGCAGAGATAAAAATCTATATCTTAATTTATATCTTAAATATCAATAAATAAAAGCCACTGCCAGAAATTAACACATAAAAATATTTATTTACGCACATATAAAATAACATTTAAATTTTGAGGAATAAATTCAACATTTTAGATTTTTCTATTAATCTTTTAATTTTACATTTAACTAAGTTTCACTGAGTTTAATATTTTATTTAGATAGTCAAGTATGAATAGACTACATAGATCTGCATTTGAAAAGAAAATATTCTTCCCTGATTTAACCTTAGGCAACAAATTTCGCAATCAAACTGGCGCCAATCCATCTGATACATTCATGTATTCAATGTAGCATGAAAATACGACAACACAAAATACTATACTGTCAGGAATGTACATCTGATCAGTAAGTAGAATTAGAGAAGACATTGTCTCTCCACCAACAGGAATGTTACATCTGTTGGCAAGTAGAACAATAAACATAAAACTCCATAGGAATGGACTGCAGTCCTTTGCCATCTTACAAACCCATCCATAGGCAAACAGAAGGTGTGTGGTGTATATATATAATCCTGCCCGTAATGGACCTCATACTACATCTAACAATTACACAAATATATCCAATCCATTGAACCAATTCAACTATGAAATGAATAACCTAAGATTACCCTCCCTTAATATCACTTTACAAAACTATATAGCCATTCACGCCCGACTTAAATTTAACATTTAAATACGTTCGCACAGATTTGTTTAAAAATGTTGGGTATAGATCGATTACATAGATTCCACGGTCAAAAACATTTCAAAATAAACATAAACGATCAAAATACAAAATTATTGATACTGACAATCGCAGAGGGAAATTTATAAGTAACCCAATAGTATTCACCATAAGATACTTGCTTTGTCACCAATAACTTAAAAGACATCCGAATAAATACATTTTAGATACCGTACGGTATCATTATTTATCGAATGTCTATATTTTGATCAAATATGAAAACCAAAATATAATTAACTGCAAACGAATCCATGCAAGCATCTATAAACAACTTAAATTTCATGCATTTAAATAATCTTTACAATAAGAAAAAAAAAATGGAAATGATGTTTATCAATCGGAAAACATATAAAATTAAACATTATTAATTTGATTTAAAAACTTACAAAAGTCAGATAAGAGTCCGTTTTAACATTTAAGTTGGCTTGTTTATCAATTTGTAAAACTTGACAAAAGTTCTTAATTGATTTTAATAATTGTTCATTTCATATAGCTTATGGTAGAAGAGTCCAGGTTTCTGCTTTTAATTCCCGCGACGCCTCCATTGGAAGATAATGTTCTGGAGATGGCAATAGCTGGTTCAAGGTATCACAGTCTTTTCATTTTTCTTTTTTAAATAGAGAGTGTGGTATGTGCGTCCTACCACAACTCTCAAACACACAACGCTGGAACTGGAACTCAATATTTCTCTTTTTATAGTAAATCTCCAGATTGAATGAACAAAGACGTCACTAATCCAAATTTTCGTTCGGGTCCGGGCTGAGGCTTGGTGCTTCCATTGGTCAAGCTAAAATCTCTTTTTTCTCTTATCTAATTTACTCTCTGACTTTTTAATTAGACAGCTTTTGGATAATTAATAAACAATCATTTCCATTTACAGATTACAGGAATTAATTAATACCTGTTTTTATTTTTACTTACGTTATTTCTTTTTTAAACTATTTTTATATTTAAATCTTTTTTTATAAAAAAAGTACATTCAAATACCTTTTTTTATTTATTAAAAAAAAAATATTTTTAAAGTTTAGCATCTGTGCGAATATATACGTTTAACAAACATTTTAATTTTAGCGTTTAGTTTTTTTTTTTTTTTTAATACATTTATTTTTATATGCGAACTTAAAAGTTTTTATTTCAATTTAATGTAACGACATATTTATATATCGTTACAATATATATATGTTCATTCAGATGTTTGTCATGAGCAAAAACATTATCATCATTCTAATTTCTTTTGTTATGTATGTTGTAATATTCTCCAAATGTAACTTTCAACTGTTAGAAAAAAATATGAAATTTATTTCAGGTATAAAGAATGATCTAATGAAAAGTTATACATCTTTCATTTGCTATGTGATAAGATGACTGTTATAGAATACTAAAATATTATATATAAAGATGATTTGAAGACAATATTCAAATCTCACAATAGGCATCTGTCTACCTTGTAACAACAAAAGAAATCATCTCCAGTGAAATTTCATAATATACTATCTACAATGAAACCAATTTCTATACTACTAAATTTTTCAGAGAGTATAACTATATATAGTAAAGTTGTACTATATCTGAGAAAAAAAAACTGATCCAACAATTCAGATAAAATCTTTTACTAAACTATATTTTTTTCACAAAGAGATCATGATTTAGATTTACCTAAAAAGCAGGTTGACCTTTTAAGTTCAAATTAAAGAATTGAAATTTATTACAATCTGATAGCAAGGTTCTTTCGGCATCCGCTATAGTAAATTTAAAAATGCTTCTCCCATAAAGATGGATATGACTATATTATAGGTGACTAAAACTTATTGATTCCTTAAGAGTAAGGTTGAAACTAGATCTTCTTCACAACAGAAATACAGTTTCTTCTGCACCTTTTATACTTATATCAAACATAATTATTGAATTTCAAAAATCTCATTCTTTTCACTTTTCAGCAAAATACTTTTATTATTGATTACAGTTTCAACTGTACCATACAGTCTTCATCAGCTCTACAAAATTTGAACACATAAAAATACAACTATTAAAATACATTAATTATTTTATATAAAATTATTAAATTCCCATCAAACTTCTAAATTTTAAAAAAAAATTTTTTTTTAATATTTCCTAACCTTTTTAATTCAAATAATATCTTTAACATATTTACCATCCTATTTTATATTTTTTTAAAATCTTTTCTATCCTCTTTTTCTATAATATATACCTATACATATAAGCATAATTTGTGAGAAAATATTTAGTAAAAAAAAAATACAAATGGAATATCAGTACATATCTGAAGATTACTGCACTTTCATTGAAGTTACACTTAGATTATATAAAAAAGCAGTGTTTTTTTTTATGTAAATAGTATAATAGGAACAAGCAAAACCATCAATCAAAAAACTTTTATGGATAATTTACTTGATGATATCAGACTGTGCGTTTCTTTTTTACACAACAATCTTAGATGATTGTGTTTCTTAAGCACTTTAAAGATGTTATTTAAATCACTAAAACCAGTTGAATTTTATACAGCTTTTTTTTTTATTTAAAAAAAAAAGAATGACCAACAAAAATTCTATTTCAATATATACTGTTAGCTAAACTATTGCCTCAAAATAGATACTATTGAAATTTGGAATACAGATTTTAATTTTTGTGTTTAAATTTGCTATTTCTGATTTTCATATTCATGCCTTTATTATTTCTCTATTATAAATTTATTTAAAGCACATTGATTACATAAGTAATATTTACTAAGGCAATAAACCTAAAGCATGTGTGGTTGAAAATGCGAAGGTAGGGACCTCTACAGGTCTTAACCACAAGCTTACACATTGGAAGAAAAGAGCATAAGCTTGTGGTTAACACCTGTAGAGGTCCCTACCTTCACATTTTCAACTGCACATGCTTTAGGTTTATCGCCTTAGTAAATATTATTTCTCTATTAATGAATTTCAGAGACCCAAATTATTTGTCAATAAGAAATCAATTATGTCACACTTTTTGAAAATTTGCTCATTTTGAAATTATAATGGTTTTATTTATATATGTTATAAAATATAAACAGTATGAAGCAAATTGCAGATTAAAATATTCTTATTGATATGTGATGACTTTAATAAAATATTATTGTTATTTTGAATGCCAATAGCAAATTTATTGTAATGCACTGATTAAGTTATTCCAGATGCAAGAAAGGATGCTGTATTAAAGTGATACAAATGTCTTTGAACTACTATCATGCCCTAGTGGCAAATAATAGAACAACATTTTTATACAATATGAATTTGATTCAAAAGTTATTTCCACTCACGCTTACATGAGACAGAGATATAAAAATATTAAAAAAATATGATCAGAGTGTGGCTTCTAGAAACAACAGTTATATTAAATTCATCATACAGTTTAATTTGACTTTGTTATCTTTATAAAAAGATTAATAATAGATAAATAATCGTAACTTCGAAATATCTGCAATTGCAAAGCGGAAATAACTCCCACCCACTGACTTGGGTAATGTCAAAAAACTAAGCTTACATAACAACAAAGCCCAAAGATAGAATGGTATTATTCTATCTTAAATAAAGTCAAAATTTAAGCTTAAACAACAACAATACCCAAGGATAGAATGGTATCATTCTATTTTTTCATTGATTTTTGATGTTACATAATTCTGTGGAAGGTAGATACTTTCACTTTGCAATTACAAAAAAAAGTTAACAAAAATTGACAAATATTATAAATATTAAAATGGTATATAAAAAATATAATTACAAAATGGGAGCAGTGATATCTTGCATAGGAACCAAATTCTATTGAGTAAACAAAAAGTTACACATATTCTTGCACCAGGTGTGTGTCAAAGTTTTATAACCTCAACTTATTTTCTAATCTTTTTTTACTATTTACAGAGAATTGCTCAAAAATTTTACTTAGCAATATAAGTATTGTTTGACTGGCCTAACCAAGATGCTATAAATAGATTGTTTTTCATTTTTTAATTATGTCTCTCATCTTATTATGAAAAATACTCGTTTTACACAAAAAGTATCTAATATTGTCAAAAATAATTTTGTATATTACGTTAAGTTTAGAAATGCTAATATATAACCAATACATCGGAAGATCAACAAGCATCACATGACCCACCTCTTATGCTTGTGTATAACTGTTGTTAAAACAGGCAAAACTCACTATACGTATTGCCACATACAGCAATCTAGAGTAATCAATGGATGTCAGAAGGCTTGTGCATAAAATCCCCATCTAGTGCCTACTCATCCAATATCCCTAGACTAGTTTCTGGCTTGTGGCCTTCGTCAGTGAGAAGCCTTGGATCTGAGAGTACTGCACCTAGATCTTAGACACCAAAATGTATGGGTGCTGAACTGAGTTCAGACTCATTAGGCTTCTCACTGATGAGGGCCACAAGTCAGAAACTAGTATGGGAATATTGGATGAGTAGGCACTAGATGGGGATTTTATGCACAAGCCTTCTGGCATCCATTGATTACTCTAGCTTGCTGTGTGTGGCAATAGCCTGTTTTAACATTGGAAGGCCATGTGATGTTTATGCATCAGAGTAAAACTCTGTTACAGAAAACTAGTTTTTGAATCCATAAAAATAGTAAGAAATAATAATTATTAGTTATTGGTTTTTTAATCTTTATATGAATAAATCACATATGACTTATGTTCTTTGATGGAATGCAGGTTGGATAACAAGTCTGAGTTCAAATCCCTTCAAATATAAAGCATTATAAATAAGCAGTGTCAATAATAATGTGTTGTGCCACATCACTTTACATATATTATTTGAACATTTCAATTTTATAGCAATATTATAAGTTTAAATAAACATTACTTTATTAAGATGAATATTATAGACGATTTTTTATATTAATATTGAAAAATCAATATTTTTAATAATTGTTATTAGTATTTGAATGACAAAAAAAGGTCAAATTCTCAATATTTTCTTATAAAATTTTTGCTAATTTTGATAGTGGCTTCAGAAAGTAATTTGATGATAAGTGAAATGAGATCATTTGATTCCTCTTTCAGACCTTAAAAAAGTCAAGCAGACTAATTCCTAATGACTACTACATTGGTTTTTATTTCTGCCACTATTGTTACTATGATATTTTTTATATAGAATTAAAACATGGATGAACTCCTTACCTGAATTCATCAACCAACTTGGTGAGTTTATTAATGCATTAACTCCAAGTCTAAGATCAAAAACCCTTTTAACTTGTTAGTTGACTGATAGTTTTTAACTGAAATATCATTTAAGTTTCTTCAATGTGTGTGTAAATTGTCTCTTCTTTTTTTAAATTGATATTTACAACTATTATAAATAAAACTAAATTATGGTCTTTGTTTCCAAAAGCCTGTAAAATCTGCAATCAAGACATAAGTTGGTGGCCAAAGGTGAAGAGTAATAAAAATTGTTACTGCTGATCCAGGGGTGCAATTTGATGACCTTTTATTTAGGTATGTCCAACTGCAGATCACTTTCAAGTGAAAGATGATTGCACAAAATGGAAAAACTGCCTAATATTAGATGGGTCATTGTCAACTTTGTGAAATTAAAAATAAAGGTGAAGAAAACGATTTTAAAAGTGGACACTACAAAGGCACAAATGTTAAAACAGCAGTAAAATCAGATTCATTATAAATAAAAAGTCAAAAAGCAATAATTGTGAATATTTATGGTTCATCAGACAAAATAGAATGATTAGTTATTCAACTTTAATGAACGTTACGAAGTACAGATAATTTAAATATATGCCCAACAAATGTCCATTGTGATGAAGAAGTAGAGGATTTTTATAGAATGTATGAAATGCTTTTGACCAGATCAATCAACATTTTAAAATTATCATGAGACTTTAATACTATAATTGATAAGCAATTGAAATATGAAAATACTGTGTTTAAATTGGATTATGGTAATAGAAATGGGAAAGGACACAGATTTATGAAAATAACACACACAAAAAAAAAAACAACTATGTGTTATGGATTCTTTTTTATTTTATTTTTAAAAATGCTAAATGGAAATAGTGCTGGAAGCATTCAAATGAAGATATAGAAGAATTGGATTATATTTTCATTAATAGAAAATTAGTATTTCAACATTATAATGTTCTTAATAGATTCAACACAGGAAGTGATCATTGATTAATAAAATGTAAGATACATGTTAATGCAAAGCTAAAGAGACTAAAATTATAACAGAAGTCAGTATTAATAATTGACAGTTTCCAATCTTCAGAAACACTTTAATAAATTTAAATTAAAACTTGAAATCATTTTAAAATATCCACAGATTTTGAAGATGGTCCACATTTGATTGAAATTAATAAAAAGATAACTGATACTCCATTAAAAACTGCAAGAAAAATAAAACTGATACAAAAAGCAAATCAGTAAATTTTCTACTAAAAATTTATATAAAGATGAAAAGGAATATGAATATTTAAAAAAATGATTGATATAAAAAGAATTAATAATGATATAAGAAAATGTAATTGTGAATTGTCCAGGAAAGGTATAGAAAAAAAAATCTTAAAAGTATAAAACAACATAATATTAATAGAAAAATTATTTTTGAAATAAAAAGAAAAGATGGAACTATTACTAAAAGATAGACAAAATCATGAAATGTATATAAAAAAATTCTGAAAGAATTATATAATAATAAAAAAACAAGAATATAAAGTACTTTCTGCAGTTAATATGTATTCTGAATTGTCCAGAATTTAAAAGAATCAATCTATAAAGAAGAGGAAAGCTCCAAGAAATGATGAAACTATTATTGATATCATAAAAGAAGCAGATAAAGAAATAGAAAAATTAAAACAGGCAAAACTCTATACGAATTGCCACTCATTGCAAGCCAGAGTAATCAATGGATGCCAGAAGGCTTGTGCATAAAATCCCCATCTAGTGCCTACTCATCCAATATCCTCAGACTAGTTTCTGGTTTGTGGCTTTCATCAGTGAGGAGCCTTGGTTCTGAGAGCACAGCACTTAGATCTTAGAATCTAATGCAAAACCTCCAGCAGCCACCTTTTATTTCTACTTAACTTCAAAACTATGAGTCTTAAATTGAAAACACTATAATATCTTCAGTCCAAGCTCATTAGCCTATATAGTCATGTAGGTCTGAACTTGGTTCAGTACCTATACATTTTGGTGACTTTGGTTCTTTAATAACCATAACCACCACCATCCTATTAGACAGGATTGGTTTTAAACCAATAAACATCACATGATCACCATTTTTTATGCTTGCTTATAACAGTTATTAAAAGAGGTAAAACTCTCTATACGTATTGTCACTCAGTGCAAAATGGTGATCATATGATGTTTATGGGATTAAATAGAAAAATTGTTGGTGAAGTTATACACTAAATATCTACTTGATAAAAATGTACCAGATGAATAGAGGAAAGCAGTAGCAATATTGATATTTATGAAAGGTGATAAAGAAGATATTAGAAATTACAGCTCTCTCAGTCAAATTTTATACAAAATCTTTACAAAGATAATTACAACACATCTCTAGCAAACTTTGATTCTAAACAATCAAAAATCATGCTGAATTTAAAAATGGTTTTAGCACAGTGGATTACATCTAAGTACTGAGAGAAGTTACACAAAATATCAATGAATATGAATTGTCATTATGTTTTGAATTTGTAGCTTATGAAAAGATATTTAATTTGATAAGCATCTGAAATGATTAAAATATTGGATAATCAATATGTGGACCAGGATATTGTCATATTCTGAAGAAAAATGATCACAATACAATAACAATAAGATTACATGATGATGCTAACAAGACTGACATTGAGAAGGTTTTCCAATAAGATGATGTCATATACCCATAACTTTTTATAGCAGTATTATGTATTTTATGAATTAAAATGGATAAAAATGAATGATTATTTTAAATTTATATCAGGTTTTGAAGATGATGTGATTGTAAATAAAAATAATACTCCAGAGCTTTAAAAAATGTAAGAAACCAAATGAAAGTAAGAAAGTAAGACTAAATATATAGATGCTAAAAAAAAGTAATATTCAATTGCTTTTCTAATAAGAAGAAAATAAATAATGATAATAATGTGAGAAATTAACAAATACAAATACCCTCATCAGATTATTAACTCAAATGTAATCATAATAGACCAAATTAATCATAAAATTAAATTTGGGTGGTTTTTAATTGAGGTGCTCTACCATTTTCTACTTACGGATCTAAAACATGGGTATTTAGAAGAAAAGCAATAAAGAGACTGCAGACCATTTAGTGAATATGGAAACATGTATGTTAGGAATAGCAAGAAGAAATCAAAAACAAAATACATGAATGAAAGAACAAGAAAATATTACTCATATCATTAAAAAAATCAAGGGAATTAAATAATGCTTAGGTGGACAAATTTTTAGAAGGGTTAATAGTAAATAGACAGTTAATATCTTAATTTATATTACAAGAAAAGACCTAAAACACCATATATTGGATAAATGGAAGAAATATGAAAGTTTTCTAGTGTGTTAAAAAGATAAACTAAGGAATGGACTAACTAGATTAAACTTGGAAAGAGCTTCATCCTGAAAATGACTGATAAAGTTGAAAATGGTGAAATAATGATAAATTTTGATAATGATGTTAGAATAAAATGCTTCCATATAATTTTTTTAGTACTGAGTAAAAAGCACTGAATTGTAGAAACTGTCCTACTTATGTTAATAAATTAATATTAAGCATTTGTTAATCTTGCTGTTAAACATCTAGACTCTCCATTTTAATTAATACTAAAGCCTTTCAACCTTGATTAATAATGTTTCTTTTCTTTTGTAACCAGACATATTACTATGTTATTGCTTGAATAGCAAACTATATAATTTATTTTAAAAATTGATTAGAATTTTCAATATTAATCTATTATTATTTATTTGGCATATGAAATTTTTAAGACACTATTAACAAAATATCATAAAGGAATCTATAGCAAATTCAATGAGGATATTAAGTTATTCAATTCTACCACTATAATCATAGAATTTGACCATCATTAACTATGTACTCCATGGCTAGTTTTCATCCATATCTACATAGATCAGGGGCTGATAAATTTAATTTATGAAGCAGACAATTGCAATAATTATAGATTATTCTGATTCTAATGATAAGATTTCAATTACCTTTAGGGAGATCAATTGGATCTGCAAAAAAAAAAATTGTTCGGTACATCATAAAAATTCCATTTTTTATGCCATAATTCTTTGATTGAAGATTCTTATTTGAGCATCAAAAAGAGGATCTTGATTTGAGCCTCAGGTGGGTGAAACTATACCTTGAACTGTTTGTAAATTATTTGGTTAAAAACATCAGATATCTTATTTATATGATTAATTGATGATATAAAGATCCTATTAAATGACAAGATTAATTTTTTTACATTTTCTTTTCACTAATTGATCTTATGTAAATAAGCATTTATTTTTATATAGCGCTGTGTTTACAATTGTATTACATTCAAATATCAGCCTTTCAAGCTAATTGTGCATGCGCTTTGCTTTGCGAGTGTTAATAATAAATGAATACTTTCCTTTCCAATACAAGATATAGTATTTATGCAGGAATAAAATGAATAAGTGGATTCATTTTATTCCTGCATAAATACTATATCTTGTATTGGAAAGTATTCATTTATTATTAACACTCGCAAAGCACGTGCACAATTAGCTTGAAAGGCTGATATTTGAATGTAATACTAATTGATCTTGTAAAATTAATTGTGTTTTGAAAAAGTATAAATTCATTTTACTAATTGCTGCATCTTAGTTACATTTTCTGCTTGAAGACAATTAACAACCAAAGCAATAGGATATAACATTTGATGATGACTGGCATTAGCTTGTGACCAAATTTTATTTCTATATCTCAATTAATTACATTAATCTATTGCATGAAAAACAATTGAATACCAGATAATAGCATCAATCAAATCTCCAGCTATTATCAGGGTATTGGTCTTCATTAGTGAGAATTACTAAGTTACACCTATTCATCTAATGACCATTTTTGAAGATTTGAACATTTAAAGAGTTTGAACCCAAGCCAACTTTCTTGTATGTATCAGCTCACATCAGATCAGCAAATATACAACATAGAATTCATGGTTATATATAGATACTGAATGTAGACTGGACAAGTCACTTAAAATTTTGTTTGGTAACATCATTTATTTTAAAGTCTTATATTTAGAGATACATCATAAATTTTACTATACTTTATTGCTTGAACTGACATCTAAAATAATTATAAATAAAACAGCTTTCAAAAATCCCACTACAAAGTAAAGGTACCTCCTACTTCCTCTCATAAAAAAATAATGGAGGGCAAAGCTTTCAATTTCAAGCATGCCAAGTGTTTGGTGGTGAGACTATAAATTGTTTTTTATTTTCTATCCAAGAATGGTAAAGATAGGGATTTGAACTCAGACTTTCAGCTCCAGGTATATGAAGAATACCTGTATTTCAAATATTTATCCAAGAATAAATAACTACTAATTTCCTTATTAATATTGGCTATGATGATTACCTACATAAAAGTAAAATTCTAAACCTGATAGGAATCTGAAAAAAAAAAAAAATTCAAATTGTTCTTGTCTTAAATTCAAATTCAGATAATAGAATAATAGACCTTTATTTTAACACAAATGCAGGTAGCAAATACTTTAAATACTTTATTTATGTTTAATTTTTAAAGTTGATTAGAATTTAATGTTCACTGGCACTGTTATTAATGATTTTATATTAATTTTTCAACAAGAAACTGAACATAAGCTTAGTAAAGCTGAGTTGTAATTCTAATGTCAGTAGTTGATAATCAATTTATCATCATGCCAGGAGAATTTGATTAATGGAAGTCAGAAGGTAGACTAACTAATTTAATCTTTACAAAGGGTAATTTCTAGTAAATCCTATGAGAGCCTATAATCCTTTGTAGCTTACGTAGTGAGGGACCAAACCTAAAATTTATCAGTGATATTTTAAAGGTTGAGTCACTTTTAGTAAATCTTCTCTATTCTGAAAAAAAGAAAAAGACCCATCGCACTTATTAGTACAATTACAGTAATTTCTATGAGAGTAGTGTTAGTTTACAGCTAACACTTTGTCGCGTAAATGTCATTGTCGTTGACAAAATGGCAATTGAAAGAAATATACCACCGCAGTATCTCGGCTGAGAAAAGCATTACTTATCTAATAAAGACATAAATTTAACTATTTTTATTTGATGGTAGAAATTTTCCAATAGTTTCAGCAAATTGAAATGTGGCTAAAAATAACTCAACAAAGAGTTTGAAAAGCTCTTTATTTTTCTAGAAATAAATTCTCCATTTTTCCACTTTAAAGTTTTTATATTAGTCAAGACTTTAAAAGAAATATATATTTTAAAAGCAATTGATAAATTTTATATTTAAATAAGTAATTTATATATTATTTCAAAATAAATAAAAAACTCTTTTTAGTTTTAAAATTTATAATCAAAACATTGTATTATTGGTTTATTATCTATCTTCATAAATAAATCCTACTTGAAATAATCTTTTAAAAACTCCAATCTCATCTATCAAAAAATCCAGTAAAACTTAAACTGAAGATTTAGTAAGCTTTTAACAAAGTAAAAAAAAAAAGAGTTTTAATCATTTGGCTTTTTATCAAAATAAATCAAATAGTAAAACATTCACTAAAAGACATTTCAAAAAATATCTTTAAAATATATTTTATAAATAATAAACCAATCATTTATTTTATCCAATTTTTATTTTGATTTAAAACATTTTTCTTTTTAAAAAAAAATTATATTAGAATTTAATTTATAGTCAAGAAACTATTACTTTGTATCACGCTCAAGCAAATACTGCGTGTGTGTGTATATATATATATACGCGTTTAAGACTATCAATACATCACGTAATCACCATTTCATATGTGTACCTATGCTTAGGCAGAGTAGCTCATTTTATATGAAGAGTTAAAACTCATTAGCTGATTAAAATTTAAAAATAATCGAATGATTTATTGTACTCGAAGTAATAGTGAGGCTGTGATCCATGAATTATCAAATCTATAGCCTGTCACTCCACACTGTTCTAAACTACGCAGGGTATTTCTTTGTATGACGCACAAGCACATACTGTATGTATATATAATTAAATACTGAAGCTCATTTCGTATGACAAGTATTAAAAATAATTAGTTGACTAAAAATAAAAATGAATGCTTTTTTGCCTTGGAACTTCATAAGAAGTTCAAAAGACGGAAGTGACAGATTAGACAGCGATTGACGAACCGGAACTCCAAAGTTTGCCAGTCTCCTACTACATCAAACCAAAGTGTTCATTACTTGTAGCATAAGTTAAAATAATCTGATATTTATAAAAAATCATTACCGTTAATATATTTTAATTTTAATAATATAAAACATTTTCCTTTATATTCCCCCCCCCCCCCATGGTAATTGTATTTTGAGCCTTATGTGAAAAACGTTAGTTGTGATTTTTGCTTTACGTAATGAACAATCTCACTATAAAATATAATAACTATATATAAGTTTTAAAAAGCAATTAGCATAACAGGAAAGATTAGTTCTAGTAGTGGTATCACTGAACACTAATGATTGTAGTAAAAATAGTTAAGATGTGATTTCTGATTAAAGGATAACTTTCATATATATAGTATATATGACTATCCTAACCATTATTGTAGGCATATCTTCAAGAACTTATAGAAATATTAACATAAATTTTCTCAAAAGCTTTGATAGTTTATGATTTATTAACAACAATTTGAACGTCACGTAAACTAATTAGCATTTAAATAATATACTATTCAAAAAAAGTAAAAAAATCTACGTGAATACAATTACTAATGTTACTTCTTCAAAAGAATAATTATAGTGAAAGAGATTTTTTTTTCTCATGTGTCATAGCATCAGCCGGGAAGCGAGACCCGGGACAACTGCTTGTAAAGCAGCTGTTGCTGACCTCTCGACAACCAATGCTTGACTAGTGAAAGAGATATTTAATATTAAAGCAACTTGTATTTAATACTATACCTATCAAAGAAATATATACATTAAATTCTTTGGCCAAATCTAAACGATAATACATGATCATCACCAGAAGTAGACCACTACTATTGATACTTGCATATCACATTAGATCAGGTCTCCAACTTCTGATGTTTAAATTCTTATCAACTCCCGAGCAATAAATCTTTTAATTGCTTTTTAAATAAACGTTTTAAAATAATTAACTTAAATAAATACAATTTGATTAAATTCTCAATCAAATCAGATTTTATTTAAAAAAAATTTAAAACACATTTTATATACACTATCCTCTAATGATCATTTGACATATAGAATAAACTTATTCATTGTTTAACATATATTTTTGCATACATAATCTGCTTTCTTTAGTCTCGAGTCATAATATATAAGGAGGACTCAAAAATAACTAGAATTGTTCTGGGGTACGTGTTTCTGCTCTTACATACCTCTTTTAGGAATCCTTTTGCATCAATCTTCCAAATTATGTTACTGTGTAAAATTATGGGACCACATAGCACATTTTTTGTAAAAAGTATTTTGCGTGTGCGTCGATTTTTTGTAATGGCTGAAACGCTGGAATAATGTGAAATTCTGGTTTCTTTTAGGAAAAACAGTGGGGAAATTGTTTGTAATGTTTGAAAAAGGTTACAAGAAAGTTGTTCTGGGAAAAACATAAATTTATGAATAATTTAATGAAGTTTTCAAATTCACAATGTTCTAAAAAAGGGTTGCAAATGAATTCCATTGTCAAGATAATGCTGATATTTTTTTTATTGATGCAAATGACATTTTTTAATCAAAATTAATTTTTAATGGTCAGACATTTTATCTACAAGT
Source organism: Epiperipatus broadwayi (assembly GCA_028023455.1). NCBI lineage: Eukaryota > Metazoa > Onychophora > Udeonychophora > Euonychophora > Peripatidae > Epiperipatus > Epiperipatus broadwayi. The sequence continues at coordinate 2,195,200 of JAQFVV010000120.1, forward strand.
TCTGAACCATTTGTGTGATGGGTAAAATTTAAACATCCCATTTTGTGGCAAAGTAAAGAGTGCAAGCTTCACCACAACAATTTCTTTGCGATTAGTCCTGAGTGCGAAATAATTTCTAATTTAATTCAGCATGTCCCAGCTTATCTATCAGTTATATTCAATTGATCTCTAACCATGCGACTTTTTTTTATTCTCTCAAATGAAAAAATGCCTCAAAAATATTTTTTTTGTTGACTTAGAAATAATGAAAAAAAAAAAAGATACAGGTGTTAAAAGACTTCAATTTGCAAATGTTTCTAGACAAGTTTGAAAAGTGAAAAACACAACTAGATTTGTTTATTGTATTAAATGGACAGTACTTTAATGAGATTAAATTTATAACACTTAAAGATAACCATTTTTTATTATAAAATTCGTTATTTTTGGGCCCATCCTCATACGTGCTATTTCTTCATACTTCATCACTTTTTACATTTGTCATTGATAAATCACACTTCCAGTTTTTTTTATATATAAATACTTTTTATTAATTTGAAAATAATAAGCAAATACTATTGGTACACGCATATATATATACACATACACTTATACATGTATGAATTATAATTAATTAGTTTATTATTGAACAATGTTTCTGGTACTATAATAAATTTTCATAAATTGAAATTATAAGTAATAAATTAAAATGCATTCAGAATAATCTTATCATTTGATAACAATATTTTTATGGATCCAATCCTAATAAATTCCTTTCAAATTTTTTTTATAGCTAAAATTTTACTTAAGAGCATTAAAAAAATCATCAAAATATCATTAATAATAGTTTACTCAAATCTTGAACAAAATATATTCATCTATAGATTCCTTCTTTTTTAATTATTGAAATTAGTGTGGTACCACTTTCTTGAACTAGCAATTATTATCATTTAAGTTTAAGCAAGTGTCAATATGATTTTTATAATATATAGGGTATATGAGCACAGACTTTCACACGACCCACCACTCTCCACTCTATCTCATAAACACTGATATACTTGAACACATATATGTTGAAAAAATAAATAATCATCAATAAATGTATTTCATGCTAAATCAGCAATCATCAGTTGATCCAGATTACCATATCTACACATATATGCTATAAGTGCTCAGATATATATTAAGATAGCCAATCCTCATACTTTAATGAACAGGCTTCAACTGTCCATCCAATTGAAAATATGATGATGGAATGACCTTCGGTCAACATGGGTGTGACAAAAATCTTAGACTCCTGGTGGCCTTTGAGCATTCCATCATCAGATTTTCAATTGATGGACAGTTGATGAGTTGGAGTGTGGAGTAGATTGAAGCCTGTCCATTAAAGTATAAAGATTGACTATCCTAATATATATCTGAGCACTTATAGCATATATGTGTAGAGATGGTAATCTGGACCAACTGATGATTGCTGGTTTAGCAAGAAATACATATATTGGTGGTTATTTATCTTTTCAACATATATGTGGTCAAGTGTATCAGTGTTGTGAGATAGCGGAGAGTGGTGGGTCATGTGAAAGTCTGTGCTCATATACCCTATATATTATATACATAGACTCAGGTATATAATAAGCCTGTGTTTTAGTTAATATGATTTTTTAAATTATGCACAAAAACAGTAGATGTGAAATATATTGAATTATAAAATTTATACTATATTTTACATGTATTAAAGTTAATAATATTGAATTATTTTTATTTATAACTTTTAATAAGTTTATAATCTTATTATTTTTTCATATTATTATTTGTTTTTCTGATTCCTTAAAAGCAATGGATTGAGAGTTCTCTCATTATTTAAAGTAAAGACCTAATTAATAAAGTATAAAATTACATTTTTGTAACATTTAAATACTCAAAGTATATCTCTACAATTTTATATCAAAAAATAATATTCTGATAGCCTTGCTTTTTTAGTTTTTTCATAAATACATAAGTAAATAAGCATTTATTTTTATATAGCGCTATGCCTACAATTAATTGTATTACATTCAAATATCAACCTTTCAAGCTAATTGTGCAAGCGCTTTTTGCAAGTGTTAATAATAAATGAATACTTTCCTTTCCAATACAAGATATAGTATTTATGCAGGAATAAAATGAATCCACTTATTCCTACAACTCAAATGCTTATATATGAGCAAATCTGAAGTACTGGCAAGGAAAGCGTGGGGATGGAACAGTCACTTTAAATTACTATTTACGGTGTCTGAATGAATGATGTCAGTGAAATTGTCTAGAATTTACTAAATGTCACTCTAACTGAAACTTAATCATATGTAAATAAGCATTTATTTTTATATAGCGCTATGCCTACAATTGTATTACATTCAAATATCAGCCTTTCAAGCTAATTGTGCAAGTGCTTTTTGCGAGTGTTAATAATAAATGAATACTTTCCTTTCCAATACAAGATATAGTATTTATGCAGGAATAAAATGAATCCACTATTCCTACAACTCAAATGCTTATATATGAGCAAATCTGAAGTACAGGCAAGGAAAGCATGAGGATGGACCACTGACTTTAAATTACTATTTACGGTGTCTGAATGAATGACGTCGGTGAAATTGTCTAGAATTTACTAAACGTCACTCTAACTGAAACATAATCATATGTAAATAAGCATTTATTTTTATATAACACTATGCCTACAATTGTATTACATTCAAATATCAGCCTTTCAAGCTAATTGTGCAAATGCTTTTTGCGAGTGTTAATAATAAATGAATACTTTCCTTTCCAATACAAGATATAGTATTTATGCAAGAATAAAATGAATCCACTTATTCCTACAACTCAAATGCTTATATATGAGCAAATCTGAAATACTTTCCTTGCCAGTACTTCAGATTTGCTCATATATAAGCATTTGAGTTGTAGGAATAAGTGGATTTATTTTATTCCTGCATAAATACTATATCTTGTATTGGAAAGGAAAGTATTCATTTATTATTAACACTCGCAAAAAGCGCTTGCACAATTAGCTTGAAAGGCTGATATTTGAATGTAATAAATACATAAGATAACATGTATTTTCCTGAAGGTTTGTGAAGATGAAATTTTAGTTGGTATTTATATATTGGACTATTTCCATCATTTAATATTAAGTGTTGAATGTCTTTAGAAAAATTAAACTTTATTTAAATTTTCCCCTTATATTCAACTGTTAGTAATAGCAAACATGTTAATATAAGCACAATATTTTGAGAGGTATTATTCTCCTCTCTTATTCAGGTATTTCTGGCATGACCAGGTTCATTCCCATATTGGTACTGCCACACCTAAAGAAAAGAGAAGAAGAATACTTTTCAAATCATTGTCATATACTAACCTGTAAGCTATTAGTAACAGTTGAATATAATTGGAAAATTTAAATAAAGTTTAATTTTTTAAAGATATTCAGTACTTAATATTAGATGATGGAAATAGGCCAATAATATAAACACAACATAATTTAACAATTTTAAGTAAGATTATTATATTTTAATTCTCATTATGATAATTTGACAGCCATTTTTAAAGACTTAAGCATTTTTACAACTGAAGACTAATTTTCAAATTACTACTGGATCAGAAACTCAATTTGAAAATTTCATTACTATGACAGCTATTATTTCATTAGAAAATCTCTGTTCAGCACTAAAAATCAATATTCTGCCTAAGTGTTATGTTTGTAGAGTAAGGCACTGAAAGCATCCCACACATCAATATGCTTCATAGAATTTGCTTAAAAAGTCAAATTACTTATACAGTATGTATTTGATTACATAATATTTTCTAAGGTTGTAATGCACATGAAAATGCAAAGTTAGGGCCCTCTACAGGTCTTAACCACAAGCTTATGCTTTAGAAGAAAAGAGGAGAATCCCTTCTTTACTTCAACCTACTTTCTATATAAATAGGTGAAGCTGAAGTGGTTAGATCTGAGAACGTGAAGCTATTAATCAGTGAAGTATTGAATAGTTTCATGCTCTCAGATCTAACCATTTCAGCTTCACCTATTCATACAGAAAGTAGGTTGAAGTAAAGAAGGGGTTCCCCTCTTTTCTTCCAAAGCATAAGCTTGTGGTTAAGACCTGTAGAGGTCCCTAACTTTGCATTTTCATGCGCATATTCTTGAGGTTTACAGCCTTAGTAAATAGTATGTATTAAAGCAATTTTTTTGGACTTTAAAAAACATGCTTCTCTATACATACCTTCATAGGAGTGTGATAGATTTCTGACTAGTAGTGATGGTCATACTATATTATAATCATAGTCTTTATTTTTTAAGGCAGTGCATTGACATTTATCTTATCTATCAACACTAATTTCAGTCTATAATAGCTAACTGCCAATTTACCAACCAATATTAGTTATTCAATTGTATTGAGAATATGTTGAATATCTGAAAAAAATCCTAAGACTGCTTGTGATATAAAGTTCACCTAATTTCTACTCAGATTTAAGATTATGGATATGACAGATGGATGTGTTAATTACTATGATGTATTATTGGCAATCTAAAATTATTTCAATTTTATTATTGACTTTCCAAAAATCAAATACATCTTGTTACAGTTTGAACTCAGACCTGAAAGATAACTTGATTATTTTTTAAGTATTGCATACAAAATAAAAATATATAATTACAAATATTTAGATTCATTTTAACTTAGAAACATGCAATCATAATACAATATTTGTTAGTTGGACTGGTCAGAGTTAGGAGACTGCACAGAGATGCAGATTATTGATGTTCTCTACTACCTTATAAGTTCTCTGTATGTATAGCTCCTGTTTGTTGTACCTCAAGTTCAGACATGTATAAAATGTGAATTGAAAATTATAATCAGATCAATTCTCTGTTTTGTTTATCAAAATATTTTAATAGTCAATCTATATATGAGGCTGATCTATTTGCACATACAAATTGACAATAGAAATTTACTTTTAATAGAAAACCCCATTAGTATATCTTAAGCTATATATGTTTAGTAGCATGTATAAAGAATAAATCTACTATTACTGGATAAATCCAATAATAGATAGACTAATAGCTATAGCAAACTCTCCATACAGTAGTGCCCAAATAGAAACCTTAGTAATTAATGAATGCAAGAAGGTTTGTACACAAAATCCCTATCTAGTTCCTACTCATCCAATATTCACAGACTAGTTTCTACTAGTGATTTTGATCAGTGAGAAGTCTTAGATTTAGAACACTGCATCTAGACCTTAGGATCCAATGCAACCTTTTGAGTAGGCATTAGATAGAGATTTTGTGCACAAACCTTCTTGAATCCATTGATTATTAAGGCTTGGACGTGGTAGCACAACCACATAGAGAATTGGTTATTGTCATTGACAGCCTATGTAAACATATGAAATAGTGATAACATGATGTTTTGATGGTTTAATAGATAGACTGATATCTGTACCTGAAGTCTATTACATGAAAAAAAAAACCGAATAAATCCTGCGACTTAAATATTCTTCACATGTGAAACAAATATATAGAAGCACAAACAAAAAAAACCTGCTATTGTTAAGGATCTAATAATGTACATTATGGATATTATTTAATTCTAATGCTAAAGTAAATGCAAGAAAAATCTGTTTATTGTCCAAAAAGAAAGGTTTTTATATATTTAAAATAAGATAATTGACTTTGAATAAATTAGCTAATAGGTGTTAATGGAAATAGTAGAAATTTCAGGATTACAGAAACAATTTAGAAGCCCAAGTAAAATTGCCAAAAGAACGTAGTTATGCGTAGAAATTTTTTGTTAGAATTTATTTTACAAAATTTAATAAAAAACTTAAAATATAATAAGAGTGATCAAATATTATTTTGTTTCACTGCAGTTGTAGTTTATGTTTAGATAATAATTCAAAATTTTAAATTTTTAAATAATCACTATGTTTTATATTTTCAATATACAATCTAAAGCATGTGCGGTTGAAATTGCGAAGGTAGGGACCTCTACAGGTCTTAACCACAAGTTTGCCTTAGTAAATATTACTTATGTAATCAATGTGCGTTAAATAAATTTATATATACAATCATAATTTAGTCTATAGTGATAAATTAATAATTAAATTATTGCAATATTTTTGTATTCCTAAATGCACCTATGTATGAATACTGGCATATATATAAGTCCACTGACTACTTATATATTATAAAAATAGATTGATTTGCAGTTTGGAGACAAATTAGAATTAATAACTGGAATATTTTTAAGCTAGGCATATATAATTAGAATATATTTATGTTTACTTACCATTTATACGTAAGATTACTATTATTGTTTTGTTTTCCATATCTGTGTGATAGTTAGTAAATAAACTAAAATCAGATATATTGGACTATTTGTTGTATTGGAGAATAGTTTTGGACTTTTCCTTTTTATTATTACTACTAATTACTTAAATAAAATTATTAATCATTATCTTGAATAATTATAATGAATTTATTTGAATACTAGATTTAAGTATTTTGTCTATTTTACTCTTGTCCACATTTTTGGCAGTCCTTTACTATTCAGGTAGTTTGCAAGAATCAACACAATGGAATGTTAAATGTGTGTATTCTATTTAATTATCTTTAACATTATATAAATGATATCTAAGGGGATTAACAGTTATGGCACAAAGTCATTTTAAATGTTATTATTCTTTATTATCATTAAGTATAAATATTTTATTTACAGCTAGTACATGCATGATACCAGATGTCACAAAATAGAGCTGATCAACATTATGATTTCAGTATTTAAAACAGGCAAAACTCTCCATACAGTATTGCCACTCAGTGCAAGCCAGAGTAATCAATGGATGCCAGAAGGCTTGTGCATAAAATCCCTATCTAGTGCCTATTGCGCTGAGTGGCACTACTGTATGGAGAGTTTAGTCTGGGGATATTGGATTAGGCACTAGATAGGGATTTTATGTACAAGCCTTCTGGCATCCATTGATTACTCTGGCTTCCATTGAGTGGCACTACTGTATGGAGAGTTTTGCCTTTATGAGCAAGCATAAGAAATGGTGATCATGTGATGATTTCAGTATTTCTGTTTATTGTTATGGTTGTAGCATTTAACACGTACTTACATAACATATACAACTTGTTTATCTATTATATATATGTGTAGATAATACTATGCATTTTTTATATGTAGTTATAAATTAGTACTGATTATTATTGAAACACATTTGCATTTTTATGGTATTTATTTAGCATCATGATTATTTTAATTTCACTACAAATAGGATTAAGACAAAGCATGCTGCTGATTGACTAATGAAGATGATTATCAGTAGTTATTGCTATTTAATTATTGTAGATTCACTCCATTAGAAATAGTACTAAATTTGAGGAAGGCTGATTATCATTTATCACTTATATCATGCTTTTTCTTATTTATATTGCATTCATGACAATATTTAAGTGCTATTTATTTATAGTGGTTTATAGTAAAACCTAGATTTTCACACGACCCACTACTCTAAGTGCCATCTCATATTGGTAACCCACCTAATCACACACATGTTGAAAAGATAAATGATCCACAATATAAGTATTTCATGCTAAACCAGCACTCATCAGTTGGTCCAGATTATCATCTTCACACATATCTGGACCAACTGATGAGTGCTGGTTTAGCACAAAATACGATTGGTGATTATTTATCTTTTCAACATGTGTGTGATCAGGTGGGTCAGCAATATGAGATGGAACTGAGAGTAGTGGGTCGTGTGAAAGTCTGAGTTCGAATCCCGAATACATTACATATATAATTGCAGGTTTAAGCCTGTACAATGTATTAATAAAACCTAAAAAAAATTAAAGTATATTGTCGTGTGTTAGTTGTTGTGATATTTTGTATAAAAATACGCTAAAATGTTTTACGTTTATAAACTTTTTTAATGTAAAGATTTCTTAATGGTATAAATAATTTCTCAGAACAGTTAGCTCAGTAGATACAGTTACTTACTGATGAACAAATTAGTGGTGGATGTGGAGATATCATTATTTATCAAATGAAATAAAATTATTGTATTTTATCACACTGACGCTGCAGTCATTTGATCGTATGAACAATTATTATATAATTAATTATAAAAAATACCGAAACCATATACACAATTTGGAACTATGTTTTAGCCTTTAAAGATTCAACAGAGATGTCAGTGCTGTGAGGTAATTAATATATACACACACATATATATAATAAATCACAACTTTCTAAAAAAATTTTCAAAACATTGACCTTAATACGTTATTTATATTTTCTTTTTAATTACTAAATCAAATTGAAAGTTTAAGATTTATTTTTATCTTTAAAACTTTAAATAATTAAACCTTGACATCTGAATGTAATGTAAAATATTTATAACTTTATATTTGCAAAGATAACTTTACTTTGTAAAATAAATAACTTAAAATTAGCCAATTAGATCGTAATTCTTTATATCCTGCTATATATATAGTATTTTTAAAAAATGTTGAAAACAAAGAAAGATTGAGAAAAAAATGATTTTTTTTTTTTTTTTAAGATTCATCTTAGTGGAAAAAATTGTTTCTATTAGCAATGTCGTTATCTCGTCTCATTATAAAGATTAGTTAAAAATTGATGACTTTATTATTGGCTCCAATCCTAGCATAGTTGTGAATCACAACTAACTACATCACAACTCATTAATATTGAAGAAAAATGATCAAAGCTATGGGATTAGCTCATATTAATTAAATTGTCATCATTAATAATTAAAAAGAAGGAATATTTTAATTGGAGGCATCCTTCAGTTAAGTTTTTTGATTAAAAATGAATCAAATTTTTTATTGAAAGGTTTAAAATGAATCTGGAACAAAATTCACCAACCCTGATTAATAGATGGGGGGGGGTATCGAAAAATGGAATGGTTTATAGTAAGAAAGAAATTGAGACTAGTTCATGCAGCAATTATTATTAGTAACTTCGATAAAAGTTTCTAATAATCACGTTTATTTTTTTTTAACAGAAAAAAAAATGCAATCGGACAAAAAAGAAATGATGATGATGCATATTTATGCAAGCTACATTTTAAGCGAGCTGCTGAAAATCAGTTTATGACTCCAATGGATTCTTGATAAAGAACACGTGTTCAAACAATGTTCACCTTTAATAATAGTTTATCACTATTTTCTCATTAAAAAAAATCAAATAGTTTAGTGTTTGGAATTTTATAAGAAGTATGATAACCGGAAATGATCGCTCTGGGTCATGATCCATGGAATTCGAACTTCAGAATATGTCAGTCTACAACAACATTGAGCAACACAGAGCATTTTACCACTAACTTTTAACAAACAAATATAAAATAATATGCTTGAGATTTACAAAAACAAAAAAAAAACGTATATAAAAATAATAATAGTAGTCAAGCGTTGTTAGCCAAGAGGTCATCGCATCCGCCTTGCAAGCAAGTAGTTGGTTGCAGACGGTAGTGGGTTTTCGCGTCCCGGCCGATGCTATGACATATGAGAAAAAATAATAATAATAGTACTACTAAATCACTAAATGGATGTAATAAAACATATATATGAGGAAACAGCAACATCGTATTGCAGACAAAACCTTCCAACAGTTCGCAAAGAATAATAAAAAAACGCAGGTATTCAGTAAGTTTCAAATATCCATCCTTGTTCTGCTTTCAAGCATACCAAGAATAGCTAGATACCCATTTATGATTAATACTGGAGAATATGAGTTTACTATTAAAAGAATTCCAAATTTTATTTGACTCAGATTTAAACTCCAAAGTGTAGGTTTGGCAGGCAGCCATAGAAATAAACCATGAAATCATTTACCTATATACTGTATTTAAAAATAAAACATTAAATTTTTATTGCACAATAAAAGCATTTAAAAACACACACATACAAAGTATTTTGTGTTTTTTGTCTCAATATTTTTTATATACAACCCTTCCCCACCTCCATTCAAATATATTATCCAAAAATCCATAACGTGTGTGATAAATGTAACTTTATTAGCACAAGGAATTACATATTTATTTTTTAAAACAGGCAAAACTCACTATACGTATTGCCACACACAGCAAGCTAGTGTCTACTCATCCAATATCCCCAGACTAGTTTCTGGCTTGTGGCCTTCATCAGTGAGGAGTCTTGGATCTGAGAGCACTGCACCTAGGATCTAAGATCTAGGTGCAGTGCTCTCACAAGCCAGAAACTAGTCTGGGGATATTGGATGAGTAGGCACTAGATGGGGATTTTATGTGCAAGCCTTCTGTCATCCATTGATTACTCTAGCTTGCTGTGTGTGTCAATACGTATAGTGAGTTTTGCCTGTTTTAACAACAGTTATACACAAGCATAAGAAGTGGTGGTCATGTGATATTTATTTTTTGCCAATAAACAAAATTTCAAAAGATACTATATTCTAACATTAAAAAAGGGTATTTTGGGAATAGTGCTACCATGCCGTAATCATCTGGTCATAATTATTCTAACTTTGTGAATTGTATTAAAAAGTCACAACTGCAGTATTCTGCCATTGTAAACACCCGCCCCCCAACCCCGATTCTCAAACGAGAGAAAGGTATGGCATTCTGCCAACATGGGCAGCAAAATTATTATACAAACCAAAAATGCTAGAACAATTCGCAAAGTTAGAATAATTATGGCCAGATGAGTACGTCATCACTGTGCTAATCCCAAAGTACCTGAAAAATAAATAATTGCTATTTAAATAAAATCTTTCAACTATACTTTCATTCTTTAAAATTTGAAATTATTAAGAAGTGATATGACATATTGTTAGTCTAGTTTCAGACTTTTATAGGTGATTTATCTTTGGATAAAGAATAAAAAACTCATTAGTTTATAAGTGATGTCAGCAAAATTTACAATTGCTGACCTGAAAATCTTTAAATGTACAGATCATTAACTTGAATATTATAAAAACAATAAAGCAGAATACTGGATTGATCAATACAGCAACACTATTTCCTTTCATGACAAAATAGCATAGAAATATGCTTATTATCTACAATTTATTCATGTATTCAATAAAAAAAAGATTGATTTATTGCTTGGAGTTAATAAAATGTTTGATCATCAGAATTGATCAAGTTGGGCAACAATCAATGAACTTTGAGATCTAGAGGTTACCACTCTACAACTGCACAAATCATGTAGGATTTATTCAATGATTATGTAGTAAGTGAAAGTGAAGATAAAGTTGGCATTAGGACTTGGCTGTTAATGGATTATCATATATATATATATATATTATTGCTATGTCATGATGACATGAATTTAATTTAAAATGCAAGATAGAATAATATAAGTATTAAACCTCTAAACATCACATGATCACCATTCTTTATGTTTATAAAAGCTGTTTACACAGAGGCTAAACTCTCATACACTAGCTCCATTCAGAGCAAGCCAGAGTAATCAATGGATGCAAGAAGGTTTGCACAACTGATGAAAGCTAGAAACTAGTCTTGAGATATTGAATGGGTAGGCACTAGATAGGGATTTTTTGCAGAAACTTTCTTGCATCCATTGATTATCCTGGCTTGCACTGAATGGCACTACTATATAAAGAGTTTAGCCTCTGTGCAATAATATAAGTACCATCTAAGTCTTAATTTGGATAATCATTTTTATATTAATGGCTGTCTATATTTTAAGAAATGTAATTTTTTATTATTGTTAATATAATCTCTTATTTTTCAAAAACCATTATAGTGTAGATCTTGTCTTCTAATGCCATTAAAAAAGGGAGGTTAAATAAAATAAATATTCCATTAGTTTATTGCTTGGGGGTTCATAAGAAGCTTGAGCACCAGAAGTGGCATACCTCATTCATGATCCATGGATCTTGAACATAACAAACTTCCACTCTACACTGCACCAAATCATATGAGGCAAAAGACAATTGGATATTCAATTATTATCCCAGAAGGATTTTAATAAAAATATTCATCACTTCTTTAAAAAAAAATAGCTTTTTGTTTTGAAACTAGTAACATGAAAATAATTGTTTTTCTTAAAGTACAAATTTCATAATTTCAACAAGAGTTTACATTCTAAGCACGTGTACTGTAATGCTGTTATTGTAGTTCAACAATGTATTGTTGAGTAGTGAGGATACTCTCAAACCAAAGCACAAGATAGAAACTTTTGAAAAGATAAGAGTGACTGTTTTATCTTTTGTACCTAAATTTAATTATATAGGCCAATCTAAAGCATCTTAGTTTGAGAGGAGCAAGATGTTTTTTATTCACTTTATATCCATTAATTTATATATATTAAAATTCACAATTTTTTTCAATTTACTACATGTTAATATTATGAACTATTAGAGACTATGTGATATTCAATTTTATTTACTAGTGCAGAAATCAGATATAAAGTGAATAAAAAAATATCTTCACACTCTCAAAGTAAGATGCTTTAGATTTACTAATATGATTAAGTTTAGATACAAAAGATAAGATGGCAACTCTTATCTTTTCAAAAGTCTCTATCTTATGCTTGGGTTTGAGAGTATCCTCAGTACTCAATAAGTCATCATTGAGCTAAATCACATGTACTTAGGGTATACATTTCTACTGTTTAAATTACATACAATTTCTGCATTAATAAATAAAATTGAATATTATATAATATATATTTTGCTAAATGATAAAAACTATAAATGGTTCGTTATAATAGATAATAATTTTTATCAGGAAAGACTTTTCTATTTAAATGTTTATGGAGAAAAAATATAGTTAATTCTGTTAATGCAAATTTAAAGAAAAAATTGTTGACGTTCCTAAAATTATAACATATTCTTCACAATTCTCAAAACCAATAGCAATGCTTAAAAAATTGTACAATTACTAAATAAAATTGTTTAGTTTGATTAGAGTTTAAAAAGTGTCCAGTTAATTAATGTAATAAATATTTTAGAGCTAACTTATTATATTAAGTACCATAAACATGTCATTTAAAACTTCTCAAAGTAAAATGCATTTTTTTATTACTTTGATCCTGAAAATAATTCTTATCATCTATATAATAATTCACATGATCACTATTTCTTATGCTAGGACATTACTGTTATTAAAACAGGCAAAACTCTCCATACAGTAGTGCCACTCAGTGCCAACCAGAGTAATCAATGGATGCCAGAAGGCATGTGCATAAAATCCCTATCTAGGCACAAGCCTTCTGGCATCCATTGATTACTCTGGTTGGCACTGAGTGGCACTACTGTATGGAGAGTTTTGCCTATTTTAATATATAATAATTATTATAAATGATTGGATGTAAGATAAACCTTTTAAATTTAATTAATTTAATAATAAATTAATAGAAGAAAACAATATTTATTTTAAAGTCTTTGTTCTTAATGTTGAAAAAACACTCAATAAAATATTTACAAATCTCAATTCATTATACAAATTTAGTTACTAAACAATTTTAATAATATATTTGTAAAGCAAATACTCATTATGTAAAGTAATATATATTAAGGCTATAACCTTAAGACTATGCACCTGAAAAAACGACAGTAGGACCTCTGCAAATCTCACTCGTCTTTTAAATAAATCTTGTGTTAAAGATTTGCAGAGGTCCCTACTGTCATTTTTTCAGGCACATTGTCTTAAGGTTATAGCCTTAAGCAATTTTAAGTAATTTATTTTTTACAGATTAATCATCATTTTGTATTTTTATATTGTGCTATTTCCATCATCTAATATGTGTATTGAATGTCTGTAAAAAAATTTAACTTTATTTAAATATTTCAAATACATTCAACTAATCTGTTTGATGTGCTATTACTAACAGTTGAATGTATTTGAAATATTTAAATAAAGTTAAATTTTTCTAAAGACATTCAATACGCATATTAGATGATGGAAATAGTCCAATATAAAAATACAACTAGAACACCATCATCAGAAACTTCAGGAAAACACTAATCACCATTTTCTCTTATTCAAAGACCTTCTGCATTTATTATAATCTTGGATTGTTTCCAGTCTCCATCAACTTTTATGCTATTGGGAAAAAAATATTATTTTGTCGTAAGGTCTCTCAATGTCTAAGACTTATTTACATCTTTCTATATAAAGGCATTATATTGTTCATATGTACTACCAAAGTTATTTAGTGCCTTACCACAGTTACTTTACTTTTTCTTTATTTAGAGGAATAACAAAAAATTAAGCCCATAGTGCACTTTGAAAACTTTCTGTTGAGAAGCCATATGACTTACAGCTTTAATTATGAAAATAATTAAATTATTTTTAAATAGTGGCAAATCATTTTTATATTATTTTTTAGTTATGCATTATTATTCACACCAAGTAATTACTATTCATTGTTCTTGGCAATGTATTGAGTTCTATTGGGAAAATACAAATAAAATTTACATATTCATGGAGTTTTACAATTATATTTCTTCAGTTGTATGTACATTTTAGAGCATTAAAATTATATTACATCAACTACAATAGTTATAAACCCATAGTCAATGGTATGAATAATATGGAAAAAAATATTAGATTAAAATAATAAACTTTAGGTAAAAGATGATAATTTAGACAGCAATTTAAAGCCCTCTTCTAACTATCAAAACATTACCAATCCATTATGTGTAATAAAATTAATATAAATATTATAAAACAGTTATACACAATATTAAATTTGGTTTACCTAGTTCGCAGTAATAATATAATATCAAATAAAATGTCATTATATAAAAAATCAAAAAACTAAAAATTATTATTAAAGTATAACATAATTTTGCTGTAAACTTAACTAGTTAGTTTTTTAAAAACTTTTTTTGTTTGTTTGTTTTAAACAGACTCCAGAAAATTTTGCAGGATGGCAATAAAATCCTATTTATGTTATTGTAGTAAGTCCCATGCAAATATGGAATCTTACTGCCACATACCTGAGGCTGGCCCTGAGAAAATGCATATAGATACACTAAAGCAAAGCTACTACAGACATTCCTTGATAACATATTTAAGACATATGTTGTAGGTAAACTTGACTTTTACTATGTGACTTACATTTTACAAAACATCTAACTTTCTGCAAAATTAGGTTTATTATCTAAATAATGATGAATAGCAGAGAGGTTTGAAAGTTTTACAAATAATTATTACTGATCTACTTTCAATAACAGCTTAAATTTAGCTGCTTAATGGAGGTTATTTAAACTTCTAGAAATTTAAAATCTTAATCTCTTACAGACCAAGTATAATATTCTTTGGCTATATTAAAACTTAGAACAGAGTCAAAGATAGAATCCATCTTTTACTTATAGAGATTAACTTGACAACAGACAGATTACAAATTTATGGTGTAGATAAGCTTGGACTGTTATCATGTAAAAAGAGATTGCTTTGATAATAGTTTGAGATTGTTGATTGTTATTGATATTGGATTCTCTAAGTGCTGACTGATTTTAATAATTATAAAGATATATAAATAATATATTTTGCAGATTCAACCATGTATGATTTTTATAATTAATATGCCAACATTTTAGCTTGGGTACACAAGCCATCAACTGGGTGATAAATAGAATATTTTAAAGATAGTTCAAAGGTGTTGCATATTAATTATAAAAATTATACACTTTGATAAATCTGTGAAGTATATCATTTATATCTGTAATCTGTGAAAATCTTCATTTGTCAGCTAATCCTGAAAGTATCTATGAATGCTTCTAATAAATATTTAGTGCTACAAGAATAAACAAAAACTTATATATAAATACATATAGCTTAAAATATTCAAGTTATCTAAAAGCATTGCTAACATCACATGTAATAAAATTGAACGTCCAAAATAAGAAATGTTGAAACAAATAATAAATATGTACTACTTTGATTGTATACACATTAGGCATGCTAGGATTTAAAAATAAGCTTATAATCAAATAAAGAAAAAAAATTGTAACAACTATATTTTTCCAAAATTAATAATAGATTTTATTCAAAGAAATCTGAATTATTGTGAAATACAATTTTGCCGAAAGAGCTTAGTAATGAACGGTTACACATTCACACAATGAGAAGCTTGGAAATGTTTTAAGTTTAAATAATGCTATTTTATTTCAGGTAGCTGTTTCACAGTAACTTTAACATGGCATCTAATATCAATTAATAAATGAGTATTACCATTACATCACATGCCTTGAATATGATATACTAAAAATATATTGAAAGCATCCTAGGCAATAATAAAGCTAAATATTATTTTTTAAAAAACTAGTTTTTCTGTGTGTATTTCATTTTACTAGATATTAAATGAGTATCTATATATCTGTAGCCAGAGGATATGTAAATTAATAGAGTTTCAAACACTTTATCATCCAATGAATAATGACTTCTCATTCACTATTTTTATTTAAGATCTAATGGAGAGACTTTAGCAAAATTGTTTATTTAAATGTAGCTTTGTTTTATTGTTGCCCATAATCCTAAAATATGTTATTTATTATTACTGTGATGTTTTATTATATTTTGATTAATGTTAAAAATGAACAGTGAGAGTGATTTAAAAGAATACCAAGATATCAGTGCAGACAGAGTAATTTGGGTTCATGATATCTCTAGTTCATTTAATAATTGAAGATTGTTTGTGAAATGCATGCATAATAAAAGTGAATCATCTAAGTTTTTGAACAGATATATAGTTTTGAGTGAGGAGTAGACTGATAGAAATCAAGTCTTAAAAATATTTGTGCAGTGCCACAATGAAATTAGTATCTATCTTGTGTGAGCATGATGTAGTGGAAGAATCTCAAGCAGTCAGTGCGGGAATGAAGGCTGGTGATTGATAACTCTAATTCACTTGACCAGTAAAGGTTGTTCACAACATGCATGCATAATGAAAGAGAATGTTCTGAGATTCTGTACTAATGGATGTTTGTGATATGCTGAAGATGATAAAAGAATGCATCAATATACCCCCCCCTTCCACCCAAAAAAATATTTGAAAATCTTACTATGAGTGATATTTTTTTAATCATTTTACTTAATTATTAGTATTTTTAAACAGAAGGTAATCAACTGTTATACATGCACTGTACTGTTATATTAAATTAACATTGTTTTATTGAATGTGGGAAAACTTTCATATTAAGTCACATGATAGAGATCATAAAAAGATGAGCAGTGTCTTATTTTTGTATCTAAATGCAATTAACAAAATTGGAAAAGAATAAAAATCTTTATGCTGTCTTCCATAAAATAATAATCAATTATATAGGTCAGTGATCAGCAACCTTTTAGATATTGTGGACCAGCGATCGGTAATCTTTTAGATATTGCAGATCACTAACAATTTTTAAAGGTACAAATTTATATGAACATTGAGTATGATATACATATATATTTATAATTTTAACACAAAAATAATAAATAATAGTAATATATATTAAAAAATAGCATGACATTTGCTACTCTTGGTTTAAAATTATTTTACTAATCCTTGGCTCCAATGATGTCATGCAACACATAAAGGAGCTTCTATTTCAAGCTGAGAGTGATACTGTTTTTAATAGCTGTTACAGTTGAGAATGTTTTTTCACACAAGTAGTTCATTGTGAATGAAGTCAAATTTTTTAATGTTGTTTCAACAAAATTTATTTTTTATTTAAAAATTTTATTAAGTGAGCTTAGCGAATTTAAACAATGTCTGAATTTCTTTGTGGACCATTAAAATTATGGCACGCATTACCAGTGGTCTGTGGACCATTGGTTCCCAACAACTGATATAGGCCAATCTTAAGTATCTTGGATTGATAGCATAAAGATTTTATATTATTCATTTTACTTGCATTTTCTTTATCACATATATTAATCTTCACATCCTAAATCCATGATACTTAAGATAGTTCTATATAATTGCATTTAGATACAAAGATAAGACATCACTCTTATCTTTTCAAAGTCTCTGTCATGTGACTTGTATTGAGAGTTTCCTCACATTCAACAAACCCACATTGATTTAATATAACAGTACAGCACTTGTGAAAAAGTTGATTACTTTTTGTTTAAAATTACAGTTTGAAACTGCTCTAGTAAATATCTAAGTCATTTTCACTAATTATTAGAATTATCATATATTATTAAATTTATTACTAATACATATTGTGAAGCTTTTAATTTATTTAAACAGTTAAATATATATATATTTTCATATGTCATAGCATCGGCCGGGACGCGAACCCACAACCGTCTGCAACCAACTACTTGCTTGCAAAGCGGCTGCGATGACCTCTCGGCTAACAATGCTTGAATAAAAATATATATATTTTAAAGAGATAATTTTAGTTAACTACGGTGTATATATTATTACAATATATCAGATTATTTTAAAATTATTAATTTAACAAGCCTATTGCATCACAAGCTTATGTGTATATATTGAATCTATGTTTGAATTTTGACTATTGGAAATCCAAGTTGCGTCAAATATATTACAGTATATAAAAAGTCAGAATATATATATAAATGAAACTACACGCACAAAAATCATCGTGTAACACACACATGTAAATAATATAAATAAAAATCTAATAATAAACATAATTATTTTTGTTTTGTGATTTCTTATAAATGCAGATTTTCAAAAAAACATACTATAATTGTTATATGCCAAAATAATAATAATAAAAATGATAATGATGATGATGATGATGATAAATAATATCTCTTATAAACTGAAAATATAAATAAAAATGTCAACGTTAGCACTAATTTAAGATGTCAATTTTATAAGACTGTTTAATTTTGTATTAATAGATGAAACGTGTTTCTTATATTCATTAATATTATATTCTATAATGAATCTACAATGACTCACATATAGAACTATAGATTACTGTATACAGTATTCATGGTTTCAAGGGAAACATTAATTGCAAGGTTAATGTTACCCTTGTAATTATTATCAATACGTGTAATGGTATAAATTTTAATGCAGAACAAATGTGTTTAGTTGGATATTTTATAAATGTAGAGCGCATATAAAACTGTACGCTGTCTGTATATAGATCATACTATAGAAAGTTATATACAATGTTTAAACTTGATCATATCAGGCAACAATTAATAATTTAAAAATAAATAAAAAACTCAAACCATAATGACAATGTAAAATATAATTATTTTTGGGAAAATAAATTTTGGTGATCAAACCATATTAAAAAGAGAAAAAACCAGAGTGAATTACCGTCAAAATATTAAATTTTATTAAAAAAAGTTTTGTTTCTGATTATACAGCAATAGCAAATTATAGCATTAGTAAATAAAATTTGATTGTTTGATGATTAAAAAATAATCATTTGGGTAAAATATGCTGATAATTTAAATAACTATGGAAAAAGTTTCTCCTTTAAATTGGTTTTGGAAACTTTAATATTATATATATATAATCAAAGAAATAGACAATCGACTGATAATAATTTTTTTCTATAGGCTACGAAAGTTATGGATTATCTACCTATGGTTTCCTGATTGGCCGCCGTTTTGTCCAATATGCAAATAATTGTTCTATATAAATACAAATAAATAGCTTAATTACATATGTATATATATTACTTATGAATCTGTGACTTGTATACTTAACAAAAGACAATACCAAGACTTAAGAATCACTCAAAAATGTAGAGAGATACATGTTGGGAGTAACAAGAAGGGATCAAAAATGAAATACTTGGTTGAGAAACAAAAAATATTATTGGCATTATTGAGAGAAGTAAGACTTTGAAATGAAACTGAGTTCAAAACATTACTAGAAAAGGTGATAATAAATACATAGCTTAAACTGGATCACAAGAGATCGTAAAAGATCTAGAAAAAAGCCATATGTGAGATGGATAGATGAAATAATGAAGTTTGTTGATATAATGTGGAGAAGAAAAGCTTTAGATTGAAGGAACTGGATGAAATTTGGAGAGGCTTTATCTTGCAGTGGGTCAAGAATGGTTGAAAATGATGATGATGGAATTACTTGCAATTAAGTTTTAAGATCACCCACATCCTGAAAGCTTATGAAAATAATTTATATTGGTGTAACTTTTATATCAATCCCTAGATCTATTTTGCTACATCAGAGATAGATCTCTTAGGCTCTTATTGACCTATGATCCTCAAAGTTGAAGATTCTTTATTTAGGATATTAATGATATTCTTGTCAAGACTGAAGAAAGGAAAGAGTCATTATTCGTTCTTTGATCTTCTATTTTATAATTTTATAATTTATTGTTTTCTATAGTAATCATTGTATTAGTTGCAGAGATTTTATATTTTCCTAATCTGATTGTTAATCATTGTATTAGTTGCAGAGATTTTATATTTTCCTAATCTGATTGTTATCTTAACAGCAATTTTATTTGTTTATTGATTTAATACTTAACCTAGTTGTTTCTTTTTCTGACTACAATACTACTTAATTTAATTTCTTAAATAATCAGACCTTTTGATAACACATGATTTTATAGTAGGACTATCTTAACAGCAGAGAATGAAGTGTCTTAGTGATTCACCCCCCCCCACCTTTAGAATTGATTGTTTTGGTTTTCTTGCAAGTTGCTGTTAGTATCTGCTATTTTGTTGTTCACCTCAACTAATTCATTATTTTCATTTTTTGCTTTCCTTTGCATTTCTTGTAGTTAAATTTTGTCAATTTCAAATCTTTGTTTGCTTCGATTTAATTATCAGACTTATTTTTGCTTAAACTGGACTTTTTAAAAAGATAATATTTGTTAACACATCTTTTACAAGTATTTTTCTTGTGTGGGTTTCACCATTACTCATTGACTATCACCATCATCTACAACCCATACCTTATACAAGTTAATCCTAATCCAAATATCGTCTCTACAGTAAACTCATTACATTTTGATATTTCATTCATACACATACTCTTGGCAAACAACAGAGATGAAATAGTTTTTAGCATCTCTATAAACAGCATTTTATTCAATAACTTTTGTTTGCTGCTGGTAAGAAATATAATACAATAAGGTAGATGCCCTAAAGATTTCTTAAATTAAATAACAGCATTTTACATCCGCTCATTTCATTCAGAATACTAAGGTGATGCACTCACATGCTTTTCTTCTCAGAATTCTTTAAATTTTATTAAAGTAAAATCAGAGATATCATCAGCAAGTATTTTAGAGTAGACATGTATAGAGAAAATCTCTCTAATCCTGTCTATGATTTTATCTTAGATTTTATCTCTATTTAATGTTCTGAGCATCAAAAATGAGCATCCATAATTACCATAAATATGTAATCTTTAATATCCAGTGTGGTCAGCGTATTTCATGGTTAGAAATTTTAAGATCATGATATTTTTTCTTTGAATTAACTTACAATTTTTAGTTAAGACTTTAATGTTAGCATTGGTTCACTAGAAGTAGGATCTGGCCATCAAACTAGGATCACTTTTGTGGAATAGCGATCATGGTAATCTTTATCATCTTTTATCCCATTTGAACTTGGTTTTCCTATTAAAAATCTCTGAATACAGTGCATCACAAATAGTTGGTTCCCACATCTACTTTTTTGATTCAGATGACAAAGCAACAACATGTAACAATTTGGCTTTTTATAAATCAATTCATAGCTTTATGCAGAAATAATATTTAGACAACAGTGCATATGTAGTTTTATATGATTAAGAATACTAAATGATATTTAATTCTCTTCTTAATTATTAATATTTACCGAGGCTGTAACCTGGAGAATATGCATGTAAAATGCGATAGTAGGGACCTCTACAAGTGTTTAACCACAAGCTTACGCTATGGAAGAAAAGAGGGGAACCCCTTCTTTACTTCAACCTACTTTCTCTTTAAATAGGTGAAGTGGAAGCGGTTAAATCTGCGAGCGTGAAGTTATTCAATACTTCACTGATTAAGTCCACATTTCTTATTACTCATTAATACTCGCGAAATCTTTCGATTTACAATGAGTCAATGGAAAGATTTTATAGTTAGAAATCTATTACAGTAATTTAAAGTTTAACTAAATGAAAAGTTAACTCTTATTAGTAATTTAAAGTTGTAATTATAAATTTATTAAACGCACATTGATTCTCGAGCCTCTGTAAATATTACTTACGTAATCAATGTGCGTTTAATAAATTTATAATTTCTTAATTATTGTAATTGTTCTGCACTCATTATAAATGAATATTAACAAAAAGTAATATTTAATATTCAAAACTTTTATATTGCAGTAAGCATACCTTCAGAAGCAATGGTTTGTCAAAAGTATGCTTAGCGCAATGTAAAAATTTTGAATATTGAATATTACCTTTTCTTAATACTCGATTATAATGTGTGTATAACAATGATTAACAATAGTTTTTAAATTGAAAATGTACTTAATAAGGAATTGTTATTACTTACAGTAGCAAATAGATAACTGTACAAATTCTTAGAGAAATCTTTTAATTTTAAAATTATGGTCTGTGCTTTTTATTAAATCAAGCTATATATTTTTTACGATTATCAATAAGCAAGTGTAACCAAGACAACTTTCATACCAAAATCTGATATGTTTGTCATCGGTATTATGACTACGTTGCTAATGAAATGCACACCCTAATTTTTCGAAGTTAAAAAAGCATAAATGCTTTTTTAAGCATGCTGTACAATGACTGGAGTATATGTAGTTTCCCTTTAAGGAGACTTTTAAAATAATTAATTAATCTTATTTAATGTTCTTAATGTTTTAGATCAAGAAGAACATTTTACTGCTCCTTTATTGAAAATGATAGATTTTCCTTTTTTCATGTTCAAATACATTTATCCCTATTCAGAGTTACATTAAATCTTTCAAACCTTTCTAATTAATCTCATCATCAATTTTGAGTTTACTACAATCAAAATTTCATCAAAATAAAAATTACTCCTTCTATTTCATAAAAGCATCAATATAAAAAAAAATTGGTACAATCTTAACTGAGTGGCAATACATATAGAGAGTTTTGCCTGTTTTAATAACTTAACCAAAATAGAAGACAATTGTATTTAAATAATTATATGTGGATCATTTCATTGAAGACTCAGATGATTCAATAGTCAACTATTATTTGTAGTCTAACTTAGAAAAGTATGAAGATCTTTGTAATAATGCTGGTTCTTCTCTATTATTTAACACTGGATAAATACTTTTATTTAAATTTTATTTACAGTCACTTTATAAATATTTGTAGGTTAGGCTTAATGATTGTCACATCAATAGGTTTTATTCTGTCTTTTCTGATGAATAGGAATGCTCTTTCTTTAAAATTATTAAGCATTTTTTATGTTTGCTCTTGTGGTAAAATATATCATGTCTTAATATGCAATCACTTTTGCATTTTGTATTCTTTTTAGCTCTCACGTTTTTGTTTTGAATAGAATCAGAAAATGGTTTTGTATATCCATTTCTGTATAAAATTTTATTTACAATATTTTCTCTGATCCTAAAAGAATTGAATCATTTTTTTTCTGTTAAATGATTTATTTCTTTGAAAACTATATTTATAAAATAAAATTTGTATCAAAATTATAAATTTTTAAATGCACTTTTGTGATTCCTTTAATTTAAGTTATTCTAATTAACATCTTTAGCTCCGAGATTTATTTTTCTTATGGGTGGAGACTTATTAATGGTTATTAAGACTTTTTAGTCCTTCTGCATTAGTAACAACTACCATACAGTAATGCCATCAGATCCATGGCTTTTCACTGATGAAGGCCACAATTTAGAAACTAGTTTGGAGATATTGGATGCTTAGACAGTAGATAGGGATTTTGATGCACAAACCTTCTAGCAACCATTGATTACTGTTTTGCATTAGGTGTGTACTAATGTATGGAGAGAGTGGCTACTGTTTTAACAGCTTGTGCAAATGGTGGTCAAGTGATCCTTCTCTAACATTAGTATTATATCACAAATGCTCTCAATTTTCATTCAATTTCTACAGAAAATTAATTACAGTGAGTTGCTAAATTTTGTTTAATATTTATATTCTGCTATTATATTTTCATCCCTCATTTTTTATACATAATAGTGTACTGCGTCCATTTGAATAATACATATTAACTAGGTTTTTATATCTTTTATAATAATTTTAGAAATCTAAACTTTGGTAAGTTTACCATTTTCTTTAATATTATGGAATGGACTGGTCCCTCAAGCAGAGGGGAGAATACCATCAATGATACCCATGGGAAGATCAAGCTATGCATACCATAACATGATCACATTTCCAGACTGTGGTCCATCTCAACTGCTGGATTCAAATCCCTGTCATCCAAAACATTTTATTTGTTTTGAGGATCAATCCAGGTGCCAGCCAAACATTAGTTATCTAGTCAGCATGATTTGAATGACAAGCATACAATCCAGCATTTGACATATCCCATTATTAGCTCATACTCCGTCTCAGGGTCAAGCATATTTACTTAACTCATACAATAACTCTGCACTAATTTATTGGTGATGCAATGACAAGAGAGAGAGAGAGAAAACAGACAAAATAAGCAAACATTATTATTTAATTATGCACACATATATTTAATGTAATATAACAATGAATTTTACAGAAGAAAAATATAAATGATGACTTTAGGCTATAGCTATAATAGTCCTTTGTTAAAGTTCATTTCATTTAAAATCAAGTGAGTACACAGTTATTTAAAAGTATATTTACTGAGGTTTTCATTTTGTGCATATTTTCCAAGTGGTTGGCCTTTTGGTTCCATCAGTGGCATCATGGCTTTCCTTTCAGGTTTCTACTGAACAATGGGGGAGAGAGTATGCAGCATTATCTCCTTTAGGACTTAGGCATTTGCTCTGGATATTGGCTCCAGTCAAGTACAGTTGATTTTAGCAGATGTCTTTGGGGTCTGAAGTTGTTGAACACTTCTATGACTCTTCTGCAGCTTCTGCATAAATTTTGACTGCAGCAGTGCCTGACTGGATTACTACTATATTTACAATCTCTGAATGTTCTGCCTTCTGTCTGAACTGAATAATAATAATCTGAACTAACTGAACTCTGATTGTACTGAACTGACCAGACTGATTTACAGATTGAAGAGCAGAATGATCTAGCACATTGCAGCCCCAGCTAAAGAACAATAGCCAAGATGTAACTTTTATCCTTTTTTCTCTCCCATTGTTTTAATTACTTATCATAGGTTTTTTTAATTTTGATCTTAAATTGAAATCTAACTTTTAATTAATTATTTTTATATTTGCTTTAATCTAATTTTTTGCTTAGATTAATCTACTATCTCATCAATAGTTTACATAGTTTTTTAATTAATACAATTTCAATATCATTAACAATCAGAAATGTTATAAACTAATTACTTTTTGGAAGCTTTTTTTTTTACAAACAAATTTTATTTTAACTTTCCCTATTTACTAATTTTAAAAAGAAGAGAGGGTTTTAAATCTTTCCCTACCCTGTTTGTTAATAAAAGCTTTACTCTTTTAACAGAAAATATAATGCAATCTTTTTTCTATTTTTACAAACTACATTTTAAAACTATTTAAAACAAAAGAAAACTACTCTAAAAATATACTTTCTATCTCAAATTTTATTAGTAATTTAATCACTTATTTTTAAATGAAAAATGTGTGACGTGAACTATATATATGTGTGCCTGGCAACATATATTTTTCTCTATTATTACATCACACACCCCTCCACTTGAGAGGTAAAATGCATCTATTTGACCCATTTTAGCTCTGACACTTTGTTATTATTTTTTTAGCTTTACCATTTGATTTTTTCATTTTTATTTATTTATTTATGTAATATGTTTCTATCAACTAAGTGTCCAATTGCACACAGATCAGCAAATCACAGAGAGTAACCTTTTTTCTGCTGCTCTATCTCACCAGTCTATAATCTATGTTGATTTCCAATGTTTTTGTCATATGTGATAACCACAAGGGACAACATGAATCTTTCCAATGTGTATGAAGGGGTTAAATATTGTGAATGGCAGAATACATCTGGCTTATATCTGCCTTACACAATAAAAATACTTTAACTAGTTTCTATGTGAGAATTTCTCTACGAGTGGGTTGAATGAGACCAGGACTTCCTCCCTTGGGTCTGCATCCTAGAAGATATGGGGTCACTGCAAATGGCAGTATTCATCCACTGACCATGTGGCTTATGCTAAAAAACAATATGACTTTCTTTATTTGGTCTTCAACCAAAAAGATATAGGGTTATTGTGAATGGCAGTATTCTTCCACTGACCATTTGGCTTTTGCTAAAACAAGCTTCATTATAACTATATGATGTTGGAATTTTTTTTCCCAATGAACTGATTTATGGCTTATCTGGATCTATTTTTCAGGGTGCATATTTATTTTAGGTAATGGACTAGGGTGACTTCTTCCAGTGTATCAGATGGGTCCAGGACCTTTCTACTGAACATCATTCTATCAGACAATTCCTCTCATTTTTATGCCTATTATGGGTTTTAAATTCACATAGCAACAGCCATATGTTTAATATTTACCAACCTTTATCTGAACTTTCCTCTCTCCATGACTATTAGCCTACACACAGTCTACATTCACTTGAGAGAATATTCTGCAATATTTTATTTATTATATGGTTTATTTATTTTTATCTTTGTATTTTTAATTCTCTAAAAAAACTTTTATTTTATACATTTTATGATCTTTCCATTATCAACTCTCAAAATGATGGATGATGGTGGAAAATTTCAAAATACTAAATATTTCAAATAATAAAATGTAAAATAAGAGATGAATATTATAAAATATGTAAGTGATGTTATATCTTAAAGAGAGATGAGATCCTGAAATCTCTCTGAGGTCAGCCAGATAGATCAGATCAGTTAGTCAACTCCTTAGAGCAACTATGATTAACTATAAATCCACAAGCATTATAATAAGTTAAAGTAAGTAATCAGTATAAGTATTCAAAATAACCATACATCATTATGAGTGATTAATAATAAAATAAATCAAAATAAAATCACCTGTCAATTGGTGACTAGATTTGAACAATACAAAATATAAATCAACAGTCTTTCTGGAGACTGGATTGAATTCTGATTTTGAATTTAAAAACAAGTATGGTATTTTTGAAATCTTTTAATTAATTGGTAAATTTCTATGATCTATTTTTAAAATCTATGTATATCACGCCTTGATAAAACTTCAAACTTGCTTTGAAAAGAGTTAGACAGATTGAAAACAGTCACTGTATTTCTATCACCTCAGATGACTTATAAAAAGTGCTGATAAAAATATCAGTTTAGTCTGGATAGTAGTTTTTGAAAAGAGAGTTGGCTAATGGCTAGCTGCAAAGGTAGTAGCAATTAAATTTAATAAAAAATTTTATTAGAACTTTTTAAACCATTTTAATTTATAATAAAATTCTGTTTTAAATCCAGAGTTATTTAACTCTTTATTTATTATTTTTATTCCAGGAAATATCTACAAAAATTTATATGTGCTTATTTAATATTTATATTCTGCTATTATATTTTCATCCCTCATTTTTTTTATACACAATAGAGAGATAATTGACCTCTGACTTCTCATTTAATGCAAATTTTTAGTCTTACCTCAAGGCTGGAATCAATAACCTCTCTGTATTGATTTGGCATTTATTTAATGAGTCATATCTTTTAAAACTGTCACTTTATGAGATAAGGCATTTTTCATAAAATGTTATTCTCTAAGTTTTTTAATTATCACCCACCAAAATAACTGAGCTAAAAGGTGTTTTCTCTAAAAATTCACAATATGCATAGTTTTTTGCAATGATATTAAATATCCTTATTTCTCATGCATCTTTTTCTGAAATGAAATCTTATATGTTCAGAGAAAGTAGCCATAAATGCAAGTGAATTTTTTAAAATACTGTTTCATAAACAAAACTCTTCTTTTTCACAGATTCACATATATTATTCATAATTTCTACAACTTTCTGACCAGTAAACATAACAACATTGCTGCTTTTAGTTCCAACTCCTATTATTCATTTATAGTAAAATACTTTTCTATGTGTTTTGTATACAGTAACTAATTTTTCATAGTTTCTATATTATATTCACTGATGGAAATTTGATTTACTTGAATTCATGAAAAATTAATCTACTTAGGGTATTTTGCTTAATCTTTACTTTGCTTGGCTTGAAGCTTATGACACTACATACACCATTTACTTCCTTCAATTTGGCTGTACCAGTTGTGTTTAAAGATCATTACATGTTTAGTTGTCAGTGATTTATATCCCATTAAAATTTGAATGTCATCAGTATCAATTATACTCACTGTCTTGCCTACATATAACAATATGCTCATCACTCTTTTGTTATCCAAATAAATATTGAAATGTGTTTTTCTGGAAAATATAACTCATATTACACATACATAATTTAAGTTAAATCAATTTAATTCAAATGATTAATTTTTTTACATAAGTATGAACTAATAGCTTAATATAAATTTATGTACATAAATCACAATTAAATATTAAGATAACCTATGGCTCTGGATGATTACAAAAATGACTTGATTGATACATCTTTGTATGTCTTTAGATTTGTTTTCATATCTCTTAGGTTGTTATTCATTCCTTGTCTATTGATCAAAAATCCCTCAAAATTGAAACTAGTCTGGCTGTTTGTGACACAGTAATGTCCTTGGTGAGGCAGAAG
This sequence comes from Epiperipatus broadwayi, assembly GCA_028023455.1. Lineage (NCBI taxonomy): Eukaryota > Metazoa > Onychophora > Udeonychophora > Euonychophora > Peripatidae > Epiperipatus > Epiperipatus broadwayi. The sequence goes on from JAQFVV010000120.1 coordinate 2,223,984, forward strand.
TCAAGATTTATTACTTTCTCATATTTTCTATTAATTAATGTCCAAATTTATTGTTTACTGTAGTAATTCTGTAATTAGTTGCAGTGGAAAAGAATATGCACTCATGTAATCAAATTGATATCCTAACAAGAATTTAATGATTATTGATTTAGCAACATAATCTGGTTACTTCTTATGATCACAATTCTAATAATTAATTATAATTTAGTTTCTTAAATAATTTAAGCTTTCGAGTGCATGTGATTATGCAATAACTTCCATGAAGAATAATATGAATAAGACTTCACACATAATCAGTAGAACTTAAACATAAAAAACTAATTAGACTTAATACGCCAACAATGATTGTCATTTTGAAGAAATTTTGACATTTTAAAATAGTACTAAAATGAGATATATATTTTCATTTGATTTTTAAATTATATGCTATATATACAAATGTTTCTAATGTTATAAATATTGTTTTGAGGTATTTTTTTTTTCATGTGTCATAGCATCGGCCGGGAAGTGAACCCACAACCGTCTGTAACCAACTACTTGCTTGCAAGGCGGCTGCGATGACCTCTCGGCTAACAATGCTTGACTTGTTTTGAGGTAATTTAAAACAATGTCAACAAATTTTTGCTAAAAATGAAATACTATTCAAGACTTGTGATAGGAACAACAGAATCCATAAGAGATTAATAATTAAACAAATTAAGTAAATATATATTTAAGATAGTTATTTAGCTGGCTATTTGAAAAAAAAACCTACCTAAATGTGTTCGGAACTTAAAAAAATTCTAGATTTTTACTCAGACCAATTTAAACTTGGATCATGAGAATAGTAAACATATACCACGTATATAAAATTTTCATATCGTATCAGAACCATTATTATGTAATGAGCAATGGAGACGAAATGATGTAATAATTTCTGTTAAAAATTGGTGAAGAATCCTGGCAAAGAGCTATTGAAGATTGCCAATTATTTTCATGTTAATCATTGTCTCCTTGGACAAGAGTTTATCTCATGAAATCTGCTGTTTGACGTATTGCTCGACACACCCAATATAAAACAATTGTATTTATCTACTATGTCAAGCAACATATTCAATCTGCATAATCATACGTTCTTGCTATTTTTGATATTGTTAAAACATTTATTTTTATACAATAGTCTGAGTTCGAATCCCGCCTATATTACATATATAAATGCAGGTTTAAGCCTGTGCAATGTATTAATAGTAACAATTGATAAAAATAACTACAACTTTAATAGTTTTGTAAATCAAATTTATTAATTAAGAAGATTTCTTAATCAATTGAGTGTGAATGAGGCTTTATTATTATTAATTCAGTATCTTTTTTCTTTTAGAAGTAGAAAGCGATTTTATAAATGCTTGTCACTTTATTTGAATTAGAACTTATTGCAGTCATTAATTAATGATACTAACACTTATTATTAATGGTAACAGAACTCACATACCTGTCAGATCTAACTTTATATAGTAAGATTGTTTAGCACTTAATTCTCTACATAGTTATAAAATCTTTAAGCAATGAATGAATGGTATATAATTGTCTTTATTTTCCTGGTAGAGGCTGTCACTTGTCATTTCCTTCAACTCTACTTTTTAATTAGCTTCTTCTCAGTTATTATAAAATGTGTCAAATAATTTCAATGTAACTTCATTTCCTGCTTACTTTGATCTAAGTTTTTATATTAGATAAAAGAGAGGGGAAAAAAAACACATTTTAAAATTATTATTCAGTTAAATTTAAATAAAAAGTATTATATATAAAGCTCCACTTTTTAATAATACATTGTATGTCGGAAGTTCCTTAGCTTTCCCATGCCAGCTAAATGAAAGTTGGGAGACCCTTCTGAAAAGATTTATTTATGCAATTTTTACAATAATAAATAATAATCAAATGATATAGTTGCTAGAGAGGTTATGTGACATTTGAACATAGAAGTGATACTTTGAACCCAATAGATTCATTCAATTGACCAAACTGTTTTTAATATATAATTAGACTTTCTTGTATTCTATGTAACTCAATTTTTTCAAAATTTGACTTAGTTTTATCATTAGTATAAATCCAATATAATACTTTCTTTGTTTTGTAATCTGGAACGTTTTCATTTTTTTTTAATTAAATGTAAGTTTAAATTTTTAATTTAATAATTTTCCATTTTTTGGGTTATATTACTAGTATGCTTTTTTATACGAAGAATAATTTATATATACTTTATATGTAGATTTATGTACACAATGTGTACGCTTTTTAATATCAAGGATAGTTCATATACACTTTATCTGTACATTTATATATGCATGTATGTATATATATATGTGCATGTAGGGTATGTATGTTTTGGACATGTGTTTATCGAAAGCATAGTAAGCTTAATAAAAGCTAAGTTTAAATTATAAAGACTATCTTTTCTGTATGAATGCCTAGAATATTTATTTGAATATTACAATTATTCAAAAAAGAGACAAAAACTTGGTTTTGATTTATTAAATCAAGAATAAAAGGAAATCACTTATCGATAGTTACATGTTTACTAATAAATTACTTTTATTAAAATTTAATTATACTGCTTCTTAAATATACTATGGAAAGAAATACCATCATTTCGTAAACCTTGAATGTTCAATTTTGTATTTCTAGTTGTTATTACATTTGTAAAATAAAAAACAACAAAAGTATTCCATTTACTTATAAAATTTAATTATAAAAAATTTAAAACGATTTTATTACTTTACCATTTTTTTTAATTAATTGAAAAAAATCACGTGATATAGTTTGTTTAATTTATATTACTAATGTGTTTTGTAAGAATATAAAAATTAATAACGAAATGAACTTTTTTATTGGGACATAATTACTTAATTGTTTACAAACGGTATGTTTTTTTTTAATATAAATACAACAATTTATTACTTTTTTAATGGAAAAAAAACCTTTTAGATGTGATATCAAAGAAAGATATAAGATATTTAGAATTTAGTCATATTTCCAATTATAACAACCACAATGCAAATAAGGAAGGAAATCAGTGGACAATAACTGGAAATATATTTAGTGCTTTTTATTTGAAGAAAGCCAATATACTTTTATTAGGACATAAATTAGTTATAAGTTTAACATATTGGACAGTTTGAAAAAAAAAATTATTTAACAATATACATGGATAATACAACGTTTATGTGATTTTCAATTTCATCATAATAAATAGTCAAACAGAAAGAAAAAATAATTTTATAGATGTTTGTAATAATCATAAATATAATATCGCAAAAACATTCCCAATATATACCTATACTATGTATGTCTATTGATATTTTTGATATTTATCCATCAATTAATAGCCTAGTATTACAAAGAAGAGTGTAAAGTAATAATGCCCATGTGACATGATAGATATTGAGGGGAGCAAACAGTTTATTTCTGTTTTTGATTTTAGATATCTGATTGTAAAACATTAACTGTAACAGGTTTAAAACAAAAAATGACATCTCAGGACCCAGAGGGTGAACATGATAAAAATTGTGATTCTAATGGAAGGAAAGAGTCCATGCTTTATGCTATTTATGAGGTTGGTGTTTGATGAAATGTGTGATTTAGTGATTGAGTCAATGATATTTCTATATACAAGAAGAGCTGGATTTTAAAATAAAAAGTGATGAATGATTTCTTCTGATTTATGACAGAGAGAGAGAGAGAGAGAGAGAGAGCAGATAGGGTCAATGTTACCACATACCATTTCTTGCAACAAATGATGATTAGTGGGAACAGCATCTAGATCGATTTTAATGAGGAAATCAAAGTATTTTATTTCTAAATGCCAGAATTTGAATTGATTTGTTTATTATTGAGGTTAAGCAGAGACTGCAGTTAAGATTGATTGCTATTATAAGTCATGTTATAAGTTTTTTGATAAATTATTTTCTCTGAAAAGGAATGTTAATTTAGTTCAAGATGAACAGCAACATATTTGATAAAGGATTGAAAACACACCATCACATGGTGAGGACACATCAGTAGAGATAATCAGAACAAATTTTATAGCATTAGGGTACATGGATACAAATATTGAGTTGAATAATCTGTGAATGAAAAAGGTAGAAATAGAGTGAAGTGAGAGGCCATTATATTTGGGATGCCTATTCAATATTCTAAAATGGATCAGATTTTCAAGTTTACCGAAACTTAGAGTATTTATTTCTTGCATATAATTTGGTTTACGGAAGTGAAAAACAATCACTACTGTGTAACTGATGTAAATGAAATATGCTGAATAATGTATAAACATTCTTATTATAGAAGTTTCCAAGAAATTGCTGACTTAATCAGAACCCTGATAATTATCCAAGATTTTATCTAAAATATTTCTAAAGTGTTTTTTCATCAGAAAATTTCAAATTAGACAAATGTTTATGAACAAATTAATTATTGATAGAAAGATAAAACAATTTGGCTGAGAAGACACAATAGAGAATGTTGCCATATGTTGAAAATATAATGGCAATCCCAATATATACTATAATAAATTTATTGCATCTCTTTATTTTGATTAAGCATATAAATTAAAGGGGATTTGAACTAGACTTTCAAGCTCCCTTCAGCTATTCAATCTATCTCATACAATTGATACACATGACCACACATATGTGATAAAGATAAATGATTTCCAATATACATATTTCAGGCTGAATCAGCACTCATTAGTTGGTGCAGATCAATATAGAATATGTATATTGGAGATCATTTATCTTTTTCACATGTGTGTAGTCATGTGTATTGATTGTATAAGATAGACTGAATAGCTGAAAAGAGCTTGACAGTTTGGTTTCAAATCTTCTATGACTACATCTAAACTCCAGGGATTTAAAGTATACTTATATTTAAATATTAAATATATAAAGTGAATAAATCAGTAACAAATTTTTAAATAAATATTTTATGGTAATATTAAACATATCTACATTATAGAAATTATTTTAATATTCCTCTCCGAATAATCACAATATTGAATAGTTTCATCGGAAAAATTAATATAACCATAATAAACCATTGTAATTATGGAAGATAATGAAGTTTCACAGCACCAAAAATTGGTATAAATGTAGAAACACAACATTATAAGATATAAAATAAAGCAGATTAAAAGACCAGGATTTAATATGTGATATATACTGATGCTCATCTGTAACTTTTATACTTTTTTCACCTTTTATTTTTAAATTTGTTTTCCTATACAGATTGAATGACTATTTATTTGTGAATGGCTTAAATGACTAATTGAGAAATGAATAATTAATGTTCATCAGATTGCTAAACATAACTAATTTAATTACCAACCAATAGTAAATACTTATCTATTTATTCTTAACTTGATAGTAAAGGAAGCTCCTGTAATCTGATTGGTTGAAATGAATATGGATTTACTGCCTATGTGTACATAAAAATGGGGTTATAACAGAATGCAATCTTTTCTAGTAATTGAACTCTTTATTTGGTTTTTAAATATATATTTTTATTTACTTATTGATAATAAAGATATTTATCAAAATTAGCATATTTAGAATTGTTGTTGTTTATATTACACTTAACATGTCATCCTACATGTTCTTTAATACTATTTATTATTGAAATTAAAACTATGTTATTTCAAAGAATGAGTATAATACTTTTTGAGAGAATATATAATTACTCAACTAGTATATATTTAAAGATGCCATGTTATTGAATAATACATCATTTATATACTTTATGTATATATATTAAATTTATTAAGTGCAAGCAGATGATATAATAATAACATGAAAGCTAAAACCTTTGACAGTTGCACCTTAAAAATGGTTATGTGACAGCCAATCAGATATCATATTTCTGGCTTGTGTTTTTGAATTGAGAGTTCCTCGTGCAGTCATTATTACATCTGCTTGGCTGTCACATAAGCATTTTTAAGGCACAGCTATCGAAAGTTTTAGCTTTCATGTTATTATACTTTATGCATGTAAAATTAGTGGAATATTTATTCTAAATATATAAAAGCTTTTAGATTGATTGTTTTAAAAAGTAAGTCTTGGTTATGTTATTAGCAATTGAAGAATATTACAGACTTTGGAGTTTTGCTCATGGTATACTTAGGTAAAAAATTTTAAAGAATACAAATAGATATTAATCATTTCTTGTTATTTTTAATTATTTAATATTGAACAATAGATCATTAAAATATTTGAATGTGTGAATTATTACAGATCTATTACAAGAATGAAAAGATTTTACATATATTTAGAGGAATTGTTTATGCTTGATTACGTGCTTGTGGAATTTAAACACCTTTATAAACTCAAGTATGGGCATATTGGTATAGAATCTTTTCTGGATATTTATTGCACAAGCTACATGAGGATTCAAAATCAATTTTAAAACAAATAATGAATCAGTGCTTGGTATTTGAATTATTGCATTTTTATCTTCAAATTAGATCTCCTAATTTACCAAAATTTATGTGTGTGTCATTGAAGACAGTGACATATTTTTACTCACCATATAATTAATTTATATATCTGATTATATAGTTATTTGTTATAGTGTTGATAATAAACTTAATTTAATTCTCATTCTTATTTATCCAAATTTGAAAGATCAAAGTTTAAAAAATATATACATTTTAAATTTGCTCAAATTACTTAAATTTGAAATATCAATGCAAATACAATCGTAAAGCAATTTTATGGTCACTGTCATATATGTATGTATTTAATATATTCAGAACAGTTATTTTTTATAATGCCACATATTAATATTTTGAGTCTCACTTTATCGTGTCTAAATTATAAAGTTAACAAAAATATTACTCCTTTAGTTTTGCAATCTAAGTTCTTATTTAGAAAGTGGATTATTACAATGAGTGTGAACGTCTGAGTTCGAATACCTTATATATTACATTATATATGTGCAGGTGTGTGTAAGCCTGTACAGTGTATTAATTTACAATGATAAATGTAAGATTGATTTTTTTTTTCTAGTGAGAATATGTTTAATCCCTACATTATGTTTAAGCTATTAATATTCTTAAAGCAGATTTACATAATATTAATTTTTAATTACTTTGTTTAAAATCTATAGTCAATCCCAATATATACTATAATAAATTCATTGTATAAAAATCATATAAATTCAGTATCATGCGGTAAATGTATTATTTAATATTTATTGTGATAGATTTATATTAATACATGTTAGATATGAAGTAGATCTTTCATAAGGTAATTGAAAATAGTTCCAGGTAAGAGAACCCTGTCTTGAATATATTAAATGAGTCAATATAAACTGGATTGAATACATCCATGTAGTATGTATATAGATTAAGTTGTCTTTCTGAAAACAGATTGAGTAACAAAGTGTTAGAACACTATTAACAAGTCCTAATACTTGACCATTATCATGTTAGTTTTTTATTTGCTATTTTATTAACATAATTTGTTATAGCACTTTAAATGAAACTATTTTAGCATTAAGATACATAACATGTAAACTAATAATTTCTGAAAAGGTAAAACATAAAATCAGTTATTTTTATTATAGCGTGGATAGTGGAGGGTCTTGTGAAAGTCTGAGTTCAAACCCCCTGTATATTACATATTGGAGTGCAGGTATGAATAATCTTGTACTGTAGAAAAATTCATCTATTAAAAAGTAAAATAATTAATTTATAAAAAAGGGTCTGGTCTTATGTATATACTTAATATAAACACAGGTAGTTAAAGCTTTACTTCATTAGCGTTTGAAATCAATTAATATATATATGTGCTCTGCACACAGATAATGAAGCTATTCAATGTACGTAAATTTATCAAAACTTACCGCCAAGCGCTTTTGGGACATTTTATAGTCCCATATTCATGTCGACTGGACTATAAATTGTACCGAAAGCGCTTGGCGGTAACTTTTGATAATTTTATGTACATTGAATAGCTTCATTATCTGTGCACAGAGCATATATATATTAATTGATGCAAAATGTAAAAAAAAATTACTTGTAGTATCGTTATTTGGTTAATTCTGATGTAGTCCAAAAATCAAATTAAATGAAGTCGAAAAAATATTTAATATTAACCATGAAAAAATATATATCTTCTCCCACATATACACTTACATTATATCAGAGTAAAAAAAAAAAATTGAAACGATTTTAAAACTATCGAAGTAAACTATATAAATAAGTTTATATTAAAATAAATCAGCAAACTTCAAGTTTCTTGTTTTGTAAGTACAAGATGTTTCATAGAGCCGCAGTTAATGATTTAAACGAAGACCAACAGTTGTTAGGTTTATCAATGTTGCAGTCAAAAGAAGATTCGAAACTGTTGATAAATTTGTTTTCTATTCAGATAATTTTGGTATATCGGTTTGTTCTTACAAAAACTATTGATTTTTAAATTCTCAAGTAAATACCAATATTTTTATCTTTTTCCAATAAACTTCTCCAAATCTAAATAGTTTATCACTAAATAACACAATAAAAATATGATTAGATAAAAGTTACTATAATTGATATTCGTTAAAGTGAATAAAATTCTCATTTTTGTTTACTTTATATATATATGTAATAACTTTTGCCCTCACAGAAAATTCTCTGGTTTAATATATCTGCCGTTTTGCCCATAACATGGATTTAAAATGAAATTTGATAATTTGTTGCAAACAAGCTTAAGCTTTTTTCTTTGGCACTTGATCGATCCATGGTCTTTATAATTGTCAATACAATTCTTGGTCAGTACTTGGATATCTAGGTATTGTTAGCTAGAGCGTAACAATTTCTTAAATAAATAAAAAAAAACACATTTTCTCATCAGAGAGCAACTTGTAAGCTTGCTAAAGAAAGTCTCTTCTTTTTGCTAATTTTGGGGGGTGGGGCTGTTGGAGCAACCTTTGTTTTATAACGGACTATTTTTTTATTATCTTATTTCATTTTTTTAATGTAAAAGATTAAAGTAAAAAGAAAAACTCTCTAGCTCAACTTTATTATTATTTTTAAATACATTTACTAACAGTATGTATAATATATTTAATTGTCAACAATATTACTATACAAACTAACTTATGGAGAAGCGTCCATTCTGTGATTATAAAAGTAATCTTTACAGCAATAACATATTATGAAGTTACTTTTTGCTTATTGTATAATTTTCATAATGATCCAGTAAATATTTGATTTTATTAAAGGCTGTCATTTTAAATCTTTTTATAGGATACGTTTTGTTTGTTGGTATCTAATTAAAAACTTACTATATTAGGTCAATTGTCCTCTTTAGGTCACAGGCTGTACTTTTTTTATTTCCATCCTAGTTATGTATATAATCTTTATACTATATTATACTCTTAACAATTTGGTGAACAATATCAAAGTCAAAATATCCGTGGAACATGCTGCTCAGATGATCTATAAAATTGCATGTTCTAATCCATCCTGCAGCTTTGGGTATTATGGGGAATCTCATGCAAATAAATCCATGAGAATTGCCCAACATGCTTATCTATACAACAGAGCTAAACAAAAGGCTGAATACAGATCTATCTTTCTTGACCATGAAAGCACCATGTTTCATACATTTTTTTTCATCCAATGTTAGATTGGTTTGCTCAGAAAGAGACAAGAAAAGAAAGTACAAAGAGGCTTGGGCAATTGCAAAAGATCCACATTCCATCAACAAAAAGGATTCATGTGTTTGATTGTCTAGAAAATGGAATATCTAATTGCCTTATTGGCATATTGTTCCTTATTTACATATTATATATACATACTTATAGGGTATAATTTGATTCAGCACTATAATTCTGGCAGTGTTTTGCCAAAAACCAGCTCAGTGTTATTAATTAATTTATATTTATTGTTTGGCTGCAGAAAGGAGTTTGCTATTAACTGAAAGAAGACCCTTTGATTCCTCTTGGAGGCCTTAAAGGAATTGAGCAGGGCAAATTCCTAATGTCCACTCCATACGTTCTTGTCATTGCAGCTGTTATTACTATGTGATTATTCATATAGTATATGAACATGGATGGGCTGCTCACCAACATGCATTAGCCAGCATGGTGAGTTTATTGGCTTTTTACCTCGGAGTTTATGAATATTTTTTCCAATATATACAATCATGACAGACAAAAATAAATCATGGCCCTTATTCCCAGGAGGCTGTAAAGTCACCAACCAAGGCAGCAGTTGGTGGCCAAAGGCAGAGGGTGCTAAGAATCCCCTGATTGCAGACACAGGCTGCCATTTGATGATGACTTTTTATTTAGGTACTGACAACTGCAGATCACTTTCAAGTGAAGGAAGATTGCAAGAGTTAGAAGAACTGTATTATATTAAATGGGACATTATTGGACTTTGTGAAGTTAGAAGAAAAGGTGAAGAAACAATTGATTTAAAAAGAGGACATATAATATACTCTACTATAAAGGCATAAATATTGGAAATACAAGTGGAGTAGGATTCATTATAAATAAAAAATAAAAAAATAACATTGTAGAGATTAATGGTGTATCAGACAGAGTGGCAAGATTAGTTTTACAACTTAATAGCAGATACCAAATGCAGATAATTCAGGTTTATGCCCCAACAAGTTCTCATAGTGATGAAGTTATAGAAGATTTTTATATGGATGTACAAAAGGCTTTTGATCAGAGTAAACAACATTTTAAAATTGTTATGGGAGACTTTAATGCTAGAATTGGTAAACAAATGAATGATGAAAATGCTGTAGGTAATTTTGGTTATGGTAATAGAAATGAGAGAGGACATAGACTTGTGGAGTTTGCAGAAAAAGAAAAACTTTATATTATGAATTCTTTTTTTGAGAAAAATGTTAAAAGGAAATGGACATGGAAGCATCCAAATGAAGGTACAGCAGAATTGGATTATATTTTGACTAACAGAAAATACATATTTCAAGATTGTAATGTTCTTAATAAATTTAACACAGGAAGTGATCATCAATTAGTAAGATATAAGATACATGTTAATGCAAAACTAGAGAGACAAAAATTATTAAGAAAAACAATATTTACAGTTGATATTCCTAATCTTCAGAAACATTCTAATGAATTTAAATTAGAACTTACAAATCGGTTTCAAGTATTAGTAGATTTTGAACATGATTCAGATTTGAATTACATTAATAGGAAAATAAGCGATACACTTTTAAAAACTGCAACAAAGATAGCTGGTAGAAAAAAGTAGCAATTGGCCAATAAAATTTCTACTGAGACTAGAGAATTTATGAAGAAAAGAAGGAATATGAGGTTATACAACAATGATGCACTAAAAAGATTGAATATCTCAAATTTTGTAAAATGGTGTGGAAAAGAGTTGAAAATGATATAAGAAAGTATAATTGTGAACTAGCAAGGAAAGCTGTAGAAGAGAATAAAAGTCTAAAGAGTGTAAAACAACATTTTGGTATTGGTAGAAAATTTATATCTGCAATAAGAAAAAAAGATGGCATTGTTATTAAAAAGAGAGATGGCATCATGAAATATGTAGAAGACTTCTATCAAGAATTATATTGTAATAACAAACAAGTGCCTCCTATACCTATTATATCTTCCGAATTGCCCAGAATTTTGAATGAGGAAGTGAGACATGCAATTAAATTTATGAAGAAAGGGAAGGCTCCAGGTAATGATGGAATTATAATTGATATATTAAAAGAAGCAGGTGAAGAAATAGAACTTTTTTTAGCAAAGTTATATACCAAATGTCTAAATGATAAAGATGTACCAGATGATTGGAAGAATGCAATATTAATATTAATATTTAAAAAAGGTGATAAAGAAGATATTAGAAATTACAGACCTATCAGTCTTTTATCAGTTTTATACAAAATTTTTACTAAGATAATTACAACTCGTCTACAGAAAACACTGGATTTCCACCAACCAAGAGAACAAGCTGGATTTAAAAGTGGTTTTAGTACAGTAGATCATATCCAGGTATTGAGAGAAATTATAGAAAGGACAAATGAATATGAGTTGCCATTATGCTTAGGATTTGTAGACTATGAAAAGGCATTTGATTCTATAAACATTTCTTCAGTGATTAAAGCATTGGATCATCAAGGTGTAGATCCAGGATATTGTCATATTTTAAAGAATATTTATAAAAATGCAACAGCAACAATTAGATTACATAATGATAGTAGGAAAATCAACATTGAGAAAGGGTGTAAGACAGGGTGACTCCATATCTCCAAAACTTTTTACAGCAGTGCTGCAAGAAGTATTTTGTGGATTAAAATGGGAAGCTAAAGGAGTGAAAGTAAATGGAGATTATTTAAGTCATTTAGATTTTGCAGATGATGTAGTTGTTTTTGCAAATAATGCTTTAGAGCTACAGGAAATGTTGCAGGAGTTATCAGATGAAAGTAGGAAAGTAGGACTAAAGATAAATGTTAAAAAGACTAAAGTAATGTTTAATAGATTTTCTCAAAATATGAAAATAAAGATTGATTATGATGAGTTAGAAGAAGTTAACAGTTACAAATACCTTGGTCAGATTATTAATACAGATGGAAACATAATGGATGAAATTAATCATAGAATTAAACTTGGTTGGAATGCTTTTGGTAAAAATAACTTGATACTAAAAGGAAATATGCCTATGTGTTTGAAAAGGAAGGTTTTTAATAAATGTGTTTTGCCAGTTCTTACTTATGGATCTGAGACTTGGACACTTAATAGAAGAGCAATACAGAGACTTCAGACCACTCAAAGAAGTATGGAGAGATGCATGTTGGGAGTAACAAGAAGGGATCGAAAACACAATGTATGGGTAAGAGAACAAACAGGTGTTACTGACCTCATTGAAAAAATTAAAAGACTGAAATGGAGTTGGGCAGGACATATTGTTAGAAGAGATGATAATAGATGGACAATTGAAATTTTAAACTGGATTCCAAGAGATTGTAAAAGACTCAGAAAGAGACCACATGTGAGATGGATGGATGGATGAAATAAGAAAGTGTGCAGGGGTGATGTGGAGAAGAGAAGCTAAAGATAGGAAAAGATGGATTGAACTTGGAGAGACCTTCATCCTGCAGTGGATTGATAATGTTTGATGATGATGATTGATGGTGATTTATTGTTTAAAAATTATATATTCATTTATGAATCTCAATTTCATATTTCATGAGAATAAATAGGAATTAATAAGATAGCATGATTAAACGTCTTTTTAATGCAAAAACAAACAAACAAACAACAACTCAACATACCTTTCAAGCTATTTTTACTTTCTCATTTTATATATATATATATATCAATGGTTCTTAATCAGTGCTTCTTGTAGCATTAGTATTTTATGAAATTATGAAAATCACATAGTAGTCAGGACAAACCTTGCTATAAATTAGCAAAGTGCAACTTCCAATGAATTCTTTAAACAAGGGTGTCTGTTACAGTCACCCATAGTGTTTGATCTGATGGTCCACATTTGATATATAGTTGCTATCTGAATTACATATAAACATTACAATGAAAAATATTTTTAACTTATATCTTTTACATATAAGACCAAGTAATACAGTTTTATTAATAACTAAATTAAATAATTATGTCGATTTTAATAAATATTTATTATTTTAGAAAGAATCTTTTAACATTGTGACAGCCCTTAGTGGGTTAATTTATTTTGAAATGAAAACATGATTCTGAGCAACACATTAACAGTGGAACTAAGTACAAGTGGAAATAATAGTAATGATGCTGTTGCAAATATGTCTTATATAGAAGACAAAATTCATATGACTATATATATATCTGTTTTACAAGGATGGGTGAGAAAGTATATCACATTCAACCATACCTTGTATGAAGAGAAGAACTGCCCAATAACACAAAGGTTCATTTTAAATTGAAATACTACTTTATTCTGAAGGGTACCAATCTTGCTTCAAAAACTACAAATTATTTAAGAAGATTATTGAAATAAGTGAAATGTTTAAACTTTGTGGTTAAATACTACTATATAAATATGATTTGCGCTGACAACACATACACATACAAAGCTGAATTTTTAAAAATTCTTTATGTATTACAATAAAACAAAAATAATACAAAATAAATATGTATAAGTGTGGCTGAGTGCTTTCAAAGGACACAACTCTCATAGTCATACCCATATTCCAACTAAAAAAGTGGTTAACTGCAATGCAAATTTATGCAAATGACTTTATATATTCCATTTCTTGGATATATTGTAGCATGTCTTGTCTATTGTTGTTTACAGAGATCGGCACAACTTAAAAAAACATGAAAGAAGCTTGCTTTATTGCTAGGGACAGTCATACCATCAACAGAAAAAACACGTGCTACAATATATTCAAGAAATGGAATACATAAAGTCATTTGCATAAATTTGCATTGTCATTAACCACTTTCTTTAGTTACAATATGGCTATGACTATGAGAACTGTGTTCCTTGAAAGCACTCAGCCACACTTATACATATTTATTTTGTATTATTTTTGTATTATTGTAATACATAAAAAAAATTAAAAAATTCAGCTTTGTGTGTGTATGCATCGTTAGCGCAAATCATATTTATATAAGAAGATTATTGTAAAAACGATATAAACAAGTAAAACTATTTTGAAAAAACTAATACTTTGATAATGCATTGCATACGGTAGCTGAATTAATTATGGTAGAATTAGAACCGCAAACTATAGCAAAGGATCTTATTGTACTAGTTTCATAATGAAACAAAAAAATAGAATTATAAAAATTCTTCATTAAAATAAAATAATTGAAAATTGAATTATAAATATATCAGCAATCGTCGCCGACAAACCGGAAGTAGTTAAGGAAACAATTACTGCTAAACTTTTCAAATAATATTTGCTTTACAGATTGATGAGTCCATTTAACATTAGCAATAAAGTTCATACAAAGGATTTATTAATTTTATTAATAAAAGTGGAATTGTCAATCAAAATTTCCATGCTGAAGAGAATTTACATAATGACCAGACAAGATATTTTGGACTTCTTTATGTCATATTTAGAAAAAAATTAATATAAGGAAGTTTTTGCAATGGTAAATTCTATTAAAAGTTGGCTATCTTTGTAAAGATTAAAACTCAAATATTATGTCTACAGATTGCTTTTTTTTAAAAAAAAATTCTTACTTTCAAAAATAAATCTTTACTAGACAAAATTGTAAATATGATAAATTGCATAAAGACTTTTTAAAACATGGCTCATTAAAAATTTTAGCATATCAAAAAAAATCAGTACAAATCTTTGCTTTTTCATATCAAAGTAAAACTGTTATATATGGATAAAATTGCTGTGCCAAGTTTTAGAAGAATGAAATATTGGTCTTTTTCCAAAATAAAGGTACCGATGTTTTTGAAAAATGTCTGCAAAATGATATTCACTGTGTTAAAATGGCATATTTAGCTATTATTTTTAATTATTTAAATACTTATAGAGAAAGGCTTTAACCTTTATTATATGCACCTTGAACATTTATAATGGACAAACGTTGTCTTTTTTTGGCTATAGAGGGACCTCTCAAACCGTAACACAAGATAGTGAGTTTATAAAGTTAAGAATGGCTGTCAAAGAACCTAAATTCCCACATATATAAGCCAATATGAAGTCAGAATTTAGGTTAAAGATAAAATGGTTTCTTGTCTTTATAAAGTTGTTATCTTGTGTTGAGGTTTGAGACATTCATCTATTGTCAAAAAAAGATATTGTTTGATGATTATAAATGTTCAAGGTGCATATGATAAAGGTTAAAGCCTTTCTCTAAAAGTATGTGCACTTAATAAATAATCTCAACTTTAAATTACTTAAATAGTATTAATACAAGTATTTAAAAAATAAATATTTAAAAGTATTTTGGTATCTATTAACAAATTGATTATATTTTGAAAGAAATCACAGATCAGAGAAAAATATAATAAGTGTTATTTCATTTTATAAAAAAATGTGGAGGGAATTAATCGTATTATAATAAATAATTAATACTTGGAAGAAAAGATTTTGAATTAGTTTTCTTCCTTTAGTCACAAAATAATATGACTGAATAGAAAATCAATTTGGTACAGATACTACATTGGGTTGTAAAATTTCATTACAAGAAGACAATTGGTTATTTTGTCAACGAACCATACTCTAAAAATGAAATTCGTTAAAATAACTCTTAAGAAATTTTTGATTTTTGTCCAAGCTGAATACCAATCATTAAGGCAATAAAATTTTTGCTGCAATTTTAAATATCATATTTGTATAACTCTGTTTTTCAACTTTGTACAATATAAAACTAAAAAGCATAAATGGTTTACTAATATAGTTGAAGAAATGAGAACAACCGTAGCACATATTACATCTGATATTGCTTAAATCTGCAAAAAACCAACCAGGTCAGGAATCATATTAAAATTGATTTAAATATGCTTCATAAAAGAGTTAACTTAGTTACAGATTTTATAACTATAATACTTTTTTTGATTAATGATTTCTTTTTTTATATATCTGTAATTTCTACTTTTATTATTAGTTTTATAACTTTAGCGTTTTTGGTATTTCACAATTCTTTTTCCATAACAAAAGTATTCCATCACATTGAAAGGTTAAGAACCATGTTAACTGACTTAACTACTACATTTTTAATTCTATTTTTTCAAATAATTTTATGTTATAATGCCCATTTATTTTTAAACATGGCGATATCCAATGGTCCCTATTTCACAAAAATGTTTGTGCAATTATGCAGAAAACTCACTAGAAGAGAACAGGAAAGACCTAAGAAATAAAAGTTTGTGGATTGTAAAAAATCAGAGTTTGGTTAAGTGAATATAATTATTATGATTACTCATTATTTTGATACTTAGACACATTTAATTTTATTGGAAATTAAATACATACTTAGGTGTTTAAAGTAGAATGTATGAATCAGTTTTATCTAATAATTTTTCAGACTGCTAAGGGCTTGCACATATAGTATATAAAATATTCATACCTTTTAAGTATATATATATATTATTTCAGCATAAATATCATACTAAGTATTGGCTATAATAAATAACATGGACACAATAGATATTATTTATTACCAGATGAATCTGGCCTTGTAAAGGCTGTTGTTTTTTTTAATTGTTTGCTTTAACAAATTTTTTTTAAAGATTAAATGTAAATTAAACAAAAGACTTTAAATGTGAGAATTGTACACCAATGTGAAAGATAGTTGTTTCAATTTCAATTATACGAAAACCAAAAATACAGTGTAGAATTTACTTTTTTCCCTCATTAATTATCACATTTCAAACATAAATTTATCTACTGTAATCACATTTTCTTCATGATTTAAATACTATATCTCTGTAGTTAAAAGCACATGTACTGATTTTTTTTAGCATTTTTATCAATGGTGGAATTATTTCAAATTACTCTCTTAGCATAAACATAATAATATGCTAACCAAAACTAAATTTAAATATGGTATTATAGCATTTATTTTTTTCCTTTACTGAATATCACATTTCCAAAATGAATATTCACTAAAATGCAATATAGAGAGCATACTAATAGCTCAAACAAGCTCTTAATTAATAAGTGCAGTATGAGAAAATATTTAAAATCTCTATCAAGAACACTCTCATCTCCAGACCAACTGGTTTCGAGCTTACGGCTCACATCAGTGGAGAGCTAGAATATTTGAATACTAGATCTAAAATATCAACTCAAAACTCAGCACTTATTTCATACATATATTTAAGTAGAAACTCTGAAATTTTCGGACATGAAAATGTCTTTAAATACAGCTATCTAACTTAAATAGCTATATGGGACTTAACTAAATTCAGATCTACCATATTTTAATAGCCTCAGTTTTTTCCAAGCAGAATTACTTCCTTTGCAAAAAATGTAGTGTTTTGAATTTGACACATGACATTGGAAAAACATTCATACTTTCATCAATTAGGCAACAGAGAAAATAGGGATTTTATATATAAGATAAATAATTACTGGAGTTTAAATATTTTATTTGAATAAATATTTTAAAGAGAGTATTAAGTAAATGCAGATTTTTAAATAAGCAAATTCTGTTTAAATTTATTTCATTTTAATTTAGAACCGAAATAATCAAAATATTATTTAAACTTATTTTTTAATTTCTAAATGTAATTAGTAAATTGTTAATTACTAAACCACATTTATATATAAATAATTGATCCTACATATATATATAGTTGATGAGATGGGTTAAGGAATTAACTGAGAGTACTTCTATGGATTGAAATACTGTATATAATAGTTAATTACCATTATGTTTATTACTTTTGTTGTTATATATATATATCAAAACAAGCACAAATATAATCACCCATATCAAAATATAGAGAAAAACAATGAATATCTAATTTTTATGCAGTATTTCATTGTAGAGACACCAGCAAATGACCTTGGAGATTAATATAATATTAATCCATGGTTGATGATTGATTGATTTCAATCTCCAGGTATCATCTGATGTTGTTTCTGTTCTGAAATGAAATACTGATAAGGTGAGTTATTGATTTTCTCTGTGCTTTATTATAGATAATAAGCTATTTTATTTACAAACTTGTTTGATTGATGAACTTTGTATTTAAATCAATGATATATAATGCAAGATATGGATACCCATACAAACTTGAAATATCACTGGTTCACAGAAAAAGATAATAATGCTAAAACATGCTATGTCTCCATTCTGCCTAATAAATGCAGATATAAAGATTCTTTACAGCTATTTTTATTGTTAAACAAAACCAGTTGAGACTATAATACTAACCTAAACTGTGCCTTATTTACATTATCATGGGTAATAGATAATAATGCAAAATTAGAGCAACCTTTCCTACTGAGATTTATCTGGTTATCAGATACACTTATAATAATAATTTTAAAAAATTATCCCTCTTCTGCAATCAGCTGTGCTCTTTAATTGTTGTATCGATCATTTAGGGATACTATATCTTTAATCATCCCAAAAAGCAACTATAGACACAGAAACTGTTTATCCCTTGCCAACCTTCATAAAGTTGTAACAATAGATAAATTTGATGTAATCCTGTATTAAAAATAGTTTTCTATTCCTCCAACTTTCATAATATTAAAAAAAAAATGTTCATTCAGCTTTCATTCAATCATATATTATTACAGCATACAATTTCAATATTAAATACACTGTTATTTTAGTCAAATAACTCTAATGAGAAAATGGTGTCATTAGCATTTAAAAAATCTGTTTATTTAAAGAAATATCAATACTGTAGATAATATGAATTCTCTAATTATTCTGCCAGAAGCTTTTCAATATTTTAATATGGAATCATAATGTAATTTAATTATGTAATTATACACTAAGAATATTTTACAACTACAATTTCTGTAATATTCAATTGTATTTATTAATGCAGAGATCATATGTAATTTAAATAGAAAGGATTTACACTCTAGGCACATGTGCGGTAATGTTGTTATAATAACTCAACAATGTCTTGTTGAGTAATGAGGATACTCTCCAGCCAAAGCATGAGATAGAGACTTGAAAAAATAAGAGCAGCCTTTTCAAAAGTCTCTATCTTGTGCTTTGGTTTGAGAGTATTCTCATTACCCAATAAGACATGAGCTATTATAACAACATTGTAGCACATGTGCTTTGGGTGTAAATTCCTTCTGTTTAAACTATATTTTTTTAAATTAATTCCTTATTGTTTTAGACATCAAAAATAAAAATAGAAAATTCAAGTATATTGAAGTCAAGTGATAACAATAAATAAATAGATAAATAATAAAATTTGGTCAGATGTTAAAATTATTGTACTGATTTCAATAATTTAAAAGTAGTGAAATGTCGGCCATTCTCTCAAGTATCAAAAATGTATTTTATCTCAAGAAATGGCAGTTGGAATTGTGATCTACTAGTTATTTAATTTTTTTCATTTTATCTTTAGGGAAGTGATTGTAATATTGAGATTAAACCTTATGACTGGTACCGAGCATATTTTACTCTGAAAGAGTCTGATCAATTATATCGGCTATTCACTTTTATAATCCCAAAGAATTGAATATTAAATTTTCTGCTTAATAAATCAATCTTGTACCATCTTTATTTTTTCTACATACATAAAGTTATTTATTTTTATCCATACTTTTTATTCTTATAACATTTGGAAATAATTTTATGATGGTAGATGCCATATCTTTCCAAGCAAATAAAAAAAGATGTCACGAAGAGTTAATGAGAGGAATTTTCCCTCTTGCTGCAATTATTTTTTGTTGTTCATATTTTGTAAAAATAAAACTAAAAAAAAAAAAGTTTTTAAACTCATTTTTCAATTATTTAATAAGAATAATAATGTATAAGTTTTAGAATATGTTTACCAGTAACTAGAATCATTTAAAAAATGTATTTTCTAAGTACTTTTTATATAGTTGTATTTTAATGTGTGTGTTTGAATGTGGCTTTAGGTGAATAACCTCCTAATATACCGTAATTACATATAGAAATCATGAAATATATTTATGAA
The DNA here is from genome assembly GCA_028023455.1 of Epiperipatus broadwayi. NCBI lineage: Eukaryota > Metazoa > Onychophora > Udeonychophora > Euonychophora > Peripatidae > Epiperipatus > Epiperipatus broadwayi. Next base: position 2,244,574 of record JAQFVV010000120.1, read on the forward strand.
CATAATTTTAAAAATCTATTTAAAATATAGTTATTTCAAAAGATTAATCACTAAATTATAAAGCACCATTCTTAAATTACTAATTAATAAATCATTTTAATGAATTACTCACCATTCTTTTTCAAAATATGCTTTTTTATATTTATTTTTACGTCATTTATACTATTAGCATCCAAATGAAGGTACAGAAGAATTGGATTATATTTTGACTAACAAAAAACACATATTTCAAGATTGTAATATTCTTAATAAATTTAATACAAGAAGTGATCATCGATTAGTAAGATGTAAGAAACGTGTTAATACAAAACTAGAGAGATAAAAATTAAGAAAACAATATTTACAGTTGATATTCCTAATCTTCAGAAACATTCTAATGAATTTAAATTAGAACTTACAAATCGATTTCAAGTATTAGAAGATTTTGAACATGATTCAGATTTGAATGAAATTAATATGAAAATAAATGATACACTTTTAAAAACTGCAACAAAGATAGCTGGTAGAAAAAAACAGCAATTGACCAATAAAATTTCTACTGAGACTAGAGAATTTATGAAGAAAAGAAGGAATATGAAGATATACAAAAATGATGCATTAAAAAGGATTGAATACCTCAAATTTTGTAAAATGGCGCAGAAAAGAGTTGAAAATGATATAAGAAAGTATAACTATGGACTAGCAAAGAAAGCTATAGAAGAGAATAAAAGTCTTAAGAGTGTAAAACAACATTTTGGTATTGGTATGAAGTTTATATCTGCAATAAAAAAAAGATGGAATTATTACTAAAAAGAGTTGATATCATGAAATGGGTAGAAGACTTCTATCAAGAATTATATAGTAATAAACAACAAGTACCTCCTATATCTATTATATCTTCCAAATTGCCAAGAATTTTAAATGAAGAAGTGAGACATGTAATTAAATTTATGAAGAAAGAAAAGGCTCCAGATAATGATGGAATTATAATTGATATATTAAAAGATTCAGATAATCCACTTTTAATGATTTGAAAAACTTAGACTTAACAAACCAAGACAAAGATCATATCCACACATCCCTGCTACAAGAATGACTGAAATGCTAAATAACATCAATGAGAAATTCAGTGACACCATTCCCACAGGATATCTGAAGGTATGTTGGAAAAGATGGAAGTGCGGAGATGGTGGAGGAATGTAAATACTGAGGAAAGGCAAAAGGAATATAGGAAATTTAATAATAAATTAAGAAGAGAAACTGCTCTTATGATCTAGCATTTGATAGAATACAAAGTATTTCTTGGGAGAAAAAGACATGGGTAGCAAGTGAGATTGCAGATAAGAATGGAAGAAGGTTAACCAATAGTAATGATATATTAAAAAGATGGGAAGAATATATTCGGTATCTGTTTAGTAGAGGAAATAATTTAATTAGTTATGAACTTGAAAATGAAGAAGATGTTGCAATAGATGATAGAGGTATGGACATATTGCCGGATGAAGTAAGAAAGGCAATCGCACAAATGAAGAATGGTAAGGCTATTGGATTTGATGCAGTACCTATAGAATTTTTGAGAGAAATGGGAGAATTTACTATGAAGGAAATAGTTGGACTTTGCAATTTGATATATAATAGTGGAGTTTGGCCTGAAGATTTTTTAAGAACTATAGTGATTCCAATTGCTAAAAAGAAGAAAGCTGTTAAATGTGAAGAATATAGGACAATAAGTGTATTGTCTCATGTTTCTAAGGTGTTATTGAGGATTTTAACTCAAAGGATTTATGGGAAGGTTGACTATTATATTGCTGAAGAACAGTTTGGTTTTCGGAAAGGGAAAAGCACAAGAGATGCTATTGGTATTGTTAGGACAATTGCAGAAAGATATATTGAAAGAGATAAAGGAATTGGTATATGTTTTGTAGATTTAGAAAAGGCATTTGATAGAGTTAGCTGGAATAAACTGATGTCTATCTTAAGAGATAAAGAGTATTCTGGAAAGAAAGACGATTGATTTGGAATATGTATAATGGTCAAAGAATAAGAGTTAGATTTGGATATAATGAGACTGATGAAGTGAATATAGAAAGTGGAGTTAGGCAAGGATGTAGTATGTCGACCTGTTTTGTTTAATATTTATTTAGAAGATATGCTAAATAATTATTTGGACTGTGGAGGAGCAAATGTTGGAGGGAGAGTAATAAAGTGTATAAGATTTGCAGATGATATGGCTCTTATTGCTGAGGAAGAAAAGGATCTTCAGAATATGTTGAATAAATTGGAAGAAGGATGTATGGCATATGGAATGAAGATTAATATTAAAAAGACTAAGTGTTTATGGATAGGGAGAGATGCAAAAAGACTGCAAATTGGAATCCATGATGACATGGTGCAGCAGGTGAAGGTATTTAGATATTTGGGTTGTTGGTTGAGTGAGGATGGAAGAAGTGAAGATGAAGTTAAAAGAAGAATAGCATTGGCAAAGGTGACATTTGTAAAAAGAAAGAAGATATTTTGTGGACCTATGGAAAGAGAATTAAGGAAAAGATTAATTAAATGTTAGTGTGGAGTGTATTAATGTATGTTTGTGAGACATGGACATTGAGTAATAGAATTAAGAAACGACTGGAAGCTTTTGAGATGTGGACATGGAGAAAAATGGAAAAAATCAGTTGGGTGAATAAAATAGCAAATGAAGAAGTTTTGAAAAGGGTTAATGAGGAAAGAAGATTGATTGAAAGTATCAAAGAGAGAAAGAGAAACTGGATTGGACATATACTAAGAAAAGATTATAGTTTAATGAAAGATGTTTTGGAAGGAATGGTGAATGGAAATAAAAAGAAAGGATGGAAGAGATTGACATTATTGGATGATATACAAGATGGAAGGGGTTATGTGGAATTGAGGAAGTGGGCAAGGAAGAGAATGGAATGGAAGAATGGATGAACTGATGTAGTGACTACTCTCTGGACTTGTCTATTGGACAGACTACTATTGATTGATGATTGATTGTTATACAATTTTCCACAGATTTTTTTCTGACCATCCATTATCTTATTTGCTGCTGATATCTATTGTTATTTGTATCAATTTCTAAGGGCATTACTGTACGAAGCACTTAGCTCCAACAATTTATGGACCTCTGTGTTCTGCCTGGCTAATCATCCTAACACCAGATATTTGGCCATTGAATTTTATAATTCAAGCCCCAAAAAATGATTTAAGGAAAAGATTAAAACATTAGGCAGTTTTGATTGTTGTTGTTGAACATCACCAGAGCCATATAGCTTGAATTATTAAAAAGACCTATTAGGTTATAATGTCCAAGACTTCAAAAACTAATGGAACCATTTGGAAAGTAATTTTGTCCCAGCCAGCCAATCTTCAGGACTCCAATTTAGTCACAATTTTTGAATTTAAAGTAAAGCTGAATAAAAATATAGACCCAACCAATATCTCCACTCAAGTTACTGACCAAGATGCTACACTTCACATCCACATAAGAGGCATAAAACCCTCAAAGCTTTCTTGTAGGCATTTAGCCATCATTTTCCCTGCAAACCAGTGTCTGCAATGCAATAAAATAGGAAAACATATGCCTAGATGCATTCTTAATAAAAATCAAACTTCTATTGAAAACAACTCATGCTCACAAATCCAAAATAACATCCTCTGCAGATAATGATATAACTCATAGACTTCATAATGGACAACAGCCACACTCCAAGCAAGCCTAACCACCAAACACAATATTCACCAGACAACTAAATCCAAGAATGAACATTGCACTGAAAACAAATTAAATAGTACCACAACTGATAAACAAAAGTCAATTACTCCTGATACGCACCCTTCAATCCTATACAATCAACAAAACTCCAGAAATAATGGATATCTTGACACTGAGCACTCTGGCTATTGAAAGCTTCATCTTGGATACCCTTTTTAAAAGAAAATCTAGGCATCCTCAAAAAGTCTTGAATCAAAAAAGGTAAAAACAGTCAAATCAGAATGTACCCTAGCCTGTGTCTCTTCTGAAGAGACAACCCTCATTGCCTACAACCTGAATGTAACTCCCTCAATCACCAACCAACAATCCAAACCCTGGACTCAGATCAACCAGTAGCCAGCCAAAAAGCATATACTTATTGTCTACATCCCAGAATATTATCACATTTGATCACCAAATAGAAAATACTGCAAAGATCTAAATTACAAACCAGGCGTGCCTAAAAGCAAGATCAGATAGAGCAATATGCCACCACCTCTACAGACTTCATCGATATATTTAAATACAATCACATACACCACCATCTCAATTTTTTTCTTCAGTCTGATAATCCTTCCACAAGATATGATGATCACCACACACCCTGGATTCGCCACCAACAAACTTCTCACTTCACAGATGAGTGGGTAACAATGTTATAGGTCTCAACAGATCAACTATACATAGAAGCCCACCATCCATGTTGCTGACCACTTAACTCAAGAACTTTAATCCTTACATTTCTATCATACATTAGTAAACTATGGCCTCATATAATTATCCAAATACCTGACTATGATATTCTACATTGCTCATACATTTACGTATTAATATAAGGCAACATTTGTAAATATTTAATATAAAAAAAGTCATAATTTTATTTGTTAAATAGAGAGCCTTGAAAACTAGCAAACAATAATAATGCATATAGTTCTTGTTATTACTTGTATCTTTATAACTCCATGTAATCAAGCCTGTTTATATCTATATATCATATATATATTTGAATAGTAATTCTATTCTGAGGGTATCATTTTATCTTACTGATATAACTTATTTTTCCTCAATAAAGTTTAATTTGAAACTTAATAATAATGATGATGATGATGATGATGATGATGATGATGATGATGATGATGATGATAATAATAATAATAATAATAATAATAATAATAATAGCAACAACAACAATAATAAAAATAAAGATATTAATAACAATAACAACAACAATAAGAAGAAGAAGAAGAAAAAAGAACAACAGCAGCAATAATAATAATAATAATAACAAAAACAGTTTAGTGGCCATAAATATTTACAACAATAATACATATCTTTAAGTGTATTTTTAAGTTATACTTGATTGAAATGGAAAATGACCATGTCCTTGAATCTATTGTTATATTCCAATTGCAATGTATAAATGGGAGAATAAGTCACCCTTTTTAAGGTATGTATATAAAATAAATCTTAATTTCTAAAGATAAATGTTGGAATCCTGAGACAAATCTCAGTTGTCATATATTCTGATGATATTTTGCCATATAATAATCTAAATATGAACATCATGTCTGCTATTAATCTTTTATTGTATAAACTATTATTTTGATTTAAGTATGTATTGTAATGTATATATCTCTAATTGCAAGTTGTTTATGGTTTTATGATTGTAATGTAATAGATCCATAGTGTAAGACCAGTACTATCAAAGAATAAAAAAATAGCTTGTAATTTTAATTTGAGATTAATATTTAATTTCAAGATTAAACCCATAATTTTTTGGGATTTATTTATTCCTATCTGAATATGAGTATTGAAAAAGAAGTTATTGGTAAAGGTAATATCCAAATCTTTCTGCATATTATTCCTAGATATTCTAATACCATTAATATAATACTAAGCAATATTAATAATGGTTTTCTTGAAATAAGATATGCATTACATTTATTTGTGTTAATTTTCATGTTATTAGTTTCGCATCATTTACCAACATTATCAATATAACCTTGCAATATTTTAAGATTATTTGCATTTCTGATTTATAAAAATATTTTGATATCATTAAAGTAACACAGAATGTTTTTCTCAATCATCATGGATGTCAAATCAGACGTTTAATAGCTAAAAGAAACTAAGACTACTTCCTTATGAAAATATTCTTCATTAACATAGACATAGTTCTATCTATTAGTAAGGAATTAATTTAAGACTTTTAGGAGTTTGGTCAATATCCATTGTGTTTGTTATCAATAAAATACCATGATGTACTCTATCAAAAGCTTTAGATATATCAAAACAAATGTCCTCAAATCAATATCGGTGATCTGTAGCTTGTGATGTAGCTTCTAAAATGTGTAACAACTATGTTTCTATGGAGCATTCAGAAATAAATCCATGTATAGAGTATGAAAAGATATTTTTCAATTGGTATTTGATTCTACTATAAATTATTTTCTTAAATAGTTTACATACTGGTAGAAGGGTAATGGGTCTGAATTTTGAAAAAACTGGTTTATTTCCGATTTATAAATTGGAATTATTTTTAGGATTTTTAATAGTTGTGGGATATTTATGTTTTTAATATTAAGTTGAGTATATATGCTAAAGTATGTGTTTATAGTTCTATGGAATCTTTGCAGATATGGGCAATATTTTTTTTATTTTTCAAATATTTAGTCATGTTTTTGATTTCTTCAGCATTTATATTATGTTTATTATGTGGTCCATTTTTAAAATATTATCTGCAAAAGAATAGTTATGTGAGTTTCCACCAGTGTGATATTTTTGAAAAGAAAAATATTTTATTCATTTGTCAGGTTTAATATCTGTGGTAATGGTCTTTCATAATATCCCCAAATTTATTTGATTCATTGCAAATATTATTTTATATATTTTCCTTAAATTAAAAAAAAAAAATCAAGTCAGATGTCACATGACCTAATTTAATAAAGCTCGTATTTACAAAGATCCTGGCACCTCACTGATGATGCTAGATGCAGAAACCTGTCTGGGGTTGAGGATATTTTCAAAGCTTGTTAAGAGCTTGTTTTGCAGACTCTATATATAACATTTATATTTTTCTTATATAGCATATAAAAGCGATTTACCCGCTGACAAAGAAGCTGCAAAAACCAAAACAATTAAATGGGCCAAGTACTTTCAAGGTTTTCCCTCATATTCATGGCCAATATAAGTTATAAATCATTTATGTAATGTTGCTAACTAATAAAATATGCAAATGAGAATGCAAATTAAGTTGTCCATTTTTTTGAGATAGAAAAACACGTGTCACGTCTATTGATGACATTGTTATCACTGATAACAAAATATACCTCCTTGATTTTTCTTTTGCAGTCATTGGCTTCAGAGCATACTATCTTGGGGTTGCCAGGTTCAAACACATGGCCAGCCTACTTCTCATGTTCAAAGAATATTGAGAAGTTATCATTGTTCTTTTTGCTCTTAGTATAAATGTGTTGAGCAGCTCTATTATGAACAGTGGCCTTGGTTTCCCCATAGTATGTGGCATTGCATCCAGCCTGAGGGCATGAAATACTGTATACGACTTGGGATGTCTGAGATGGATCCATTCTATTCTTCAAATTATTAATAAGTCTGTTAGTATTAGGGGGAGTGTGGAAGCCAACCTTAAATTCACCAGCCAAAGTCTTTATCATCTGTTGTGATAATTTGGGAATATAAGGGAGGGTAATTTGAGGTTTATCTTTACTTATGTGGTTAGTTATTGATTTTCTGTAAAATTGATCTATTTTCTTTGTAATTAATCTGTAGCTGAAGCCGACACTTAATAAATCTTTTATATAGCATGCAATATTAGTCTTCCTATCAGCCTCGAATTTACACACATTTTGATTCCTAAATAAAAACACATTTAAACCTGTGAATTTATGTGCTGTAGGTGAAATGGATTTCAAGTGGGTAAAACCTCTGACTTCAAGAGGCTTAACAATCATGCAATAATGCAGAGTTCTGCCTTCTCTATGGACCAGCAAATCCAAATATTTTAGCTCTGCCATTCGTTTTCCCAAGTGGTGTTTATACTTAATTTAGTTTGCAGTTGTAATTCATTTTTAATGTTGGTGATTACATCTTTTGGAGCTGCCATAAACACATCATCTACATAATGCAAGTAAATTAATCCAGTAGTGTTAGAGATGTATTTAGAAATGATTTGTTTTTCAAAAAAGTTTTAAAATATGCTCGAAATTACTCCACTTAAGGGAAGACCCATAGGCCAACCGTCACTCATATCATACCATCCACCCTCAAAAGTTGTAAAAATGTTATGGTCTAACCAATTAAGAAAGGCTAATATAAAGTTCATGCGCACATTTGGACAATGCTTATTTATTAATTCTTTATGAATGATGTCAATCGACCACTTCCTGTTAATCGATCCGTATAATACTGTCATGTCCATGGCTGCAATTTCAAAATCTTGGTCTATTAATGTATTTTTGATTTTTCTAATGAACTTGAAGGAAGACTTAATTATGAAGTCTCTAAAACCTATGCTATTAACCAACCATTGATTTACCAGCTTAGCCGTTTCAAAGTAGTGCACTCCTCCAAAATCTAGCCTTAGTCTTAAAGGCTTTCCAGGTTTATGTAACTTAGAATTGGCAAACATTCTTAGTTACTTTAGTGGCAGATGGATAAATTCTATAATATTCTATGTAATCTTGTTTTTTTTAATTTTTTAATTAATGAATGATAATTATTAAGATTATTTAGATAGGTCTTTATATTATTTAAATAAAAAATGAAAATGTTTTCCTTTAAGGCATTTTATAAGCTTTCTAGAAAACCACTTACAATATTTGTGGGGTTTGATAGTTTTTAGAGGAACAAATTTTTCTACATTATTAAAAAATAATTATTGGAAAATTTGTACAGCTTTTGAAGCATCATTGGAATTATGTATATATCTTTCTAATTGATATTTTTAATTACTATATACAAGCTGATGTAATCACCTTTAACATCATTTCTTTTAGATCATTATGTAAGTTTCATATGTTTAAAGTAAATATTTGAAAACCAGGCACTTTTCACAAAACTGGAACTTAATTGTAAATATAGAGGATTTGAATTCTGACATTTAAGCACCAAACAACTATCCACACTATCTCATACAACTGATACACATGACCACCCACATGTAGAAAAGATAAATAATCACCAACATATGTATTTCATGCTAAACCAGCACTCATCAGTTTAAAGTTTAGAGATAATTGAATTTCAATTGTAGCATCATGAACATCTCCAGTCACTAAAAGATAATCATTTTATTGGACTCTAATAGATTGACTGCTGGTAATTCTTTGTTCTAATATGTAGCCATTTTTATTAAGTACATGATTTATTTGCTTCAATTTCAGAAGTTTAAGTAGTTGTGTTAATTGGTTACATTTAAAGTTATTATTTTGATTATCATTATTTTTATAGTAAGTAATATTCCAATTGTCTATATCATGTCTATATGTAGTGAGAAAGAATTCAAGAGTATCAAAGTTTGTTTCAAAATAAGTTACCCAATAATACCATAGATTTATATAGCTCAATTTCAGACCATACTACATCAAATAAAAAATTAGGAATATATATACATTTATAACCATATGAATTTGGATTGAGATTAATGTACTTTTCCCCTCTAGAAGCAATATCTTATTGTCTATCACATCTGTATACATTTGATCAACTATCCATAAATTCTTCATGATATATGTTTTCTTTTAGCCAAGTTTCTGTTAGACAAATAATATAATTTTGTGTCAAAATTTTAAGTTTAATTGCATAAAGTTCCATACATAGTCCTCAACATTTTATACATAGATATTTAAAGACTTTTTATTATCTATTATTTTTAATAATAATAATAATAATAATAATAATAATGATGATGATGATGAGAATAGATCGATAAGTAAAGTTGATAATTCACCCGCAGCTCTAAATTCATTTAAAGTATACAGAATTGTGATTAAAATAAATAAAGCAATCTCTTTGCCGTTAATTATATGCATTGCAAATATTTTAATAAACAAAATAATGATTTATGATGTTTTAATTTTTTTTAGACATGATTTGAAAGTCAATCAACTCTATCAATCATAATTATTTACTATGTAATGTATTTATCTGTATTTATAAAATTCATCATTTTTATCTAGAAGCTTTTTAAGTCTGTTTATATATTTGATAAAATGTGTTGTTAAATATATTTATATAATTAATTTAATAATCAGTTAATGTCTTTTAAGTCTAACATATGGTCACACACCTACATATATTCTCACCTGTCTGTATATATTAATTATACAAAACACACCCAACATCTGAATTAAAACGAATGACAAATATAGTTTTGAATCATATAAACTATGCATAAAATTTATATTAGCATTTTATGAATATTTAGTACAAGATAAATTCTAATATTATTTAAAAATTATAAAATAAATTTCACGATGAGGTGCTGCAAAACATTAGAATTAAAATATAATAAGACAGTAGAATTGTCACATGATTTACTTAGTTCACATTAATTTGCATTAGGTGATTGTAAATTTTCTCTCTATTTTCCATTGGATCAATTATTCCAAGTTTAGGAAAATAGTAACTCATGTCAGTAAAAGACAACAGCCAAAAATGAATTATGAGAGTCTATAGTGCCACATAGTTTTCGTTAGCTTATTTATTAATCACATAAAGGGCAGCAAATAATAGTAAACAAAAAGAATCTCATACCAATAGTAAATGGGAATTTTTGGACATCATATTTTACCACTAAAACATGATCACCAATTCCTATGTTTACATAAGCTGTTAAAACTGTAACAATCTCTTGATACAGTAGTGCCACCCACTGCAAGCCATAGTAATCAAAGGATGCTAGAAAATTTGTGCATCAAAACCCTATCTAGTGCCTATTTATCCAATATCCACAGACTAGTTTTTAGCTTGTGGCTTTCATAAGTGAAGAGCCTTGAATCTGAGAGCACTGCATTTAGATCTTTGAATCTAATGAAACCATCCAGAAACCTCATTTTATTTATTTAGTTAACTATAAAGCTATGATCCCAACATGAAATCAAAATAATGTTTACAATCCAAGCTCATTCACTTGGATAGTCATGAAGATTTAAACCCAGTTCAGTATCTACAAATTTTAGTGTTTTTGTTTTTTTAATAACCACAGGCACCATCATGCTATGAACTTTATTGATATTAAACCACTGAAACATCACATGATCACAATTTCCTATGTTTACACAATCTGTTAAATCAATAACAAAAACTCTTCATACAATAATGCTATACAGTGCAAGCAATACTAATCAATGGATTCTAGAAGGTTTGTGCAAATCTCTATCTAGTCTGAGCTTATTGGGTGGGTAAGCACTACATAGAAATTTTATGCACTCTAATATTCATTGTCTACTACTTAGCACTGGGTGGCACTGTATATGAAGAGTTTGATTATTTATCTTTTCAGCATGTGTGATCAAGTGTGTCAGCAGTATGAGATAGCATGGATAGTTGAAGGTCATGTGAAAGTCTGAGTTCAAACCTCCTATATATTACATATTATAGTGCATGTATAAAAAAGCATGTACTGTAGAAAAAGTCACACATTTATCCATGATAATATTAGAATCAATATAGATATGTTTTAAAATAAAAATAAAGAAAATAAAAAATTCCCATAAATTAATATGCTTAATTGATATGAGCGCTCTATTTAGGTTGCCTTCTACAGACATTATTAAATAAGTATATTTAATCCAAGATTTTAATTATTTTCTAGTGGAAAATAAATAACATCTAAATAAATTAATTAGTGGAGGAAAACTTTCCCATGTACAAAAAAGAAAAGAAGGCAACCTAGTAAGGGGGTTGGGAGATAGTGAATTTTCATTATTTTTGATTATAATAAGTATTGTAAATGTATTTATTTAATATATATTAAAATCAAAAATATAATACGTATAACCAGTTGAATGTTTTAGATTTATAGTTAATTTTATAAGCTTATGAAATTGTGAGCTATTGTCCACAGTAACAATTTTCCAGTCTAACATCTTTCATATATATATATATATAGTATTATTTTTGGCAATTTCTGCATAATAAAAATATAATAGCTAAATAGATGACATTTCAGTATATTAACAAGTACTTTCCTCAGAACTTCTTTTTCAAATCATAAGAATGTGTGTGGTGAAATTTTTAGATATTTATTTTTATTACACTGAAGTCCCCAAAAATAATACTATGAATTCATTTATGAGAATATTAGAATTAACACACACACACATATTGTGTTTTCTTAAATGTTTGTGATGATGGTGTTCTAGTTGTATTTTTATATTGGACTATTTCCATAATCTAATATGTGTATTGAATGTCTTTCGAAAAATTTAAGTTTATTTAAATATTCCAAATACATTCAACTATTAGTAATAGCACATAAAAATAATCTCTATTCTTCAGCTGAAGTAAAAGCTTAAACATTTGAACATTCACATAGGAGGAATAGACAAATTTGTATTTATATTATATTAAAATCTGATAGTCAAGCATTGGCAACCGAGAGGTCAGTGCAACTGCCTTGCAAGTAGTTGCTTGCAGACAGTTGTCGAGGGTTTGCTTCCTGGCTGATGCTTTCACATATGGGAAAAAAATTCTGATACAACTTTCTATAATAATATATTGAAACATAATCTTATCCAATCCCACTATGTATTCTTGGATTATATATATATATTGTGAATGTTCAAATTGATGATCCAGGTATATATATATATATATAAAAAACATAGTAGACAATTCAGTACAATATAAGTTTAACTAAATAGGATCGATATTATTTTATATATTTCATATATGAATGCAGTCACCATAGTAACATTATTATATACAGTTCAATGTTTTTTGTGTTGTGTATATGTGTTTATAAATTAATTTTAAAAAAATATTATTATTAAAAAAATATAGATATGTGTAAATTATTGATGTTTATCAATAATTTAAAAGGTTATTATATCAATTTTGTATTTTGGTTTGTAAAATAATAAAAAAATTGTAATCGAATTTGGATTTAATCTTCATGTATCTTTTTCTCCGAACTTACCCCATTACCATGCCAAAACAACTATAAGAAAATTGATAGAATTGAGTTTTTTTTGAGTAAGATTGTATGGTCGTCAAGATACGAAAAACGTCAGAAAGAGAACATATAAAAAAGACACAACAGAATATAACAGGACTCTTTATCATTTTGCAATAGTAAAGGATAGATCTATTTTCTGTGTCTTAACAAATAAATTTTTTTTAATATTTTTTTTTGTGTGTAAAACCATAAAACATGGAAAAATAGTGGAATTATCTGCCCGTTCAATCATTTAGCGGGCAGTTGCGAAAAAGGTTTCCGGGGAAGCGACAGCAAAGTAAAAAAAAAAAAAACCTATGAAATAAAAAAAAAATGCTTTATAAAAAAAAATGGATTGGCGTAAACATCGTCTCACGAGCAAAGGAACAAGACCCAACTGGATCAATTCACATCATAATAGGGATAATCAAAGTGCACTCACCTCTTCGGGTGGAAAAGAAAACTTTTAATGAAGTATTGTAAAGTTTACGATTATTATTTCTGACGGAGAAACTTCTCTTTACACTATAACTGAAGTCAATCGATAGACCAATAAATAGTGAACGAACAGACTTATATATATATGGTATGATTTTTTTTATGAAATGTGTGTGTATTAATTTTTTTTTATATGTAATAAAATGGGATGATTTTTTTTTAATTATCTCTAAAAGTAATATAATTTATTAAATGAAAATGATCGGAAAGACTCAAATATATTTATTATTTCATATTCATTTATCCGTAATTATTTTGATAAACAAATAGATTTTGATACCCTCCTATTTCACATTTTGGTATCGGTTATATGTAAATTTTTTTTTAGTAAAATATCTAAGAGCCTTTCCCGTCATTTACTCATTCATTTTTTTTTTGTCGTTATCGTTATTGCAACACATATATAGAGATACACATAGCAATTTGATCATTTTATTTAGTCAACCAATCTAAAATATAAAGTCATTTCGGATGTATTTTATCATTAATATTGCCAATTTTCTTTTCTATAATCTAATAAATTGAGTTAATTTAAATATCAAGACTAGTTTAATTATTTTGTTTTATTTGGATTACGTAAGACGGCGTAGCTATTTAAGTAACAGGATTCAAATTCAGCTTGGTAAGTGAATTGGAATATAAGATAAGGTATGTTTTGCTTATTAGTATTTTATTTTGTTTCTATATGAATTTCATATTTATATTTGCATTCGAATATTATATATACATATTATCATTTATCTTAGTTAATATTACAAAGTCAATCATTTCATGTTTGTCTGATTCCGTCATAAAAATCTAAATAGATTATACTTTATCGTTTGGTTCAGAATAATTCATCTTGGATATTTTTCTTAAACTCCTATAAAATGAAGAGAATAAACTTCATTGACCGATTTAATTGAATATTGTTTTGATTTGTATAAATATCAATTATAATCATATGTTGCCAGTCAATTTTTATTCAATTGTTTAAAATTTCAAACAAGTTGTATTAATACTCACAGGTGAATAAACATCCAATAGAAGCATGATATATCTTTTATGTAATGTGGTTGGACATTGTAAAGTTAGAGATGAGCTAATAGAGTGTTGATATTAAACTCCAGTGAAGTATTCTATTTTAAAACCTAAACGAAGCACTAATTAAGCATCATTTTATTGGAAGATATTTGTGAATTATTTATAAATTATTTTGTAGCTTCTTAGTAAACCATCGACGTCTATTAATTTGTTTAAACATTTAAGTGAGCGCATAAATTTTCAAAGTGTTTATAAAATTATAATAAAACCAGTTGATACCCACAGAAAATTATTAATTAGAGATTGAAGTAGAAAGAATTGTATATCGCTTATTGACACGAGTGTTTATCTTTCTATTTAGCGTTTATTAAAATAGATATATGTATATTTGGGTTCAAGTATTATTTTGTTTTGTTGTTTAAATAATGTCTATATGTAAACAAATGTTTTGTAAAGTACTATTACAGGTACTTAGAAGCTTATCCATTAAGTTAAAAAGACAGTATCTTTAAATAATAAAGTAGATTTAAATTACTATAACAGTAACAGGCTAATAAAATACATATATTGGAATCTGTTTTAGTTATTAATTGGATTTGATTTTGATTAGATTGCCAATCAAGTAGTTAGCCTAATCCTATATTATTGTTTAGGGCAATAGTAGTTGGTTTCCCTGCTCTTTGCAATTTATGTTGTAATTGTGATGGATTTGTTGATGTTTGGAGCAGATAGTCTCATTATTCCTTCATTTCACATATAACTTAAGTAAATTAAACTTTAAGAGAGATTATTTGTGCTTTGTGATGGTTTATTACATGACGGCGACCCGATTGAGCTAGACCAGATTAATTTAAATTAGATTTTAGATTTTTTTTATCAGATCAGATTGATCATCCTAACCATCACCTTCATCCATCAATTCAATCAGTTACAAATTGGCACCAACATTTTGGGCCTTCTTTCTTCAATTTAAATGGAATACAGCATTCAACAATTCCGACGGTTACAATATATATATATAATTTTTAGGAATAATCTTCTTGAGAAGTTAATTGGCACAGCTGAGATTGAGATGCAAGTATTTTATTAATAGTTTATTTGCACTAGCATTTTCTACTGGTGAATATAGTGTTTTCATGTAATGAAAAAGTTACTACATTGAATGTCTGCATATTTAAATAAGTATTATAATAACAAACATTAATGGCATACTTGGGTCTACACACCTTCAATGACAGCTATCAATAGAGATGTTGCTTCTTAGAAAATGTAATTGAAGGGAGCTTGAAAGTCTGTGTTCAAATCCTTTCTGAAAATCTGTAAAGTTAGAAGAAACCAACTATTTTCAGATATAGATTCAACCACTTCAAGATTCACTTCAAATTAATATCTCATTTCTTGATGTTCAACTACTTATAAAACTAAACTTTTTTTTTCCAGTTCCATCAATGAAGCTAGATGAATTTTGTGATTACGTTTATTGATTTCATAAATAAAGTTAAACTGCCTCTGATCTATATAGGTGGGGTCAAGCTACAAATAAGAACCACATATTTAATAACTGTCAAATCTATCACCATAAGGACAAACTTGATGAAATTAATAATGCCATGAGTGAATCCGGCTCCTGTCTGGAATTTTTTCAGATTCTATTTATGATGCTTGTTAATAGTAAGTTGTGTAAAAAAAATCTATAGGCCAAAGAAATAAATATTAAAATTACTACTTATCTCAAGAATTAATATTTATTCACCTTTAGAAGCATAAATTAGTAAATATTTCAAATATGGAGAAAATAGGCATTTAAAACTATAAGACAGTGAAAGTATTTGAAACATACAATGTAAAAAATAATATCTATTCAATTCAATAAATAGGAGTATATTGTATAATAGAAAGATTAACAATATTACAAATAAACTAAGCTTAGCACTGCTTTTGACTGAGCAGATCATATTCATAGCACTAAATAAAGTCAGATCTCAATCAAATGAAGATTATGATTTTTTAAAAAAAATATGCAATTTGGAGCCTGAAATATCATCAATACTCCATTGTCAAAAAACTAACGTTTGATCTTACACCCTATTCTAATGTGTATGTGTATATGTTATGGTAATACAATATTTTGTAAATAATTATTAAGTCATGTTCAAAATTATACACATATATATATACTCTTTTACTAAGATTTGAAATACAGGCATTCTTATACCTGAAACTTAATTATAAATATAGGGGATTTGAACTCGGACTTTTCAAGCAACCTTCAACTATTCACACTATCTCATACTACAGATACATGTGACCACACACATGTAGAAAAGATAAATAATCACCAGTATAAGTATTTCGTGCTGAACCAACACTCATTAGTATGGGATTTGGGCATTCTATCATCAGATTTTCAATGGTATGGATGGCTGAAGAGTTGGAGATTGGAGTAGATTGAAGCCTGTCCATTTAAGTATAAAGATTTGCTACCTTAATGTAAACTGAGCACTGATTATATATATATGTGTGAGAGATGATAATCTGGAACAACTGATGAGTGCTAGTTCAGCACGAAATACGTATATTGGTGATTATTTATCTTTTCTACATGTGTGTGGTCATGTGTATCAGTAGTATAAGATAGTATGAATAGTTGAAAGTTTCTTGAAAAGTCTGAGTTCAAATCCCCTATATTTATATACTCTTTTACTCTAAATAATCTTAAATTATTTGTAAAGATGAGTTAATAAAATAATTCATTTAAAACTATAAAAAAGAAAATATTTTTTTCAGTATTTTGTTGTTTTATTTGCATATTAGAGCTAGCTAATTTTATAATTTGTAAAGAACTATGTTCTAAAATATTTACATTTATTAAATTGATGTATAATGTAAAATTTAAGTCTGTAGCAATTTATTAACTTTCACATCTTTCCTAAGTTAACAGCTTTTGATTCATATCATTTATTAGATTTTGTTTAAATTTTTATTTATTAAAAAAATAAATAAATTTTTATCAATTAATTTTTTGTGTTTGACTCAGCTGCTATAACTGTTGTTACTTAAATTACCTCCATAAAAATATACGTTTTTCCACTTCCATTTCTTATTAATGTCTCATATAAACTTAAAAATAATGAAAAATGATTGTAGCTTTTGATAAGTAATAAAAAATTCTATTTATAAATAAATAATGAGACATTTTTTTAAATAAAATATTTTTATTTACTTATTAATAAGCATTCAAGATGTTTCATTCATCTTTATTTTTTTCCTTGCATTTGACTAAGCAACTAACTGAAAACCCATATAGATCATCATCATCATCAACTATTATAAATCCATTGCGGGATGAAGGTCTCTCCAAGTTCAAACCATCTTCTCCGATCTTTAGCTTCTCTTCTCCACATCACCCCTGCACACGTTCTTATTTCATCCATCCATCTCACATGTGGTCTCTTTCTGGATCTTTTACAATCTTTTGGAATCCGGTTTAAGATTTCAATTGTCCATATTATTTATATAAAAATGTATTATTTCTATTTATATATAATATAGTCCAATTGGATATAATTTTTAAAAATAAATAATTATTATCACTATGTTGATTATAATTAAATAAATTATATATAGGTAAGTAAATAATTTATTACAAAATTATGAATCAGTTATATATAAGGCATCGTCAGTCAATTTTGGCACCTGAGATATGTCTTAAAAACTATACATTTTAAAATGATTAAAAAGATATTAAAAATGTTCTATTGAACAAAGCAATGAATTCAATAAGGGAAAAAATGCCATAAATAAATATATAATAACAAAATATTCAGATTTTTTTCAGCAATGTCTCTATGAATAAGTATAATCTGAACTGCAAACAGTACGACTTAAAAGTTCAGTCTTTATATTTATTCACAGAGGGCGTTGCTAAAAAAACATAACATTTGTGGAGGTGATATGAATATTTTATATTTGAACTTTCATCTAGCGATATGTATTGGGATATTTTCTTAAATAGATATATTTATTAAATATATTTGAATTATTTTACTGCCTATTTCAGCTTGGTGTCTGATATAATTGCCTCATCACTTTACTTAATAGACCACTCCTAGTTATATGTTATTTTAAAAAATTCTTACTTTTGCTTATTCTTAATTCATTTCAAGTTATTTTTTTGCTTTCTACTCTATTTCTTTTTGCTCATATGCTGTAGTGTTAATATTTGGTTTAGACATTCTTTTTTTGTCATTGATTAATTAGTTTAATTGATTTATTTGTTTTTCTATTAGAAGTCATGCGATGCTTAGTTTTGGTGAATTATCACTGTTTTTTCAGATATTGAGAATAAAAATTTGAAATTTATTTGAAATTTATTATTCCGGGTCTTTTTTAACGTTTTCCTGAAGGTTTGTGATGATATTTTAATTATATATTGAACTATTTCCATTATCTAATATAACTTTAAATATTCCAAATATATTCAACTGTTTTAGTATATTCACAATGTTTCGATGGTATTCCAGCCTGACCAGTTAAAGTACTAGTATAAAAATCAAACCTGGACCCTTAGATATTTGAATACTGAATTTTAAGGTAACATTCTAACCAAATTTCATTTACTTATCTATGAGTTTTTTTCCTGATTTCTTTACTTTTTCTTAAGATCAAAGTTGATTAGTGGTTTCCATGCATTATGTATAGTCACCCTAGGCTGTCTTTGGGGTTGTTCATCATTACCATGTGAGCAGCTTCTTTAAATTTTCTGTTTAGAATCTTTTCTTTTCAATCCAATATTTTTGCATTTTCCCAATTGAACATATATTTATTGTACATTCATGGTCTGCTGCGTTAGACACATCTGTTTTCTTTCTTCTAATCATCAGTTTATGCTGTTGCAATCACTTTTCAATGGGACAACTGATCTCACCAATATATATTCTTCCACATTCACATGGTGAAGCTGGTTTTGCTTTTCAGCATTGTAAGTTTAGGCTTTATAGATGTTAAAATTCCTCATAGTGTGATGTGGTTCTGGAAAGCTTTTCTGATGTTATACTGATTGAATATTTTCCTTAATTTATTTACTATTTTTAGTAGGTATGAATACATTACCATACCAATAATTGTTTTTTTCTTTTGATGTTTCTTTTTGTTGACTATTTAAGGTTTTCTTAATAACAGTTGGTGGATAACCAATTTTTATAAGAGTTTGTTCTTTATGGATCTTTTCTTTTTCCAAATTGCTGGTTTCTTAACAGACTTTTTTTGCTATGTTTTATAATGGCAGTATAACTTCCACATTTTGTGTTTCTGGTGTGATTGGATATATATGCTAAGTATTTTCCTATATGTGTGGATTTTATGTAAACAGTAGTTTTGATTTTGTCACGAGGGAATCTTGTCACAAGAACATCTAAGAATGGCAATTTTTGTTCTTTTTCTAATTCTATTGTGAATTTAATTGAAGGATATGTTGTTGATATATTACCAGAAGTTGGTGTTACATTTGTTGTATGGCCACATGATAAAGCACTACTACAAACTCTCTGGAAACACATCAATAACATATCCCCTCAATTAAATTCACAATAGAATCGGAACAAAAACAAAAATTGTCATTCTTAGATGTTCTTATGATAAGATTCCTTCATGGCAAAATCAAAACTACTATTTACAGAAAATCCACACACACAGAAAAATACTTAGCATATACAACCAATCACACCAGAAACACAAAACATGATGTTATACTATGACTATGAAACAGAGCAAAAGAAGTTTGTTCAGAAACTAACAATTTGGAAAAATGATAAGATCTATATAGTACAAACTCTTATGAAAAATAATTATCAGCTGTTATTAAGAAAACCTTAAATAGACAACAAAATAATCATCAAAAGAAAAAAACAATTATTGATATGGTAGTTTATCCATACCCAAAAATAACAGACAAATTAAGGAAAATCTGCAATCAGTATAACATCAGAACAGCTTTTCAGAGCTACACCACACTATGATGAATTCTAACATCTACAAAGCCTAAACTTAAAATGTTGAAAAGCAAAAACTGCATCTATGAAATACTATGTGAACATGGAAGAATGTATTTTAATGAGACCAGTTGTTCCATTTAAAGTGATTGCAATAATACAAACTGATTGGCAGAAGAGAAAAAAAAGATGTATCTAAGGTAGCAGATCATGTATGTACCAATAAACATATGCTCAATCATGAAAATACAAAAGTATTGGATAGAGAAGAAAAGGTACAAAGAAGAAAATTTAAAGAAGCTGCTCACATGACAGTGACAAACAACTCCATAAGTCAACCTAATGCAACTATACATAATCTATGAAAACCACTAATCAATTTTGCTCTTAGGAGAAAGTGGAGAAATCAGCAGGAACATCATAGATATGTATATAAAATGTTTACTTGTCTTTGGCAGGATGGATCAATTAATTAGAGCGTTACCTTAAATTCAATATTCAAGAATCTAAAGGTCCAGATTAGATTCCCATGCTAGTATTGTCACTGGTCATACCAGCAACACCTGACGAAAAGGGGAGAATAATTCTCAAAAAGTTGTGCATATACTAATTGTGTGCTATTACTAACAGTTGAATGTATTTTGAATATTTAAATAAAATTACACTTTTTCTAAAGGCAACAAATACTTGCAATTAGATGATGGAAATAGTCCACTATATAAATACAAGATCTTTTTAGCTTATGCAGATTAAGTATTATTAACTTATTTATAGCAGTTATTTGTAACAATATTTATATTCAATTAACAATGCTAAATTAAGAAAAGCTTTTATGAATATCAAGGATTGAAAATTTATTAAAAAATTGTTTATATTAAATGAAAGATTCAAATTTAAAACAGATTATAGTTTAATAAACTGTTTTTATATTGACAAAGAATATAAATATTTTCATATTACTTTTTCAAACTAAACACCAAATTTTCAGGAGAGACGTAAGATTGAGAGAGGGGGGAGAAGTATAGTTTCATAATAGCTGAAAATATTAACAACCACACGTTTTAATCGCTAAATATAAAAAATCGTAAAAGTTTACTAAGAAGTATAAAGAACTGAGTAAAAAACGTTATGTCATGGTTAATATAAAAGGAAAAAAATATGGCAAAAAGGTTTTGGGATTACTTTTTGAAATAGATAGTGAAGATATAGAAGTAATTAATATATTTTTTTTGTCTTAATAGCAGTAACCAACTCCCCTTATAGCAGTACCACCAAATGCAAGCCTTTATAATCAATGGATGCAAGAAGGTTTGTGTACAAAATCTCTTTTTAGTGCATAGTCATACAATATTCCCAGACTAGCTTATAGCTTGTGGCTTTCATCAGTTAAGAACCTTGGATCTGAGAGCACTGCACCTAGATCTTAGGTTGTAATCCAACCTTTTAGCAGCCACCTTTTATCTATTTTAACTATAAAGCTGGATCCCAATATCTAAGTGCAGTGTCCTCAAATCCAAGGCTCCTCATTGATGAAAACCACAAGTTGGAAACTAGTCTGGGATATTGGATGGGTAGGCACTAGATAGGAATTTTATGCACAAACATTCTTGCATCCATTGATTATGAAAGCTTGCACTTAGTAGCACTACAGTATGGAGACTTGGCTAGGCATAGAAAATTTTAGACATCTGTTAATTGAATGTAAATGCCTACAAGTAGAAAAAGTGCAAATAATAAAGTTGTGGGAGAATAAGTATAAACAATGTAATTATACAGAAAATTGGTTCTTGATTTTTATGGGTTTGGGAAAAGATAAGGGAGATTTAAATATAAAGGCACAGGATTAACAAAGATTATGTTGTGGAAATGAGATGAAGCAGGATGGAGAAAAATATGGGAAAAACAGAATGGTAAAGGAAAGGGAAGGTGGTTAACAGGTTAATCTGGGCATAGTGGCTAATAGATTCCTGACTCTGAAAAAAAAACAAGCCACAGTGCATCACATCACATTATTGTTATTAACAACCTTTGTAAGCATATGAAATGGTGATCGTGTGATGTTTTGAAGGTTTTATACATTTTAATTTTTTTATACATTATCTACCTGCACTTATTTAATTTGTTCAGCTTACTAACTGAAAACAAGACCATTTTTTAATATTCTTTACTCTGACGCCAAAAAAAAAAAAGAGCAGGAGGCTAAAATTGTTTACAGAAGTGTAATACTAATATCAGTGTTGAAACCCAAATTTTTATTATAAAGTCAAAAGTCAGTAACTACACTTGTGATAAAAATTAAATTTCCAGCACCTGACAAACACTGATTAGAAGAGATGTCATTAGAATAACGGAGCAGAAATGCTTTTGAATCATTCATTAAACCAGAAAATCCAGAAGCACAAACATTATTGCAGACCAATATTGAGCTAAGATTCAGTGAAAATCTTGAAAAGAATATTTATATGTAGAAATATATATTTAAAACCAAATCTCCATAATAGTTTTCTATATGTCAAAGCATTGACCAGGAAGCGCACCCGCGACAACCGTCTGCAAGGCGGCTGCGCTGACCTCTCGGCTACCAATGCTTGACAAAGTTCCATAATAGTTAAGTTATGATACATCCTATTTATGGATATGAAGATGAGTTGCAATGAAAAATAAAATAATAACATTGATGCTTTTAGATTGCTAATAATAATAAAGGTTTTTGAAAATATTGTAAACAACAAAAAAAAGCAATTAAATGAAGACTTAATCAATAGTAGACTGAAAGTTTGGTCATGAAAGATGAGAACAACAAAATGAAATGAATGGATTCTATTATTATAATAATCAATTGGGAATCTTGAAAATCCAAACAAAATGACAGGGTATTCAGCACAAATATGATTACCACGTGTTAATGTAAATTTGATAGCACATACTAATAATAATGGCATTTATTTGTATGCATATTACAACATTGGCATAACAATAATATTAACATCAACAAAGGATTTGGAGTTCCATTATCAGATTTCAATGATATGTATGGCTGAAGAGTTAGATGATAGAGTAGATTGAAACCTGTTCATTAAAGTTTGAAGATTAGCTATCTTATTATAAACTGAGCACTGATTATATATGTGTGTAGGAGATGATAATCTGGACCACCTGATAAGTGCTACTTTAGTATGCAAGCTGGCTCAGTTGGTTAGCACATTACCTTAAAATTCAATACTCAAGAATCTAAAAATCCAGATTCAATTCCCATGCTAGTACTATTGATCAGGCCAGCAACACCTGAAGAATAGGGAAGAATAATACCTCTCATAATGTTGTGCATATACTAACCTGTATACTATTATAACAGTTAAATGTATTAGGAATATTTAAATAAAGTTAAATTTTTCTAAAGACATTCAATACTCATATTAGATGATGGAAATAGTCCAACATATGAATACTGTACAAGTAAAACACGATAATCACAAGCCTAGAAAAACACAATTTATCTTTTTCACATGTGTTGTTATGTGTATCAGTTGTATGAAATACAGTGAATATTTAAGGGAAGCTTGAAAGTCTATATTCAAATCCCTTAAGTTGTATTACAACTTATATAATTAATGTAAAGGTGTCAATTTTTTTACACCCGCAACTATATAGTCACATTCCCCAGGTAAATAATTTCATGATTATTACTAATTACTTATTAGATTAGAAATTTTTATGTTATTTTTAATTCAGGTGTATTGTTTAAATTTTAATTATGATCAGCGTATTACTTTTATATACAACCACATAGAATTGTTAATTTATTTCTATTCCTATTTATACTCTGCAAAGCTTGTTAAGAGCTTATTTGCGAGCTCTATATATAACTATTTCTTATAACTTTTCATTTCATTGCATATAATATAATCACATGAGTTAAGACATTTTTCTGAGATATTTTTAGTCATGAGATTAAAGTACATGTTATAAAAAGAAAATATTTATGATTTATATATATAGCATATAAAAGCGATTTACCCACTGACGAAGAAGCTGCAAAAACCAAAAACAATTAAATGGGCTGAGCACTTTCGAGGTTTTCCCTCATATTCATGGCCAGCATAAGTAATAAATCATTTATGTAGTATTGTTAATTAATAAAATATGCAAATGTGAATGCAAATTAGTTTGTCCATTTTTTTGAGATAGAAAAGCATGTGTCGCATCTATTGATGGAATTATTGTCACTGATAATAAAATATGCCTCCTTGACTTTTCTTTCACAGTCATTGGCTTCAGAGCATACTATCTTGGGGTTGCCTGGTTCAAACACATGGCCACCCTGCTTCTCATGTTCCAAGAATGTTGAGAAGTTATCATTGTTCTTTTTTGCTCTTCTGTAAGTATAAATGTGTTGATTTATATATATATAAAATATATATTCTAATAGCTCATATGAATACAATATATATATATATGATAAGATATAGGCAAAAATTAACAAAACTTGATAAATAAATATATTTTTGCTGCTTTACAAATTATCAAAGTTTGAAATAAAAAAAAAGAAAATGTCAATGAACAGTATGATCTTGGAAACAGACACAAAAAAGAATGATAATAAACTTTAATGCATTCAATCTTCTTTTCATAAAAATGTATTCGAGAATACCAACAGCTGATTAAATTCACAGGGAAAATACTAATTGCATTTTTATAATTTGTAAAATAATAATTTTAGTTTTTAATAGTAAAAAGATAGCTTGTTGCAGATTGCTGAACAAAATGTGAACTACCCATAAGGGGTTATTAAAAACTAGGTTTCGTTACATATACAAGATATTTATCTGTTTCTGTTTTATGCTTTTTTTAATCTTTTACTGTACTATCTTTTAATCAAATAAGTTTGGTATTTGGTCAGTCATCATTAATTTCACACTATCAATAGTTTATTTGCACTAATTGGGAGAATAATAATCTATACTGACTTAACCACATTTCTATCATTTAGTTAAAGACATAGCAATGTTGACCCCACACTTTTTTCTTCTTTGCATGCAAATTTGAATCAGCAAATAAAATTTGCCATGATAACAGCATTAGGGATATATTAAGCATACTGGGTTCTTTAATTGTGATTTTGCACAAAGCAGTATAAACAATAATGAGTCATTTTGAAACTGGATTTGGGATAGAAGTTTTATATGGCAAATTGCATCAGTTGTATTAAGAATACATCTCCACCAAATACGGAAGAACCTAAAAAATGTTTGAAATCAATGGTCTTCCAAAATATGGTTATATCACTATGTTTCATAGATTATATAACAACATAGGATTACTTGTAATATCAGTGATGATAATAACTGCAAAGTAGGAATAATGATAGTATCTATCAACATGTACTAATGTCATTTATAAATTGTAAATAGAATGCAAGATATATTCTTCATGTGCATTTGATAAATATTATTTATTCAGATTCAAAAAAATTTCAAATCCTATTTATTGGAAAAAAGAAAAGAAATTAAAACAAAAAATATTTCAAAATTGTCAAAGCATAGTTTAAAAAGGAATGATTTAAGTCATTTTTATATTGGTTTTAGTCAGAATTTTTTTTTAATAATAAAATAATATGTGATGTGATGTACTGTGACTTCTCCTTAAACAGAGTCAGAACTCTCTCAGCAATTTTATCCAGAAAAACCTGTTACCCACTTTATTTTCCATTCCCCACTCTAAGTTTTCCATATTCTGCTCCATTCCATTTCCACAACATAATCTTTGTCAACTCTATGGCCTTTATATCGAAATCCCCCTTATCTTTTCCCAAACCCAGCTTAAATAATCACTTTTTTCATATTTATTCTTCCATATCTTCATTATTTGTACTCTTTCTGTTTTCAATATGTGATGTGATGTATTTTGGCTCCTCCTTAAACGAAGTCAAGAATATCTCAGCAATTATACCCAGATAAACTTGTTAGCCACTTTATTTTCCATTCCCCACACTAAGTCTTCCCATATTCTGCCCCATTCCATTTCCACAACATAATCTTTGTCAACTCTTTGGCCTTTATATCTAAATCCCCTTATCTTTTCGCAAACCCAGCATAAAAACCAATAACTCACTCTCTGTATAGTCACTTTGTTCATTTCTATTCTCCCATAACTTCATTATCTGTACCCTTTCTGCCTTCAAGCATTTACATTCAATCAACAGGTGCCTAATATTTTCTATACCTTCCTTACACAATTTGCACACTAAATCACCCATAGTTTTCCATTTACATGTATATTCTCTTGTTGCTAAAGATCCCGTTCGAGCCTTAAACAATAAACTACTTTCCTTACTATTATCATAACTCACATCAATACCAACTCCTCCATACAGTAGTGCCACCTAGTGTAATTCATAGTAATCAATGTATTCTAGAATGTGTGTGCATAAAAATCATTGATGAAGGCCACAATCTAAAAACTAGTCAATATTGGATGACTAGGCACTAGATAGAGATTTTGATGAACTATCTCACATTCATTGATTACTATTGCTTGCACTGACTGACACTACTATATGGGAGAGAATTGCTATTTTAACAGTTGTGTAAGTATAGAAAATGTTTATCATGTGATATTTAACAGTTTAATAAAATAACAGTTGAGTAGTATTTCTACTTACTTCTGGTATTATTTACATATCAGAGATAATTTGTTGACATTTCATCTAGGAATTACTAGCACTCTGCTAAATCATACAGTGATTTTAGAAATTGTCAAGTTGATTATTATGCTATGGAAGAAAGAGAGGGGTGGGGGAGAGATGCCTGATTTGGAATTGCATTTGTATATATGAAATCAAAGAAAATTGAAATTATTATATATAAATAGAGGGATTTGAATTTGGGAATTTTTAGTCTATTTATTCTCCATTCTACCTCATGCAACCAATATACATGACCACACACATGTAAAAAGATATATGATATCCAATATACAGAAACATTCCGTATAAGTAAAATTACATACTGTCTTAAAATTATATATTGCTTGGGAAACTAAATCTTAGTATAATTTCAGACATCCTACTCCTATTAATATATATGGATACATAGTGTTTGATAATATGAGGGGTTAGATTGACATCATATCTACATGGGTATAGGATTATAATATTAAATCCAACAATAGCTTTGAGTATTCCATCATTGGTTTTTCAATGAAACAGACAATTGAATAGTTTGGGACAGTTAGAAGATTGAAGCCTGTCCATTAAATCTTGAGAAATTGCTATGTTAATATAAACCAAGCAGGGACTGTATATGTGGGGGGAGATTGTGATCTGACTAAATTGATGAGTGCTGATTCTGGATAAAATATGTATATTGGGAATCATGTATTTTTTGTACTGTGTGGTCATGTGTATCAGTTGCTTGACATGGAGTGGAAAGTGAATAGACGGGAAAATCCCGAGTTCAAATCCCTCTATATATATGAAAAAAATTTAGTATAAGCAACATTATATGCTGCCTTAGAATGAAATTATTATTGTTATTTAAAGAAAAAAACCTTAAGTATAATTTTTTTTACAGAAGAGAGAGGGGAGTCAAGAGTTGGTAGCTGAAAGATCAGCACAGTAGCCTTGCAAGCAAGCAGTTGCTTGCACAGTTGTTGCAGGTTCGCTTACCGATCAGATGCTTTGACATATGGAAAAAAATAGAGGGGGGGGGATCTTTCATTTATAAACTTTCGATATTTTATAAATATTAAACTTACTTTTGTCTTAGCAGTGTATATTACCTTTGCATAAGTCTCTTTACCTATCCATCACAAATATAGATGAAAAGTTACTATTGGTTATAAATTCATCTTTTAGTTACATTTGATTTCTGCATACAATAGGAAATGGTTCAGGGTAAGGTTATGGTTGATCGGTCGAAAAACAAAATTAAATAGTTTTCAAATATTTATATTTCTAACAATCTAAATTATTTTAATATTAATTATTATATGGTTAGACTTTGCCAGAATCATGTTTTATTTTTCATTTGCAGGTTAAACATATTTATCTGAATATAATTTTATTTATTTTCAGGAAAATATCTTAGCAAATGTTTATATATATATTTTCTAAAATGGCAGTTATTATTGACTTCACTGAAGATTTAAAGAAGTTGATTTAATATATATATATTTTACTGTGGTTGACTGAAAATAGAAACATGATGGTTAAGCCCCATTTGTTCTCATTGCTAGCGAAACTTAATATGATGATAAATAATTTTAATGATTATAAATTACTATGGTATCACTACTTGTCAGTGGGTTGGAGATAAATGAGACATAATTTTGGCTTACACCGTCAGATATAATGGATCTAATCCAGAATTTAGACTGAGAGTTTAGTAAAATAATGTCAGATTGTATCTTCACTAACATCCACTATCATTACAAAAAAATCATCGGTCTACTAAATGATTTTTTTTCTAATTTATTAAATTTATGAGATTTTTTTTCTATGTTTAATGCTTGTTACAAAAGAAATGAAGTAAATATATTTTGCAATATAAATAGAGTTTAAAAAAAAGTTTATCAGACAACTATCTGAAATTATATATATATATAAATACACGACTAGTAAACATCACATGATCACTATTTCTTATGCTTACACAATGTGTTAAAACAGAGGCAAAACTCTTCATACAGTAGTGTCACACAGTGTATCTTGGATCCACTGATTATTCTGGCTCGCACTGGGTGGCACTACTGTATGAAAAGTAAATTACTTGGATGAATGGGTGAAAAAAATGATAAATGAAGCAAAAAAGGAAGGGATTGATAAAGAAATCAACAGTGTTTTCATATAATAAGTATGATGTTGCAAGAATTGTAAGGAAGGGAATGACGTAGCAGGGTTAACATATGGTAACTAGGTGTGATGAATTAGTAAAGGGGTATTAGATTACTTAGAAAAGGTATAAAGAGAAGTGTGAAGACATGCAATAGATGCAGGTGTGTGGATGGCAAAGGAGGCAATTCAAGGAGAAATAAGATGGGCATGTTTTTATAGGAGAGATACAAAAAGCAAAATGAAAATGTTCAATAGATTGCAGTTTATGGATAATAAAAGAATAGCCAAAATAGTATTTAATTGGGTTATGAGTAAAGGGTAAGCAACAAGATAAGTGAGAAAAGTAATGTGATATGCAGAAGATTTGGATAAAGAATTTTTGTCAGTATACTTATACAAAAGGTCGGATGATTGAGTTAGGAGAATTGTTGAGTGTTATAGTGTTAAGGAATGGGATAGAAAAATAGATGCATTAATAAAAATTAGGGAGTTGGAGAAATGGAGAACTAGTATGGAGGGTAAAAAGAGTTTAAATATATAGAGAAGTAAACAGAATATTGGGTGTGAGTTAATTTATGATAATAGTAAGGAAAGTAGTTTACTGTTTAAGGTTTGACCAGGATCTTTAGCAACAAAGGAATATACACATAAATGGAAAATTGTGGGTGATTTAGTCTGCAAGTTGGATAAGAAAGGCATAGAAAATATTAGGCATCTGTTAATTGAATGTAAATGCCTGAAAGCATAAAGAGTAAAAATAATGAAGTTGTGGAAGAATAAATATAAACAAAATGATTATACAGAAAGTGGGTAATTGGTTTTTATGCTGGATTTGGGAAAAGATAAGGGAAATTTAGATAGAAAGGCATGGAGTTGACAAAAATTATGTTCTGGAAATGGGATGAAGCCGGATATAGAAAAACTTAGGGCAGGGAATGGAAAAGCAAATTAAAGTGGTTAACAGGGTTCTCTAGGCATAGTTGCTGAGAGATTCCTGACTCTGCATAAGGAGAAGTTACATGCATCATACCACATCATATCACCTCTGTATACACATAAAAAGAAAAATTAGAGATGTTATAGATTTTAAATAATATTATGTCTACAATATTTTAGTCATGAAATATAAAAAATAATTTAATGTTTATTGCTTGATAATTCATATGAAGTTTAAACACGAAGTGACAGAGGAAATGCAATTCACAACTTTCAGCTCCAAAATCCACTATTCTACCATTGTGCTGAACCATACAGAACATAAGAAGTAATTATATATATATATAATACAAATAAAAATGTCCGTTAATTAAAAAAACTATTGTAATAACAGTAAAAGTAATAAATATAATGGTAATTAACTATTATATACAGTCTTATAATCTGCAGAAGTACTTTCTTAATTCTTTAAATAAAACCTGCCTCAATGGCAGTTGAAGCAGGTAAAGAAATCAACCAAAAGTACTTCTGTGGATTGAATGACTGTATATAATTGTTAATTACTGTTATATTTATTATTTTTATTGTTATATATATTGTTCATATGTCTAGTGAAATGCAATGCAAAGATCTATCTATAATTGTTAAAAAAATAAGGAAAAATAAAGTAAAAACTAGGGTTAAAAAAACTGCATGACAAATCTTTGTGCCCATTCAAAAAATAAATATAATCATAGCATTTTTATTAATTACTAGAGAACAATATAGAGGAAAGAGGAATTGTAATGAAATGCTTGAAAAAGGTTTTTGGTTGGAAAGATATATATTTAAAATCTAAGACCAGGACGATTCAACTCAACTATGATTCGCTATGGATGTGAAACCTGAGCTAGTTGGGGAAATGATAGGAAAAATATTGATATTTCAAGATTATTACATGATAATGATTTCTGAGATTTTATAAACAGTCTAAAAATAATGAACAATTTTTATTATATTATAAAATATCTGGTTTACCTAAAATTATGTAGTGTTCAGCAAGATTGATATGAAATAAACCCTCATCACTATAATAAATGTGGCTTTGAACAACCAGACAATCAAATAGAAGATAGATTATTCTAGAGAAGTGTCTTTAAATTTGGTTACCAGTATCAAATATTAATTTGATAGCATCTAATGATAATAAAAATATATTTGTGCTCATCATATAAACAGCACAAAATTATATATTGATATACTCTTACTTCTGTCAATCATCTGTTATTTGTTAATGATAATATTACTTAATATGAGTCAATGGTGATTAATACAAGTTTTTGAAATTTTCACTTTCTTGCTTTGCAATTAAGATTAGTTAGATACCCATTTACCAATTAATATTAGGTAGTTAGTTATGTTATCATTGAGCTATCTATAGAAAAGAAATCAGAAATTTATTTGGAAAATTTTGTACATTTTAAATATATAAAAATTTTCCAACTTTGTTTTAAACTGAATGGCAGTTCATGATAATTTATCTAATGCTTTATCTATTAGGGTTAATGCTTGCATATGTGATCTTTAAATTGTCTGTGTGCGTGAAAATTGAGAAATGAGACAACAAAACACTTGATTCACATGATGCTATTTGGTCAGAATCAATGGCAATTTGCCAATACTTGCAACATCTTAAAACATTTTATTTAATTATTTCAACATTATATAAGTTGTTAAAACATAGATAACCCATATTCATTGCTTTTTCAATAAACTAATCAGCTTACTATAGAGTCAGCCCAAAATATTAAATTAAATTTATAGTTAAGATTTAAAATAAGACATAAGATAACAATTAAACAATAATAATAACCAATAAATTCTACTCACATTTGAACTTTGAATATTTTTGCCTCCCAAATATTTCTTTAGCAAAATGAAGCCATGAAAAAGGGGGAAATAATTGTTTGTATTAATATGTTTCTTATACGAAGACAACAATATTGATTACATAAAATCTTAAATGCATTTCAAAGTCTTAAACGTAATAATAAAAATATGCTCCATATTTTGCATTAATATAGTGCATCTTATATAAAACAACAATAATCTCATTTATTTCAAATTTCAAATACAACTTTAGTGCAGAGCATATGCTTCAAAGAGCAAACATGACAATAATTGCTGAAGAAAAAAAATGTAACAATTTGGAATTTGAGAAATGAATTTTAAAAAATAATGTTTTTTTGCTTTATATATTTAGTTGCCAAATTATCCAAATTTTTTTTTTACTTTTATTGCATTGCTTCTAATAGTCACATAACCACATAATTACCATAATGCACTTTTTACAATACTTTATTTAATTTATGAAAATTTCATCTGGCTAGCAGTCTTTTTCAGATTAGAAAACAATTGTTTTATAATCATCTGTTTCTTCAATACACAACAACATTGGACTATTTCCATCATCTATTATGTGTGTTGAATGTCTTTAGAAAAGTTTAATTTTAGTTAAATATTCCAAATGCATTCAACTGTTAGTAATATCACAGCAAACAGGTTAGTATATGCACCAACTGTTAGTAATATCACAGCAAACAGGTTAGTATATGCACTAACTGTTAGTAATATCACAGCAAACAGGTTAATATATGCACAATGTTTCGAGAGGTATTGTTTGCTGTGATATTACTAACAGTTGGTGCATATACTAACCTGTTTGCTGTGATATTACTAACATTTGTTTGCTGTGATACTACTAACAGTTGGTGCATATACTAACCTGTTTGATATGATATTACTAACATTTGTTTGCTGTGATATTACTAACAGTTGAATGCATTTGGAATATTTAACTAAAATTAAACTTTTCTAAAGACATTCAACACACATATTAGATGATGGAAATAGTCTGATATAAAAATACAGCTAGAACACCATCATCACACACCTTCAGAAAAATACAATAACATTATTTTAGTATTTATATATACATGCATATATAAATTATTATAAATGTTTTAAACATATATACATTTTTATATATGAATTTTTTTTCTACAGTGCAGGCTTTTTCATATCTGCACTCCCTTGTATATGTATGTAAATGGATTGTCCTATATATGAGGGATCAGAGTGACTTATGGTCAACATGGGAAGGATGAGAAGGTTGGCACCAATGTGGGCTTTGTGTGTTCCATCATCAGATTTTCAATGAAATGGATGGCTGAAGAGTTGTAGGGTGGAATGGATTGAAGCTTATCCATTAAAGTATGAAGATTGGCTATCTTAATATAAGCTAAGCATTGATTGTATATATGTGTGGAGATGATAATCTGGACCAACTGATGAGTGCTGGTTTAGCACACAATATGTATATTGGTGATTATTTATCTTTCCAACATGTGTGTGATCAAGTGTGTCAGCAGTATGAGATGGTGTGGATAGTTGAGGGTCATGTGCAAATACACATTTTAAATAAATTCCACCAATTAAAAACTAAAAATATTTAATATCTATATATTTATGTGTAAACATAAAAAACAAATATATTACTATTTATATTGTAATGATCAGGCTTGTACATTTGTTCATCAGACTGAGAGTCTGGGTGATAGAGAAACAGGCTGACCAAGTTGGGATGGTGACACCCTATGTCTGATCACACATGCCATCTCTTTTACCCATGCTTCCAAATTCTTCCTAGCGAATGACCTGCCTGAGGCACACTAGACATTTCATTGACCATGTTCCGGCAATAGCAAAATGGTAGAGCATGAGACTTATTCCCCATAACTAATACTAAATGACTTAACTAGTGATTCATAAAGACAATGAGCAAGGACTGAGATGTAGATGTGATATAGTTTAGAAAATTTAATATATAAATTCATAAGTAATAAAACAAAAGGGTATAAAAATAAGTCACATGCAGGTGATTGTACATATTAGTAAAAGATTAATAGTTTAGCTTTATATAATGGGAAATACATATAAAGGTACGATACAAAATAACAAACTATAAAACCAAGGTATATAAATTATTCATGTGCAGGTGAATGTTACTTTACAAAGCTAATATTTTAGCTTTATGATGGGCAATATGGATGAATTTACCATACAAATTAAAGAGCAAAGAAACAGAGTGTATAAAATTCCTTCACATGCAGGCGAATGTTTATATTTATCAAGGGATTCTTATTTCAGCCTTTTATATATGATAAAAACAAAGTTACAGTGGAGAGTTAACATTTACTATGGCCATTTTCTCCCTCTAATTAAATAGTGGTCAACAAATATTATACAAAGTTTATGTAGCAATCTATGCCAAAATATATGCCAAGAACGTAGCAAAATGAGAGTGATCCGATGGGCTGGGGATGTATATTACTTAGCATTAAATTTACATCTAATTTGCGATACAAATTAATCAAATTAATTCAGATTCTGGCTCAGATCAAAGCTGAGGTAATTAAATAAGGCAGGCAGAACTGAGGAAGCAGTGCCACTTCAGATTCTATGGCATGCCAAATATACTAGTACCTCGAAAGTGTGCTCGTAAAGATTTATTACCAAGTAACCAGTTCTTTGGACCGTACTGCTTGCTATACTAATAAAAGAAGACTTCTTTAGTCTGGATGATCGAACAGCTGCTTCGAGGATGAGACTCTTTGGTCCTTTTCAAATATCAAATAAGAAATGACTTTGCTGTCTGAACTAACTGGCCTGGTTTGACATTAAATCAACTCCGATGCAGACACATCTGTGTGTAGAGAATATAGCAAGAAGCTAAGCATTATTTTGCTAATGAAAATTACGTTCACTCCTCTAATATAATTACTTTAATTTATTAAATATGCAAAATACAGAGCATCTATCAGTACTATTGCCATTAACAAAGGCAAAACTCTCCATACAGTGACAGTACTAGTATGGTATTAGAACATGGATCCTTAGATTCTTGAGTATTTGGCAGGATGTCTCAGTTGGTTAAAGCAGCATTTCTTAAACTGTAGGTTGTGACCCCAAATGGAGTCACAAAGCAAAAACTTGGGGTCCAAAAATTTAATTCAGATACATGAATTTAAAGAAATATTAGTCACAATCTCTTCATTATCTTTAATATATTACGTTTTCTGTACAGCGTAATTATAAAATCATAATGATGGCCAAGTTGAGCTGTAAATTATATTTACATATTGAAAAATAACACTAAATGCATCATAATAGTGGTGTCATATTGCAATTTCAGTAACTTTATTTTAGAATCAAAATATATGCTCCAGTGATGAGAATAAGGTTGGCGCCACTGTGATTATATAATGCATTTCCGGTCAAGTTATTTGTTTCAGTTTACAATATTGTATTTTATTGTTTTACTCAACTATGGTTAGTATTTATTTGAATAAATATTATAAAAGATGTTATTTTTTATATACAAAAATGCTTGTATACTTTTTTTTCTCACTTTTTCATTCAAAATTTATCATCCTATTAGTTATTATAAAAATTTATTTTTTATTTGAAACTTATTGTCATTTATTTATTAACAAGTAAAAACATATTCCTATTTTTTAAACTTAACAGGTAATTTATAATTGATTTATTGAAATTTTTTAAATATTAAAAAATAAAACATATGGGGATATTAAAAAATAGAACATACAGGAATAAATATGCTTCATATAATTAAACATAAAACACGGCTGCCACTTGGTGTCTCTGCGAACTAATAAGTACTGTTATTTTATTTATATTTTAGGATAAAAATACTTTTTACACATAGATAAATGGTTGAACTTGAGTACCAAATGTAATGATGCAGATGACAATGCTACAAAATCTCTTCAAGCAGGATCTCAAAATCAGAAAGAGGCATCTAAGATGCGAAAAAGAAAATATGATTAGACATTTCTTCAATTTGGCTTTACTTTCTTCAATTTGGCTTTACTTTCATATGTCAATAAACCAAAAGAATATTTGAATGACTGTTAAAAACTTCAAATAAAGAAAAATAATATTTTGAGAAATTTATAACTGTTAATGAAAAATATTTACTTGCATCATATGAAGTTTCATATTTGATTGCTAAAATAAAAAGCCAAACACCATTGGAGAAGATCTTATATTACCTGCTGCCATTAAAATGGTAGAAATATTTGACGGAAGTAAATGTGGTGATGAAATTTGAAAAATTCCTTTGTCAAATGACACTATCACTAATAGAATTTCTGAAATTAGCAATGACCAATTTGAACAACTTATTACTAGACATAAAGAAAGCCCAATATTTATAATTCAGTTGAATGAAACAATTGATATTTCAAAAATAACTCAATTATTAGTATATATCAGATACATTTATAAAAAAATCATTGATGAAGAATTGTTTTTTTTTTTTTTTTAAGAATATACAAGAGGGGAAGACATATATAATAAAGTAGATAAATTTTTTAAAACTTAAGGTTTAAAATGGAAAAATTGCTTTGGAGTATGCACAGATGGTGCAAAAGCAATGTCTGGAGAAAATATTGGTTTTAAATCATTTGTTAAAGCTTCTGGTAATAATCATGTAACTTTTAAAAACTGCCTGATCCATCAAGAGGCCCTTACAGCAAAAAAATTAGCAATGGAATTGAATGATGTGCTTCAGGATGCTGTCAAAATTATAAACTTTATTAAAAACCGTGCCCTTACCAGCCATTTATTTTCAATCTTTGTAAAGGCATGGACTCTGAATACAAAATTTATTATTACATGCAGAAATAAGATGGATGTCAAGAGGATGAAGTGAAATTTAAGATTATTGTTATTAAAAGAAGAAATTATTGTATTTTTAACCAAACAAAAATCTGATCTTGCTGCTCTTTGTCAAAATGACTTATGGCTATCAAAGCTGTGCTATTTTTCTGATATTTTTGAGAAGCTAAATGATGTTAACTTGTTTCTTCAAGGAAAAAAATTGCAATATTTTCATGATAAAATTGAAGGTTTTATTAAAAAGATCAGCATTTGGAAGAATAGAGTGGAAAATGATTTATTGGAAATGTTTTCAACTATTGACAATTTTATAATTGAAAAAAAAAAAAACAATTGTAAAACTTTAATTGCAATAATTATTATAGATGACTTAAAAACCGTAGCAACACAGTTTTGCAAATATTTTATATCAAATTTAGATTTTAAAAAGTTATCTTGAATTCAAATACCATTTTTGATTGACATTAATGTGATTAATCATCTGTTATAAAAAGCCCAAGAAGAATTTGCTGAGCTATCGAGTGACTCAAACTGAAAACTTGACTTTCCACAAAAATCCTTAACTGAATTCTGGATCGGAGCTAGAACTGAATTTCCCACAATTTCTGAAATGGCATTAAATGTTCTTTTGCCATTGAGCACCACATACTTATGTGAAATGACTTTTTCAGCTTTAATGTATATTAAAGCCAAATATCATTCACTAGAGGGAGCCTGGGACTCCAGTTTTTGCTATTACAGGCTACCTGTTTTATTCACCAAAGTCATATTCCAATGTTGGATTCATAGAAGAAAAGTTTACCAAGATGTAAGTGAATACCTGTTTTATTGTTTTTTCATCTTTATAATAAATTTTAGAACAGTTTTCACTCAAGAATAATTGAGAGTTTCTATCGGTCCAGTTATGCAATTGGCTGCCATTAGAAATAGGCAAAAGCTAGGTTAAATAATTGAGGAATCATTAGAACCTAAAACCTTGGGAAATAATTTTAAATCAAACCACATAATTCTAAAAAGAATGGAAACACTAGAAATCCAAATGACTTGTTAGAATAAACAGAGAAATCATTTGGACATCAAAGCTCATAGAAAATGTGGAAATAAAATGTTAACAAAGACGGTTTTCATCATTGCATCAGATATTAGAAATGTGAAACAAGTTTCTATGACTGCAAACCAGTCAGGGAAGACAAAAAATGGCCTAGGGATTATTATAGATACAAAAATTAATCATAAAACTAAAGGGAAAAAAAAAGAAGAAATCCCAGTGTTAAATTGTTCATAGGAAAAAAGATACATTGTCATGTCAAACCGGAAGTTGCCGAATGCGGCTAAGCACTATAGATTGAAAAATTATTTTAAATTTTAATTCGATCTCAATTTTAGAATTGAACATTATAGATTATGGTTCAAGCTATTTCCCTGCATAAAAATCAGGTTTCTCCGATGATCAGAGCATAAGTTATTAGCCCACTTCCAGTGGATTGGGGGCCTCAAAAATTAATTTTTTTTCTTCAAATCAACACAGAATTACAACGAAGTGATTCATGAGCAAAAAAGTAATAATTCCAAAGACAAAATTAGTACAAATGATGTTTTAGACCTAAACAGAGACATTGAAGCTGCAAATTATTCACCGTCTTTCAAACAATAATTATTATTTTTCTCATGTGTCATAGCATCAGCCGGGAAGCGAACCCGCTAACCCAGGACAACTGATTGTAAAGCAGCTGCCGCTGATCTCTCAACCACCCATGCTTGACAAATATTGAGAACATTCCAAAGTTTAACAACAAATTTTCAGATTATATAACAGAATCCTTGATTACCAAGCAAGAATTAAAATTCAATCATAGGAAGCAGAACCCAATTAGTATCAACAAATAAGGCGTGTACTGATGAAAGGAAAAAAATCACAGATGATGAAGAAATAAGCTTGCAAGAGGAAAATTTTGAAGAAGACTCTGAACAGGAAGGCGGTGGAAATTCAGAATCAGTTTAAAGTATGAATTTCATAGATGCGGTTTACACAAAAATATGGCAACATGGATGAAGTTCTAAGGATCTGTGAATTAGAGGACTTGGCAATTCAAAGACTCTTATAAATCAATGGATAAGACTAGGATTATTTACTGTGCTACAATCTCAAGATTTTTTTAAACAAATGTATTTACATCTTGTAGCGGGTGATCAGTCACCTGCA
This sequence comes from Epiperipatus broadwayi, assembly GCA_028023455.1. Taxonomy (NCBI): domain Eukaryota; kingdom Metazoa; phylum Onychophora; class Udeonychophora; order Euonychophora; family Peripatidae; genus Epiperipatus; species Epiperipatus broadwayi. The sequence goes on from JAQFVV010000120.1 coordinate 2,283,724, forward strand.
TTTTTTCCTTAATAAAAAAAAAAATCCAAATATCGTTCAATGCTGAAAAACGTTGAAGATGTTTTACGTCCAGCAGTATCAAATATTTCACCAAGATTTAATTTGTATTCGTCTTTAGGTCAAATAAAATTATCTTGAAAGAAAAGATTTAATTTGTTATGCAGCAAAAAACAAGCACATCCGTCTCATTAAAACGTGATTTTCTTTCATTAATTTTTGTATACTTAAAACAAATTCTAAAACGACTTATTTTCATATATATATATATTGTTTACCAAAGAAATAAATTATTTATGGGAATATTTATATCTATTTTATATTTAATATCTGGGGTCGCGAAAAAATCTCGATGATAAAAAGGGGTCATGAATGAAAAAAGTTTAAGAAGCGCTGGGTTAGAACATTACCCTTAAAATTCATTATATTTTTAAATCTAATTATGCCCACATAATTACTTTCAGAATACCTTCAGCCAAGATTGTTATAATAACTTTTAAAATGTCATGTGTTTTTTTTTTTTTTAAAAAAAAGCTGTACCGTTCTAATAACATTCGTGCAAAAAAAAAAAAAGTTTAAATATTTGTTCATTTTAGGAATTTATCATTTTCACATATGTAAATGAGACATTTATTTTCACATATGTATGATGTTACTGTGAATTTTTATTTCATCATTATTATTATTTTTTAAGAAATGTATTTAATGATTTAATTAAAGTACTTTTTCAATGACTTTCTTAATAAAATTTATTATACATTACATTTTCCTTATTTTGATTTATAATAGCAATATTACTTTTAGTACTGAACTTTATTTATATATTTGTATTGTTTTGTATTTGATTTTAATGGAATCGGAGCAGACATAAATTGACCAAGAAAAAGAAGCAAACTGTTAACTTATTCTTGAATAAACAAAAACAAAATAAAAGTCTTTGAAAAAAAAAAAAAAATCGGTTAGAGGATCAAAGGTCTAATGCCGACTGTCCTTTTCTTTATTTAATACTCCTGGCTATTCAAAAGCATTTTACAAAGCTTGCCGCTATAAACAGTTCACCACCATTTTGTTAATGTTTGCAAAACACCTGGCCTGATAAGAATCAGTAACTGATGAATTTCTTCACACCTGGATTTAAAGGAGCTCTCATAGTTAAAATATTGTTTTTAATCTGACCTTGCCAGATCTCGTTAATGATTAATATCGTTTCTTTCGCAAGCTGTCAGTTGAACACATTGTAACATTTTTGGTCAGCTTTGTTTACACTTTTATTTGATGTAGGGGAAAAATATTTATGCATTAGGAAACCTTATTTAAAATTATACACATTATAAGAAGTATTATATTTTCAATAAAATGTTAAAACTTAGAATTATATTTTAAATAACTTATGTACCTAAGCAATGATAACTAGCTTTTAATTATTATTGCATAATTTAAATGTTTCATTCCAAACGCGTACAAAGTAATGGTAGAATGTGAATATGAAGTAAGAATAATAATTTTTATTTTATATAAACAGAAGCGACCTCTACATTTTTGTGTAAAGTTGTCATTTTATTATGCTCAAATGGAATATCAATTAGATTTATACTGGAAAAAAGGAAAGGGATAAGTTGTTATTTTCAAAAACATATATCATTAAAAAGCTTGCTTTACTAATTTTATGTAAAAGAAAACCAAATGTGTTAAAATTATTCACATATAACCAATTCTACTATTAAGCTGATAAGCTAAAGGTACCAGAGTTCAGGTAGTAACAAGCAGAATTTTTTTTTTACGTTCTTACAGAAAAATTTGTGAACTGTTTTCTTTTATGTCTCCAGGTCAGCAATGGAGTAAAACAGTACTGTTGACTAAAAATTTACGAGTCAATCCCTCTTGAATTAGTTCTACATCCATAATTTATAAAAGTCTTATAGTTTTATTTGTGCTTTATTTAATTTTTAATTTTTTTAGTTTACAGTCACTAGGCAATTGACTGGAGTAGCTAAATAATTCAATGAATTTTATTAAAGTTTTTTTTATGATTTATTTAGTAAGGGATTTTATTGAAAATCTTTTATAAGTAGTCAGTTGTCAATAATTATGTACTGCCAATATTTCTTATCAGAATTTTTATCACTAAGCATAGTAAATGAGATGTGCCTATCCAAAGAGAAAAAAGGCTGCTCTTGATTTGAGTTATGTAATGTAAAAACTGATCTGTGAACAATACTTTCATATATAAAATATGATGGCTCATTTTTCAGTTTATTTGATATTTCACAATGCTGACTTTTAATTTCTTCAGCAGATAACTTTTCATTCTTAAATATTTCAATGCTATGTTTAATTGTAGATCTCCAATGTGTTCTATTCTCTATCATATTTTTGAATAGAAACAATCATGATATATCTCTTTAGAATGTCTTTGATATTGTCTTTATAATGTAAACAAGGTCTAATTCTTCCATGAAAACAATTCTCAAGTTTACCACGAAACACCTTTTTAGGCAATTCCTCAATAGGGTCATGTGATCTATGACTTTTAATTTGACTATTTACCTTTTTAGGCAGTCTTATATTGTTCATTTGTTTAGCATGTTGAATCCAAATGGTGGCATTATTTTACAGTAGTTGAAAAACATTGATTGGCTTTATATTGTTAAATTTTTGCAGAGCTTGTGTGTTGCATCTATAGGATGCTCAGGTCTTACATTCATACAATAAATTACATAAAATAATAGCTCTATATACAGATAATTTAGTCTTAGTAATTATTTTTCTGTGATGAAATGTGCAATCTTTGGTTAAAAGCAGTAGCATATTGAAGTCTGTGTTGCACGTAATATACAAGTCCATCTTTCTACTTACGAAGATACCATTTCTCAAATTGACAACCATTCATATTAAAAATTACTGGAGATTTTTTTCCCATTGCTGATTGATAAAAAACATGAGTTTTTTAAACATTAATTATTAAACTAAAGTCTTTATATATTGCATTCAAAATATTGAATTCTAGTGTAGATCAACTTTTAAACTGGTAAAAATAATACATTGTTAGCATATTGTAAATCCAAACTACAAAAAGTTCATTTCTGATTCCAGTTATGTTTACCATCTATAAAATATACTAATAGGTATGTGGTGTTAAATGTGTCTAACTTTATTGGCAGTCTGATTTATTTGGTTTTTTAAATTTTATCAGTGACATGTAAACATAATCTTTCCCTGCCTAATATCAGTTCAGATCAATTGACATTTCTAACGTATACAAAACATTCTACATTATCTACTTCTATCAATTTTAATTTTTAGTTTTTTTTAACGAAGCAAGTCAGTCCATTATGGGTTTGAATTTTGTCATTTATTTAATCTTAAACATAAAGTGACTATCGCGCATGGGTTAGATTTAGGCCACTTAGGGCTACAGCTAATGTATAGGTGAAAGTTTACCCTTAAGAAGTGACTTGAAGCATTGCAGTACTACATTGTTTATGGGCTGTCAATGGTTAAGAAAGAATGAACGATCGGCTTGGTGATATGGTGGCAGGATTCACAATTAAACATGGATGTCCCTGCTGCAGGTGTGTTCATGCTTCTAACCAAAGGCGCATCTGAATAAGCCACATGCAATCTAGGATTTGGGGTTGCTAGGAGTCATCAGTCCATACACCAAACCTAATCCAATGCTAATTCTGAGATTAGGGGATTGGGCATATGGAAAAGTATAGCAGGCTCTGGACGTGCTGCCTATACAGAAATGAGAGATTCTTGCAGGAAATGGTGGTAATGAATAATTTAATAAAACCATTGAAGCACACTGTGTAGTAATGCAATTATGGTAATATATAATTTAATTAACCTTCCACCTATACTAAATTAACATAACCAATTTTATAAAATGGCACATATCTCCATTTAACTAAGTATGACCTTCATTAGAAGCTTGAACCTGTTTACAATTAAATATTAACTTTTAAAATCTAACCATAATGTATTTAAACAGAGAGGAATATTACTAACCCATAATGCTGACTGATAGTTTAATCCATTATTTATTACAGTGATTTAAAAAAGAATTTACAGTTTGGTTTACATTTATAAAAATGCAAGTCGCACATATGTCTCTTTTTATGCGGACTTATTTACACGATTTTGAAGTTGCGCGATTCGTGTTTCACCGGAAGTCGAACTCCGATATTGCGCTATTACTTTAAATAATAAATTTCACGCACTTACGTTATATTGAAAGTAATAGCACATTATTGGAATTCGACTTTCAACTTAGTAATTTCAATATTTTCAGTGCTTTATAATAGTAAGATTTTATGCAATAATGAAATTAAAATCATGATTTCCACATTTTATGTATACACACTTTAAATTTTACAAGATTATAATGTAAATTTGTTCAAACATTGTGCGTGTTAATTTTGCATTTTAAATCACATTCTGTTTTTGCTTTTTAAAAAAGAACGTAATCAATTATTAATCATTTAGTGTCCACAAGTTTATTTTTAAAAGGTTAGTAATAGCAGTGGTCACAATTAAATTTGACAATTAAAAATTAAAATCTGATTTTTAATTGTAATTAACAATTTAAAAATTACTTACGTGACTTGAAATAATGTGATGTGAAATTTGATTTTTAAACGGAATTGAAAATTAAAGACAAAAATAAGAATTTAATTTTTAGTTGTTAGTTTTAATTAAATTTTTCCCAGCAGTTGTGAATAAATGTCTTTTTTTTATCATAAGTCTAAGTTCATAAACAATTAATAAAATCATCGTCTCAAAGATTAATTACTAATTACGTTGTCAACAGAAAAACATTAACACAACATGAGAGTGCAAACGAACGTGTGTTTTGGCAAATAGCGATAATAATTAAAACGTGTATAAAAAAATGTAAATTACCGTACTGTAAATTATGCATAAAAATATATTTTGAATAAAATTAAATATTATAGTTAAAAAAAGTTTGTCTTGTATCAATTGTTTTCAAATTTGAAATTTTTTATTAGTCATATTTTATTTCCTTATTTTTTTTTTGCGCGAATTTTAAAGTAATTTTACGTTGGTGCTTTGCTTTTACGCGAATTTTGAAAAATCACAGACCGCATCCCCCCTTTTTCAATGTAAGTTACGTCTATTTTTGCGCAATTTCATTTGCGCGTGTTTTCCGAGGAACCTATCTCGCGTAAAACGAGACCCAGGTGTACTGACTTTTTAAATAATTACAATTACTTTTTTTTTTATCTTATGGAAATATCTAACTTATAACACAGAAGTAATTAATTTATTTTCTCACATATTTATAGGACAACATTTCAGCAATACTATTTATATAAAAGGTAAACTATAATAATAGTGCTCATCATCCTCCAATAATTCTCTCTTAGCAAGTATTTAGAAAGAGGAAAAAATTACTTCACTTGAAATGATGGGGGGGGGTACAAAAATGAAAAAATCAATCAAAATACATATTGTTATTTTGCTTTAATTTATTATTTTGAACTTCATGTCTTCTCGACTCATGATATTCCTGGAGATGTCAGGGAAGAGAAGCGTAAACATATTTTAACTCCCTCCATCATTCAAGTTAATATGTAAATATAATAAAATATAAAATTGAATTTCTAATAATTAAAACCAGCAGATTTTGACATAATTAATAATATTATAGAATTTTATTAAGGTTAAAACTAGTGTGTAAATAACAATAATTTAGTTATAGTTAGTAAAAGACAGACGAATGTATTTTAACAAAAGTTTATTGGCAAGATTGTAGTAGCTCCATGGGCTTCTCTGCACAGAAATCAATACGGCATTTCATTGTTTATCAGGATCAGCATGGAATTGATAGGAACATAGATGGACTTCAATCATATTAATGGAACTATCATCCTGACACCACGCTTCACCAATGACTGGAGAAGCCGATGCCAAATTATTTGCTCATGATGGCAGGTAATACAAACATCTATTTTAATTAATCTTATGGATCAAACAGAATTTTATACAGTTATAAGAATCCATTTTGTCCATCCAGCAGAAGAGTATGCAGAAGAATAAGCAAAATATTAAACAATGCCTCCTTCCAAGCTTATATTTTATTTTTACACCTGGGATGCACTTTTGAGTTCTTAATGGATTTGATTCTACTCTACATTTAATTACAGCTCCATCAACATTTTTTTTCCTCATTACTTGCTGCCGAGTTGGTTTCCTTGCTTTTGTTTATGTTTTACTTTTTAACACCTTTAAACGTGATTAGACCTCAAAGGTGTTCAACTGTAATCATTTTAACTGCTTTTAACTATAAATAGGGAAATAAGGTACCCATATTTCCTCCTCTAATGGCTTCTTTACATTACCAACCCTTTTCCCTTTGTATGCAATACATTCACTTAATTAATTTAAACATCTTTTAACTTAAAATAATTTTAACTTTAAATAATCTACAATTGTACACACACATGCACATATCACAGATGTGTGCGAATCTTAAGAAAATTATTGCATACGATGGCAAATGGGAGTTAAATTAAGCAAACATGAAGGAAGCCTATATGCATGCACCACTTCAATATATATATATCAACTATAAGTGTCCAGTCAATTTAAAGTATGATATAGTTTTACATTTTCATTTACTATGCCAATACCAAAAACTTCAAAATAATAGAGATAATTTTTTTAAATATTAAATGCTTTTATTGATTATGCACTAAAAAGAAATAAAATAATTGTTTCTTCAACCACAATTGGAGTTTTTAGATTTGACTTGAAATAATAGCAATCCTAATTTTTGTATTGATTTAATTAATCCCCCCCCCCCCATGATTTTATTTCAAATTAAATCTAAAAACTCCAATTATGGTTGAAGAAATAATTATTTTATTTCTTTTTAGTGCATAGTCAATAAAAGCATTTAATATAAAACATTTTTTGGTAGTTGGACCGATCGTTTAATGTGGCCACTAGGTGATGCTGCAGTAACATCAACAACCGCCAAGAAGCCTGCAAGTGATAAATTTCTATCTGAAAGTTGCTTAAATCGACAAATTAAAATGCGTAAGGCAAAATAAATCGAAGAAATCCTAAAATACAAATTACAAAAAAAACCCCAAGAAAATACTATAAAATTTGAATTACAAAAACAGAAATCGGTGAAAATATGTCAAATGCAACACTTCCCCCCCCCCCAGAATGAAGAATTCTTTGCTGAAATGGACAAAGTAAAATGCGTAAGACAAAATAAATTGAACAAATCCTTTTAAAATACAAATTACAAAAAAAAAAAAAAACCAAGAAAATGCTATGAAATTCGAATTACAACAAAAACAAAAAAAAAACTTTAATAGTCAATAAATTAATAATGGCAGATGGGGCTTCATTAATGGTGGGAGTTACAAAAACAGAATTTCACCAATATTTAGCTTTCAACATTTGCAAATATGCATCTGCGATCAGATTCCAAAGCAGCGATTTATATAAACTAAAAAGAACATTACACGAGAGCTTCTATGTATCAAATTAATTATTCTCTGTTTTAAAATTATGGCATATCAAAAATAAGTCAAACACAAACCTCCCCTCCCCCCCCAATAAAAAATTTCTATCAAAAAATAGCTGAAATGGACAAATTAAAATGCCTACATTGAACAAATCCTAAAATACAAATTACAAAACAAAAACAAGAAAACACTATGAAATTCGAATTACAACAAAAACAAAAAGTTTAATGGTAAATGTCAAAAAAATTAACCCATTTTTTAATCTCTATTTAAAACTTTGTAAAACAAAAATTTGCAACAGAAAATTAAGTTTTATTTATAGCAATAGTCTTTATTTGTTGCTCATATCTTTGGGGAATCCTACTACTAAATACTAATTGGGGTTTCAGTTTATATTCTTTATTGACTTTATATCTTGCTTGCTATGCACTTCATTATTTACTGCAATGAAAAACTGATACAGCTAGAATTCAAGATACATAGATAACAGCTCTATTCTGATTCTTAAACTTCATATGAACTTAATCTTCTTATTATTGTTATTGTTATTATTATTGTTAATAATAATAATAATATGCTTTTTTGTAATGAATTTTTGTATTTGCTTTCATTCAAACTTGTATGCTAATAGTTATATGTCTTTTAATTTTGTTTTCCATATATCAGCAGGATTGTCTACAATGTTTTTGCCAGAAGGGATTGATATATATGTATGGTGCTTGGTCTGTTTTGACTGATAACTACCTTAAGTTTTAACTATATGTATTACTACTAGTAGAATTAACTAAACAATTTATCCAAGTGATGGACCCATGCCAGAAAATTTAGAAATTAAATTTGTGTTTTCCATTCACTACTGAGAAATGTTGCTAACATTTTTTTTTTACAACTTTAAAATTCACATCTTATTTTCTAATATTTTAATTTCAAAAAAATTCAAAAGATGTCATGATAATCGAATAAGCCACACATTGATGCCTAGACATTGTATATTCAGTGATCTCAAACTTTGCGAGATTACTTCAAGAAAATATTATGATGGTCTAAAAACATGATTTTTTGGAAAGTTTATGATTGTTTTTGTACTGTAATTGTGTAATAATTATTACAAATCAAAAAAAAATAAATATTATTACATATTTATTTTTTACAGAAATGTTTCATTTTTAAATATAAAAAAAATATATTCTTCTGAATATTGTTACCATAGAGATTATGACCACAGGAAATACAATTGTCTAGAAATGATGTCATTCAGCACACTGTTATAATATTTAGCAATATCATGAAAATTACAAAAAAAAATAAAAATTTTTAAAACAAATTGAAAGATTTAATAGATATTAAAAATAATTTGTTCAGATTTTTAAAACAAACATCAAACAAAGAAGATTTCATTTATTTTGCAAATTGAATTGACTCCACCTGAAATTTGATGATATGATAGCATTTTGTTTTGATTAAAATCTGATTTTTAAAATACACCTGGGTCTCATTTTATGTGGTAGATAGGTTCCTCAGAAAATGCGCACAAAAGAAATCGCACAAAAATAGACTTATCTTACCTTGAAAAATGGGGGATATGTACTGTAATTTTCCAAAAATCGTATAAAAGCAAAACAACAACGTATAATTACTTTAAAATTCGCATAAAAAAAAATAAAGTAAAATATGACTAATAAAAAATTTCATATTTGAAAAAAATTGATACAAGACAAACTTTTTTTACTTTTTTTATTAACTATAGTATTTAATTTTATTCAAAACAATATATTTTTATGTGTAATTTACATTTTTTTTATACATGTACGGTATTTTAATTACTATCACTATTTGAGACCAGATTCATCGTGATGTGATGTGAGATACTGTAGTTTCTACTTAAACGAAGTCAAGAAGAAATACAACTAAAACGTTTTCCAATCACTGTTGATCCTTCCATTTCGCTAAGCGATCTAAAATTGATATTTTTGTTTCCAAAGAAATTCATTTTCTTGGGTGTTTTTTCCTCTCCATTAGAGTAGAAACGTTTAAAATAAAAATAAGAACTTAGACTTACAATAATAAAAAGACATCAACTCACCACTGTTGAGCAAAATGTAATTAAAACTAACAAAAATTAAATTCTTATTTTTGACTTTAATTTTTTAATTTTCAATTCCATTTAAAAATCAAATTTCATCGCTTCAAATCATATTAAGATCACGTTATGTAATTTTTAAATTGTTAATTACAATTAAAAATCAGATTTTAATTGTCAAATTTAATTGTGTCCACCATGGTTACTCTCCTTTTAAAAATAAACTTGCAGACACTAAATGATTAATTGATTATGTACTCTTTTTATAAAAAGCAAAAATAGAACATGATTTAAAATGCAAAAACAACAACATATACATAGTATTTTTCATCTATAACATTTAAACAGATTTACATTATAGTCTTGTAAAATTTATTACTTGCGGACACTAATTTATTATGTATTCTTTTTTAAAAAAGCAAAAATAGAACGTGATTTAAAATGCAAAAATAACATACATAGTGTAGGCATCTATAATGTTTGAACAGATTTACATTATAATCTTGTAAAATTTAATGTGTGTATATAAAATGGGAAAATCATGATTTTAAGTGAATTATGGACTTCTTTATTGCATAAATCTATTACAGTACTATAAAGTGCTTAAAATATTGAAATTATTAGATGGAAGTCAACTCCGATAATGCGCTATTACTTTAAATATGACATGAGTGCGTGAAATTTATAATATTTAAAGTAATAGCACATTATCAGCACTCCACTTCTGATCTAATAATTTTTATTGCATAAAAGAAAACTGCATACAAAGATATTAAGAAGAAACATGAATCGTATAACTTCAAAATTGCATTAAATAAATCCGCATAAAACGAGACCTGGGTGTAATTCCAAAAATCAAATGTGATTTTTAAAAATTTATTTAATTTCTAAACAAAAATATCTATTGAATAAGATCAAATTTATTATATTCTGATAATAATAATGGTTTAATATTAAAATGAAAGTTGAAAGCTTAAATCTAATATGAACAAAGAAATCTGTCAGAATGTTAGTGGAGTGCATGAGAGTTAAATATTATTTCTTGGCTTGATGTTTTGTGAACTGGAACTTAAATTTAAACTTTTTGAAACTTGAAGCACAAACGGTTTAATCACTTTTTGCATTAAATGAGTTTGTATGATGTATTGATGATGAAAATCAAGACCTGTTGTTGAGATTAATCTAAAATAATTCTGACCAATATAGTTGTTGTTCTTTGATAAATTTTATTTAAGACAAAAATTAAATGAATAAGAAACCAAGCATCACCATAAAAAATATAGGATATATTCTGTGTCTAAGTTATCGTCAGAAAAACTATATTGTATGATTAATTAAAAAGAATAGTCAATGGTTTTAAAATATAATTTGAATGCATATTAGATGTCTATATCTCAATAAATGAATCCTTTTTTTTTTCATTCCCACAATATGATGCCTATGGTCAATCAAGATCATTCTTAGATTAAGACTTTATTTTTAATATTACTATATTGCTATAGACTTATCTTTTATATATATGTTCATAATTTGAATGTTTCATAATAAAATCAATAATGAGTGATTTATATTAAAAAAATAAGCCATCAACAAAAAATGGAATATCTAAATGCTGAGATTTCAGATTAACGCTGAATGATGGTAATTTTAACTTTATCGCTCATAAAAAATGCTTAGAATAATAATAACAATAAAAAAATCACTGTCCTAGCATGGCAACTAATTATTAATAGTCTTTAATTATGCTATAAATTTGTTTATCAAATAGTTGAGCAGTGAAAAAACATCTAGTATTTATATGTGTAATTTTTCAGTTTTGTTATTCTTTGTAATTTGCTATATTATTTAATATTTAGTTTATGATAAAACAATATTACTGCAATATTTATATATATATGTGTTAAATATTTTCTTAGATAAAAGATTTCAGTATTCTACTGAATTTTCTTAGGAATAAAACAAAAAGAATTTGATATCATCTAAGTTTTTTTTTCCCCACTATATTGAAAAAGATAAGTGAGATGTTATCAAAATATCAGATTCTTGCCTGTTTTTATATTTGGATAAATAAAAAGAACATTTTAATATACAAACACAGCAATAAATTTCTCTATACAATATTGCCCCCTAGTACAAGCTATACTACTCAATGGATGCTAGAATGTCATCCATTATTCCCAGACTTATTTCTAGCTTATGGGTTTCTTAAGTTAATGAAATGGATTTAGATCTGTATGACTATATAAATGAATTATCTTGAATTGAAAACGTTATTTTGTTTTCAATTTGAGATCATAGCTTTAAAGTTGCTTAAAAAGATAAAAATGACTTCTGGGAGAATGCATTAGATCCATAGTTCTAGGTGTAGCGACTTTATATCCAAGGTTCCTCACTGATGAAGGCCACGAGCTAGAAACTGGTCTGGTGATATTTGAGGAGTAGACACTAGATAGGGATTTTGATGCACTAATCCTCTGAAATCCATTGATTAGTATGGATTGCACTAATGGGAGTTAAGTGATGTTATAGTGGTTTTTAATATTTGGTGTACGTAACCTTTAAATCAGTCCTAGCTGTCAGCAATTATTGGGTGATCAAAAAAACATCTACAAAAAGTTATCTGCTTTCTATCTTATTTATACAAAATAAAATGCATTTAGCAGTGATTTTCTTTTACCATATTGTTTTTTACAGTTTATTTCTTATTTTGTTAACAAAAGTTACAAAGTACTATTGTAGCCCTATACATTTTACAGTTGGATACCTTTAATAGATCACTGTATCTTAAGGACTTTCAAGCTACTATTGAATCAATAATACAGTACTTGAAATCTTCACTTTGGTAACCTGCCCATAATGAAGTGTGCTTACATATTTATTTTTTTCCTAAATTTTTTTTGAAAACTCAATTAAATTGATTGAATATAAATCATGCAAGAAACAGATTGCTTTCTGATGAATTACAGAATAAAAATAAAATTAATTTTTTCCATCTACTTTTACTAGGTACTTAAGGTTTTTATAATATTTCCCTGATTTATTTAATTTTTATGCTCCTTGACTTGATAACCTTAGTCATTTATATTTTGGGCTTTTTTTCTTATCTGCTTTTCCCCAGCATCTCACACATTTCAAGTGATTTTAATGGACTGTGTGTATCAACATATTGCACAGCTATTTAAAAAACTGTTGCTAAAACATCTTTCTTCTATTTTCTAATTCAGTTTTTCAGTTTAAGTTAATCATTTTTCAGTAATTCTGAAATTGTTTTAATAATCTTCCTGATGGTTTGAACACTTTATATGCAATGTTAAATTCACTCCTGTAAAAAAATTTAAGTATAAGAAAACTTTTGTTTATACTCCAATTACAAAAAATCCTGAATTCTTATTACAAAATTTATGTACACCAATTCTATATCAACTTTATATTTAATCTTTTATATCTAAGAATACCTATTAAAATCTACTTAATCACAGGGTTTAATTCCATCTTTAATGTTGCTGACCAGTTGTGTAACAAAAAAGATAAAAAGTTATTTCACTCATTTTAACAGATGCTAATTGAAATATGACTCAACTATGATAGTACACAATTTTGCAATTAACTTTTACAAAATATTATTGTTCAATAAACTTTTGTTTATTTTGGAGTAACTAAAAAAATGATACATATATACATATATTTTGGTTTATCTTTGTGCAAATTATCTAAAAACAACAACAAAAAAAAACTTATAAATACCTCTGGTTTTTATTATAAAAAAAAAAATAAAAAATAAAAATTTAAGAATCATAAATGTACTAAAAATTGAAAATCAAAAAAAAAAAGTACTAAAATAGATTTTAAAAAAATTCTCTGCTTTCACAGTATTCTTGGTACTATGTGACCAAAAATAAAAGTATTGTGTACTCATGTTTAGACATAAATGTTACATTTTCTGTCAATTTTATGGGTTTTTTATCAAGAAAGAATTACAATTTAATTTTTTTAAGTTCGTGTTTTTCATCACATGATATCAAAAATATTGTGGATAGTTAAATATTATTTTTTTTTACTTTTTAGTAAATTTATATGATTAAAAGCATTTCTTTAATCAGGTGTTTCATCAAAATGAGGGACATTATAGAAAATAATAAAGAAAAAGTACTGGAGTCAACTTGCTTGCGTAGCCATGTTTTGAGATGTTTCATTATTTTTTTTCTTTTTTAGATCATGAAATTAATATATATTTCAATCTGATGTTTTAAATCCAGAAAAATCTAAAGATGTCAGGATAATTGAAAATACTTTGACTTCAAACAGTTTTGGTCAAACCTTGATATGTCTAATTTTTGTTTTCAGATTTCACATCCTTTGCAAAATTACTTTGAGAAAATTTTATTAGTGACTAAAACCTTGATATTTGTGTGAAGTTTATTAAGATTCATGATTATTAATTATTAAAAATAAAAGATATAGATAATATCACATTTATTTTATATGTATATATTTTATTTTTAAGAATGGAAGGTAATAAGTCCTAGCATAATATTATTAAAGCGAATTATAGAGTTCTGATAAATATGTGTTTTTAAATGTTTTGCTAATATATCATTACTGACACTCTTAGATTTATTGTAAAAAGAATAAAAAAAATTGTAATCTTTTAAAGCATAATTTGATAGGTTAATCGGATATTGACATTTATTTGTTCGGATATTGACATTTATTTGTTCACATTTTAAACCACAAATATCAATAAAAAAGTCGTTGTTGATTTTATGAAATCAGTCTGTTCCTTCTGACTTTTGTTTGTATGATGAAAACCTTTATTTTTACTATGAACTTATTTTTTCAATATTTGCCAAGTTCAAATATGATTTTTTAGAATTTATTTCATTCATAAGCAAATTTCTATCAAATCAAGTCCAATTTATTACATTCTGATATAGAATAACAGTTTAATACTAAAATCAAATATTGAAAGCTTACAAAACTCTCACCAGGGAGAGCAATTAAATCTCTCACATTCATAAAGGGTTAAACTTTGTTTTTAATATTTTTTAATTTTATATAATTGCAGAAATTCGGAATGAAGAAACTTATGATGCATTTTAATATCTCTAGATATCAGTACTGTGGAGAGTATTGAATTTGATATAAAATTTAAATTATTTATTAATTTTTTGCTAAAATTGTATGCAAGATGTACAAAATTATGCAAAGTTAAATTGGGAAATGAATGAAAATTGACATACAAGATTTTATTCAGAAACAACAACAAGAAGAAAAAATAGAGTAAATTAAAAAAAAAAAAAATCAATTTCTAATGATAATGATTTTTCTCTTATACTTAAAATTAATTTTTTTATTCCTGATTGTTTTACAAAATTAAACATGATATCAAAAGATTGTAAGTAATCAGTCTTATGAATTTATCTTTCCTTTAAACAAAATTCTATTTAAGACAATTACATTATTGAAGACAATGTTGCTTTAAAAAATTTTCAAATAAAATTTTTTATGTTAGTTTTTGAAAAATAATATGCTAATTGTAGCTTGTCTGAAACTAAAAAAAAGTATTTTAATATAAAGCATCTTTTAAAAGATTATGCTGCCATATTTTAAATAAAAATGTTGTGGTCAACTTTAAATATTCAAATAAAATATTTACATTGTAGTAAGTGGCAATTAAGCAACATTAAACTGATGCACAGAATTTCCATTCCAGTGTTTTTGTCATAAATTTTATATATTTATTTTCTTCAACCAGAAGTTGAACTATAAACTTACATTTAAGTGCTGCTTTTAAACTAAGACAAATGATCAGGCAATATTTTATATTAAACCATTAGGTAAAATTTGTCAGGCATTGGTGGTCGAGAGGTCAGCGACGGTTGCTTTACAAGCAGTTGTCCCGGGTTAGTGGGTTCACTTCCTGGCTGATGCTATGACACATGAGAAAAAAAAATCATTAGGTAAAATTTATAAAGGTATAGTGTTTGTCCATAATATTATACTGGGTGTAAATTCTTATTATAAAGTAAATAATTTTTAAATACTTTAAAAAAAAATTAGAATAAATTTTTTTTTTTTTTTTAAATTTAATATTAGGCAACATTAACATATTTGTTATTCATTATAATTGTCATACAATTACAAAAATAATAATTGAAATGCGCTTTGTTTATTCTTAAAATAAATTAAAAATTTAAATGAAACATGTTCACAAATGAAATTAAAAAACAAAATTTATTAAAGGTTAATTTACTTATTATTAATTTTACATTTAAAACGTTTTATAGAAGATTTATCAATAGATAATGTAATTAAAAATTTAAAAGTAAATAAAACAATTTTATTAGAAAATAAAATTATAATTATAATTTAACTTTTCTTTTCGTGCGGATCATTTGAATTATTGTATATACTCATATATCATTACTCAATTTAAAAATTAGAAAATTTAATGCCATCTAAATTAAAGGAATGTATGAATAATCATACTAATAGATAATAATGATTGGGATACTAGGTAACACATGGGTATGAAGGTCATGGACTAATACAGTAACTTCATTCAGTGGATTAAAATGAGTTGTTTCTTCTCAGACTATTAATACATGCACTTTTAGCCATCAGTTTTTAACCTACCATTAAGTCTGATATTTAAATTGGTATATTACAACGAAATAAGATTTGGCTGGTTGAAGAGCAAACAATTCCAGGAATGATTTCTGAATAACAAAACTGAACTTCATCTGATCATGTAATAAATAAATAATAACAGCAAACTAATTTTGTGAATGTAAAAAGCAAAGAGTTTGATCGCGTTTTAGATTTAGATAATATGTTATGTCTATGTTTTTCCAATGTTTCACCAAGTGTTATGATTAACAACTTCAGGGTAAAAAAAATCTGAAAACATTTTTTTCTACCTCTGGTGATATGAAACTATTATTAATGAAAAATATACTACAGACCATCAAACCAGGAAACAATCTATATTCTTTTTTTTTTTTTTCATAATGTTTCATCAGTCTTAATCTCTAGACACATAATCTAAATAAATATAATGTTTAAAACAAAAAAATCTTGATGCAGTATGCTTTGATTTATATGAGTTGTTCATAATTTTCAAGATATAGACCATAAAGTGTTAAATAAAAACTTTAATTAATACAAACAAAACTGGAATATAGGATGCTAACAAAAGATGCTAATGATTGATACCAAGTAAGTACTCATTTTAAATTCACAAATATGCTTTTATATATGTAAAATAAATTTTTAAAGCTGAATAAAAAAAAAAACTAATTTATTTGTAAGTCTATAACAATCCAATGAAGGACCTGTAGAGAACACGAATACAAAAACAAATTAGTGAGTTAATGCTTATGTTATTTACCGCATGGGGGCCCTCAATTTCACATTTGTTAGATTTTTATAATTTTAAATTAAATATAAAACATTTTAACCGCTAAAAAATTTTAAATAATTAAATTCCAAGAAGCTAATCTATTTGTAAGCTCACAACAATTAAAAATACTGCGTAGGGATTTCTAGACAAATATATTTTTATATCACTTGTAAAAACATATATTTGTATTCAAAGAATGTCAGCTATGAATAAAATTGAATTTATTTTAAATATGTATCTACTGTAAAAGAATCATGGTGATCTGTTTATTAATGACCAGCATGTGACTGTGTACAAGATGAAGTAACTATAACCTATAATTTTATCCTATTGGAAGATAGTCATGGATGCAAGTATTCATGCAGATCTAATCATGTTTCTTGATCATCAGCCACTCCACATATATATTATTCTATCATTAGATGTATAAACTAATTTTGTCAGAAATGCTAAATCAAAACATATTATTCTAGATATTTGAATAAAATACTTGTCTGTTAAATGAGAAATTGATGAAAAACAATACTTGTAAATAATCTATTTATTTACAACAGCAACAACAAAAAATATAAACACTATAACATTCTTAAAAAAAGACAGCTGTTTAAAAATCTGATTGGCTGTCTGAGAAACAACTGTGGCGTATGTGAAAGACTAGCAACCTTTCAATTATTACTAATTTAATAACAACATGTGATTTAGACAAATGTTATTTACATACATTGCTGATAAATTATATTAACATCTAGAAAATTGCGGTGTAGTAAATCTAAGATTTCGCGCTGTAATATTGTAAATTAAAAACTCAGTGAGTAATAAATGAATATGTTTATATTTCAAGCTTTCAGTCCAAGATGCTTAAGACTGGCTTACATATATATAAAAAAGTTAAGTTGAGAGAAGGTGGTATCATCCTTTTATCAAAATCTCTGTCGTGTGTCAAAAGCCTGATCGTTCTTAAAAAAGACAGCTGTTTAAAAATCTGATTGGCTGTCTGAGAAACAACTGTGGTGCATGTGAAAAACTAGCAACCTTTCAATTATTACTTAGATAATAAAATAAAATATATACAGTTAAAAAAAATATTTAATACAAATCTGAGAAATCATGCTTATATCATCCCCCCCTATCCCAAATTTGACTGATTTCTAGTTCCAAGATTAATTTTAATAATGACAATTTTATAATATTTAAAATATTTCTCATTCTTTTTAATCACCTATGAATTTGAAAATAAAATTTTTTAAAAAATATGTTTTTTAATGCAAGAGAAAATGAGTTTTTTGCAAATATTTACCATAAAGATATTTAAAATAATTTAGCAAAAATTTTCTTTGGTTTTATTTGTATATTGAGCTCAACACATATACAATGTTTTTTTTTTTTAATTTTGTTACACATTTAATATATTTATCAATTTAGCATTAAGGTTTCCAGCTATTATTCTTATATTTCAATGGCTTCACACACACATGTATATACAATAAAAGCTAGCAGATTCTTCTAACTTAATTTCTTGTAATTGGCTGTTTATTTCTTTGACTTTTTTTATATAATTATTGAATTTTTCTTACAGCATTGTAAATAAATCTGAAATGGTAGAGATAATTTCGGTTTATTTCCAATATTCGGACATAACCAAAAAAAAAAAAAAAACTACACTTTCAGAAAGAAGCAACCAGCACTTGACTGGTTTTTTATCCCATTATAGTAAATGAATATGAATAGAAGAGGATCCAAATCATTTTCACAGCTGCTAATTTCTGATCAGAACAAAAATGGTGAACAAGCACTTATGGCTAACTGGAATGCTTTTTTTGTTGTTGTTTAGCAACAGTCAAAACTCTCGTAGTAACTATTATAACAATAGAATATCTCCTACTGTCTGAAAATTAATCTGCCTTTGCATTATTATTATTATTATTTATTACCATTTAATATTTTTGTAAATAATTTTATTTTCAAATCAAATTTAAAAGTGAAAATGTAGAATTAAACTACCACTAGGGAATAGAGAAAAAAGTTTTTACAGAAGCCAGTGACTTAGGGAGGAATTTCTACGTAAAGTAAACTCTTATGAGAATTTTTGCCCATTTGTTACTATTAAAAAAGTCTTAAATATACAACAACAGGAGAAAAAACAATGATTGATGTTACATAATAGGGATAGTAAAAAATACACAAAAATGACAAATCCTAGTCTCTATTAAACTTAATCTTCAAATGCTGAAAAAAAATAAATGTATCAAAATATTACACAAACGTGAAAGAACATATTGGACAAACTACCCATCTTATTGAAGAACAAAAGAACAAACAATAAAGAGAAAAAACATCTAAAATAGCACATGTATGTACCAATTAACATATATCCTAGTGTAAACACTGCAATATTGGACAGAGGAAAAGTAAATAAGAAAATTTCAAAAAGCTGCCAAATAACTACCTAGTATACTAATCTTTTAAAAAATAATTATAACATACACCAAATCTTTTAAAAACTTGTTTTTTATTTTTTTGCCACCAAAATGAAATATATATTAAAATAGATTTCCAACGTTTCGACTATTTCTTTATTTTTTTCTATAGTCTTTTTCAAGGAACTAAAAATATATAAAAAGGAGAAAAAAAAAAAAAATCATAAATTTTTTTAAAACAAACAAAAATAAAAATCCTGTCACATACACGTACTATTTTGGAAAATATATTCTTTACTTACTATGATTTCTTTTCCCAACAGCTTCCAACTTTACATTTTGCCTAAATGAACATTTTATTGTTACAAAATATAATTTTTTATTATCTTATCTTCAATTAACACATTTTTACATTCCTTTCTTGTTAAAAACAAAAACATTCTATTAAATTTCACAAAAAATTTTTCCCTCTCTTCTCTTTTCCTTTACATTATAATATTCTATTCAGTACAGGATTTAACATCTTTATGTATAAACTTTCCTTTTCTAATCTTTAAGGTTTGGAAACCAAACACTAATCTTGCTCAAACAGTAAAACGAAATCAAAAAAGTCTTTATAGATCAAATATATAAAATTTGTACTGAATGTTGTCATTGTTAGGGTAGTTGGATTGAACACAGCTTTAAAATCATATAAATCTAAGTCAATATTTCATTTTCCATGGTTAGCAGTCATTAGTCAAGCCAGCAACATCTTAAGAAAGAAGAAGAATGTTATTTGCAACATTGCATTTTATGTTAACCTGTGTTGCTACTAACAGTTTGATGTATTTAGAATAATTTCACAAATACTTCAACATATATCTGCAAATAAAATTCCATCATCACAAATCTTCAGAAAATTAATATAAAACAATTTTAATCTCTCCACAAAAATGTGCTGGTAACCAAAGAAAATATAACAACATTGATTCAAAAAATATTAACTAAGAGAAGTTATCATAAAATGAACATTAGTTTTTTCCAATTTGTATGCCAATTTTAAGGCAAAAAAATAGGATTATTATATAATGGATATATATAATAGTGTTTTGGTGAATTTATCTTCATGACAATAATACTACAAAATAATTTATTAAATTCAATAAATTATTGCCTGACAGGACTATATAAAACTTAAAAGCAATATAAATTGCCACATACTAATTGCAACATGTAATAAACTTACATTTTGATGAAGACCACAGATGAATGATAGTGACATGATCTTCAAATATGAGTGTTAATTGCAAATAATAAGTAGTAGTTGCCAATTGTCTGCCTTTTATGATAATATGTTGACTCATTAATATTTAGGTATTGCTTCTGATTCACAAAGTTCTTTCTGCTTTCTCTAAGTGCATTTCACAAATTCTCTTATATTTTATCTTATTGTTGTCAATGATTTAGTTTGAGTCACCATAAACTTCTCACACAATTACTCTTTGCATTAAATATCATAATAGGGTTTTGTGCATATTTCCACTCATTAATTATTCAAATAACAAATCTAAAAAAGAACACACTTTTCTCCAATCATTTTTCTTTTTTATATATATATATATAAACATATAATAACCATCATCATTTTCAACTATTATCAATCCACTGCAGGATGAAGGTCTCTCCATATTCAATCCATTTCCGATTTCTAGCCTCTCTTCTCCACATGAGCCCAGCACATGTCCTTATTTCATCCATCCATCTCGCATGTGGTTTTTTTCTAGGTCTTTCATAATCTTTTGGAATCCAGTTTAAGGTTCTAATTGTCCATAACTTCACTTCAGTCCTATCAGTAACACCTGTTTGTTGCCTTACCCATGTATTGCATTTTCAATCTTCATACTTTGTTGAAATGTCTGTAGACTCTATGTTGCTTTTTTATTAAGTGTCCAAGTCTCAGATTTGTAAGTAGAAACTGGTACACATATTTAAACTTTCTTTTTCAAATGCATAGGTGTATTTCATTTTAATATTAAGTTATTTCTATCAAATATATATATATACATGTATGAGTAAGTAAATATTTATGCCTCTACTAACTGAGAAAGTATTGATATGTTATTAGATTTATTAACATGGTAATGCAATCTATAATAAGAAAAACTGGATTTGGAGATGAATTGCATCACTTTTGGAAATATTTTATTTTAGTGTTAGAACTGTATTAATGTCAGTAATGGTGGTGAGTAAAAACTTTTCAAAGACTGAATATAGAATAGCACCCTTGTAGCTAAAGAGCTGTCAGGCATTAAAATTGACATAGGGTCTCAGCACAATTTTGTTAGATGGATAGATTACCATGTAAAAAAAATCACATACTTCAGGATTTGCTATGAGGTTTAACTTAGTATCTTCCATTTTAGAAATTGTTAATGATTTTAAAATTAGTTCTTGCAATCTTTTTTATATTTCTATGATCCAGAAAGTCACTATAAAAACTTTTATTCTGGCAAACAGTAGACTACGACTAAAAATTATTAAGCACAAAGCTATTGGCTCTGTAAATGTGGATGGTCTGCAGTTGTTGAATTTTGTATAAAGTTTGAAGGTATCACTATAAAAATTAGGATGCATCTAAGTTCAAACCAATGACATTTTTTGGATCACATCATCCTGCAATCAGTCAGGATATAAAAAAGTCAATATTACACAAACACTCATAGTTATAGACATCTGGTCAAATCATGATTAATACCCTTCAAGTTTAATATAATATTCTATTAAAAATAGATTTTATTTCAAACAAATGCTGCTTGGGGAGGATTTTAACTGTTTTCTATCTTTGCCTCTAGCTAAAATAGTTAGATAACCAACCGTTCGCCATCCAGCTTTGGTTAGTATGTGGCTCTGAACCAGCAAGCTGATGAAAAAATTTTATGCCTATTTGAGGTTTGACTCGTTTACATTGTTGCATGGCGGAAAGATACATTACCACTACGTCATAAGCATTGCATCATGAGCTTTTCCTTTCGCCACAGTCTCTCCCCTTCCCCCTATTACTTTTTTCAAGAAACTTAAGTAATTTATATGTATAATATTGTAGCATTAACTGTTTTTTAAACAAATACTATTCAGTTAAGTTTTATGTAATTATCATTTTTTTAAATATTAAAGAATAATCGGTTAATTTAAATACATCTTTTATTTGAATTCCGGATACATTAAGAGAAGATTAAACTTTTTTTTTTGTTTCGCCGAGTATTAAAAGATACATTGTATAGTTTGTTTATGAAAGAATTCCAATCAAGCGAAGCTTAAAGAAAGAGAGACAGTTCTCTACAGTAATGAAAGCACAGAATCAACCATGTCTTAGATGTCGTGTGACACCTGGAGGAAGGATTGATGTTTGATGGCCTAATGAACTCTACAGCTTCTGTCAGTTCATTTCTGCTGAAAGACATTTAATGAAGGCAAGAAAGATTATTAATTAATAAAAGCAGAAGCTGACACGTAATTAGCAAGCTTCTAAACAAAAATGAACTTCTTCAGCATCGACTGATCTTTTCTTATTAGCATTTTTTTGAAAAAAAAAAAAAACATTTTTGCAGTTAATGCTATATAATATATATGTACATATTTAAACAAAACATGTTATAATGAACTCAATCTGTTTATCAAATAAGTAATAAACAGATTAGTTTCATTTTATTAACATCAATTATTTATATATATGGATGTATTAGATAATTTCGTGGCAAAATGACTAGCGCATGTTTGTCACAGTCTTAAAATTGTATTTATATTATTGATCCATATATTTTATAAGGTCCAAATCAATCCTGAATACAAATGAATATCGATGCACTAGATCTTTCCCATTGATGAATAAAATTTAATTCTATGAGCACTGAATTCCAAATTAATTATTTTATCTTATAACATGATGAATCTAAGATATATGTATATAATTATAAAGGATTTGACCTCAGACATTCACTTTCTTTCAGCTATCCAATCTATCTCAGACAAACGATATGCATGACCACACGCATGCGAAAAAGATAAATGATCTTCAATATACATATTTTATGCTCAATCAGCACTCATCAGTTGGTCCAGATTATCATCTCCCACACACATATATGTGTAGGACTTTGTTAATTTAAATACACAGATGAGGGATGGGCAGGATACAGACTGAATCTGGAATATTTAAATACAAGTATACTTTATATCCCTGGGGTTTAGATGTAAAGGGATATAAAGTATACCTGTATTTAAGTATAACAGATTCAACCTGTGTATCATGACCATTTTTCTTCTGTGTGTTTAAATTGACAAGGTCCTATACATGAAAGATCAGAGTGACTTAAAGAAGAAAACATGGGCATGAAAATAATATTGGAATCAGGGATTTGGGAATTCCATCAAATTTTCAATGGTATGAATGGCTGGAGGGTGGAGTAGATTAAAATCTGTTCATTAAAGTTTGAAGATTTGCTATCTAATATTAACCAAGCAATGATTATATATATGTGTGGGATATGAAGATCTGTACCAACTGACAAGTGCTACTTAAGTACGAAATTACATATATTGGAGATCATTTATCTTTGTTACATATGTGTGGTAATATGTATCGGTTATATGAGATAGATTGGATAACTGACGAGTGCTACTTAAGCATGAAATACATATATTGGAGATCATTTATCTTTGTCACATATGTGTGGTCATGTGTATCGGTTATATGAGATAGATTGGATAACTGAAAGGTTCTTGGAAGTCTGGGTTCAAATCCCCTATAATTACATCTAAACTCCAGGAATATAAAGTATACCTGTATTTAAATATTACATGTATGCATGTATTAGATAAGGAGTCTCAACTCAAAAGCAGCAAAGGAATAGTCAATTAGATGTGTATCAATACAGCCCATATTCAGTATTCTGTGAATCAAAACATACTCTAAAAAAGAAAATTCTAACAAAGGCCCTTTTGTTGTAAAGTCTTTACATCTTATATAAACAGTTACACTGCCATTTAAATTTTACATTTATAACCATTTTTATGCTTAAATTTGAGAAATATAACAAAAATGTCTGCTCCCATTTTTTTTTCAAAAGTTGTATTTTCTTGATCCATTTTTCTTTTTTAAAATTTAGTCATTGTTATGGACATATAATTTGTAAGTTATTGAGGTAACTTTTCATTAACACACTATCACATTATAATGGTAGCCTTTAACCTATTGACATTATAACATATGCCTTAAAATGTCTGCATGACAAGTAACATCCCTTTAGCATTGCATAGAAAAATGGTGTAAAGGACTAAAGTAATAAGTTTTGTTTTTGCTTAAAGATGACATAAAATGTTCAGAAGTTGTTTTTTTTTTGTTTTAACTCTCAAAGGCTACAATATGGTTTGGACATTTGCAGATTACATGTGGTATGTCATACTGCTTCTAAGAAAAATATATGAATATTTTAATTGTTTTATCATAAGCATTATTTACAATAAATATTTGTAATAGTAACAAGTCAGAAGTCACATGACTTATATATAGCTAAATTAAAGAGCTAAGCCTACTAATATATGGAGTATCTGAATTAAGTTCAGGCCCATATGATTTTTTCAGTTGGAGAGCTGACTTTAAAGACATGTAGATGTCTAAAAGTTTCAGATCTTTTTCTAACAATTATCTTTTAGATAAATGCTTTGCTTGAGTTGGTTTTTTAGATCTAATGTCCCAACTCCTCACTGAAGAGACCCATAGGTCGAAACCGGTCTGGGGATGGGGACCACGATTTGAATGCCTTCTCTTGTAGTAGCATTTATCATAAATAAAAAAAAAAAAGCTTGTTTAGAGCTATTAGCACGCTCTTAACTTTACATAAATATTTGTATAAAAAAAAAAAAAAAAGCATATAACCACAAAATGATGAAAATGGAGAAGTAAAATTATTTTTCTTTAAGTGGATTCAGTTGATTGATTTCTTACAATCATTTACTATAAAGGAATAAATTTACTTTTTATTATTATAGTAATTAGGTATAACAAGTTTTATATTATTTGTTTTAAAAAATAGGAAAAGATCATTTGAAAAATAAATAAATACAGCCATTTAATCTATAAGGTGTAGATAGATTAAGTTAAATCAGAAATGGTACTACATGAGTTAAATTTAAGCTAATTGAATTTTGCAAAATAAATATACTGAGCAGTATTACATACAGTTTTGAACCATTGAGAGGTCTTGATCTCATGATGTTAGAAATATTGATTTTTAGAAAAGAAATCATTGGCTGAATATGAAGACTTCATAGGCCATACCCAGACTGCAAATCACCAGCTTGGGATCCCTATATTAGTCCAAATGAATATTTTATAAAATTGATACCAAGCTATTAATTTAAAGATAATACTACAGTGACAACATGAACTAGATTAGTAATCTTCTACTAAAGGTCAAGTCCTGCATAACTACTCATCATTTTTTCCAATCATTTTTATTACTTGTACTGATCTTCAACATCTCACGAACAACCTTTTTTTCTTCTTTTACCTCCCCTTAAGGTTCTTCAAATTTTTCTCCTGTAATTCTATTTCCAGTTCAATTACTCTTAAATTTTTTACTCAATTTTTTTTTTGCATTTTTTAACCTCCCGAATCAAATCTACAAAAAATTGGCTTGGCTTTTTTGTTGCTGTATTTACAGTTCAGTCTAAAGTGACCCAATTATGACTACATTATAAGGTTTGTTTGATGGTTTTGTTTTTCATTTGATAGCAAAAACTTTAAAATGTATACTGATTGATATTAATTTTTTCTAAAATAACTAGATGACAGTATCTTCTCAAAAGAAAAAGTAAAACAATGTCAAGAGGATGGTTTTTCAAGTTACTGAATAGAATTAACATTCTACCTAAAAGAAATCATTATGGTTTGTGTGATCTGACTTCTGTTAAAATCTTGAAATTGTACATTGGCATGTAATTTATTTTTTATTTTTATAAAATTAATGAAATATTTGTTTTTGATAAATATACAATATTCACATTTATTTCATTTGAACATTATTTTTTAACAGAAAATAAGTCAAAAAAAATATAAAAGCATAAAACATGATTAGTGGTAAAAGAAAAAGAAAATTTCTATTAAAAAGATCACAGGTATTATTTTTTGCATCTGTTTTTTGTAATTATAAATTCAATTTTTAAATTTCCAATGTGATACTCTTTACTTAGATATATTCTTTACTGGTATGTCTTAGAAATAAAGTTTTGATGCAAAATTATTTATTTTTCAAATAACACCTATTCTGATTATTTATTTCATTTGATTCCTTTTTTTTTATATTTATTTGCAAAGTTGATGTTTAATTTTTACGATGACTTCCAGTTTTTGAAGTTATAATTTTAATGAATATTATAAAAAATTATTAGTATTACATCTGATGGTGAGATTTCACATTCATATTAGTTTGATAACTTTTTCACCTTGCTGTCTCCTAAAATAGCTTCTTCACTTAATCTCCTGACAAACTTAATCCATCTATTTTGATAATTGATGACAAGTAACTTTATTTAGTACAACATGGTAACTTATAACTTTATTTAATGGAGATAAACAAACATGTATTTACATTTTAGAGTGAATAGAGTTATTTTCAAAATGACAAGAACCTTATTTCACACAAAATGGCAACCTAGAACTTTATTTACTGAGAATAAATGAAAACATAGTTATCTTTTTTTGGGAGAAATGATGTTGCAACAGTTAAACTCTTAGCAATATACATTTATTTCAATAATAAAGAAAAGCATTAGATTGTTTCTTAAACCCCCTTGACTCTGAAGAGCCACTGAGAGCCCCTGAACAAAAATTTAGACTTTCAACTGAGTTTGCGCTGAATCAGTAAGCAATACACTTACGGTTCTCAGACCATTCGATCTGCCATCTTTTTCCAATTTGAAGTCACTGGGGTGAACTAAAGTTTTTTATGTTCTTCAAAATGTAAATGATGTGTAGCTATGATTTGCATAAAAATGTTCATATTCTGGAAGCTCACAAGAAGTCATTTTTGTAGGATTTTGTGTTTTTCTCAAGATAACATCCTGTGGGCACAAACTTCTCACAGATAATTATTGCAGTCTATGACCCATATTTTGAAAGTAGGGGACTACATCATTCTTGTTAGTGGGCAGTTTCTAAATTTTAAACATTTTGTTGAATTAAAAAAGTCATTCAAAAACTTCATTCATCAGGAATTAAAGCTGGACAATGAATAGTGTGTATACCTTATTTTTGCCAGATCAATTTTTTTTCATGACATCACAGCATATTTTAATTAGTAAAATTAGAAATGAAACCAACATTTTGACCAACAACTTTCTCCTGTTCAGACTCTTAAAAAAATTAATTCATTTCTTTCTTAGAAGTTTGTAAATGTGTTTACTTTGGTGTGTATTTATACATTTGTTTGTACTGGTGATTTTCATCTCCACTGGACTAACACCTAAATACTAAATGGAAATATTTACTGAAGAATAAAGATTTATTCTTTAAAAATAAGATGTGCAAAAATGATTACTAAATTAACCACATAAGACTGTTCAAAACATTGCATATACCAAAAGAATTTAATCTAGTCTTTCCAATCTATCTTTATTTTCTCACTAATCACATTTGTAAAGCTTCTATTTTTTTATTAATTGTTCATAACATTGTCACATATAAAGCGGGAGAACAAACAAAATACTTTACAATATTTTTTTATTAGCTACTTTTAATTAGGATTGTTTTATATTTTAAAATACTACTCTGCTTTATAACTTTTTTTTATCCAATTCACTACTTTCCATATATTTTTTTAAATAATTTTGACTGCATTTACTGACCTAAAATGTATGGCAAATTCTATAGTTTCTTATTATTCTTTTAAGTTTATTTTAATATTTTTGAAATACAAGCATAATCCATATACTTGGAGTTTGAATGTAATATAGGAGATTTGAACCCAGACTTTCAAGCTTCCTTCAGCTATCCACTCTATCTCATATCACTGATACACATGACCACACACATGTGAAAAAGATAAATGATCTCCAATATACATATTTATGTGTGGTAATGTGTATTGGTTATATAATATAGAGTAGATGGCTGAGGGGATCTTGAAAGTAAGTTTATTTTAATTATTAAAAAGTATTTCCTTATCATTAAAACAATCTACTTTTACCAATCATGGCATAAAATTTAGATATTAATCAAAATGGAATAAAGACAATATGTTTTACATCTCTTTCTAAAAATATTTTAAATCTTAGACACTTCGATTCATACACAATTTTCCTAAGTTATTTTTGTAAAATATATATACAGTGCTGTCATGAGCTATGCTATATTTTGATCCAAGCTGCTCTCATGCACAAATGTATATAGCATAAAATAGCTCATGCTTTGTTAAATATTAACTAGAATACAATACATACTATTTATTGAGCTGCAAATGTACAGTAGTTTTCAACATGCACATGTTTATTAATAATAAATTGATGGGACACATTTACATATATTTTACAGAGTGTGTGCTTACTCATGCATTCACTGAAGTTATAAGAATGAGTGAAAAAAACATTTTTATTTTTAAAATAAAATAAATAGCAAAATGCCTGACTTTTTTCACTATTAAATACATTCTGGGTAATATTCATTTTATTTTCAATATGTTTTTCTCTTATAGAAACAATCTAATCAATCTCCTTATCAAGAAATTATGATCTCTAATTATTTTAATGTTTTTAAATCAGTATTAACCTTTTCATAATTCAAAATCCCAATTGGCCGAGTGAATGAAAGTTCTAAACTTTTGATTGGTCAATTACAGAATCAGCAGTAAAAATATATTTGTCTTTTAAAATTATACTCAGTTTAATTCCTAAAAAAGCAAATTAATAATTTGTCAGATTATTAAAGTAAATGAAAACTTTTTCAAAAATAAATTTCTATTTATAATTGATAAAAAATAATCTATAGCAGACAACATAAAATGTACTTTTCATAACCTATTACAAAATGCAGCCTACATTGTTGATTTCTTTTTCAATTTACTTTCGCATAAAAGTAAATAATTTTTACTAAAATCAATGATTCTTCTAAAATAATTTTATTTTCATACATATTTTATGAAAATAATAAATATGTAAAAAAAATACTCTAAAACATACATTTTCATTTGGAAAATCAAAATAAAGAACTTAGACATGACAAAATTGTTGACAAGTGCTCTCTAATGTAGAGAATGAGAATCATTCAGCACCTTGGAAGGCAGGCCTTATCTCATTGTTATAACTTTAAATTTAAATATTGATTTTTTAGTTGTAAAATAATTTTTAAAAAGGCAGCATCATACGGTACATTTTTTAAAATATAAAATAAGCATAAAACCGGAAAAATAATGTAAAAATTAGCAGTTTGAGAGCAAGTTAAAGGCAATGACATTTATCTTCAGACTGATGTCATCTATGATCAGAGAAAATGGGGAAAACGTTTAAGTATGTTCTAAAATTTTGTAAAACATTTAGCATTGCTCTTAAAAAATATATTATTATAGGAAATTTTGCACATCAAATTTGGAAAGGATAATGAAGAAGAATAAAATGTGTGTGCTTTGAACATAAACCATTTTTTTTATTAATGAACATAATTGTTTAGGTTGCTCTGAAATGAAAAAATTATTGCTGGCATAATTTAAAATTTATTTACAAATTTTATCTTTTTTATAAAACAAATGCATATGATGCTCAGAAAAGAAAAAATGGCTGCCAAAAATAGCAAAATTTGCAAATTTTATTGGGTTTGCATTTGTTTATTTGTTTACATTTTTTTAAAAATAGCATATAATTAAAATTATGTAGTTTGTGACTCCACTGTATAAATATTCAATTTCATTAAATACAAGCCTTTTTGAGAGAAGTAAAACATTAATCTTTACATTTTTTCTTACATATATTTTACTGTTTTCACAAATTCATTTGCATATTTTCTAATAGTTTTCAATCGAGTAATAATATGTCTAATTTATAAAAAAAAGTATGCTCAACAATATATTTAATAGCATTCAAAATTAAATTTAATATTTAAAAATCTTTACATTTTACAACATCAAGACATTTTTCTAAGTATAATGAATGAAAGACAATGTATTAGTTACTCTTATGAAAAGAGAAATTAATGATTAGTTTCTTGGAAAGTCATGTGATATTCAAATACTAGAGATTTAGATCCAGAAGCTTTGAATTCTGAAATCTTTTACTCTAACAATGTAATAAACTGCATTAAGTATAAATTACATACAAATAACTAATTCTTTCAAATTATTTCCCTTAAGAGTATTTACCAATTGAAGTTGAGATTTTGGCATAGTGTGCTATTCACAAGAATTGCAACCCATAGAGATTTAATTGTCCATTTAGTACATCTGAGAGAACATTTTACAACTTGTACATGATAAAAAGTAGAAAACATAAAGATCAGCTTAATAATATAATTACAAACAAGTCAGTCATTATTATATTCCATCACTAAAATGACTAGTTCTTAGGTATCTTACAAAATGATCATTGTATGCAATAGTTAAGAAACATGCCATCCAATAGAATATATAACATAATAAATGTCACAAATATTTTTAAAACTATTAATAAACACACATTATGTTTGCAGACAATTTATCTATGGTTACTATAAATCAGATTAACTTTGAAATTATGTTCATACAACAATTTGTCACTATTATGTTACACCAATTTTCCCCAACATAAGGCACACAACCCATGGTGGTGAGGGCAATTTGATTTTTAAGAGGGCAATTTGAGAATTTGTTACAAATAGTTAATTTTTTTAGTTATTAACAGTCAATTTGAAAACCCACTAATTGTTGTTATATTTTATTATTCATAAATTAAGCTAAGAATGTTTTTTTTTAAAAATGTCCCTCTTTCCTTGCCATCTTCTCAGTGTCTTTTCTGTTTAGGTAACCTTTACTCTTTATCTCTTCATTGTTACTTGGAGCTAAGGGCTTGAAACTCAATTATATTTCAACTGTCCTTTTGTTAATGGTTTTTTAAGCTTCTTCCACATAAATAGGAGTTCACATTTTAGAAATGCTTAGTTGGGATAGGGCCAAAAACAGGTTACAGGTCATTGATTTACACACTGTTGAATCTCACTCAATAAACTAATCTCTGCAAATACATTAATATATGTGAACAGTTACTCCTTTTCTGTATAAATTTTGCAATAAGTTATCTACACAGTTAATAAGTGTAATAATAATTAATTCCCACTTTTATCAGATTTTTAGGGCAATCACATGAATTTTGTATATAGCATTCACATTTCAACAACACATTTAGACATTGCCAGATTATTGCATGCAACAAGTTATACGTGGGTAATATAAAGTATATAAATCACAATGCAAAACAAAAAAATCATTAATTTTCCTCTCTCTTGGTTTCTATATAGCAGACTTTGGAGAAAATATAAACAATACAAATTTTCAAAAGTTATGTCAAGAAATCCCAAGTTTATTTGATGCTCAATCCAAACTATCATAAACATTAATTATATAAATGTGATTGCCAAGATTGTAAAACACCACAATAACTTTGCAAAATCATCCAATATATAACTTATCCTTTATCTATTGCTTTAAAAAATCCATGACTTCTAATCATAAATTAATATGAAAACAATAGGCAGGGTTTCATCAATTTTTGTTTACATGGATAATGTTATAATTATTACTAGATGTATGGCAAATTTGCCCTGTATTAAGGTAATAAATAATCATTTTCCAGATTAGTTGATGCTTCAATTTTCCTTGTTTTTATTCTACAATATAAACTTTGAGCAAGTGAAAACATTCAAATCAATACATTCCACCGTCTTTGCTCTAATGCAAACTGTTAAGGAATCGTAAAAACATAGTCACCTTGTTGATTAATTGCAAACTACATACTCGTATATTAAAATAAATTAAGGTACCTGTACTTTTAGGCAGAATTTTTAAGTTCTTATTCTTTTCCTGTCCCCTTAGTAAAATGTAGAATCCCTCAAAGTAAAACCTCAGACATGTATTAAATTATTCATTCTTCAATGTTTTTAAAAAGATGAACACATTTTTTTTTTATGATTCATATGAATGACATAAAAGAGTTCATTTATATTTAAAAAGTTTACATGATTTAGTTTAATATAACAAAACTTGATATTAAAGATATTATTACATGTATTCATTCATTTAAAAATTTAAATAGAAATAATTATTTTCAAATATATATATTGATTTAAAAATTGACTACTGCCTTATACTATACTAATAATTGTAAATAATGTAGAAATTCATATAACAATACAACACTCCCCCCCCCAATGTATTAAAATACTTTCACAATTATGGTTTCATCTATTAATAACTAGACCTTTTTTTTTTTCAAGTGAAATTCAACTAAACATACCATATATATATATATATGTACAAAACAAAATAGCCTTCCAACTGTTCACTTCAAAAATCAACTTTCTTTAATGTCAAAGGATGCTTTCAAGAGATTGATGGTGTCAGATTCAAAACATTTTTTCATCAAAGTCTTTTTTACTCTTCAATCCATTTTTTTTTCATAAAAGATAACCTCTGCATTGTCAAATAATATTGTATGGCCTGTATTTAGTTCATGAAGATGTAAATTTAAAACCAGTCAATTGTTTGCAACTCTATTTCTGGGATAGTTTATAAGATTCATTGCAGTTATCATAAAATTTATATAGGTCAGAGTAAATTAAGTCTTAATGAAAGAGTTAAAGGTCATAAGAATAGAATTAAAAGTAGATATCATAGTTCAGCTTTGTATAATCAAACTGAATACAAGTTGTAAATTATTATTTGACAATGCAAAGGTTATCTTTTATATAAAAAAAATTGAATTTAAAAGAACAGTAAAAGAAACTTTGATGATAAAATTGCTTGAATCTGAGGCCATCAATCTCATGAAAACATCCTTTGATACTAATGGAAGTTGTTTTTTGAAGCGAATGATGGATGGATATTTTATTTTGTATATATAAGATGAATGTTTAGTTAAATTTTACTGGAAAAGATTTATTTGTTTTTAGATGAAACCATGGTTATGGAAGAGTTATAGTAAAATTTTAATTTTTTTTGGTTAGTATTGTAATGTTATATGATTTTATATTTTGATTTTTATAATAAAGCTATTATTTACAATAATAAATAATACGTAAATATTTAATTTATATAGCGTGATGTTTTTTATAAATTATAATAATAACTGTAATGAACACTCTTCTTTCCAAACACAAGATAAAGTCTTTTTTAAAGATAGAATGGATTCACTCTATCCATTTCACCTAAACTATATGTATAGGGCAATCAAATAATTAATTAAATCTTTACGCTCTCAGTTTCAAATGCTTCAGATTTGCCTATACATATAGTTTGTGTGAAAAGGATAGAGTAGATCCATTTTATCTTTTAAAAAGACTTTATCTTATGTTTGAAAAGAAGAGTAATCATTATAATTAGCATTCGATCTGTAAAGCACATATTATAATAATAAATAATGTATGATTCATACATGCAAGATAAGTTGTGACAGAATAAAGATCTTTATCTAAATCTACTTTATCTTGTTTTCATATATTAAATTGCTGATATGTTTATGTTTATTTTGAAACCTGTATATAATTAATCAGTATGTAACTTTGGACTTTGGTATGAATACAGTATTATAAATACAATCTGAAAAATAATAATATGACAATATCATCGAATAAATTATGGTAAAATAATATACATTTATTTGATTCCGTTTGTATAATATATCCATTAAAAAGTAGAAAAATAATGTTACTATTTGTTCTCACTAAGAAATAAATAGTTGTCAGGCATTGGTGGTCGGAGGTCAGCGACAGCTGCTTTGGCTTCCCGGCTGGTGCTATGACACATGGGGGAAAAAATAAATAAATAAATAGTTTTATAAAATTGAAAGGGGGGGGGGTAAGGTGATATTATTTATTTATTTTTTAAACATAATTTAGGTAAGCTTAAAAAATAAAATTGAAATCAAGATATAAAATTTGGTTAAAAGTGTAATCAAATTTTGTCAATATGCTAAACAAATATCTAAAATGCATAAATAATTTCTTTAAATCTGTAATTACTTTAACATAAATAAGTTTGTAAATGAGAAGAAAAAAAAATCCTATTGAAAAACAAGATGATGTAAAGATAAAAATATTAACAGAAAGTAAACAAATTCAAACTCAAGATAGTTTGGCTTGAAAATAATAAAGATAATGACAATAATAGATAGATAAATGACAAAAGATTTTATCCATACTCCGTATTTTTAGACTTCATTAGACTATTCAATATAAATCTCATTATCACCTAAAAAGAAACAGACAGATGCTGAAATCTCCTGGAAAGAAAAATAGATGCTATTATTAAAAAAAGAACCTTAAAAATAGTTACTGGAGACTATTATTGTAACTATTACTGAATGTTATAAGTCATATTATATTGTAGCATATAAAAATGAGTTTCATCTCTGTTACCAATGACTTCATCAAGAATCAAGACTAGATATAACTGCTCTTTGGGTTGTGAATCTCTTTCTACTTAAGCATTACAAAAATCTCCCTGAAGGTCTAAATAAAATACCTGTCTAAAGTTAATGATTGGCTGAAGTTGAACAGGGATTGCTGGATGATAGTGAATGGAGTGGTAGCTGAAGCTAAACTAAATAGCTGAGGGCAGCCTAGCAAAAACTCATGTAAACAAGGATCTACTAATTAAAGAAATGAAGTCAATAGGACTTATCTTATTAAATATTGTCCAGGAAATTTGCAAGAAAAAAAGTAAGTAATTTAAAATACATATGCAATCATTAAAACCAGTCAACACTTGAACAATCTCTATATCAATAACAATCAACAATCTCAACCTGTTGTCAAGGCAACTTTCTTTTAACAATGGAATTCCACTCTTATTTATGATCCAATATATTTATGTAGACCCTACAGATTACACTTTTATTGTTAAAAAGTCCTGACAACTGTTTGAGATTTTTGATTGCTATTAATATTGAGAATGTCTAAATGTTGACTAGTTTTAATGATTACTTATAAACCTATTAAACCTCGAGGATTATTACATATATGCATATATATTTTGCAAAAAAAAAAAAAAGAGAAAATTCTTTGTAACTTTATATATTTAGTAAAAGATTTTATTATAAAAGGCCAAATATCTAATTGCATCATGTCAATAATTTTAAATTGCATATTTTTAATTTTTAATAGTGATTATTTTGATTCCAGTTATAAATTTTATATTATAGTGAATTAACAACCTTTATTTAATGTATGAAATTGATCTGTATTAAACATATATATCAAAAGCAATCTAATGTAAAATTTAGAGTATTAACTTTCTTTTAATAAGATTTGAAGATATGGTTATGCAAGTAAGCACAGACCGATTATGTTTTATAGATATATCTACATGTGTGTTTATATCTTCAATAATATATATCTTCAATAATACATATATTTGTATTACTTGTAATTGCATAGTTTATATCTATTCTTTATTCTTAGAATATTCTTGTTCTGTCCAAACATTATACATTAACGTGATTACATGATCTGTGATTTGGTTTTATATTCTGAGAACTGATTTAAGCAATAAGGAATGCAAATAGAAATTATAATGAGGTAACTTTAAACTTTTTTACTTATTATTTTGCAGTTCAATTCAGAGCATAGTTTTCTACAAAGGAAAGATTAACAATATTATTAATTAATAGCAGCAGCTAAACACTGCTTTTGACTGGGCAGGTTGTATTCATAGCAGTAGATAAAGTCAAATGACTTTATCTAGTGAATTATAATAAGGTAAGATTTCATCTCAAAATGAAATTGATCTGTCTAAAAATTTAGAACATAGCACTAGTAATTTATACATTGTACTGGTCAAAACATGTTTATCCATCTAACATGAGCTGGAACTCAAAACTATTTCAAACCCAGTCAAGCCCGAGATTTAGGTCAGAGGCCAGCCTGCATTCGAACCCACTACTAAGCCCCAGAACTAACACCTAATGAATAACATAATAGTGATGGCACATGAGAATTAATTTTAATCTGACCCACTAGCAAAGCGGAAAAGACAATGAGACATCTATAACTATGACTTAACTAACATATACACACGCATAACTGTATGTGTGGAAGTGGAGGAAAAGAAATTCGAACCCATAGATTTTCTTCTCAAGCCTTGTCCGGAGGATAGTTGAAACTACCCAGGACCATTTATGTTGTATAAAAAGGCCTCTAGTGGTGATACCCCCCCTTCTTGGGAAGTGTTTAGAGAAAAGTGGATAGGCATGGCGTGGCCCAGACTTTTGCTGGTATAACCGACATGAGAGGCCCTTTATTTATGAAGAAGTGAATATGCATAGTGTGTGCCAAACTTACGGAATCACCGCCAGAGGCATTTTATATGGAATAAGTGGATATAACAAGAAATCTATGGGCTCGATCTTGTCGTATCCCCCAGATTAGATTAGAAGCATGTAATATATATATAATTCACGAAGATAGGCCGAATGCCAGTAACGCAGTATGGATAAATGTTACTAACGACATTGAATAAGATTTACTGCTTTAAAATAAATGACCTAGTTTGAATACTATAATTTAGACAAATAATACATTATGCAGTTATAAATATATATAGAGAGATTTCCCTAAATAAAATATACGTTAAGATTTTATTTAGTAAAAGAAACATTAAGATTTACCCCCATCCCTTTTCTGCTATTTTAATAAATCAATCCCACCTTCATTGATTTTATAATAACTGGAATATTTAAATACTGTATTTGATATTTTAAGAGTATATAAAAATAAAATTAGCAGTTATAGAAAAAAAAACTAATCGATCACCTTTTCAGAATTGAATAACATTTATGAAATAAATAAGGTTTCAAAGCATTAATTAGCTTGAGTTCTGGATTCACCCTGGGTAGAAAATCCAGAGTTAAACAAATAAATTGTTATACTAAAAGTGAACCTAAAATGTTGATTCGTAAAAAAAAAACAATCTGGCGAACGTATTAATTAATAATGCGTTATGTTTTAAATAGGGACATTAATAACCTTGCTTCATGAAGGTTTATTTAAAAAAAATGACAAAAGATCTTTATAAATTAAGCTCACCAGTTTGCTTTAGGTTGGCATATTAATAAGAAAAGCATATATATATAATCAAGTAATAAATAAATGACCGCACCAAGGTTAAGAGAGTTGAGCATATGAGAGAAAATTAAATATATAGAAATCATTTACTTAAGAGCAAATTACATATTAAAACAAAACAAAGTTAAATCACATCTTAGAAGAAATCTTGATAGATGAATTAGGCTAGATTTAGTTTCAATGGTGGCAGTTTGAAATAATTATACATTTCACAATGTTAAGAGTTCATATTAAAAAATCCAGCTCGTGCATGGCAGTTCTTAGGTGACAGTGAACTTCTATTATCCCTTCCAAAATTCTCTATCAGGCCTTTACTTTATTCTATGGGAGCATGATATAACGGCAGTGGCAGATGATAACCCAACAAGGCCGAGAAGGGTGGTGGATTTACTACTATATTATATGTTACATATTATATGTTTACCATACATTTCTCTCAATAGTAGCTAATCTGTTCTCTCAATAGTAGCTAATCTGTTCTCTCAATAGTAGCTAATCTGTTCTCTGAATAGTGGCTGATTCCCTGGTGATTTTCTATCAGGCCTTTTTATACTCCTGCCCAGGTATTTTAAGAATGCTTCTAATTACATAGTTCATTGTTTTTGAAAGATGCAACTGTTAGATAACGTCCAAAAATAAATTCAAATCTATTTTCAGATTAGAAATAAATTTGACAAAATGTTTATAACAAAAGACAATATTTAATCTTAATCCCATTTTAAGTAAAAACTTTAATTAAAAATACCTTCCCCAGATTAAAACAATAGTGTTTCCAACCCTTTAATTATTTTTAGACAATTTATAATTGCATCTTCCATTTTGGTTTTAAAAAGAAAAGTATAGTTTAATAGGAAAAAAAAGTACTTTGAAAGAAAAAGTTTAAAGAATGACATATAATAAAATATTTAAAAATCAATACTGTTAGTAAGTTTTTGCTCCTATATATATATATATTTGAGCCCACCTATAATACTTTAATAAAAAAATAACTAATAATTAATAAAAAAGAATTAATAATAATTTTAAAAATGTTATTGAAAGTTAAAATTTATACATTTTTTAGGTGCACATCTCAGATATATACATAAAATATATATACACGACAAAAGGAACAGGATGGGACAGAGGGTTTGAACATAGGTTAGTAGGTGGAAACATGAAGTTCAATCTTAAGCTAAGATTGACAGCTTCAACATATACAAATAAAACAAATTCCATTTATCAACCCTTCTTTTTCCATGTATTATTTTTTTACGGACTTGCAAAGATCTTTTTTACATGCTTTGAAACCCTTGTATGGGATATGGATGGTTGAATCTAAATTGCTATACTATTATAATATATATATATATATATATACACACATATATATATATAAGGTTGTATAAGGTCCATTTTCAATATATTAAACATTAGCTCATGAATTTGTTTTCAATATAAATAAACTTTTTTTGTACATAAAACATCATCTATAAAGTAAAAAAAAAAGCATAAATATATACTAAAATAATGATCAAAATAAAAACTATGGTACTTGAAAAAAAAAAGTGAGAAAAATTCAAACTGATAGAACTATACTGAAAATAATATCTCTAATGATTTGATTTTCAAAATAACATAAAATTAAGAATTTCTAAAGCAAGACTATAACTATAAGCATATTTAATCTGGAGATTGTTTTTACACACATGCAACTGAATACTGCAAGAAATACATTTAATTACCAAAGGATAGCTATAATCTTTATAACTCTATTCTTCACTTATGTATATTCGTTACATTTTTAATTAATGTTTCAGCAAGACTAAAATAAAGATGGTTCTCTTTTAAAAAAAATTTTCCAATTCATTTTCAAATAATTTATGCGATTTATTTTCAGTAGCTCAACTACTTGTCTTAGATTATATATATATTGAATAATGCTAAAGACATATAAAAAATTGTGGTCAGAGTCTACTGATGAATGCTGACTCAGCACAAAATATGCATCTTGGGAGTGATGCATATTTTTCACATATCTTTGATCATGTTTGTCATTATACTCCTTCACAAAATATTGATGTGATATGATGGAATGCACTGTGACTTCTTATACGAAGTCAGAAATCTCTCAGAAACTATGCCCAGAGAAACCTGTTAGCCACTTTGACTTCCCTTTCCATTCCCAACCCCCATGTTTTTCTATGTTCTTTTCTATCCTGCTCTATCCCATTTCCACAACATAATCTTTGTCAACTCCATATCCTTTATATCTAACACCCCTTTATCTTTTCCCAAACCCAGCATAAATACCAATAAGCCACTTTCTGTCTAATCACTTTGTTCATATTTATTCTTCCACAACTTCATTATTTGTACTGTTTTTCCTTTCAGACATTTACATTCAATTAACAGATGCCTAATATTTTGTATACTTTCCTTACACAACTTGCAGACTAAATCACCCATATTTTTCTATTTATGTGTATATTCCCTTGTTGCTAAAGATCCCGTTTGAGCCTTAAACAGTAAACTATTTTCCTTGCTGTTATCATAAATTAACTCACACCCAATATTCTGTTTGCATCTATAAATATTTAAACTCTTTTTACTCTCCATACTAGCTCTCCAACTCCCTATTTATTGATGCATCTATTCTTCTATCCCACTCCTTAACATTATAACACTCAACAATTCTCTTAGCACAATCATCCCACCTTTTGTATAAGTATACTGGGGCTAAATTATTTACCTAAATCTTCTGCATATCGCATTACCTTTTGCACCCATCTAAAGTGAATAGAAACCAGACCCTACTTTGTGTGAGAATGATGTACTAAACATTAAACTATATAAATATTATTCATTAACTAGACTTTGATTACTTCTAAAATTACAGATACATATATATAAGAAAAATAAATGATTAAAAAAACATATTGCAATTATATATGTAAAAATAGCAATTATATAAATTGATTTTTTTGCATATTTAATATTTTTAAAAAAGAAACAAATAATTTATATGATCATTGCTTTAATATTTTTAATTTTACAAACAGTAAAAACAAAGATAAAGTGTATTGTTCTGTCTTCATTAAATAAATATCTTTATTGTCTATGCATTAAAATAAATACATTTGATTTTTGTTTAAAAAAAAATACAATTTATTCGCTATTAATATATATATACACACAAGTGTAGAACAAAATTATTCACTGTTTATTGAAGTTTTGTAAGACACTTTGGTATCAAAAATATCTTTTTAAATTAGTATTTAAAAATAAAATCAAAGGTAATGAAGGTGTAGCCTCTGCCATATTGTGCTTTTCTTAATCATTGCCTGACTATTAATTAAAAACTGATGAAGACTTTAAGATTAGGTTGCACACTTTTTGCTTTTCATCATTATTCTAATAGATTTAACCAATTAAAATTCAATGCTATTTCATGAAATTAAGTTCAAAACTATTATGAATATGCAACAAATAAAATATCACATTACTATAAATGGTCAAAATAAGAGTCATAGATCACATGACCCAATTCTCTTAAGCTTGTGAGATATTTTAATTGCTTTCTCTGGTTAAACATTTATCACAAAGCTTGTTGAACACTTGGCAAATGCTCATTGTTTATCACATTACTATGTCTTTCAAAAGACATTAATCAGGAATTATGAAAGTATAACCAAGAGTGCCATCTGGTTTCTGTTAATTACTCAATGCAACAATAAATGGCTCTGGAGAAAGGAAGAGAGAAGTGTTCTTGAATAAATATGCAATATTGAGTTAATATACATAATCTGCTATAAATGCTCATATAATAGCAATTTCTTTTACATTCACAATTATAATGATAAATTTATTTAGCACACATTGATTACGTAAGTAATATTTACTAAGGCAATAAACCTTTAAGCATGTGCGCTTGAAAATGCGAAGGTAGGGACCTCTTTTCTTCCAACGGGTAAGCTTGTGGTTAAGACCTGTAGAGGTCCATACCTTTGCATTTTCAAGC
Organism: Epiperipatus broadwayi; assembly: GCA_028023455.1. Lineage (NCBI taxonomy): Eukaryota > Metazoa > Onychophora > Udeonychophora > Euonychophora > Peripatidae > Epiperipatus > Epiperipatus broadwayi. The sequence goes on from JAQFVV010000120.1 coordinate 2,325,465, forward strand.
ACACATGCTTAAAGGTTTATTGCCTTAGTAAATATTAATTATAATGGTAATAAAATTCTAAAGATACTATTATTTAAGTCACCGTATTTTAGTTCAAAATTTTAGTCACAATAGCCCCTATAAGTTATTTTAATTAGCTTTGGGTCACAGTTTTTTTACAACACATGTTAAAGTCTTTAACTCATGTCTTTTATTAAAAGAGATTTAAAAATGCTATCTTACAAGGAATAAAATCTTTGTTTTTATGATCTTTTGAATCTAATATTGGAGCATGGGCATTGATAAAATAAGAAAGATATCTTTAATATTTTTAAAATGTAATTTTATAGCTTTTCATTGGTAGATGCAGAAATTCAAAGAATAATATATAAAATATTAGATCTTATAATAAATCCATCTCTAACCAGTCTATTTTCTTTTCATCTTCCTTTCATTTATACCCTCAAAATGTAAAATAAATTACATTACTAGCATATGTTTAGCACAGCAAGTATCTATATTTAGAAAAAGTTAAAACATTATTTCTAATACTACTATTTCAATTCTTTCTACCACTTAAATGAGCAAATGACTGATCTTTATAATCTATTCAGATTTTGTAAGATATGCCATCTTTTTAAGGTACTCATTTATTTAAGAAATGAATGATACTTAAATACAACCACCTTCAAAGTAAAGCTTCTGTTTCAAATCTAATTTAAAACTGATTTATTGATTTTTACTATACCATACAAGATCACAACAAAATTTCCCAGTTTGCTTTTCAATGTACCAGTCAGATGATGTATGTTAGTTTAACCCAGTTTGAATACTAGGCGAAAGTACCTTGAAGCCACCCATACATGAGATATTAAATCAAGAATACTATGACCTCTGCCCTATTCACCTATTCTTGAGTCTAATTACGAACTAACAACATTATCTGAGACATGCATACTTTTTTCTTACCGGGCCCAGGCTTAGCATCAGAGAGAGACATGGACGGGGACACTTATGGGACTAACGAAGTTAAATGTGCATAAAAAACATACTATGGATGTGTTTGTACGTGCCTGGATCATTTGATACGTAAAATAAAATAAAAGCAATTGAAAGAAAATTAGAAAACTCAAGCTTTTTAGATTTAAATAATATATTTTAATTAATGACATTTGAAAATATTAGGAATGTTTTAACTACCTTTGCTATTCCCCAGTTGATTATATAATAAATAAGTTGACAATAAGGTGGAGTAATGACATAATATTGTGCGGTTTAAATCTTTTCTTCCCAACTTAAATAAAATTTATTAACTCGAATCTCCTCAATAAAGCACAATAAAAAAATCTTTCGCAAAGCATTTTCTAATTGCTTTGTGCTGAAAACAGTTTAAAATTATTTAAGACATCTATAGCTAAATAAGATATAAGTATGGGGCTAATGGCAGACAAAAGAGGCGTTATCGAGGAGATCAAGTTGGCAAACAAAGGAAACTTACTCGTATTTAATTTACAAACATAATTGAAATTGGAAAGATATTTTAAATGAAAAATTAACTTTTAAGTTACACCACAATGGAATACAAAATATTTATAACATGTTAGCAAAAAGAAATAACGAAGGAAAAAAGGTTCAAATATAAATAGAAATAGATGATCACACAATATATATCTATACATCTAAGGTTAATCTAATAGAAATAGTTATGTTATAAAATATAATGAAATCAAACAATTAGGAAATATAATTCAATACTGCAATTAAACAAGGTATGATTAAAAAGGGTAGAATAATAAATAGTTCATGAGTAGAGATATGGTTACCATCCTGGTTCCTTGATCCTGTTCCCGTGATGTCAGTGGCTTGATCCGTCCATAGAGTGGTATTTGTCCAGGCAAGGAAAAATGGAAACATGCAGCATTTTTTTCACGAACAGTCCCACAGACATGGCCCAGAGTTCAGGTTTAGATAGGTTGGATACTATGGCATTTTGATGGTTTTAGGACCCTGGTGGCAGACAAAACTATTTGCCTAACTGCCAATCATGATCGTGTCCATCAAAATATTATGACTTCTAACTTGTTGCATGTTAAAAACTTCTCCATGATTTCGAGGATGACAGTTGAATAACTTTTTGAGCAAAATCTGAATGAGAAGAAAAATCTGAAAGGATCACAGCACAGGATCCGCCGAGCTAATCAATAACCAATCCTACTAATAAAAAATCGTCAGCATGATAACGAATGAATCAAAATAAATCAACCAAAATGAATGATTGAATCAAAAGGAATCTGAATCTGAATATCTCTGAATGAATTCTCTATGAATTCTCAATGAACATAAAGAATCTCTGCTCTATCGAAAAGAGAAGTCTGCAAAGCATGAAAGCAAAGGAATGAAGCAGAACAGCTAGAAGAAAAAGAACCTAGTCTTTTGTTCTCTCCCCTACTTATACCCTTTTGTCAGCTACCCTTCTATTGTTTTGCATATGATTTTAGATCTTGATAACCCCCCCCCACGCTCCTTTGTTTCAAGGTAACATTTTCTAAAAATAACTTTTACTTTTTTATTCTAAATTTCTTTCTTTAAACTTTGAATTTTTATTAATTAAAAAAGGCCATCTTTAATTTGCCTTGAATGGGCTAACTAATTAAAAACATACATTCCTTTAGAAAATGTTGGCAGGCTTATCTCAAAATAAAATCATATGCCATATTTTAACAAGATTTAAAAAGAAAAATATATTCTTATTTCTTTTAATAAAATAAGCATTTTATTTCAGCAGAATTTTGCATTAACTCATATATATATATATATGCTTGACGTATATATATATGTTTGATTAATAGGTTTTACAAGTAATTTTTTTAACAGCAATTTAATCTTGGAATGGAATTTATTTAAAACGAAATATTTAAATGCAAATACAAATTTAATAAACGTAATTAATTTTAGCTTTAATGCAAAACCCTGCTGATATTGGGCTATAAACTTAATTCAGGTCTACAATACTAATTAAGTTTATAGGAGGCTGTGAAGCATGGATCGGACTTCCGGATCCATTGCTTCATTTCCCAATAGTTAGTGAGAAAAAAAAATGTTAAAAAAAATGCAGTTGCTTCAGGTCAGAGATAAAAATTTTGTGCCAGGTGAGTTCAAGCCTACTCTTTATTTGCTGTAATACTTAATTTGTTACTAACTACGATCTTTCTTTTCTTAATCATATAACTAGGGTCAGGTCAGTGTTGTTTCTAGTCTACTAAGGTATGTATCTATTTTAATGTCTGTATTTTCCAGGGTCCGGTGGTATGTACTGCCTTGTACTTTTTGACTGGTTCATGACCATATCATTTTGGTTTTCTTCTAAGTTTCCATAGTCAATGTCTGTTAATATACAAATCTTGCCTTGAATATCTTGCATTTGAGTGCTTATCAATATTTTCCTTATCCAGGGTAGCATGTTGTGCCTAATCATCCTTCCTATCTGCATTTGTGGATAATTGAATGCACTTAGCGCTTTTATTCGATTTACCTGCCTAACGAAAAACTGAGCATAAGTCTATTGATGGTTAGCTGGGTATCTTTCATGCATAATGGAATACATTAGATCTTCCTGTCACTCTGCACTCCAATACATAGATGTCACTGCATTCTCATATTCCATAAATGTTAGTGGTTATTCAGACAGAGTATTCCACCATTCTCTGGCAGATTCTTTTACATGATGACTGGAGATCACCACTTTTTCATGCTCCGTCATATTCTGGAATTGGAAAAACATTTTGAGACTGTCTAGGTAGTGTCTAGAGCTTCCACCCAGTTCCCCTCTAAAACATTGTATGTGGACAAACTTTGCCACAGGAGATGTTACTGGATTAATTATTATTGGCATAAGGATTTGGTTGCCTTGTTGCATCTGGATTGGGTTCAGCAGTTGACGATTGTTCATTTTCTTTTTATATTCATTCATCTGTCCATTTTCTTCTCCATCCTGGATTTCATGCTTGACTGACACATCCAAGCTGTGAATATCCTTTCCCAATTCATTATCCATCAATGATTTAAGCTGAGTATCATCTTGTTCCTGTTGATCTTGCCATTTTAACTGAGTATCATCATCTGGCAATGCTTTTGTTCTACTAGTATGTTGTTGATGGAGTCCCATGTTTTCCTCCAAATGGTTCAATCTTTGCGATGTCATTCCCATGAATTCTTGGAACATGGTCATCATCATTTTTCTTTCATCTCTCACTTCTTTGATGAGATCTTCCAAATTATATTTTTGGTCACTATGAGTACATGTTGCCATATTTGGAAGGTTGAGAACTACCTCCTCGTCACTGTCATAATCTTCGTCTTTCTTCTGTTGTTCCATTTTTGCCTAATATTGGCTGTTTTGTTATACAACAATCACACCTTATTTCTAAAATGTATTTTAGTCTTTTATAAGCAATCAAGATAAGTATATTTTATCATATGTGTCTAGGAGCTATATCCTTCTGTATATCCTTATACTAGTTATTAACAAAAAAATTTATTTCTTTCTAAAATAAATCAGTATTCTAAGTTCTTTATTTTATGTAACTATCTGTTTTATTTGTATGTTTTTAGAAATCAACTTTGCCTACCTCACGAGGTCTATCTTAAACAAATGCCTAAATGTATCAGTTTGTACATGAAAAAAAATATAAAATCCTGCTGTGTCTGTTTTTAATATTTATACTACATATGATTATCCTCACTTTATTTTATTTTTTTATATTTCCTTTAAATGTCACTTCTATGTTGTCACAATATATAATTAAAATAATACACTTACAGTGACCTGGCTTTCTCTGACACCTGTAACAACTAAAAAATGCATTTACATTAATATACAAGTATATATATATATCAAAAGGAATATGTGAGCAAAAATATACATATGTCATGTTTAAAAATGATTTTGGCTCACTACGCATACATTGTTATTTTGATCATCTACCTCCTATGGTTTGTTTATTTCTAATCCGATATGAGAGATTGCACTTGCTGACAAATTTATTTGATAGAGGGCGCCAGGCAACAAAGCAATGGCCATATCAAATATACATTTTAATGGATAATGATCCAAGCACACATTGTTAAGGATTTATAAAGTTTACTGCAATTAAAATTTATTTTGATTTTCACTTCAGTTTCAAAAAAAAATCTCTGCATGAATAAGTACATGCTATTTTAAATGACAATATTAATTAAGTCTAAGATGTATACAACTCAGTAAGGTAACATGTCTGACCTGGGTTCGAAACCACACTACCGTTTTGGTCATGACACAAAAAAAATCAATTTAAACAGCCGAAAGTACGATTAACAAAACAAAATATATAATACAAAAAACAATTAAAATAAAATCCCATGAAAACCGCCACTCCAAATTATGAACCTGGGATCGAAACCAACTACCATTTTGGTCACAACCCGAAATAGATTAACAATTATCAAGCAATTTTTCAGAATCACGCATTGAGATCAAAAATTGTTAAAAAACATTTATATAAACAGGGGTTTTACCGATCTATAAACAAAATGTATACCATATACACCCATATATATGAATATGTACATCATTAAATAAGCATATATATGACTACATATAAATATACAAACAGATATACCTATACAAACATTTCATTTATTATCATGTGATATTATTAGAGTGATTCGTCATATTGCAGACCACATACTCCTATTATTTCAGGCTAGTAAACACTGGTCCCAAATATAACATGGAAACAATGATTGCAGATGTAGACCTATTATTTCAGGCTACTCAGAAATCTAGAACTCTGAAATGTAAGGGGTCTTCACCTAACAGTTACTAAGGGGGTCTTCATCAAAAACGGTTACTAAAAAACAAGGGCTTCACCTAATGGTTACTCAAAGGGTCTTCACCTAATGGTTACTCAATAAATGATTCAATAGCATAATCCGAACTGAGAAAAAAAATCTTAACTAAAGGTGGCTGACATATATGTTATACAAAATATATCTTATATATATATATTTATTAAAACGAACATACACATTTACTATTTCACAAGTTGAAAATTAAATTTGAATTTTATTAACAAAACTTATACTTATATATTATTTGCTAGGAAATGTAACTGCAAAATATTTAAAAGTGAAAAAAAAATTTGCATGATTAAAATTATTCATTATATATAAAAATGAAATGCAGAGAAAGTGAAAAAATATTTGCTGACATCATACGTTGACACATGTTAATTTGAACTTATCAAACCTTAGATCTACGAAAAAATTTCTATTAACGGAAAAAATGTTATCTATTAGATCTTTACAAGAATTTACACAAACGGAAAAAAAATTCTATTATCTATTTGTACTTTTTACTAAAATATTAACACTGCCGTATATATGCCATATTTCGAAAAACATTATTATATCAAAACTTCTCATGTTTAAGCAATACTAAAATAACATAAAGTACAAAAGCTATTTTAAGGGTGGGCAGGTGTGTATGTATTTGACACATCTGCCGCATCAAAGCTATATGCTTTATACGACAAAAAACAATATGGCCACTGGTCATGTCAAAACTCTACTAATTAGGAAAAATTTTTTTGCTATAACTCTGAAATTTTATTCTCATTATATATTCAGAAAAAAAAAACTAATGTAGTGTCAACTTTTTAAATATAAAATATTCATTTCAATAGATTTAAAACTTGGAAAATTTTTTTTATCTTATGACACATTTAACTTTTTTAATTAATCCAACAAAAATGACATTTGACTTACATTAGGAAACAAAACTTGGAAAAATTATACATATATTTTTATATAAATATATTAAACTAAAACAAACTTCTCAGGGTACTAATTTTTTTTTTTAAAAAATGACCTTCTTCCCATGGCGACAAACTCGAGAAAATTTTTTTTTACATCTATATATACCTATACTTCCAAAAAAAAAAGAAATTCAGCCATGTTGTTGGCATCAGAATCTGAGAAAAAACAAACTACTAATTAGAAAAAAAAAGAAATTTGGCCCACGTTGTTGGCATCAGAATCCGAGGGAAAAAAATCTACTGTACCAGTCAGATGATGTATGTTAGTTTAACCCAGTTTGAATACTAGGCGAAAGTACCTCGAGGCCATCCATACGCGAGATATTAAATCAAGAATACTATGACCTCTGCCTTATTCACCTATTCTCGAGTCTAATTACAAACCAACAACATTATCTGAGACATGCATAAATTTTTCTTACCGGACCCAGGCTTAGCATCAGAGAGAGACATGGACGGGGACACTTATGGGACTAATGAAGTTAAATGTGCATAAAAACATAGGTTGTTTTACAATAGCATGTTGAAACCGCCAGAGGGCGGGCTCGGTTTGTAAACAAAGATAAATATAATATTGCCAGGGACGGGTTTCTTTTTTTTTTTTTTTGTTGGCTTTGGTTTTTTTTTTTTGTTTATCACATTTATAAAAGTAATATCAAATCAAATTTTTTTTAAACACGATCAAAACAAAAAAAATAAACAAATGCATAAACAAAAAAATTACAAATAAATGAATTTACAAAAAAAAGTACTTAATTTTTTTTGCTTTTGATTCTTTTCATTATTTATATTTTCAAAGGGGACGGAGTTTTTTTTTTTTTTTTTACCGTCTACGTATTTTTTTTTGGTTGTTGTTGTTTATCACATTTAAAATAAAAGTACGGCAGCTATCAAATCTATTTTGGCTACCCCGAACAAAAAAAAAAAAACAAAAAAAAAAAAAGGATCGATTAAAAATTATTTTTAAAAAGTAGTTAACCGATTTTTTGTTTGTTTTGATTCTTATCATTAAACCCTTTTCTATTTTCGGTTCAGTATTGTACGACAAACAAAAAATCAGCCGATTCAACTACTTCTTTTTTTTTTCCGGTTTGTTTTGTTTTTATTTTGATAAATTATAAATAAATCTATTGTTCATTTAACGGTAACATTTACAAGCCAAAGTCCATCTTTGGGAGAGGGGGGAAGGGTGTTTGCAATTGCTAACAGAATGGACCATTTACAACCCAAAGATTGACCAAGTTTTGACGGTAATTCCCCCTCAAAAAACATCAATCTATATGGCAATTAAAAGTAACTTTTTGGGCTCTTCAGGCAAAAAAAAACAAAAAAAAAACACAGCAGGTATGCAGCTGCAAGGTATTTTGTTTGATAAACCGCCGGTTCCAGCAGTCAGAGAAGAATCCTTGTTCTTTCTTTGACATTCAGCAAAACAAGTTGTCCTATTTCAGCTATTTGATTAATCAGCTCGCAGTTGTTGTCGCACGAAACGGGACTTAGAGCGTGATTTGATGGGAATCGCACTTTTGACTACACTTGGTCCATTTTTTCAGCAGGAAATGGGAGCTAGGGAAGCATGAGACTCTGCTGATAATTGTTAGTAGACCTTCCTAAAACACGCGAGATAGAGGGGGAGGTGGTCTTAATGAATATTAAAATAGTTTCGACAATCAATTCCAGCCACCCTCAGACAATATTTGTAAACAAAAGTGAAATACGATCGCTAGTCCGAAATGTTTAGCCCGAATCTGAGCTGTAAGCTGACATGATAGCTTCTGTGGCAATATTGGCTAAATGTCATGTTTCTGTGCATTAGTATAGAAATAAACACAGTCAGCTGGTACCCTCCCCTGTATCAACAGACTATTTTTAGGCTTACGCATTAGAAATAGAACGTTTGATTGCGGCGGAGGCCACCTAAACGGCATATTTCTGTGTGCTCGCATAGAAATAATGCCCTCTGGTGGTTTCAACATGCTATTGTAAAACAAACAAAACATATACTATGGAATATGTCTTTGTGCATGCCTGGATCATTTGATATGTAAAAAAAAAGATTAAGCTAATAAGCAATTGAAAGAAAATTAGAAAACTAAGCTTTTAGATTTAAATAACATATCTTAATAAATGACATTTGAAAATATTAGGAATGTTTTAACTACCTTCGCTATTCCCTGATTGATTATATAATAAATAAGTTGACAATAAGGTGGAGTAATGACATAATATTGTGCGGTTTAAATCTTTTCTTCCCAACTGAAATAAAATTTGTTAACTCGAATCTCCTCGATAAAGCACAATAAAAAAATCTTTCGCAAAGCATTTTCTAATTGCTTTGTGCTGAAAACAGTTTAAAATTATTTAAGATGTGTATAGCTAAATAAGATATACATATGGGGCTAATGGCAGACAAAAGAGGCGTTATTGAGGAGATCAAGTTGGCAAACAAAGGAAACTTCCTCGTATTTAATTTACAAATATAATTGAAATTGGAAAGATATTTTAAATAAAAAATTAACTTTTAACTTACACTGCAATGGAATACGAAATATTTATAACATGTTAGCAAAGAAGAATAACGAAGGAAAAAAAGGTTCAAATATAAATAGAAATAGATAATCACACAATAAATATCTATACATCTAAGGTTACTCTAATAGAAATAGTTACGTTATAAAATATAATGAAATCAAACAATTAGGAAATATAATTCAATACTGCAATTAAACAAGGTATGATTAAAAAGGGTAGAATAATAAATAGTTCATGAGGAGAGATATGGTTACCATCCTGGTTCCTTGGTCCTGTTCCCATGATGTCGGTGGCTTGATCTGTCCGTAGAGCGGTATTTGTCCGGACAAGGAAAAATGGAAACATGCAGCATTTTTACACGAACAGTCTCACAGACATGGTCCAGAGTTCAGATTTAGATAGGTTGGATACTATGACATTTTAATGGTTTTAGGATCCCGGTGGCAGACAAAGCTATTTGCCTAACCACCAATCATGATCGTGTCCATCAAAATACTATGACTTCTAACTTGTCGCATGTTAAAAACTTCTCCGTGATTTCGAGCTTGACAGTTGAATAATTTTTTGAGCAAAATCTGAAAGGATCACAGCAGAGGATCTGCTGAGCTAATCAATAACTAATCCTACTAGAGAGGGTATGAGCACAGACTTTTACCTGACCCACCACTCTCCACACTATCTCATAACACTGATACACCTGAATGCCCATATGTCGAAAAGATAAACAATCACCAATAAACGTATTTCATGGTGGGTCAGGTAAAAGTCTGTGCTCATACCCTCTCTATTACATATAGACACAGGTGTATATAAGCCCGTGTATTTAAGATATTTCAGATAATCCTACTAATAAAAAATTGTGAGCATGATAACGAATGAATCAAAATAAATCAACCAAAATGAATGATTGAATCAAAAGGAATCTGAATCTGAATATCTCTGAATGAATTCTCTATGAAACATAAAGAATCTCTGCTCTATTGAAAAGAGAAGTCTGCAAAGCATGAAAGCAAAGGAATGAAGCAGAACAGCTAGAAGAAAAAGAACCTAGTCTTTTGTTCTCTCCCCTACTTATACCCTTTTGTCAGCTACCCTTCTATTGTTTTGCATATGATTTTAGATCTTGATAAACCCCCCACGCTCCTTTGTTTCAAGGTAACATTTTCTAAAAATAACTTTTACTTTTTTATTCTAAATTTCTTTCTTTAAACTTTGAATTTTTATTAATTAAAAAGGCCATCTTTAATTTGCCTTGAATGGGCTCACTAATTAAAACATACATTCCTTTAGAAAATGTTGGCAGGCTTATCTCAAAATAAAATCATATGCCATATTTTAACAAAATTTAAAAAGAAAAATATATTCTTATTTCTTTTAACAAAATAACATTTTATTTCAGCAGAATTTTGCATTAACTCATATATATATACGCTTGACGTATATATATATGTTTGATTAATAGGTTTTACAAGTAATTTTTTTAACAGCAATTTAATCTTGGAATGGAATTTATTTAAAACAAAATATTTAAATGCAAATACAAATTTAATAAACATAATTAATTTTAGCTTTAATGCAAAACCCTGCTGATACTGGGCTATAAACTTAATTCAGGTCTATAATATTAATTAAGTTTACAGGAGGCTGTGAAGCAGGGATCGGACTTCCAGATCCATTTCTTCAATATACCTTATAACAATAATTTATTCCCCATCAATACAAATAAATGAATAATGAAGTGAGAATATATATATATATATCAATAAAATTAATAAATATAACAGTAATTAACTATTATATTCAGTCTTTCTTTCAACCCACAGAAGTAATTTCAGTTAATTCCTTAATCTGTCTCAACTGCCATTAAATTCAAAAAACAAAACAGAAGCAAACATCATCAACTCAAATCCCATAAATCCCAAATGTTAATGTTAGCAACTTGTCTATTAATTATATTCATTTTATTTCTATTTATTAAAATTGCCTCCTTAATTGTCCTTTATTATGTTTACTCTCTTCATGAAAAATCTTAGCACTTTCAATATCAAACTCAAATTCATATTTACATGTCCTTCCATGATTCCAGAACGTGTGAATATAAATTTAAGTTTGATATCATTGAAAGTGTTATCTTCATGAAAAGAGAAATAATAATAAAAAAAAATTAAGGAGGCAATTTTAATAAATAGAAATAAAATGAATATAATTAATAGACAAGCTGCTAACATTAAAAATTGGGATTCATGTGATTTGAGTTGATGATGTTTGCTTCTGTTTTGTTTTTTGAATTTAACGGCAATTGTTGAGGGTTAAGGAATTAACCAAAAGTACTTCTGCAGATTAAAAGAAAGCCTAAAAATAATAGTTAATTACCATTATATTTATTAATTTTATTGTTATTATAATAGTTTTTTAATTAATGGACATTTTATTTGTATTATATATATATATAATATTTCATAATAAACACTTTTAGTTATTGTGTTCTAAAGTCAAAAATAATTGTTTTATTCAACCAAAATTTATGTTTTAGATTTATCTTGAAATAAAAGTGTGTAGCATTCAGATAAAATAATTAATTTCTGAATATCTCATGATTTTATTACAAGTTAAATCTAAAATCTCTAAATTTTGTTTGAGAAAAACAAATATTTTTGACTTTTTAGTGCTCAACAAATAGTGTAGAATAGATTGAAGCCTGCCCATTAAAGCTTGAAGACTTGCTATTTTAATATAAACTAAGCACTGATTATATATATATATATATATATATATGGGAGATGATGATTTAGACCAACTTATGAATGCTGGTTCAGCACATAAAATATATATTGGAGATCATTTAGCTTTTTCACATGTGTGTGGTCATGTGTATCAGTTGTATATAATAGAGTAGATGGCTGAAGGGAGTTTGAATCCTCTATATTATATAAAATATTATATCTGTTATATATAGAGCTTGCAAATAAGCTCTTAACAAGCTTTGCAGAATATCCCCAACCCCAGACCGGTTTCTGCTATTGGCTTCCTCAGTGAGGTGCTAGGATATTCAAGCATTAGGTCATGTGAAATATGAGTTAATTTCTTTGTAATATTATATCTATCTATCTATCTATCTATCTATCTATCTATCTATCTATCTATCTATCTATCTATCTATCTATCTATCTATCTATCTATCTATCTATCTATCTATCTATCTATCTATCTATCTATCTATATATATATATATCTATCTATCTATCTATCTATCTATCTATCTATCTATCTATCTATATATATATATACTGTTTTTAACTTTATAGCATCCAAATATTTTCATAATTAATCACATTCATAATAAAAAACTGGCTTTTCAATGCATATTAAAAAATAAGTGTTATTTATAAACATTATATATACAGCATATATTATTTTTTACATTTTACTATCTGGATATTTTTTGTAATTATTCATGTTCAAATTTTTAAAGAGCAGATAAAACCAGTGTCTTTATAATATCTGAAAGAAAATTTGTGCACATTGAAAATCAATTGCAATATTATGTTGTTTATGAAGGATGTATTTTATAAAACAAATTTTTATGATAAAAGAAAACATTTATTCAGTTTTTAGAAAAGTAACTTTTTACAATCAAAAGAAATTAAAATTTATTTTAATTTCTATTTCGATTGACTGTAAAAGTTTTTTAGTGTAAGCTTTTTTTTTTAAAAAAAACCCTCTTGTGAGCATCATGAAAACTTACTGAACTGATACCAATATGTTTAAAATGTGGCCTACCAAATAACTACCAGACAAACCTGAAATATTTCAGTGTCATATTGCATTGTAATCGATTTTTATCATGTGTACAAAATTTCAAGGAAATCAATTTGATAGAAGTATGTTAAAAATCAATTTCAAAATTTAACCTAAATAAACAAACAAATAATTTCTAAGTTTAAAAATTTAGGTCACTCTGACTTGATTTTTTTTGTAAGTTGAAAAAAGCATTGTAAAAAAATAGAAACTTGTGAAAAAAATCTCAATGAAGAGATAGAAAAGATTATTTATATCATAAATACTGTGAACCATTGTTTAGCCAATATCTTATATTACAAAGTAACAGAAATATTTGTTATTTATTAGTAACTATTCACCATCTGAGTTCAAGATATATATAAATAGCAAATGCTTTAACTTACATATAGGTAATTGTGACTTATGCCTAATGTGGCTGCCAGGCAACATTGCAGTACCACCAACAACTGCCAAGAAGCATGAAAGTGTTTGCATTTGATGCATTTTCACCGATTTCTGTTTTTGTAATTCAAAATTTTATAGCGTTTTATTGTTTTTTTTTATTTATTTGTATTTTATAAGGATTTGTTAGATTTATTTTTGCTTAGGCATTTTTAATTTGTCTATTTCAGCCATTTTCGGATAGAAATTTATCATTTGCATGCTTCGTGATGGTTGTTGATGATACTGCAGCATCACCTGGAGGCCACATTGGCGGTTTATGAAGATGGATTCAGACAAAAGAAAACTATATTAAATTTATTTTGTTAATTACTAAATATATATAAATAAATATAGGTAAAATAATTTGATTTGTGAAATATTAGTTACATATAATTTTAAAATATGCTTAAAATGGTAACATCTTGTATGGATTTTAACAGCAAAATAATTCAAAGTAGATTTTATATTACAAAAAAACCTTTCGACTTAAGTAGCTGTAGCTGTGCCCTTTCATTTCATATGCAACATAAAAAAGATTCCATTTATTATACACACCAGATTGTAAGGTTATTCATTTTAATATAATCATTAATATTTGAAAAGATTATCCAAGAAGTTTATTAGTGTTCATTAATGTTTTTGGTCTTACCTTAGAATTATTATTTTTATACAAAGGGAAGAACAATTTGATAAAGCAACAGCTGTGTTTCTATTGATTGAAATTTCAAGTTTCATTTTATTAGAATCTTTTTCTTTTTAGACTGTAAATATTTTTAAAGTTAAAAAAAATGAGGTTACTCCTAATTAAAAATAAGATTGATTATACATAAGAAAATGACTTTGTAATGTATGAGAAAGAATGTTGCAGTTTAGATTTTTTTACTTTCTTAAAAAATAGAAAGTCTATTGATATTTTTGAATACGAAAGGAAGTGCTAAACATAGTTTTTTTTTAAAAAAAAAACAGTATTAAATCATTTAGATTTAAAGCCAAAATACATAGATGAAGTTTAATAAATACTTAATGTAATTGTAATGTTTTATTTTTAGTGCGAATTGTAATATTGTTTTTTATAAAAGTTCATGCAATACTATTAGTTTTAAACCACTAAACATCACATGATCATCTACATTCTAAGATCATCACATGATCATCTAGATCCTAAGATCTAGATGCAGTGTTTTCAGATCCAAGGCTCCTCACTGACAAAGGCCATATGCCAGAAACTAGTCTGGGGATATTGGATGAGTAGGCACTAGATGGGGATTTTATGCACAAGCTTTCTGGCATCCATTGATTACCCTGGCTTGCACTGAGTGGCACTACTGTATGGAGAGTTTTGCCTGTTTTAATAACTATTAGTTTTATATTTACATGGAGAAAGCTTAAAGTTGTACAATGCTACATATTCATAATCAAGCCATTTCTTAGCATAATGAATAAAAGCAAAAAAAAAAACAAAAACACATGAAATCTGTTTTTATATAGTTGTTTCCATCTTTTAAATTATTTAATGGCCATCAATAAGGAAGTGCTTCTTGGCAATCATTACTTTCTATTTTATAGGATATTCCAGCTTTAAATGAAAAGAATTAGAAAAGTGTTTTCAACTTAGAACTATAATTGCCAGCAGAAATGAATGTTATATATTTTCATATTTTTCTCCCACTCAATTGGTTTTTAATAATAAAGTTTTCGGATTTTTAATAAACAAAATATTTATTAATATGAATATTTTTGTAAAAATTATTGCTAATAATTTTACTATCTTATTAATGAAAAAGAAAAGCTAACCCAAGGCTCAGCTCTATATAAGTACACCTGACATCTCTATTACATGTAATGATAATTGTTATATAATATAATTATATGAGTTTAGCTGTAAATTGGTTACTTGAAAGCAAAATCCTAAGCCTAGTTGTGACCTGAAAAAAATTCTCAAGGTTCCTTGGATTGATTCTATGTTCAGAAAAGTGAAAACATATTTTTTTCCTAGATTATCATCAAATTAAGTTTTAATTATTATAAAATTATTGAGTTTCAGGGTATTCATTTCTTTAAATTTTATTTATAGAAGTAATACAGTGTATCCCAATGAAAAGATAACCAGTTCTTTTTACAAGCTTTCTATGGAGCTATCTTTATATTAGTGCTAAAGGTAAGGCACTATAGCAGGTTTAGATCACAAGTTAAGATATAAAATGTGTCAGTGTTTCATACCTTCGTAGATCATCTTTAGTTTTCTCTTTCTGCCATTATAAAATCTTGAAAATCACTTGAAAACATTACTGTGGTCAAGGTTTCACTGTCATATACAGTTTAAATTATTTCAAATATTTTAATAGCTTTTTTTTTTCAATTTAAAACAAAGTTTAATGATAGAATATTGTTCCATCATGTGTTAACATTCAAAATACATTATCACATTTCATGTTCTGATTCAAGACCCAACAAATTATCATCTTACATTTTTTTATAATGAATAGCTAAACTACATCACTATATAAATATATGGTGCTTCAATCATCTTGGAAAGAGAACCAGTCATCTTTTCATTGAGATACACGATTTCTCAAAGAATATTCTCTGTATAAAATATTGAAATATTGCCTTACATAGAATCAAGTTGCTAAAAAACCTCATAGGATGCATTAGTGGCATATATTTAGAACTTTCTGAAGCATCACACTTATAAAACAAAATCACAAGCCATAATTGATGTGGATAATTAAACGCTGTAACATAAAATTATAATTATAGAATTTATCAATTTGAATCCAGTGATGTTACAAATACAACACTAATACTAAAAATAACTAAATTATAAGCATTAATGATTTTTACATTATTTATTTATGAAATTAGTAGGATATTAAAGATATGGTCTATTGAGTCAATCACATTGCACACTATAATGCTACAGTTTTAAGCAGTGAAAAATTAAATTTAGAAACTAATTTTATAGGACGAATACAATTTTATTCTAATACTAATTTGGAAATTTAATATTTAAAATATGTGTAATCCTTTTTTTTCTCAAAATATGATTTATTAACATAATATTAATCTTTGATTTTACATGTTATATGTAGTGATATACAAGATTCAAGCTATGATTTACAATGCAGTACTTGATTGACCGAGTGAACAGAAAAATCCTGAATTGTACATGCATATATCTTGCCATTCATAGCTTCTCTCATAGTTTACTAATTAACCCCTGACCTTAATGGCAACTAGGTAGATCACAGCTACCAAGAATCACATCATGTCAACCATCCAGAAGATGAGAAGGTGAAAACCCATACTAATCCCCACAGCACCCATATCCCAGCCCCCTTCTAAGAACTAGTAACCAGGCCTTGAGGTATTTCCAAAGCTCAGGCTCTCTCATCCAATGCCCTTACTAATCCCCACAGCATCCATATCCCCTCTAAAACCCAGACTTGTGAGACCTTCCAGGCACCAGACCCTGCCATCCAGATGGCAGAGATGAATGACACAGCAGCCCCAATTTGAAATTTAAACCATAGTAGAACTCTCTGGCCTGAGTCACCCAAGCATGAGATTTTTTCATCCTCATAGCCAAGACAAGCAATGCTGCAGCACTAATCAAAAATGTAAATCCCATATGCTCACATTACATGCCATCTACAGATTATCACATAGTCTAATAAATATGTCTAATCTTTATCAATGCATTAAGCAAGAGTGTTGGTATAGATTTTAACAGTTATTGTTGATGCATATTGAAAGCAATAGGAGAATCATAAGATGCTTTATTTTGATATATAACAGTATTTTGTGGAAAATCAAAATTCCATCAGTTAAATATAACAGATTACAAATATGTAACTGCAGAATGACTTTCTATTTGAAATTTTTAAGGTCAATAGTTTGCATAAAGAAATATGGCTGGATGTGTACAATCTGATATATTAATTGACTAGTGTTAATGGTAACTATCTACAAATCTGGTATTCATTTACTATTCCTTTGTCAGTTTTTCAATCAAATGAATGGTTGAATAGTTGGAAGAGTGAAAAAATTGAAGCTTATTTATTAAAGTTTGAGGAATTGATATCTTAATATAAACTGAGTACTGATTGTATGGCTGCAGAAAGGAGTTTGCTATTAACTGAAAGGAGACCCTTTGATTCCTCTTGGAGGCCTTAAAGGAACCGAGTAGGGCAAATTCCTAATGTCCACTCCATACGTTCTTGTCGTTGCAGCTGTTATTACTATGTGATTATTCATATAGTATACGAACATGGATGGGCTGCTCACCAACACACATTAGCCAGCGTGGTGAGTTTATTGGCTTTTTACCTCTGAGTTTACGATCAAGAAACACCATGGTCTTTCTTCTCAGTGCCTGATAAATTTAGGGGTGTTGTGGAGAAGAGAAGCTAAAGATCGAAGAAGATGGATTAAACTTGGAGAGACCTTCATCCTGCAGTGGATTGTTAATGGTTGATGATGATGATGATGATGATGACTGATTGTATATATGTGTGGGAAATTATGATCTCATATAACTGATGAATTCTGATTCTGCATGAAATATGTATACTGGGAATCATGTATCTTTTTTACTTATGTGTAGTCATGTGTATCGGTTCCTTGAAATAGAGTGGAAGATAAATAGATTAAAAAATTCTGAGTTCAAATTCCCCTATTTATATATTTGTGCTTATTATAGATGGTTTAGGAATAGAAAAGTTTAAAGCAAACCAGTGATTTTATTGCAGATTTAAGTCATTATCATGTTACTAAAAAATAACTAAATTTATCCGAAGGACAATCTGTTCAATTAACCAATTTATATCATTTGATAGACCTGATAATCATATTAAATGAATTTAAATAGCATAATGCCCATCACTAGAGAAAGAATATTTTTGGATTTACAGTATTAAGTTTGTTCCTCTATTATTTTTTTTTATTTAAATTACAATTTTACAAATTAGAAATTATCAGACTGCTTTCGAGATTTGTAAAAAATATAAAAATAGTAAAAGAATTTTCTTCAATTCCTGAATAGAAGGCTCCTACCCTGAGAGTGATTTGAGGTTGAATGGCATGCATCCCTTTGTGATGACTCACCTTGCTCCTCATAATTATTGCCGAGACCCTGAGTTTTATGAAAGTGGCCTGCAATATGAAGGGTCGATTTAACCATACAAAGCATGGACAAAGGATTAGATCTATCGTTGAACATTATAAGACATGCAAGCATGGTCACCTATCAACAAGATATTACTTTCCAGACTCATTCCTTGCCAATATGCTTCATGTTAGTCCTTTTAGCCGATGTCAAGCAAAAAATCAGTGTTGAACTTTCTCCCTTGATTATCATGTAATATATTCTATGTTTAACTGTTATCATGTGCTCTAACCAAATTTCTGAATAAAACTTCTATATTTTATAAAAAATTAAAAAATAAACTGAAGAATTCCGAAGTTTTTGTAGAAAATTAAAGAATTTGTAATGGAGATCATTATCTCACTTTCTGACATTGAAGTAAAACATATTTCAATGCTAAAATAAAAAAGTTCTGTAAATTCTAAAAATACTAACTTTTATTAATAACAAATAATGATTGATCAAAAATATATTTTGAAATTTATGCAGAGACAAAAATCTCCATACAGTAGTGCCTTTCACTGCAAGCCACAGTAGTCAATGGATGTTGGAAAGTTTGTGCATAAAATCCCTAACTAGTGCTTACTCATCCAATATCCCGAAACTAGTTTCTAGCTTGTGGCTTTCATTAGTTAGGAGCCTTGGATCTGAGAGCACTGCACCTAGATATTAGGATCTAATACAACCTTTTATTTTATTAGCTAACTATAAAACTTTTAAGTCCAAAATGAAAATACAATAATGTTTTCAGTTCAAGCTCATTAGCTTGTATAGTCATATAGACACCAAAAAGTATGGATGCTGAACTGATTTCAAATCTATATGACTATATAAGCTAATGAGCTTGAATTGAAAACATTATTGGGTTTTCATTTTGAACTCAAACCTTTATAGTTAGTTAATAATAAAAGGTGGCAAATGGAGGATTATATTAAATCCAATGATCTATATGCATTGCTCTCAGATCCAAAGCTCATCACTGATGAAAGCCACAAGTTAGAAATTAGTTAGAGGATATTGGATGAGTATGCACTAAATAATGATTTCATATGCAAACCTTCCAGCATCCATTAATTAATCTGTCTTGCATTGAGTGGTACTACTGTATTGGAGAGTTTTGCCTCTGTGTAACTGGGTGAGCATAAAGAATGGTGATCATGTGATATTTAGTGGTTCAAAATTTATAATGATTTTTTTAAAGACCTGATAAAATATTTAGACAGCTATACATCAACATAGTTTGCATATTTTAAAGTAAATATTATTTTTATACTTCACACACCTCGACTTCACACACCTCGGATTAATTTTTAAATGCAAAATTTAAAACTGATAAAAAATTGAGAAATTGTACTTCTCAATTCACAAACAATAAAATATCGATAGCAAACTGGTTTCCATATTAAATCATGTCACAATAGATAAAACTTAAACAAAACAATATAATATTAATAATTAGCCATTAAGCTAATGCACATTTCCAGAAGAGATTCATGAATTTGATAATGAAAATTGTAAATGTTATCGTATCAAAATGATTGAATCATCGACAATTCAAAGAATGTTATACAAAGTAGACAGTATTGAGATTTAGTATTGCATAATAAAGAGCAATAGTTTTCCAGATGCAATGTTTTAAAATAATTTATGGCCTATTTAAGTGAAACTGAAATTTTTTTACATGAGAAAAATAATAATTATGCCAAATTACTGATCATCAATGGTTGCAAAAAATTACTTTATGGTAGATATGATGTGACATTTCAATTAGCAAAATGTAAGATTACAAAGAAAGAGTAATATTACTGTACCACTGTTGGAAAAAGTATTGAGTTTGAGAGGAAATGACCTGAGCCAACTGATGAGTGCTGGTTCTGCACGAAATGCATCTTGGAGGTCATTTGTCTTTATTATATCTTTATTTATGGAAATTTAAAAAGAATGATGAAGTATAGAGGTGTTTATTATATCTATAATTTTGTTCTCAAATGATTTGGACAAAAAATCATTAACACATTTTACTTATCTGTAATATTATCAACAAAATAATAAATAACATTGATTTTGAATATTTCACAAAATTTTTGAAAAATATTCAAAATTCATTTGCTACTCATTTTTATGATTTTATAAAATACAGAACCATTTTATTATTTTTAAATGATCCAATTAATATTGATTTTCATGACCTGAATTTTACAAATTTTTCTACAATCTACTGTGCCAAATTTGAGTTACAAATAATAGATCTCAAATCAAATGAAATTTAGAGCTCACACTTCAGAAAACTTGAGTGATTTAGAAAACTATGAGAGACAAAAAGAGAAATTAATTCCTCAATATAAATGGCCTGAATTAAATTAAATTCATTAAATACAGTGAAAAAACTTATATTTGATACTTGGAATTCTCTTCGGAATCATTTTATCATATAAAAATATATCCTTTGCGGTTTTAACTATTTTTGGTTCGACTTATTGTTCTGAACAGCCATTCTCCGATGTGAATCTGATGAAATGCAAATTGAAAAGTTCATTAAATGATGAAAATTTGGAGTCATGTTTACGATTAAAAGTTACAAATTATTTACCAAATATTGATAAACTATCAAAAGACGTGCAACAAGAGAGATCGCATTAAAAATATTAAAGAAATTTACTATTTTGTTCATTTTGTTGTATTAGTTATTAGTAGAATAAATGTTTTAAGCCAATAAACATCACATGATCACCATTTCTTATGCTTGCTCTTAACTGTTATTAAAACAGACAAAACTCTCTATTCGTATTGCCACTCAGTGCAAGCCAGAGTAATCAATGGATGACAGAAGGCTTGTGCATAAAATCCCTATCTACTGCCTACTCATCCAATATCCCCAGACTAGTTTCTGGCTTGTGGCCTTTGTCAGTGAGGAGCCTTGTATCTGAGAGCACTGCACCTAGATCTTAGGATCTAATGCAACCCTCCAGCAGCCACCTTTTATCTCTACTTAACTACAAAACTATGAGGCTTAAATTGAAAACACTATAATATTTCCAATCCAAGATCATCAGCTCTCAGATCCAAGGCTCCTCACTGACAAAGGCCACAAGCCAGAAACTAGTCTGGGGATATTGGATGAATAGGTACTAGATGGAGATTTTATGCACAAGGCTTCTGGCATCCATTGATTACTCTGACTTGTACTGAGTGGCAATATGTATAAAGAGTTTTGCCTGTTTTAGAATAAATGTTGAATAAAAAATATGTTTTCCTGTAATTTCGTATTTAGTGTTTTATAATTTTGTAAAATAATTGTTGTTGATTATATGTCTCAGTCATTTAAATAAATATATTTATTATCTATTCTGCTCTTCCCTTAATTAAGGTTGCCACTAGTGTAGGTAGATCAATGAAAGCTTCATTGTAAAAATTCCAGATAGTAACAGTTGCTACTCTTATGAAAGCAGTCAAAAACAGATTCATATTTAGATGAATTTATGTGGCAGCATCTTCACAAAGATAAGTTATTTGTTGCTATTTTGAATGCTATTAGGGATTAGCCAGCAACTTTCATGCTCGACAGGAAATTGGTAAGCATGAACTTAAGTATTAAAAGTTCATTTGAATGTGGAATATTTTTATTTCAGTTACCTTGTAATAATTTTGACCACAAATTCAGCAATGTAAAATAAAAATAAAAATCAACTTTATATGATAATATACTAATTAATAAATATAAAATGATCCCAAATTTAACTTACTAAAACTAATTAAATTTTAATGGAAAGTTTTTGACCAAAATTTGCCACTTTTCTCATCTATTTTAAGTATTAGTAATACTTTTAAACCAGTGAATCATCAAAGATTTCTATCATGAACTAAGATTAGGAATTATTTAAACAGATTATGTGTTAAGTTCAGTGTAGTATTACAGGTAGAATATCATTAATCCAAATATCCATTATTCAAAAACTTATTTTCCAAATGATATTTCAAAAGTGAGTTTTAATCTTTGATAATAGATAAATTACTTTGTAGACATATTTATGAACAAATTTAAAGAAAACAAAATTCAGTAAATATTTACAAAATTATAATGTAACTGCAGGAAGGAGTTTGATGTTACCTGAAATGAAATCCTTTAATTCCTCTTCGAGATATTAAAAATTTGATTAAAGACAAATACTTAATGCCCACTCTCATGCACTTGTTGTTGCAGTTGTTATTACTGTATGTTTTTTCATATAATACATAAATGCAAATGGGAAGCTGCATCAAGGTACATCAGTTAATGTAGTGAGATCATTGACTTTTTACCTATGAGTTTAAAATCAAGAAACAATATGAACTATCTTTTTAGTTGTCTAATACTTCTTGAGTTTTTGATGACAGAATGACCATATATGTGTGAATGAACTTTTTTTAAGTAGATATTTAAAATCATGACTGGAAAACTAAATTACAATGCTTACCCTAGGAGACTATAAAATCACCAGACAAGGCAGTAATTTATGGCAGAAGGTGTAGGATGCAGAGAATTATCTGATTATGGATTCAGGCTACCATTCAATCATGATCATGCTCAAATTGGAAGAACTGTCTAATATGAAATGGTACATTATTAGACTTAGTGAAGTTAGAAAAAAAATCAGAGACAATCAGTTTAAAAGGACATGGAAAGACAAATATTAGAAGCACAAATGGAATGAGATTAGTTATAAATAAAAAGTGGATAAATAACATTGTTAAGATTGATGGTATATCAGAGAAACTGGAAAGATTAATTATTCATCTTAATAAAAGCTACCAAATGTAGATAATTCAAGTTTATACCCCAACGAGTTCTTATTGTGATAAAGAAATAAAGGATTTTTTATATGAATGTACAAAATTCTTTTAATCAGACCAACAACATATTGAGGTTGTCATGGGAGACTTTAATGCTAGAATTGGTAAATGATTAATATGAACATGCTGTTGGTAAATTTAAATATGGTCATAGAGATGAAAGAGGGTATAGACTTGTGGAATTCTGCAGAAAAAGAAAAAAACTGTCTATTATGGATTCTTTCTATGAGAAAAATGCCCAGTGGAAATAAATATGGAAGGATCCAAATGAAGAGCAGAATTGAATTATGTATTTCAAGTTTATAATATTTTTTAATAGATTCATTGTTTATTGAGATGTAAGATATATGATAATGCAAAACTAGAAAGGCAAAAATTATTAAGAAAAACAATAACCTTCAGGAACACTGCAATAAATTTAAATTAAAACTTGAAAAAATATTAACAGATTTTGAAAATGGTTCAGATGTAAATGAAATTAATAGGAAAACAACTGATACCTTATTAAGAACTATACAAAAGACAGCTGGTTTTAAAAAAGCAATAATTTATCTGTAAACTTTTACTGCAACAAGATAATGAGTGAAGAAAATAAAGAATATGAAAATATATAAAAATGAACCCTAAGAAGACTTGAATATCTACAACTTTTTAAAAGGATATGAAAAGGTGTTAATAATGACATAAAAATATAATTGTGAATTGGAAAAAAATCTCAAAATCTTGGTATTGGAAAGAAAGTAATTTTTGCAATGAGAAGAAAAGATGGGATTATTATTTAAAACAGGGATTACATTATGAAAT
The DNA here is from genome assembly GCA_028023455.1 of Epiperipatus broadwayi. Taxonomy (NCBI): domain Eukaryota; kingdom Metazoa; phylum Onychophora; class Udeonychophora; order Euonychophora; family Peripatidae; genus Epiperipatus; species Epiperipatus broadwayi. The sequence continues at coordinate 2,349,834 of JAQFVV010000120.1, forward strand.
ATACAAAAGGGTTCTATGAAAAATTATGTAGCAATAATATACAAGAAAACAAAATATTTTCTACAGGTATTGCATCTTCTGAATGCCCAGTATTTTAATTGAAGATATGGAACATGCAATTAAATCTATGAAGAAAGAGAAACTCCAGGAAATGTGAAATTATAATAGATATTTTAAAAGAAGCAGATGATAAAATAGGAAAATTGTTGGCAAAGTTATATTCTAAATGTCTAAATAAATAAACTATATGATAGAATATTCATATTCAAAAGATTCTAAAGAAGATATTAGAAATTATAGACCTATCAGTCTTTTATCAGTTCTACTTACCAAGATACTTACGATTTGTCTACAGTAAAGTTTAGATTTTAACTAATCAAAAAAATAAGCTGCATTTGAACATGGTTTTATCTAATGGATCACATGCCAAATGCTGAAAAGAATTATAGAAAAGATCAATAAATATGATTTGCCATTATGTTTTGAATGTGCAGATTATAAAAAGGCATTTGATTCTATAAGCATTTCTACAATGATTAAAGCATTAGTTCATCAAGATACAGATCAGAGATATTGTCCTAGTCTGAAGTATACTCATAAAAATGCAATATCAATGATAGATTACATTGTAATACTAAGAAGATTAACATTGTGAAGGGATGTATGACAGAATATTTCCTTATTTTCAAAAAATTTTACAGCAGTTTTACAAGAAGTATTTTATGGATTAAAAAAGAAGCTAAGGGATTAAAAGTAAATGGAGATTATTTTAATCTCTTAACTTTTTTTAGATAATGTAGTTGTTTTTCCAAATAGTGCTTCAGAGCTTCAGGAAATGTTACAAAAATTATCATGTAAAAATAAGAGAGGAGAACTAAAAATAAATGCTAAAAAGACTAAAGTAATATTCAAAGAATCTACTCAGATGAAGAAAATAAAGGTTGATAATGATGAATTAAAAGTAATTAATAATTACAAATATCTTTGTTAGATTAATAAAAATCATAAGGAATGAAATTAAACATAAAATTAAATTTGTATGCTCTTTGGTAAAAAGAACTTCATATTAAAAGGAAATATACTTAAATGCTTGAAAAGAAAGTTTTTATTAAATATGTTTCATCAGTTCTTATTTATGGATTGGACACTTAATAAATCAGCAATACAGAGACTTCAGACCACTCAACAAAATATAGAGAAATGTATATTAGGAGTTACAAGAAGAATTGAAAATGAAAATGCAAGGGTGAGAATCAATAATACTATCAACATCATTGAAAGAGTTAAGAGATTGAAATGGTGTTGGGCTGGAAATATTGCTAGAAAAGATGTCAGTGGATGAATTATTCCAAAGAGATTGTAAAAGATCTAAAAACAACCTTGTGAACTAAAGTGAATAATATAAGGAAGTTTTCTGATGTGATGTGGAGAATAGAGGTTAGAGAAACTGGATTAAACTTGCAGAGACCTATATCCTGCAGTGGAGTGATAATGGTTGAAATGACAATAATAAAGCTAATGGCAATGAGCTGCCTGTTTTTTCTATCATATTAGTCTTTATTTATAATAATGGAGGAAAGGATTCATTCTTGAAATTCAAAGCATTTGCAAATTCAAAAAGACTTAGAATTAAGAATTTCTTTGTAATGGTGTTTTAATCATACTTGATCATTGTTGTCAGTGATTAATAATTTCTTACCACATTTTAAAATTAATTAATTCTAGCATATCAATGTTAAAGCTAAATGTAAAATTTAAAATAAGTATTTTGCAACATTAAGAAGTGAAAAGTGAAACAATGAACTTAAAAATTATTTTCACTATGAAAATGCGCTTTAGAAATTAGAAATGTCAAAATGATTTATGTTCTAAAACAAAAATATTGCCATCTATGGAAGAATGATTTATATATTTACTTATTATATTATTAGAAAAAAAGGAAGAGTAACAATTGACAAAATGAATAAAGAAAAACCATATAATGTGCCATAGGTTATTCTAATTAATTATTTTGAAATAGTTTTAAAAATAGATATGTCTGCTTAAAAAAGTTCCTATTTAAGTAACACACCACTAGATAAAAATTATTCATGTCTCACAGAGACATTAGTTTATTCTACTCATGTGTAGATAATAGAGCATTGAATTATATTGAAGAATGTTCAAAATAATCACATTTTAATACATTGAATCAACTCTATAGTGGAAGTATGGACATTAAGAACTTATGTGTCTGTCATTATGGACCCAAAAACTGTTCTCTCATATAACAATATGATCAAAACCAGAATCTGAAGACCATTACATTATAACTTTATAAAGTGTATATACATAAAATAGAGCTTCTTATAAAAAGATATAAATGATATATTGTAATGAAAAATATAATTCCCCCCCCCCCCCCATTAATGAGAGCACTGAATGGAATCAAACTTTATAAACTCTTTTGATTAAATTCTAGCATTTCTTTTGATTCTTCAATTATAAAACAAACACCAAGTCATATACCAGATTAAAAGTTATAAAAAGATAATCAAGGAGAACACAATTAGTAACATTATTGGCTATCTGAAAAATTTCTACCACTAATAGCAATAAGAAAGGGTATGAAAGGAGATTACCATCACTTTTTAAAGTAGCATGCCATTAAAATTATTCTGTCATTTCCAATAATTCAGAATTTATAAGATTTGTTGTACTGTTACCCACTACCATAATATCTCCCTTAGTCTGTTTTTCTCATAAACAATTATCCAGCTAAGGGAACTCTGTCACTATAAGCTAATCATTGGCCTAGTTCTTGGGATATAACAAACAATCACACTAAGGTAATATATTTATTATTTGAAAAATAATTGTATTTTTTTTATGTGTCAAAGCATCGTCCGGGAAGCGAACCCTCAAATCCGGAGTAAGGCGGCTGTGCTGACCTCTTGGCCACCAACGCTTGACAATAACTGTATTTTATATGTCATAAGTATACAGATCATCCATATTGTTGGGTGCACAGATTGTACATCCCCTACCCTGCTTCAGTCACGAGTACCCTTGCCTTGCATGATTTATATATACAATCCTTCTTTATTAATACTGTATATAAAAAACGATTAATTTTATAAATAAACAATTTGTAAAAAAAAAAAGTTTCATTGCTGTTAAGGGGAGGATCATAAGAATTTTTGAGAAAAGCAATTTATAACATTTAGCAGATAATTTGTTTATTACTATTTAAAAATACATTTTTAAATATTTGATGATTTTATTTGTCAAAAATGGTTCATATAAATATTTTTAAGGTATAATTTAAAATAAACGCTTTTAAATTCTGAAGGTCAAAAAATAAAAAGAATGTCAAACTTCAAGTAGTCTCAAGTAATTTATAATCCTATTCATTTCCATTAATAATTAAATGATAAAATGGTAAATGCATTAATAAATTAAGATAATTTTGAAAAGAGTTCTATTTTTTTTTATAGTTATTCCATTTTTTATTTATGAGATATTTATTGCTTTTCAGGTAATATTTGACAATCGTTGTGGCATCAGTTCATTATCAGGAAGATAAATTACACTGAAACTTTTTATTAGTTAACGAGTTGAGACAACAAGAAATGGATTTTGCAGGTAATTATGGCATTCAATAAATTATTTTTCAGCAAACTTTTATTCCTAGGAAATATTAGCTGTGGCTGAGTCCTGACATAAACATACTGGTCATAAATAATGATCCAATAAGGTGTTGTCAGTTCTTATAATGCAGTCGTTAACAGACAAGTTGTCTAATGCTTTATGACTTTGACTTCTCCATGGGGACCATAGATTTTAGTTTTGCGAATTAAGTAACTATTAAATAATAAATGATCCCTTTGTGAGGAAACTGTTATTGTGTAAGGATATTTCTAGCAAGATTGAATAATAATAAATGACAAAAGCGTATTTGCTTACGTTTCAAAATTTATTTTAATTAATGAATATTCAGAAATTAATATATATATGAAGGTAATTTGTTAAAACACGAAGAGACTATTTTAAAGGTATGCTATTTGTTTGTAATCATGTTTTTGTTTGAAGACAGATTGAGTAACTAGGCAATAGTCCTTCGTGCCTCTGCAGTTTAGTATAAAGATAGAGTAATAAATTTGAGTTTTAAGATTACTGGATCAAAGTGCGATCTATTACATCCAGTGGTTAAACGTCACATGACTTCCACATTTATTTTTTTATGTATTTAGCTGTATTAATATATTAAAAGTGATTTTCATTAATTCAACGCCACTCATTCAAAAAGTTCGATTATCTAAACAAAATTGTATTGAATTATTATTTTGTTGTTCTTTATAAAAAATTGTGTGTTATGACAAAAGTATTTCAATATATGCTAACTAAAGATAGTACAATTAATGTTTATTTATATTTTCGATAGAATTTCGGTTTAAAATGAGGAGAAAAAGATTAGTTTTGAAATTTGAAAATTTCACAAATTCAAAAAAGTACTGGAATCAATGATTTTGGGTTAATGGAAATCCATCTATGTAAGTTTACCAGTTAAAGTTAGAATAATATTTATAGAAATCTTTGTTACTGTGAAACCACGATTATTTTACTTAGTAGATTTTTTTTTAAGTAAATTATTATTGATTAATTCACGAATATATTTTTTAAAAATCTGCTTTATTAAGAATAAATAATGCAAAACTGTATTTATGTCTCAGAACTTCAATTTATTAACGTCTTTTAAGGGAAGTGATTTTTAAACCCTAATATTGGTATTATTATAAGTATTAGCAACAGCCAATAAACATCACATGTTCACCAGTTCTTATGCCTGCTTATAACTGTTATTAAAGCAGGCAAAATTCTCCATACAATACTGACACTCAGTGCCAACCAGAGTAATCAATGGTTGCCAGAAGGCTTTTGCATAAAATCCCCATCTAGCGCCTACTCATTCAATTCCCAGACTAGTTTCTGGCTTGTGGCCTTCATCAGTGAGGAGCCTTGGATCTGAGAACACTGCACCTAGATCTCTGGCTTGCACTGAGTGGCAGTATGTATAGAGAGTTTTACCTGTATTAGCAACAGAATGTAGACAGATAGCGTCTAGGTATATATGAGGATCCCTGCATATGCAGTATATATATATTCTGACCTTGTAATCATGTGTAGCTCCACTACACATCAGGCCAATCACGTTGTGGGCCATAATCTAACCGCCCCGTTCCCGCATCCCCACTTCCCCCAAAATAAATATAATATAGTGAAAATCACCTAACCAGGTTCTAGCTCTAATAATTAATGAAATATTCAATTAAATGCTTTCCTAGCTCAAGTTTCTTAAAATTAATTTAGATTCTGTTTTAAACTAACTCAAATAAATATTCAGGAATTCATGAGACTAGAAATGGAAATACGGGTGACAAGGTAGATTACATTGAGACAATATCCCACAGGATACCACCTCAATGGCATAAGAACACTATCCCCCCTTATACTACTATTACACATAATAACTACATAGTATTCTTATGACTTCCGCAACTTCTAATCACTAAGACTCATTTAACAATTAAAGTATTAATCTTTTATCTCTAATAATAATAATAGTAATCATCTAGCTCAAATGAAATAATCTCAGGTTCTTAAATTTATTCATATGTTAATAAACATATGGTAGCAAAATATGATAAGGGATTTTATGTCATAATCTACTACTCTGCAATTAGATTAATAATAAAACAATAATAATCACAATCTTCATTGCTTAATCCAACTAGTACAGCTTTTCTTTCATCGCAAATTTATAACCGTAATAAATTAGTTAATAATCTAATATCCCCTTTTTTATCTTTAAGTAATAAAATAAATTAATAAGTGGCAGTGTTTAGATAATCTGATAAATAAAGCAAGTGGCAACTAATAGCATATAATTTAGCAAAATATTATGATAATGGATTGATGACCAGTAACGCAATGCAATTTTATAATTATTTAATTATAAGAACATCAATAAATATTTAAGATTAAACATACTTCTCTATTTATCTTTTGTGCAAACAATCATATACTTAGTTTAATGGTTGTGAACATACCCTATGAATTCATGCAATGATGTAGAGAAAACAAAACTCAGACACAAGTTTTAATAAACAAATTTTAAAATTTTATTAACATCAATAAAAATAAATAAAACAAACAAATCCATCTACATCTATTTACAAGGGATATCCTCATTTTTCTTTACACTACAATAGCTGAATTATACACATTTATATTTCTTTTATCGTTAATTAAACTTATTATGCCTTTTAAAAGTTATTTATTTATTTCTCATTAGGTTTATCATATCACTTATTTTAACTATTTTATGGGTAACACCATTCTTTACCTTTTAATATTAAAGTTACTGTATTATAAATTATCTATGTGGATAAACATCATTTATAACATCATAATTTTACAATCAATATGGTTTTGAAAAGAAAATTACATTTTCTTGTAACTTTATATAAGTCACTCCGCATATTATTCAAATATTATTATTACTTTTAACGTTTGTTCTCCAATGCTCGTAAACTATAATACGTTTATTCCATAAGCCATACTCATGTATAATACTATAACACGGGTTTAATTATCACCTGTTACAGTTTCACATATACTATAATTATCGAATGTTACTGTATTTTTTTAAATATGCAATACTTATATTTTTTAAAATATAATTAACAATAAGAAAACGTGAAATTATATTTAATATTTTTTGTATATTTCTATTTGGATATACTTTTATAAAATTATAGTTCATTTCTTAAAAGGAATTAAAATAATTCTCTAACTCCTTCCCTTCTTAGGATATCTGCATCTTTCTTTCAATAATCATAATCTACTCTTTGTTAACACTTAACTATTCTTATTCCAAATAATAGCATGACATACATTCTAAAATATCTATTGTTTCCCTTTTAATAGACTTATCATATAACGATGTAGTTGCAAGAAATACAGATAAAGATAGCGAAAGATGTATAGGATATCGGGAAAATAGATAGATAACTTATCCGCAATATACTTAAAAAATGTATGGAACAGTGTGAATAGGTCCGACATTCATTGTCTAATAACCTTGGCGATAAGCATGATGTGGCAGCTATTTACTCAGCTTTACCAAACATCTAGTACGACTCACAAGAAATATATAAAATACCACTGTCCAAGACAACATGTGTACCAGTCATAGGGCTTTGTTAACTACGCTGATTAACATCTAAAACTACCTATTATTTCACTCCCTGTAGCATCCTAGTTTTTAATACATCCTCTTGGTTTCCAAATCACCATGTACTACCAAGTCACTATCCAAACTATCTCTCGAGATTTTTACTGTATCTAACATCGATAAAGTACTAACTACTTTTTAAAAACAATAAACAAAATTCGCTAATATAAAAACATTTCCCTATTCCATAAGAACAATTTGTCTTGCTTTATTACACTGTAGGTTCAACATCTACATTTTGTTAAAATAACATTTAAATATCCCAATCAGAAAATTAACAGAAAATATCACATAACCATCGGTTATATTGAACTATATTAATAACACTTAAAATGATTATCGTATGCATATTTTTAAAAATCTAATCACATCTCAAAGTGTTTTAGAGTGTTGTTTTCAAAAATGTGTTTTACAACAATAATAACAATAAAACTTTTGCGCTACATTCATTCGATTCTCAGCTGATCTAAATAAATAAAACATACATTATATATCATTAATAATTATAAATGTTACCAAAAACAATCTTTATCTTCCTATCAGAGTTCGTAATAGGTTTCTTTCTCTTCGAGCATCGCAACTATACAAATTTCGACATACATACAATTTTATTTTAAAATTCAAAATCAAAACATATTATTTCATATAATGTTATATCATGAATTAATGTATTTTGTTTTCCCTATCGCTATCTAAAACTTAATGTTTAACTTAGATTAGTAAAGAAAATAATTCAAACCATAATCACATATTTTTCTGACGGTAAATCTTGGTTAGTCCCATAATATTTATTATTTCTTCTTTTGTCCGAATGTTCTCCTTTATGCTTATTAAAGTTTTAAATAAATTAGTTCATTTAATAAACTGTTTAGACGATCTTTAGTTTTAGTGTTTAATCCAAAATTATTAGAAAACATTTTATTTAGTTATCCCACGAAGCTTTTTAATGTTCTGGCGAATATTACCTTGGCGCGTTGATGCATCTTTATTTCTAGTTAAACTACAATTATTTAATAATTACAGTACCAATTGCATTTTCCATGGATCCAATATTTTATATTTCTCTTCTGTAAAATATATATATATTTTTTCTTTAGGCAAGTGTTTTCCTTGGTAAACTTCACTTTCATTCATTATTATTTTATATACACTACTTTCGATCTTTAACTATTTTCTAGAGTATTTTCTCAAGTCATCTTAAAGAAAGCAATTCAAACTATTTCAATATTAAAATTCCTTTTGTCCATTTATTCTTATATGAATAATACTTATTTTTATTTTCCATTATCTTCATTAACTTTGCGCACAATGTCCTTTCATTGATTTTATACGCACGAAAACAGCTTTCATAATGATACGCTATATAAACTATATCAACGAATAATATTAACATATTTGGAACATTATAAAATTTACAACTTGGTTTTAAGAATCTATCCATTTTCTATTGAAAACTCCGATTATATTTCGATAGAATCCACTGGCAGGTTACTGTAAAGTTAGTGAAACATTACTATGAAAAACTTTTTTTTTAAAACATTTTATTCTAAGATTCTCTTCGGATGATTTTTAAATTGTCAGTTGGTTTCTTTCAAAGATATTATTAAAATTATAATAAAATTGACTAATAAATTGAAGAAAAAAAAAATTAGAGAGCTTAAAATTTTACCTCTGCTCTGGAGTCAGCACATTTTTGTTCTCCCCTGTTTATACAATTAGTTGGCGCGATTTTGGTTGTCTGCCAAGATCTATTTTTTTTTATTGGTCAATCCCTACTTGGATTTATAAACAATTTCTAAAGTTTTAAAATCATGACGTAATAGACTTAAATGTTAACTAATTATTATTTTTAAATCAATTATTATCTATTACAATTTAACTACCTTTAAAACAATTTTGAAACAATAATTAATAAAGGTGTATACTACTTATTTTTATTATGATGTGTGACAATTCCATCCACTTCTATAATATACTATTTAAATATTTTAATTATTAGTATTAATTTAAACCGGTGCTTATACATAGAATATTTCAGACAGTCACGTAGTCATTTCCAGTGTTTAGTCTAATTTTATCTGTCTTAATAAATTTGCTACTTATATTATATAAAATAATTATATAAAATTTTGAAAAACAATTTAGAAAAATATAGAATTAGATACAATTCTCACCATCACAATATTTATTATTAAATATATCATATTAATCTTTTACTGCTTAATATAATCTATAATATTACATACTATATAATATTAATTTTAAATTTTTTTAGTAATTGACCATTTATAACTATCATTGACCTATAGAAAAGGGCACAATATATATATATAAACATTACAAGCATAAAGCTAAACTAGTCAATATAAAATCAAAACTACCCCAAATCTAAAATTAAACCAGACCAGCATAAAAATAATATTAAAACACAACCTAAGGTTTCACTGCTACAAGCAGACTTCTCAAGTGTAAAGAACTACAAAAAAAACCACACATTATATATACTATTAAAAACTACCCACAAATCCATTCACTTCCCATCCACCCTTAATATTAAAAGAACTCTTAAATAAGTCAATTGCTTCAGAATAATAAATTTTCAATAATAAAGACTCTTTAATTCTTCTTTTGATTTCATTTCTCTCAAAGAAGACAACCTTAGCTTCATCAAAATCAATAGTGTGGCTTGTAGCAGTGAAACCTTAGGTTGTGTTTTAATATTATTTTTATGCTGGTCTGGTTTAATTTTAGATTTGGGGTAGTTTTGATATATATATATATATCTTGCAAGGTGTATTAGCAAAGTAACAGGTTCAGCCAATGTACAAATTTATAAAAAAAAATTGGAAAAATTAAAATAGAGTAAAAAAAAAATTCCTATATTTAGAAACATGAGTAAAAATGCATAAAACATAATATTTTATACCATAAAACAATTTGAAAATAATAAAGACAAAAATTAAGTCAAAAAAGGATTCTTGCAAATAGTCTTATAAATAGATTTCGTTTTTATCTCTGACAAACAGTTACATTTAATATTTAAATAAAAATATTTATTCTAATGCCATGTAAATTTGTACAATGATAACTTTATAAAATTAAAAAGGTAAAAATTCTTATCTTTTTTATTTTATGCTTATGTTTTTGTCTCTTGAAATTGGTAAATATTATTGAGTAGATGAAAAGTAAATAATGCTTGTCAATTTAATAAACATTGCAGACAATCCCTATGGGTTGTTTAGAGTGTTGCCTTAAAATTTGATATTCCAGAATCTAAGGGCATAATTAGAACTCCTATGCTAGTATTGTTACAGGCTAGGCCAGCAATAATCGATGTATGATGTATTAACCTGTGTTGTCAATTTGTGTGTTATTACTAACAGTTGTTCATATTTAGAAAAGTTTAAATAAAGTTTAACATTTTCTAGACATTCAACATTTAATCATAGATGATGAAAATAGTCCAACATATTATCACATGGTATAACATTATTATGATTAATAATGAACATTTTTGAAGCATTTACCACATACTAATCAATAATTTATCATCTATCTTTTAAACGCTTTCATTAGGAATTTCATCAGGGAAATTATTTACCCCAGGACAATGAATAAGTAATAAAGAATAAATATACATCGTCTTTAATCTATCTTTTGAAATGTTGTACTATAAATTGTCAGGTGAGACATATTTCTGAAATGTAAAGCCTCAAGCAAAAATGGATATCTTATTGAAAGAGTGTTGGTAAATTCATAATGTTACCCACTTGTCTGAATTCATCACAAAAAAGTCAAGCGTTGGTGGCCAAATGGTTAGCACAGCTGCCTTACAGGCAGCTGTCTTGGGATTCACTTCCCGGCTGATGCTTTGACACATTAAAAAAATGTTAAATCCTGAACTATTAGGGCTATTGGGAATAATATTTTTAATATCTGCAAAGAATTTGAAAAAGCTAGACAAGTCAAAACAATTTTTTTTTGGGTGAAAATAAAAAATCCAAAAAATTCAGTATAGATGACTAATTATCAAAATTCAAGATGTCTGTACAAGTAACTGTACAGTAGTAATAGTCATGCATATTAGTCATAAGCATGTATGTAAATATATTTTAAAATACTAATAATTAATGTATTATTTTTATATACAGATTTAAATATTTTAAGAACTTATATAATTTATGAAACGAGAAAGGTTATAAATCCATTTAAAATATCAACCCCTCCCTTTATATATATTCTCATGTTTGTTAAATGTAATTTTTTATATAAGCATTTCCTTCTTTCTAGAAATTTACTTAATGAAATATACTACAAAAATAAATAAATAAATGAATGTGGGAACACATTTTTTCTTCAGTTCTATATTGTATAATTTCGTATTAACATTCTTTATTTACATCAGTATATCCTATCTCTAATATATATATATATCATCATCAACATTTTTAACCATCATCAGTCCATTGCAGGATGATTCTTCTCTGATATCTAGCTTTTCTTTTTCACATCTCCCTAGCACTCTACCTTATTATGTCCATCTAATATGTGGTCTTCTTTTAAGTCTTTGATCATCTCTTCTATCAATATGTCCAGCCCAACTCTTCTTCACTTTCTTAATTCTTTTTTATGATGTCAATAACATGTTTTATGCATTTTGCTTTTGATTATTTCCTGTTGCTTCTAACTTGCATCTTTTCATATTCATCAAATAATCTGAAGTCTATATAATGTTATTCTGTTAAGTGTCCAAGTCTCAAATCCATAAGTAAGAACTGGTAAAACAAATTTATTAAAATCAAACACCTAGGCATATTCCCTTTTAATAATAAATTATTTCTGCCGAATCACGTTTAATTCTATGATTAATTTCATCTAATATGTTTCTATCTGTAATAATAATCTGATGAGGATATTTATAGTTGTTAACTTCTTCCAGCTCATCAGTATCAGTCTTTGTTTTTTCTTTTGAAAAAATTCATTGAACATTGGTTTAGTATTGTGAGCATTTACTTTTAGTCCTACTTTTTCAAGCCAATAAACATCACATGATCATAATTTCATATGCTTGCTTATAACTGTTATTAAAACAGGCAAAAGTTCACTATACGTATTGCCACTCACTGCAAGCTAGAGTAATCAATGGATGCCAAAGGCTTGTGCATAAAATCCCTATCTAATGCCTACTCATCCAATATCCCCAGACTAGTTTCTGGCTTGTGGCCTTTGTCAGTGAGGAGCCTTGGATTTGAGAGCACTGCACCTAGATCTTAGAATCTAATGCAACACTCCAGCAGCCACCTTTTATCTCTACTTAACTACGAAACTAAGAGTCTTAAATTGAAAACACTTTAATATTTTTAATCCAAGTTCAATAGCTTGCAGTGAGTGGCAATGCATATAGTGAGTTTTTGCCTGTTTTAATAACGGTTATAAGCAAGCATAAGAAATGGTGATCAAGTGATGTTTATTGGCTTAAAACCAATCCTGCCTAATAGGATAGTGGTGGAAATGTTTATTAAAGAACCAAAGACACCAAAATGTATAGGTACTGAACTGAGTTCAGACCTATATGACTATATAAGCTAATGAGCTTGGATTGAAAATATTAAAGTGTTTTTAATTTAAGACTCCTAGTTTTGTAGTTAAGTAGAGATAAAAGGTGGCTGTTGGAGGGTTGCATTAGAGCCTAAGATCTAGGTGCAGTGCTGTCAGATCCAATGCTCTTCACTGATGAAGGCCACAAGCCAGAAACTAGTCTGGTGATATTGGATGAGTCTAGATGGGGATTTTATGCACAAGACTTCTGGCATCCATTGATTACTCTAGCTTGCAGTGAGTGGCAATACGTATATTGAGTTTTTGCCTGTTTCCTACTTTTTTTACTTTCATCTGATAATTCTTGCAAGATTTTCTGAAGCTTTAAGGCATTATTTGTAAAAACAATTAAATAATTTGCCAATCTAGATCAATATTTATCTCCATTTACTTTTATTCCTACCTTGTTACATTAGAAATTTGTTTTACTTTTTAAATTCAAAGCATATTGTGCAAATGCTAGACAAAATAAATTTAATCATAAGAGAATGTTTTTATTTTAATATAATCCACATTTCTATTGCTTTTTCATTTAATTCTTTTATATTCATTCTAGTTAGTATTAGCTTCTCAGTTTAATACACAGAATACTTTTTGCAAACAGCTGCAAAAATTTTTGGAGATATGGCATCACCCTATCAAACAACCTACTCAATACAATATAAATCTTCATATTATTATTTAATTTAATTATTGCTGTTGCATTTTTATAAATACTATTCTGAGTGTGACATTGCTGGGTCTATACCTTGATGATCTTTATAGAATCAAATGCATTTTCATAATCTAATAATCCAAAACATAATGGTGATTCATATTCATTGTTTTTTTTTTATAACTTCTCTATAATACTTTATAATACTTGGATGTGTTCCATTATACTAAAACCATTTTTAAATCCAACTTATTTTTTTTGGTTGGTTAAAACCCAAACTTCAATATAGACACATTGTAATTAATTATCTTAGTAAAAATTTTTGTATAAAACTGATAAAAAAAAAAGGATAAGTCTATAATGTCTAATATCTTCTTTATCATCTTTTTAAAATATTAATATAATACTGCATTCTTTTGATCATATGGTACATTTTTATTTTTAGACACTTGGTAAATAACTTTGCCAAAATTTTTACCATTTCTTCACCTGCCTCTTTTAAGATTTTGATTATACTTCTATAATTACTTGGAGCTTTCCCCTTCTTTATAAATTTAATAGTATATCTCATTTCATCATTTAAAACCTTGGACAATTCAAAAATATATTAATTGTAGGAGGTACCTTTCCTTGTTCTTTTTTGTTATATACACCTGGGTCTCTTTTTACGTGGACTTATTTAACACGATTTTGAAGTTATGCGATTCGTGTTTCACCGGAAGTCGAACTCCGATATTGCGCTATTACTTTAAATAATAAATTTTGCGCACTCACATTATATTGAAAGTAATAGCACATTATTGAAATTCGACTTTCAACTTAGTAATTTCAATATTTTCAGTGCTGTATAATAGTAAGATTTGATGCAATAATGAAATTAAAATCATGATTTTCACATTTTATGTATACACACATTAAATTTTACAAGATTATAATGTAAATTTGTTCAAACATTGTGCATATTAATTTTGCATTTTAAATCACATTCTGTTTTTGCTTTTTAAAAAAGAACGTAATTTTATTTTTAAAAGGTGAGTAATAGCAGTGGGCACAATTAAAATTGAAAATTAAAGACAAAAATAAAAATTTAATTTTTAGTTGTTAGATTAATTACTAATTACGTTGTCACCAGAAAACCATTAATTAACACAACATGAGAGTGACGTTGGTGCTAGTTGTATTTCATCTTGTGAAGAATCTGATTTTTTTATCAGTTTGCAAACGTACCTGTTTACCGGCAAATAGCGATAATAATTAAAACGTGTATAAAAAAATATAAATTCCTGTAAATTATGCATAAAAATATATTGTTTTGAATAAAATTAAATATTATAGTTAAAAAAAGTTAGTCTTGTATCAATTTTTTTCAAATTTGAAATTTTTTATTAGTCATATTTTATTTCCTTATTTTTTTTTTTGCACGAATTTTAAAGTAAATTTTACGTTGGTGCTTTGCTTTTACGTGAGTTTTGAAAAATCACAGTCCGTATTCCCCCTTTTTCAAGGCAAGTTACATCTATTTTTGCATGATGTCCTTTGTGTGCGTGTTTTCTGAGGAACCTATCTATCGCGTAAAACGAGACCCAGGTATAATTCTTGATAGAACTCTTTTACAAATTTCATGATGTCATCTCTCATTTTAGTAATAGTTTCATTATTATTGTTGTTGAAGTATGTTTTCTAGCAATACCAAGATGTTGTTTTACACTCTTGAGACTTTTATTTTCTTCTATAGTTTCCTTGCTAGTTCACAATTATACTTTCTTATATCATTATTGCTATGTCTAGCTATGATAGGATTTAATTCCACAAGTGCCAATAATGACTAACAGTTAATATTAAGACATCCGTTAAAAGTCTTATACTGACTGTTCTCATGTTCGGAGACCAGCTCTCCACATTTGAAGTCACTGTGCAAGGAAAGACATCCTACTCTTCTATATATCAGTCTACATAGATCAAACTCCAAGAATTATGTGTCTCTCTTCTTCGTCTTCCAATTAGTACCAAAGGCAGTTCATCATCTCTGAATCCCTGCAAATGATTAGTTAGTCCTCTGCTCATCCGATCAGGTGATTTTTCCTTTCCATGTTCCATCGGAATTTTAGTATTACCTTTTTGCCTTTTTAATTAATCAGTTATTTGTAGATTGTCATTATCTTAAAAAGGAATCTAAGTCGAATTCCTTAATTTGTTTTATTTGAATAATGACTTATTCATTTACCCTTATTAATTAATCTATTGTTCATTTTAGAAATTAAACTTTTTCTAATATAAAGACTATAATTTTTAATTTCTACTTTAATTAAAAGAATAAATCTTTGCAAGTTCTGTAATATTTTTAATTTATTACTTTTCTCTCTATAAGGTTTTACAATTATATATATATATGTATGTGCATTTAAACACACACATATATATCAATTATCAACTCTTTTTTACACCATTTAACAAACTTCTTAATGCATCATTTTAATATATTTTCATATTCCCTCTTTTCTTCATAAATTATCATCTTAGTAAAAATTTTATTGGTCAATTACTACTTTTTTGTACCAGCTATCTTTGTTGCAGTTTTTAAAAGTATGTTATTTATCATCTAAAGATTAGAAATATCAACTGTGAATATTGTTTTTCTTAATAACTTTTGTCTCTCTAATTTTGCATTAACATGTATCTTACATCTCATTAATCGATGATCACTTTATATGTTGAATTTATTAAGAGCATTACAATCTTAATATATATTTTTTCAGTTAGTCAACATATAATCCAATTCTGCTATATTTTCATTTGGATGCTTCCACATTCATTTCTGTTCAGCATTTTTTTTCAAAAGAAAAATTCATAATATAAAGTTTTTTTTCTTCTGCAAACTTCACAAATCTATGTCCTTTTTCATTTTTATCACCATCTTTCAATTATTTACCAATTTTAGCATTAAAGTCTTCCGTGATAATTTTCAAATGTTGTTTGGTCAGATCAAAAATCTTTTGTACATCCATATAAAAATCCTGCACTTCTTCATCACAATGAAAACTTGTTGGAGCATGAACCCAAATTATCTGCATTTGGTATCTGCTATTAAGTTGAATAAATAATTTTGTCTTTCTATCTGACCTACCATCAGTCTCCACAATGTTGTTCTTTCACCTTTTATTTATAATGAATCCTACTCTAATTGTACTTCCAATGTCTGTGTCTTTGGTGTATAGTTCATGCCCAATTTTAAAACAACTGTCTCTTCATCTTTTCTTCTAATTTCACAAAGTCCAATAATGTCTCATTTAATATTACACAGCTCTTCCATGTCTTGCAATCTTTTTTCACTTGAAAGTGATATATAGTTGTAAGTATCTAAATAAATTGTCATCCTCAAATATTATCCTGGGTCCGCAATAAAGAGATTCTTAGAATCCTCTAACTTCAGCTGCTAACCAATTTCTTGGCTGATGAATGTATTAGAAAAAAAAATCATACACACATTCATTCTGCCATTAACAATATCAACTGATATTTCAATTAAGAGCAATCAGACAAAAAAAAACATAGTGTTTCTTGAACTTAAACTCAGAGGTCCATTCACGTTTTATACTATATGAATAATACATAATTATTACAGCTGCAACAACAAGAAAGTATATATGCTATTATGAAGTTGTATGTAGAATCATTATTTATATAATATAAATACTTAACAATTTTTTATAAACTTGATTATGATTACAAATAAAGTTGGAAAATGTTAATATTTAGTGATGTTTTATAACACAATACCTGGCAGAAAATTATGAAGTATTCTAAAATAAAAGCTGTCCTTAACTGAATAATTATTTAGTGAATTTCCAAATTGATTGATGATATAAACATCAGTAATGATATATTTGATAATTCAATATCTAACATAAATTTAGTTTATGAACATATATTGAAACAGTAGGATCGTTTCACCTTTTCTCACCTATTTCCTACCCTCATACCTTAGTTTGAACGCCAACATATCGTAGTGTCTGTAATGCACTTATATGCTGAAAATCCCACCATCTTTTAAACCCTGAGTACAACGCTCATGTTATATATAAGTATAAACTCATTCCCAAATAAATAAAATGTTATGAATTATGTATATGTTCACATAATTTAGATTTATTTAAAAGTAGGTTATATAAGTCATAATTGCACACACACTGTTATATGTATTTTAAAACTTATGATAAAATTATAAATTGTTAGTTAAAATTATTTTGTTTGAATCTATTTACAAAAATGTATTACAGTCATAATATATTTTTGATTTAAAATAAAATTCATATTCGTTTAGTAGATAGATTCAAATATTGAAATTTAAAAAGTAAAATAATTTTCTTTTGAATTTAAAATCACACCATATAATTTATGTTAAAATGAATGAGGGCTGGTAGGAATAATAGTTTTAATTATTATCTAAGAAAACAGCAGATGTCCACTTAAGGTTTTCTTTCAATCAGTAAAAGTAATTTTAATTAAATCAAGTTTGTAATTCGAATGTCGACAAGGAAATTAACAATAGAAATTAATTAAAATTTTGTTGAATTCCTTTAGACATTCAGATAAGATTAATTACAGCTGAAACGTAAGCAAAATCTGATATATTTTTGTAACGCTCCAGGGCAGTTGTATTGTTCAATTCCACTATAAAAAGGAGGGTTTTCTTTTGTTCTCCATTCAGGTGATTTGCTAATGAAAATGATTCTAGTGATTTGCTAATGAAATGATTCTAGTGAAATTATTCTAGTGAAAATATTCTAGTAAAATATTCTTCGATCAAGATTTCAAAAAAAATATTTTCTTGAGAGTTTTAGCTACATGCCTGTGAACTTAAATTTGAAGCCGAGTTTTCATCTCCAAATTAATTGACCATATTTACAGTTTCACCTATGAATCACCCAACCTCCAAAATTGCTAACCTTGAAATGATGGAGTAGAGCCAGCAAGAAGGTTATTTTCCTCTCAGGAATGGCCAGCCGCTGCTCTAAACCATCGAAAGCTATCACATAAGGAACCCCAGAACTGCTGCTGCTGCCAAAAATATGAACAATTCCAGATTTTGCTGCTGAAGTGTATGAAACCTGCCGACCATCAATCTACCTACAAATGCTTCTCCAGAGGTAACCCCAAATTAACCCAAGAGCTCTTGTGATTCCTAACTAACATGCTATAGCTATCTTAAATTGTTTTCTTTTATTTCATTTGACTTTATTATGTATTCCGTTAACGTGTTCTAATATAATCAATAGTTTTGCTCTACCCTTGGGTTAATATTTTCTATTTATTTTATTATGATAATGTGTCAGAATAGTCTTTGACCGAGTGAATTATTCCTTTGTTGAAAGTAAGATGCCGATATTAAGGCATATTTTAAATTTATAAATAATTCCCAATTTTATTATCTTGCAAATCACTCGTTCGAGGGCTATTCTAATCTTCTTTAATATATATAATAATCAAATAGTTTAAAATCTACATTTTATTGATTTTAACCTAATATGAGAGTATGTGCGAGGTCAATGATTAAAATGTGCCACAAATGCATGATTGCATAAATAAATCTATACTTTCTTTTCAAACCGGCAAGCATGCATTTTCCTATTTTTAAATACTGTATTGTACTTTAATTTCAAAGTTTGTCATTGACGTCGAGAATGTGCGGACCCTTTTAAATGAATTTCTGGGAATTTGATTGGGCATTTTTTCCAATCTAAGTGAATCCATCTTGTATGTTTTATATACATTAGTCTAGTATTGCTGGTAAATGAATTGGTTGTTGAGACCGCATTGTTTTTCTTTCCAAGGATTTTAAATGGCCAAGTCCGTTCCATTTTTATTTCCTGCGGTTCCCAGGGAGAGTGTGTCCTCAAATGTCACACCTGGGAATTAGACACAGCCATCACCCAGCTGCTAAGTTGTGGACGAGTTCAAACTTCGGCTGTCCATGACAACACATTCCTATGGGTCAGTGGTGAGATGCCCTCCGTAGTCATTTCAAATATTCACTATTGTTTTATTTATATATTTATTTTTACAAAGCATCCGTGATTTAAATGTATCACAACCTCCATCCTTTAATAAATTCATTATTAGCAATACCGACCTCCCAATGTAACTTTAATTATAATTTTAAAATAAATGCCTTGATCACATTCCCACTTTATTGCTTAGTAAGCTTTTGTCCATGCTATTCTCGAAATCAATAAATATTCTATAACACTTAATTTTCAAATATTTTATTAAACTTTTATAATTACTCAAAGCACCTCGCACATGTTCCCATCTCTTTTAAGCACATTATCGTAATACTATTAGCCCGAGGGATAGAATATATTTTCTTTAAAACCTTTTTGTCATTTAATGGAATGTAATGCCAACAATTATTTAGTAAGCGTCCCTGTCTCATATAAGCAGACAGTGGCATTATATATATATTTCTATATAAATAAATCTTTGAAATCATTTAAAACTAATTTTGATCTTTTATTTTATTGATTCCTATCACTGTCTCAGTCTATATATCTATTTTCTACATTTCTTTTGTACATCCATAGACGTTTATTAGCAACCCAAACTTATCTTAGTATAGTCTCTTTGTTTCTCCCTGACCACCAGGCACTGGTAAAAGGTTATACTAGTAGTAGCATCAGATGCGTTATCACGTAGGTGGCACTGTGAAATTTGGACTTTAGATTCGAACTTAGTATATCTAGAAGGCAACCCCTTCTAGAATGTTCAGTTTTGTGTTTGGGGTTTGAATTCTGCAGTGTGTTAGCGAGATAGATGATTCTGACCGTTACAATATGTTAGGTACCTGTATACAGTATTTATTACAATACATCATTTCTGATATGTATTTCATACTTTTTTATTATTATATGTATATAAAAAGTGTTTTATAAAGTACAAGTTACAAGAAAAAAATGTACTATAAAAACTGTATTTGTAAAAACTATATTATTCAGAAAAATAAATATTTCTTTAAAGTACTATCTTAATTTTATAAATATACTTCAGCCAAGCTGATAAAAATCCATTAATTTAGATGGGAGTTACAAAATACATAATTTAAAAATATTGAGCAAGAAATTAAAAAAAAAAATTAAAATAAAAAATTTAATAGATGAATTAATAATATAAACATAAGAATACATTGTGTTTTCCTGAAGGTTTGTGATAATGGTGTTCTAGTTGCATTTTTATATTGGACTATTTCCATCATCTAATACAGTGGTCTTCAACCACCGGTCCGCGGTCCGCGGCCCGGTACCGGTAGAAATTTTTTGCTGGTCCGTGATAGGCTGGCAAGAAAGTTTTTAATAACAAACTAATAAGATTTTAAACTTTTAATTAATATAAACAATTTTTATTTATTTTTTCATCGCACTTTTACCTGATTAAAAAAAAAGAAACAGAACAAAATCTAATCAATCATACATAAATTAATTTGTTTTTCTAGTTATCACAGATGTTTATGGGGGAGGGGGGATAGAATTAAATTTTTATTACTTTTCTAAAAAAATTCAAAATTAAAAAAAAAAAGTTTTTTATTATACAAACTCCATATATATATATATAACTTCATCTAAGGCTAAGCTGTTTACATCTTTAAGAAAATTAATCTATAGGCTTCTGCTAGTCCATGAAACCTTATCCTTATTTTTGCCGGTCCGTGAAACCTAATCCTTATTTTTACTGGTCCGCAAGTGTGAAAAGGTTGAAGACCACTGATCTAATATGTGCACTGAATGTCTTTAGAAAAATTTAACTTTATTTAAATGTTCCAAATACATTCAACTGTTAGTAATAGTACATCAAACAGGTTAGTATATGCACAACATTTTGAGAGGTATTATTCTCCCCTCTTCTTCAGGTGTTGCTGACTTGACCAATGACAGTACTAGCATGGGATTCAAACCTGGATCCTTAGTTTTTTGCATATTGAATTTTAAGGTAATGCTCTAACCAACTGAGACATCCTGCCAAAGGTAACAGTCTGTTGTAATTTCATATGAACATATGTTCGATTGGGAAAATACAAAATTATTGGATAGAGAAGAAAAGGTACAAAGAAGAATATTTGAAGAAGTTTCTCAAATGACAATGGCAAAAAATCCCATAAGCCAACCTAGTGTGACTATACATAATGTATAGAAACCACTAATCAACTTTTCTCTTAGGAAAAAGTGGAGAAATTAAGAGGAACCTCATAGATAAGTATATGCAATTAATACAGACTGTTGCATTTGACAGGATGGCTCAGTTGATTAGAGTGTTACCTTAAAATTCAATACTCAAGAATCTAAGGACCCAGATTCGAATCACATGCTAGTACAGTCACTGGTCAGGCCAGCAACACTGAAGAAGAGGGGAGAATAATACCTCTTGAAATGTTGTACATATACTAACATGTTTGTTGAAATAAAATACTAGCTTTCTACTTCACCTTTGAGTTATAAAATTTGCATAAATTTTACATAAACCACAGCTAAACTTCAGTTAACAGTAGGCTATGATTATGGAGACTCAAGGTCTCTGAAAGCACTTAGCCATATAACTTGTAAGAAAATTGAGACAAGCTTCACTTTTTTGCGTAAAGCGCAAGTTAAATTACTAACATGTTTGTTGTATTATTACTAACAGCTGAATGTATTTAGAACATTTAAATAAAGTTAAATTTTCTAAAGACATTCAATACACATATTAGATGATGGAAATAGTCCAATATAAAAATACAATAAGAATACATTCTTCATAATATAAATTTATGAAATTAATTAATTTAAATTTGTGGAATTACACTATAAACACTTGTCTATTTTTCAATTGTTATTGTAAGTATTTTCCAGAAGCATATTGACACTTTATTTAAATATATGAATAAAAGTAACATTTAATAAATAAATATTATATTTATAATAAGTGAATAGTCTAATTAGAATAAAATAATTTGAAATTTAGAGATAATTATTTCTAAGTATTTTAAATATTTGAGTTAGCTCACGTCAAGTAGAGAATATTTAAATATAACACCTGTAGGATTTTATTTATCCACTTACCTCCTTTACTTGCATTGTTCTTAGAACAATAGTATTTTCCACAGCTTTTAGATAAATTTAATATGGATCTCCTAGTAGAAATATTAAGATTTCCAAAATAACTTGGAAATAAAAGTAAGATTTTGGCACTTAGTTTCAATATGTAGTTATTCACTTACTGTGTTTTTTTTATAAATCTCTTTACATAGTTTCAGTTGGTGGAGATGACTTTTCATATCTGATGCAGACATGCATTTGATAATAAGGTAATTTTTTTATTGCCTTATCCTGCAAGAACTTTTTCCAATAAATATCACATGATCACCATTTCTTATGCTTGCTTATAACTGTTATTAAAACAGGCAAAACTCTCCATACTTATTGCCACTCAGTGCAAGTCAGGGTAATCAATGGATGCCAGAAGGCTTGTGCATAAAATCCCATCTAGTGCCTACTCATCCAATATCTCCAGACTAGTTTCTGGCTT
This sequence comes from Epiperipatus broadwayi, assembly GCA_028023455.1. NCBI lineage: Eukaryota > Metazoa > Onychophora > Udeonychophora > Euonychophora > Peripatidae > Epiperipatus > Epiperipatus broadwayi. Next base: position 2,372,915 of record JAQFVV010000120.1, read on the forward strand.
GTGGTCTTCATCAGTGAGGAGCCTTGGATCTGAGAGCACTGTGCCTAGATCTAAGATGTAGGTGCAGTGGATGAGTAGGCATTAAATGGGGATTTTATGCACAAGCCTTCTCACATCCATTGATTACTCTGGCTTGCACCGAATGGCAATACATATGGAGAGTTTTGCCAGTTTTAAAAACTTTTTCCAACAGTTATTCTGATCTTTCAGAAGGTTTTATTATTTTACAATTAATCCAAAAAGTGGACATGCATTGTGCTATAAAGGTGCAAATATTGAAAGCACAAGTGGAATGAGATTCATTATAAGGTATATCAAACAAAGTGGCAAAATTAGTTATTTCAAATTAATGGAATATTCAAAATGCAGATAATTCAGGTCTACACACCAAAAAATTCTCACAGAGATGAATAAGCAGAGGATTTTTATAAAAATGTTCAAAATGTGGTTGGTCAGATATTTTTAAAGTGTCATGGGATATTATAATGCTAGGATTAATAAATATTGAAAGTTCCATAAGCAAATTTGGTTCTAATGATCACTGATTAATAAAAAATAATATATATATATATTAATACAAAATGATAAAGCTGAGTGTATTAACAGTTAATATTTTTAACTTTCAGACAAATCCAATGAATTTTAATTAGAGCTTGCAAATAATTTTAAATATTAACAAAAATTGAAAATGGTTCAGACGTGTCTATAACCAAAAAAGCTGGTAGAAATAAACAGCAATTTACTAGTAAATTGGATAAGATAAAGTATAAGAAAAGAAGGCATATAATTTTTTTTAAAAATGATCTGTTAAAAAGAATTGAATATCTAAAGTTTTGTAAAAAATACATAAAAGAATTAATAGTAATAATATAAGAAAATATAATTAATATAATTAATCATAGAATTAAACATGATTGGAGTGCTTTTGGTAGAAATAATATTAAAAGGAAATATGCCTATGTATTTGAAAATAATGGGTTTTAATAAATTTGTAGTTCCAGTTCCTGTTTATAGATCTGAGACTTGGACCCTTAACAAAAGAGCAATACAGAGACTTCAGACCAAAGAAATATGGAGAGATGCATGCTAGGAGTAATAAGAAGAGATCAAAAATGAAATATATGGGTGAGAGAAAAACAGGACTAACTGACATCATTGAAAGAATTAAGAGATTGAAGTGGAGTTGGACTGCACATATTACTAGAATAAATGGACAGTTAAACTGGATTCCAAGAGATTGTGAAAGACCTAGAAAGAGATTATGTGAGATGAATGGATGAAATAAGAAAGTGTGCTGGTGTGATATGGATAAGAAGGGTTAGAGATCGGATAAGATGGATTAAACTTGGAAAACTCTTCATCCTGCAGTGGATTGATAATGTTTGAAAATGATGAATTATGGGTTAGCAAAAATAAACTATAAAAGAGACCAAAAGTCTGAAAAGTGTAAAAGAATAACATCTTGGCATTGATGATGGATTGAACTTGGTGAGCTCTTCATCCTACAGTGAATTGATAATAGTTGAAAATGATAATGATGACAAATTAGAGGTTGGCAAAAGTAAACTATAGAAGCCTTAAAAGTATAAAAAAAAATCATCTTGGCATTGGAAGAAAAGTTATTTTTGCAATAAGAAGAAAAGATGGTCGAGAGGTCAGTGACACCTGCTTTACAAGCAGTTGTCCCAGGTTAGTGGGTTTGCTTCCCGGCTGATGCTATGTGACACATGAGAGAGAGAGAAAAAAAAAAAGAGACGACATCATGAAATGTGTAAAAAAAGTTCTATAAAGAATTATATAGTAATTAACTAATATAAAGTATTCTCTTTAATTGTTACATCTTCTGAATTGTCAAATATTGTAAATGAAGAAGTGAGATATGCAAATAATATTTTGAATAAGAGAAAAATTCCAGGAAATAATAACATTATTATCTTTAAAAAAGTGAAAAATAGAAAAAATGTTGCCAAAGCTATATATTAATGTCTAAATAATAAAAATGTACAAGATGTTTGGAAATATAGTAAAGATAACATTAAAAATTACAGCTTATCATTTTTCTATATGATTTATATAAAATCTTTACCAAAATAATTACGACTTATCTACAATGAATTTTGAAATCTAGCCAATCAAAAAAAAAAACAAGCTGAAATTAAAAATGGTTTTATCACAGTACTGAGATAAATTATAAAAAGAACTAATGAATATAAGTTATTATTGTGCTTTGGATTTGTAATTATGATAATTTATTTCATTCTATAAGCATTTCTAGTTATTAAACCTTTGGATACCTCAATATATAGGACTGGGTTTCTGTTATAGTGTGAAGAATGTTTATCTAAATACAACAGCCATGATTAGATTACACAGTAATATTAAAATGATTAATATGAAGAAGGGTATATGACAGGGTAATCATATATCTCCAAAACTTTTTACAGCAGTCTTGCAAAAAAATATTTTTATATACCATAGAAGAAGAGGAAAATATTTTGAGAATTAAAAAGGGAAGTTAAGAAAATAAAAGTTAATGGAGATTATTTAAGTCATGATGTAATTATTTTTACAAATAATGCTTCAGAGCTTCATGGAATATTACATGTTCAGATCAAAGTAAAAAATAGGACTAAAAATAAATGTTAAAACAAAAATGATGAATGAATTTTTTCAGAGAAAGAAAATAAAGATTGATAATATGAGTCAATAACCACAAATATTTTCATCAGATTATTAATACACATTGAAACACAATGGATTCTGGGGAGTACTTTTGCTAAAAATAACATAGTATTAAAAGGAAATATGTTTGTGTTTGAAAGGGAAAATTTTTGATATATATATTTTACCCATTCTTGTTTATGGATCTGATACTTGGACATGTAATAAAAGGCAAAATATAGATACCTCAGACTACTCAATAAAGTATGGAAAGATATATATTAGGAGAAACAAAAAGAGATTGGAAATGAAATATATGGGTGAAAAATACATAGGTATTAGTTATATCATTCAAAGAATTGAAAAATGTAAAATGGAGCTGCTCTGGACATATTTCTACAATGGATATTAATGGATAGGCAGTTTTAAATTGGATTTCAATAGATTGTAAAGAGATCTAGAAAAAAGATACTATGTGAGATGGATAGATCTTCTGGTCTAGTGTGAAGAAGAAAGTATATGGATTGGGGAAACTCTTATATGTGGAAATACTTTTATTCTGCAGTCTATTGTTGATCATTGAAGATGATGATGATTAGTTTTCTAAAATAATTAATATAATATCAAGAACCTGTTTTTATTTACTTTTGATCATTAGTAGTTGTACAATTCTTAACAGTTCTTCATTGTCAAAGAGCATAATTTCTTATGTGAGAGATACTAAAAACCATATGTCATTCTTTACCTATGTTAAAAAGTGTTTGTCACCCGGAATTTAATTCTGTTACTTTCATAATAATGTATATTCAATGTAACTATTATCAAAATATGGTGAAGAAAAATCTGAAATTAAAATATGTTTATGTAAAAAAATATCTATTTTATTATATTTTTATTGTGGGTAAAATAAACTTGTTTTAAATAAAAAATAATTTGTTGCTCAAAAGTTTTTGGCATGGTTTTATGTAATTATGTTAAATAGTAAGTTATAATTCATGATATAACATTGGTGCATGTTCATTTTTGTTTATCTTTTTGAATGTGAGATACCTCATTGCAATCAGTTGTCTTTTCTCATTTTTCTGTCTCTGATAATTTTTTTTTGTCATAATGTTTTTTTCTGTATTGTTTGATTTATAATAATTTGTGACTTTTAGATGGAAGTTTTTCATTTTTTTTGTGAGACATTTTGATTTTTCCATTCTTGGTAATATTGCTCTTTTTAAAATTTTTTGATGAGTATTTTTTTGACAATTTTGATAGAAACAGAATTTACCCTGTTTTAGCATTTTCTGAAAACTCTTTCAATTTAATTTTTTTGATTTTCACAATTTTAGTTTCATGATTTATGATTTAATATTATTGTTTAGATATTTGTACTGTCATTCTTGTGTTTCTAAAAAAGTTCATTAGTGAAAATTTGATTGAGTTTTGTATTATTCTAGAGGTGGTCAACACTGTAAATACATGCTAGCCTGTGTGATTCACAAATTATGACACAGAATGTAAAAATGTGCTTTATATCTTGAAAGTTAGTCTATAGTATTCTCTCTGCCATCATGAAATCTTGCGAAACACTTTTTGACTTATGGTTTCATTACCATACTTAGTATAAATCACTTCAAATGTTTCAATCATACTTTTTTCAAATTTAAATCAAAAATTAAGGTTAGTCCATTGTCCATGAGTTAAGATACAAAATAGTCTGTCTTATTTCAGGTCATAATTTGTAATTCAGATATTAATAGGCTAAAAATTTGGGTATCAATAAGTAAACTGTCACTACTTAACACATACATTGATTCAGAGATAATTCTGAAGCTGTCTTCATGAGACAATCAATCATTTTAATACTGGAATATAATCTATATTTTCTACCTGACTCATGTTTGTGCAGAAATAGCTAAGAAAATATTTTTTGACTCATAAAAAGTTGCAAACAAAAATGATGGGTGTAGAAATCGGCAATAAATATCTAATTTCCTTTAGTATCTGTGGAATGTTTCCTATTAATTAAATATGATAGATAGTAAATGAACTCCTTTATAAATATATTGGGAAAATTATACTCATTTAAATCTAGAACCTAGCAAACTAGCTTTATTTTCATACTTCTTCATTTGTTTCAGCAACAGAAGACTGAAAGTAAACCATTGACTCAGCCTAAAAATGAATGTTTATTTTAAAATCACGAAATCTGTAAAAAATACAAAATATTTGAATTTAAGAAACATCTTTTAAATTTACAAAACACTATCTTAGCTCTCCATGCCATCTCATATTGCTGACCCACCTGGATTACACACATGTTGAAAAGATACAATGTGTATACAGTCAGGTGGGTCAGCAACATGAGATGGCATGCAGAGTTGAGGGTCGTGTGAAAGTCTGAGTTCGAATCCCTTATATATTACATTATATATGTGCAGGTGTGTGTTAGCCTGTACAGTGTATTAAAACACTATCTTAATTAATGAGTAATTGCATTAACTTCACTCAACCCTTAAGAGACAAAAAGATAACTTATTATGAACAAGGACTTATTAAATCAATCCCTGCAATTAGGGATACTGATGTCATAAGTAATAAGAATTTATAATTTTTAGATTATAATCTTTTTGAAATTTTAATGAAAAATAAAGCTAAAATAACTTTATCTGACACTATTCATTATTAAAACAGGCAAAACTCACTATATACAATGCCACACACAGCAAGCCTGTTTTAAAAACAGTTATACACAAGCATAAGAGGAGGTAGTCATGTGATGTTTATTGACTATTCATTATTACTTTCCACTTCAATATTATAGCATAAATGCAAAGGCAAGAAATCATTATTGACTTAATAATTATAATATTTTTTTTAGATTGCAGTTTGAATACTCAGGTTCCTAATTATATTATAAAATATAAAATTAGCCTACACTATTCAATTTCTGTGTTTAAATGCTTTAGCAAGTGATACCTAAATAAATATTCATTACAAATTGCATGCAATTTCTCTCACTAATGTGATCATTTTTAGTTCTCTAAAATATCATCTGCTAAAATATCTAACAATATTCCATTTTGTTCCATTCTTAATTGTAAACAAGATATTTTCATATATTCCTAATGAATTTATAAATTATTTATCATAATTTGCTATAATAATGATTTTTTGCCCTTACATTTGCATTTACATATAAATACTTATAGATTAATAGCAGATCTGAATCTTGTTTATTTCTACATCAAGTTTCTTTTTGAAAATTTTTACCCCTAGTGTTCTATATTATATGTTCAGTTAGTATTATGTGATTGATTTGATCTTAATTTTATTTTATTTAAAAATGTCTGTTTTACACATTTTATTAATATTTTTTTATGAATTTAAATTTTTGTATATGCAGAAGTATAAGTGAAGAAAATCTTATGTTCCAGACTATGTGGTGATGGCTTTAAAACAATTTTTAAATCTTATTTTACTCTAGAGGTAATATTTAAATACAAATTCAGCACAAAATACGTATATTAGAGATCATTTATCTTTTTTACATGTATGTGGTCATGTGTATCGGTTGTATGAGATGAAGTTTATGATTGAAAAGAGCTTGAAAGTCTGGGTTCAAATCCCTTCTAATTATATCTAGAGGTAATAATAGACATCAATTCACTAATCAATACTACATCTGAGTTGTCTATGAGTTATCTATCTGACCCCCCCCCCGTCAAAAACATAAACCTGATTAAAATTTGATAAAACGTTCAATTTTGCCTAGTTTGAAGTAAACTACGGACCATGATTATTCAATCCATGACATACTGAAGTCCATTTTTATAACATTCTAACAAGAGTTTTAAAAGTTATTGATATAGTTTGTATGATTTATAAATAGTTGGCATTTTGTTCCACGGTGGTATATGCTATCATTTACTAAATAATAAAGTTACTATTATTTTCTTAAAAAGGAAGTTTTTTAAACACGTTTAGCCACAATTTGAACTTTATATATGTTTATGAAATATTTTTACATGCAGCCATTAATATTGTTTAGAGTTTTTTTTTAAGTATTTGACAACTTAGACATTAGAAAAAAGTCACATGATCTATTACAGAGCTCCCTCTATATGAACGGAGATCAAAGAAATTCTTATTTTTAAAGAATCATTAATATTATTGTGACATCTAATTAATCATTAGAAAATTTGGAGAAAAGATGCATAATTTAAGAGATTTGACTGAACAAGTGAGCTCAAGCATAGAATCTCTCATTGATTTAAAATTTATATCACTACAGCAAAGAATTTCTTTTTTTAAATTCAGGATATGGCAACATTGCATTCAGCAGTGGCAAGATCTATCAATATTTTTACAATTATTTAAATTTATTTGTTAAAATTTAAACTTAATGATTTACTTTTATTGCACACACAAACTCACAAATATATATTTAGTTTTTAATCAAATAATTTTATTGATTTTAAAAAAAGTTTTACCAATTTATGAGCAAAAATGAGAGAAGGTTGAAAAAAAAAAAAGACAGACGAATTAAAAATGTTAAGTAAAAATTGTTTGAAGATGCTAATTGTGAAATAAAGAGAGAATAGTTTTTGAAGTTTGAAAAATAGCCCAAGGACTTGATAATATAACATAGAAAAACTGCCATTAAAAGGTACTATATTAAGAATGATTAGCTATCAAGATCTGAAAATTTATTGCCAATAAGCTGAAACTTCCAATAAAAAAAACATTAAAAGTAAAAAAGATGTAAATGGTATTTGAAAAATATTATCATAAATATTCAGTGCAATTTGACAAAAGTTAATAGACAAACAATTATAAAAACAATATTGCCTTACATAAAAGAAGATAGATAATTCAATATAGCCAAAAAAGAAAGATAAAAAGATTGAAGAGTTATGCACCTACTAAACCTACATAACAAAAACAGAAAAAATATAAGAATAAAACAAAAGTAAGAGTGTAATAAATTAAGTGTAAAGATAAAATAACATATAAATAGGATATTGTCAAGCAAAGTCTTTTGAAAAATGCTCAAAAGAGGAACAGTGAAGAAAGTCCTACTCATTAGAATAGCCATCTGCCAAGTAGTAAAATTTAGTAATTTCCTCTTGTTGTTTTATTCTTTTTTGAAAATGTCTAGATATCTATTTAATGGCCAATAATTAAATGGTTGATTGAAAAAAATATGTAAACTTATTCCCCCCCCCCTTCAATTTAAGTGGTATCAAAAATGGATTTGAGTCTCATGTTATAACCATGACTGGATATACTAATTATAGTGCCCAAAGTTTCTATATAATTGGTTGATTTAAATATATGTATACTGTCTATACTAAATTGGGACTTGGATTTAGACTTTCAAGCTTCCTACAACTATTCACTTTATCTTATACAAGTGATACACATGACCACATATAAGTAAAAATAAATGATCTCTAACATACATATTTCATGCAGTTAATCCAGATCACCATATTCCACAAATATATATAATCAATGCTCAGTTTATATTAAGATAGCAAATCATCAAACTTTAATGTACAGGCTTTAGTCTTCTCCACCCTCCAACTCTCCAGCCATCCATATCATTGAAAATCCGAGAATGGAACACTCAAGGCTCATGTTGATGCCAATATTATCATACCCATATTGACTTCAGTCACTCTGACCTCTCACACATAGGACCTTAATATGTCCATTTAAATATACAGAAGAGGGATGGGCAGAATACAGGCTGAATATATAATATTTAATTACATATATAGTCCATACTAAACTTATTGCACTAGAAGTGACTTGAACTCAGCTCCCTACAACTATTTACTTTATCTTATACAACTAATACACATGACCACATACATGTGAAAATGATAAATGATCTCCAATAGATGTATTTTGTTATAGGAAGCTTGAAAGTGTGAGTTCAAGTCCTTTTTAATTACAATAACTTTAGTATAGGCAATATACTGTAATAATAACTTTCAGTTAACCTAACATAGGAGTACACTAAAATACTTATACACTCATTTATAATTATCTCTAAATAACTTATTTATTAATCAAAATGTATTTGACTATTTTAATATGCATACATATATATACTATTTATTTTAATAAAAATAAACTTAAAATGATATGTACTTTAATGTCAAACTTTTAGATAATCCAGATTTGAAATTGATAAATAAACAATTTTATATTTTTTATTATTATTATATCTTAATATTTATTTATAACAATGAATATTTAAATCAAGCACGGAAAATTGAAACAAAAACATACGATAATACAGACAATTCATTCGGTCTCTTGATAATAAAAAAGAAGAGAATACTACTATTCTACATTGGAATTAAATTTTAACTATATTTGAAAAGTTTAACTTTTCCAAATTAAAATATTAATTTATTCATTTGGAAATTGAAACCCATGGATTAAAAAAGATTACAAGAAAAATATTTTAATTTTCTTCTAAATCTGAAAGAGAATAGTAACATAAAAAAAAGAACATCTATTTGAATTATTGGAAACTTCTTATTTTAATACATCGTTTTTCTACGTATATAAACATATTTAAATTAATTATATATATAAAGAATCTTACAATGTGTAATGAGTAAAACAACATTGTATTGTAAAGGTTTCAAAACCATGTTTCATGCTAATTTAAGATATTTATTGTGTAGAACGTCTAATAGAAAATGAAGATTAAGAACATCAATCTTCGAATGATATATATTTTATCTTATATCAACAAAGTCATTGGATAATGTTAATAATTTATCCATTTAGGATAAATAAATAATTACTATACCAATGGATTAATATACTTTGCAGGAGAACTCCATCAGGATTATGAACTACGGACTTAAAGATACATTCTTACTTATCTCAGGAAAATAAGTTTTTCTTTATTTATTTATATATTTTATGTTATTATTTATATTTCTTTAATATGTTTAATGTTATTAATTTTTTATTTCAAATTTGGTATCGTATCTTTATAGTAGTAGGAATACCCAAATTTAATTTTATAAATGGAAATTATTAAACAAAAGATATATTATTATAATATTAGATAAAATTAAATTTTATAAACAGATTTAAAAGTTTGATAAAATTCATCTAAATTAGATGAAGTAAAGAAAAAGTGGCTATTATTTAATGGATATTAGAAACAGGATTATTATGTTGACTATATAATATAGTAAATGTATAATATATTTATTTTATTATAAATACATATAAAACAAGTTTTATAATTGTAAATAATACTTACATAATAATAATTATGAAACATATGAACAAAGACTGTAAATGTATTAATAAGTTATTTAAATTATTACTTTTTTTGAATTTATATATTACTATATATATATATCTGTTAATTTGAATTATATTCTTTTCTTTTGAAAAGTTTATTATGGTATGAAATTTTATCATAGGGTATTGAATGGGGATATTATTTATTAATCTTTCAAAATGATAAAAAATCATCTTTATTTTTCATTAATATTTTATTTATTTTTTATATTATATATTTATTGTGTATTAAATATTATTGAGTTATTAATTTGATCTCTCTGCTTAATCATTATTATATTATATTATATATTTATAAATAAATACACTAATCATTAGCTACATAACAATTGTTATATATATATATATATTAATATTATAAACATCATAGTAATATAATTTATTAGTCAATGCTTATATAAAGGCATATTAGAAAATGACTTGTTTAAATTCATCGCTGAAGAGAGCCAATTGCAAATTCTCCATGAGTTTGAATATCGTGGCATAATGGTGATTGAAAGAGGGATGAGAGACGGATGAACTAGTCTAAATAATATCTAAATTTGTCTAATGATTACTGAGCTAGCATAGTAAAGATGGATGTAATCATGGACTTAGCATTTCATTGCTTCATTTCTAGCATTCTAAATGGAGACCCAAAGTCCGATTGTAGTGAAATGTGCACCTTCTTTCTGGTAAAAACCAACATCCCGTTACAATACATATATTTAAATATTATATATTCAATCTGTATTCTGCCCATTTCTCTTATGTATATTTAAATGGACATATTAAGGTCCTATATGTGAAGTATCAGAATGACTCAACATGGATATGACAGTAATCTTGGAATCAACAAGGTCTTTGAGCATTCCATTCTCAGATTTTCAATGATATGGATTGCCAGAGAGTTGGAGAGTGCCCATTAAAGTTTTATGATTTGCTATCTTAATATAAATTGAGCACTGTTTGTATTTATGTGTAGTAGATGATGATCTGGACCAACTGATGAGTGCTGGTTCAGCATGAAATACATATAGCGGAGATCATTTATCTTTTTCACATGTATATGGTCATGTGTATCAGTTGTATAAGGTAGAGTGAATAGTTGTAGGGAGGTTGAAAATCTGAGTTAACATCCCTTCTAATTACAATTAGTTGATTTATAATTGATGATAATTAGACTGTACAATGTGTTGTCAACTTATTTATAATTATTTTTGATGCAAAAAGACTAGGAAAACATATAGCTTGAAAGTAACACATACTGCCTACAAACAGCAGCTAAAGAGAATGATTAGAAAGAAGTGAGAATATATAAATAACTTATCAGAAGAGTAAATAGTCCAAAACAAACAGTCTTACTCAGATAAGTAACAATGCACTGGATCATAAACAGAAATATAGCTGTAATATGTTCTAATATTTACTAGTGGGAATATACTGATGAGTGCGAGTGCATTATTTATTTATTCGTTTTATACGTGGGATTCGAACTCAGATTTTCACATGACCCACTATTCTCAGTGCCATCTCATATTGCTGACCCACCTGATCACACACATGTTAAAAAGATAAATAATCACCAATATACATATTTCATGCTAAACCAGCAATCATCAGTTGGTCTAGATTACTATCCTCACACATATAAGATGGCACTGAGAGTAGTGGACCGTGTGAAAATCTGAGTTCGAATCCCACTTATATTACATATATAATGCAGGTTTAAGCCTGTACAATGTATTATTCTTTTTATGTAACTTGTTAGAAAGTTCTAAAATTTTGCAAACAATTTTATTTTAATTAAAGACTTGGGAATTAAACAATATTAAATAGAAATAAATGCACAATTAAGTTTAAAAACAGTATTATAAAAATAAAATTAGAGATGATAGAAAAAAAATAGAAGTCAAAAAATTAAAAGAAAAATATTCAAAATAAATAAAACAATTTAAATAAAATTAAAAAAAATCACCTCCAACTTTCATTACTTATTAAAATACAATACTAAAATATAACTTTCATGGGTAGCTGTACAGTTTTTTTTCTAAATAAAAATAGGACATTTAATATTTGAATACAAGTATAATGTATATACTTAAGCTTTAGATGTAATTAGAGGGGATGGTAAAAATTTCCAGACCGTATTTGGTAATTCTAGTTTTCTCAAATAAAGTTTTCCTTGTATGTTGCGTGAGATGCAAAAGTAAGAATAGATTTAATCTTGCTGATGGTGTTTTGATATAACGTGTCAGTATATAAGCAATATATATATATTGTAACCTAATATTTATCACCATAATTAATTAATATAGCCAAAAAACCAAAAATTTTATTGGCTTTCTTTTCTAATTTAACAAAGTAAATCTTCCACTAATAATGAAATTTAAAAGTCTGATATTACTGCTAAGTCAATATAAATTTTTAGAAAATATTTAAAGATGTCTTTTGAGTAGATTTTATTAATCAATGCATATAGAATATATGTGCGTCTGTGTTATTATTATTTGGTTGAAACGCACAATTAAATTTTTTGTATGTATATACAGAAAACACATGTAAAACTGATATTGCAGAAAAATTATGAAATAGGATATACTAAACCAGTAATAAAACATAAGATTTTAAATAGTTCTACAATAACTTTATTACAATAATTACAACTGAGATTACATTTACTCAATAACCCATTTAAAATATATATATGTGTGCATGTATAAAATTTCTATGTTTAAAACTTGATCAGTTTAAAATTCATAAATATTTAAATTAGTGAATTAAGTTATTTTGTTTATTATCACAATTCAAACAAGATATTTATTAAAAGTGAATTTAGTTAAATAAAATATCAGAACTTTAAAGATATTATAAATTATTTAGTTGTTAAAAATAAATAATTCTAGATTTTTTTTTTAATAATTGAAATTAAGATATAATATTAAAGATTTGGTATTATTATTACTATTATTATTTTTCTTTCTTTCATTTATTCAATGACTAGAAATTACATGTTCAGAATAAACCCAGACAGTTTATGATCGGCTGCTATTTTATATAACCCTAGCAATGGACAATTTTTTCCCAGAAACACTTCAAAGACATAACGAATTGTGGATAATGGTGACTAATTAAGATACCAGCTGACCAAAGGCTATAATAATATCTTGGACAAAATTAAATCAGTCTTTGTAAAACTATAATGCATCCAAATCCAGTTGAATTAAATTTTAAAATAGTCATTTTGACCATCTTCTCCAGAATGGCCGAGTAGACAAACTCACCCTGGACATTTTCCTAGCTGGAAATATATATCTTCTCAAACTGAAATGGATAAACAAGGATTGTTACTAAATAATTTTTATTTAAATCTAATTTATTGTCTTCAACTATTAATGGAATTTTGGAAAATTGCTTACGAGATACTCATTATAATATTAATCAAATCATTTTACCTTTTTCAAAATAATTTTGAAATAATTTGCTTGGAAAATATATTGATTACCTCACTATATATTAATGGAAGATAAAATATTATAGAAGATGAAGATAATTCAATGTATAAATTTGCAGCTTTGGAGAAAATGCATAACTTTGAATGGAAACCAATTGAATTAATTCGATCTATGGATTATTATTTATTTGTGGGGTTTTATAAATATTTGAAATAGCCTGAACTATATAGCACAATAAATTAAGTGTATTTAACCAAATGATTACTAATCTACTGCTTTTAAAATACATGATAAATGGCAATCATAAGGATCTTAGACTACGGGTGTTTCTTTAAAGGATTAAACTGCGCTCTTTATAGAAAACTACAATTCAAAGTCAGTCCTTTAATAATGGCTTTGTGAATATGAATGCCATAATATGAAAATATGATAATCATCATAAATTGATTAGCAGACATTCTAAAAAGAATTAATATGCTAACTATACAATCCAAAGTAGGATTACTAAATATGTTTTATTAAATTTATTATAATCATTATTTTAAGTGTTACTAAGGATTTATACCTATGAAAGTAATTACCTTGTGCTTTTTATTTATTTGTAGTGCTTATATTAATGTATTACCAGAACATTATAAACATTGGAATGCTCTGCAAAATGTAAATATTTCCACAGAATAATTATCATCTGTTCATGAAAATAGGATTACGTATTTGAGGAATCATTTAAATAACCTTTGTTTATAATTGATGAATTATTGTTAGTAGGCAATAAATAATAAAGTTCTTATGACAAGGCTAAGAATGAAAGTTCAGGTAATAACTTTATATTATTATTAATGATATTGGGTATGAGTGGAATATATGTGATTTACATTTTATATTGGAGTTACATTTAGTTAAACTAACGTATAAACTTCAATAAACCCATTCATGTTTGATTGACATTGTTTTATTAGTCCTTGAATTCAGCCTCAGATAATAGGTAGGTAAACATCCTGAGTAGATGATTAAATTCCTAAGAAATATTTTTCTGTATAGTGCCTATAATTTGAAATGCTATACCTTGCAATTCACTGCAGGATGAAAAGCTCTCCAAGTTCAACCCATATTCTTTAATCTCTAGCCTCTCTTCTCCACATCATGTCAATTTATTTCATTTCATTCATTCATCTCATATGTTGTCTCTTTCTAGATCTTTTACACTCTCTTGGAATTTGTTTTAAGATTTCAAATTTATTTTTAAGATGATTTTAAAAGTAACTTCTCAATCCTTACATAACATTTCACTATTAAGAGCTTCCATTAATTAATTGAGTAGAATTATATGATTTATTTTCATGTGGATTTTATGTACTATTTTTGAAAAATCAGCCATACTTTCAAATTATTTCTTAAAATTTTTTTAAGTTGATGAGAAAGAAGTGGTGACATATATATATATTTTATAAGCAGGGAAGGATTACATTTACATTTTATTCTTTTGCACTTTTCTAATTTAGCATAATATAGATCCAAATCTATGTAGTTTGCTATCTAAATGATGTAATTTTACAGAGGCACTAAAATATTTTCCCCTGGAAATATATACTTAGGTAAAAATCAAAAACTTTATTGTCAAATGGTCTAATTTTGATGTTTGCATATTATTGTTCTTACTAAGAACTAGAAGTGATATTTGTAATGGTTTTATTTCTCGATGTATTATCCAATCCTAAATGGACAGCAAAAAGAATAATCTACTTAAGATACCTTTTCCTTTGTTCTTAATGCTGATAAAATTATTATAATGGACACCACTTTAGGGTATTATTTTAACTTTTCTTCACTGTTGTTCTTATTAGCTGCTAGGTTTTAGTGAGGGTGACACATAGACATTGAGAATAATTATCATACACATGAAACTATTCTTAATTAATTAAATCATGAAATAAAAACATATATAAAAAATGAGAATATATTGAAAATGGCCTGATTTAATAGTCTATAATATATATATAAGTGAACATTATATGTTTTGAGGATATACGTTTGTCGGATATTTATTTATTTATAGTTAAATAATAGTTATATCTTATTTATTATTACCAACATCTGTATAATTATTCTCCACTGAATTACAAATTTTGAAATATTTAAAAAGTGCTTCAGATTTATCATTAAATGCTAATCAACAAATTCTTAACATTGTCATGCAAAATCTCATTCTCCTCTCAAAAAAATGAAAATATTTTCTCTAACACCTTAAAGTAAAAGGAAGGAGAGGTGGAAAAACTAATTCTCATATAAAATTACAAGCTCTATATACTTAAATTTTGGTAGTTTCAAATTTAAATAATGAAATTTTTTAGTATTTTTTTGATCAAATATTGGATCTTGAAGCAATTTCTTAGCACTTTGGAGAATAATTTCTTTCCTTTACTGGGAAATTCAATATTCACTTAAAATATGGTTTACTTTCTTATCTGAATTTATCTCTAAATTCATTTATGATTTATCCATTAGTATTATTGAGGCAATTTCACTAATTTATTGCTATTCATCAGTTATTGGTTACAGTAAATAAACATCAAACAATCAAAGCAGATAATATGTATACATGATCAACATATCCCCTGGTACAGAAAACTGCAAATTAAATTCTACTCTAAGTCTTGGAGTTATTTGTTAATCTCTAGTTACAATGTGGCTGGAAGAAATGATGAGAAAATGCATATCAAGTTGCTCTCAATCTTGTAAGCACAATCATAAATAGCCATTACCACAGTTGGGGATATACTTAAAAGTATCCTTTTATGCTAGTAGCTTGCTTCTTACTTCTTCTAATTAAATGATAAGAATCTTTCTGTTGGTGCAATGCATGTTTACAGTTAGAATCTATCAGCGAACATTGTGGATATCGTTTTTTTTTTTGGAAGAATTTTTTATCTGCAGTAGCTATCATTATGGAATATTAGATGACTGAATGCTTAAACTCTGATTTAAAAGAAAACATTGAATTCTTTTGAACTAACCTTTATAACCTTTCTTATTATCAACTTATTGATTAAAAAACATGTTCCCCAAAGCTTAGAAGCTAATCTGCTCACCTGAATAGACTGTTTTTCTCCAAAACATTTCTTACCATTTATATGATTTGCCAAAGTTTTTAATTAGCTAGTTCTTTCCAAAAACAATAGGCTTTTCTACAAATTGTGTTTTTAACAAATTAAAAACTTATAACTTTAGAAGATTTACTTTCACTTTGTGACTCTAATCAAAATAAATTTTGCAATTAATTAGGGTTGTAAATTATTATTTTAATTGTCAGTTAAATATTTTTAAACATATGTAATTAAGAATCATGTTATTTAATTGATTAATGTTGGCCTTCCAAAATAAGACTGCACATGTTCAATAATTCCAGTCCTTCCTCCCTATATCTGTTATAATGAAATGTGGAATTTCAATGTAATGATGTTTACAAGTAGTATTACAAAATGTATTTATTCTGTAACATTTATACAAATATTAGATATTGAAATTATTTTGATTTTCAGCCATGAATAGTTCCAAAAGCTATTTATATTCCTTTTTTTATTTTTCTTATGAAGTCAAAGAAAGTACTCCAATTAATAAAGTAACAGAGTAATGAAACTATTCATCACAGCCTAAATATCCATTCATCATATATATATACACTCATGCTAAGAGTAACAAGAAGATTGAAAATGAAATACATGGGTGAACGAGCAATCAGATGGCATTGACATCATTGAAAGAATTAAGAAACTAGAGTGGAATTGGGCTGGACATGTTTCTAGTAGATAATAGATGGACAGTTGAAATCTTAAACCAAAATCCAAGAGATTGTGAAAGACCTATAAGGAGACCATATGTGAGATGGATGGATGAAATAAAAAAGCGTTCTGGAGTTATGTGGAGAAAAGAGGCTAGAGATCAAAGAAACAAATTAAACTTGGAAAGACCTTCATCCTCAAGTGAATTGATAATGGTTGAAGATGATAATAAATTTACATCACATAACCCATATTGTGTACAGAATATATATTAAAGCACACAGAGATTATATAAGTTAAACTGTTTAATTAGATCTCTTAAAAGTTTTCTCACATATTTTTTAACTTTATTCATACAAAACAATGACACATTATTGTGTTTATTATTTTAATGCATATTCCATATCAAAATGAATAAATGAATAATATAATATTGGAATATTAGTTTAAAAAGATTTGATGAATACTACTCTGTATAGTGCATTGAATGTAAATTTTTTGAATACTTTAAATGTACTGTATTTATAATTTGTAATGACTTTAATATTTTACAAAAGGATAAAGGATAGACCAAAGCATGAATCAGTCATTAAAATTTTATTTTATTTTTTAAGTGATACATAATGTTTGTGGGCACATGCAAGTTTTGGTACATAGCGTAAATCATTATATGTTATTGCTTACTTATTCTTACACAAGCTTCTTGATATTAATATTATTGGTTTATTAGACAACATCATATCATTGTAGCAAAGTTTTTTATTTTATTTAAATATGTTTATTTACAAACACACAATTTATTCATTAATAACATTTATATCTGACACAATGGTGAAATTCATATAAATAATGCATCAAATATTGTAGTTATTTATTTTGAGTAATACCCAATATATAAAGATGACAGTAAATATAGCGATTAGAAATACATCTAATATATCAAATTAATCAAAAAGAATAAGCTGATCAGTATATAAAAGATACCCTAAGCTCAAATAATAATTTGATGCTTTTTTGAGGAATTAAAATATAAATATAATACTATACATATAATATCAGATGAAATTATTATTTAAAATAAACTTGGTAATTTCACATGACATTATATTTATTCAATATTAAAATATTATTTATCATTAAATATAATACTACATATGCTCGACATTAAATGAACATCTTAGTGTGAAATCTAATGAATTGTTATAAGAATGAACACATTTAAGTAAAAGAATAATTATTAATATTTTTAACAAGCATCTAGAAATAAAATATTATATTTATTTATAATTGAAATATGCAATCAATGATTTGGAAGTTTTCATTTGAGACAAAAATCTAATTAACCACAAATACATTGGATTAATGCAAAATATGACATTTTGAAAAATTAGGTATAAGACTGATATCAGACTGCAATCCGAAACTCAACAAATAGTAAAAATATTGCAGTTTGTGAATTTATATTATCATTGGATATAGTTAGTTTAGGTTAGTGTGCTGGCCAATCTATGCACTAAAATTCATATATGGTGGGATAAATTTAGTACCATGAATCCCTGATCATAAAAACAAAAACACATCAATAAAACATTGGATTCAAAATGTAAACATTTTGATTAATTTTCAGAAGAAGGAAAATAATAGCCTGGTCAAATGAAGGGTTCTTGAACATCACACGATCTTCTGAACAATATACAATAAAATTACTTATTATTAAGGTATATACTATTCTAATAAGAGTTTGGTATCTACTTCTTCGCCTATAGCATTGTGAATTACCTTTGACAGTACTTTATATCGATACAACGATTAGAAGGCAAAAAGTAAATATTCTTTAAATTGTGATATATCTGTAAATAGAAAAATAAGTTTTATTAAAGATATTTATATCATTATTACGTAATTAAACATTATTTTTTATAATAAATTTTAGTAAAAGGTAGTTGCAAAAAATGAAACTCCTATTATATCAATCAAGTCCATTATTAAATGACTCTTTTGAGTTCACATAGTTTTCCAGATAATTATTTAACGTTCACGCACACAGTATTTATTATTAAAATAAAATTTACATTAAAATAAACAACAACTAAAAATAAATAAATAAACATTTTGAATGTTATTGTAATTAAGTTTATTATAAGTAAATGTAACAAGACCACATCGCAACAAATAATCCGTCAACTGTTTAAACATTTTATATTTTTAAAATAAGTTGATTTAAAAAAATTATTTTCTTTTTCTAATATTAGTTTACATTTCAACCAAAACACTTTTTAAGTTATTTCAAATAAACTTCTAGAGTTTGTTTTTAAAATAAAAAGGCCTTTTAATGTTTAAGTCTTTTTTTTTCTTTGTAGATCCTTAAAGAATTTTTCTAAAGAAGCCGCACAAATACTGGTTATCTACAAACATTTTCCAAACACTTTATAATTGTATTAAACTATTCACTGTATTGAAAGAAACATACTGGACAGTTAAATCTTAGGAGAAAAATAGAGCCTTAATTAGAGGATAAATAGTAAATAGAGAGCCCTCTGTCTTCATTCATTCACTTCAGGGAAACCTTGGAAGCAGTCTTTGCAAACACGCTCCAAATACTTCTTAATTTTACCAAGTCTGTAATTGAAGCCGTAGTGATTGCCTTTAACGCAAGCACATTTTATGAGTTTCCCCCCTCTTCTCACTCTTTTCATTTGAGAAAATCCAAGGATTCACATTTTCTTTGGCATGCCGACAAAATATTAAGGAGAAAAATGTAGTTTGACTAAATAGTTTTAGAGAGGCTTCTCTGCTGATTTGTGGCACCGTCTCATCCCAACAATAGCGTTATTACTGGAATATTCGTGGAGGATGTTGCTTATATTTTTTTGTTATATGACAAGATTTTTTAAAAAGCAGCCTACCCCCCGCGTCTCGCCATCAGGATATCGTGAATTTATTTATTTATTGTAATTTTTAAAAAAATTTCATCTAAATAATTATTGTTCAAAAATATATTTTGAATAAATAGTTTTCAGTCCTTAAACCCACGAAAGGCTTTCAATAATAAAAATTTATGATTGACTTCTAAAATTGAGATAAAATAAATTTTGTTCAGAGGAAGGCGAATAATGGTCAGTTATCATAGTTGGTTTCTAAATGTTTATTATTTGACCATAGTTAACTCATTTTTCTTTGTAAGAAAATTTAACTTACATATAAAGTAATACAATAGTTCGAGTGGGTATTTATGATATAATTTGAGCAATGTATTCTATCTACGTTTTAAATAAATTAAAAAGAAAACACGTTCTAGCAACATATATGTGGCGATCTTTGTAATGATTTTCAAGTTAATCCTTAATAATTAGAAATTAACTGAGCCTTTTTAAACGTCTAATGGCATGATTTCTAAAATTATTTTTGCTTTAGTTAGTACTAAACATTTATTAATATCTAGTATAGACATATATTGGAAGACTTTACAATCAATCACGCTTAAATAGGGAAATAAAGCATTCTAGAATAAAATGAAAGAAAAGTCAAGTAGTCTTGCGTTGTTAGCCGAGAGGTATCGCAGCTGCCATGCAAGCAAGTAGTTGGTTGCAGATGGGTGTGGGTTCGCGTCCCGGCAGATGCTATGACATATGAAAAAAAAGTCAAGAAGAAAAAAAAAGGTTTCAATTGATGCCTTATTCTCATCTAAATACATACTTTAAATAAATAAAATAACCACTTTTGTAAAGTTAATAAATCTGCTGCGATGCGATGCAATATGGCTTCTCCTTTCTCGGAATCAGGAATCTCTCAGACACTATGCCCAGAGAAACCTGTTAGCCACCTTATCTTTCCTTTCCAGTCCCCACTCTCATATTTTTCTTTATCCTGCTTCATCTCATTTCCACAACATTATCTTTGTCCATGGTATGGCCTTTATATCTAAATCCCCCTTATATTTTTCCAAAATCCAGCATAACAACCAAGAGCACACTTTCTGTATAATCAATTTGTTTATATTTATTCTCCCATAACTTCATTATTTGTATTCTTTCTGCTTGTAAGCATTTACATTCAATTAACAGATGCCTATACTTTCTATGCCTTCCTTACATAACTTGCAGACTAAATCACCCATATTTCTCCTTTTATGTGTATATTCCCTTGTTGCTAACAATCCTGTTTGAGTCTTAAAGAGTAAACTACTATGTCAAGCATTGGTGATCGAGAGGTCAGCACGACTGCCTTACAAGCAGTTGCCTGGGTTGCGGGTTCGCTTCCCAGCCGATGCTATGACACATGAAAAAAAAAAAAGTAAACTACTTTTCTTGCTATTATCATAAATTGATTCACACCCAATATTCTGTTTGTTTCTATATATATATTTAAACTCTTTTTACTCTCCATCCTAGTTCTCCATCTCTCCAACTTCCTATTTTTTTATTAATGTATCCATTCTTCTATCCCATTCCTTGCCACAACAACACTTAACAATCCTCCTAACACAATCATTCCACTTTTTGTATAAGTATACTGACATAACTGCCTATCTTATAGTTAACATGCATAGTCATGGAATGTTTCATGTCCTATAGGCCAGATAAGAAGAATATGGTTGGGTAAATAAATGTTGTATAAAGATTTAATGATTCATACACAGGAGAAAAAACAATGTCTATGGAAAGTCAACGCATGTTATCAGCATAGCTTGGAAGGATTTCAGTTCTAGCTTATCGAGCATTATATATCACCTTAGAAGGTCACTGTTATAATGCTTTTTAATACTGTCTCAAACACAGCTAGAATGTTGAAATTCTGGGTAGTAAAATAATAATGATTTGTTAAGCCCACCCAGAGTATCCAGCTAAAGATGAATAATATAGCCATATCAATTTCAAAAAGTGCCTATAAGAAATCCAGAGAATGAGAAGATATGAAATATAGCTTATTTGTTCTTTTGGCAAACAGTTTCTCATCTCCTGAAGTTATACGTATAGCCTGCATAATTAAGCAGATTATCGAAAACAAGAAGAATCTAATCTGAATCAACCCACAGAGATTGATTTAATTTTCTATAACACTTTGGATATGATCTGTCTAGTAAGCTCACTAAATTATTTAAAGAAGTGGCAGTAAGATATTTCATATTTATGGATATAGATAAGAAGTCTCCATAATTTATAAAATTCATTAATATATTTTATTACATGTATTTATGGGTATAAATATTGTTTATTTTTTTTATTGACAAATATTACTAATATAGCATACATTTACAAATATTTTATATATACATGTATGCACATTTAATTTTCAAATTTATATTTCATTTTTAATATTATATTCATTAGTTTATTTTATTCACAAAGTAATAATGTCTGGGTAATTTCAGTACATTAACTGAGATTATCTGAATAATGTTGTTACTTAAATTTAATAGTGTTACCTCCAGTGCATACATAGCAATCTTCTACCAATCCCGAGGATTCATGTTCTGAGCTAAGTAAAGCAAGGTGTAATATATTCATAGGTATTCTTTCTTAGAAGAAAGCAGCACTATAAATTTGGGTAAGTGGTGTTCAAACCCAGTATTTTTTAAAATAAATATTTATGAATGAATCTTGAGATGTTCTGAGATGTGATTTGATAATCAGGATATAACTAAGTATATAAAAATTAGAAGGTTTGCTCATCATCATCATTATAATTAAATTTAATATTTGATAAACCGATGATTTCAAAGTTATTTAGTTATATACTGGAAGTGGATATATATGTTGCTTATGTGCATATATGAATCAGTAATACAGGAACCACCACCATCATCAGTAGATTAAGTTCACAGTATAATATATTGTATGTAAAATAAAACAGAAATAAATTAACTGTTGATTTTTAACATTTTAATTGAAATATTTCAGAAGTATTATTAAAAAAATACACTGTTTTATAAATTTTAAAACTTTTTCTAAGATAATTTAATTATATTATTCTTACACTTTCAAATTTAATGTTACAAGTCAATTAAAAAAAGAAATGTGATTTAAGTTATTTATCATCCATCCTAAAGTAACAAACATTTGTGAAACTCATGAAGCTACTAAATTTATAAAATAATTTTATTCAATAAATGAAGAACTTTGCTAATTGCTTAACAAGCTTTGCTTAGCCAGAGAAAGCATTTAAAATATCTCTGTCAGTAACCCCCTCCCCCCAAGCCTCTGATCAATGGTTTTGTGCTTTGGTGCTCCTCAGAGAGGCGCTAGGATAGTTTCAGACCCTAGAACTAAAAATACCAACCCAAAAACAGCGTTTATCTAAGAGTTAACTATTGAATAGAAAATCTGAAATTTTCAGACATTTAAATGTCTTCAAACCCAGCTATGTAACTCAAATAGCTATATGGGGCTGAGAGATCTTCAGCCAAACCATATATTAGTAGTCTTAGCAACATAACACCATTTAAGACTTAAAGCAAAGACTATAAATAGTCAATAAAAAAAAAGTCATATATCACATGATCCCATTTTTTTAAGCTTGTAAAATATAAACAAAGAGCATTGCTAATTGCTCAACAAGCTTTATGATTTATCTTATTGAGCAATTAGCAAAGCTTTTAGTTTATATTTTACAAGCTTAAAAGAAATGGGGTCATGTGATCTATGTGTCTCTATTTTTAAATTTTATTCAATGTTTTAGTTCATTTAGTAGTGGGATCTTTTACATGGGATGTCGCATATAATCTGTATGATTTTGGGATAACATCTCGAGAAAACTTTGGAACCTACTACACTAAAGGTTAAAAAGCAACTGCTTCTAGATATATATTGTGAAGTATTATTGAAGTATTCTATTAAAATTATTTTGCCAATTTATTCTTACAATCATATATGTATATTGTAATGTTAGGATTTTAATTTAAACTAGGTGACATTATCTGCATAAAAAATTGTTAGCTTATTTTCAATTTTAAGATTATCTAAATGAATTTAAAACTAATTAAAATAGTTTACCTTGTAATTAAATTTAGATTTAATGCAAGTCATAATATAAAATGGCTGTATATACATTTTTAACAGGCAATGTATCAATTTTTTTTTTTTTTTTGCAATTTCACAGTAAATTTTAGGAATATTACAGAACCAATAACGTATATAATATGTTCAAAATATATTAATAAAAACATATAAATAGATTTATGGTGCATAGCAATAATTAAACAAAGTACATATTGATAAATTTACTTGCTGATTTTTTCCTGACAGTATTTTTTCCAAAAATAGTTCTTAATGTCAACAAATAGGATATTAAATTATGTGCATGTATGTATATATATGTTTTATACATTTTGGAATAATTTAAAAGCATTACATTTTATGTATTTTAAATATATTATTTTAAAACATTTCATTTATTTAAAATGGGTATTTAAAATATTGATTATGGTATAAAATTAATAAATGGAAGAGAATATGTATTTTGTTTTAATATATGATTTTAAATATAATTTGTATTTTAATTTGTATAATTGTATTTTTTTTTCTTATTTGTAAAACATATTGTGATATTTATTTTGTAAGTTTTTTTTTAAAAAAAAAAAGTTATTAACATCATGAACGTTAATTTATTAGAAAAGTTTTTTTTATAGAGTTGATATACAGATGAATTGGACTCTAAATAAGGAAAAACCATGGAAATGAGTGAAATTCGAGATTACAACATAAAATGTCATAGCAATAGTATTTACGATAATGACACAAGCATGACATCATTAGGAGAAAACTAAGCCTTTAATCTTAGATTAAATTCTCTCATTTTTGTCTCATTTGATAATCACAAAAATTGATGCATATATATATAATTAAGTTTATTTGAAAATAAAAATGGATATTATGAAATAAGAGTCACAAATATCTGTTCAGGAGACTTTAGAGCAGGGATGCCCAACTTTTAACTTGACGCGAGCCAGTTGAGAATTTAAAAAAATTTGGGAAGCCACAATTATATATTACATTTTTTATATCACATTTATAAACATAATTCACAAACTAAAAAAAAACTGGTGTAATATGTTAAAAAGAAAAAAAATATAAATATATTTTATTTATTTATTAAAAATTTGGTAACATACATATAAATTACAATTACAGGAAAAGTATATTTTAATTATTTTATTTAATGCGAAACCTGACACTGCATATCGTTGTCGTTTGTATTGTAAAAATGTTTATTTTTTAGTGTGTGCATGTGGCGTTAAGAAACATAAAATATTTTATCAATTTTTCTTGAAGAGTGTAATGCGAGCCACATGTGACTCCCGAGCTACGGGTTGGGCATCCCTGCTTTAGAGTCTTCTGAGAATCTACATATAAATATATAATAATGGATAAATTCAGTTCATTATGATAAATAGTGTTATACCAGATTAGAATACCGTGATATAAATTTCCAGGAATATTTAGAAAAAATTAATAAATACTATTGTTGATATAAATAATGACTAGGTGAAACATTATGAATGTTGAATAAGGAATACTTTATTAAAATTGAAAAGCAAATTATCAAAAATAAACAACTCTTTTGGAATGCTAGAAACTTATAATAATTATGAGTTACATTTGACATTAGTACACATGGAAAATGTTATGGAAATTTTCAATTGAGAACATATAGAAGATTTTGAACTGTGAATTATATATTTTTTATTTTTGTTTACATAAAATGTATATAACTGAATTCTAAAATTGTGGTTGTAAATAATAAATATTGTGCTTTCAATGGTCAAATTACAACTTTGGTAATATTCCTTGTAAGTGAAAAACAAAGTTTACTTGGTAATTTATTTAGGTTGAAGATTGCATCTTTCTGTTTAGTATACAAGAAAATACTTCATTATCAAAAGAGGTTAAAGTAAATAGTAAATAATATTTATTAATGATGATTTTATTTTATTTAAATAAAAGTATACTTAGTTGTTTCTCCATCCATAGTGGACTCAATTCTCAGTGCAATTTATGTAAAACCAATGATGAGACACTCCAATATTTATTTTATAACTGTCCCTTTCTTGGGCCAGTCAGGTCCTTGATCATGGATTGTGTGTCAGCTGACCACAAGGCAGTGCTATCTATCAAGAGAGCTTTAAAAAATGGCTCTTTCTCTACTATCAGATTGGCCATCTTCATACTATTTGTGGTTTGGCTTACGAGTGCAATTTTCTGTATACTCAAGTAAGTCACAGTGTCCAGCAGGTTATTACTAAAATCAAAAACATAGACCAACTTTTGGCTCCAGAATGGTTATATCAGGAAACCTGGTCTCAATGCTTCTTTGCTGATGATGAGTAACCATGTCAAGATTTTCTATCGTTTCACACCAGTTCTACTGCAATTGATATTTGACTGTTTTCCAATAGTAGATGTTATCAGTGATTCAATGTAATTACAAATAATATCATGAATAAATTTTTTTCTTTTAATAAAAAAAAAAAAAAAAATGAAAATAAATTTTCATGTAAAAATAGTTATGGGTAAAATTAATGAAGGTTTATACATTTAATTACTAAGAATATAAATATGAAATATATTTAAACATAGTAATTATATTTTATAAATATGAACTGTTTAAATATTTATAATGTAAAATGTAATAAATTAGTAATCAATATTGAATGTAACCATCTATGATGTAAATGTCTTTATGAAATATAGATTAATAAACTTATGTTTATTTTGATAATAAAATAGTAAACAAGTTAAATATACTAATTAAATTTTGCAAATTATATCTTTCTAATATTTATTTCAGCAATATTTGTTAATCTCTAACCCATTTTGGTTTTTTAATATATTGTCAGCAACACATGATCATGAAGTCCACATAATAATATAATAAATTTAATAAGTAGAAGTCAATTCAAAGTCAACTGATTTGCAGTGGATACTTTATTTACTTATTTATATCTTATATATATATATTATTGTTATATTTTTATTATTAATAAATTTCACTTTTATTTAATTAAATTGATTTCCTTAATCATTCATACTAGGTTATCATACTCATTTATTTATATATCTTAAGATTGTGTACCTAGTAATAAATTCTGTAAGAGAGTTCCCGAGAAGTTTAATAATGTAATAAATTATTAAGATACTTATGGGGTCAATAATTTTAATAATGTTGAAAAGTTTAAATATTTATTATCTATTTAAGAAATATGGTTTTAGTTCAATAAAACCTCTTTGAAATATAACTTATATTTTGGTAATCTAAATGACTTATTTGCTTATACTTCACATTAATATAAATTTGAGAGTCTATTTTTATATTTATGTACTACTATACTAGGTGGTCTGAACATTAAATAAACATTCTACATGTTACATTCATTTTTTATCATTACATTTAACATTGAAGGTGTTAAGTAATTTTAAGAAGTATCGATTTCTATTTGTAGGCTCTCTTTATATAGACTGTTACAATATATATAGGGGATTTGAACTGAGACTTTCAAGCACCCTTCAACTATCCACACTATCTCATACAACTGATACACGTGACCACACATATGTAGAAAAGATAAATAATATTTAATGCTAAACCAGCACTCATCAGTTGGTCCAGATTATCATCTCCCCCACACACATATATATAATCAGTGCTCAGTTTATATTAAGATAGCAAATCTTCACACTTTAATGGACAAACTTCAATCTACTCCAATCTCCAACTTTTCAGCCATCCATATCATTGAAAATTTGATGATGAAAGCCCAAATCCCCTATATTTACAATTAAGCTCCAGGTTTGTAAAGAGTGCATGGTTTTCAAATATTTATTGTTATAGTATATATAAGGAATAATAATGGATATGTAAACTTCCCTTAAATGAACAGTAATATATATCTATATGCGCTGACACACACAATTAAAAGTGAAGCTAAAATGAGAATTATAATATTAAGAAGCTTAG
This sequence comes from Epiperipatus broadwayi, assembly GCA_028023455.1. Taxonomy (NCBI): domain Eukaryota; kingdom Metazoa; phylum Onychophora; class Udeonychophora; order Euonychophora; family Peripatidae; genus Epiperipatus; species Epiperipatus broadwayi. Next base: position 2,401,074 of record JAQFVV010000120.1, read on the forward strand.
CACTTACAAGTATTTTCTATATCCTCATAATCATAGACAAAGAATTATCTGGGAAAAGTTGGAATATATAAGTGACAAATATTCAAAAATATGCTAATTGTGGATTAAAGAGTCAATTTCTTGAAGAGGGGAAATGTAACTGAGTAAAAAGTGGCTGAAGCTTCCAATGAGTTATAACTCATTGCAATGATTCCAATGAGTTATAATTCATTGGAAGCTTCTCTTACTTCCTGTTCAGTTACATATAGTTTGAGTTACTTATTATTTATATAAGTGTACATGTCTTTATACATATTAAGTGTGAAGACCAGAGAGCACTACAATGACCATAATATTATCAAGAACTTATAAACACTTAATCAATCGAATTATACACAATTCAAAATAATTAATTTTAAAATTAAAATTAAATGATTAATTTTAAAAATGGCATATTGAGAAGGTTCATTTATGAACGAAAATCGATTTGATGGTATTAAGTTAAACTGATTACAAACCAATTGTCGACTATTTCGAGTTATCTATAATTCGGTTGATTAAACATTTAAATATATATATATACAGTATAATCTTCAGATATTAAAGTAATGCAAGTAAGAATGGCATCAAAACTTATAAGCATTAAAAGAAAAGACTATAGATAACTATAAATTATCTATTTCTTAAATAAAATCATCATCATTATCAACCATTATAAATCCACTGCAGGGTAAAGGTCTCTCCAAGTTCAATCCATATTCTGTGATCTTTAGCCTCTCTTCTCCACATCACCCCTGCACACTTTCTTATTCCATCCATCCATCTCACATATGGTCTCTTTCTCAGTCTTTTACAATCTCTTGGAATCCAGTTTAAGGTTTCAATTGTCCATCTATTATCATCTCTTCTAGCAATATGTCCATCCCAACTCCACTTCAGTCTTTTAATTCTTTCAACGATGTCAGTAACACCTGTTTGCTCTCTTACACATATATTGTATTTTTTATCTCTTCTTCTTACTCCTAAGATGCATCTCTCCATACTTCTTTGAGTGATCTGAAGTATCTGTATTGCCCTTCTATTAAGTGTCCAAGTCTCCGATCCATAAGTAAGAACTGATAAAACATTCATTAAAAAGCTTTTTCAAATACTAGGCATATTTCCTTTTAGTATTAAGTTATTGCTACCAAAAGCACTCAAAACAAGTTTAATTCTATGATTAATTTCATCCATTACATTTGCATAATGAGCTCTATATAGTATCTGGTAAGAGGTCTTAAAACAGTTTTGGTAACATCTGACAATAATCAAGTGTTATTGTTTAGTTATAATTCAGCTATTCATTAAGCTTATCCTAATAAAAATGAAATCAGAAGGACCCACATGTAGATAAGTATATATAATTTCTACTAACTTCTTGATTTTGACAGAATAGCCTAATTGTTTAGAATGTCACTTAAAATTTCCATATTTACAAATATAAAAGTTCATTCCTATGCAAATATAGTCTGCAAAGGAGAGAAAAATGTGTTATTATAAATGAATGGCTTTGGAAGATTCTATATATATATATTAAAACATTTAACAATTTAAACTGGTTGCTGAATCTAGTACAACGTATAACTACAAGTAAAATGCCGCCATCACAAGTATTCAGACATACAGTTAGTCTGATTGTCATTACAACACTTGGGGGGGGAAATTGACATATATATACATAAGCTTTAAGTTAAAAAACAACAGCATAACAACAAACATGACTATAGCTATTAATGAACATCACATGATCGCCATTTCTTATGCTTGCTTATAACTGTTGTTAAAATAGCCAAAAACTCACTATACGTATTGCCACACACAGCAAGCTAGAGTAATCAATGGATGCCAGAAGGCTTGTAGCAATACGTATAGTGAGTTTTTGCCTGTTTTAACGACAGTTATAAGCAAGCATAAGAAATGGTGATCATCTGATGTTTATTGGCCTAAAACCAATCCTGCCTAATAGGATAGTGGTGGCTATGGTTATTAAAGAACCAAAGACACCAATATGTATAGGTACTGAACTGAGTTCAGATCTATATGACTATGTAAGCTAATGAGCTTGGATTAAAAATATTAAGGTGTTTTCAATTTAAGACTCATAGTTTTGTAGTTAAGTGGAGATAAAAGGTGGTTGCTGGAGGATTGCATTAGATCCTAAGATCTAGGTGCAGTGCTCTTATCCAAAATCTCCTCACTGATGAAGGCCACAAACCTAAAACTAGGCTGGGGATATTGGATGAGTTGGCACTAGATGGGAATTTTATGAACAAGCCTTCTGGCGTCCATTGCTTACTCTAGTTTGCTGTGTGTGGTAATACGTATAGTGACTTTTTGCATGTTTTTGTAGCTATTAATATAGTTAAAGAATTAAATTGTAATTAATTTTCAGTTTAAAAATCTAATTAAAAATTTACAAAGTAGTCGAACGAAATATTTTGAATTACTTCATATTATATGTCATATTTTTTGCGTGAGTATACGTTGCAAATTATTTTGACAAACACCTGTCTGTCAAAAACCACTTTTTAGGTATATGTTATTAATAGTTAAATTCTTTTAATTATCTTATGCTTTATTTATTTATTTATTTTTTTTGTCAAAAAGCTTTTAAAATTATCTTTAAAAAATAAAAAATTGAAAACATTAGTATTTAAAATTAAATTGATTTGATTCTTTTAATAAATTATGTATGAGCATTGAGCCTATCAAAACAACACCTGCATGTTTATTAAGTATTAATATCACAATTAATTAAGCATTTTGTAAATATTTTTTTAAAAATATGACTTAAAAGTAGATCTTAATAATCGGTAAAAAAAAAAACCAAAAAAAACGAAAAGCATGTAATCATTTATAAACATCTTTGATATAACATTGGAAAAAAGATGATCAATATCCCAACTATTAATTACTTCGCATGCATAAATGTATCAATTGTAAATAATATTTATTTAAAGTGTGATATTGCCAAAAAATAAAATAAATACATAATTTAACGAATTAGTTACTTGGGAGATCATGTGATTTTCGAAGTAGCCAATGGTAGATTCAGTGTAATTTCGTTCAACTGACCCATCTGAGCCTTTTCTTTTCAGCTAAGATTCGGTTATGATACTTTTTGCAATTTTATCACCATGTTAAACTGCAATAGGACATTCTTAATTACAGCTGTAAATAGTACACTTTATACTTAAGAAGAAGGTGAGATCTTAGTGCAATATTCATTTTTCCATATGCATCAAGTTTTATAAATGACATATTTATTTCTCTTGCATTGTTTTTATTTTTATTTTAATACAGATTTTACATTATTCGTAATTATAGCATATTTATATTCCAGTGATCATTATTAAATTAACTTTTCTACAAATTAACATTTTTAAATTAATTTAATTCTGATTATTACACATTCACAAACATTTACAAGCAAATATATATATTATTAACACACATATGCTACATACATAAATACATGTTAATATGAACAAAAATTATTTAAAAAGGTTTAAATATGTAATTTAAAGTGTAAAATACTCATTTTAGCACAGTAAGGGTTAAAGAATTCTAAATTAAATATCAACCTATCACATTGAATATCACATGACCTTCTACGTAACTAAACAATTGTTCACTTTTTTAAATTTTGAATTAAAAATGAAAAGATTTTATTGTAATTATTTATATTCTTGACTACAAGTTTTAAAATATATTTATTTTTTTTATAATGTTTAAGAAAGCCATTTTAAAACTTGAGTATTGCCAATATTTCAAAAGTGCTTTTGTAGATTATATATGTTAATTGAGATTCTTACCCTAAAATAGCTAAAAATCTAAGATGTTATTAATAAGGAATTATTATATTCTTATTTTATATTTGTATGTTTATAAAGTTTCTACAAATATTTTATATATGTGTATAATTAAAACAATTTGCTAAAAATTGATAATTCATCACTGAAGTGTAATAAATTAAAAATATATATATTAAATTATTTTATACTCGGAAAAAACATTTAAAATACTAAATATAACCTTAATTAATTTTTTGTCCCGAGCAGCCTTGTCAAAGGTAACCATTATGTTAAAAAAATGGTAATATGAAATTATACATTTAATTACTCATGGTCTAAAATATACTCAAATGAACACTATTACATTTTCTAAGTCATTAAACATCACATGATCACCATTTCCTATGCTTGCTCATAACTGTTATTAAAACAGGCAAAACTCTCTATACGTATTGCCACTCAGTGCAAGCCAGAGTAATCAATGGATGCCAAAAGGTTTGTGCATAAAATCCCTATCTAGTGCCTACTCATCCAATATCCCCATACTAGTTTCTGGATGAGTAGGCACTAGATGGGGATTTTATGCACAAGCCTTCTGGCATCCATTGATTACTCTGGCTTGCCCTGAGTGGCAATATGTATAGAGAGTTTTGCCTGTTTAATTACATTTTCTATTCATCACTGAGTTTATTTTCCTAAAGAACCAGACCTCTTTAATTTTACAATTCCTGTCCGTGCAGCAAACATATACTCTGCTTAAAGCTAAAATAGATATTATACAATCATTAATATTTTTAAATCACAGAAGGATATTTGGTCATGTTTTCAATCATAAAGAAGTAGAGATGACTTGTACTGAACATAATATCAGGAAATGTAAATTAAAGAGGTGTGGGTCATTAATAACAAATTCAGTGATGAGTGAAAAAATCTAATGTTGCGATGAGTTCATTTTGGAACATCCACACTTAAATATGTAATTTCAAATTTCCATTTTTTTAAATAACAAAAATGAATTGATTGAATTTAATGTTTTCAATGTTTTCTCTGAGTCTAAAGCAATAATAGTAGTCATCATCATCACCATTTTCAAACATGATCAATTCACTGAAAGATGAAGCACTTTCAAGTTTGATCCATTTACTCCAATTTCTAGCTTCTCTTCTCCAGTACACACTAGCAAACTTTATTATTTCATCCAGCCATATCACAAGTAGTCTCTTTCTAGATTTTTTTTTACAATATATTGGAATCCAATTAAAAACTTTAATTGTCCATCTTTTATTACCTTTTCTAGAACTATATCCAATCCCACTCCATTACAATATCTTAATTTTTTAATGATGACAATGATATCTGTTTGTTCTCTCACCCACACATTTCATTTGTGATTTGTTTTTGTTATTTCTAACATAGATCTCTCTGTACTGCATTGAGTGGTCTGACATCTCTGTTTTGTTTTTTAAAGTGTCCAAATCTCTAATCAAATATTAGAAATCAATAAAACATATCTCTTAAAAAATCTTTTCAAACACACAAGTATATTCTCTTATGGTTAAGTTCTTTCTACCAAAAGCTTTCCATCTGAGTTTAATTTTAGGTTTAATTTTATCAACTATGTTTTCATCTGGATTAATTATCTGATCAAGGTAATCAAAGATGTTAACTTCTGCTAATTTATCAGTATTAATCTTTATTTTCCTCTGAAAAATTTCAGTGAATATTAAGTTAGTTTTTTTTAGCATTTATCTTTAGTCCTACTTTTTTACTTTTATCTGATAACTTTTGCAGCATTTATTGAAGCTCTGAAGCATTATTTTCAAAACCAATCACATGATCTGCAAAATATAATTGACTTAAATAATTTTCATCTACTTTTACTCCATTAGCTTTCCATTTTAATCCACAAAATACTTTTATAAAATCTCTGTAAAACATTTTTTACATCTTTTTTAAGTTTAATCTTTTATTATCATCTTATAATCTAATAATTGATGTATTATTTTGATAAAATATTCTTCAGAATATGACACTATTTTAGTTTTATATCAGTGAGCCAATGCTTTAACCCTCATCAATTTCACCTGTTATATGGTACAGCAACAAATTTCATAGCCATAATTTCATAGAATTTTTAAAATTAAACAAATGTCCATTTCAATATCTTCCTAGGCATGTATTTATTTTCCACAAATCAATCGTTTAAAAATTGCTTGCATGATGTAAGTTTTATTCCATTTTCTTGGGATTTGGAAATATCTCATACTGCCTGTAGTCTAAGTATAAGTAATTTTATTTCCATATTTTTTTGCAATCTATGGTTACTTTTTTATACAAATATAATACTTATTGTAATTAATGCTTACAATAATAAAAATCAAATGTATTTATTATAAGAAAAGATTGCTCTTGTTGTAAAAAGAAGCAACTAACTGATCCCAGATAGAAAGTTTATCAATTTGTTGCAATCTATAGTTATATATTTTTATTTTTTATATAATTGTTATAGAGCATTACTATGATTATAATATCAAAGCATCACATGATTACAAAGGCTTGCACTTGGTGGCACTACTATATGGAGAGATGCTATCACATTGTATATTCTTATTGTTTATTATATTACAAGATATTGAAAGCATGCTTAATGGATTACACTAAGTATATAAATAAAATTAAAAATCCTATCCTAAGGGAGTTCATATATTTCACTTCCCAGTAAACAATTTTCAAGTTTCCACTATTAAAAACTATAATTTATTATATATATATATAGTTTGATAATTTAAATTTTTATACTTACATTGTTTATTGATATAAATAAGATGACTAACCTCTGGCCTTGCACTTTATTAGGACTACCAAATTAGGTCAATTTTAAATCACACAGCTAGCATAACTCTTAGATCCTATTAACACCTTCTTGTTAAAAATCAAGTTCTTTGTTTTGAAAATCCATTTGTTATTTTTAAATCAGAATCTCTCAGATACAAAACTTATTTACATTTTTATTTGTTTTCATTACATAATTACACTGATATATTATATTTTTTAACACTTATTCCTATTATATCTATTATACTTTATTATATAGTTTGACAATTAGGGATTTAGCGAGGATTTATTTAAGAAAAGAAATTTTAAATTTTTATACTTAGATTGTTTATTTAATACATTTTTAAAAGCAATTAAAATGCTGTGCAAAGCTGTTTAATAAATGTATAAATAGTATCTAAAAAAAAAAATGATAATATCATTATTAAAAATAAGAAAAGCTATTTAAGTAATAAGTAAATAACTTGAATTATATGTAACTGAACAGGAAAAAAAATTATAAAATGTGTTAAAGATAAGATAGCATAATAAAAAAGAAAGAAAGATAATACTATTAAAATAAATAAATCATAATATAGCATCAAACCCAGACCTCACATTTTAGAGGCTGCTACTTTATTCAATACTCTAAAGTGAACAACACATTTAAAATCTTTAAAATATTATTGATAAATATAATTTCATGATATGCAAAATTACTGTATAAGACAATATTTTAAAAATAAGTTTTATTTTTAAATAAATTATTAATATTTACCTTTTATATAAATTAAGATATTTAAATAAAAATGATTGGGAAATCTAAACATTTTCATTTATGTATAAATTTTGTTAATTATAGTGATGAAAGCGCATCAACCTATTCAGTTTTATGCAATAGTAGAGTATATATGAAATATATTTCGAAGTTTAAATAATTGTTACAATAAGTTTAAGAAATATTTATCTTATATTTAAATAACAAACATTTAAATAAATGCTTATTTATAATCAGAATGTGTTTTTAAGAATAAAGTGATTTGAAAATCTAAACATTTACATATGTTTTATTAATTATCAAAGCAAAATGGTGTTGATCTGTTCTCTTTAACATAATGATAAAAATATATATGTAGTATATTGGGTAATTGTCACAAACAAGTTTAAAACAAGCGTTGGTGGCCTAGTGATTAGCATAGCTGCCTTACAAGCAGTTGTCCCGGGTTTGCTTCCCAGACGATGCTTTGACATATGAAAAATAATAATAATAAAGAAATATTCTTTGTGTATGTAAAATACAAAAATTTTTACTCATAACATATTTCTAACAATGATGTAAAAATGTAAACATTTTTATTTACAGATAAATTTTATTAATTTTTTTGGTGTCTTGGTGCCCCAAAGACAAAGTGTCTTTGTCCTCTGCATGACCTGTATGCCTGCACACAGTGGTCATGTATATACATATGTTTAAATAGCTTATTTGATTGCCTATTTCATTTAAGAAACTGAGCCATTACTTTATCACCATCTATGAGAACAGCCTGAAGGTTCATAAATTTTATACTTTAAAAAAAAAAAATGGTTTTATCATTTCTCAAAAAAACAGGGACACCATATTACACATTCCTTTTGTTTACACAATAGGAATCTCAATCCTAGTTAAGCTTTAATCCTTTTTAAAACAAATTTATTATCAAAGGTAACTGAATATCCTTATTTAACATTTAATTATTACAACCCTTTAACCCTTAGTCAACAACCTTAATTATTCTTAACAACCCTCAAGCGATCTCTATTCCTCAAAATTTCTTCACAATGTTTTGCTATCTCATATCACATCTAAAAATGTTGTAAATAGTATCTATTTTCACTGCAAAACATTTCCACATAAGTTTTACATTGCCTATCACCCAGTGACACAATATGCTTCTAACAAGCAATTTTCTAATGGGAACATCTTTGTCGGATACCGATTAGTTAAATTCTACACAACTAATTTTTTAAAACAAAAATATATATTAGAAGATGGACAGCTTTATTAAGTTTCAATTTATGGGGTCAGAAAGTTAGACCTTTTTATCTCTTAATGGGTAATTAATGGATGCTGATGATGGTATATACATATAAATAATTTTTTATTTTTTTATTTACGAGTGTTGAAATAGTATTTATTTGTAACTCTTAATTATAAAATTTTGCTATATATATATTTTTTATTGTTGAGTGATTTATACACAATAAATTCACATTAATCTATGTTCTTTATACAGGATATATGAAAATAGTGTTTAATATTATAAAATACTTTTAATGGAAAATGAATAATTCCAATTAAACATTTTTAGTATTTCATTCCATAAAAAAATGTATTAACAAAATTGCATTGCCTCCATCAACTTTCATAAAACCGAATTAATCATTTTGCTTTTTACATATCTAACATAGCTCAAAGTTATAATTGACTTTCAAACTAAGACTTCATTAGAAGGAGAAAACTACACAACAAACCCTCATTAAGACTTTCCCTTTTTGCACTTATATTGACAAACAGTTTATAATTGATATATTACATTCCACTGCTCTTTTTATGAATAATACAAATTCATGTTTCATTTACTTTATTTAGTTAGTATTTTATATAGCTTTTTAAATATATATATATATGTAAAAAAATTTCAATCACTACATTTTTTATAAAAGAAATATATATATATATTGTAACCAGTTGGCTTACATACGCTAATATAATGTGTGTGCATAAATATATACATAAATTAAAGGAAAAGTAGAAATAACACAGAATAAATTTTTGTAGATATTTGTTTTATTTCCTAAAATAAATAAATAATAACTGATTTAAAATATCGTTTTATAAATTAAACTTTTAAAAGGTCTGAATGTAAATATTATTATTATTATTATTATTATTATTATTATTATTATTATTATGATGATGATGATGATGATGATGATGATGATGATGATGTTTCAAAGGATAAACTTTATTAGTATTCTAAAAGGTTATACAAGTTACATTTGACACATAGTTCTTAAAAAAAAAAGTTCAACAAAATCAATGATGATCACTCAATCATATGATAATATTCAATTAGATATACTTCAATTAAATTAAAGCAGGAATGCATCTAGTTTGTGTCAGTTGGCTTTAGAACTGGCACAAGGATCCATGTTAGATATAGTTTTTTTTTTGTTAGTGCTTTTATATAAGTTCTTGTATATTCCAGGTGTCAATGTACTTAGATTGATCTGTAATCTTCATGTCTCTTTCACGTATGGTTTGCATCTTATTTCTGAACGTGTTTGGATGTCTTCTGGGGTTATAATTGTATATGAAATTACACCTTGTACACCATAAAGCATAGAGTAAAAATGTGCAGATTCTTATTTCAGCAAAAATACCCCTTTTAAAAGAGTCAAAAAGGGTTTTCATATTGATTTTTTTATCCTTGAGTGAAGTGCTAATAATTTCACGAATGTTTTTTAGACTTGAGCATGAGAAAAAAAGGTGGTTTTGGGTCTCCGAGTCCCTATGGCAAAGATTACATATATCATCTATATCTTTATAGTTTCTTTAATATTTCAAAAAGTGTTGTGTAGGTAGCGAGTCTAGATTTATATTTAGGAGAAAGTCAAAATATTTTGGTTCAAGTGACCATAGTTTGAATTTGTGACATAATTGTTTATTATTAATATGAAGTGGAGTTTGTACATCATCTTGATTTGTATGTAGAAGTTGATAAACTTCCCAATATTTATATTTGGCTTGTGGTGGTTTAAAGTTAAGAGTGTAAATTGTTAATAATGGTGTAATTAGTGTGTTCAGATATCCTTGGAGAGGAGGTGGTCTATCTGTAGGGGTAATCTTGGCAGCAATTTCTAAATATGGGAATTTTTGTGCACATGTAGATATTATGTTCAATGTTTTTTGTATCCTGAAGACATGTATTGAGTGAAGGCCAAGGCCATTTTGTGAAAGGGGTTTTCTTAGGCGTTTTATTGATATTGAAATAATCTTTTTCCCCAGAATAATTTTCTGCATAAGGAGTCTATTTTATTTGTAAATGCCTTGGTATAAATGATTGTTGAAGTAAAATAAGAGATTTTTGTAATCACTAGCATGTTAAGCAAGGCCATTTTTGTATATATAGAGAGGTAGGCTTTGGAGAGTGAATTGACAGTCTTTTCCACTTTCTCTATCAAATTTTTCTGTATGAGCGATCTCATAGGTGAATGTCATAAATAAAAGTTGAACCCAAGAAATGCGCTTGGTCTACCTTTGAAAACTTTAGTAATGCTATTACCGGTGAAGATCTGCCATGCACACGATTTCTCCATGTTGAATGTTAGTTTGTATTCTTTTGTAAAATTATTAAGTATCTTAAGAAGTTTGGGAATTTGTTTTTGAGATGATAGAAATATTGCTATATAATCCATATATGCGATACATGAGATGTTGTCATTGATGGTGGGCACATAGATTCCTGAAAATTCATTTTCTATTATTTTTATAAGAGGGTTGATATAGCAGTGAACAGTAAGGCACTGAGAGGTGAGCCCTGAGGAATGGACTGATGTGGCACTATTGGTGGTGAAGTTTTCCCATTTAGGGAAACATAAATCTCACAGTTTAAAAGCAAGTTAGCAAGCAAGTTTAGATATGCATTCAGAACTGAGTATTTTTGCAGAGTTTTAAGAAGAGTACTGATGGAAATCATGTCAAAAGTGGCTTCAATATCTAGTTGAATAACAACTGGACTGTATTTTTTATTATCTCTAATAGTTTATATAGTTGACTAGAATAGAAAGGCTGCCTATCCTGTTGAGGATTCTTTTTTGGCAAATTGCATTTTGGATAGGTTTGGCAAAATGAATGGCTCTATTTTATCTTTTATCACTGATTCTATTATCTTTATGCCAAGGGAGCACATTGAAATTGGACATAGGTTAGTGGTGTTTGAGATTAATTGTTTCTTTTTCATGAATGGCACAAGCATAATTTGATTTAAGCCCTGTATTTTATAGATGTCTTTAGTGAGGTAGGAGACTAGGTTAAGCATATATTGTGCAGCGATTTTATCAATATGTTTGTATACAAACTTGGGAATTCCATCTATGCCATTCTTCTTCTTCTTCTCCTTCTTCTTCTCCTTCTCCTTCTTCTCCTCCTCCTCCTCCTTCTTCTCCTCCTCCTTCTTCTTCTTCTTCTTTTGATTGTGAAATGTAAAAACACAATATTGTTTTCCAAAATTTTTAATTAATTAAAACGTATATGTTTTCAAAGGGATTAGAGAGCTAAAAATAGAAACTATGTTTTCATCAAGGTGTTGTTATCACCTTAGATGATTATATAAAAGAGCTGATAACACATTTCCAATTGTAGTTTTACATCCAAAATATTAAATTTTAAAAGGTAATAATTTAACTGTAAAATAGTAACTATATAATACTTATGATAGTATAGCAGGTGTGTGTATATTCTTATTTTATTTTTGCAGATCAAATACCATAGAGGATGTGGCTAATTCAGAATAGAAATCTTCAATCATCATGACATATTTTTCTATATTTATGAAAAGTACAAAAAGTACACACTGGAACCTATTTCTGAAATTTGTAATAAGAGCATAATATAGGTTATTTTGCTGCCAAGCTTGGAAGTCAAGATAAACTATGGTTTTTTTATATTTTGTATGCAACACTTGTAAAAAGAATTTGTACCAATGGACAAATAGAAAAACTGCTTGAAATTTAGAGTACCAATGGTTTGGAGGGAACCCAAATGCCATTTTAATGTCTATTATTTTTGTATTGTTAATAACAAAATACATGTGTTGAAATAAACTAAACATGACAAGTAGTCTTACCCTGATCTGCTTTCAGTCAGGAGACCTGTTCTACACTCAGTTCTTGTATCCATTCCACCTTTCTATGAACTATCACAGCTCTTAGAGAATGAGTATTTAATGTCTGATATTGCAAAAGGTAAGGATAAGTGGAGTCAGATCCCATTCCTGGAAGTATTACAAAGGGAGCTTCTTATGTTTTGAATGATAGGAAAGTTTGTATCATAAACTTGTCCTTTTGATATGAAATAAGTACTTTCATGTAGTACCCTTTTTTAAATCTTTAACATGCTCTCTTCGTGTTTAAAAGAGATTTATTTAAACACTGCATTAAAATACCAGAATATTTTATAAGCGAGCAGAGTGAAGTGTTATATAAGGCATATTTTCTATATCACAAAAATTAGAGATGATAGGAGAAATCTGGTGCCATTTTTGAATTAGCAAGAAAAATATACCCAGGAACAGATCTAACATTTGAGGCACCAAAAAGATTGTTGATAAGGGTTATTGAATTGGTTTGTTAATCAGGAGTTTGTAAGAAATTTGAATGCCAATAGATTGGAACTCCACATGATCTGTGGGTGGACCTTAAGATATAGGATATTTCATTCTATTACTGTTCAAACCATGTAGAACCAATATTGATTTTTGGTAATCATATGAGGCATTTTGACTATTCATTAAATTTTTAAGAGTGTGCAGATTGCAATGTTTAAATGTTGTCAAAACTACACTCACCTGCAGCTAATATCATCCTTAAATAGACATAAGATAATTGCATTGTTACAATTTTTAAATAGTTTACTAAAAATTGTTGACATAAATAAATATATACCTAATTGTTATTGCAACTTCTTTTTCTTCTCCTGCTCATTCTCCTTTTTTTTCTTCTAATTTTTTTATCTTATTATTTTTCTTCTTCAACCTTCTCTGTTTCTTCTTTCTATATTTTCTTGTCTTCTTTATTATTATTATTATTATTATTATTATTATTATTATTATTATTATTATTATTATTATTATTATTATTATTATTATTATTATTATTATTATTATTATTATCATCATCATCATCATCATCATCATCATAATCATTATCACTATTATTATTTAAAAAGAAACTATTTCATACTAAGGGTTGCATAGTTTGTTGACATATACATAAGAGTACATTGTTTAACTTAGGAATATATACATATACAGTTTTAATTTAGATGGTTACATATTTTAATGGGGAGGGTTTTACATTTGTGCATGAGTTGATGGGATATGTGAATTAAAGGACTTCAAGATGCAAATGTATACTTTACATTAATATTTTTTACATAAAGTGGCGTAAAGCTTTTATAGTCCATTGTTAGTGATATGTTCTGCATAGTTAGCTGCTCTTGAAGTTTGGATTGTGTATACAGTTATGTGGTATTGTCACTATGTATTAGTTGCCTGGTTATTATCCAGGTTATTGGTGTTTTCTTCCAGGGCCATTGTCTGTTAGTTCAACTGTTATATGCATGGTGTGTCTATGTTTGTATCTCAATTGTACAGGTTTTATTTTCTCTGTTGGTTTGATGTTAATCCAGTGGGCAGTATATGGATAGTTGCTTCTGCTGCACTGACTTGCAATATTTCTTCATGGTGTAGGTTTATTGGCTTCATGTGAATGACTTGCAATTAGATGGTGTTAGATCATAGTATAAACAGTGTGATATTTGGATTGTGGTGGTGCATTGTTGGGAGTGGCTGTAAATACAATTGGAGTTGTGTAGGATGGTGACTCATCAGATGATCGATTGTTGTCTAAGAAGCAACCAAGTGGGAAATATTGGGGCATGCTATTTTGTTGTTTCTGGCCTTAATCTGAGTCAGTTTATTGTAGAATGTAAAAGGGTGGTATTTTGTGTTGTTACTGAAGGCAAAAGTGCAGTGAGTGCACCAAAATGCATGAGTTGTGAGTGTGGATGTCTTGATGATGTACTGGAGGATGGTATTGCGATCTCTGTAGGCTTTGAACATGTTATGTTGGATATTGTCCAGTGCTAAGCAGTCATGAAACAGGTGTAATTGAGTTTCCTCTGTTCCATGGCATAGGGCACAGAAAGAATCTGTGTTGAAATACAAAAATCTGTATCACAGAAAATATAAAGTGAGTAGGGCATGATTGATTTTCATAAGGAAATAGAAATATTTTTGATATGAGGAACCATTTTTTGAATTTTTGAGTAGTTGTTTATTGTTTAACCCATGCACTTGAGTGAGGCTGTTGTTGGGTAAGTTATTCTAATGTGTGCATTTGGTTTAATATTGTTCTTAAGTATCTGATGATAGTTAATAGGTAATCTTGTGTGTGGGGATATCTCTTGATATTAGCTGGAGGTATTGTAGTGTGATGAAATGCTTGAATGTGATTGTTATTAGGTTTGTCATTTTTTGAATAAGAAAAGTGTGGATGGAGTGTTCAATCCTAATCCATTGCTCATGGGTGTGTGGGTAAGGTATCTTGCAGATATAGATGCTGTTTTCTTTTGCCACAAAAACTTGTTGTAGAATAATGAAGTCTTGCATGTGAATGATGTAAATGCTTTTGAGAATCTTATTAGGGAATGTGTAATAAGTTATTCAGATAATAAAACTGTTTGAACAATTGCACTTTTGAGTATTTGAATAGATAAGACTTTGATAGTGATGTGGTGATTCTTTGTGCCTCATCCTTCAACATATCATTATCATATCAGGTAAACTTTATTGAAACTCAAAAAAAAAATGTTACTTAAATTACAGGTGAAAAACATGAGATTTCAGATACAAGTTGATTCGTAATATTACATAAGCAATACGAGTTTATAATCTTGCTTGTGATAGGAAAAAAACATGACTTACAATAATTGAAAGAAGAGTGATCATTATGTAACAAGATATATGTGTCAAATTATGTTTACACAGAATTTTTAAATGTGATCTTGAGGAAAGTATGTGGAAGCACACAATAGTATGAGGAAAAGCATATATGGGGTGTGGAGTTGGAGTTGGTATTAGATTAATAGATGATTGTATATAAATTGGGCCTATTTGATGGGAAAGATGAAAGTTTTCATGGCTGTCTTATTGTTCATGTGTTACATAGGTTGTATATGAAAAAATATGAGTTTTTAGATACAATTTGACACATGAGATTACATATGCAAAAAAAGTAGTTGGAAGAATAATAATTATTGCATAACAAGATACATATTTCAAATTAGGTTTATATAAATTTAACCAAAACATTATAAGATAAATACATGAAAGCACATGGTAATATTTGTTAATATATTTAGGGAGGATGGGTGAAATTAATGTTTCATTGGTATATGACTGGCTGTACATAAATTGTGCTTATCAGTTGATGAGCACTATACATGTCAAGACTAAGTCTTATTGTTCATGTGTTGGGCATTTAAAGTTCATTTGAGGTAAGTTGGGTTGAGTGATGTTGAAAATTTCTTTGTATTAGTGGGTTGATGAAGTGAGTGTACTGTCTTATTCTCAAGTGGTGCAGTATTCATTTGAGTTGACTGTGATGTGACATTGGAATTGAGTTTATGAGTGGTAGGCTCTTGAGCTAGTTGGGGTTCCAGAGAGTGGGGTGGGAGTGATATAGAGAACAGTTGGAATCTGTGACTAATATAATGATGGACTTGAAGGTAAAATATCTTAAATAATGCAAAAGATTCCCTGTAGTATGGTAATAATAAGTTTTGACAATTTGTTTTCATGTCATTCACACTATGGGAGTGGAGAGTGGAATCTTATGTTTTTAAGTCTAGGTTATAAATGTTGTTTGCATTGCTTGTCCTAAAACTTCAAATTGGCTTATTTATTAAATAATTTGAAATATCTTTGTTATTGCTGACATGGAGATTGTTCTTGAGGATACTGGCATATGTTTGTTTTGTGGGCTAAAGCTCACAATATGATAGAATAGGTTTTGATGCCAACTATTTGGTCATTTGGTTGTATGGCAGACATTTTTATTGATTTTGACTATTTAAAATAGTCATTTTTTAAAGCAAAAGCTTTTGTAAATTGAAAATTATCTTAGAAAAGAAGTGTGGACATAGTTAATTATTAATAAATGGTTTAATATAAGTTAAATTTATCTGAAATATTGCTCATTTTGAATGGTCTTTTGGGGATTTAAACCTGGAAATTTTTTGTTGCCTACCAACACTAAGGTTTACTGCCTATAATAAAATATTTTTTCTTGCAAATTATCCATTACACACTGAAATTTTTTTATAATTAGAATGTTATCTAATTAGGTCAAGTTCAGTCTTTATGATGACTTGAAATTTATCTTTAAAAAAACTAATTATTTTATACAAATTATTTATTGAAACAGGAACTTTTGGAATTAACATTGTACAAGACTAAGATTCACTTCTTCTTCTTAGTCTTATTCTTCTTCTTGTTATTATTCTGATTCTTCTGCTTTTTATTTTCCTTCTTATTATTCTTCTCCTGCTTCTTCTTATTTTTTTCTTATTATTATTCTGCTTTTTTTCTCATTCTTCTTATTTTTCTTCTACTGCTTTTTCTTATTTTTCTTCTTATTTTTATTCTGCTTCTTCTTATTCTCCTTCTTATTATTATTCTTTTTCTTATTCTTCTTATTATTATTCTTATCCTTTTTTCATATTCTTCTCCTGCTTCTTCTTCATATTATTATTCTTTCTTCTTCTTGTTATTATTATTATTATTCATATTCTTCTTATTATTATTCTGTTTCTTATAATTCTTCTTCTTCTTCTGCTTCTTCTCATTCTTCTTATTTTTCTTCTGCTTTTTCTTATTCGCCTTCTTTTTCTTCTTCTTATTCTCCTCCTTCTTCTTATTATTATTTTGCTTTTTATTCTTTTTATTTTTTTTCTTCTTATTCTTTTTATTCTTCTTTTTATTATTTGTCTTTTTCTTATTATTATTATTCTTATTATTTGTCTTCTTTTTCTTCTTATTGTTGTTGTTATGATGATAATGATGTTTCAAAGCAAAGGTTACATCAGTGTACTTATATATATATATATAAAATTGTCCAAGTACAAGTGCTGTCTCAGCATTTACATGCGAATATAATTCTTTTCTAATATCCAGAATATGAATTTCCGATAGGAATCAATAGCTATATATATATGAAAAACCATATAACAATACAATACTAGAATAAATTCAAAAATTTACCAAAATCCTTTCACAACCATGGTTTCATCTATTTGGTAAATTTTTGAATTTATTCTAGTATTGTATTGTTGTATGGTTTTTCATTTTTATTTTTGATAGTATAGTGTTAGGCAAGTTTGGTTTTGATATATATATATATATAATTTTATCAGCAATCAATATTAAATTAAATGTTCTTCCACAACTTGTCTGGAAAATTAATGCTTTGTTGTAAGCATTAGTTCAGGTTTTTGCAGAAGTTGAGATTGTTTATACATATATGAAGTGGAAAGTTCATCATTGGTATATCAATGAGCATTCAATATCCTAGAGAAAGACATGCACATAATTATGTTGAAAGGCTGTATTTACCACTATTATTGTCTATGATTAGAGATTAGATTGGTGTTTCTGGAATGACCACATAGTGGCAAAGATGTCTGGGTGTGCAAGTTTACTATCCCTGGCTCTCAATTGTTCAAGCTTGTTGTAAAAAGTGGTCGGGTGAGAACATGTGTTGCTGTCAAGGCAAAAAAGTGCATTGCATGCACCAAAAAGTATACAAACTAAATGTTACTCCGGAAATATCTGGGTAGGTGTCTCTGTTGTATGTTTCAAGGATGCTTTTTAGTGTGGAAGTGGTTCACCTGTATGTGTTTAACATGATTTCCTAAGTGTTCTATTGAAAGGCAGATATGAAATAGATGCTGCTGCATTTCCTCCTCCCTGTAACATAGTTAGATGAAAGGGTCAATTGGTATGAATAATCTGTGATGTGAGTAGGGCATATAGATTAAGTCACAGAAGTAAAATGGACCATTTTTGGAATCTATAAATCAGCTATCTGTTGTTTATTCTTAGCATTGAGGAGGAGTGCTCAACAGGTGGATTTGTATATAATAGGTTATGAATACTCCATCAGATATATTTACCTATATTTAGTAGTGATGAATTTGTTTTAAATACTTTGTAATTGTCATATGAGTGATGACAGGAATCTATGTGAACAGGGTGGTCTGCTGTTAGTATTATGTGTGTGATATATTCAAGTGCTGGAATGTGTCTTATTATGGCAGTTAAACAATTTATAATCTTTTGGATGTGGAAGGCTAATATTAAATGAGGGCCAAGTCCATTTGTAATAGTAGAAAACTAAGGCATTTGGTAGAAATAGAGACTGTCTTTCTGTGCCATAACAATTTGCAAACAAAGTTAAGAAATATAGGAGTTAAAAGATTTGGCAAACATGACAGTACGCTAGTAATAGACTATTTTGGTAATAACTAGTTAGCTGCTATTTTTGAGTGTAGTGAAAGATCGGTCTTGTAGAGCAAGTAGTTATTCTTTCAGCATCATTTTTAAGTCTGTTTTGGATTTTCAGCCTCTTACCAGTAGTTCCCGAATTATTGCAAGAGAATCCTTTTATTAGCTGTACCAGGCTTAAATGTTCCTAACCCCAAATCAGAAAAGGTTAAATTGGATTTATATTAAGTAGATTTCACTTGATTTATTTCAAAGTACACAAAGAGAGAGTAAAAAGAAGACAATATACAAATTAATTAAAATTCTCTGCATATTATTAATGGATTTGACTTGATAGACCATAGTAAAATCATAGTAAAATGTTTGCAAATTAGACCCTGATATAACATTCAAATTTTTAAAATTAACTTTATTAAAAACTGTCAATGTTTGCAGGTGTGTAAAATTATTATTTTAATCAATTATTACATTTATACTTACAAATTTTTCATTACTTAAAATTTGCTTTCTAGTTTAACATGTTAATTATAAAAGTAGCAATCTTTTTGATAAATGTTTAGCAAGAGAAAGCAATTAAAATATCTCTATCTGAAAACCAATCCCCATACCCTGACCATGATCTATCCTAGTGCCTCCCTGAGAAGTGCCAAGGGCATAAAACCATGGTCAGGGGATGGGGTTGGTTTTCAGATAGAGATATTTTAATTAGTAGCTTGTTGAGCAATTAGCAAAGCTCTTTGTTTATATCCTGCAAGCTTAAAAAAAGAAGTGGAGTCATGTGATATATAACACTATTTTTTATTAGCAATCTTTTCCTTTGTGGAACATCATGAGAATTATATATATTTGGTTCTGCAAATTGCTTTTGCTGATGGACATATGGTTTTTTTTTGAAGTTGGCCACCATCATTTACTACCAATAAAAATGCACTTTAGTTTTGAGAAATTTATTTATAAATGTAACAACTATTCATTAAGTGTTTTATAAAAGAAATAATTGAAAAATATATACAAGATAGATCTACTAAGCATTTGAACGATTTTAAAATTTTCTCCCATAGAAATAACTGAAAATCTTCTTGTAGTTAAAAAACATACACATAAAAGTACATTTAAATTGTAGCATACCTAATTATATAAAATATTTATAATACTTTTCAGATAATTTTGTAGTCAAAATTATTGATATAAAATCCACAATAATTAACAGTTCCATATTAATTTATTATTAACCAAAAACATTTATAACTCAATTTGGAACATTTTTATCTATAATAATTTTAGTTGTAATTAGAGGGGTTTGAATACAGACTTTCAAGCTCTCTTCAGCTATCTACTCCATTCTATATAACCAATACACATGATCTCATAAATGTGAAAAAAATAAATGATCTCTTATACACATTTTGTGCTGAACCAACATTCATAAATTGTTCCAGATTATCGTCTCTCTCACACATATATAATCAGTGTTCAGCTTATATTAAGATAGCAAATCTTCAATCTTAATAAACAGACTTCAATCTTTTCCATCTTCCAACTCTTTAACCACCCACATTATAGAAAGTCTGATGGAATGCTTAAAATTTTGTTGATGCCAATATTGTTGCCACACCCATGTTGACTGTAAGTTACTCTAACTCCTTATATATAGCACTTTAATATGTACACTTAAATACATAGAAGAGGGATGGACAGAATTCAGACTGAATCTGTAATATTTGAATGCAAGTATATACTGATCTAAATCCACTTTAATTCCATCTAGGGTTCATTATATACATCTTACTTGTATTCAAATAATTTTAGTTATTTATTCTTAATTTATTTGAATGAGTATACTTAAAAAAGGTATTTCTTACTTAATATCAGAATTTAAAGGTATAGTGTATCCAATTCATATTTTATATTACAATAAAATGACTTGACTTAATATAATGGAAAAGTGATCTATTTGGAGCTAAAGATCCAGGCATCATTATTCTAGATCTGGTTTGTCCAATACTCACGCTTCTTAGCGTTTGATTTTTTTTTTTTTACTGTTAAAGAATATATACTTAACAAAATTATCAAAAGCATCAATTAATCAATATCTGAAAAAAATGATAATCAAAATAATTTTGTTAAATCAACTGTTAATTATGAATTATAATTAATCAATGAAATTTGAAAACAAATTAGAATAACTTGAAAAAAAAAAACAGAGGCATTTGCAACTAAAATCTTAAAAAAAATATATATCTGATCAAAAAAAAGTTATAAGGGGTAAACAAGTTACTTCTGAAATGAAATGCTTCCTATGCAAAGGAGCATGAGATTTTAAAATCTTTAAATTGATATATATACGTAAAGAAGAGGGTTATCATTCCAATGGGGATGAGTGTGTTTGTGTGAATAACAAAACTCATGATTATAAACTATTCGAAGTGACACATAGACCAAAGCTAGGGGCAAGAACTAAAATTTAGTCAAGCGTTGTTAGCCGAGAGGTCATCGCAGCTGCCTTGCAAGCAAGTAGTTGGTTGCAGACGGTTGTGGGTTCGCCTCCCGGCCGATGCTATGACATGAAAAAAAAAAGAACTAAAATTTAGCTAGGACAGAAATAGATTTTTTTATATAGCAATGCCATACCAATATTTATTTTTAATTTTACCAACACTCTCCTTGGAATCATCAAATCAGATCTACGTAATATATAAATCAATTACATTTTTTTTATTTATTGATTTTATTTCATATCAACAAATGTTTTTTGTTTTTAAAAAATAGTTTTAGGTAAATGAAATTTTCAACTATGCTTTTACACCTATAAGAAAAATCTGCTGCCGTCATTTAGAAAGAAACGTTTGGATTTAATCGTATTTGAAACACATGGATGGATATAATTGCTTTTTTAAGCACATAAAGAGTTCAAATTTCACTCCTATATAGTAAATATAAATAACTTTGAAACTTCTTGAACAAATATTTTCCATCATCTAGTCCAATATTAATGTATTATTCATTCAATCTTCACTTACAAACACAAAGCAGATGTCATCCACCATATGGTGCCCTTTGGGATAAATAGAATTCTTGTCAAGATATCTTTAAACTAATACATATAGAATTCCATTGTCAAATTGAGGATTAATAATATTGGACATACATTTAAATATTAATTAATGGGATAATCATAATTATAATTATCATAATTTGTTTAGCATTTTTAAAAAATGATACAAGCTTCAAGTTTGATATAAATAAAATACAATACACACATTTGTAAATGGAAAAATATATATAAAATCAGAGACAAAACTCTTCAAACAGTAGTGCCACCCAGTGCAAGCCAGAGTAATCTATGGATGCAAGAAGGTTTTTGCATAAAATTACTATCTAGTGCACAAACATTTTGGACCCATTGATTACTCTGGCTTGCACTAGGTAGCACAATGGTAAGTTTTGTGTATGTTTTAACAGCTTGTGTAAGCAGCATAAGGAATGGTGATCATGTGATGTTATTTAATAAAATATATATAACTATGACTAATAGTGAAATCATGTTCATTAAATAACTTGTATAAGTGTTATTTCGTGACCTCAAGAGCTAGCATTGTTAGCCGAGAGATCAGCGCAGTCACCTTGCAAGCAAGCAGTTGGTTGCAAACGGTTGTTGCGGGTTTGCCTCCCGGCTGATGCTATGACACATGAAGAAGAAAAGAGCTAAAAGTTTCTGAACTGACCATCAATTGAACAAAATTTAATCAAGTAAATAGAATTATTGTGCACTGAGCCAGTTGGATAAATGAATATCACATGACTTTCTGAGACACTAGAAAGGTGTAAAAAATTTGCTTATATAATATAATTTATTTAATGTGACACAATAACTGAATTGTACAAATGAATTAATAGTTTTTTTTAACTAGTAATAATTGCATCATCAACAAAAAGTTGGTGCTTTTAACATTAAATATAAAATATTATTAAAATCAAAGTGATCAATTGAGAAAATAAATAAAATAGGCATAGATTAATAAAGTACTACACATTAAATGAAAAAAATATGTTACTAATCACTTTTTGAAATTAATAGAATATTAAAATATATTCATCCATGATATGTTTTTTAGAAAAAATATTCTGAGAATATTAAAAAAAAAGAAAATATATTTAAACAAATGTATTATTATGGGAATTTAATATTTATTTCTAAATAATAATTATTTGTCAAAGATGATGTAATAATAATTTGTTGTTTTGTCTAAAATAACTAGACAGAATAATTAAAAAAGTTATTTTTAATATCTTATCACTGAATTAGGTTACATAAATAAATTATTGATTAACACCCTCTTTCTCAATCATTTAGTCATTTATCACCTGACCTACCATATGTAAGCTCTATCCATATGTATATACTTTATCATTTTCCCTCATCATTATATTATGTGTTATTTTTATATAAAGTTTAAACCATAAACAGCTAAAGTAATTATCTGCTTGGGCCATTAGCTTAGGCCCATCTGTCACTCTATAGAATCTCCTCAATTTGTACACTATATGAAAAGCTGCGACAATGAATAATTAAAGAACTTATATACTGTTGCAATGTTTTAGCAGGTATTTTTATGGAATGTATAATTATATTCAATTGCTTGTTTAGTCATGCTAAAATTATATGGAAATGAGACTTTTTAAAAATATTGAATGCTAAAACTTTATATACCTTTATTATATTTTATTCAACCATGAATTAGTGACTATAGATTTTTCAAATGCTGAACTTATTATTCTTTGCAAAAGAACCTCATTTAAGTTTAATTTGATTGTTATATTAAAATTAGAACTTTTGCTAAACTTGCAGTATTTTGTAAATGATAAAAGCAGTTGTGAAATAATAATTATGAAAGTATGAATGCATTTCCCTTGTTATGAAAGCAAATTATATTATTATTAATATTTCTTCACAATTTAAATACATTAGTGTCAGCCCCACCTTGCAAATCTTTGAATAGACTCTACTGACTGTTATTTTTAATATGATTCTATGTTTGATTTCTTTTGTGCAATTAAATCTTTTTTACATATATTATATAATTAGTTTATATGTTAGATTATACATATTTAAGCCTTCTAATAATTAAAATAAAAAATACATAATTAATACCTCAAAAATTGTGAAAATAAGTATCTAACTGATAACCTTACTGATAACAAAGGAACATATCGTTATTGGTTTCGTGATACCTGTTTATAAAGTTAGATGAATGAAATATTAGATATTACAATTTTATGTTATTAAAAAATGATATAATTAGAATTAGTTATCATCAAAGAAAAAAAAAGTCTAAAAGTTAATAAATTAATTGTTATTAAAATATTTCATTTACAGTTTTTACAAAAACAATTTTCTTTTAGCCTGTGATGGCTGTTTCCATGGCAATGTCTGTTTCTAGTGATGTACTTTCTATATTTTCTAAGAGCAGTCTTTTTAAAAATAAAATGTTTTCAAAGACAATCTCCACTAGTGACATAGTTTTTGGTTTAGTAATAAGTCTTTTACAAAAATATTGCATCTTGAACATTAAAGTCATGCATGATGCCAAACATGTCTTTATTTTGCTCTTGATACAGTAAGAGGGTTGGTATAAATAACTTGATGCTAAAAGGAAATATGCCTATGTGTTTGAAAAGAAAGGTTTTTAATAAATGTGTTTTGCCAGTTCTTACTTATGTATCTAAGACTTGGACACTTAATAGAAGAGCAATATAGAGACTTCAGACCACTCAAAGAAGTATGGAGAGATGCATGTTGGGAGTAACAAGAAGAGATCGAAAACGCAATGTATGGGTAAGAGAACAAACAAATGTTACTGACCTCATTGAAAAATTAAAAGACTGAAATGGAGTTGGGCTGGACATATTGCTAGAAGAGATGATAATAGATGAACAATTGAAATTTTGAACTGGATTTCAAGAGATTGTAAAAGACCCAGAAAGAGACAACATGTGAGATGGATGGATGAAATAAGAAAGTGTGCAGGGGTGATGTGGAGAAGAGAAGCTAAAGATAGGAAAAGATGGATTGAACTTGGAGAGACCTTTATCCTGCAGTGGATTGATAATGGTTGATGATGATGATGATGACAGTAAGAGTAGTTTAAGAATACTGATGTTATTGATATGCCTACTCTATATATCTGATGTGTTTATAAACCTTGATAAAATGTTTTATGCCTAAATTTATATTTATTTTTATGTGGCTATGAAATTAGACACCTTCCCTATTCAATATTATTATACTGCTGGTAAGACTTATTTATTGATATTATTAACTATATTTCATACTATGACATATGGGAATGAAAGGTGGATTAAATAATAAATGTGAGAGCTTTCTGTGATCATAGTTAAATCATACTGCATTTTTCTTTTTTTTTATAATTTAAATTTTTACTTAAACTTATCATAATTATACTTGTAGATTTTATTAAAATATTTAATGATTTATCCATGTCATATTTATTGGTGTTAATAAAAATATTGATTTAATTATTACTTCTGAATTTTATCTATATCATTATCCGCATTCTCAGAAATCAAAAATCACACATATATTTTAATATTAAAGTATAGATTACAACAGGAATATAAAAGTCACTTTATTAAATTTATATTGTTGATGGGTTTTTTTCATGTGTCATGCATCAGCTGGGAAGCGAACCTGCTAACCCGGGACAACTGCTTGTAAGGCAGCTGTGCTGACCTCTCAACCACCAATGCTTGACAAATTTTTATTGTTGATCTTAATCAAAATAAAATACTATAAGATGGTTAACCAAGGAAGTGATTGTAAAACATCAACAACTTCCTTGGTTAACCATCTTATAATATTTTATTTTGATTAAGATCATAAGAGAACCTTCATGTGATGTATGTATAGCAAAAAAATCCCTTTCCCATTCATAATATCACAAACATCAACCTAGATTGCTTAATAATTATTTTAATATCTGAGTTTCATGATTAATTTTTAAGTTAAAATTTACTTATTGTATTGATTATCCAAAGACCTGATCTTATCTTATAATTATTTACTAGGATCACATTCGTGGTTGGATAAGAATTTGAGATGAATAAGATTATATTTGTTTAGTAGAGAATTTACTAATAAGAACTCCCGAGATCTAATTTGATTAAGAAAGATTTATTTGGATTAAGTAATCTGATTTGATTAAGAGTTATTTGGATTAATAATTTTTATAGTAATCTAATTTTAGATAACGCTGCTTTTAAATATTAACTTATAGAGTATTATTAGAACCCTTGTTTGAATGAGTGGTTTTTAAAGCAATTAGAGAAGAGCTAGCACCCCTGGTGATTATAATATATATTAAATGTTCAAATCACTTTCCCAAACATTGCTTTTTTCAGCAACACCCTCTGTGACTAAATATAATTGGGTTTCAAATAGTACAAAGAGATTTGATAGCTATATAATAATTTATTGTGTTGTTTTTTTTTAATAAAAATGCTTACCTAGAATTTTACATTGTTATATTTGTTATTTGTTTAAGTGGAGTTTTATATAGTTATCAAAAGCATTAGTATTTAAAACGATCTTACAAACTGAAAATAGAAAGTACATATGCACATATTTTTCCTATTATTAAACAATCTATATAGAATATTTATAATCCTAGATGGGGAGGATGAAAGAGAGTATCTTCCTTTAATCTTTTGATTGTGTTCTATAACATTAGAGACATAATGACTATATAGTAAACTTTGGTTGTTATTTATTTGCTATTAAAGATATCTATCTAGCACTGTGAATTGTTATATTTGTTATCTATTAAACTTGAGGAGATTTATAAAAATTATTAAAAGCAATATTAATTAAAATCGTCTTCTAAATCTAAAATAAAAGTTTATCAGCTTTGTCATAGCAAAATTCTTTGATTATTTATATATTCGTCTCTATTGTTAAAATATTTCAGTTTAAATCTATTTGTAATCATAAACAGACATATTTTTTTACCCATTTATAGGATTGTGGCAAATGTATGGTAAACATAGTGTTATTTATTCATCAAATGCATTGGTATATATATATACACACACTTATGAAAAGGTTTATAAAACATAAAAGTGATTGTAATTCGTACTTGATTATTGGCTATAAGAAGTATTACATTTAATAATTTTATGTAATTGTGTGTAATCCATTTAATAAATGTGTATAACTATACGGATTTATTTTTTACAAGTTCAAATAAAAATATTAAAAATTTGCTATATATATATTAAGATTCAAACCTATTCTGATTTATTGCTAATCAGTGTTTGAAGAATTAATACAATTGTCAATGCAGTTTTCTTAAAATTACTTCTATGAGTGTGGAATTGCCAATTTATAATTCTGAAATGGGCAATTATATGTAATATCTAATATTTTATTTTTACAATTAGCTGATAATGTTTATATGCTTTGATTCACAGAATTATATATATAAGGTGGGTGTTTATTTAAAAGTAATAATAATAATAGATTGTAAAAGACCCAGAAAGAGACCACATGTGAGATGGATGGATGAAATAAGAAAATGTGCAGGGGTGTTGTGGAGAAGAGAAGCTAAAGATCAGAGAAGATGGAAACTTGGAGAGACCTTCATCCTGCAGTGGATTGATAATGGTTGATGATGATGATGATGTACCTACATATTCATAATTCTAAGGTAATAGATTAGAGTAGTTCTGGATTGATTGCTTAGGTGGCTATACCAGGAATGCCAACCTATAGTGGATGTGCAAGTGACACATTGTAAGATTAAATGTAGCATATCAACACTAGATCTTATAAAATAATACCTCAGGGTGGCCTTTGAGCATTCCATCATCAGATTTTCAATTGGATGGATGGTTGAAGAGTTGGAGTGTGGAGTAGATTGAAGCCTGTCCATTAAAGTATGGGGATTGGCTATCTTAATATATATCTGAGCACTTATAGTATATATGTGTGGAGATGGTAGTCTGGACCAACTAATAATTGCTGGTTTAGCATGAAATACGTATATTGGTGATTATTTATCTTTTCAGTGTATATGTGTTCAAGAGTGGATAGTGGGGGTCGTGTGAAAGTCTGTGCTCATATACCCTATATTACATATATATATAGACACAGGTATATAATAAGCCTGTGTTTCAGTTATTACATTATAGAGATGTCTGTCCATCCTTGCATATGTATTTAATGGATTATGTCCTGTACATGTGGAGTTCAGATTGACCTTAGGTCAACATGGGTGTGACTAGAATCTCAGCCTCAGGGTGGCCTTTGAGCATTCCATCATTAGATTTTCAATTGGATGGACGGTTAAAGAGTTGGAGTGTGGAGTAGATTGAAGCCTGTCCATTAAAGTATGAGGTTTGGTTATTTTAATATATATCTGAGCACTTATAGTATATATGTGTGGAGATGGTAGTCTGGACCAACTGATGATTGCTGGTTTAGCATAAAATACATATATTGGTGATTATTTATCTTTTCAATGTATATGTGTTCAGGAGTGGAGAGTGGGGATCGTGTGAAAGTCTGTGCTCATATATCCTATATATTATAATAAAATAATTTTCATTATAGAAAAAAATTCAAATTCATTAAATAAAAAAAAAAGTTTTGTTCCATGTTAATTCAGTAAGTACACATTTAATAATTTTCTAAACTCGAGGTATCTAATCCAAAACAATTTTATAATAATTTTTTAACTTTCATTTTGTAGTTAATATCTTTATTGATTAGTTTATTACTGCTGTCTTTTCCATTATCTCTCTGTAGAGAGATTCTGGGAAATTCTTTGCCTGGATAATAGTATTCAAATACTATTTTATTCACACACTAAATATCTCTCCTTGAAATGACATTTATACTTAATTCTTGTAGATGTAATTAGAGGGATTTGAACTCAGGTCTTTTCAGTCTATTTATCTTCCACTTCATCTCAAGCAACTGACACACTGAAAAAGATAACATACTGACTTAGAATTATTTCTTGTAGACAAATTATATCGGAGTGCTTTTAGTAGAAATAAGTTAATATTAAAAGGAAATGTGGTTATATGTTTGAAAAGAAAAATTATTAATAGATATGTTTTGCTGGTTCATACTTATAAATCAAAGATTTGAACATCATAATAGAATCACGCAAAACATTATGGGCAAATGTATCATCATCATCATCAACCATTATCAATCCACTGCAGGATGGGGGTATCTCCAAGTTCAATCCATCTTTTCCGATTTTTAGCTTCTCTTCTCCACATCACCCCTGCACACTTTCTTATTTCATCCATCCATCTCACATGTGGTCTCTTTCTGGGTCTTTTACAATCTCTTGGAATCCAGTTTAAAATTTCAATTGGCAATCTAGTATTATCTCTTCTAGCAATATGTCCAGCCCAACTTTACTTGTCTTTTAATTTTTTCAAGGAGATCAGTAACACCTGTTTGTCCTCTTACCCATACATTGCATTTTCAATCTCTTCTTGTTACTCCCAACATGCATCTCTCCATACTTCTTTGAGTGGCAAATGTATATTGTAAATAAAATAAAAAGATCAAAAGCAAAATATTAGGTGAGAAAACAAACAAATGGCATAGACATTATTGAAAGTTCAGAAACAAATCAAGCTGGACAGATTAGTAAAAGAGATGGCAAGATCAACAATTGAAGTCTTACACTGGATCCCAAGAGAATATAAAAGATCCAGAAAGATGCCACATGTGAGATGGATCGATTAAAAAAAGGAAGCTTGTTAATGTGTGTGGGGAAGATAGGGATTGGAATAATTACATTAAATTTGAAGAAACCTTCATTCTGCAGTTGACCGATAGTAGTTAAAAATAATATAACTGCTTAACTTTTATTGAAAGATATGTTTATGTGTGTGTATATATCTATGCATTAAATTTAAATATAACATTTATAATGATAATTCAAATAAATTCATATTTTTGAAATAAAAAAGAAATGCTATCTAATTTTTTATTATTTGCCTGGAGGTGCATAGAATTAAAAAATGGCCATTATCAAAGCTTGTGCTCGGCCTCTTTGCACTCTGTCAGGATTTTCATGGATCTTTACGATCATGATTTATTATTTTGAATTTTTAGATGATAGGATGAATTTTTCCTGCATTCTCACCCAGTTTTTATTCTTCCTGTAAAAACCACATTCCTGCCAATCTTTGATTGATAGCCAACATTAAAAGTGCCAACACTAGGGGACTATGTCAATATTTAATTTTTTTATTTCAACAATTAATAAAAGGGGTTATTTCACTGTATATTAAAATTATTTTACATTAATAAAAACAACCAATATTTTAAAATTAATATATATTTTTAAAATGTAATTCTATTTAAAAAAAATGGCAAACACAATTTGTAATTGTGCAAATTAGTTCTGAAAATAATAAATTGATAATATATATATTCTGCAATAAAAAATCCATAACTGTATAATTTAACTGCTTTAAACGCGGGATACTAGGATAAATTATGATATAGAGATACCAAGAAATAGCAAACATTATTGGTCATTGTATTATATATATGTGGATATTTTTTTTAGTTTCCAGAAAGTTATGTAAAGTGACATTTTATATATAAATAAAAAAAAAAGTAGATTTTGAGAGGAATTAATTTAATTGTTTAATTACAAAATGTAATGTGTAAAAACAAATATTTCTTTAAATAAAATAAAGTTTATGAGTAAGATTAAATAGTAAGAGTAGATAGTAGTAAATAGTATATAGTTTATAATAAATGTTTTCGTTTAAAACCTTAAGAAGATTATTTTCCTGAAGAATATGCATTGGGAATTCTCCGGATGAACACTTTAATAAAAACATTAGGGTCTGCCAAATCCTCAGAAATGCTTAAGTTTAAGTGAGGAAATACAAACATATATATATCTTACTAAAAAATCAATCCACAAATGCTGAATTCTGCATTTATCTTTTTAACCATATTCTCTCCATATAAATATTCTCAGGGATCATTACTAATCACGTGTATGATAATCTCTAGCATAATCTATAATTAGTAATGATTTTATAGCTATTTAGAGAATGAATTGACTTAAAAAGTATTTGAGGCTATTATAGATACTGTTGCAATTATGTTGTTAATATGTAGCTGACTATTATACTGTCATAAAATAATCATAAATTTGCTACTGGGAAAAGTATCATGGACTATAAACCTTTGTTTAAGCACTATTAATATTTTTGCTATATAATAAGAAATGACCAATTAATGTTGGATATGTGGAAAACTTACTTATGGATCTGAGACTTGGACAGTTAATAGAAGAGCAATAGAGATTTCAGACCACTCAAAGAAGTATGGAGAGATGCATGTTGGGAGTAACAAGAAGAAATTGAAAATACAATATATGGATAAGAGAACAAACAGGTGTTACTGACCTCATTGAAAAAATTAAAAGACTGAAGTGGGGTTGGGCTGGACATATTGCTAGAAGAGATGATAATAGATGGACAACTGAAATCTTAAACGGGATTCCAAGAGATTGTAAAAGACCCAGAAAGAGACCACATGTGAGATGGATGGATGAAATAAGAAAGTATGCAGGAGTGATGTGGAGAAGAGAAGCTAAAGATCGGATAAGATGGATTGAACTTGGAGAGACCTTCATCCTGTAGTGGATTGATAATGGTTGATGATGATGATGATGTGGAAAACTGCTATTTTTGGTAAGAACTGAAACAATTTCTATGGCCATGTCATAGAGAACCACAAAATCAGTCAGTGTCAACACATAAATATTCTCTAATTATTAAACATTTAGTATAATATCTATTATAATTAAGCTCTAACAAAACTCAATTATTGACATTTGAACTTATAGGACAGTTTTCAATTCTTAATTCATTTAGACTAAGTACATAATATTTTGTTATTATCTAATTTATTAAATACAATATATAATAAGGTATTTATTTATATAGCATTATGTTAATAAATTGTAATTGTAAATTAGCGATCATGCTAATGCACATGCACTTTAAAGAATTTAAACTATATGTAAATGAATACTCTGATTCTCAAACACAAGAAAAAGTCTTTATGAAAAGATAGAATGAATCCATCTATCTTTTCAATCCAAATGTTTAAGTATGGGCCAATCTTAAGTGTTTGCAGATGACAGAGTGAAGATATTAAGCATTCACTTTAAATTACTTTATTGAGTATTCATTTATATATAGTTTAAAATCTTTAAAGTGGAAGTGCATTAGCCTGATCACTAATTTATAAATACAATATAGTAATGTACATATGTATTTATTAATATGGATGGAAACATAATGGATAAAATTAATCATAGAATTAAACATGGTTGGAGTGCTTTTGGTAGAAATAACTTGATACTAAAAGGAAATATGCCTATGTGTTTGAAATGGAAGGTTTTTAACAAATGTGTTTTACCAGTTCTTACTTATGGATCTGAGACTTGGACACTTAATAGAAGAGCAAAACAGAGACTTCAGACCAATCAAAGAAGTATGGAGAGATGTATGTTGGGAGTAACAAAAAGAGATCGAAAACACAATGTATAGGTAAGAGAACAAACAGGTGTTACTGACCTCATTGAAAAATTAAAAGATTGAAGTGGAGTTGAGCTGGACATATTGCTAGAAGAGATGATAATAGATGGACAATTGAAATCTTAAACTGGATTCCAAGAGATTGCAAAAGACCCAGAAAGAGTCCACATGTGAGATGGATGGATGAAATAAGAAAGTGTGCAGGGGTGATGTGGAGAAGAGAAGCTAAAGATTGGAGGAGATGGATTAAACTTGGAAAGACCTTCATTCTGCAGTGGATTGATAATGGTTGATGATGATATGTTAAATGGAATGCTATATCAAATACGAATGCATGATTCTCATTAATAGTATTTAATATTTATCTGAAAGTTTGTGAAGGTGATATTTTATATACAATTAAATGTTGAATAATTTTCATAATCTATTTTAATTGTTAAATGTATTGAGAAAAAAATCACAATTTGTTTAAAGTTTTATATAATACAACATTGTAACACTGTTTACTTCTCTGTTTGGGTATTTTATAGCCCACCCAATGGCACAAATAGCATGAAAGTCAAACTAGTGAACTTTAGACTCATCAATATTCTATCAAAGCCAACACTCAGTAGGAATTTTATATATTTATGTATGAATATTTTTATGATTTTTACATTTTTTTAAAGGGAAAGGTTAACAAATGATTTTCAAGCATTATGGATTATCATGCTAAGCTGATTTATAGGATTATTTCTTATTATATTGATATTGTGCAGGAAGAAATTAATCTCTGATCATGTGCTGTTTTGAAACTATTATAAGTCCGTACACACTCACCGATAAGTAAGAATTACAAAACAGCGATGATCAGAAATTCATTTCCTTCTGCACAATTACAGATTTTCATTGCTTAATAATGGTATATTTACATTATATTAGAGTAGCTTCTTTAATTTTTCTTTTTTTCTCTCCCTAATATTTCTGTCTTTTCCCAAAGTAAAGATGTTCCATTGGTATGTATATAATGTCACTTTAAGTATTGCAGTATTCCTCACTAATCATTATGTTCCTTTGTTTTTTTTTTTTTAATAAGAGATGATTTCACTAATATATGTTCTTCAACATTAATGTGTTATTTATTCTTTATGAAGTACAGAATTTTCTAAAGTAACATATCATGTTTGTACTGGACACAAAAGAGAAAAACCTAGGCTTCTCACATAATATGGCAAATAACCGCATAATGTTTGTAAACCATTTATTATCTGCATAGATAATACATAATTTTTTTTTTTACTGAGTATTGCTTTTGACATAATAATTTAGTTGCTTAGAGTGTCATCTTAAATGTCACATTCATAAATTTAAAAATCACTAGTTTGATTCTGCTACTAATATTGTCACTTATCAGGACCTGAACACCTAGTTTGGCAAAACAGGCAAAACTCACTATACGTATTGCCACACACAGCAAGCTAGAGTAATCAATGGATGCCAGAAGGCTTGTGCATAAAATCCCCATCTAGTGCCTACTCATCCAATATCCCTAGACTAGTTTCTGGCTTGTGGCCTTCGTCAGTGAGGAGTGGTGGTCATGTGATGTTTATTGACTCAACACCTAGTTTGTCATTATATACCTTACATTTTAGCATCTTACTATTAAAAAAATTACATCACAAATTTTATTTCATCGTTTACATGTTAGCATATAATAACACTTTTTTTAATTTATGAAAATATAACACCATAAAATAATTCAATCTTACTATTTTTGTATAATCAGTTATCATGTACTATTTTTGAAAAAAATATGATGGGTAGGATAATCTTGCATACTCAGCTAAAAGAACCTCCATCTTGGCAATGTTAGATCAGCTAAATAAATATTTTTTTTTTTCGAATTTTTCATCCTGATTATTTATTCAGATAAGTATCGCCCTCCCAAATAAAGTCGTTTTTTTTTTTTAAAAAAAAAATCAATTCAGAATTGTGAAATTATATATTGTGGGAACATATAAAAATTCCACTTATAAGTGTTAAAAAAAATCCCAAAATTTTTGATATAGATTAAATATTCAATTATAAAAATATGTTTAATGTGTGGGAAGGAATGTCAACCTACTACTACTAAACCTACATCTAAGTTAAATGATTATGTTCATAGGCTTTCTAAAATTTATCTGGTGACAGAATTAGTAATTAAGTTTCTGGTTAAAAATATACAGCACCAACTGTGAATTCTCTATTGCAGTTCTTTGTTTAAAATCTACTAAATGTTTTTTTTTACATATCTTTTGCAAGTTTCAGATCATATATATAACTCTGAATATTTGTTCCTTTAACAAAACATTCTGTTATATCGGTTTGATGGGGGGGGGTAATTTACGAAACAAAGTATTATATGGTTCTTTTAATTTATATTCAGCCTATGCATTAATATAGTAATTCACTCTATTTTAGAACGATTATAGTAAATTTAATTACTAGTCCTGCTTATAGCAGATAACTAGAATGTTAGCTAAAAGAATAGATAACTGCTTTTGATTAAGAGGTTAGAACAATTTCTGTGGCAAACAATTACCAGAATCCTTTACTGGATAATACAATTAACAAGAAAAAAATCACAAAAGTATAATATTTTTGTCAAAGTTGGTGGTGAGAGGTCACATCGTACAAAGTTGTTGGTGGTTTGGATATTCATAAAAATATTAATATTTTAATATATTAAACGTAATCAAAAGCTGAAAATGTTTGTGTCTTTAAATATAAGCACACACATAGGATAAAAATATGTTTTAAAAAACGAAGTCCATTATTTTCTATTCACTAAAATGAAATACATATAATATAAAATTTTCTGCATTTATTTGCTTGCAAAATTTTAACTTTTCTATTTAAAATTTTTTAATTAGAATTATCAGACGTTAATTAATATTGCTAACGCGTTTGTTAATAAATATTGTTTTATTAATTAGAAAACCAGATAAACTTCAGTGAAGTAATATAATTCTGTATAAGTAATTTGGGGGAAAATATAAAAATAAAGGTAATAAAATTCCTATATTAATGTCGATCACATTCTTGCTACCATAAATTAAACACTGTTTTATACTGAGCCGAATGATTAAAATACATGGCTGAAATCAAAGATTTCACTCAGTTGAATAACTCAGGCAATTTGTCTTAATTTATGAATTATGACAGATTGCCAAAAAAATTATTAGAAATAGTTTAAAAAGAAAAAGAAAGTAGACATAAGCCAAAATGTAAAACCAGAAAGATCAAATATGATTTATAACAAAAAAACTTACATATACATTTATTTTTATACCTAAAAAAAGTGTCTCAAAATTTATTTGGCAGGAAATCAATTATTCAAAGTACTAAAAACTAATAATATTAAAATGGTTAATTATTCAGGAAATTATGTGATGTATAAGCAGTCGGGCTGCAATTCAAAAGAGTTTAAGTTCTAAATTCATCATTCAATCACTGCGCCACATCACCCAGGGAATAAAAACACTAATAAATACAGATACTATTCAAGGTATAAATGAAATATAATAGAAATTTAAAAGCTAAAAAAAAAAAACTCTTAATTTTTTTTTTTTTTTTAAGTGTCATAGCATCGGCCGGGACGCGAACCCGCAACCCGGACAACTGCCTGCAAGTGCAAGGCAGTCGCGCTGACCTCTCGACCACCAATGCAAGACAAAATCTCTTAATTTTGAAAACCAATTTAATATATTTAGCACTATTCTGACTATTCTTATTTAGACATTTATTAATGACTTTAGTATTAATAGCGATACATGCTTCAATATTTTTTTTTAAAAACAAATGTTAGTATTTTCTGTGTGTATACATACAATTTAATTCCAGAAATAGAAGTGTAGTGGAATGAGAATCTTTTGGACTCATTCTTCTTTGCTCACATTCGTCATAGTCCATAAAAATATAAAAGTATATATATATATCAACCTTACAATACTGGACTGATGGAAATGTAATATAGGAGGATCTTAAGCCAATAAAATCACATGATCACCATTTCTTATGCTTGCTTATAACTGTTATTAAAATAGGCAAAAACTCATTAAGATCTAGATGCAGTGCTCTCAGATTCAAGGCTCCTCACTGATTAAGGCCACAAGCCAGAAACTTGTCTGGGGATATTGGATGAGTAGGCACTAGATGGGGATTTTATCCACAAGCCTCCTGGCATCCATTGATTACTCTAGCTTGCAGTGAGTGGCATAGGAGGATCTTACATGATTTATGAATGGTGATTTTAAATAATTATCAAAAATAATATCTCTGCACTTCACATTGCATGGTTTAAAAAATTGTTAAGACTATTTTTATATATATACCATAGCATATAAATATTTAGTACTGATTGAGAATTTTATATAGCTATATAATCCAAGAAGTTGTTTTTTGTTCTTTCTCTAAATAACATAGATGGCTTCACTAACTACTGTATTTCACCAATTTATATATATATAATGATTCTTAGATAACATAAATGGTTTTGCTAACAATTTTTTTCTCCTATTTGTACATGTTCAGTGACCTCTTCCACCAGATAACATAGTTAACTTTTATAATTGTCTTGTTTTATCTACATATACATGTCCAGTAACTCAGAACTGGTCTTTTTTGGTTTCTTTGTTGTTGTGTTGGGTTCGGGCTCCATGTTCTTTTAAAATAAATTTCTTTTATTTTAAAATTTTCAAAAAAAAAAAAAAAAAAAAAAAAAAAAAAAAAAATATATATATGAATAAATTCAGTTTTTTTAAAAATAGCAAGTCAGTTGTGTTTTAATTTGTAATGATTTTACTTTGCAAATATATGCTTGTCATACACAAATTATATTTAAATCACATAAAAATTATATTATGAAATACATTTTGACTAAAAATAATTATAAATTTATTTAACGCACATTGATTACGTAAGTAATATTTACTAAGGCAATAAACTTAAAGCATGTGCGGTTGAAAATGTGAAGGTAGCGACCTCTATGTAATATTTACTAAGGCAATAAACCTAAAGCATGTGTGGTTGAAAATGTGAAGGTAAGAACTGCTACAGGTCTTAATGTGTAAGATTGTGATTAAGACCGGTAGAGGGAGCTACCTTTGCATTTTCAACCGCATATGCTTTAGGTTTATTACCTTAGTAAATATTACTAAAAATAATTATAATTTTCTTTGCATAACATATTAGAAGACTAGTGTTTTTGTTTATCTAATTATTTTATGCAAAATATTATGTCCATGAAGCTAGAGAAATGTTAACTTTAAAAATACCTTAGTGTTAATATTATAATTCAATTGGCCTACTAAAATTAATGATTAGCTAATAATGTGCCACGATTTCAATAATGTTGAAATAGCAAGTCTTAATCAAATCTTATGTCTTTAATATTATTGCTCTATAATGTTAAATTATAAAATATTATTTTTGGAATGCCAGTTTAATATAAAGTTAATTGGAGGAGGGGGGTGTATGAAAAAGATAAAAAAGTAAAAATAAGCAAAATCAAATCTCAGGCAACAACTGTTTTTTTAAAGATCTTCTGTAAATTAAAATTATTGTCCAATCACTAATTGTATAAATATATAATTAACATTTTTTAGGTAAATAAGAAGTCCAATTAAGAAATGACTTGTTAATCATATTAGAACTTAGACTATTAGCTGATGTGTAATTGGCGGGTAGTGAAATAACAGATATAAGATTTAACTGTGGATAGCCAATAAGTAGTGACTAAGTAAAACAATCTCTTGTTGCTTTATAGAATAAAATGTTGGACCAAGAAGATTAGCTGTTTTTATATGTGCAAAAATTTCCATCTCTGTTTTCTCTTTTTTCCCCCTTTTACATTTCTATCTTGATTTAAGTTGTTATAGAATCCAATCATTATTAACTTCTAACTTTTATTGGTTATATGTTTGCGTGATCAAATTTTTATCATTTAATCACATATACCAAAATTCTGCCTGCAATTTTCTTTTTTTTTTACTTTGTAAATAAGTATGAGAATATAAAGTAGACAAAGTCTTTAGTAAAGAGAAAAATGCAATGGAGAAAACATTTAACAGATTGGTATTCATGGGTGAGTTTTGTACAAAAGTGATCAATCAATAATAAATTTGAAACAAGAATTTTATTTGTAAAGTAAGTACATACTTCATCAGCCCTACTTAAGATTCTCCATTTCTTATAATTGTATAGAGCTTTAAAAAATAAGTCAAATTGATTTTTTTCAAAATGTCTACTCATGCTTGCCATAATGACTTGTTAAAAGATAAAAACAACTAATTAAAGTAAAGAAATCATAGAAATGTAGAACGCATTGATGATAATAAAAAATATTTTTTCACTTTTTTGAAACATAAGTACATGAAATAAGTGTTTATTTGATGCAATTTTTTCTATGCCTAAAATAATGATAGTTATGGACTCCTTAAGGTTTAGAAAGGATGTATCTGCTTTTATTGAAAGTCATATTGTAAAGAAAGGATGTTCAACTGAAAATGGTAAATGGATATTTACTATCTATTTCTAATTGCAGAAGGTTAAGAATGAGATTCTATCTCTCTCCTGCTACAGAATACTTGTACAGTTTATTTATTAAGTTATAATTCAGGCACAAAATAGATTAAAGCCCTGATCTCAGTAGCATGAGTATAAGTAAATCACTTATGAGTTAAGTAAATCACTGATTCTCATGGGTGAATGCATGTAAATTCATAAAAAAGTGCATGACTGAAAATTTATCTTCTTTTAATAATATAGTTATTAATAATAAATTGAGGAAATACATTTAAATATATTTTATGGAGTGTATGTTCATTCATGCATTCACTGAAGCAATAAGAATAAGAAAAAAAATAACATTTTTATTTTTAAAATAATGTAAATAACAAAATGTCTGACTTTCATCACTATGAAATATGTTCTGGCAATACTTTTTTCAATGACTTTTTTCTCTTATAGAAATATAATAGATTAGTTTTTTTATCAAAAAAATATGATCTCTCTAATTACATTAATGATTTTAACCTCTTCATGTTTATGCCCTCACAATGCGGGCAATGATTTTCAAATTATAAACATCTAGGTTTAGGTTAAGATTAATGGAAATATATGTAAGCTACCCATGTGCTTTTTATGTCTTCATTTGCAGCTCCTTCTCTACTTTCCAGAAAGATAAATCTTATTTTTCTATAATAAAAAATAAAAATTTTATAATTTTTGTGATCAAGTAGATTGAATTTTTTTGTCTTTCTTTCATTTTTTTGATAGTTACTGGAGAAGAGTTCAGTGTGAAAAAACATGAAAAATATAATGGCAAAAGTTGTACTTTTTCCATTGTATTTTGAAGAAAAAGTTATGGAGGCTTAATAGTAAGTATTTTTATTTTTCTATATATTTTTAATTATTATTTTATATTTTTTAATTATTGTTATTCTCTCTTTTCTTCATAGCGTAAGCATGTGTTTTAAAGACCTACAGAGGTCCCTAGTGACGATTTTTTCAGACGCTCATTGCTAAGGTTTACAGCCTTGTTAAAACTATTAATTATTGTTATTGAAACTAACATTAAAAAAAAGATTGTGCATATTTTTCTATAATGTGAGCTTGGGTGGATGGGGTATTTGAATTAATTGATATGAGACAAAAATAAATATATTGTGGAAATATAATGACCTGATTTGGATTTTTTAATAATTTTTTGTCTGCATTTTAATAACAATAAAAATAGGCTAATGCTAAAAGTAACAGTTTTGACAGTATATATATACTGCAAATATAGGGGATTTGAATTCAGACTTTCAAGCACCCACCAACAATCCACATTATCTCATACAACTGATGCACATGGCCACATATGTGTAGAAAAGATAAATAATAACCAAAGCTCTAGGTTTGTAAAGAGTGCCTGGTTTTCAAATATTCATATGAACTACAAACAAATGTACCTAAAGCTTAACTCTATAATAAATTTTGTATTTCATTCATTTTTTATTTTATTTTATTATTTTATTTTGTATATATAGTGACTAGTTTATAAAAATAGTTTAGTAGTACTTTTTAATAAATTACAAACTGTATTGAAGTTCTTTATTATAATATTCAAAATATACTACTTATTGATCAATATTATCTACTTGTTATCAAAGATGTCATATTTGTTGCAAACCCCTGTATGGAAAAAGACTTTGCAGGGCTGCTGTGAAAATTGGAAAGGTACCCATGTTTTTATTCCTTCAAGTTTTGAAGTGATGCATTGCCTCAGGTAAGTCATATTATATATTATTTTCTTGGAAATTTAATGAGAAATGCAGCTAGCTTATTAATAACATTGTAGTTTTTTAATATAACCATGGAAAAATAGGAATTATGAAATAGTATAAAAATAAGTTTTTGAAATATTAATTTTTTTATTATTTTGAGTATCAATAGCTATATTTTTTCAGCTTCATTATATTCTTTGATGTTCTATGTACAAAAAAATATATATTATATGACTTTAGACTAATATAAAGTTAAGTTATCATAAAATTTGTGGCTTAGCATAATTTTTTAAATTTTCAATATGGCCACTTTGAAAGTGAAAAGATTAAATCAGTATTAACTCTTAAGTACATTCTAAAATTTTATAAAACTTTTAGCATTACTCTTAGAAAATATTTTATTGCCAAAATACTATACATCAAATCTGAAAAGTATAATAAAAGGAGATTGTAAGATATGTGCTTTTAACACAAATCAAATAAATTTTTATTAATATATATATAATTGTGTATGATGCTCCAAGATGAAAGTGACTACTGGCATATTATAATACAAATTTATTTTTTAAAAATATGATTGCATATGGTGAAAGAAAAATAGTTGCCAAATATAAAATTTGAAAATTTTAATGTTTTTTGATTGTTTTATTTGTTTGTTTACATTTGTCTTTGGGTAGTGTATAATTAAAGTCATGTAGTTAGATATTATGTTTCAACTGCATCAGTTAGATAGTTTACGTAATACACTATGAAACTGATTGTGTTATAAAATATTTAAGTTAGTTTCATGAGATTTAAATAAAATGAAATTGATTAAATTCTTATAAGATAAAAATATATTTGTTTACATGTTTAATTATATAATTTAAAAAAAGTACATTAAGCTTTTTCACTTTTATGTGTTATTTTAAATAAATATAATATTTCTGTTAATACAACATAAATTACAATATAACAATTAGTCAATTGCTAAAACAGAGAATCTTTAATAAATAAAATAACTATTACCAAGACTTTCAACCCCTACGAGTCATTATCAAGGCAGAATAAAAAATCCTATTTTTCTCCTAAGCAATAAATTCAATGTTTCATTGCATTTGCCAGGAAGTTAACCATCTTCCCGGTTAGTTGTTCCTGGCCAATGCAATGAAACATTGAATTTATTGCTTAGGAGAAAAATAGGATTTTTTATATTGCCTTGATAAGGACTCGTAGGAGTTGAAAGCGCTTGGCAATAGTTATTTTATTTATTAAAGATTCTCTGTTTTAGTAATTGACAAACTGTTATATTGTAATTTATCTGTTATTTTCAAATGAACCTAAATAGTGTTTTTTTGAAAACAGTTTTATACTTCTTTTACTAAAGGGAGTGATATACTTTTAATTTGAGATAAAATTTGGAGTTTAATAATAAAATCATAGTTATTAATTATTATTTTATATATATGCTAAAATACTTGGAATAATTT
This sequence comes from Epiperipatus broadwayi, assembly GCA_028023455.1. NCBI lineage: Eukaryota > Metazoa > Onychophora > Udeonychophora > Euonychophora > Peripatidae > Epiperipatus > Epiperipatus broadwayi. The sequence goes on from JAQFVV010000120.1 coordinate 2,443,400, forward strand.
TTTATATCTAAATTTATTTCATTAGTCTTAATTGCTTTTTTTTTTTTTAATTATTTATAATTCTATTTTAAGTTATTTGGTTTTCATTGTTTATTTTTTCTTTTGGCATTGTCTGATAATTTTTTGTTTAAAATTTGTAGTAGACTTTTAATAGTAATTTATGTAGTCTGTAAAAAGTTTTTATTTTTTTTTAATTACAACAAAGAATATCGTTTTTTAAACAATAAATTAGGCTAGCATATATATATACATTTACTTTTATAAGCTCTGTTCAATGTTTTTTGACATTACTTTAGTAAGGTTTTACGGGTTTGCATATTCTATTTTCTTATTTACTTTATATTTAATTTCAATCATAAGATAAAAAGTTTATACTTAATTTAATTTTACAAAAAAAAAAAGAATACGTGTGTGTGTGCGTGTGCTTATACTTGCATTATTAATTACGGTTGTTCTATTTCGTCAACAGAATAACAAGTTTTAAAGCAGTTCCTAAATCATTTAAATGAGATAGCTTTTTTTGGTGATCCATCATTTGGTTAATGTCTCTTTTTCTAACAAACTCTTTTTTACTTTCTTAAAGAATTTGGCATTTTACCATGATAATGCGGCCATTCCTGATAATCTCTGTGTTCTAAATCTGCTATCTTAGTTATATATCTTTTTAGATAAGCTAAAAAAACCTTCGAAGTAATTTGTCTTTACATGTCACTTCTGATTGAGTTTAACTATATTATTAGCTCTATAAAAAAGTGGAAAACGTTACGTAAAATATATTTTTTATTTATTAGTAAATACCAATGTATTATTTATTCAAAATAATTATAAAGTTTATCTTTAACTAAAATTTGAGCTTAGTTAAAAAGTGAAAAATTAAAAAATGAATAGAATATAACGATTTCTAAAAGAACATCTTACATAGTAACGACAATTTATGTTTCAAATAAATAATAATCTATAAATATCAGTATTTAGATTGCAAGCGAACAGCAAAACAACTATAAAAAAAAATCAATGAAATAGGAATAATATATAAAAATATTACTTGAAAAAAAAAGTATTAAAATGAGTAAAATTTAAAATATTACAATGAACAAGTCCTTACTTTCATAAGTCTGATATTCAAGCAATGGAATTAGAAAGTTATAAATGACTCTGGTTTAACCTCGTTTTTGTATAGAAATAGGCACCTATGTAAATTTGAGGCAGATAAAAAAGCTAACCTCACATCATATAGGGACGACCTAATAAAAGTTGGTTTTGATATGAATGTAATTGACAGGAGGATAAAACTATTTTTTGCTAAAATAAATGATCAAGTCCCTAACATTGACAAGCAAAGACTCCTACTCCCTTACCTGCCTAATATGCATAAATGTTTTTATATTTTCAATAATAAATACCAGTTATGTTTTCACACACTTCCTAACTCTAACAAATTAATTAATAATACCAAAGACTGCCTACCAACCTCGCTGACACTTCAAGTGGTCTATAATATTACCTGCCCTGAAAAATTTTGTAGATCATCATATTATGGTGAGACTAGGGCCTCTCTCTCCACTAGGCTATCTTAACACACTTATTCTTATAATAAAGCTTTGTTGGACACCACTCATAGTTCAGTTTTTGTGCAGCACCATGCTTCATCTGGGCATGACTGTCAACGAAAATCCAGTGGTGGTATGCATAGAGTGGCATGATTTAAAAAGAAAGATAAAAGAAGCTTTCTTTATATCTAGAGATAGCGACGCCATCAATAGAAAAAACTCTTGCTACAAAATATCCAAGAAATGGAATGCATAATCATTTCATTTGCATAAATTTGCATCACTCCGAGTCAATTTATTATATTTTGTAATACGGCTATGATTATGAGGGCTTGAACCTTGAAAGCGCTTAGCCATTTAATGAATAGATATTAAAATAATATATATTTTCTTTATTTGTTTTTAGCTTTGTGTGTTTGTGTGTGTTAGCGCATTTTATATATTTTGATTCATAATTAGCCACAAAGTATAAACTATTTGCTTAATTGACTATTTGTTAGTGTGCGTTCTGAACAAGTTATATTTTCCTGTTTAAAGAGGTTTATTTAAACTTCTTAGAATTAATAATTTTACTTTCTTTTAGTCAAATTGAAATCTTTAGTGCCTATATATGCATATTAGACCATAGATAAAGTTGAGTATTACCTTTATTGTAAAAAGGAGATTGTCTTGACAACAGATTGAGATTACCACAAGAATCTCTCAACATAAATATTTATGTAAGTTATCTGGGAACATAAACAAAAATTTGGCCACATCTTCAAATTAATGAACATCAATATTATTTGCATGGTGTAAGATGACAGAAAAAGAAAAGTGAAAGAAGCGTGGTTTATTACTAACAGCAAGTAGGTATTTAAATAGTTAATTTAAATAATTAGTATTTCATCAATAAATATCCCAGCATTTCCAGTCCAATCACAAGTGTTATGAATCTGGATTTTTAAGCCGAATGCATGCTCAGCAGAGGTCTCTACTATCACATTTTATACGCATGTGATTGAGGCTACAGCCTTAATGAATATTATAAATACATATTATAGACTTTTTCTTTAGCCAATGTTTGAAATGTTTCAACCAATTTATTCACAAACAAGAATAAAAAGGATAACAATAAATAAATTTATATGCAAAACATGCTCAATTTAAATTTATTTCATAATCAGTTATATCATTATTTGGCTTCATTTAAATATTATATGTTCAAATTTTTAAGAAAATTAATTGTTCATTACTATGGGTTCAATTCCAAAGTTATTAACTATAAAATAATTCATTCTTTTTTTGAACCTTTACATTTTCAATATCTTTTATTATTACTATTGCCTCTTATAGTTTTGATTGCTTAATTTGTATTTTTCAGAACTGCGACTGATTAAAATATTATATTAATTGCATTACGTACCAACACATACATACCAAATATTTTTATTTAATTTTATACACACACATATATATATATATGTATAATATTTAAATACAAGTATATTGTTTGTACTGAACTTAATGTAATTAAAAGGGATTTGAATTCAGACTTTTAAGCACTCTACAGCTATCTCTTCCATCTTATATATCTGATACACATAAACACATACATTTAAAAAAGATAAATGATCTCCAATATGTGTATTTCCTAATGAACCAGCACTCATCAATTGGTGCAGATCATCATCTGCCCCCCACACATACATATATATATATAATCAGTGCTCAGCTTATATTAAGATAGCAAATCTTCAAATTTTAATAAAAACTTTTACTCCACCACATATTATTAATGAAAATAATCTAAGCACTTTATTGATTAAGAATTGGTAAAAACTGCAAGCACTGGAGGTGATACAACTGGATTCAATCCTTGGACACTCAAATTTAAAGTCTACCAACACATAAACCACAGATGACACTATACATTCTTAAAACAAAACATCCTAAAAAAATAATGATCTCCAAAGTATATTTTATGTTGCACCAGCCCTCTTAACATAGTCTATGTTTACAATCTCTTACATATATCATCATTTATTCAGTATTTATCAATATCAAAGTATTACAATTTTAATTACAAGTCCCAAATTTTCAGCAATCACAATTTGGCACCAACTTTCTAAATACATATTAATTTTTTTTTTATAACTTATCTCATTTCTACTTTCTACATATACAAATATATGCATTACATGTAACCACATGCATGCATTTCAATACTACATATATGTGTTTAAAATGCATATATTTATATATAGCCTTGAACATTAATGCACTTATTATTTAAGTAATACTCTGGGTGCAATTTGATATTTATAATTGCAGTTTGTAATGTTATAACTGACTATTTATAAGTCTACATTCAGAATAGATTATATTCACCTCTTTAATGAGGTTTATTTAAACTTTTTTATATCAATAATTTCAATCCCTGTGTTCAAGTTGCAATCATTAATAAAGGTGGGATTTCACCTTTACTGTTAAAAGGAGGTTGCATTGACAACAATTTGAAATTGTTGATTGTTATTGATACTGGGATTGTCTAAGTGTTGACTAGTTTTTAGTGATATATATATACTAGTAATATCTGATTAAAATCAATAATCTTTTTCATTATATAATTTGATTTACTGTTTTGGCTTATTAAGCAGGTATCCCATGTATCTTATTTCATTGGTCAAAATGTTTTCTTTTTTTAATGACACAACAGAAATATGAGCATTTGATACATCTCTAATGTAGTTTTTTAATGATATCTTTAACAAAAAAATCTGATGAAATTTGGATTTTTATTAATGTTTTTTGTAACAGGCACATTTAATTTTTTATTAATTTTCTAATTTCCATGAAGCAATAAAGACAGAAAACTTATATCAGCCTCATGAGTTTGACAAAATGGATTAAAAGAACACCAATCATTCAGAAACAAGGCCTATCATGGAGTCTAAACGTAATTGCAGAATGTCGGGCTCATAAGTATATAATTTTAATTTTTAAATAATATTTTAATTTTTTTTAATTATTTGAAAAATGATTAAATTTTTATTAATTTGCATTTGTATTCATGTGTCTGTATATAAGTTTTATATTTATTTATGCTCATATGAATTGATATGTACAGTAATTTTGTGTGTTCTAATCCACTTATTTTATAAAAATAATGATTCTCAAAAGGTTTAATAATTTATTATTTATTATTATGTTTATATAGTGTGTTTGTGTTTACAAGTAATGATTTACAAAACTAATAATTAAATGTACAGAAAGATTGCATATGCAGGCAAAGAATCAAATTCTGATTCTTGCCTATGCTGTGGAGTCACTAGTTTTGCCATATCTTTCATAACATTATTTTCAAGTCTATAGCTAACAAATGGACTATATGCAAATAAATTATATCTATGTGATACAATAAATATAAGAAGATAACATCACTGGTGTGCATAAAAAATATAAACATCACTGGTGTACGCAAAAAAATATAAAATGAAGAGATGAAACTAATTTTATCAGTGATACAGACAGTAGCCTACAATTTTTAGTTTTAGACAGACAAGAAGCCAATTGCTATGATAACAAATGCATATCTATCTTCTTGTATCTTTTATTAGGATGGATCTTTTTCTTATAGATGCCTTTGTGTTGTAACTTTTGGGGTACAAGATAAAAATGAAGAATTCTTATGCGAATACTTTTGGAGATTTTGAAGCTATGGATTATTTTAGGTAAGATATATTATATTGAAGCTATGGATTATTTTAGGTTAAGACATATTATACATGGTTTGAAGAATAATTTTGTGAGAAATATGAGGAAATTATCACTGAAGATGTAATTTAAACTTAGTTAATGATGAATTAGAAAATATGAACAAACAATAAAGTAATAATTATGTCGAATGTTGACATTTCTTTTTTCCCCTTATTTTTTTGAATGCTAATCACTATTTGTTTTAGCCTTATGTTTTTTTTTTAGTTTTTCTAGTTTATATCAATGTAAAGTTTTTTGCTTTAACATTATTAAAACTGAAGTTATTGTGAAAATTGTGTCTCAGGTCAGTTTTTAAAAAAAATCAATATGGCACCTTGAGAACATAGCAATTAAAATAAGTAGATGATCATAAATCAAACTAATATTAATAATTATTATATATAAAATGCATTTAGACATTAATGAATTATAAGGATTATATTTTAGTATTATATACATAATATAATGATTTTCAAATATGGTATTTTTTTTATATATAATTCGTAATTTATGTCTTTTACTTGAAAAAAAAAAATTCTTAATAATTCTACTAATATTTAAGCTCCTAACTCTTTTCCTAGACAAAAAATAATAATAATAGTAATTAAAATTTAAATCGTTTTTATTTTGAATTCTTTTTGGATTTTTGTAATTATTTCTTAACTGAATTTGATTTTTTGTAACTTAATAATGTAATTTAGTTAAATATATATATGTATGCATAATTATTAGTTATAATGTAAATCTGTGTATTATTTATTAAAATTAAAACTTATATGCATAAGAATGCTACAGACACACACACACAATTATATAATTATTAACATTTTTGCAAATAGAATATGCATGAAAACAAAATATTTAGGAGTTATGGATTGAATACTCACTGAATTGTCAATTGAAAATTTTTTGGTCTTGTTTTGTGTTATAAATTACTATTTGAACAGTAATTTATAACTCACTGTATACATATATAAAACTTTGTATTTTTATTCAGTACTTGGATTCGCATTTGTAATACTTTTTGCATTCGATTTTTTTTCTCTATTCTGATGTTTTTATAATATTGTCTACTTTTTTTTTGTGAATTAAAAATAAATAGTTATTTGATTTTCTTTATATTGCAATTTAATTTTTTCATCAATCTTATATGTCTTTTACATTGATTACGTAAGTAATATTTACTAAGGCAATAAACCTAAAACATGTGCAGTTTAAAATGCGAAGGTAGGGACCTCTACAGGTCTTAACTACAAGCTTATGATTTGGAAGAAAAGAGGGTTAACCACAAGCTTATGCATTGGAAAAAAAGAGTGTTCCCCTCTTTTCTTTCAATGTGTAAGCTTGTGGTTAAGACCTGTAGAGGTCCCTACCTTCGCATTTTCAACCGCACATGCTTTAGGTTTATTGCCTTAGTAAACATATCTTTTGTAGATCTTGATTTTTTTTTTATTTTAAACATTATTTTCAAAATTGCCTACAATGCTTCTTTGATAAATAACACCTTTTTTGTGTATAAAATTCTTTATTGAAACATATGAAAATAGTTCTGTTTATTCAAATAGTATATGTATTGCTATAAATTATTATTTTTGTTTTTATCTTCTACTTATTTATTGATATATCTATTGCAGTAATTACAATGTGTGTTAAATAAATTTATAATTACAACTTTAAATTATTGTAATAGATTTCTAACTATAAGATCTTTCCATTGACTCATTGTAAATTGAAAGATTTCACGAGTACTAATGGGTAATAGGAATTGTGGACTTAATCAGTGAAGTATTGAATAGCTTCATGGTCTCAGTTCTAACTGCTTCAGCTTCGCTTATTTATATAGAAAGTAGGGTGAAGTAAAGAAGGGGTTCCCCTCTCTTCTTCCAAAGAGTAAACTTGGGGTTAATACCTATAGAGGTCCCTACCTTCGTATTTTTAAGTACACATGCTTAAAGGTTTATTGCCTTAGTAAATATTACATTTATATTTGTAGATATAGAAATATTTATTTTAGTAAATTTAAATTCATATTTATTTTATTATTGAAATATGCAGTAAGTCTATTTTTAAATAAAATTGAGATTATATTTTCTATAGATAATATTTGAATTGCTTTACAGTCTTGTTTATCAGTTTATTAATTTTACATTTTTTCAATTATATCTTTGATTGTAGTTTTTTTATTTTTGTTACTGCTCTTGTCTTTGTTTATTTTTTTCCAGAAATGTTATTCCTAGCAATTCCTGAAGGTTTGTGATGAAGGTGTTTTCGTTGTAATTATATATTGGACTATTTCCACCATCTAATATGAGTATTGAATATCTTTAGAAAAATTTAACTTTATTTAAATATTCCAAATATATGCAACAGTTAGTAATAGCACACAATGTTTCTAGAGGTATTATTCTCCCCTCTAAGGATCTAGGATTCAATTCCCATGACAGTACTATCATTGGTCAGGACAGAAACATCTGAAGAAGAGGGGAGGATATTTCTTAATACATTGTGCCTATACTAACCTGTGTGCTATACTAACAGTTGAATGTATTTGGAATATTTAAATAAAGTTAATTTTTTGTAAAGACATTCAATACTCATATTAGATGATGGAAATAGTCCAATAAATACAGTTATTCCTAGCAGTTGCCGTTTATATTCTTTTTTTTATTTTTACCAAAGTTTTATCTTTGCCACATCCGTATTTTCTTTTAATACTTTAATTTTAAATGTTTATTTTATATATCTATTATTATCATTATTATGACTGAGAAAGAACTTTACTATTAACCAAAAGAAGAATCATTGATTCCTTTTTGAGATTTAAAGATATTGAGCAGGAAAATTCTTAATGGCCACACTATGTGTTCTTACCCTTGCAGCTTTTATTTCTATGTGATTATGTATAGAAATATGGATGTACTCACTTTCATGAAGCACCCAGAAAGATGAGTTTACTGGTTTTTCACTTCTGAGATTAAGATTAAAAAACACATATAAGTTGTCTAATAGTTTTCAAATGACATATTAGAGTTTCCTTAAGGCAGGATCAAGAAGTGTGTGTAAATGATTTAAAAAAAAAATAGATATCTACAATCATGACAGACAAAACTATATCATGGTATTTATTTTTAGGAATATGTAAAATTATGAGACACGGTAGTAGTTTGCATCCAAAAGCAGAGCTTGCTAAGAATTACCTGATTGTAATTACAAGCTACCATTTGATGATTACAATTTATTTAGCTATCTATAATTTCAGATTTATTTGAAGTGATGAAATATTATAAGATGTGGAAGGACTATCTAATATTAAATAGAATATTATTGAACTTAAGTGGACATGTACTTTTATACAAAAGGACATATATTGCTTAATACAAAGGTACACATATAGAAGAAAAATGAAATGGGATTTATTACAAATAAAAATGGAAGAACATCATTGTATAGATTGGTGAAATATTGGATGGAGTTATAATATTAGTTATTTAAATTAATGAAATATATCAAATGTAAATAATTCAGGTTTATACCTGAAAATTTTTTTTGTTATGATTAAGAAGTACAGGATTTTTATATGGAAGTACAAAATGCTTGTGATCATACAAACAACATTTTAAAGTTGTCATGGAAGACATTAATGGTAGAATTGATAAATGATCGAAAGATGAAATTGCTTTAATTAAATTTGATTTTGGGCACAGAAACAAGAAAGGACACAGAATTGTGAAGTTCACATAAAATACCCGGTATATTATGATTTCTTTATTTTTTGAAAAAAATGTTAAATGAAATGGACATAGAAGCAACCATATAAAGGTATCACAGAATTGGATTAAGATTATAATGTTCTTAATGAATTCAATATAGGAAGTGATCATCAATTAATAAGGTTAAAATATGTATTAATCCAGAACTAGAGATATGAAAAATATTGAGAAAGACTTTAATGAATTTAAAATAGAATTTGGGAAATCATTTAAAAATACTCAAAATATGTGAAGATGGCTTAACTTAGATAAGATCAATAAGACTTTTAAGAACTTCACCAAAGATATATGATACAAAAAATAGAGAAGCAGATTACCAATAAATTGTCAATTAAGTCATCACAATGAAGAAAGTAAAAAATGAATATGAAAATATTTAAAAATGATCTATATGTGGAGTCTGTAAAATGGTATGGAAAAAGTTAATAATAATGTAAAAAAATATAATTGTAAATTGTCAAAGAAGAAAAGTCTTAAAAGTGTAAAACATCTTGATATTGGAAGGTGGTTTAAGCAATAAGAAACAGAAGTATTGTTATTAAAAAAATGAAATGTTAATGTGAAATATGTAGAAGAATTTTACAAAGATTTATACAGTAATTAAGAACAAGAAAGAAAAATAACCACTAAAATTAATACAAATAAATTTCCAAGATGTTTTTAAAAGATGAGTCATGCAATAAAATCTATACAGAGAGGAAAAACCCGAAGAAATGATGGAATTATTATTCATAACTTAACAGTGCCAGGTGAAGATATAAAAAAATTGGCAAAACTATATACTAAATGTCTATATGATTTAGATATACCAGATAATTGGAAAAATGAAGTAGTAATGTTTATTTTTAAAACAGGCAAAAACTCACTATACGTATTGCCACACAGCAAGCTAGAATAATCAATGGATGCCAGAAGACGTGTACATAAAATCCCCATCTAGTGCCTACTCATCCAATACCCCAGACTAGTTTCTGGCTTATGGTCTTCATCATTGAGGAGCCTTGGATCTGAGAGCACTGCACCTAGATCTTAGGAACTAATGTAACCCTCCAGCAGCCACCTTTTATCTCTACTTAACTACAAAACTATGAGTCTTAAATTGAAAACACTTTAATATTTTCAATCCAAGCCCATCAGCTTATATAGTCCTATAGGTTTGAACTCAGTTCAGTACCTATACATTTTGGTGACTTTGGTTTTTTAATAACCCACAGCCACCAATATCCTAATAGGCAGGATTGGTTTTAAGCCAATAAACATCACATGATCACCATTTCTTATGCTCGCTTATAACTTATTAAAACAGGCAAAAACTCACAATACATATTGCACACAGCAAGCTAAATTAATCTAGGTCCAGTGCTCTCAGATCCAAGGCTCCTCACTGATGAAGGCCACAAGCTAGAAACTAGTCTGGGGATATTGGATGAGTATGTACTAGATGGGGATTTTATGCACAAGCCTTCTGACATCCATTGATTACTCTAGCTTGCTGTGTGGCAATATGTATAGTGAGTTTTACCTGTTTAATAAGTAATAAGTGAGCATAAGAAATGGTGATCATGTGATGTTTATTGGCTTAAAACCAATCCTGCCTAATAGGACATTGGTGGATGTGGTTATTAAAAAACCAGGCACCAAAATGCATGGGTACTGAACTGAGGTGAGACCTATATGAATATATAAGAGGATGAGCTTGGATAGAAAATATTAAGGTGTTTTCAATTTAAGACTCATAGTTTTGTAGTTAACTGAAAATAAAAGGTGGCTGCTGGAGGGTTGCATTAGATCCTAAGATCTAGGTGCAGTACTCTCAGATCCAATGCTCCTCACTGATGAAAGCCACAATCCAGAAACTAGTCTGGGAATATTGGATGAGTATGCACTAGATGGGGATTGTATGCACAAGCCTTCTGGTAACCATTAATTACTCTAGCTTGCTGTGTGGCAATACGTATAGTGAGTTTTGCCTGTTTTAATAACAGTTATAAGCGAGCATAAGAAAAGGTGATCATGTGATGTTTATTTTTAAGAAAAAAAAATTATAAATGTATCAGCCTTCTATCAATTTCTATATAAAATCAGAATCAAGTTGTCTACTGAATTTTGGTTTCAAACTCCAAAATAACAAGCTGGATTTAACAATGATTGCAGCACAGTGGATCAGATTCAAGTATTGAGAAAAGTTATAGAAAGATCCAATAAATATGAATTGTCATTATGCTTTGAATATGTAGATTATGGAATGTCATTTGTTTCTATAAGTATTTCCACAGTGATTCAAGATATGGAACCAGAATGTCGTCATAAATTGTAAGGATATTTATCAACATGTATCAGCAGTGATTGAATTGCATAGCAACACTAAAAAGATTAATAGTGATAAGGTCATATGGCACGATGATCCCATATCTTCAATACATTATTCAGCGGAAACTCAAGAAGTATTTTATGAATTAAATGAAAAGTTAAAGGCATAAAAATAGATGGAGATAACGATTGCAAAAATAGATGGAGATTATTTAAGTCATCTAAATTTAGATGACAATGTGATTGTTCTGCAAATAATGCTTCAGAGCTTTAGAAAACATTGCAAAAGTTACCAGATCAAAGTAAAAAAGTATGAATAAATATAAATTCAATGTTCAATGGATTTTCTCAGAAGGAATTAAAGATTGATAACTGAAATATAAAAGAATATAATAACTACAAATATCTTAATTAGATTATTGATACAGATAGAAATATGAATGTAATTAATCATAGAAATTGAATTTTGATGGAGTGTTTCTAGTAGAAGTAATTTAATATTAAAAGGAAATATGCCTATATTTGAAAATAATTTTTAAATATATATACTTTACCAATCATTATATATTGATCTGATATTTGAATACTTAGCAGATCAATATGAGATTTCATGCCACTCTGTGAAGGAGTAAAGAGAAGAGATTGCAAACAAAGTACAAGGTTAAGAAAACAAATAGATATTACTAATCCTTTGAAAGAATTAAGGGTTAAATGAGATGGGATGAATGCATTGATAGAAATGATAATTGATGACCAATTCAATTAAATTGGATACAAGAGATTTTAGAAGAGCTAAAGAGATCACATGTGAGATTGATGAATGAAATAAAGTTTTTTAGGGTGTTATGGAGAAGAGACATTAGAAATTATAGAAACTGGATTGAATAATTAGTCAATAGACTGAAATAAAAATATTAAATGAAAATTAGAAAATAAAAATTCATACATTTCATGTGTATTGTACTTGCCTTCATAGAGACTGCCATATTTTTGCTGACTTAATTGCACTCATTCTGTCAACTATGTTGTTGTGATTACAATAATTGCTCTCATTATCTTGTTATTATGAATTTGAAAATTAAAATTCCATTTAAGATGATCCCATAGTGCAAGGTTAAAGATGGTTTGCTTTTTACCAAACTTAAAAGCTGCTGAGAAGAGATTCTTTTGTAGTATATAAAAGTTATTATGTGTGGGTTAATGCAATGATACAATTGCAGATGCAGGCTCTTCCATTTCCTGTACTTGAACCTGAACTCTTGAGCAATAAAGATATGCCACTTTTTTATGTTATAAAATACAAATTATTTAGTTTTGAAGAAAAATAATCATATTGAAGTTTTCTGGATATTTAATAAAAATAAATTGTCAATTTGTGAAACATTAATAAAGGAAAATATGTGCTACTATTATTTGCACTTCTGAAACTGCTAAAATTGTATCCACCAAACATTATAAGTAATTAGTAAAGACTGAAACATCAATAAATTTATGGATAAAGAATGTCAATAGAAAAAAAAAATTCTGTTAAACAGAAATAGCTCACTTCATCCAAAAAAGCATAGAGTCTTTAGAAGAATAAATGATGCAATTTACCCACTCTATTTTGAATACTTTTTAGCAAAAACCTTTTATTGTAGGTATATGCATACACAATCTTACATTTTGACTGTACTGAAATCTTCTTCAGAGCTATGATATAATGAACAAAATATGTAACTATATAAGTAATACCATAAAAAGTGTAAAAATCAAATCATAACTCTGAAGAAGACGGCATAACAGTTGAAACATAAGATTGTGTATGTATATATGTACAATAAAAGGGTTTTGCTAAAAAGTGTTCAAGGTAGAGTGGATACATTGCATTTATATAAGATATTATAGCAAAATAAAGGAAGTAGTGAATTTAGAAATATTTCTGAAGAATAAATGATCTGATAAATAGTAAACAGTAATATAATGTATCATCATAAAATATCAAATTAATGTAAAAAATTAGCAGAAAAAATGTTTCAATAAATAGAAATCAATATGGATTTGCAACCCTTATGTAAGCATTGCATGTTCTGTTTGTCATTATTACTTTTCATTTTTTAGTACATTTAATTTTGTAATTCGTTTTTCTTCTTTTCTGAATTAACGGAATATCTGATAAAATGAAAATACACACAGAAAAGGTAGTTTTAAAAAAAATAATATTTAGCATTATTACAGTCTAGCATGCTATCAGTATATTTTTACTAATGTGCATTTAAATAAATTTATAATTACAACTTTAAATTATCATAATAGATTTCTAACTATAAGATCTTTTCATTGGATCATTGTAAATCGAAAGATTTTGCAAGTGTGTAATAACAAATGTAGACTTAATCAGTGAGGTATTGAATAGCTTCACATTCTCAGATCTAACTGCTTCAGCTTCACCTATTTATATAGAAAGTAGGTTGAAGTAAAGAAGTTCCCCTCTTTTCTTCCAAAACATAAGCTTGTGTTTAAAACCTATAGAGGTCGCTACTATCATATTTTTACATCACATAATCTTGAGCTTACAGCCTTAATAAATATTATATATGATAAAGTAAAAATATACTTAAAGTATTGTAGGTAGTAATAAAACTAAATTTTATTTAAAAAATTATCTTTTCTGTGTATATATATTTTCATTTTATCAGATATTACATTTAATTTTGTTAATTATTATATATTGACATATTAATACACATGATTGCTAAATTAAATTATGTCATAGATATGTTTATACATGTTAAAAATGGTTGTACTCTATATATTGTGATTATTTGAGCTCATGTAATAATGGACTCACTCAAAAACATAAGATGCTTAGTAGAATTTAAAACAAATAAAACTTTATATTAAATAGTTAAAATAAATAACCAAATAAATATTTGAGAAATTTAAATCAGATAAAAATTTAACACATGGTTACATTGTTTAATAAATATTGAGTCAAATATTGATTTTAAAATAAATATAATGTATATAAAGATAATAAATTCTATATATTAAAAATACATAAATTGTTTTATGTAAAACTATTCAATATTTAATATGTATATTTATATTGTTTAAGATTCTAGGAGATTCTACACTATTTATCATTTTTAATTCTTTAATTTATGGATATGTTATATAACATTTTATATTTTTGAATAGAGTAGGTAAAGGTGAACCCATATTTGATAAAATTAAATTAAAACTTATAAATTTAAGAGATTGTGATTGCAAAAAATATGGCTTGTATTTTTTTGTACAAAAAATTTTAATCGGAAAAGATTTTATGGAAAATTTAGTTCACATAAAATTAAATAAAAACAAAACATGCTAGTTAAAAACATTATAATTAAGGGTATTTAATCAAAGAATTATTTCATAATTTATCAGTATGTTAATGTGGAAATTATGATATTATTGTATGAGACGAACACTTCATTATATAGTCTTTGGTGCTTTATGAATATCACTTGCCATATCTTGATTAAAATGAAACTGGATGCTGAGACTCTTAGTCTGACTTTCATTGAGATGGTTAAAAATTGATAATCCTCAGAAAGTATAACCTATGTTACTTTTATAGTTCTTCAATATGATATTTACAAAAGAGAAATATGTTGTTTAATCATCATCATGTTCTTAATTCTTAACTAAAAACTAAGTTCAGGATCTCATTTCCATTTAATAAAATTGTCCATTACATATTTGTGCTAACATGTACACATTAACCATCTTCTCTTAATAATTTATTGAACAATACTAAAAGCAAGATATCTGTGATGCATGCTCCTCAAGTTGTCTATACAATTTCATTATTTACCTTCCTGTAGCTCTGTGTATTACACGGATTCATGTGTTAATAGATCCACAAGAATTGTCCAACATGCATATTTGTATAAATAGAGCTAAACAAAACCTGAATACATATCAATCTTTCTTTACCATGAATGTGCCATGGGTCACACATTTTCTCCATCCAATGTTAGAACAATTTGCTCAGAAAAAGACAATAGAAAAAGAAAGTACAAAGAGGCTTGGACTTTTGCAAATGATCCACATTCCAACAACAAAAAGAATTCAGGTGTTTCATTGTCCAAAAAATGGAATATCTAATTGCTTTATTTGCATATTGTGTTTCATTTACATATATCATCATATCAATTATATAATCTTACCTGTATGGCATAACTTCATTCAGACTTATGATTCTGGAAGTGCTTTGACAAAAGCTGGATCAGGACAATTAATTATGTTTATTAATTTATACCTTTTCATCTGAACTTGAAGTCAATGAGTGCTTAAGAATTACATGTTTTTTATGAAAAGAGTTAATATGTTGAGTTTTGCATTTAGAAAATTATACATAGCATATCCAATCAGTTACATAATCATTTTCCTCTATAATTATACACCTATTCATTTGTTCTTTTAACTACTTCCAGATTTACATAAAATAAGAATCACCATGGTAGTTTCAAATATGCATGAATAGACTCCTAATATCTTATTTGTATAGTTTTAATTAGGTTTCCAAAGGACTCAAATAAAGTTCAAGCCTGAATTATTATTTACTCAAAATTTTATTGGTTTAGTAATTTAAATATAAAGTTAGGTGTCAAATGAGAAAGTTTTTTTTTTATAAATAGAACATAATGATATATGCAAAAATAAAATAGAAAATATAATAGATGCATTATTATGAGTCAAGAGAATGATAATAAATAAATAAATAAGCAGTCAAGAAATAAAAGAGAAATAATAAGGGAACTGGACAAATAGATTTCAGAATGACCAAAAATAAAAAGGAAACAAAACATTGATGATGGTGCATTATTTACTGAAGTTGTCATGGGAGTGGCAATGTCACAAATTATTAAAGAGAGTATTGTGATAATCAGAATTGTTAAAGAAATGAAGAGAAATTTAAAAGAAAATATTGAAAAGAATCGGCAAACAATATAGGAATCATGCAATAATTAAGCAAAGCAATGTAAAAAATCAGCAAACAATGGAGAAAAGTTATCAAACAATAGTCAGGGCATTAAATAAACATAATTTATAAAATAAAGAAACAATTAAGAAAATAATAAGAAAAATCATCAAGAAAAGGAAGAAATATTGCAAAAAATAAAAGAGAAAATGACGGTTGGATAATATATTTCCAATAAATATAAAAACAAGATTATAAGGCATAGAAGTGCAATGAAAATATGTACTATTAATATGAATAGTATGAGAGAGCATAAAATTAGTGGACATACCACAGATGAAAAATTAAATGGGTAAGATTATGTGTGTAATATAGAAGAATCTAAGAAGAGTTTTGAAAATATAATACTTGCAGTAGAACAATAAAAAAATAATAAAGATATTATATTCTTTCCAATGAGAAGGAAGATATTAATGAAGAAAAACAAATAGAGAAGGATCATACTTAAAAATTAGATGGGAATGTTATGACTGAAAAACTATTACTAACTATAATAATAAAATTTAGAACTTCTGTTGAAATTATAAAAAAAAATTCTATCCAGAGAAGTTTAGTTGAGCCAACAAGCAATTGGAGCTTGATAAAATGGTATCAACATACCATATTAGAAAGAAGTTCATTATTTATCACTGTGTTGCAGTCTCATAGAAAAATTAAATAGATCTAGATTTAATTCAAGAATAAACTAAGGCATTTCAAGATCATTCATAAAAACTTAAGGGAAAAACTGATTGAGAAATATCAAAATAGTGATTGGAAGAAATTTTCACAAGTCCACAAGATGTAACCATTATTTTTCAGCTGCTTTAATGCTAGAAAAATCAAATTCAAGGTGAAACCAAAGCTTCTGTAGTTCATCATGAATCATAACAATTAATTTGGTTCTTAAACGATGTCTAACTCTGACAAGCAATCAATGTATTTATGTGTATTATCAGTAATATCTTATATTTTAGTTTTTACAATGAACTTTTTTTTACTATTCCAGCATTTAACACACAGTTACTTAAATCACACTAAAAATTGTTGCCTTGTTGCCATTTTATCAATTCACTATTTGATATTTTATAATTATAAATTTATTAAACACTCACTATTATTTCAGTAATAGTTTTAACAAGGCTGTAAACCTTAGCAATGAGCGTCTGAAAAAATCGTCACTAGGGACCTCTGTAGGTCTTTAAAACACATGCTTATGCTATGTGTTTTAAAAACCTACAGAGGTCCCTAGTGACGATTTTTTCAGACGCTCATCTCTTTTCTTCATAGCGTAAGCATGTGTTTTAAAGACCTACAGAGGTCCCTAGTGATGATTTTTTCAGACGCTCATTGCTAAGGTTTACAGCCTTGTTAAAACTATTTGATATTTTGTAAATAAGAACCTATTCATCTGTAATAAAATATTAATCTTTTTATCACTACGTCTAAATTATTTCATTATTTTTTTTTAAGATTAAAATGTTATTCTAATTCTATCAGTAGTGAATTATGTAGCATATTCTACAAATAAGTTCACTGAATTAGTAATATTTATAACTTTTCAAGTAACAAAAGCTAATTATAAATGAATACATATATAAATGAATATTTATATATCATTTAAAACCAGTCAATGCTTAGATAATCCCAATATGAATAACAATCAACAATTTTAAACTGTTGTCAAGGCAACTTCCTTTTAACAATAAAGATGGAATCCCACCTTTATTAATGATCTAGCATACTTATATAGACACTAAAGATTGCAACTTGATCACAAAGATAGAAATTATTGATACAAAGAAGTTTAAATAAACCTCTTTAAATGGTTTAAATATAACCTGTTCTGAATGCAGACTAATAATAAATAGTCAATTATAACATTACAAACTGCAATTATAATTTTCAAATTGCACCCAAAATATTACTTAAATAATAAGTATAATAATGCTCAAGGCATTAATTTTAGAAGGAAATTCCAAGCACTGTCCATATCAAACTTTCAATTAAAAATTCCAGTTGCAAGTGAGACAAAAATGGAAACACTTTTTTATAATCCCAATTATTTACTAGGTAAGCAAGTATTTAACATTTGCAATATTCAACATCAATTTTACAGTGTTGTTTGTACAGATTAGCTTTAAATAATATTTTCAAGATAAAATTTCTAAGAATTGATTTTATTGTATTGCTTATAGCAGCATGCGCATTACTCATTGTTTCCACATCTCAGTTTATGTTAATTTTAATTTTTTTTAAATTATAAATATATAGGGTATATGAGCACAGACTTTCACATGACCCAGCACTCTCCACACTATCTCATAACACTGATACACTTGAACACATATATGTTGAAAAGATAAATAATCACCAATATACGTATTTCATGCTAAACCAGCAATCATCAGTTGGTCCAGATTACCATCTCTACACATATAGCCAAACCTCATGCTTCAATTCTATCCAACCAGTTAGATATATAATTATGGAACACTGAATGAGAATCTAACTAATTTAATTTTAGAGTAAAACAAGGAAAGAATACTGAAAGCTCTTACCACTGTTCTTTATCCAGTCAGGTCAATATTGTCTGTTTCTTCCTTATTTCTTTGTAGATAGGTGCTGTAGAAGTTTTTGCCCTGCAATAAACTATTTAAAGATTATTATAACTTGTGTTAAAAACTTACATATATAAACTTTATATTGTGCTAAAAAGAAACAAAAAAACTTTTTTGGACTATCTGTTGCTTGAAAGTATGTTGACATATCTTATAATTTTAGCGTTTGTTAAATGTTGATGTTATTAATAAAAAAGTTAATATTCATTTTTTTGTAATTCTTCATTGCTTTTATAGTAATATATTTTCTGACATTCTGTTATCACGTTTTATTTATGAGCTGATTATTATTTTAACTTTTAGTTTTATGTAATTTTTTTTTCCTATTCATTGGTAAAACTAAAAAATTTGCAGTTTGTAATGTTTTCACACCATTTCACATCAAATTAATTGAAAGCAAATGATAAAAAACGAATGAAAGCTCTATTTTTCAGAAAAATGCTCATTATAAGAAAACAATAAATTTACTCCCATAGCTCAAAAAATGGGGAAATTAAAAAAAAATGAAAGAAAAAATTATGAGTGATTTTCAAAATTGTTTCTTATAAGTTATCAATTTTATTTTACATTTATTTAAGTTGATTTATACATTTTCGGATAAAATATGAGACTATAAAATAAAATTTATGTTTGCCATTTACATGCACAGTAACTTATTTTAATATATATTGTAAGCAAAAAAAAATGTGTGTGTGTGTACATATATATTTAAGATGGTGCTTTTTGTTGCAGTATTATATCATATTTCTGCATTGCCAAAAACATGAGTTTGAACTTGGCCAGATAATGTCTGACTTAGGACTTTTCTTCCCTTTGTTAATGTTCAACCAAAAAGAAACAGTTATCCAACAATAAACCCAACTGGATTTAATCTTTGTAGATGACACTGGACTCTTATCAGCAGATTCAGAACTACCCATAGTTAATACATATCACATGATCAAAAAAGGTGGCTGCTGGAGGGTTGAATTAGATCCTAAGATCTAGGTGCAGTGCTCTCAGATCCACAGCTCCTCACTGATGAAGGCCACAGGCCAGAAACTAGTCTGGGGATATTGGATGATTATACAGTAGATGGGGATTTTATGCACAAGCCTTCTGGCATCCATTGATTACTCTGGCTTGCACTGAGTGGCAATGCGTATAGAGGGGACCTGTTTTAATAACTACCCATAGTTATTGTGATAATCTGTTTTATAAGGGAATTATGAGTCACAGTTCTATGTAAATGTGGACAAATACACACTATGAATCATAACATTAATAGGATCAAATTTGTAGCTACAATTGCAGAATTGAAGGATTTAATAAATCCAGTAGTAAATCTATATCCTGATTCAAATCTCTACAAATTTCTTTATGATATCTTGTTAATAGTTAAGTTGTCTAAAATAATCCATACACGAAATAAATAAAACTGAAAGTAATTCACTAAATCAAGGAAATGAGATCCTTAATGAGATGCTCTACATTACAAGGATTGGCACAATTAATTAAAATATTGATTCACATGAAGATTATTTAATGTATAATAGTATATCAATAATATTAGTGATTTTATATTTGGAGAAACACCAGTCAGAAAAATTGAAAAATATATCTACAAAAAATTTAGAATCTCTTTAAAGAGCCATTTGAAATCATCTAAACCAGTGCTTCTCAATCTGTGGGTCATGACCCCTTTGAGAATTAAACAACCCTTTCACAGGGGTCACTCAAGTCCATTGAAAAATACATTTTCAATTCACAACAGTAACAAAATTAAAGGATGGGGATCACCACAACATAAGGAACTGTATATTGTGACAGTATGAAGGTTAAGAACCATTGATCTAAAAATATGACAACAATTATTTTATGAACAAAATTAAGGAATAAATGTACTTACAATGGAAGAAGTTTAAAATTTTGCCATAAATAGAGAAAATGTACTCAAACACAAGCTTAACAAAAGGGAAGTAAATAGAAAATGGATAAATGGATCCATAGAAATATTTTCAAGAGGTCACTTTTTTTTATGTGTGAAAAGAAGAAAAAATCAGTGGAAGAGAATGCATTCTTGCCAAGTTTATGGTTTATTTATGCATAGTTTTTACGGAAAAAGGATATGTTAAAAAAGATAAGGGTTATGCACATATACACATTAAATTTATGGATACACTATTACTTCATAATAATAAAATAATAGTCGTTCAACCAAAAATAAATTATTTTCTTTGATTTCTTAACATACAACCTGTATTTCTTAGCCTTCAGCTACTTAACAGTGTAGTTACCCATTTATGTGTGTATGTGGTAATACACAGCATTGAGTCCATAGTTTATGATTCTCTAATTATTTACGTAATTATTTTAATATTCTAAAAATTCATTATTATAAAAAAATTGTTTCATTTTTTTTGTAACAAATTATCTTTAGCTTTTTTAAATATAACAAAAAAATCATGTTACAATTGTTATGATTTAATTAGTTGAAGAATAAAAAATTGTGATTGGTTAATATATCAGGATTCTTCTAGAAGAAAAAATTAGACATCTAACAGAGTTATGTTAAAAAAAAACTTTGAAAAAATACATTATTTTAAATACCCTTTTTTAAAACCTGCTAAGTCATATCACATAATTGATAATTTTAGTAATAATTAAGATTCAGTGATAATTAAAACTGTAATATTATTTTTGGAAAAAAAGTATTTATTACTTTCTTTCTAAAAAATAAAATATCTGAAAAAGATGTGTTAAAATGAGTATTTTTTTTTTTAAAAAAAAAAAACAAATTTACCAAAAGAAAATTTATACATCTAAAAAACAAATACTTAATTGGATATTAAATTTTATTAAAACCTTTTTAAGGAATACCAGTAAAATACATTTAACATAATTCTGTATTATTTAATATTAGAAACTAATGAAGCTTAACCTTTGGTTGACATCATGCCTTAGTAATACATAGTTCGTCTATCTAATAAAAAAATACTTCAGGATCTCCTGTCACTCCACTGTAACCTTCTATAGCCTTTGTTTTATACATATGACATCAATCTGTAAGCAGTCTATATCTAAGTATATATGTCACTTGACCCACTGTAGCTTTTGTAACTCACTGATGTAACCTTATATTCTCGATCAATAAAGTTTACTTTGAAAACATGCTAATGTTTCCTCATACTAAAATGATTTTAAATAAAACTGATATAAGCCAGGAATGAACCATCAAACATCACATGATCACCATTCTTTATGCTTACACAAGTTGTTTTTCACAGAGACACAACTCTCCATATAGTAGCACCACTCAATGCAAGCCAGAGTAATCAATGGATGCAGTAATGTTTGAGCATAAAATCCCTATCTATGATTTACTTATTCAATATGCCCAGATGGGTTTCTATCTTGTGGCTTTCATCAGTGAGGAACCTTGGATCTGAGAGCAGGTGCAGTGTTTTCAGATCCAAGACTTCTCACTGATGAAAGCCCCAGCTAGAAACTAGTCAGGGGATATTTGATGAATAGGCACTAGATCAGGATTTTATGCACAATCTTGTCCATTGATTACTCTGGCTTGCACTGAATGGTGCTACAGTATGGATAGTTTTGCCTCTATGATAAGCCAGAAATGCTTACATGGGAAGACATTACTGAGTAAAACTGTAAATAAATTTTTAAATAGAATATTTAAGTTATTGCTCAGCATTAAAATAAAAATCAACAATTAAATGGCTTTATCGTTCAAATGTTCATAATTTATTCAAGCACAGAAAGTGCCTGAATTGGAATTTATCCAAAGACCTTATACTTCTAAGTCTGATAGTTGATAATTGCATTATAACATGCAAAGAAGTTGAACATTAAACATAGAAATAAAAAAAGAATCTTACTGGAATAAATGGTTCAATGTCAAAGGTCTACATGAATAATCTTGATATTCCAATGGACATTTTATACTGATTAATGATGGAAACCAAAAAATGTAATATTATATTTCACCAAGAATGAAAGTTTAACATTTTTATTTTAATATCTTGTAAAAGAATTATATAATTTAAATTATAATTATGCTTACATTATTATAAAAATATTAAGATAATGAATAAGAATAAATAATGTGAAAGTCATATTTGTTTTTATACTTCTCTTATAAAAAGAGAAAGATTGTATATAATCTCTAAATAATGATGATGATTATTATTTTATACATGAATTAGGATGCCATGCTCAAACTATTAAAGGATTCCACAAGGTAGAGGATAGTGAAAAGATCATCGGATATGAGAATTGACTCTGAACAATAACAACAATAAACAGAATGCACCAAGAGTACCTTCTGTTTTTTGTGAGCAACAACAACAATAATAAACAAAATAGATCAAGAGTACTTTCTGCTTCTTTTAAAGGATAAGATATTGGTTCATCAAAAACTATATATTGTTTCCAATGGCAACAGCATTATCTATCTTTAAATCCATAAGTTATGAGTCTGTTGTGTCATTGGTCATTTTTCTATATAAACTATGACAAAGAAACCATGTGATGGTGCAATTATATTTTCATTCCTTAACTATACACGTAGAAATTTCAACTCATTCAAGAACTTGGAAATTAATATAACAAGATGCTAAATAGATTCGGTAAACTAGAGATCCTTAATTGTGGCCATTACTTGAGGCAATATAATCATTAGTGTGTTGGGTTGGGACTTGATTTGAAAAAAGACATTTCAGCTTGTCAAAGATTGTAGACTTAGGCAGTCATATTAAGGAATCTCATTGCCTAACACAGAAATAGAAAGGTTCTAGAAAATGTAAAACTGACCTGCCTTACAAAATCTGTTAGTCTGTTCATACCTGGTAAATTATTCATTAAAGTGATATAAATAATAATATTATCAGAAGCATTGATAAGGCAGGAGTAACGTGTTAGAGCTAAAGATTACATTTTAATAAGTATTGTCTTATTAAAGATAAATATTAGGTTATTGTTTCATCATATATTTGTTTATGTAACTTAAATTCTATTGTATTTATGTTAATATTTATGTATAATTTATCAATAAAAAATTTTAATATAAAAATAGTATTGCAAATCTATTACTATATATACATACATGGAATGTGCAAACTTTTCTTGATTCATATTTTTCAAGACTTAAACAGAGGACAGCAATGATGGAATAGGGTTATTAAGATTTAAGATCAATATAGCTGCTCTTGATTAAGCTCAGATTTAAGTAGAAACATTTTAATAGAACAAGTGACTTGTTACAATTTTTTAAAAAAGGCAAATAAAAAAAGAATCCATGGTATTAGATTTGCCATAAAATCTAATTTTATATCTTCTATTCTTGAAAATTCCTAATGCACTGAGATGAATGGTATCTATGTTCAATTTATTATCATATGGTATTTATATATTGCATTCTAATATTAAATATTGAATGTCTGTTAAAAAATTTAACTTTCTTTAAATATTCCAATTACTTTCAACTGTTAGTAATAGCACACAGGTTGGCATATACACAATTTTTTGATAGATATTATTCTTGTCTCTTCTTCAAGTGTTTGCTAGTCTGGTTAGTGACATTACTAGCTTAGGAATCGAACCTGGACCCTTAGATTATTGAATATTGAATTTTAAGGTAGTGCTGTAACTAACTTAGCCATCCTGCCAAAGGAAATAATCAGAAATTTCATACACATATCTATATGGTTTCTCCTGATTTCTCCACTTTTTCCTAAGAGCAAAGTTGATTAGTCATTTCCATACAATATGTATAATAACACCAGATTGACGTATGGGGTTATTCAGCATTAATATTCAAATATAGAAGGATCCAGGTTTGATTCCCAAGCTATTACTGTTACTGGTTAGGTCTCAATACCTGAAGAAGAGAGAATAATAATTATCAAAACATTGTGCATATACTAACCTGTGCACTGTAACTAACAGTTGAATATTATTGGAATATTTAAATAAAGTTAAATTTTTCTAAAGACATTAAATACAACTAAAATACCATTGTCACAAATCTTTAGGAAAACATCATATTCGTTTGCATAATAAAATCGTTGTCACTTATTTTATTAATGCACACACTGCAATATTAGATTCAGAGAATTCAGAGAAATAATGCTACTTTTTAAAAAGTATTGTTTTATTTGCAGATGTATTTAATTTGATTATAAATAACTATTAATTTGCAAATATGACTCTCTATATACTATGTTTAATGACTGATGGAATTCCAAAGTTAATAGGAATCTGTTCAGAAAGCTGATAACAATATATATTAACTATGAAAATGCAGCAGGTTTAAGAAAGATAGAGGCCAAATGATGAAATTATGGAATATATATATATAAAGAGGGTGAATGTTATAGGAAACATTTAATAAATGTTTTTAAGGAAGAATGAATAACTACAGGAAATAAAATAATGAAAAAAATAAAAATGAATTTTGGAAAAAGGATTAGAAAGAATATAAACAAAAGATTAGTTTTTAGAAATGTACTGTATATATAATGGATGGTGTTACGGTTGTGAAAATAAAAAAATTGACACTTGTAATTCAAATTGTAATAAATTGGTAACAATATGTTACATGTAACTTTGAATAAGCAATAACTATAATACATTGTATAATAGTAATACATCATCTTTGGTATTAGTTTGCAAAAGCCAACATCTTCTTAATGTTTTTAAGCATTTTGTCTGTAGAACTGCATCACAAACATTTATCATTTACATCATTAAAAAATAATTTTTATTAAGGTTTTAACTTCAAGAATATGGGGTAAAAAGGGGAAGGGGGGGATCTTCAAAACTTAAACACCACCTACCGGTTTTTTTCGCTTATTTTTTTGGGTAGAAAGATATAGAAATTATAATTAATTTTAAATATATATAAAATTACATCATTAAAAAGTGTGAATACGTATTAAACTTGCTGCCCCTGTTTGCGATAGCATTCTCGTGTATTCGGTCATAGCAAGTAGTACACCTCATACACACACACATTGGAAAATAGTTTGGAATTCTGACATGGGCAACAGGTCTAATACGTAAGTACCTTTGAAAGTATATAATCATTCAACATTCATTTATGAATTTTTGTTTTGTTTAATATTTATATTGCATAATTTATATTTATCAAAAAATAATTATATATAAAATATATTAATTAGAATATAAATTAAAACCCAGAACAACAAAAAAATAAACAATATTTTTGCAATTAAAATAAATAATTTAAGTGAATACATATTTTTTTTTACAATTCTTTTTTTTTTTTTCAATTTAAAAACAATATCGTGTTTTAAAGTGAAACAAGTTATCAAAAAATAACTTTCTTAAAATTGTCTATAAAAGTTTTTATCAATAATTTTGTTATTATAACTTCACTTAGTTTTTTAAAAAAGCAAGCCTTTTAACCAATAGAAATCAACAAAACAGTTGTTGTTGAAAGATATGACCTTCAGTTGCAGACAAAGTTGTCATTTTTTTCTGCATTTTATCTGACAGGAATATCAGATATAAAAAGCGTTGTGGTGTTCTAAGAATTGTACTCTTCAAGTTGTTTTTAAGCAATTATGACTTCCAATCAATGCTATTTCAACCCATTCTGGCTCACATTTTATAAATAACATTTAAGGTACAAACAGACAGAATCCATATATTAAACTAATATTACTACACAGTTGTTTATATAAAGGCAGATATAATGACATTAAAAAAAAGAATAATAATGCATTATTCATAGATTTTTCTTCACCATCTGTATGCCAGCATAATTATAATGTAAGCCCTATTAAATAGATAGCCAATAAACATCACATGATCACCATTTCTTATGCTTGCTTATAACTGTTATTAAAACAGACAAAACTCACTATACATATTATTACACACAGCAAGCTAGAGTAGTCAATGGATGCCAGAAGGCTTGTGCATAAAATCCCCTCTAGTGCCTACTCATCCAATATCCCCAGACTAGTTTCTGGCTTATGGCCTTCATCAATGAGGAGCCTCGGATCTGAGAGTACTGCACCTAAATCTTAAGGTTCTAATGCAACCCTCTAGCAGCCACCTTTTATCTCCACTTAACTACAAAACTTTGAGTCTTAAATTAAAAACACCTTAATATTTTCAATCCAAGCTCATTAGTTTATATAGTCATATAGGTAACTCAGTTCAGTACCTATACATTTTGGTATTTTTGGTTTTTTTTAATAACCATAGCCACTACTAGTCTATTAGGCAGGATTAGTTTTAAGCCAATAAATGTCACATGATCACCATTTCTTATGCTTGCTTATAACTGTTATTAAAACAGGCAAAACTCACTATACATATTGCCACATACTATATGTATTGAATGTAAATACATATAGTTAGTTTTGCCTGTTTTAATAAGTAATAGATAGCAGATGATAGTGCTTAATAAATTCCTATTTTGTGTTATCCTCACATCTATTACTTACTAAAGCTTACTGTAAGTCACATAGAAGTGGGGGTGGGATTGCTGCTAAAACAGCAATATGTAAGCTGGGGTCATATGATATTTATTTATAGCTTGTAATATGACTTTATACATCATCTTATATGATTAAAAAAATTACAATAATTTAATTTTTAATTTTTATAATCAAATGATTTAACAGCCAATTCATAATTAAACCACTAAACATCACATGGTCACTATTCTTTTTGTTTATACAAGCTGTTTATCACAGAGGCAAAATTTTCCATACAGTAGCACCACTCACTGCAAGTCAGAGTAATCAATAGCTGTAGGAAGGTTTGTGCATAAAATCTCTATCAAGTACCTACCTACTCATCTACTATACCCATACAGATTCTAGCTTGTGGCTTTCATCAGTGAAGAGCCTTGGATCATACTGTGGCTTGCACTGTGTGGTGTTACTGTATGAAGAGTTTTGCCTCTAAGAAATTCACAATTATAAAAGGCACGTAATTTTAGATGGTTGATATATTAATATTTTATTGACTCTCAAAACATTTTCAAGTAGCTTTCCATTAACTGCTTTCTAAAAGATGTTAAAGTTTAAAACACCATAATGCTACCACCTGGTTTTTGCTATCTGTATGAATCTTAATGTTGTCTGCAGATGGAAGGATTAAATGAGCAATATTTTCTATTACTTAAATCAAAATCCAATGAGTTATTCAAAAAGCCTGTCCAATAAATAAGCCTTACATATTAAAGTAATTTGTATAGTTTATAATATTGGGAAGACTTTAGCTGGTTTATTAGGAAGAAAATTAAGAAATAAGCTGATACTAATATTGTCAAGCAAAAACCAATATAAATTTGCTTAGGGTTTAAGAAAAACAAATTCAAAGTTGGGAATAATATCTGGATACAAGATAGACTGAAAATGATAGAAAAAGAGTATCAGTAAATGCATAACTCAATAAGTAGAAAAAGTCAATTGAAGTTCTGGTATATAATGAAAAATTTGAAATGATATACCAAAAAAACTGAAATAACTGAAAGTAGAGGAACAAAAAATAATATAGTGGAAACAGAATCCAAAGATGATGAGAAAGAAGTTGTTCAAAAAAGCAAACCAGACTGGAACCGAGGCAAATGGATGCCTGATTCCTGGAAACCCATCAAAAAAGCAAGATAATATCAGACTCATACAGCCGTAAAGATAAAAAAAACACCAAAATGCCAAAAAACCCTTTATATTTCAAACTATTCCTCTGGAATAGTAAAAAGTGATGTAATATCTGTTGTATAAAGTATAATATGTTAAATGGTATCTATTTATACACACACACATACACCCACATATATAAATATTTAAATACATTATCTATACCGAACTTAATGTAATTAGAAGGGATTGGAACTCAGATTTTCAAGTTTTCTATAGCTATCCATTACATCTTACATGATTGATACACATGACCACATACGTGTGTAAAAAATAAATAATCTCCAATATACATATTTCATGTGAACCAGCACTCATCAGTTGGTTCATATAATCATCTACAACATACATACATACATATATATATAACCAATGCTCTGATGCTCTGTTTATATTAAGATATGAAATCTTCAAACTTTAATAGAGAGGCTTCAATCTTTTCTACCCTCCAACTTTTCAGCCATCCATATCATTGAAAATCTGAGATGGGGAATGCTCAAAGTCCTTATTGATACCAATATTATTGTCACAACTATGTTGACCTTAAGTCATTCTGACTCCTAATGCATAGGACTGTAATATGTCCATTTAAATACACATAAGAGGGATAGGCAGCTTATAGGCTGAATATGTAATCTTTAAATATATTGTCTACACTAAATATAATTAGAAGGGATTTGAAGTCACTTTTAAGCTTCCTATGGCTATTTACTCCATGTTATATGTGAAATATCTGAGTGACTTAAAAGTCAACATGGATGTGAAAATAATATTGGCATCAACAAGATCTTTGAGCATTCCATCATCAGATTTTCAATATGGATGGCTGAAGAGTTGGAGGGTGAAGTGGATTAAGCCTGTCCATTAAAGTTTGAATATTTGCTATCTTAATATAAATTGACAACTGATTATATATATATATATATATGTTGGAGATGATGATCTAGACCAACTGATGAGTGCTAGTTCAGCATGAAATACATATATTACAGATAAGTTATCTTTTTCACATGTATGTGGGCATGTGTATTAGTTGTATAAGATGTTGTGGATAGCTATAGGGAGCTTGAATATCTGAGCTCAAATTCCTTGTGAATATATTAAAATATTCTAGTGCATATTACTAGCTGAAGATTCAAATACAAAATGTTCAAATCACCTTTCCAAACTTTATGAAAAAATATAATGTTATGAAAAAACATAACACTGCTAAAACATAATGTTTGGAAATGATTTGAATATATATATATATATATATATATATATATATGCATTCTCATACAAATAAATAGCAGTTATGTCAAAGGCACATGCATAAATTATAGAAAGAGATGTGTAAATTTATAATCATGCTGACTAAATAAAAAAAAGGATTTTTAGCATATTAATTACTTACAAACTTTGTAAATTAAGCCATATAAGAAATGTGTTGATCTATGATCATGGGAACAATTCCAGATTATATGAGACAAACACGGGAGAATACAGGAGGCCAAGACATTATATAAAATACTCAACCAAGAATCCCACCTGTCTTTTTGTTTGGAGAAATAGCTCTAACCTTTCATTCTGCAATCTCCTTCCTATATGAGTACCTTATGATCAGTAGGCTAAAGACTTGAGTTATAATCAATGGTTAGTGTTTTAAAGCATGCATGCTTGCCTAAATATGATGGTCCACTTAAACTTTTACTATTGTATTTATATCCAAGTATTGTGTATATACCCTTATATGTTTCATTAAAGTATTCAACTTACTGTTTGTAACACAGTACTGCAGTAAAATTAACATTAATGATGCTCTAATTCATGATTTCCTGTTAAATTAGATCAGCAATTAACATTTATTATATTAAAAATATTTATCATCATAGCAACACAACTTGGCTGTATTTAGTTATAATTTTTATAATTACAATAAAACATTTTAAATGAATATTTTTTAATGCTACATAATTTGTAACATAATTTTTTAATAAAAAATATATTCATCTGTATTTTACTGCTTTATAAGTAAGTCACTCCTGTGCATAGATATTATTAATTTTAGTGTTCTGCAATTTTTTCTTGTAATAGAAAGTGTTCAACAACTTCAAATCCTTTGCTCTTGAGACACAGCTTGGAATACAGCTTTGAAATCAAACACCCTACAAGCTTACTTTTTAAATCAACTTAAGAGGCAGCTCATTGTTATTTATCAACATGTATAAACTCTGAACAGATAGAATAAAAATAGGATTATTGTCTGTAGATGCATGCAGATCTGATTCTGAGATATCTGGCACTCTGAACATTTGTTTAAGTAGTTTCTTTTAGTTAAAACTTTAAGAAATGAAATGAATAGCATATTTGCCGAAAATCTGATTCAATTTATAACATTTATTCATTATCCAAATGAACGTAAAAATGTATTTTTTTTAAAAAAAGAGTAAACATTACTTTGTAATAAACTATTGTTTCTACATCTAAAAGACAAACTGCCAACTGCAAAATAATGATAAAATTTTTGACGATAATAAGAATCTATGTTTACATGATTAAACTTCCAGAAGATCTTTTTTTAATATGTCAACAAATTTCAGTGCAGTTACTCTTTTAACCAATTATTTACTAAAAAATATATTAGATACAAATTCTCATGAGTCAACCAATCTGACAAGTTGTAGAAAATCTGTTAATGAAAACTTTATTGGAAGTGTTTCATCATCATTATTATTGAAAAATAGATCATATAATATAAATTCCAAATATTCACCAAATAAGGAATTGTCCTCTAAAAACACTTGGTTAGTTAAATTATATAACTGCTAAAACTCAGCCATTAAGTTTTAGAAATATTACGAGTAAAAACTGAAAATTATAGTCTTTATGCAATTTTGAATTAGTCATATAGCCTGACCATATATAACAAACTTGGGATCAGATTCCACCCATTTACACATGTTCTGGAACAAAATTAAATTCTACTACAAAATCAAAAGAAACATTGTATCATGTAGAATATTCCAGGCAGATAATGTATACAGAAAATTATTCCACATCCAAGAATTTCTGCTATGGCCACTAAGATTCCCAGTATATAAACTGTAAATACAGCTGCCTTATAAATGATTACTTTTGATTTCATATTTTTAAACTATTTTCAGTTTTATTTATTTAATTTTTAAAAATTAATTAACTTTTCATAGAATATCACATCTCAGAATATAAAAAAAATTCAGTTTTTTTATAACGTTGGGCTCAGTCACAAAGTTTTGTATAGTCTAAGTTAAACAGCAGATATAATATGTATAAAAATTATTTAACATACCTAGATATAATGTTCTAAATTTTTCGAACTCTAAAAATTTATTTTATGTAAAACTATTAAGAGAATAATTACATTTAATAATGACTTTGAAATGTCAGTATTTCTACACATTTCAAATGTAAAATGAGATTTATGAACACATTTATTTATTTATAAATGAATAAATAAATAGTTTTTGTCACTAGATAGAAATTTCAATTGGACAAAAATAGCATTGGTGTAATAAAAATGAATTTAGGTGAAAATCCGTTACATGGTATTAGTTCCAAAGGGAATTCTTAGTGCCTATCATATAATAAGTAAATGTTTTCATTTCAAAATGATAAAGTAATATTTTTTAATAAATAAATAATGTTTTTATTCTTATGAATTCTAATTTTTTAAATGTAATTAAAGATAAAAAGCATTCAATTATAGCATTAATAATATACAAGATAAGATTTTTTTGTAAATGTAACATTTTCAAATTTTTTTCTTTTTCTTTTTCATATGTCAAAGTGTCAGCCAGGAAGTGAACCCAGGACAACTGCTTGTAAGATAATTTTTATTTGACCATACAAAGAAATTTTGAAGAGCTATGGACACAAATAGTCAATGGAAAGATGCTCTTTTGAATAATGAGCAGGGAAAAGAATTAAATATCCTTATTCTCTTCCAGTTTTTTGTTAAAAAAAGATCAGATTTTTAATTTTTTGTGAAATGAATGGAAAAAGATAATTGGTTGTGACTGTATTAAATTAAAAAAGCAAATAGTTTACTGAAAAAAGGTTATATTAATTATTTTTTCTCATGTTTGCAATATCCAGTGTTTGCGCTGTATATCTCTTTTTATTTTTTTTATTCACATCAAATTTCTGGCTTTTAATTAATATTTTTTTGAATAATGGGTAATTAAAAATGTGAATATTTAAATCATGGATATGGAGAGAGGGGGTATTATAACTATATTCATTTTACTCATTTCAATTATTTTTTTACATTAAATGAATTCTAGCCTATAGTCCTTTTCTAACTGGTCAGAAAAAAAAATTCACAATGCCTTTAATAAAAGCTGTTATACTATGATACTTATGAAAGTTAAAATAAGTGTGGCCTATCATTGGTAAGATCATTACCTGACAATTAAATTACTTTCCCAAAAATATTTTTTAGGTTATAGAAGTAGGAACCAGTGCTACTAAACTATTAGTCACCAATAAAACAGAAGTAAAATGGAAAATATGGTTATAATAGTCACACTTATCATAGTGCAGAAAATGAAATCACTATCCATTTATAATCCTCAGCATTATGCCTCAAAAATCATTAGAGTAACAAAAACAATCTTATAATCATTGTAATAAAAAAATGTGAATGAAAATAAGTGAAATAAAGTCATTAACTTGGAAAAAATAATATAAGTATAAACTTGAAAAATCTAATTATAAACTTGAAAAATCTTGAATAAGTCCAATCCCATTATGCTGATATAGATTTATAGTCATCATATAAAAGATCATATATTTTTTTTGATTTTTTAGGATTTTTAGTGATATCTCAATGCCAATTAATTCAATGTCATTCATTATTTTTTTACCAACGTCTCAGAGCATCAAACTTTTCTCACTAAATGTTTAGACCAAAATACAGCCAAATCTGTTTTTTATACAAACTTTTTAAAAATAATTTTGATTTAACATGATTTTTTTTACATGAATTGTTTTGAAATAACACGATCAATCAAAACCCTAAGAAAACAATTTATGTGTGTTATTATCATCTTATTTAATAAAAAAATATTTTCATCTCTATTTATTTATTATTTTTCAAAAAATTATTTCTGGAAATGAGAAAATTTACTTGACTGCATTTTAACATTTTTGAAATTTTGTTTTGAAAAGGAAATATCTTTTTGGAGTTGATGTTTTGTTTGCAATTTGATATTTTTGATGTTATATTTTAAGAAAAAGTATAACTTGTTGGGATTGATGTTTAAAAAATGTAATAAAAATTAAAGCAAGATTTCATTTCTTAATTTTGTTGAAAGGTGCATTTATTGGCAGATGGTGACAGCAAATAAAATCTTATATATTACTCAGATTACATATTGTGCTTAATTTTTATGTTAATTTTTTACACATTTTTGTTTTTAAAATGAAATTTATGTTCCTATAATTTATTTTTATTTGTGTGTAATGTTTATTAAATAAAATGTGATATCATGAAAAAAAGATAAGATTCCAATAAGATTTTTCAGTACTTTCGTATTAGTCTAGCAATGAGATGTCACATACATGTTAGTCTAGCAATAAGCTTCTAATCTTGTGATCTCAGAAAATAAATCTTCACAGGAGCTTTTGATGAACTTAATCAATTAAAAATTTATTTAGAAAAATGTTGACAGGATAAGTTTATTTGCTGGAAATGACACAAATATCTATAAACACACATTTACATTTTTTGTGAGAAATTATCTTCCAACATCTAAACTTATAAAGATTTATTTTAAAAAATGGACACATAACTTTTGTTAATGAAAATGAAACATGCGTTTATATTTTTTGCAAGCAATGATCTTCCAACAAGTAAACTTTTAGCAATACAAATTTAATACAAATCATAACCAAACAGCAAAAAAGTAATTATTAATATGGTTTATTTTTATTGATTTTTTAGCTGCAGAAACAATCTTCTAATTTTCCATATATTACAATGTATTTTTTTTACAAGGTTATTTTATACGTAATTTTCAGGAAACAATTTATTGTGTAAAAATAGAATCAGATTTGTATTATTCTGGTCATATTGTTTTTTAAAAAATAATGACTTAATCTTAGTAAAAATCTCAGCGATTTGTTTTCCTGGTTGGTCTAGCATAATTCCCAAGTATTAGAAATATATTATGCACATTAATAAAAACAAAAAATTAATGATTAGTGCTATTTTTTTTATTAATCAACTTTCAAATATTTATATAGACTCAAAAATTGTTATTTTTTAAAAGCTCATCTGTACATGTGAAGTTTCTCCAAATTTTTTTATAGAAGCTCAGTGAAATACTAATCTGAAAGATGAAATATATATATATTTATATGTCAAAGTGTTGACCAGGAAGTGAACTTGTGCCAGCTGCCCAAAAGGCAGCCATGCCAACCACTAGGCCATCAGCATTTGACATATTTTTTAACTTGGGAATAATTAATCATTGAAAGATAGAAGTAAAACTATCCCAAAAAATTAAATTTTCCATTAATATTTAACTGTTAATCTTTTCACTTTTCCTTAATTTTCTTATAAAAATTTTCATTTTGTTGCCATTTTCAAAACTCCCTTCATTTTTACATGCATAATTTTATTAATAAATGTAAATTTACATAAGAGTCAGGAATATGTAATGAATATAAAAATAAAACATTAAAAATAAATTTAGTTAACACATAAAATTAGAGTTAAGTTATAATTTATCAATGTAGTATTATGCAGCCAAACCTCTTTATGGCATATATTTTGGTAAACCCTGTTGTTAGCATAAATGAATTTGAATGACTATTAAATTTTATAATATAGCTTTTAAAACATATAGAATAATTTATTTTAAGAGGATGACAACTAATATTCATAAATACACATTCAAAGTAATAGTTATCAACAAAAAATGAAAGTATTTTGTAAATTTCTATATTATATACTATGAAGAATTTTTATAAAATTGTATTTTGTTTCCAAACACAAATTTACATCAAATAAATCACACTATGCATAAAGCCATAATAAAGTTGTTCTTCACAAATAATCTAAATGTTTTTACAGTATGATTTTTTAAATCTATTATTGGACATTTAAAACTCCCAATGTAAATCATAAATTATGTCTAATTTGGGGTAAATAATTATTTTGGACATGTTTTTATGAAGATTATTTATAATTAAAGGGAATTTGGATCCAGACTTTCAAACTTCCTATAGTCATCCATTTTATGATCATTTATTTTTGTCACATGTATGTTATCATGAATAACTGTAGGGAGTTTGAAAGTCTGGGTTCAAACTCCCTTTAATTAGAACTAGATTATATATATATATTATACTTGAATATTATTTACCTAAGCATTTTTATTACTGAATATAAAGAAAGGTTAATTCATAAAAAAAAAAAATGAAAAAAGTCAATATTCTTAAGGTTAATGAATTGCATTATCTCCTTTTAATTCTTTGTATGTCAATATTAGTTTCATTTCATAATCCTTCTTCATCTTGACATAATTAAAATAATGAATATTCTGTGACATTAAATTGCTGATCATGCAATAGTGCATAACATAACACATAGTTTTTATGAAATCAATATAAAGATGAGGGCAATTTTGACTCTTGATCTGAAACAATTGTTCTAGGTTAAAAGCTTTCTAATTGAGTTGATTTAAATAGATAACTCTACACATACAAGATTTCCACAAAAAACATCCATTTAAAAATATTGCATTGTATATACTAATAAGAAACACAATTACTTCTCTATAAAGCTGCTTTAATATTCAACCAGAAGACTAATTGTCATCTTTTTGTTATCTGATATGTAAACGTTTATAATTTTTTAGCATTTAAATTTTGGAAATAGCCATTTTGTTGAGCTTTCTGATGAAAACCAGTCTGCTGGTTGAAATATTAAAGCAGTTTTATAGAGAAGTAATTGTGCATATTTTTTTATTAGTATTTTTATATTTCCTTGAGTTAGTTCATATACTTATTATTTTCATATATATATATAAACTGGTTAGGTTACATAGCACACAGCAACATAGTTGTATGTGTGTATATATATAAAGTAAAGGGAAAATAGAAATAAACACAGACAAATTTTGTAAATATTTTTTTACATTTGCCTGGAATAAGTAAAAAATTAAATAATTATGAATTTAAAATAAAATTTTATTATAAATTAAAACATTTAAAAAGATCTAAATAAATATTAATATTGTATTATTATTATTCTCATTTTGAAATTTAAAAATAAGCATGTTTTCTGATAATTATAAAAATGTCTGCTTTCTATTTTTGAAAATCTTTTTTAATTAATTAATAAATCTCTATCTAAGTAAAAACATGTATATCTCACTTTGATAAAAATTTCAAAGTTGTTTTTAAAAAAATTAAAATTCTTTTTAATCAAGATAAAAAACCACAAAAACACTGTTTTGAAATTTAGTGTTTTTATCACCTCAAGACTATAAAAGGCTAGATAAAAAGATTAGTACAGTCTGAATAGTAGTTTTTGAAAAGAGAGTTGGCCAATATAGTTTGGCTAATATTTTTGTAAGAGTCAGCTGCATTTTGTTGGTAACTGTAGCACAGAATTGCAACAGTAAAGCTACCTGCAGAGATGGCTAGTAGAATTATACAGAGAACTGCCATGAAGATGTAAGAATTCAAGGAAGCAACAGTCTACTAATTTACTATGCTGGAGTTTTGATTCACAAAAAGCCAGGGTCAATTCAAATGGATCAATTAGCCTGTTAAATGTGTTTTAGAAGAGAGTTTTTTGGCCTGAAGCTCATCAAGCCCTAGACAGAAGGGAGAATACCAACATACCTGAATTATTATTTTCCCAATCCAATCTCAACCATACCAACAAGCTCACAAATAATTCTTTAGCTGGATGAAGAATTGATTAAATATATGCTATTTCAGCTATATGCAGAAAAGCACAGATAACCATATATGTAGATAGTGAGTTAGGTTAAAATCCTTAAAATGACTTTTAAATTTATAACTTAATAACTTAAAATAAAAACAAATGAATAATTTGTTTGAGTCATACATCTAAAAAAAGAGGCATAGACGATTTTATATATACATATACTTTGTAAAGAAGTTATTTTAATATTCTTTAAAGAGATATTTTTTTAAACCTATATTTTTAAATTTAAAAAATCTTATAATTAAAAGTCACCCTGATGATCACAGCTATATAGAGAAAGAATTATCTAAAATTTATGTTATAAAAGAAAAAAACCGATTTCAGAAATTTTTTAGACTAAAAAAAGAAAAGAAATACATTTTAAATTTAAAATCCTGTTGATAATTAATCTATCAAAACAAATACTTGAAAAATAAAAAAAAAGATTTTATTTTTTTTATGAAAAAGAAAACTTTTTATGAAAGTGTTTATAATTAATTTATATAAGTTATATGGATGCACTTATATAAAAAATATATTTTAATAACTTTTATTATCATATCAAACTAAAATAAGTAAACATCAGTGTGTGCATAAATGGCTAAATGCACACACACATATATATTAAATCTTGTCCTATAAAAAGGAAAAGGAAGTTTTGCTATTATCAAATATGATAGAAAATGAATTTCATTTATATAATTAATCAATTATTCTACCACACCGATATGCAGATGATATGTATAAGTATTTTATGTAAAAATATTGGAACATATATGTAAATCACAATGCAATAAATTGAATTTTAATTTTATGTTAATCAACACATATATGTAAATTTTAGTAATTTGAAGATGACAACTAAAATGTTTTTTTTTTGCAAGTATTGCAAATAACAATGTGTGTCAGGTAGACACTTGTATGTAAAATTTTAATCATTTTTTAAATTAAATGTCAATTCAGACATGTTCATTTCATATCAAGCCACATGCCAGGGTGCTGAATGGGTTTTAAGTAAACCATATGTATTAATTATGTAAATTATAATGTAATAATTTGAATTGTGTCTAGAAATTTTTATAAATCACAAATGTGATAATTTTTTTGTATATTAATCAAAATCAGAAGGCTTAATTTATATGTATAGCCATATTCTAGAGACCTTAATATTTTTTATTGCTATTAATAAACTTGAATTCAATTGTTGAAAGTTGTATTGCATCATCTCTTGGTCACCATAACATTACTTGAGCTTGTGTTCTTCTGAGCTATATTTGAATATAATGGCTGAATATATGAATGGGGATATTTCATTATTGCTTATGGGCATCCAGTGATGATAAATCAGTCATCATCCTGCTTGGTGCATAAGCTTATATTTAAAACCCATGCACTACATTTTATTTTAGTTTAATCTTGTTAGGAATTAAGTTTTTAATAGCCAGTGCATTAGTGGCACTAAATGACCAGAGCATTGATGATGATCAGTATATTTTAATATCCAAGTATTGTTTTTATAATTATGTATTCTGATGGATGATCACTAAGTTGGTGCATGCAAATTATGTTTAAATAAATGCTCCAAGATGGCAAAGGCTCAATAGTTTGCCTGGTCTACAGAAGACCCATTTCCAATCCAGTCACAAGATTGACTGTTGATTTATTTTGATTATTAATCATTCATATTGATGAACGATTATTTTGAGTATTACTTATACTTAAACTTTTATTTATTTATAATGCCAGTGGATATCTGGTTGATTATACTAATTAGTTGTTCTGAGGAGTTAGCTGGCTGATCTCTCAGAGATATTTTATGATCTCATGTTCTCCTTGATATATAAAATTGCTTATATATTTTTTGATATTAATATCATTATTATAAATTTTATATTTATATTTTGAACTGGGGTTGATGATGATTTGCCATTTCCCTAGGTTCACTCCATTTGATACTCCATCCCATTACAAGATATATATGCAAGGGATATTCTAGTGTAGAATTTTTGATTTACATGTTTAAATATAATTAAGAAAAGCTACAAATAAAATATTTATATCAAATATTTGTACTAAATATTATTACAAAATAAAAAAAGAAAAAGCAGACAAATATGAATTAGAAAAGAATATTAATAGTGCTACTATTAGAGAAATTTAATAATATCAAAAATATCATACTTAAAATATGATGGAGATTAGAATGATCGAAGTAAAGGAGAGTAAACATTGAACACAAAAGTAAATAAATAAATTGTTAAAAAAGTAAAAAAGAGAATGAAATTATGGACAAAAAAAATAAAATATATGATTATGTGGGATAAGAATGAAGGAGATCCTCTTTAAAAAGTTACACCAAATGAACCATCTTATTTTATTCAAATTTAAGAGAAACATATAGAATATAGTATTCTATCCTTGCAGTGAATAAATTAGAATAATAGAAAGAAGTAAAATTTAAAAAAAGGATATATCTGTATAACAAAATTAAAATGGGATTTTCTGAACTAATAAAAGTGCCAGAACTCTATTTCAAAAAAGTAAAAATAAAGAAAAGATATGTAAAAAAGGAGAAATTATTATGCAATATCAGTGTTATAGTTGCCCTTTTCCTCAGAAGTGGACTATTCCAGATTCCTTCTTTATCTGATCAGATTGAGCATTGTTTGTTGCTGGTCAATAGACTAATGTACAGATAAACACATAGCAATGATTAGTACAGGGCCATAAGCAAGTATGGTCACTGAATCTGAATGCTCCAGTGAGGTTAGGAATCTGGCAATAAATAGTCAGCCTTTTGGAAGAAAAGGGAGAGAATGTCTGTCTAACCTACAAAGATGGTATGCATTCTCCAGGAGAAACCCTGCTAACCTAAACAGCAGTAAGTATTCTTACAATAGCAATATGCTATTTGTCCATGCAGCTAGACAAGTTCACATAAAAACTGGATGCTACTAAGACTATTGCCAACTTGAGGCAAGCTGTCTGATACAGCCAGAAGAGTCATTCTCTCTACCTGTGAGGCAAGTTATCAGGTATGGCTGGAAGCAGTAGATTGTGAAGCTTCAGATCCAAGAGTTCATATTAGAAATATTATTCTGTATTGTATATATTTGTAAATATAATAAATATTATATTATTTATAATACTGGTGTTAGTATTATTTTTTGTAGGTTGGATCCATACTCCAGACCAAACACAACAATCAGAATACTAAAAGTAATTTTTTTAAAAAACTAAAAATTATACGTAGCTGTTATTCTCTTTATTGGGAAATTTTACTCTAGAGCAGGAATGACTAACCTTTGGCCTATGATCTGCATGTAGCCCAACATAAAATCACAAATTTATTTAAAACATTGTGAGTCTTTATGTGTGATTACATGTCACAATATAACTAAAATAAACATACGTTCATAAACAAATATAATGTTTAATATCCTATTAGTTTTATGATGCTCTTTAATTTTATAATTAAAAAAATATTAATAATGTTTTATTAATCAGATATGCATATTTTCTACATTAATTACTTCAAGCTTGGAAGCTGCTCAATGATTTTAAAAAGCTCTCCAAATGGGTTGTTACATAATGAAGATTATTCAGGACTTCTTTTCTTATTTGTCATGGTGGATATCATAAAAAATATGCATAGACATTTTTTGGTTTATCAGTTTTTGGAATGTTTGTGCATTTGTCTGTGGTTCAAGGCAACTCTTCTTTTTTCAATGTGACCCAGATATGCCAAAACATTGAACAATCCTGCTCTAGAGTTTTTAAAGATTTAATAAAAAGAGAAATAATAGATGTGATTTTTAAAAAAGACAAAATTTTAATTGGAAAATCAAAAACAGATCAAATGTCAGTAAAGACATTCATTACACTTAAAGTCTTAATGAATACATGTCACAATATTTTCATTCTTAAATATTTAAAAAATAATTAATGAATATGATAATAAAATAAAAGAAAATTAAGAAAAACTTAGCAAAAGAATTTAGAGAAGATGAAAAATTACAACAGTATGCAATCTCTTACCAACAGAAATTTCAGAAACAAGAATGACTGTATTGTAATCACAAAAGAAGATGTAAGCTTTCTTTATGGTTAATGAATTTGAAAATAACATTAAGAAATATAAAAAAATGTCAACAAGAAAAGTAAGAGTCTGGTATTGAAAATACAGAAAACTGAAAATATAAATTAAGTATCAAGGATATTATATTCAACAAAAAATAAATTATAAATGAATACTCTCATTTTTTTTTTTATAACATAGCGCTATATAAAATAATATCTCATTATATGTGTTTAATTTCAACTAAAGAATGACATGTCGTAAATTGTAAAGATTTCACAAGTGTCATTTGTTCAAACATAACAAATGTAATTTAAAGTGATCATTTAACACTTTCACGCTCTCATTTCCATATGCTTAAGATTTGTCCATACATAAACATTTGGGTCAAAAGAATGGGTGGATTCATTCCATTCTTTCTAAAATACTATATCTTGTGTCTGGAAAAATCGAAAGTATTCATTTATAATTTATCTTTAAAGTGCATGAGTATTGGCTTAATTGCTAATATCACTATTACATAAAAAACATAGCGCTATATAAAATAATCTCATTCAACAAAAAAGAAAATTGAGATTATAACATATATGAAATAAAACAATGAAAGATGCAACTCAATTTCATGAACTAAGTAAATAAAAAGAAAGTCTAAAAAGTAATATAGAATTATTCAATTTTAATTTTTTCTTTTTTGCATTGCCTTAATTATCAATTCTCTTTTTAGATATTAAATTCCTTTATTATTGAACCAATGCTTATACAATCATTTATTGACAGTTAACAGTTTCAATTACCCCTGCAATCTTCCTCAGAACTTTAATCCCCTTTAAAAAACAGTTTAGCTGTGATGAAGGAAAATGGAAAGAAAAGATTAAAGAGGATTAAAGTTTTGAGGAAGATTGCAGGGGCAATCAAAACTGTTAACTATCAAGAAATGATTGTATGAACATTGGTTTAATAATAAGGGAATTTATTATGTAAAAAGTTATATAGAACTCACATTTTAAGTGCAATAATATATAGCACCAAAGTATGACAGGTATGCAAACAATACTGACCATCAAAATATTAATAGAGAACTATATTGATAAAATAAGGAATGGAATAGATCAAGAGAAATAATAAAGGAGAATGATATAGTAAGTCAACAAATGGCACCTTGCATTGTTTGGACATATCAGATAGGTGATTGAAAAGAATCCCTCACATAAAGCATTAATACAGATATTATCTGAGAAAATAACATTTAAAAAATAGTAGGATTATATTAATAAGGCACATGAAGATTGTCAGAATGGGTGAAGATGTGGATATGAGGAAAAATGCAGTGACAACTATAATAATCTATAAAAACAAAAAAAAATTATTCACAATATTGAATTCATAATTATTTATTCAAGATGATATGTTTTATTATACATTCAGAGTACAAGTTCAATAAGAAATGGTGATCAATTAAAAATTTTACAACACTTTGTAATTACCAAACAATTTTGTCATTTAATATAGTTAGTTTTAATAAAAGCAATATTGCTGTTCCGAAGCAATCAAGGTATTTGAAGACTTTGTTATGATTAACAAATCATATATTGTTTTTTCTTCCCCTATTGTGTTGGATAGTTTGCAATTATTAATTAATTAATTGTTTTTTTCAGTTATTCTTTGTTACTTCAATTCAATAAAAATTTTATTAACAATAAATAGTGATTACATCCTGATAAAGAATAAATAAATGAATAAATTGTACAATAATATGATTATATAATGTTCTAATTGCCATCTGGCTAGATTATGTTATGAGAGCACAATTGTTATACTCTTATGTGGTTAGGTATAATGAAGAGATTGTGT
Source organism: Epiperipatus broadwayi (assembly GCA_028023455.1). Taxonomy (NCBI): domain Eukaryota; kingdom Metazoa; phylum Onychophora; class Udeonychophora; order Euonychophora; family Peripatidae; genus Epiperipatus; species Epiperipatus broadwayi. The sequence continues at coordinate 2,486,950 of JAQFVV010000120.1, forward strand.
AGAATATGAGAAACTAAGAACTTGTTTAATGGTATTAATATTTTTAATATAAACATGAATATTTTCTTTTAGAATTGCCTATTCTATAATGCTGGGTAGGTGGGAGTTGATAATCAGGAAAAGGATAGAGCAGTTAAAGACCAGGTGTCATCAAAGACTTTACTGGAGGCAAGGAGCTGGTCACGTTTCTTGATTTTTTTGAGCGTTTGATAAAACAATGGTATAATTTGTGGCAGGGGTAATTCCATGAGAGTTTGCATCTCACTATCCATATGGAATAAAGGACAAAGGTAGAAAACCTTATTATTGAAAAAGTTCCATTGTGAATGGCGTTTTCAAGTGAGAAAATCATATCAGATCTTATGTTGGAATTGATTATGATTATATCTTTCAGTGTTTTAAGTCTTGGGCACCAGTGTATAATATGGTCTATGGTTTCATCTTCATGAGCACACAGACCACATATAGGGTCAATGCTGGTAAAACCTCTTCAGTGATAAAGAAACCAATTCGTGGGAAGCGCATTAAGATTAATTTTAATGATGAAGTCAAGGAATTTGGGTTCCAGACTCCATCTTTTGAAGTGTGTAATGAGTCTTTGGTTGGTTACTTTTAGGCTGGTTTTAATGGGTTGTTGATTATAGTTGATTATGTTGTATGCTTCCCATAAGGTGATTTTTTGGTTAAGGTTAGAGGGCATCATCGGGTTATAAAGTTGTAGGTGTTCTATTAGGAATGCTATCCATGAACTGGAAAAGGGTGGAGGCTGATCAGTCAGTGTAATTTTTTTAATAATGTTGGAGTATCCACAGGAGTGGATCAGATTATGTAGAGTGTTGTGGGTTTTTTTGTAAAATGATTGCTTGTATTGAGTGGAATGACAGTCCATTGAACCTGCATGGTCATTGGATACCTCGCAAGCTAATAGCAACTGTCCTTCCTCTCCAGAGAAGTTTGGTGCATAATCAGTTAATTTTATTTTGAAACTGTTTAGACATTTTTATGAATGGAATATGAGATTTTTGGCATTATGACTTCACCTCTTTACACTACATACCTACTGTCCTTATCTAATGTAAAATTTTATTTTATGGTTTATGATATTTATTAAAAATAGCATATGTATTCACTATGGAATGTTCTGATATAATTAATTGGTTTCTTTTACAAATTCCCATCATGCATGGTATTACTCTGGAGCAGTGAACTACTCATATCAAACTACACAAAATTAAATGTAAATACCGTTATTATAATATTTATTTTTTCCTCTCACTAAATATCACATTTCAAATATGAATTTGTGTACTGTAAGCACATTTCGTTTATGATTTAAATAATATCTATTCAGTTCTGTACTGTAGTCAAAAGCATATTTGTTTTTATCATGTGTCATAGCATCAGCCGGGAAGCGAACCAGCTAACCCGGGACAACTACTTGGAAAGCAGCTGTCACTGACCTCTCGACCACCAATGCTTGACAAGCATATTTTTTTGAGTAGTTTTATTCCAATACCATTTTTTTTTTTTAGAATCCAGAAATGTACACAGACTATGAAAAAAACCGTCATATTTTTTTTTTAATTGATTGTTTTAACAAATTTCTATCTTTGTATAAAATGTTTAGTAAAGAAACAATTACGGTTTATTAATGGCTGAACAAATAATATTTTTTTCCTTGATAAATACGCTCTCTAACAAAAAAATATTTTACTTGAATATCACGTGACTGTATTTAGATATTTAGGGATTTTATATATAAGATAAATATTTTTTCCTTTCCAGCTTACAATCATTTGTTTCCAGACATATTAGAATAGTTTAATCAGAAATTTTAATAACTTTTACTTTATTTTTTTTGTGTGTATATTTGGTGAAATATTATGCACAGTTTAACTTTATATTCGGAATTTTTATTTTTATAAATAAAGCATCTTTATGCAAACTTTTTATTTCTTTATGGATTACGTAATTTTAATCTCGTGTTTGCTTTTATCTATTTTTATAATCCTTGCAAATAAAGATGTTTTTCTTTTCATATAAACTCTTTGTTTTAAAAAAGCTCTATTTTTTTAATATTATATTGTACCGAGATATATCAGGAAGGAGTGTGCTTGCTTCGGAGGTACATATAATTAAAAAAAGAAAAAAAGATATAAATTGATAAACGATTTGTGTAAATATTAATAAAAATAAAAGATCTTGTAGGGTAAAATAAGAATAAAGATTTTTTTTCTCATAGACAGGTTATCGTTAAAAGCATAAAATAAATAGTTTTATAAAATATAATTTTGAATCTTATTTAAATAAAACCTAAAGAACTAAAATTTGATTTAATTAAATTTGATTTAATTAAAATTTGATTTGAGATTGCTTTAAGAAAAAAAAAAAGAAAAAGCAAGGTGGAATTCGTTTTGTCTTATAATCATAATAAAAAAGAAAAAATATGTGTAATTAAAGGAATGTAGTGAACAATGGGAGCTAATGACAAACATAAGAAATTTCCATTAAACGGCTAATTAGTGAAAATAACTTTAACAAAGAAATTGAAAATAAGTCTAACAAAGAAATGGAAATAACTATAACAAAGAAAGTGAAATAAAGAAATTGAAATAACTCTAGCAGAGAGTACAAAGAAATTAAATGACTAATGCGAACACCAGAAAGTCAGCACGGACCATAACTGAAACACCAAAGGATTAGTTACGTATTGTAGATTGAATCCGCAAGATAAGGACCATAAAATATAAAAAGGGTGAATTTTCTATTCATTCAATCATTCTTTCTTTCATTCATTAATTATATTATTTTCATAGATAGAGAGTATACGTCTAAAGTAAAATGCTGCATTGTTAAACCCATCGTGTGAACAACCGGCCGAATCCTTCCATGCAATACCAACAGCAGACAGTTCAAATTTCGATCATGGTCGTGTAAAACAAGAAGGAGACGGAGTGTCAACGTGGAGCCCACAGGATCCCAATGACATTGGGAAACGGATTGCAAAGAGTTAGCGCTAACTGACCGAATGAAATACTATCAGAAGCAACGCTCGGAACCGTGCATAAGGGAGAAAGCTAGGTAATGTTTATTTCAATTTCTAATTCACTAATAAAAAGCTGTAATAATAAACTCTGAACTCTATGTTATGAACAATAACTACTAATTGTCTTTAGCTCCATTACCCAGAGATTTTAATGTGATTTCAAATATAAGTGTATGCGTATAATTATTTTCAAAATGTATTTATAATATGAGATTTTAGTGTGATTTCAAATATAAGTGTATGCGTATAATTATTTTCTAAGTGTATTTATAATATGAGATTTTATTGTGATTTCAACTATAAGTGTGCGTATAATTATTTCTAAATGTATTTATAATATGAAATTTTGATTGTATTAAATATTATCTAAACTTGAACGAAAGTGTAGTTAATTATATTATAAGACCAAACGAAGTGTAATAGCGTAAATGAAGATTTCATGGTTTAGTGATTACTCAAATTAGATTTAAATTAAATAATTAAATAAAAGAAAAAGAGAAAGCGAGAATTAGCGCAGAGAAAGATTCGAAGATTGTTTTTTTAAGTAGGCGGAGTATATTTTATTGATTATTGTAGCTGAGCTAGCGGGAGCGGGTACTAGATCGTATTGGTCAAGCAGACTTGTCGACAAGGTCGGCTGGCACCCATAGGATTTTTTCCTTTAAATAAATAAAAAGTTTGATTGGCTAATATGTAGTCTAGTAAACGAGTATAAATGTTATTGGCAAATGTTTTCCAATGATATTGATTACTCTACCCAAGGTACTGACAGCCCTGTGATAGGATTTTGTGTAAGAGGGAGGTACAAAGTTCTGATCGAGTCGTTATTATAAAAATTAAAACATTGTTATCGATTTATATAAATGATGTTTTTATAAAATTTACGAACGACGTACAAAGGGTTAGGTATAATATATATATTAATTTTTATTATTAGACTTTTTGAATTTGATTAATTTATTCTAAAATATATTTTTGATGATTATTAGGTTAATGGCAAGGATTAAGTTTTTTTTATTATTCAAATCTATTTGATTTCTATAAAGTGTTTCTGATGTTACTAAGGTTAAGACAACAAATGGTTTGCTTAAGTTAATATAATGATGACTGAAACATATAAATCAATAGAATTTGGTTAATGATTTTCATGCTATACTTTTTCTTTCAATTTTATATTATACATCTGGATTTTCATTTACAATTTTTTATTTAATCCAATCATTATTATATATATATATATATGTAAAAGAATAATAAAATAAACTTGTTTAGAAATATTGGCAAGCTCTTTATTATATAGGTATATTTATAATCCCAATATCATATATATTACTTTTTATAAATCTCCACATATATACTCTAATGCAAATTTTTTAAATATAATTCCTTTAACTTTCTAATAGTTTTGACTAGCCTGCAGTCTTCATCAGAGCTACAACATTTAAATATATAATCATATAACAATTATTCTATATACATATAAAAATACATATAAACCACTAAAGATCACATGATCACCATTTCTTATGCTAGCATATAACTGTTATTAAAATAGACAAAACTCTCCATAAAGTGGTGCCACCCAGTGCCAACCAGAGTAATCAATGGATACCAGAAGATTTGCACTACTGTATGGAGAGTTTTGACTGTTTTAAAAATACATATTTTAGATTATTATTTGTAATCATATTTTATTTTTAACTTATACCTTTACTTCTCATTTTTTCTTAATAATTATTTTTTTCATAATTTCTTTACTATTTCTACTTTCTTTTAAATTTTATTTTTTATCTTTTCTTCCTATCATTCTACATTACTCTCTAATAATAAAAACAGCAAGTCATATATAATGTGACATTACTTTTGTATTTACAAAAATGTAACACAGAGAGCATACCAATAGCTCAAACAAGTTCTTAATTGATAAGTACGGTATGAGAAAATATTTAAAATCTCATCAACTTTTTATTTTACTTTTAATACCTATAAGTCTAATTCCTTTTCTTCATTTTTATTATTTATCTATACTTAATCTTTTATTATTAGTTTTTATTCCTATTCCTATCTTTATTCTCTTTTATACTTTACTTTTTATTTCACTCACCTTTTGCATAACCTTCTTTTTAAATTTATAACTTACTTTTTTTTCAAAATTCTTAACCTCTTTTTCATATACTCCTTTAATATAACTTCCTCTATTATCAATTTCTTTAACTTTTAATCCTATTTTAAACTTCTTATTTTACAAAACTTTATATATATACATTTTCTCTATTATTATTAATAATATTCCTACAAAAATAATGTCTTTACCTCCATCTCTATTTAAATTTGGTTTTATCTTCTTAATTAATATAGTTTATTTTACTTTTCTATCCCTTTTTTATTAGTATATCCAATTATTCTTATGCTATCTCTCTTAAATATATGTCCTGTTTCCATAGCAGGCATAAAAATTGGTGAGATTTTATCATACCTATGCTGAATCAATCTTATATAGATTGAATTTTTTATTCTTCTACATATTTAGTTTTTAACATTATTTACCCATGATCTACATTCTATCCCATATACTCTATTTATATGTTTTTCTATTCCTTTAATATATTTATTATCTAATATATCCATTACATCTCTCCTTTTTTTTATTTATTATCTTATATTTAATTACATCATTATATTTTTTATTAATCTTTTTAATAATTTTATTAATGCTCTTAACTATATTATTACTATATGTTTTAACACCTATATATGCATTCCTTTTTATGCTATCTTTCTTACACTTTCCTTTTTCCTCTTTATATCTTTTTTCTGATATTTTTACACTTTTCTCTTTTATTTTCTCTGGATATTCATTTTCTTTAACTATTAATTCTACCTCTTTCTTATGCTCTTCATCAGGTGAACAATAATTAATAGCTGTATATACTCTTGAACTAATACTACTTATTTTATATTTATTATTCACATTAAAATTCCTATTCATTATATTATCCACATTCATTTTCTTACATACTGATGTTTCTATTCTACATTTTTCTTTGTCATATGATTTTTTAGTAATATATCCAAATATGACAACTTATTTATAAACAAGGCAAAACTCTCCATACAGTAGTGCCACCCTATGCCAACCAGAGTAATCAATGGATGCCTAGAGGCTTGTGCATAAAATTTCTATCTAATTCCTACTCATCCAATATCCCCAGACTAGTTTCTGGCTTGTGAAATTCGTCAATAAGGAGCTTTGGATCTGAGAACACTGCACCTAGATCTTAGGATCTAATGCAACCCTCCATAAGATAGGGATTTTATGCACAAGCCTTCTGGCATCCATTGATTACTCTGGTTGGCACAGGGTTGCACTACTGCATGGAGTGTTTTGTTTATAAACAATTGTGTGCTAGTATAAGAGATGGTGATCATGTGATGACAACTTATTATTAAAGAAATTATACGAGAAGAGAAAATGTAGAATAAAAACATCAGTATATAAGAAAATGAATGTGGATAATAATATAATGATTTGGAATTCTAATGTGGATAATAAATATAAAATAAGTAGTATTAGTTCAAGAGTATATACAGCCATTAATTATTGTTCAAATAAAGAGGAGTTTAAGAAGGTGTGGTAGAATTAATAGTTAAAGAGTTTAAAGAGAATGAATATCCAGAGAAAATAATAGAGACAAGTGTAAAAAATATCAGAAAAAAGATATAAAGGAGAAAATAAAGAAGAGAAAGGAAAGTGTAAGAAAGATAGCATAAAAAGGATGACTATATAGGTATTAAAACATATAGTAATAATATAGTTAAGAGCATTAATAAAATTATTAAAAAAATTAATAAAAGTATAATTAAGTAATTAAATATAAGATAGCAAATAAAAATGGGGAAATGTAATGGATATATTAGATAATAAATATATTAACCCTACCAAATTTTACTATTTCTGATGTTTTTCTTTGTCTCACATGTCAACATAAAATATATGATAAAATGATTATTACTCATCAGAAAAAAAATAAATTTGACTTCATTTGATATATATTTTTGTTTACTAACCAAATAAATTTTAAATGGTCACATTTTTTTTCTGGAAATATTAAAAAAATGAGGATTTAATCAAAACAAAGACTTTACATGTCATCATTTCTAAAAAGATTATTTTCAGTTTATAAAATCAATGAAATATTTTTTTAATTTTTATTATTTTTACACATCTGAACAAATAATTATTTATTTCTTTTATATCTAATGAATTATGCTTTAAAAGTTTAATTTTTTTGAATATTTATTGCAAAATTGCAATATTTTCTTAGTCATAAATATAAAGTAGACTGTTTACATCAAAGCTAGAGAATCCTAATTTGCTTCAGGTCATATGCTGCTAATATAACATTATATTTTTAAAATAAAGTATTTCAAGTCAAAATAAGTTATTAATAATTTATATTTCTTGATATCTAATAAATATAGAGCAAATTGTTTTTAAAAAATATCTAAAACTGTAATAAATTTAAATATTTTTTTGCATCATTGGAAACTACAATGTTATAAAATGCCAAGATTTTACAACCTTGGCAATAGACAATGGCTAAACATGTCAGGGTGGGGTTTATGTCTATTGTAAGAGTGGGAATTTTAAATTTCTTGCTTTTTAGTGCAAAATCTTTGGGAAAAAAATTTATTATAATGAAATATACCATTTTACATGCATTTTAACATATAATACTTACAAAACAATTCACCAGGAGCAAATTGGCCAAAAGATATTTCTCTGTCATCTGAAATACAAAATGGTTAAAGGAATAGAAAAACATATAAATGGAGTATACAAGATAGAATATAGATCATGTAAAAATAATAAGCTAAGAACTAAATATGTAGGAGAGACAAAAAATTCAATCTATACAAGATTGATTCAGCATAGTATGATAAAAAAATCACCAATTTATATGCATGCTATGGATACAGGACATATATTTGAGAGAGATAGCAAAAGAATAATTGGATATACTAATAAAGGAAGGGATAGAAAAATAAAAGAAGTTATATTAATTAAGATAAAACCAAATTTAAAGATTATTATTAATAATAGACAACATTATTTTTATAGAAATATTATTATTAATAATAGAGAAAATGTATATATATAAAGTTTTGTGAAATAAAAAGTTTAAAATAAGATAAAAAGTTAAAGAAATTGATAATAGAGGAAATTGTATTAAAGGAGTATATGAAAAAGAGTCTAAGGATTTTGAAAAAAAAGTTAGTTATAAATTTAAAAAGAAAGAGGAAGGTTATGAAAAAAGTGATTAAAATAAATAAGTAAATTATGAAAGAGAATAAAGAACAAAGATAGGAATAGGAATAACAATTACTAATAAAAGAATAAGTATAGATAAATCATAAAAAGAAAGGAAAGGAATTAAACTTATAGGTATTTAAAATAAAATAAAAAGGTGATAAAAATATATTAGAGAATAATGTAGAATGATAGATAGGAAGAAAAGGTAAAAAAATAAAAATTAAAAGAAAGTAGAAATAGTAAAAGAAATAATGAGAAAATAATTATTAAGAAAAAATGGGTAGTAAATGTATAAGATTAAAAATAAAATGATTATAAATAATAATGCAACATATATTATGTTTATATGTATATAGAATAATAATTATACAATTATATGTTTAAATGTTGTAGCTCTGATAAAGACTGCAGGACAGTCAAAACTGTTAGAAAGTTAAAGGAATTATATAAAAAAAAGTTGCATTAGAGTGCATATGTGGAGATTTATAAAAAGTAATAATATATGAAGGAATGCAAAAAAATAAAAGGAGAAGATATAACAATAATAATTCCATATCAATAACAATCAACAATCTCAAACTGTTGTCAAGGCAACCTTCTTTTAACACCTGGATTTTTCATTTACAATTTTTTATTTTATTCAAACATTATATTATAAATATCTTTTATATATAAAAAAAATCCAATAAAATTACTTTCTTTCTTTTCCTTTTTCAAAACTTTATTTATTTACAAGACACCATATATACTGCAATACATTATACACATTTCCAAGATTTCAATTATCTCCTTGTAGTCATTATCAAGGATCTACAAATATATATATTGTTATAAATATATATATTGTTAAACTCATAATATAATAACATTACTTTCATTATATAAATTTTACTATTACAATTACTCACCTCTCCCTATTCTTTATTTTTTAAAACCAATTTATATATGTATATTTATGTATGTATATTTTATTTTAGCTTTATCTAATTATAAGATTTTCTATATTTTTGAATTAATTATGTATTGTATTATTTAGTTGAATAATCTCTAGCTTAAAACATTTTAAACCAAAAAAATTAAAAATGTATAAAGTCCATACATATATTACTAGTCTACATAGCAGCCATTTTCTTATCGTACAGCGCCCTCTCTTGGGTGTCATAACTCACTTATCTTTACACACTCATTTAATCACATTGTTACTCTTCTAACAAAATTACTTTATGCATTATTTTTTTAATTGATTAAAAATACAAAATTAATTTGAAACAGTCTTAGCACTCAATGTTGCTGACGGTAAAAATTCTTTTATGTCAAAAGTGCTTTTTTTACACAATGAAATGTAGTGAAATCTGATATAATAAATTATCAAAAAGACTTTTGTTATATTATACATTCATTATACCTTATACTTACATTGAAATACTTGAATGTGTGTAGAATTAATCCATTATAAGCTTATATTCTAGATAAAAAATACTATCCAAAACAAATATCCAAGTAGGAAAAGTATAATATATATGTAAAACACATATAAAATTAATTGCATACATACTGTTTAGTTCAATTTTAATGAAAACTGAAATAAACCATTTAAAAGTGTAAAATTAATATGTAAACAAACTTGCCCTGTCTTGCATTGGTGGTCGAGAGGTCAGCGCGACTGCCTTGCACTTGCAGGCAGTTGCCCGGGTTGCAGGTTCGCGTCCCGGCCGATGCTATGACATTTAAAAAAAAACAAAAACTTGCCCTAATTGGCTTAGCCATTGGTAGTTCTGATTTTTTGATTGGAATCAAATTTTTTTTTGATACCAAAAGGTGAAAATTAAAATGCTCTTATAAAAAGATAAGCAAAGTTTATTTTTTTGCTTATAAATTTTTTATGGGAATAATCAGCTTCTAATTTAACTTTCAAAAAGGTAAAATATCTTGTGCCCATGTGACTAATATCAACAAATGGCATCCATGATAACATTAATAAGTCTTCTCAGACTTTCAGCTCTATAGTCAAAATTGTTATACATATGCAGTAAAATAGTAAAAAAATAACATTAAATATATAATATTTAAATACAAATATAGTATATATACTTAATCTACTTGTAATTAAAGGAAATTTAAATCCAAACTTCCAAGCTTCCTTCACTCAACCACTCTATCCTATACAACTGATATACATGATCACATGTAAAATAAATAATGACCTTCAATATATGTGTTTTGTGCTGAACTAGGACCCATCAGTTGGTCTGGATCATTATTTCCGAATCAGTGCTTGATTTATATTAAGATAGTAAATCTTCAAATTTTAATGGACAGGTTTCAATCTTCTCCAATCTCCAACACTCTTCTGCCATCCATATCATCAGATTTTCAATGATATGGATGGCTGAAGAGTTAGAGAATAGAGAAAATTTTAATGGACAGGTTTCAATCTTCTCCCAATCTCCAACACTCTTCTGCCATCCATATTATCAGATTTTCAATGATATGGATGGCCGAAGAGTTAGAGAATAGAGAAAATTTTAATGGACAGGTTTCAATCTTCTCCAATCTCCAACACTCTTCTGCCATCCATATCATCAGATTTTCAATGATATGGATGGCCGAAGAGTTAGAGAATAGAGAAAATTTTAATGGACAGGTTTCAATCTTCTCCAATCTCCAACACTCTTCTGCCATCCATATCATCAGATTTTCAATGATATGGATGGCCGAAGAGTTAGAGAATAGAGAAAATTTTAATGGACAGGTTTCAATCTTCTCCAATCTCCAACACTCTTCTGCCATCCATATTATCAGATTTTCAATGATATGGATGGCCGAAGAGTTAGAGAATAGAGAAAATTTTAATGGACAGGTTTCAATCTTCTCCAATCTCCAACACTCTTCTGCCATCCATGTCATCAGATTTTCAATGATATGGATGGCCGAAGAGTTAGAGAATAGAGAAAATTTTAATGGACAGGTTTCAATCTTCTCCAATCTCCAACACTCTTCTGCCATCCATATCATCAGATTTTCAATGATATGGATGGCCGAAGAGTTAGAGAATAGAGAAAATTTTAATGGACAGGTTTCAATCTTCTCCAATCTCCAACACTCTTCTGCCATCCATATCATCAGATTTTCAATGATATGGATGGCCGAAGAGTTAGAGAATAGAGAAAATTTTAATGGACAGGTTTCAATCTTCTCCAACACTCTTCTGCCATCCATATCATCAGATTTTCAATGATATGGATGGCCGAAGAGTTAGAGAATAGAGAAAACTTTAATGGACAGGTTTCAATCTTCTCCACCACTCTTCTGCCATCCATATCATCAGATTTTCAATGATATGGATGGCCGAAGAGTTAGAGAATAGAGAAAATTTTAATGGACAGGTTTCAATCTTCTCCAACACTCTTCTGCCATCCATATCATCAGATTTTCAATGATATGGATGGCCGAAGAGTTAGAGAATAGAGAAAATTTTAATGGACAGGTTTCAATCTTCTCCAACACTCTTCTGCCATCCATATCATCAGATTTTCAATGATATGGATGGCCGAAGAGTTAGAGAATAGAGAAGACTGAAGCCTCAACTCATGATATAGTTTTACTATTGTCTTAAAATTTCTGTGGTAAATAGCTAAACTATGTTGCTATAAAATATAAAGGTAGGCTGCAGATGGCTTGGAGAAAACTTTTTTCACTGGGACGTACTGAGTGTAACAATAAAAGAACATAACTTTCTCCACTTATTGCTCATGCTTTTGGGTGCAGTTATTTTCATTTGATTCTAGAGCCATCTTTTGTAAGTTTGAGTGAAGTATGAACACTGGATGGTACTTATTGAATCTATTTATGCAGACTACCTTTTGGCTTATGTCCTTCATCATAAATAAGTTTTGATCAAATGCTCTTATACATCTAATACCTGTCTTTAATATCTTTATTCTATTGAATCTATAGCCAAAAATTGAAAAACTTTAAAGCATTGAACACTATTTTACTAGCTCAATAATAATTTAGCAAACTGAATATTATTATTTTTAAATTTTCTATCTTAATATAAACTGATAACTGGTTATATATATGTATGTGTGCATGCATGTATGTGTGTAATGATTTTGACCAACTAATGAGTTCTGGGTCAGCACAAAATATGTACATTGGAAATCATTAATCTTTTTCACATATATGTTATCATGTATTATTGGTTGTATAGGATAAAGTGGATAACAGAAAGGAGTGCAATAGTGTGGGTTCAGATCTCATCTAGTAACATAAAATATATGTTTTCATTGCTATATACATAGTAAGAAGACAAACAAATTAAATTGGTAATTTAAGCCTTACATGAAAATATATTTTCCATCCTAGTAATCATTGCATGTATCTACCATTGTTGCATAAATTATAATTTAGTTAGAAAAAGTTATGTAATACTATTTTTAATAATACAAGTCTTTGTTATACCAGAGTTCATTATAATTTAGTATTACAACTTATTCACTAAAGTTAACTTAATAATCAAAAAGAATGATTTGTCCATTCATAGCAAAGAAAGAAAATTCATTCGTAGAATTGCCCATGCTCTTAAAACTGTGAAGTGACTGTGGTATGTGATAAATATTTACCAAAAACTGAAAAGGTATTAATTTTGCAGGTGGAGGATATGAATTTAAAAATATACTCGTGAGAAAGTAAGAACATGTGAAAAGAATAAGATTTATTAAAGAGTAAGTTGGTATTGAATAGATTCAGAAATTAATAAATGTAAAAACTTTATGTTGTCATTCCTCATCAACAATTTCTATCATAATAAGAATAAAAAATAAGCATAATAAGTTTTATGAGCACAGACTTTCACATGACTCACCACTCTCCACTCTATCTAATAACACTGATACACTCAAGCACATATATGCTGAAAAGATAATATCAGGGTGGCCTTCGAGCATTCCATCATCAGATTTTCAATTGGATGGATGATTGAAGAGTTGGAGTGTGGAGTAGATTGGAGCCTGTCCATTAAAGTATGAAGATTGTCTATCTTAATATATATCTGAGCACTTATAGTATATATGTGTGGGAGATGATAATCTGGACCAACTGATGATTGCTGGCTTAGCATGAAATACGTATATTGGTGATTATTTATCTTTTCAGCATATATGTGCTTGAGTGTATCAGTGTTATTAGATAGAGTGGAGAGTGGTGGGTCTTGTGAAAGTCTGTGCTCATATACCCTATATTACATATATAGACACAGGTATATAATAAGCCTGTGTTTCAGTTATTACATAATAAGTTTTATTTATTTTAGAGAAAGAGAGTAATCTAATGAACACACATCCATGCATTAATCTGGATTTGAGTACAGCATATACATAAGTAAACACATGTTCTCTCTCTCAATTCATTATTTTATAATCATTTTCATAACTGCATTAGTCAATACTTTTGATAATTATTTTTGATGATGTTTCACTGTGTGTGATCTTAAAATTACATTGTATCATAAGTATTTATATACAAGTTAAAACATCTGCACTGTATATATAAATATATATTTATTAAAAACTTATACACAATGTACTCTTATGCATAGATTTTATTGTTAGTGAAAACATTTAGAACCAAATGGTGTGGATATGATAAATTCATTGCACTTCAAATCCAGGCAAAACTCTCCGAACAGTAGTGCCACCCTGTGCCAACCAGAGTAATCAATGGATGCTCTCAGACCCAAAGCTCCTCATTGATGAAGGCCACAAGCCAGAAACTAGTCTGGGGATATTGGACGAGTAGGCAATAGATAGGGATTTTATGCACAAGCCTTCTATCATCCATTGATTACTCTGGTTGGACTGTATGGAGAGTTTTGCCTTGTTTATAAACAATTATGTGCTAGTATAAGAGATGGTGATCGTGTGATGCTTAATGGTTTAACACTCCAAATCCACATGTCTTTTATGAAAATAAAGATTTTAGTACAATGTAACTTAGTAGTATAACATCATCTGCACATATTATTCAAGTAAATAAATTTTATTAATAAGAGCACCAAACTCTCCATATAATAATGCCACCAAGTGCAAGCTTTTATAATTAATGGATGCAGGAAGATTTATGCACTGCATCTATATTTTAGGCTTTTTGCTGATGAAAGCCACAAGCTAGAAACTAGTCCGGGAATGTTGGATGAGTAATCACTAGATAGAAATATTATACACAAACCGTTCTGTGTCCATTGATTATGAAGGCTTGCACTCAATGGCATTACTATATGGAGAGTTTGGTACTCTTATTAACAGCATGTGAAAGCACGTTAAATGGTGATCATGTGATGTTTTGATGGTTTTAAATCTCATTAAATGAGTAATTTTATCTAAGCTCTTTGCACTCTATTATATGTAATATATTTGATATTTATTACAATATGATTTACCAAGGGTCAACGTTTGTGCACTCCTAATTATGATATCATTCACTCAGACAAATATATTAATGATTACAACCAATCATTTACTATGCCAGAGATTATCATCCTATTCTTAGCCCATACATAATATGTTTCAAGGATGTATGGGGGAGTTATATTTTAAGTATATCTTTAAAAAAAATATATATTTGATATATAAAATCAAATAATAATCGCAATTATTGTCAAGCAATTAGTTACTATAGTAACAATAATTAAATGTTTCTTTAGTGTAATAACTGTTATCAGTTTTATAATAAAAGTTAGGATGATATATTACTACTATTAATAATAAATTGTTTCTATGCTTTCACACATTGCTTATAGACAGTCATTTCATGTATAAAATTTATAATAATTTATTGCGATCTACAGGTGAGTATTTAATTCCCTTAGATGCACGGAAAAATTATTATCTGAAACTCCAGGCTTATTTATATTGATAGTGGTATTTCTTTCTTAACATCTGAAAATCATTCATCATTTACACTAATAAATGTCCGTCTGAGTTGATTGTAATACACGACACATCTCAGAATATAAAATAAATCTAAAATTAGATCTATCTTAAAAACTTATAAAGATAAATCTAATATGAACAGATTATTTTTCTTGTAGAAATAGCAGGTCTTCTACAGTAATCTGGCATTGAGTAATGGTTGCTTTATTAAGGGGGGTGGGGAAAGGTTTACTTCATTTTTAAAAAATAAAATCATCAATAAATCGATGTTAATTGAAATAATTATTTATAGGTATTCTGAATACTAGTTTCTAATAAACTGTTGTATTTTGGCAAATGTTATAGTTTTAAATTATTTAAAATTTTATACAACTTTTTGAATTGATTACATCATGGGCATAATTTCAATCTTTGTTAGATAAAGTTGTCTATCTTTACTAATATATATATATATATATTAATAATATATAAGGTAAATGAGCACAGACTTTCACACAACCCACCATTCTCCATCTCATATACTGATACACTTGAACACATATATGTTGAAAAGATAAATAATCACCAATATGCGTATTTCATGCTAAACCAGCAATCATCAGTTGGTCCAGATTATCATCTCTACACATATATGCAATAGGTGCTTATATATATATATATATATATATTAAGATAGCCAATCCTCATACTTTAATGGCCAAGCTTTAATCTACTCCACACTCCAACTTTTCAACTGTTCATTCAATTGAAAATCTGATGATGGAACAATCAAAGGTTACCCTGAGGCTGAGATTCTTGTCCCACCTATGTTGACCTAAAATCAATTTGACCCCTCATGTACAGGACATAATCCATTTAATACATATACAAGAAATGGGCAGACATCTCTACTATGTAATAACTGCAATACAGGCTTATTATATACCTGTATCAATATATGTAATAATAAAAACATAATGTGTCATTAAGCAGAAATATAAGCATGATATTTAGTGCAGTATGTTTTAAATAACAAAAATCTGGATGCATATTCGTTTCAAATGCTCAGTATGACTTCTATTATATACTGTTTAATAGGGTTATAGACTATAATAAACTTTATGTATCTATCATTCATTTTATATTCGCTGTTGTTATGCAATTTAAGTAGACATGTTTGGGACTTGATTATAAGATATGCATTAGATCTTCAATGAATTATATGAAGAAGTAGATTCTCAATACTAAATAGTGATTAAACCACTAAACATCACATGATCACCATTTCTTATGCTTGCTCATAATTGTTATTAAAACAGCCGAAACTCACTATACAGTAGTGCCACTCAGTGCAAGCCAGGGTAATCAATGGATTCCAGAAGGTTTGTGCATAAAATCCCTAGCTAGTGCCTACTCACCCAATATCCCCAAACTTGTTTCTGACTTGTGGCCTTGTTAGTGAGGAACCTTGGATATGAGAGCACTGCAACTAGATCTTAGGATCTAATGCAACCCTCCAGCAGCCACCTCTTATTTTTTATTTAACTACAAAACTATGATCCTAAGATCTAGGTACAGTGCTCTCATATCCAAGGCTCCATACTGATGAAGGCCACATGCCATAAACTTGTCTGGGGATATTGGATGAATAGGCACTAGATAGGGATTTTATGCACAAGCCCTTTGGCATCCATTGATTACTCTGGCTTGCACTGAGTGGAACTATATGGAGAGTTTTGCCTGTTTTAATAATAATTATGAGCAAACATAAGAAATGGTGATGATGTGTTGTTTAGTGGTTTAACAGCATTCCTGCCTGATAAGGTAGTGGTGGCTATGGTTATTAAAGAACCAAAGACATCAAGTACTGAATTGAGTTCAGATTTATATGACTATATAAACACTTAGATTAATAATATTATTATTTTATTCTCACAGTTTTGTAGTTAAGTAGAGATAAAAGATGGCTGCTGCAAAGTTGCATTAGATTCTAAGATTTAGGTGCAGTGCTCTCATATCCAAGACTCTTCATTAACAAAGGCTACAAGTCAGAAATTAGTCTGGGGATATTGGATGAGTAGGCACTAGATAGGGATTTTATGCACAAGCCTTCTGAAATCCATTGATTACTTTGGCTTCCACTGAGTGGCACTACTTTATGGAGAGTTTTTCCTATTTTAATATTAAATATTGAATTTTCAGATTCTGAATTTCATCATATTTGTATATTAAAGTTGTGGTCATGATGTCAATTAGCCTATTTGGGCTTTACTATAATGGTAATTCATTTTGATTAATTAATCAGATAACTACAGTTGTTATTAACTTTGTTGGATTTTAAAAAATTGGTGAAAGGATCAAATTATTTCAAGTATGAAGGGATAATTTTCATTTCTCGATCATCATCATCTTTTTCAATCACTAACAATCCACTACCTCTCCAAGTTCAATCCATCTTCTCTGATATCTCTCCATATTACACCAGCACACTTTCTTCACTCATTCATCTTCCATATGGTCTGTTTCTAGGTCTTTTTATTTAATAATGCTGCTTTTAGCTAGATATTTATTGAAAATGAAAAAAATATTATAAGATCTGCTAAATATTTTATAGCCAGATGTAAACTAATAATCAATCACATTTTGTCTTATGTTAAGTTTATTTACTATTGAACAAAAGAGAAATAATTTACAACTTTCATGGTATTTAAAAATCTAATAGGTCTATTGTAAAATTAAATGACAATCTTACTTAAATTAACATATAATGGAAGGTCATAGTTCTTCTAACAGTAAGTGGATATCAAGAACAAACTATGGTAAGAATTTGCAGTAAAATTTTTACAAATGAATGAATGATTCACTGATTATATAATATCTACCAATTTTATGTTTCTAAAAGTATTTTAAAGTTTTAAAAAATATCTCTAATTGATTGAATATTTCAGTGGATCATTTTTATTTAACATCCATGTGGGTATATAAGTAATATCAATCATTGATACTCAAAGATTATATGGGTGGAAATCTTTATAAAGTATTAATCAAATCAGCTTATAATTTCAAATAATATTTAAAATGTAAATTTTAATGATATTAATAATTTAGAAATAAGCAATGGTTGCTAAATATTGACACTATGAAGAATTATAATTGAACTTTATTTAGATTAGTATTTATTGTTTGGTATGTCTTTCTCAATAAATTGGCTCGGAGAACTCTGCTAGTTCATCTATTGAAATCATTGATGCGCACAAATCTTTTTTTCTAATATCTAAATTTATGTTTTTAGTCAATTCATGTAAAATTGGAAATAAGAGTGAAACCATCTCTACCTGACATAACATGTATTAGAATATATGATTGCAATCATATATTAATTTATTTACATTTTAAAGTAAATACATTGAATCAAGTTATTTATAAATTAAGATCAACTCATTACAGTGATATATATGGTAAACAATATTCAGAGCTCTAGCATACCCAAAGAAACTAGATTATAGTCAAAATATGCTTGAGATTTCTATTTATTATACTTTATGATTATTTATGTTATTTTATATTTAATGGATTGAGATCTGCATGAGAAGTGATGAAATTTGCTTTTGTATGTATATATTTATAGGTGAAATAAGAAATTTTGTATGTGTGCAATGTATAGTTTTTTTTACTAAGGATATTAGTAATCATGAAATTCTAACATTTACACATGTTAATATTAAAAGATATTACAATTAATGTAATAAACTAAGAGATTTACTAACATTTCTTAATATTAATTCATAGTAAATGTTAAAATTTCATGAGTGTTAATATGTGTAATAATAAAAATGGAAGTAAATGACTAATATAAAAATCTTCATGCTCTTATTCCAAGGTTCTTAAGATTGGCCTATATAACCAAATTTAGATACAAAAGATAAGATGGCCACTCTTATCTTTTCAAAGAGTCTATCTTGAAACTTGGATTGAAAGTTTACTAACATGTAAAGGAGTGGTTGCCATCCATTTAAAACCACACTTCAAAACTATGCTAGTAAATCACTTAGTTTATTACATTAATGCTAACATTTTTTAATATTGAAATGGTATTTATTGACTGGCATTCTGTTTTACCTACTATGTTCCATAGTAATGTTTGTCCCAGGTTCAAATCCATCCAAGTCCACATATATCCACATATATTAATGTATATACACATATATAGTGTATATATATATATTAAATTAAATATATATCTGTGTAGGCATCATTATATATGTATGAACACTCATATATATGTGAGGGAGCTGTAATGTAAAACTGTTTATTAGCATTAAAATTAAATTATTAGTTATAAATCATTAATTTATTAAAATGAAAGTGTATAAATTTATTCATTATTTAGCTAAAAACTGATATAATTTTAATTCTAGAAGTGACCAAGATACATATATAACAGAATGTTTATGCAACTTAAATCTGTTTTAAAAGATTGAATATTTCTTGGGAAATATCATGCCACATGCACCTGATTAAATTTGTGTGGAGACCAAAAACAGATTTTAAAATAAGTTTAAAATAAATTTTAGGACAAAAAAAATCACTCAAGCTGCACTATTTTTCTATTCATTTAAAATTTGCTTTAGTCTTTACTAAAATCTTAACACTGAATTTTAAAAGTTAATAGAACTGTGTTAAATTTAAGGATTAAAAGCTAAAAACTGTAAACAAGTTGATAGGTTAGTGATGGGGTGTCAGGAGACTGACATATAAACCCTCCAAATTCAACACTCAGAATCCCCTATTTTATATAAAATAGTTGTTGCTAGGAGCTACACCCAGTTTGAAAATGGAAATAATTAGTTAAGAAGCCCAGTTTTTCCATCTTCCTTTGGAAGAGTGATAACATTCCATCCACCACAAGTCATCATCATCACCATGGAATGGAAGGAATCAGTTCTGCCAGCTGCCAAGAAGACATCAGGGCAACCTATTAATGAATACCAGTGCCAAATACCTTGCCATATGCCTTAGAAGATTATTGGTAATATTTCTTTCTGCAGAGCTCTTTAAAAATAAATCTAAAATTAAATTACTCTTAAAGTTTCTCAAGCTAGCTATTTTAGTGAATGTTTATAAATTTATAAACTTATAAATAATTCCTCAGTAAAATAAAATAAACTATGTAATATAAATCTAATGTAACTTTTAATTAAAATAATAACTATGACCACCTTACCTACTTAATGAATAATTATAATTTAATATTTCTCCTAAACATAATAACTGTAACCAGTTGTTATATATATATATATTCTAACCTGTGGTCATGCCTATTCTCTTTTATATTATTTTGTTTATTTCATTGATATTTATGATATGCCATAATTCAAAACGAAGATTAATAATATTAGTAATTTTAGGAAGATGATTAGAAGCTCTCCTGTAATTGATTTATGCTGCTTTTTAGCAAACATAAATCTCCATTTTGAAACCTATTCTTATATATGTATGTTTAGTTAAGCTACTATGTTTTAGCTTATCATTAAGGTTTGCATTGTTAATGAATTATGTAGAGTTAAATAATCGCAAAAATGATATTATAAAAGCATATTATTAATAATAAATTAAACCCCAAATATGCTTTCTCCTTCTTAGTTTGTTATATAAACTATCCAGATTTAGTCTTTAAACTAGATTACTTTAATGAAATCCTTCTTTGCATGTTTTAAGTATGCTAATTAGTGAACTGGAATAAGGTAGTTTCAGGAACAAAACTATAGTATTTTGTGCATTAGTTTAATTGTAATATTAATATTATTTTAGTAAGCATTACAAATGTGTTCTTATAAAGCACTACACATGCCCTATGTTTCTTTGTAAAATGGGCTTATGGTTTATACACCACCCCATTATTTTAGTTCAGACAGCCTCCTTAGAACTGGAACATGAGGGTCCAGAAACAAATTTGTAAAGCTGCTCTGATCTCCTCAAACTAAGGTTCACTTTATGATAGAAAGTCATACAGTCCAAGGGAACTGAGTACTTGGTATGGAATCCCATGACCAATTACACATTTATCCTGCAACTCTTATTTAGTTAATTTAGGGTCTTAGTATTGGAAGCTCCACTACAACCACCAGTTCATTTTTCCATATTATTATTCAGTTCAGCATTGATCTAAATGCCAGATCTAGTTTATTTAAGTAATCTGCATAGGAAGCACATTTATTGCTCATTATGTATAAGTTAGTCGGATAAATTATATTTATCATTGTCATTCTTGTAAGATTTAACTCCTATAGCAAACCTAGAATAGATGGCATAGCATATTCAGGCATGATTATAAACCACAGATATTAAATTGTAATAAACTTTAAAGTTAAATTATTAAAAGTACATCATAAAAGATGAGACCCCTGTAATTAACTCAGCTCATCATTGTAAGACACCTGCAAGTGTAAGAATCACCAATGCACTTCTGTTTGTTTTTGTATTAATTAACTTATATTTTAATAATTAAAGATATTAAATTTGTAATAATGTTTAGTGTGTTATTCACAGTCCATCCAAATCTTATCCAAATCTATTCCCTATTAGTATTAATTATTAATATATGTATTATGTTAGTAAGTCATATGTGTGTGCATTTATTTAATTAATTGCTAATTTATTAACCATTCTCCAAGTCTCATATTCCACCCTGTTCTATTGCCAGTTTGTGAATTAAATTGAGACTGAGTGTAATCTCATATATGCCATTCATAGGGTAGTAAATCATGAAGCATTGGTGAAGGAACTGAGGTGCAATCTGATTCAAGGTTTCAACTGCTCATCTAGATCAGCTTTGGGATAATTTGCCAAAACTCTGGATTTTGTTGCATGGATGTGGAAATATGACTGTTACAATATTAATATGCAATAAATGTTAAAATTTCATGAGTGCTAATACGAGTAATGAAAAAAGTGGAAGTAAAGTGAATTACATTAAAATCTTTACACTCTTATTCCAAAATACTTAAGATTGGCCTATATAATTGAATTTAGGTACAAAAGATAAGATAACAGCTCTTATCTTTTCAAAGATTCTATCTTGTGCCTTGAATTAAGAGTTTCCTAACATTTAACAAAACAACATCGATTGAATATCACAATACAATCCATGTTTAATGTATAGTTTTCTTAAAAAAGGGAAAAAATAATATATTATATCAAAATTTACTTAAATTTTTTTACTACAAATTATCTTTGGAAAATTATTTTTAATTTTTCCTCTAAAACTCCTCATTTTTCATACTAAGAACATTTAAATGCATCTACTTGCACTTAATTTTTTTTACAGGATAGGTTCTTCTGTTTAAAATTAAATATTTTTACAGACTTTTCAGAATACTTTTTATCGCTTAAGGAATCAAAAAATGCAGCAAAACTGCATTTATAAATCACTCATTTCTGTTTATGTTGAAAATGCAAAATTATCTATTTTTTACTTTAATTAATCTATTAGTTTTCAAAAAATAAATTGTAAACTATACAAAAATTTTATTTTTAAAAAAGATAGCACAAATTACCAGATATAAATTAAGTATAATGTGGGATTAAAGCTTAGGTATCACATTTCACAATACTAAATCACTATTTCTAAAAAGTTAAATAATATTAAGACCAGAGATCAAGCATATGCACCAGCTGACACTTTTGCAGCTACATGGAATCTGATCTCATTACAACAACCCAATGACTTGGCTATTGAATATACTAATTAATATGCATTAGATATATATATTGATTATTGCTCAATTATCTACCTTATTGATTTTCTACTTGAAATCTCGTTTGTTTCAATAAGACTTGTAAATAATCTCCAATGTATATAGTAAACCTAATAAAATTAATTTATAACTAAATTAAATATAATTGAAATGTAGTATTAAATGAAAGACTATAGTATCAAATAAAATAATTTTAAATGTCTTTTTTCAGTTGTACACATATATACTGAAATTTAATAACAGATACTATCAAAGAAATCAAAAGACAACAATATTTGAATTCTTTTTGATAATTTCCTATCCCTATCTCTAAACTTAATTTGATTAATAACTTCACTTCCACCTCTGCTTACAACTTTTGTAGCATTGTTTTAACTAGTTTAGTCCCAGTCTCAATTAATCTTCTATAGTATATATATGCAATCACTAAAATAATAACAATGATTAAGATTTTCCTCTCCTTTAATTCATTTGAAGTATATTTCATAACATTTCTGTGTTAATTGTAGAAGAAATCCATTACACATCTGAATCAAGTCTTAGTGGTTTTTTTTGGTGGTGGTGGTGGTGGTGGTGGTGGGGTTTCTCTGATATTCAAATTTAGAAAGAATATGCATGTATTCTACTTCAGAGTATGATTGTATCATACTTAATATGCAAATTATATATATGTGATGTTATAAATTGGGAGGAGATAAATAAAGAAATTGTCAATGACTTCGATTTTGATTATAAATATTTAATAAAATCATTATCATTAACAAATTTTGTTCATTATTGTATTTTAACATAAAATGTGATTTGATGGTTGGATAAGCATAATTATCTTTTATTTCATTTCTTGGATATCTGCATCCAATCCCATTTTATCCCGATGAAGTATAATCATTCATTACCCAAACTTGATAATTTAAACTTTACAACACAAAAAGAATTTCCTAACCTTAGATTTTGTTGTTTTATTATTTTTTATATACTTCTAGTGAATTTAAACACACATTAGGATTTTGTGAGGATTATTCTATGTTTTGGGAACCTTTTTCTAATGGTATGATAATATATGATAGGAAAGATTAATCATTTAAGTGTTTTAATCATGTAACATGAATAACAAAGATCTAATAAATAAATTACTTGTAACAAACATTTAACATTTAATATTTAACAATGTAATTGTCATTTCATAGATATTTAATATAACATAAAAGAGGAAAGTCTTATCTTTTAGTCTATAAATAGTCAAACTTATTATCAAGTAAGTTTGGGATACCTATACCTATATTTTATTTATAAATTAAAAGTAAGAACATTCACAATCTTCCCTTCTATATAAATCTAAATTTTGGGTTGTGTAAAATGGATCTGTTGTCAAAAGAAATAAATTAGAATAATAATAAAAAAATTGTATAGGTAATATTAATCCTGAAGCCGAAGTTCAAATTAGCAACAGTTCATGTTGACAAATCTCCAAGGAATTTTATTTAGGAAGGTTCTTCATCCTTTTTATCTGACTTATGCTTTGCTGGACCATGTTTGAATGCCATTTGAATGTTCATGATGGTGATTCCAATTCCTTCATCAACATTCTTCAATCCAATCTAAATAGTTTCTTTGATTTATTGTAGATATTTTTGGTGATTTTATTCAGCATGGATGGGTAGATGCTGATTTTAATTGAAACTCAATTTCAACATTTATGGTTATATGGCAAACAATTTTATCTCCACAATGCCTTCTCTCTTTTAGCCAGACATAGCTACATAGCTCTGTTGATAACTTTGCTTGAAACTCTTAGTTTTATAGAGTTAATAGTGGGTTTCTATTTTAAACAGACTCAGATTAGAATTGAAATGGTTTCTTAATTTTAATGTTTAAATTCACTATTATTACGAATAAAATGTTTCCAAGATTTGTAAAGTAAAATTTTACAAAATATATAGTTTACCCGTATTGATTCAAAC
Organism: Epiperipatus broadwayi; assembly: GCA_028023455.1. Taxonomy (NCBI): domain Eukaryota; kingdom Metazoa; phylum Onychophora; class Udeonychophora; order Euonychophora; family Peripatidae; genus Epiperipatus; species Epiperipatus broadwayi. The sequence continues at coordinate 2,511,939 of JAQFVV010000120.1, forward strand.
AGTTTTCTTCTTATTTACTGTTATTATCTTCTTCTTTAGGGATATAATATTTTCAGTGGCTATCATTCTATAATTTTGAATGGCAGATTCAAAGTTACATTTTCCCAAAATGTATGTTGATTAGCCAATGTTATTTTCAAATCTGTTTTTTGAAGAAGAAAGACATTTGTTTTTATATAATGCTGCTTTTTTAGAGCCAGCTGTTTCATTTTGTTTTATATTTATTATTTTGCTGTGTCAATTTGAGTTGATGTTTTTATTTCAATTATTGGCATCGCTTATGTAGTGGATTAATAAATACGAAAAATATTAATTATTATTGCTTTCTTTTGATTTTTATGAATTACTTGCTTAAGTTTTTAAGTTTGATCATTTTTAAGTCAGTATTGTTTTTTTTTCTCATGTGTCATAGCATCAGCCGGGCAGCAAACCCACTAACCAGGGACAACTGCTTGTAAAATAGCCATTGCTGACCTCTCAACCACCAATGCTTGATTAAGTCAGTATTGTTAGGAATATAATTTTGAATGACGAACTGAAACAAAATTATTAATATATAATTAATAATATGCTTTTGGTTTATATCTCTATCTTAGGTATTTTTTTTATATGACTCCAGTTGTTTTTTAGTGGTGATAATAGTCTTTAAGATGGATGCGTATGTGTGGGTTTTTGGTTGTATGTAAGATGTCACCCTACAATATATATATATATTAAAATGTTAATTTTGAAGCCTGTATTCCTTCAAAATATATGTAAAATTAAACTTGATATATGTTTGAATAGTATGGGTGAATTATATGAATATTACTATATTTAATATATATCAAGTTGAATTTTACACACACATACTATATATATATATATATATATATATATATATATATATATATAATTACTTTCCCATACTCTGCCATCCTAAATATTAATGTCAAATAGTACTCACACACAGTTTGAATATTAAATTTTTAATAATATTATTGAATTGAGTATGATTATTTTACTATATATATATATAATATTGAGATTGTTGATTGCTATTGATATTGGTCTGATTTAAGTAGTGGCTGCTTTCAATGAATTTACATTTATTGACCTATCTAGCATTGGACATTAATAGCTTTATTATTTAAGTAATTATTGTTGGAGTTCAGTTTGAAAATTATAATTGCAGTTTGAAAGCTATAATTGAGTATTTGTTAGTCTGCTTTCAAAACAGGTTATATTTACCTGTTTAATGAAGTTTATTTAAACTTTATTCTATCAACAATTTCACTCTCTGTGGTCAGGTCACAATCTTTAGTCTCTGTATAAACAAATCAGACCATAAGATGGGATTCCATCTTTATTGCTAAAATGAGGTTGCCTTGACAACATATTGAGATTGTTAATTGTTATTGATGTTGGTCTGGTTTACCTGTTGACTGCTTTCATTGAATTTATATTGTCATGAGTTTCAGATATAAATGATATATTGATTCTTAATATATCAACATTTTGACTTGATCACGCAAGCCATTAACTGAGTGATGAATAGAATATTATAAAAATGGTTGTAAAGGCACTGAAAGCAATGGTTTATAACAATGTTAGATTTCCATCAATAAAATACAACAGGTAAATAAAACTGAAAAATAACATACAAGTCAAAAAATCATCAGAGTGATATGTTTTTAAAAAAATTCTTCCAAATTGGAGAAAGTTTGTATGTGTCATCATGTTTATTGATATAATTTGATTTTTTAAAAATGTTCTCAATGTCTTCTCTGATCGTGACCTGAATCCATAACATGGATTGAGAGTGCTACTGATGATGAGTGTTCCTCAACTATATTTGTATGATCATCTCTTCTAGTACTGATGAAAAAATGACTATTAGGATTTATGTTCCTTATATAAAAAGAACTGCAGACAGTATTGGACATATACTAAAATGCTTCAATATAAAACAACATGATAGTTAGCAAGAAAATTACTAACATCATAATCAAACTTAAAGGTTCAATCCCTCTTGAGATTCATGATGTTTATGAAATTTCATGTGGCATTTGTAAAACTTCTTATGTAGGTATAAGCAATCATCACGTGAGTACTAGAAGGTATGAACATGCAAATGCAGTTAAGTAGCAATCATCATCATTATTAGCATTCTAACTCCATGCTATGAATTCAAGTCACAATATTGATTTCTTTAATACCAGGATCCTATTCAGATGTGACACTCTCTTCCAATGTAAGATCAAAGGAACCATTGAAATATTAAAAGGACCAAATTGTATCAATAAATGTGATGATACATGAAAACTTACTCCTATTTTGAAAAACATATTACTCTGAACATTTTCTGATTTTTATTTTTCAATTTTATATAACTTTTTTTTTTATCAGTGGACTTTTAACATTATTATAAATCAGTGTATATAATAACTCTACAATCGTATTTATAATATTCTATTCATCATCCAATTGATGTCTTGTGCGATAAAGCCAAAACATCAGTATATTCATAGTCATAATCATACATGGATAAATTTGCAAAATTGAAAATATATCATATGTATATATATATTGTTTTTTTTCTTTAAATAATATCTTCAGTCACATTTACATCAGCATCTTCAGATGATTGTTCAATCATTTGTCTAAACTAGGAATAGCCAACATTTTACAATCCATGTATAAAATTTTCCCTGAGTTCAAATGTACCACACAGTTTTTGCATAAGATATATTAATACAGCTAAATAATATTTAGATATTTTTATAACAAAAAAACTTTATTTATTCTTCTTCTGAGTTGTTCTGTTTTTATCTGACTTTTAGCATTCCCATTTCATTTGCTTTTAAAATACTATAATTATCATACAATAAAATATAGTTCAGTTGTGGCTATTTTGCATTATTCATTTGATGGTCTTGCATTTATTTGATAGTAAAATCTTGAACTGAAATATATATTGATTAATATACTAAAAAACAATGTCAGTATCATTCAGAAAAAAGTAAAAGAAAATTAACCATGTTAGTTTATATGTCAAGAGATAAGCCTGACATTGCATTCAAATATAGTTTTTGTTAAAATCTTGACATTAAAAAACTCAAAAGTATACATAGTTACTTTACTTTTTATTTTTGTAAAATTAATTTAAATATTTGTTTTTTGGTAAGTATGTGATATTTACATTCAATTTCTATTTGAATATATTTGTTTTTGACCAGAAAATAAGTCAAAAAATCTAATAATGTAAAATAGAATTTGATTAATAGTGAAAAAACCCTAAAATGCTTGTAGCTATTATTTTATAACCATTTTTGTAATTATAAATTACATCATAATGTGCCTTAGTAATGTAAATTTGGTTTAGAATTATTTATTAATTCTTGTAAACTATTTTTTATCATGAAGACTAAAATGAAATCTTTTGTTCTGGATATTTATTTCATATGATTAGTCTTTATTTGCAAAGTTGTTATGATATCTTTAACTTTTTAAAGTTATAATTTTAATGAGTGCTATGAAAAATATATATTTTAAATGAAAAATAATGACTTGTTTGTTAATAATAAAAAAAGCATAAAAATGTTTTACCAAAACCAGCCACATAAGACTATTCAACCCACAGCATAAATGGAGGGATTAATGTTCAAGTCTGTTATTGAAAGAATCAGCATATTTAAAAAATTTTTTAAATCAGTCATAATTTATTTTATCATAAATTTTATGGATGAAAATAATTTTCTTACAAAACAAAACTTCAAAGCTTACGAAAAACAAAACAGAATCTATTACAAAATAAAAGTTTACAACTATCATGGACTCACTTTGGATTAGCATTTTAAGATTTCTCAAGTATCAAACATATATTTTCAGAATATATGTGGAACAAAAACATTTTTTTAGAAGTTTGACTCTCTAAATTTGAATTTTTGTTATTTTTTTTATATATTAATAGAAATTGTTTTTTTGATTACAGTAAAATTTCCAAGATCTCGAGTTACTTTTCATTTTTATAATTAGATGGCCAATGCACTCACAGTTAGTACCTTGGTATATCACATTCACCAAAAAGAAACAGGTTGACCATCTGTTCTACACTAACTGTTAAATCTGAATTATGTTCTTATGAAAACATATTTTTTACTCTTATGATTTAGTGTTAGAATGCTAGCAAGTATTTATGACTTTATAAATAAGAAAAGTCTTTGGTATTGGGTCTTGAGAAAACAACAGTGGATGCAGATTTTCTAGAGTGATGATCTTCATTTGCAGGGCAGTCAATAAACAATCACTTCAGATTGGATTTGGGACAGCAGTTTGAATTGGCAAATAATTTTACATTTGAATTGGATCTTCCTATTTTTACACTACATAAAATTGTTAGTTTTATATTTGTCAATCAAAAAATAAATCACATAATAGAACCAAAAGGTATTTAATTTTTTTTTCTGTGACTGACATTTTGCTTCAAGTCATTAATTGATTTTCTTTTTTACTTCTACCTACTTTTATTTGATTCCTTCTTCATAAATTATTCTATAATTTTATTCGTTTTCATCTACTTTTTTAAAATCTTTTCATTGATGACTCTTTTTTTTAACATATTCCAATATCTAAGGTCTCAGAGTTTTGCTTTTATTTTTATTTAAATGATATTTTTGCTTTCTATAAAGTCATCCTCCAAAACAAAATAGCTAACAAATCTTTTAAATCTAACTTCATAAAACAATAAACTCCATTTTCTAATAAAAGCCTGCTCTATCATTAAAATGTATCATTACTATTGGATTGACAATGGCACTGAGATTAAACAAGTTTTCTCCATTAACCTATAATTGCTATATTGATTACAGTTTATTAAAAGTACATATCTATAAAGTCAATAAGAATAAAAAAAATATATAGGCAATATAAACTTTAACATTAAATACTTTTTCATATTAAATGCTTATTGTTCTATTTTTCTTCATTTGGCATCTTCTTTTTGAAATTATTAGCATGGATAACCTTATCTAATCAATTGTCATAACTTTAAAGGTATGTAAATCTTCTTACTATATTAAGACATAAATCCCATGATGGTTGACTTATATTAGTGCACACATATTAAATGCTGCGTCTTCTAAATAATAAAATAGTTTGCACATTATTACTTAATTTGCTGTTAAAATCTTTCTTAAACATTCAGAGAAAAATGTTTGTAGAAAAGATAGAGTAATTTCATCTTTTTGGTATGAGCCAATGCAACAATAAGTTGATATAAATATTACACATGATATTTAACACTTTTATAAGTGATTGACATGTTTTACACAACTGTTTATTTTAAAAACAGGAGTATGGATTAGAATATTTAAGTATAGCACTAGTCTATTTTACTGTTTTGCCTTTATTTAAAAAAGAAACATTTTACTAAATTTTGAGTTGAATATTATTATGAAAAATATTACAGGAACATTATGTTCATCTCCTTGCAATAATTTACCATTGTTTTACAAATTCCTCTAGGAGATATAAGATCAAATTGTCTCACATAAAACAAAAAGCTGTTTATTAAATCAGATTTATCACCGATTATATAGTTTTACCATGTAAAGCACAACTTATATGAAGATTTTTTTTCTGGATGTTCAACCAATACTTTAAAGAAACAAAAAATTATGACACAAAACTGTGAACCTTGTAGTAACAATGATTTTCTTTTTGCAGATATAGTAATAAAATTAGATTTGTTTATTCTTTCTAAATACTACTGAAATATCAGAAGATTCAAAACCATTCATCATTGTTATACTTATCTGCTTCAGAAATGGAATTTAATAACTTTTGATTTTAAAGGTTATAGCTGAACAGGTCACACAACTAATGTCTCTCTATTCAATGCAGCCATTGGAGAACTTAATGAAACACTAGAGAATTTATTTCCTGGTTTGAATCTTTCCAGATGCTTTTATGTTTTAGCCATCTTTAAAAATATTTAAAGACTAAATATATAAACCCCAAAAAGTTTTTTTTTTTTAAAAAAGACAACAACAACAACTATAAATTATAAGATATAACTTAGATATAATTTAGCAATGTTATCATAAACAGTCATTCATAAATGAATATGGTTATTCTGACTCTAGAAAAAGAATAACATAAACAAAGAGAAGGCCAAAAAAATAAAGTTTAAAAACAAAGTAAAAAAAAAAACTCCAAAAGATTGGTATCAGGATTGTTGTATATGTAATGATAAAAATGTAGTTATCTTAGTGTCATAATTCTGTATAAAGAGAAGATAATTGATGGCATGAGAGAATCAAGATTTGGAAAGTAATTGATTCCAAAAAATATAGTTACAAATCAAAATGTTTTTTTTTAAAGTAGCTTTATGATTTTTATATTACTAGTATGACTCAAGAAGACATTTTGAGTGATTTCTGCTTTTTCAAAAAATTATTCAACATATGTTAAAAATATATATATATTTCAAAATAATATTATTTAATTTTGCAACACTAACAACAATATCACATGACTTTTTCATATATTTCCAAGAATAGTTATTTGCATCCTGCTTCAGAGCCACCTATTGTTAGCTTGACGAATTAACAGCCACCAACTGACCTTCTTTTGAACATATACAACTATATAAATAGGTTAACCTGGGTTTAATTTTTTTTTTTTTGTAAATTTTAAAGTATAATTTAAATAGTACAAAAGAATAAAAGATAACTGTTAGATTCAGAAGTATGTTAGTTTAGACTGAAGGAAAAACTAGAAAAGAGTCTGGAGTCGAGATTTTACAGCATTTAACCACTGGGTTCATTAATAATTCAAAATTACGCTAGATGGCTCTATTATTTTAATTAAAAATATTTCTAATTTTTCCATGTAATTGTGCTATAAAATGATTTTCATATTTATAATTTTTAATTTGACGTTTAACCAGCAAAATAATTTAAAACATTTCTTGGGTGTTAAAGCTTTGCTAAAAGAAGAATGTAAACTTTATGCAAAGATTTTTTTATAAATGAATCATAAATATTTTCTCAGCATGTTAATAAAAATTCGTTTATTTTAAAGGGATGCATGTTGTTAGTTAAATTTCTTGCTCAAAGGCACTTTGACTAACTAGGCAATAGAGTATCAGGACCAAATAATAACTAATTTTTTGATTGCTTGCCACATATCTAAATTTTAAAATTATATCATAAATTTTAATAAATTTCACATATATGTCATTTATATATATATATAATTGCATTTTTAAAAAAATATATTTTTTAAATTGTAATTTAATATAATATACAATAAAAGATTACAAAATCAACTAAAATAAATTAACCAGAAATATCTTTATTAATTATACTTTTACTATATATATATACATGTATATATATATATATATAATGTTTAAATACATGTTATTTTCTACACTAAATTTAATGTAATTATAAGGGACTTGAATTCAGATTTTCAAATCCTTATAGCTATCCAGTCTTTTTATACAACCGATACACATCACCACATAAGAGGCGGAGAGTGAAGAAGATTGAATCTTGTCCATTAAAGTTTGAAGATTTGGTATCTTAATATAAACTGAACATTGATTATATATATAAAAGACATATTTTGCAGGTTCATCCATGTTAAAAAATTTAAATATTGATATACCGACGTTTTGACTTTTCTAGTACCAGAATCATATCCAGATGTGATAATCTCTACCAGTGCAAAATTAGAGAAGCCATTGAGATACTTAAAAGTCCAGATTGTAGCAATAAGCGAGATGATACATGCAAACTTCCTCCTATTTGGAACGATTTTTTTAAAAAAACATTCTTAAATTTAACATTTTTGCTATTGGTGGAACTTTAACGTTTATTCAAATCAGTGATTGTAGCACCTCTATAACCATCTTTCTACCTTTTATCACCCAGTGGATGACTTGTGTGACCAAGTCGAAACATCGGAATATTAATATTAAAATTTTTTAACATGGATGAACCCACAAAATATGTATTTTATATATATATTTTAGGATATACAGATACACTATCATTAATTTGTGATACATAAATTTGAATCCTTTTTATTTTCAAACACTTTTATCCCAACAATATGTGCCACAAAAATATGTACAGACTATAATTTCTGTAGCATATACATTAAATGAAAAGTTGAATTGTTAATAAATCAGTTATGATTTGAGTGCTATGTGAATACATATAAAAATAAAAAGCGTTCAATTCTATGTTAAAAATTTATTCTTGTCAAGCATTGGTAGTCGAGAGATCAGTGCAGCTGCCTTGCAAGCAAGCCGTTGCTTGCAGTCAGTTGTCGCAGGTTTGCTTCCAGGCTGATGCTTTGACATATGGGGAAAAAATTATTCTTATTAATTTAAAAAATTATAAATAAATAAATATAATTTAGAATGTCAAATTGTTGTTCTTTTATTTATGCAAAAATAAAAAAATAAAGAAAAATAAATAATCAGTTTTTTAACATGAATAAATTTTAATTTAAAAAATGAACCTAATTTTTAAACTCCATCAAATTTAAAACATCCTTATAGCCCATAAACTAAACGTATCACAATTGTATATTAAAAGTTTATTTTTAATAATAAATAAAAAAATTAAAATGCACATACTTTTAGTCGATAAAAAAAAAGAGGTAAATATCTGTGTTGCCATATTACATTCAGCTTTCTTTCTCTTAACCTGAGTTTGATTCCTGGCTAAGTAAAATGAAACATTTTTTCAGGTTACAACAGGTTTTAGAATATTTCTATCAGGCAAACAGATTATAACCTACTCCTATAATTATCCAATGATAGTTGGTAAGCTTACTATTAACTTGAAATTGAAGTAATGGTGAATAACTATTCAAACCTGTACCAAGTGGTTATTTAAAAATCTAATAGTAGTAGTTTTGTAACTGTACTGCCTTTTATTAACAGTGAGCTCTTTGAAAACTGATGATCTTTTATCTATTGTTTATATTATATATTAAGTAATGAATATACCCATACAAAAGGTAGTCTTTTTAATATTCAGTTTATTACTATTGTTTTCAATATACATATCACATTCATGGTGTCTAATGATGCGATTGCAAAAGCAGAAATGGTGCACACACACAGAAAAAGAGAGAGGACAGAAAGCAGATCAAAGAGGCATATGCAATAGCTAGCGATCATTTTTATATTAACAGAGAAGCAAGCATAACCCTATCAAAGAAATGGGCTATTTGAAAAAATCTAAATTTAAATTTAAATGTTGAATAGCTTTTTAGATAACAATTCAACACTGATATAAAGAATTTGTAATCACATTATTAGACACCATAAATGTTATATTAAATATATTGAAAGCATTCAAGGCAGTAAGTAATAAAGCTGAAATTAAAAAACTATCTTTTTGGTGAGTATATTCATTAATTATCAGATATTATGTTGTCTCAGAAAAAAAGAAAATTAGTAATAATTGAATTCTATATTAAAATTGACAGTCTCAATCTAAAAAAATAGTGTAAATAAATAATAATTAACAGTAAGAGAAAGCAAAAATCATTGAAAGATTATTCCAATAATCTATTAATCTCTTTGGTGAGATCAACTCATCAACACACAATGTAAATATAAAGGGATACAACAGTTTAAAATATAAGAATACAATATTAGACTCAGCAACCAATAATTATGATTGTGAAATAGATGAAAGAGGACATGATAATGACCAGTGCAAGCATACACATACACACCACCAATTTCATGCATTTATTTATAACAGCAATTTAAAAATATGCTACTATGACTACTGAAGTCAATTTGCAAAAAAAATGATTATAATAATAATAATTATCATCAACATCAATCATTATCAATCCACTGCAAGATGAAAGTGTCTCCAAGTTTAATCCATCTTCTCTGATGTTTAGTAGCTTCTCTTCTCCACACCACCCCTGCACACTTTCTTATTTCATCCATCTGTCTCACATGTAGTCTCTTTCTGTGTCTTTTACAATCTCTTGAAATCCAGTTTAAGATTTCAATTGTCCATCTATTATAATCTCTTCTAGAAATATGTCCAGCCCAACTCCACCTGTCTTTTAATTTTTTCAATGAGGTCAGTAACACCTGTTTGTTCTCTTACCCATATATTGTATTTTTGTCTCTCTTCTTGTTATTCCCAACATGCATCTCTCTATACTTCTTTCAGTGGTCTGAAGTCTCTGTATTGCTCTTCTATTAAGTGTCAAAGTCTCAGATCCATAAGTAAGAACTGGTAAAACACATTTATTAAAAACCTTAGTATCTGGTTATTTCTACCAAAAGCACTCCAACCAAGTTTAATTCTATGATTAGTTTCATCCATTATGTTTCCATCTGTATTAATAATCTAACCAAGGTATTTGTAACTGTTAACTTCTTCTAGCTCATTATAATCAATCTTAATTTTTATATTTTGAGAAAATCTATTAAACATTACTTTAGTCTTTTTAACATTTATCTTTAGTCCTACTTTTCTACTTTCTTCTGATAACTCCTGCAACATATCCTGCAGCTCTGAAGCATTATTTGCAAAAACAACTACATCATCTGCAAAATCTAAATGACTTAAATAATCTCCATTTACTTTCACTCCTTTAGCTTCCCATTTTAATCCACAAAATATGCTTTAATCATTGAAGAAATATTTGTAGAATCAAATGCCTTTTCATAACCTACAAATTCAAAGCATAATGACAACTCATATTCATTTGTCCTTTCTATAACTTCTCTCATTACCCTGGATATGATCTACTGTACTAAAATTACTTTTAAATCCAGCTTGTTCTCTTAGTTGGTGGAAATCCAATGTTCTCTGTAGAAGAATTGTAATTATCTTGATAAAAATTTTGTATAAAACTGATAAAAGGCTGATAGATCTGTAATTTCTAATATCTTCTTTGTCACCCTTTTTAAATATTAATATTAATATTGAATTTCCCAATCATCTAGTGTGTCTTTATCATTTAGATAAATACATCTAGATAATAATACATCAAGATAAATCAAATTAATATTTTAAAATTAATAATGTGTAAAAACATTTATGCCCAAGTATGCATTTGTTGTCATTTGTCAGCAATTAATTTGTAACAAAAACATAACAATTGTTCACATGTAAAAATAAATATGAAAAATAAAATTTAAAAATGTCAACACAATTCTATTCTTTTAAAGGAAAGATTTAAAACATTTTCATTCATTTAATACTCAGCTACTACATAAAGAGCTAAAGGACAGCAAAAAAAAATGGGGGTATTACCCTCATTTTCCTATCAACTATATTCTAAAGAATTGGAGTGATAATTAGAATTTTACATGTATCTTTTTCTCTCATAACTATATGTCTAACATTGTTATATACTTTGCCTTGGACAGGTTTAACCAAAAAAAAAGCTTCATGTAATATATACATAAAGCAGACCACAATTTTTCTTCAGAATTTCTTTGATGAAGAACAGTATGATTACTTTCTTTGCAGAATTATAATTTGACAGTGCACTAGTAAAATATTTCTATGTTATTTACATAAAGTAATTTGATTTATAAATAATTTACAGAATTAAAAAATTAAGGAAAATGTAAAATAAATGAGACAACCTTAATTAAAATGTAAGCAGATTTTAGTGGAAATGAAAATTGATGGGAAGAGTTAGATCTTGACATCTGTTTCATGGTGAAAGTATAAAATTTTACCAAATATGGAAAAATAGATGTAGATTAGAGCCAGTAACTCAACTAGATAAAGCAGTAAAAATATAAAATATAATGTCAGAGAACATGTGATATAAATCACTTTTATGAAAATGATAATGCAAAATTTTAAAAGACTGAAAAATAAAATAGAGAAACATCAGCAAGATATAAGAAAAGACAGAAACAGAAAATAAAATGGAGAAAAAAATCAACAAGATCTGAAAAGCAAAATAGAGAAAAAGCAATAAGTATGCAAGAGGAACAGAAATATTTAAAAAATAAAATAGCAGGACAGTAAGATTTAGGCAGAAGACAAAAAGAAATCAACAGAAACAGAAAATTCTAGAAAATAAAATGAAATACAAGAATTCTAGATTAGAATTGCAATAAGATTAAATAGAAAAGAAGGAAAAGCAAAAGGTCAGCATCAAATATCACAAGTGGTGACAAAGTTGGAAAAAGATATATTAGCATGTGAATATTTTCATAAAGTTTTAGAAGACAAAGTAAGCAAAATTCAACAAAGGTTGAGAAGAAATGTGGAAAGTGAACAGATAAAATTAGAAAGTGTTGGAAAGATACAAAACACATTAATAGATGAAGTAAATAACAAAACAATATATGCATACAAAGTAAAGCACAGTTGAACAATGTTATAGAAAGGAACCATTGTATGATGGATGAAACAGAATCAAATGTAAAGAAACATATTTAGATGCATAGACAGATTAGAAGTAATATAAAATAAAATACAGCTTAATAAAAAAGTAGGAATAATAAAGAGATAGTAAACAAACTAGATGACACAGAGGAAATATTAATTTCTTTAGGAAATTTAAAAGTAAAACATTCTAATCCAATAATGGTGAAATTTAAGAGTGCAGCAAATAACACTCAAAAACAAGATTATATTAACTATACAATCTAAGAGGATAAGTAGAAAAGTTGAACTGTAGCAAATGGTAGAATTTCAAATGATGTTGAAATCACAGAATTTAAAAATAAAAGTGATGCTAAGATTGAAACAGAAGTTCATTAATCTGAATTTGAAGTAGAGTTAGCAAAAAATATTCTAGGGAAAGCCCAAAGGGAATTAATCATAATAGATCTAAGCTTGGAAAATGAATTATATGAACAGTGAAAATTAAAATGTTCCAATTTATTCAAACAAAAGAAGTAGCAATAAAAGCAAAAGAGTAAGGCTATGATAATATAAAATTATCAAAATACAGTGATCAGTTAAGCAGTGAATTGCAATTTATAATGGAAGAAATAGAACATGGTAGAAACTGAAAATGTGAAACTCAAGACAAAGACGTAGAAATCATATGGTGTGCAAAATTACTAAGATATTGCAAAATATTTGAAGGAGATAAAGAAGTGGCCATATGTATTAAAATGATTAAAAAATAGATTAAAGAGATATCAATATGTCATCAGAAACAAAACAACATTAGAATATCCAAATAGTAGTGATGATAATTGAGAACTAAAAATAGGTAGTGGTAAAACAAAACAGGACAATATTTGTAGAATGGAGAAGTGTGGTAAATTTTCTAAAAGTGCAAAATTTTACATACATACAGGCATTGTCTAAGTTTGTCTAGAGGTAACATTTTATTTTAGGCTGAAGGAAATATGCTATAACAGCACAGACAGTACTAAGTCCAAAATTGAAAAGATAGTAGAGGGGCTAAAGCAACTTTCTTTGATGATGACAGATTTATGCAGAATAGTGTGAAGGCATAATGCAACAATTATTTTGATGTTTAATAGAAGGAATTATAGCAAAATTTTTGTGTATTATGTTATTATGTAGTTACAATTGTTATCAGTCTATTATTATTAGTGAATTTTTGTTAGAATTTATTAGTGTTTTTATGATAGTTATTTAAATAAAAATGAAAATTGTTACTTCATTAATTTATATACAGTGAAAAAATGTGTGCTTCTTTATGAAGGTATTGCAGCTCTATCTCTGAATCACTGCATGTATTAAATGGTAACAAATTTAACTACATGATAAAAATTATAGGATGTTAGCATTTATGAATCATGAGTTATGACATAAAATTTGACAAAGAGTTTTATAATATTATAGATCTTGAAGACAACAAAACATATTTTGCAACTTATAGCTTCATGACCATGTCCAATTTGAATAATTTTAAATGTTTCAGTAGATGTTCTGGTCCATTCAAACCAAAATTTAACATTGGTGCATTTTTCTATCATAAGTAAAACAATGAAACAGTCTATTATATTTTATACCATAACTTTGATCCTGTTATGTTAGCACCATAAAATTTTTGTGGTGATGAATGCCACAAGATAGAAACTAGTGTGGAGATATTGGATGAGTAGCTACTAGGTAAGGATTTTATGCATAAACCTTCTTGCATTCATTGATGACTGTGGCTTGTAATGGCTGGTACTAGTGCAGGGAGAGTTTGTCACTGTTTTTTACCATTTATGTAAGCATAGAAAATGGTGATCATGTGATTTTTAGTAAATTAATACCATTTCTGCCCATAGGAAAAAAATGATTATAAGTATTAAGAAACCAAGGATACCAAAATATATAGATACTGAACTGGGTTCAGGTCTATATGGCTATACATGTGAATGACCTTGAATTGAAATTATTATCACATCTTCATTTGGAATCATAGCTTTGTAGTTAATTAAAAAGATAAAAGGGGTTTCTGGAGGATTGCTTTAGATTCTAAGATTCAAAGCTCCTAACAGATAAAATCCACAAGCTAGAAACTCGACTATGGATACTGGATGTAAAAGCACTAGATATATTATGCATAAACCTTCTTGCATCCATTGATTACTGTGGTTTGCACTGGTACTACTGTATGGTAAGTTTGTCATTGTTTTGTAGCTAATCTATGTCATTATATGACACATGGTTTATTGTGGAAAATTATTATTGATGAATTCATTTCTTACATTATTGATTTCTTTTTTAAATAATTAATTTTTTGAGTGAACTATAATAGTCTTTTCAGTTTTGTATCAGTAGGATTTTATTGCTACTATTTGTATTGAAAGGTCAGTTTGTGAATTTTTTTTTTTTTTTCAAATTCACTTTTATAATGTTTTGTTTTTTATTACATGTTTTAAAAATAAATTTAATAAATCCACAAATAAATTACAACTATTAAAATATGTAATGTTTAAAAATTTGAGAGTCAGTAAAACATGGCTATTTCTTATCTAACCATAGAATTGATATTAATGTAAGAGAATAGGCATTAGTTACAAATTTGTTGCAACGATTCTTTGGTAATATGAATTGTGTAAATTATAAAAACATATTCAAACTTCCTTACTCTATGAATATTGTTTTTTACTAAAAATTTTAGAATTAGATAATTATTAATGGTTTTTTTTTCCATATGTCATAACATCAGCCGGGAGGTGAATATTAATGTTTTTTATTGTGAATTTCTGTTGACATTGTAAATATGGTCAAATAGATAAAAAATAATAAAACTATGTTCATTAAGATTTACAGAAGGAAGCCAAGATAATATATTTCACAAATTGCCACTGCAATATAGTTAATGCAAAGGCGTCTATATCAAAAATATATGGTGTTATATAATTTATAAACTAATATCCTTAAAATTAGACACTGTAGAATATCAGGATTTTTGCTTTATAATATGGATATATGAGACTATTTTTTTAAAGTTTTTTAAAGTGCTTGGAATTTCTAATTCATGTATTAAATTACTACACTGTTTTAATGGCATTGTTTTAATTTATAATTTCCAGATTCATTAATATATCCATTGTTAATATGTCATATGTTTTATTTTACCCCATTTGAAATAGTTTTTATATGATGTTAATATATATTTCTGCTAATGATCAAGAGAATCCATGGAATGATCAGATTTGAGATGGTTGATTTTAATTGTAATAGATTTTGAAGATTAATCAATTTTGTAATTGTAAAAATAAGATTTCAAAAACTCTCAATGATGTGGCAATCTGTAATGTGAAGTTTCAAGATCCAAAACATGTTTAAAATCACTAATAATAAAAAATCAAACAGAAAATTTACTCTTTTACAATATTGCCCAAAATATGTTTAAATCATTAATAATAGAAGATTGAACTGAAAATCTAATCTTTTAGCATGTTTCATAGTTGAAACCTAACACTTAAGATTTTAGTTGCAATTATTGTACCTAGAGGTCAGTATCACTAGTATATCAAGGGAGTAGAGATCAAATTCTTCTTAGAAAAAAAAATATTTTTGTGCTTGCACAAACTTTTCCATACTTACAGAAAATTAAGAATATTTTTTATTTATTTATGAGTTAAACTTTTCTTTTTAATAAAATTATGAAACATAAATTGCTTAACATGAGTTGATAAACCCCTTCTGTTTGTTTTGTAAAATTATTACATATTTATTTTTTAATAAATATGTAATATTTACACTAAGCTTTTGTTAAATTAGCCTGTCAAAAATATTTTAAGGATGTCTAATCATTTTGTGTCTCTGGATCACATTGGAATAAGAAATGTCATCTTGGGCTACTCATTAAATATAGAAACACTACTGAAAGCTTACAAGGAAACAAAAAAGTATCCACACATAATTTTCATCATATCCACTACAACAGATAAGTTTAAAACATTCTTACATATTGATCTTAATTATACAGTAACTGTGAGAATTATTTAAAATTATCAATCATGTCATAAGTTTGTGATTACTAATATAGAAAATGTACATATCTAAGTAGTAAACTATTATTATTATTGTGTGTTTTATATATTTTTTATTACAAAAGCATCAGAAAAGAGGAGAATGTAAAACTAGGATGCTATCTGGAACTGTATTTAAGATCACAAATGTGTCAATATCTGGTTTGATGATAGTTGCAATTCTTAGTCAGATCTTAAGGTGTTTGTCAGATATTTTTTTTGTGTGTTTCATTGTTGAAAAGAGTTACTCATGAATGAAGATGCTGCCAAAACATTATGACATGAAAAGCCAGTAAAAATCATCAATATTTTTTTTGAAAGTTGAATGTCATATTGCAGCTCTATACATTCCATTTGAAAATTGGTAGATAACATATTTATGATGAGTGGAGTGAAATATATTAATTATTTTTCTAAAAATCTTGAAATCAAAATTCTTGTATCATATCCAAAAGCAAAGCTGCATGTTTTTCACTATTCATGGAGTGTATTTAGCCAACATGTCAAAATACATGAGTACAAATAGCATGGATATACATGAAGTTTATTTTAATCACAGTGCTTCTCATCACATGATCACCATTCTTTATGCTTACACAAGCTGTTTTTCACAGAGGCAAAACTCTCCACACAGTAGCACTACCAATGCAAGCCAGAGTAATCAATAGATGCAAGAAGGTTTATGCATAAAATACCTACCTAGTGCCTACTTATCCAATATCCTCAGAGTAGTTTTTAGTGTGTGGCTTTGATGCTTCCATCAGTGAGACGCCTTGAATGTGAGAGCACTGCACCTAAATTTTAGGGTCTAATGCAACACTCCAGAAGCCACCTTTTACTTTTTTAGCTAACTATAAAACTTTGAGTCCAAAATAAAAACACAATAATGTTTTCAAGCTAAGCTCATTAGCTTGTATGGTTGAATAGATTTGAGCTATAACAATCCTGCCTAATAGGATTATGATGACTGTGGTTATTAAAAAACCAAAGACATCAAAAAGTATGGATGCTGAACTGAGTTCAGATCTAGTTTAGTCTTTAACATTATTGTGTTTTCATTTTGGATTCAAAGCTTTACAATTAACTAAAAAAGTAAAAGGTGGCTGCTGGAGGGTTGCATTAGATCCCAAGATCTAGGTGCAATGCTCTCAGATCCAAGGGTCCTCACTGATGAAAGCCACAAGCTAGAAACTAGTCTGGATATATTGGATGAGTAGGCACTAGATAAGAATTGTATGGACAGACCTTCCTGCATCCATTGATTACTCTGGCTTGCACTAAGTAGTGCTACTGTATGAAGAATTTTGCCTTCGTGAAACACATTACTTCTCATTATTATCAAAAACACCTCATAATGTTTTAAGTAAGTTGATTTTGTATCAGGTTGCATGTAGTCACCATGAAATGGATACCCCTGATATATGTAATGTCAGACAGAAAATGGATTTTGTCATTACCCTTATTGTTTTTTATTGTTTTTAATTGGAAAGTTGATTTTTAATATTTATAAAATTAATTTTATTTTGTCATTTACACACATATTTTTAGATATTTTAAGCACTTGGGAACCTGCAATAAGAAAAGTTTCTTTTACTTTGTGTTGCCAAGTACTTAATATGTGTACTACAGTTGTTTTTTAAAAAAATAAAAAGTATATAATATAGAATTACATATATTTTTAATGAAATTTAATCAAAACAAAGATATGATTTAAAAATAAGTTTATTTTCATTAGATAAACTTTTAAGACTGAAGATTTTTAAAAACTACTTCATCTTTATAACATTATAGTTTTCTTTATTTATAAAATTGCTATTTTATTTTTCAAGATTTTCATTATTTGAATTTATACTTTTAGTGGAATTTAATTAAAAATAAATATTTGATGATGAATAAGATTTTTCATTAAAAAATACAACTGAAAATATAAACAAAAATAAATAACATGCTTAACAAATTAATCTTAACCTACTGCTAATTCGTACTTATTTCATAATTATTTTTTTGATAGTGATTATAAATATATTTTTTAGAATGATTTGTTCCACTGGATTCATTTATTTTTTAATTTAATAATTGTTCATTTGAATTTATTCATTTATAAATCAATAAACACCACATGATCACCATTTCTTATGCTTGCTTATAACTGTTATTAAAACAGACAAAAACTCACTATACATATTGCTACACAGTGCTCTCAGATTCAAGGCTACTCACTGATAAAGGCTGCAAGCCAGAAACTAGTCTGGGGATATTGGATGAGTAGGCACTAGATGGGGATTTTATGCACAAGCCTTCTGGCATCCATTGATTTCTCTAGCTTGATGTGTGGCAATACATATAGTGAGTTTTTGCATGTTTTAATAAATCAACAAATTTATTTATTTACAAATATATAAATTGCTTCTATTTTGTATGCACATGTTGCTGAAAAAAATCTGAATTTTTTATTATAATGTGGAAAATTTAATGACCATATTTAGGACAGTTTTATTAAATAATATTTATTTATTAAATATTATTTTTTTACTATTTAAAATCAAAGTATAATGATTTTATATTCTATCATCACTTGTATGTATGCATAATATTGGGAGGCAATTTACATTTGATTATTTTTTTTTCTGACAGTGTGTTAACACTATATTATCAGTTAGTATATATGATTTATTTAGTATGTAGATTTTTTAAGAAAACAATTGACTAATAAACATTACAAATAAATGCTTAGAGATCTCAACCTGGAAATACATTTTTTTATTCCAAACTTTATTAAATCCTGATTTATAATTTATATTTGGACACAATAATGGTTATCTGATAATTTTTAGAAAAATCAAATCTAACATTTTTTAGCAATTGATCTACAAAACATTTTGTCTGCACTTCACAAAAGAGTTACTTCTTAAAGCATGATTTATCAATTGTTTTAAAACCTTTTTTTGTGAATGAATATTTTGACTTAGTATTAAGTCTCACATATTTAATTAATAGCTATTTTACATTTTCTGTGAGTTAAGTTTTCTGATATCTGTAAAAGAATTTGTAAAAGGACAGGAAGTCATTGGCATCTTAGTATACTATTAATATTTGCATATGTAAATATTTAATTCATAAAATTAATGTCATCACTTTTTATACAAGCAGTACCATGGTATTCAACCATAAAATATGCTATTGCTACTAAAGATTACATTACAATATTTGCATTGCAATCCACACACTTCTAGTCTGTATCACCAAGGAGTTACTCTTAAAATTTTTTAGATTTATTTTTGATAGGTGAAAAAAAAGAGATATAGTAAAAATTACTTCTACCTTATTTTTCAATGAGTTGGGCTGGATATATTGCTAGAAGAGATTATAATAGATGGACAATTGAAATCTTAAACTGGATTCCAAGAGATTGTAAAAGACTCAGAAAGAGACCACATGTGAGATGGATGGATGAAATAAGAAAGTGTGCAGGAGTGATGTGGAGAAGAGAAGCTAAAGATGAGAGAAAATGGATTGAACTTGGAGAGATCTTCATCCTGCAGTGTATTGATAATGTTTGAGGATGATGATGACTTCTACCTAGCATAAGAAAAAACACATTTTTTTCTATTGTTAAGAAATTTATATTTAACTGTTTAGATAAAAATTTTAGCACATTATTATGTAGAATTCAAAATAAGGTCCTAGACTTATCTTTTTATACTTCAAATAACTTTTCAATTTCTTAGAATGATTTTTCTATAAATTCAAGGGATTATTACCACTAGCATGGTTAGATTTCCTCTATTTTGTTTTTTGGAAAACCATTTTATTAATGATATGTTTATTATTTAGTCATGATTTTTTTTATTAAAGATCATTTTATTAACTGTATTAATGATTTTTTTTTTTGTATTTAAGAATTTTAGACATTTTCAGAAAAAGACCATATTTCATATTATAACCTGAAGTCTTCATAAAATAAACTTTTATCCTGGCTTAAAATCATTTTTATTTTAAAATAGATGATTTTAAACTAGTGGCATGCCAAGAAGTTTTCTTCAAAGAGTTTTCATGAACATATAATACCCCTATTAGCTTTAATTTGCTGATTAGCTTTACTATGATCATTTAGAAGGGTTTTGGTATTTATTTATTTTTTCCATTTTTCTTGTTATTGCTTATGGAAATAATTTAAAATAAACTATTATTTTTTAATGATTTTAAAACTTGATTTAACACATTCAATATTACACACGGTGCTTGAAAATAAATACACGTTTGATTACATAAAAACCCAAAAAATTAAATATATATCTTTTATCTTTGATTGTCTTTTTTTTTTATTATGCACATCACTTTGCACCAGTGGTACATTTTATTTACAAGAAATAAAGTTTTGGATAGAAAAAAAATAAGTTTAAAATTCTTTTGCTATAAAAAATTAATAGCTTACATTATTATTAGGTATATACCTATGAGAGCTTTATAGTATAAGTAGGACATCTTTCTGCTCTGATCGTGACCTATTTTAAAACTAGTCTAGATAAATTTCAATTTTTCTTATATTCTAATGAAGTTTTAGATTTTTTTAAAGCCTGCATACAGCCCAATATAACCATCTTTTATTCGTCAGTAAATTGGTATCCAGAAATTGGTAATCTTAATGAATAATGGTTTTTGTTTCACTGTTAAAGAAGCCTTTGGCTTAGAGTGGGTGATTTTAGAGTTTCATTACTGTTACAGTATACATATTTGAATACAAAACAAATCTATTATTACTTGAAACGTTCTGACAAGTTTACAAATAGAGCTATTATTTTTAATTTTTTATGTTTGTGTAATTGAAGAAATATTAGGAGACAACAGTTTCAAAATATTTCTTTTTTTAATTTTTGACAAGTTACGGGAAGTATATAATATAAATATAGAAATTATGATTAAATCTATGATATCATTTAATATGTTTTTTATCTTCCAAAAGACGTTTATATATATATATTATAAGACGACCCATACATATATACATCCATTTATATAACAAGTATTATATACCAAATTTTAGTGTGTGTGTATGTGGTTTTTTTTTTTTAAAAAAACTTTATTAATCTATTTCAAGAATTTGCTAAGCAACAACCTCTCTTTATACGTATACAAATATATTTATATAATAAGTGATACACCAGGTGTGGGCTGTTTTTTTAAAAAAAAATTATTGATCTATTCCTGGAATTTGCTAAGTAACCACATCCATTAATTAATTCTTAACAGTAAAGAATTAAATTTAAAATTTATGCTCAAGTAATGGTGACAAAATAAGTTATTTTTTGTTGGTTTAAAGCCAAAGAAGTTGATATGCAAACATTTTTTTTCTACATGACTGGTGCATCTCAGGAAATGACAGATGATTGATGGGTGGGTAATGAAGTTGGACTATCTGCTGCTTTAATTAGATCAAATTGTTTAGTGATTTTCTTTTATGATAAAAAATCATGTTTTATTATTATCAACTGTCATCTACTGTCAATTTAATAAATTATCTCTACCAACAACTTTTTTTTAAGTCTGAAATAATAATAATAGTTATAATAATATATTTATTTATTGTAAGCTTTTTACGCAGTAAAGAAGTTTCTAATATGAGAACCAAACGGAAAGAAAAACAAAAAATATTTACATAAAAAAATTGTAAGAATTAAAAAAACATATATAATATAAGTATATTGTCTATATTGAACTTAATGTAATTAGAAGTGATTTGAACTCAGACTTTCAAGCTACAGCGCACAGTCGATATGGCCACGTACATATGAAAAAGATAAATGATCTCCAATATATGCATTTCGTGCTGAATAAGTACGCATCAGTTGGTCCAGATCTTCATCTCCCATATATATATAATCAGTGCTCAGTCTATTTTAAATTCAGATAGCAAATCTTCAAATTTTAATGAACATGCTTCAATATTCTCCACCCACCAAACTCTTCTGTGGTCCATATAAATATGCTAGAAATTAAATATATAAATTGAAATATAAATATGAATATATACGATATAATATTATTTAAAGATGAGCAATTTATGGCTATTGTGCTGTAGTATTTTAGTGCATGTTCTCTCATGATGTTGTTGATATGCTTATACGATAAGGTTCAAATGTTGAAGATATCAAAATATTTTAAAGTAGCCAAGGATTTGTATAAAAGGTTAAGATTTGCTACATACATATTAATTTGGAGATGAAATTTTAGTCTTCATTATTTTTGATAAAATGTTGTGAACTCAGATATGTTATAGTTAACTTATGTAGACATTAACTAAAAACTGAATTTCAAATTATAAATTTTATTTTCTATAATCAACCATAGATTATTTATGAGACTAATAAAAAATTATTTCAATGTGTTCAAGGGAAAAAAGATCTTCAGCCGCTTTCATATACAATTTCAAAAATATAAATAATGACAAACGGGGATGAACTGCTCAGTTTTAAATTTTCAAGATACCAACTACTGACCCATATGTTGTGAACATGTATGGATAGGCATTTCAAATCTTCCTCCTAATTTCATAATTACTAATATGCAAATTGTATGCATGGTTTTAAAATGTGATAAATATTATGTCATGAAACTACCTATAATATCATGATTAATTAAATGCATGTTGTATATATGGCTTAAGAGAATCTGATAATTACTAAGCAATGAGAATACTATATTTATAACATTAATTTCCAATGCCTTCTTAGAATAAACTAAAATCTATGGATAATACAAATGTTATATATAATATATTTTAAACACACATATATACAATAAAATAATATGACATAATACATTTTAATTTAATGTTTATATAAAGACAGTAAAACATCAAGTAAAATAAATAATAAAAAATAAATTACTGTACAATGTATTTTACCACATCATGATTAGCAACCACCATTTACAAAACAATATGGCTATTTCAAATCTAAGAGAAAAAGTTAAAAAGGCAAAACAGTAATTGTAGTAGTAGTAGTACTTGTAGTAATAGTAGTAGTAGTAGTAGTTGTAGTAACAATAGTAGTAGTGGTTGCAGTAATAGTAGTAGTAGTAGTTATAGTAATAGTAGTAGTAGTAGTTATAGTAATAGTAGTAGTAGTAGGAGTTGTAGTAATAATAGTAGTAGTAATTTTGATATTAGTAATAATAGTAACCATTGTTAATTTCTCTGTTGATTTGTCCTTAATATTCAAAGTCAATCTTAAAAATTTATGGCAACACTGTAAGAGTACTATTAAAGTCCAACTACCCCTGAAGCTGTCCACTTTGAAACATATATTTTTAAAAAATTAACATCATGGCACAATTCCGAGGAAGCTTGATTCTCTTTTGTTAGTATTATTAATTCCATTATCAATTTTTATACACACAAAAATAAATCTTCTACCTTAATGTTAAGAAAACTACATATAATTCACCAAAAATACAAGTCACATCATGTAATTCTTATGCAATATCCTCCATATTACACTTGAAATAAAAATATTATAATACCCCCCAAAATATTAGCTGATTACCTTTCCATTAAAAGTGAAAAAAATTCTTAGTCCAAACTCACAATTGTTCCAGAGAGTATATATATTGGACTCTGAGCTATAGAACCAACAAGTTTGCTCCCTCCTCCATTATTAAATATTCATAACTTATTATTGAAGAAAATATGTTGCCACATATTTTCTATCATTTCAAAAAAACAAATTTCAATCCATTGAAACACCTAATATACTTAGATACACAGTGAAGGTGATCATAAATTTCAAATTGCATTCAAATTGAATTCTACCCCAGACAGAACTCATCCAGGTTTTCATGCAATCGCTTAAGTTTATTCCCATCCATCATGGCTATTTTACAGTCCATATCATTTTCAATCACCTTTCCACACAAATCCATAAAATTGATCAGTAATATCAATCTCACTGGTACCATTTTTAAAGAAAACATTACACCATTTTGCCTCAATAATTTACAACCAATGTCCATGACACCATTACTAATTAAAACTATTGAACTTTTAATCAGTGATTAATTTCAAACTTATTCTACTTCCCAACATTTATACTTACCCATTTTCTAAAAGGAAACTTTACTACTGCTGTGATTATGCTTTTTAAGGTCATCATTGATCAAGTTAGGCATTCTGGGAAGGCTGGTCCTATTGCAGTATGGCTGTACATCACATCAGCTTTTGATTCAGTTCTAATAACTAAGTTTCTGGAATTACTCACACAGTACAACATTCCTACAATGATTCTTTATAATTTTGCTAACCTCCTCACAAATAAAAAAGTTTATATATATATCTTCAAATGGTTAAGCAACATCTTATTTTACTCTTAATAATTCAATACTTCAAGGATCCCCTTTAATCTTATTCAAATTGAAACAATCTTTTCTGGTGTCCATATATACCATCTATCAATTTATTAAACACATTTCCTGAAGTGATGATTTTGTAATTATTCTTCCTTCCAAAAAATACCATAATTAATTGTTTTACTTGAACATTTCTCTAAAATTATTCTCTAAGTTTCAATATGTCTATCAGGACAAAAACATTATACCTTTAACAGCATCTCTTTATAAATTCCTCAAATATCCTATAAATCTTTCAGTCAATGAAATGAGAAAGTCTATTCAGAACAAGCTTCCAACTTCCCACTCTTAATTTTCTTTCTCATACTTATCTCTTGATACATGCCAGAATTTCTCTTATTAACATGTGTATCTTCCCCAAAACTACTTACTATTTCCCTATTATTAAATTCACTAACACATTTACCAGAAAAAATATTTCCTTATGTACTGAACTGATCTGGGCTAGGAAAATATTGCTATTAGTATAAGGTCTATGCAAACCTTTAAAAATTAATGGGTTATCTATACATTGTATTGATATCTTTTTTCTTCAAAGGGCAATGGATGAAATCAACAAGATCCTTAACATTTTCCTTTATACTAAAAAATTCATAGCTGTTATTATCACAGATACACAAAAAGTAAATTGCTAGATAGTGGAATGCCTATTCTAAACTTCACAAACAATTACATTATTGAAAAATTTAAACATTGCCATCTTTTTTTTTTCCATTAAAAGAAATTTATTATACGATACAAACCAATATACAAATTTGTTATTACATGCCAATACAATATAACATAAATTGATTTATCTTGTTACATTACATTTTCAGATGTGAATAACACAGTTTTAATGTGTCTATTTTTATGTATGTAGATGCTTCCCCAGTGGTTTAATCTTGAGCACAAATATCTGGATTTTCTTATGAAAATAAATCTGAATTTTCTTCTGATAAATAGCTTTTGAACTAGAAGATTGGTCAATGCTAACATGAATAGATGTCTTTTTTTCAATTATGCCATAATGAAGAAAAAATAATTCAGCACTTTTTTCATAGTTGTTCTGCAATTCAGACTTATCACACTCTCATTTACATATTCTTATTCTCTTTCTGCCCTTTCTCTAATATCAAAATATTCACCTTTATATTTTTTGCTCTGTGGCTTTTGAGGTGTACTTTCCCTCTGCTCTACCAAATTTGGTAAATTAAAATTAGAGATTAGACTTTAGCACCTGTTTATTAAAGTTTATTTAAACTTTTTGTAACATTAATTTCACACTCTGTGCTCAAGTCACAATCTTTACTGTCTATATAAATATATTAGACCATAAAATTTGAGATTGTTGATTGTTATGGATATTTCTTGCTTAAGTGTTGACTGCTTTCAATGCAAATGAATATCATTAACATATATGTATTCCTGTATGTATTTCAAATTTTTATTCTTTGATTTATAAGTTCCAAATTATCTGAAATTACAATTTAAATGCAGCCCACTTTAGGCAAATACAATAATAATTATCATTAATCGTTTTTTAATTACAGATTATCCCTAGCTCAGATATGAACTTTACATCTCAATTAAGGATTAATATAACTCTTTTTAAATTAAACACAGATGCATGGATAACTCAACTTCATTTTTCTTTTTCAATGAGGAATATCTAAAACTTCATGTAGAAATTCAGTAAATAATATAATGTGGCATGAGAAAACCTGGTATCAAAGATTAGTTACTGTAAGATGTTGAAAATGCCATTCTGACAGCAATTATTATATATGCGCTAATATTTCTTAATAATTGTGGGAAAATGTGAGAATGTCATTGTTATAATAATGTAAAGCAATTGGATATAAAGTCTGCAATTGACTCAATTCCTATATTTTTTCTACTTCAATTACTTCAAGAATATAATATACATGCACTATTCCTCTACATACTGGCAAATCTACTTATAAATAAAGAAGTGTGCACCACATGTAAAGGAAAAATACTTCTTGGATTTCATCCACATAATTCTATTTCTCAAGACTCCATTTTTGAGCTCTCTTCTCTTCACAATTTATATTAACCCCTTCTTTTGGAAACAGAAAAGAAAATTTCAGAAATGCAAATTCCCAAAAACCATTCCATTAATCACACCCATTATATCGATAACTTAGTTATTTTCTCACCTCAAAAAAATTCCTTCACTTACTTGACATTGTACTTAATGCCTATACTAGCAATTTCTCAAGCCACTTTAATAAAAATATATCTTCTATTTGGAATGTTCTTACAGGTAATACTATTTCCTTCAATTTTTTCTTTATCCCCCCCTCATAAATTTTTAGGTTTCCCAATGCATCTCTCTTACAATGTGATGAGAACTGCTATTCAAACTCAGCTTACTGCTCCAGTAAAAAGCATTATCAATGCATTATCCAAAGCATACCTTTCAATATATACAAAGGTATCATTAGTCAATGTTTTAATATTTCCTAAAATTAATTATTTCTTATCCATTATTAAATTTATTTCTTCATTCAAAAAAAGAATACTTCCTAATCACCAAATTAATCTGGAACAAAAAGGTAGTAACTCTTAGCCTAAGAAATATGCAAAAACATACATTCAATGGTCTCTCATTATATAGCATTTACACCTTTTATCTTCAGAGAGCCATTAATGTAATAACTAAACTAATTAGTTTCTTTCTAATAGTGTAATTCTTATTAACTCTATTGACACTCCACCACCCATTAACAATAATTTTATCAAAACTTTAATAATCCTCCTAAGTAAACATACTACTCTCTCACACAATCCATTTCTAAATAAAATTAGCTATTAACAAATATATGAAATTGAAAATAATAACATATCAAATAATATTCACTCCTTCTTGCTATGTAGTAATAAATACATTATAAAAACTTGGCAGTTGGAATACAAATATCTAGACTCCTTAATTAAAATAAACGTCAATACGCTTCCTCCTAAGCAACACTTCACAAATATAGAACCATTATGTGTCCCCTGTCATAAAATAAAGAAACATTGGAAGTCTTTTACATGGATTTGTTCCTCCCTTCTTCTTTGTCATACCTCTTGTCACTCACATTACTTATTCAACCTCACTAACAATCAACAACCACATTAATAATATAGAGTGGTCTTTTTTCATTATAAGAATTATTATCTTCATTCTTTTCATACTCTGGTATGTAAAATGCTATCTAAGCTTTAATCCCACATTTCACAATACTAAATCACTCTTTCTAAAAAAAATAATAACATTAAAACCAGAAACCAGACCCATACATCAGCTGATATTTTTGAAGCTGCATAGAGTCTGATCTCATTAACAACAACCCAATGACTTAGCTATTCATTATATTAATGAATATGATATATATATTGTAACGATCCGGAGAAAGCCTTAACGTAAACTGCACAATAGGGCGCCATCTAGGCATTTGAACCTAGAAAAATTTATAAAGTAGGCAGATACGTAAGTCAAAAAAAATTTTTTTTTTTTTTTTGCATCCGGTCGTTAGCCCATGTCACTAGCTCAGTGGAATAGCAGAGATTAAATAATATAATCTAAGAATATATATCTAAGAGTAATAAACTAAGCCACTGCCAGTAATTAACATACAAACATTTATTTATGCACATATATATATAAGATTTAAAATTATTTTAGTATTAGTTTTACATTTCAAAATTTAACCTACATTTTTAACTTTGATTTTTGACTTTAATTTACATTTAATTACTATTATATTCTAATTTTACATTTTAATTAAGTTCGCACATATGGGATCATAAAAGCTTGTTTTAATATGTTGCTATAGATCGGTTACATAGATTACACGGTTAAACACATTTCAAAGTAAACATAAACGATCAAAATACAAAATTATTGATTACTGACAATTGCGGAGGGAAATTTATACGTAACCCAATAGTATTCACCATAAGATACTTGCATTGTCACCAATAACTTAAAAGACATCCGAATAAATACATTTTTGATACTCACCGTAAGGTATCATTATTTATCGAATGTCTATATATTTTGATCAAATATGGAAACGCAAACATAGTTAACCAATAAACAATCCATGCAAGCGTCTATAAACAACTTAAATTTAATGCATTTCTATTTAGGGTCGAGCATGAATAGACCACATAAATTTGCTTTTGAAAATAAACATTCTATCCCTATTTAACCTTAGGTTAAAATTCGTAGTCAAACTGGCATCAATTCATCTGATCTATCGATGTATTCAATGTAATAAAATACGGCAGCACAAAAAGTTAAGAGAAGAAATTGCTTCTCATGAGATAGGAATATTACATCTATCTGCAAAGAAGGGCAATAAAACAAAAAACTCCATAGAAAGGAACTGCAGTATCCGACTTATAATTCCTTCCATAGGCAAACGGAAGTGTGCGGCGTATAAAACGATTCTGCCCGTAGCGAATCAATATTACATCTACTAATCACACCAATATATCCAATCCATTGACCCAATTTAACCACGAACCAAATAACCTAAGATTACCCTCCCCTAATATAACTTTACAAATCTATACAGCCATTCACGCCCGACTTAAGTTTAACATTTATATAATTTACCTTAACAGAAAACAGAAATCATAATAAAACTTAAAGAACAAAAAAGTAAATAAATAAATGGAAATGATTTTAAATATATATAAAAAAAGAAATACATCAAATAACATTATTAATAAATTAAGTTGGTCAGATAGGATAATATTGCAATCATTTAAATTTGGAAAGTTTAATTTAATGTTCATTTTTTATAAAGTTCTTACGGTTTAAAATGTTCATCTTTTACAGTTGCTTGCCGTTTGAAATCCAGCGTTAAATTTCACGATGATCCTGTGGTCCTCTGAATATAAGAAAAGCGATGTTTCATTTTTCCATTTTATAACAACTGAAGGGATTGAACGTGTGTCCTTCAATCTCTTCTCCCGCACCTCCGCACTAACATCTATCTGTCACATCGTAATAATCATAATAATTAATAATTTTCAACCATGTCCTTTTATATTCATTTGAAGGATTGCATTTACATTACGTCATCGATGCGATGATCCTTTTCGTTGAGGTCCGATTTCCCAATGGATTTATTTCATTTGCTAAAAGTTTCTATTGTTTTCCTATCTGACCGGTGTTTTTACATTTAAATGCCCAAGGCTGGTTTACACTTGACTAATTAAATTTATCATTTCCATTTCTGATTAATTAACCTGTTTTCCAAATCAAAGATATATTTAAAGATAAATTTAAAGATATAATTTTATTTCCAAATCTTTTTAAAATTTAGTTTTAAAATCCTTTTTCTTTAATAAAGTTTTATTTTAATAATTTTTCATTATCTGTGCGATTTAATATATACGAGTTTAAGATATTTAATTTCAATTTTTAATTCTTAAAGAAAATTTTTAAATGCGAACTTTTTAATTTACTTTCATGTTTAATAAATAAAAAAAAACCAATGTAACGAACGTCTGTGCTCGTTACAATATATATATATATTGATTATTACTCAATTACAAAAAATATTTTATATATATGAATTAGTATTATGTCCTGTACATGAGGGGTCAGATTAACTTTAGATCAACATGGGTGTGATGAGAATCTCAACCTCAGGGTGGCCTTTGAGCATTCCATCATCAGATTTTCAATTGGATGGATGGATGAAGAGTTGGAGTGTGAAGTGGATTGAAGCCTGTCCATTCAAGTATGAAGATTGGCTATCTTAATATATATCTGAGCACTTATTACATATATGTGTACAGATGATAATCTGGACCAACTGATGATTGCTGGTTTAGCATGAAATATGTATATTGGTGATTATTTATCTTTTATGATATTGGTAATTATTTATCTTTTCAACACATATGTGTTCAAGTGTATCAGTGTTATGAGATGGAGTGGAAAGTGGTGGGTCGTGTGAAATTCTGTGCTCATATACCCTATATATTACATATATTGATATAGGTATATAATAAGCCTGTGTTTCAGTTATTATATATGAATATCTCTCTACTTAAAATTTTTTTTGTTTTAACAAGACTTATAATTAATCTCCAGTAGCAATGTATATAGTAAGTCTAATAAAATTAATGTAAAACTAAGGAGTTTATTAAATTTGTGATACAGTAACAAATATTGAATTGATGAAATAAATTAAATTAAATAATGGCAAATTACTATTGATGGCGATCAAATTTTATTAAGTGAACATAATATAGTACAGTGTATTATTTCAACCTGTCCTTGGATAAAGATTATAACATCTATACATATAACAATTTTAGAAATGTTTATCTGAATAAATATTAATTTTTATTAGTTAACAACTACTTAAAACTTTTCCACCATTGTTTTACAATATATCAAGTAAACAAAATATATTGATTATTAGACTTGATTCAGAATGTATTTATATATTTTTGAAATGTCAAGGTTTTTCACAAAATAATACGTATCCACTTTTTTTTTCTAATATCAATATTAATTTTGATAACTAATTTTAATATTATTTTTTAATTAAAAATACATTCTTATTCAATTTCTATAGATTAAAGTTATGTATCAGAATTATTTTTATATTAAGTGTATTTTAACACCAATTGTGTAAATAATTACTTTATGTAAGCATAAAAGCATTAAAATTTAAAAAAATGTATTCTCACAAAAAATATTTTGTAATAAGATAAAGAAGAAGAGATTTTTTTCCGTCACATTTATTACACACTGAATTATTTACAAAACGATCATCTGATAAAATTGGGTAAAGATGATAACTGGCTTTGAATTCAGGCTATTGATTTCTAAAGCTGTGTAATGGTTTAAAATTAGATAAGAGTGGGGTAATATTGTGATACAAAGTGGGTTGTAAGCATTGAATAATATAATGATAGTTAATCAAACTCTGGATACTGATTTTAATACAACTGATGTTTTCTCACTTATCTCTGGGCCTTTTGCTTTTTTCATTTTTTATTTACTATCCTCATTCAGACTTTAGTTACCTGTCTTAATATGATTCTAATGTCAACAGCCATTTTTAATGCTAATTATAACAATAGAATTGAATGCTTTTAACTACTGCATTTTTATTTTTTAAATTTGTAGTCATCAATTGTGAAAGTAATATTTTGTCTTTGTTAAAATGTTTATAAGAATGTATGAAGAAAATATCAATTTACAAAATTTTGGGAAATGATTTGGAATGAGCATTTTTTTAATCAAATGGTTGGTTGCTGGTCATTTAAGTAGCATAAATAAATCTAATATTTGTCATGATAATATTGGAAAAGAAGTAATAGAATTTTTTTCCATCAACAGATGCTAGACAGTTTAATCGCTATCCTCTGCTTTCCCCCATCCAATATCCTCTGACTGGTTTCTAATTTTTAGCTCTCATCAGTACAGAGTCTTAGATGTGTAAGCAGTGCGCCTGGATCCTTGGACCATCATTATTGTGGGCAACCTCCTAGCATCTGTTTGTTACTAGAGCATAACTTAGGTGGCGCTACTGTATGAAAACAATTTTTGCTACTATTTTAACAGCTTGGATAATTATAAGGAATTAATAATCATCTGATGTTTCATTAGTTCAAAAAGATAATAGTGGTAATAAAGATCATTTGAACAATTTTTTAAATATAGATATAACATTGCTTGATGGTGCTCTTAAAATAAATAACTACTTGTCTTTAAAAGTTACTAAGGTTTAAGAACTGATCGCTTAGTGAAACTTGCTTTCTAGATGTGAATAGGTAGCTGGTTTAAAATTGGAAAAATTGTTTATTGAGTGAAGATAATTATTATTATTGGATTTATTGTAAAATCTAATTGAGCATCTATTTTTCAAATTATGGATGTAAAAATGAAAGTCCAATAATATTAAAATTGATTTGCATAATAGATTTTATCAGTACTTATATTTTAATGTTAAGCTCATAAAGTTCAAAAACAAGATTGCGTAGTTCTTTCTTAATAATGATATTTCAGTCAGAATCAGTAAAGAATAAATTTTCTTTTTGAAGACTTAATATATATATGAAAAACAAAAAACAAGTTAAAAAACTTGCTAACGCATGTATTTAAATACAAGCGTTAGCAAGTTTTTTAACTTGTTTTTTGTATTTCATAAATGTACCTTTGAGGTCTTTCTAGCAATGATATATATTGCAGAGGCTTCTTCTATGTGGTGATGCTGAACTGAGATCAGACCCAAGTAGCTATCTGGCTTGCTATGCTGAGTTTGAAGACATTACGTGTCTAAAAGATTCACGCTTGCAAGCTGAATAGAAACTGTTTCATAAACGCTCAGAGTTTGTGTTTAGATCTAGTTTCTAAAATTCCTGTCTTTCACTGATGATAGCAAATAGCTTGAAATCATGATCTGAAAGTGGAATTAAAGTTAGAGATAGTGAATGCATGCTCTGACGTTTATGTAAACATACGCTTGACGGTGTTTTTGGTAGAATGCCATCTGTTGAGATATATATATATATATGTTGAAAAAAACCTGAAATTATATTCTAATGTTATTAAATATAAGGTATTATTATTATTTTCTTCATGTGTCATAACATCGACTGGGAAGTGAATCCATTAACCCAGGACAACTGCTTGTAAAGCAGCTGTGCTGACCACTCAACCACCAATGCTTTATTGACTTTATGAATTTGAATAATTTGTAATTATTGAGCTTTAAATTAACAATGATTTATATATTTATTTTCATTTGTTTAGACAAAAAGATTGTTAAAAAGAAAGCTGAATGCAACCATATCAAAGTAATGGAATTCTATGGATTATATTAAAGCTAGGAATAAGAGCACAAATTAGTATTTTACCAGATTTTATGAAAGATTATATATTAGTAAGTTCGTGATTAAAATGGTAATGATAATAATGTATAGATCATATAAACTAAGTTTTCAACATCTATTATATTTTAAAGCTGCCAATCTGGATTGTGGAAATTAATCATATTACAGGGTATTATTTTTTCTTGTAAAAAATTGTGTTGTGAGTTGATTTATTTATCTGGCAATGATTGGCTTATCAATGACTTGCTTAAAAGATAATTGGTTGAATAGAACAATAAATATGATACTTAACAAATATTATAAGGATTTTTTTTAATGTGTCAAAGTGTCAGTCGAGAAACGAACCCGGGACAACTGCTTGTAAGGCAGCTATGCTAACCACTCAGCCACCAATGCTTGACTAAATATTACAAGGATTTAAAGGCGCATATTTAACAACTGACAAAAAAGTTTAGGAATTACTAGTGGATTAAACCTGAAAGTAAGATATAGCCAGGTAGTTATAGTGATTGCTTTAGATAATTTTCATATGCTGAAAGTAATATAACAATCTTAAAAAATGTGTTAACCAATTAAATCAAGTTTAACATAATTCATAATATTAAATTTTTGGAAATGTTTTAACTAACTTTCTGACTGATGATTTTTGTGGAATCACTGGTGAAAATTTTAAATATAGTAGCAGTGTGCTAGCTTCAAAATTATGTGGATACTTTATCAAAATGTGTAACATATATGGATTTATTGCTTGGGAGTTCATAAGAAGTTTGTCCATCAGACCTATGAGCACCAGAAATGATCCTGGAACTTCCTGATCCCAGGTTGGATGCTCCACGAATAATGACAAACAATACAGGGGAGAAAACATATGGATTTATTGCTTGGGAGTTCATAAAAAGTTTGAGTATCAAACCTGAAAACACCAGGAATAATCATGGGATCTTCCAGTCCCAATTTGGATGCTTTACCAATTATGCCAAACAATCCAGAGAAAGAAGGCATATGGATTTATTGCTTGGGAGTTTGCAAGAAGTTTGAGAATCAGACCTGTGAGCATCAGAATTGATCTTGGAACCTCCAAATTCCAAATCAGATTCTCTATCAATGGCAACAAACCATGATGGATATTTTAAATAGTTTTATATTAACTTGGTTGAGATGTTCACATTTTTAAATTTTTAACAATGAAAAAAAAAAAGGTTCCTTTTTAGAATTCAAACTCACATACTTAGGTTTCCCAGAAATAATCTTTAACAATTGAGCCAATGGAAATATTACATATGTAAAGTAAAATTTTGTTAATATTTTCATTTAACCAATAATTAAATAATTAATATTAAATATTTTCTATTGAATTCCAAATTAGTCTTCTGTTATTTCACAAATATTTTATGGAAAAAAAATACATGTGTAAAAAAGTTAGACAATTAATTAAAAAATCAATACATAAAATATTTTTATATAATAGATGATCACATGATATTTAAAATAAAAATTCATTTGTGTTTTTTTTTAATGTCATAGCATCGGCCGGGATGCAAACCTGCAACCCGGGCAACTGCCTGCAAGTGCAAGGCAGTCACGCTGACCTCTCGACCACCAATGCTATATTAAATTATAATTTTTATCAGATTTTTTTTTAGTTTTAATCATTTTTTAAAATAATATGAACAACTAAAAAGTAAAAAAATAATATATAAAAAAAACTTTTTTTTAGCTATCATATAAGCATTTTTAAGGTGCTTCTGTCAAAGGTTTCAGCCTGTCATGTTATTATTATATCATCTGTTTGCACTTAATAAATTAATATATTTACATTTGTTACTATCAATTCATTGGATTTGAAAATTACTTCATAGTAAATTGAAAGATTTCACATTGTTTATTTATATATAATATTTAGTGAATTAAATGTGAAGGTGTTTAAAGCTTCACACTCTCATTTCAAAATGCTTAAGACTGTCTTATTTATATATAAATTTATGTAGAGAAGAAGGTGGGAACCATCTTTTTCTTGTAAATCTCTGCCTTGTGTTTTGACTTGGGAGTTTTTTATGTTGTCATTATTACATCTGATTGACTACCATATAAGCATTTTTAAGATGCTTCTGTCAAAGGTTCCAGCCTTTCATGTTATTATAATGCTTTTATGTAAAGAACAGATTAAAAAATATGCAATAACAAAGTAATCAGTCTCTTAGCTAATTTGCTATTCCTTAGAAAATATCAGATCTTAAGAATCTAGATTTGTTATAAAACAATAGGAAATTGCAGGAATATTGTCATTTCATAAAAGCACTTGATGCTCAAATAAATTATAAAAATCAAATAGGCCTCAAATGCTTTTATGAAATGACAATATTCCTGCAATTTCCAATGGGTTTATAACAACTCTATAATCTTAAGATCTCTGATATTTTCCAAAAATGGCAAATTAACTAAGAGGTCAATTATTTTGTTGATTACTTTCTATTTTATACATTTTAGTTGGCCATTTACATAAAAATATTATGTAAATGAGATATTTATTTTATATAGCATGATGTTTATAAATTGTAATAAACTAATGATCATCTTTTCAAGTCAGACATAGTAAAAGTAATTTAAAGTTATTGGTTAATACCTTCATGCTCTCATTTCCAGTACTTAAGATTTGCCCATACTTAAGTGTTTGGGTTGAAAGAATAGGAGGATTCATTCTATTCTTTCACAAAGACTTTATCTTGTGTTGAAAATGAGAGTATTCATTTATTATTAAGATTCATAAAGCACATGTGCATTAGCTTGAAAAGCTGATCATTAATTTATTACAATTCGTAAACATTGGGCTATATAAAATAAATATCTCATTTACATATGTTTAATTTCATTTAAGAATGACGTATTGTAAATTCTAGTAAATTTTGCAGGCGTCATTCATTCAGACATAGTAAAGTAATTTAAAGTGATTGGTTAATACCTTCATGCTCTCATTTCCAGTACTTAAGATTTGCCCATACTTAAACATTTGGGTTGAAAGAATAGGTGGATTCATTAATATTCTTTCACAAAGACTTTATCTTGTGTTGAAAATGAGAGTATTATTTTAAAAAATTGTTTTTTTCACATTATTTTTTTATATGTACTGTGAAATTGTATCACACTAATTTACAGATGATTTTCATGTTACAATATCTGTGATTATTTATCTTTTCAACATGTATGTGGTCAAATGTGTCCGCAGTATAAGACAGCATGGATAGTTGAGGGTTGTGGGAAAGTCTGAGTTCAAACCCCCTTAACATTACATATTGGAGTGCAGGTATGAAAAGCCTGTACTGTAGAAAAAAATTTATATATTAAAAATAAAAAGAGTAAAAAAGTGTATGACATTAACCACTATTGTGAGCAATGTATTCGGCATAGATAGAAGGAAAGGTTAGTCAAAACAGATTTCCCTTGGTATGTAAAGTGAAAGCATTATGAAAAGAAACTTAGAAAATAAATGAATATTTAGAATCAAGAATTAAAGTTGCAAGAGATAAAATGGTCAAAATTGACACATTTTACTCTAAAACAGAGGGGGGGGGTGTAATGTACCAAGGCCAAATTGGCACATGTATATAAAATAATTTTGTCTAAAAAAAAAAAATTATTAAAATCTTTCGTAAAAGAGTTTGAAATAAAAGTTGGAAAATAATTGATTAAAAGTGGGAAGGAGGTTTTCTTTAGAAAGTTAAACTAAAAGTTTTATAAAAGGAAGTAAAGTTTTTCTTAATTGGTATTCGTAAATATAAATAATTAAAAGCTTAAAAATAAAAAAATCTCTTTTCATTTGAATTAAAGAAAAAGTAATCTTAAAACTAGTTATATATGTGCATATATATGTGCAATGGTAAATAAATAAAAATATATGAAAATAAATATTGAAATGAAATGTATTTAAAAACACAGCAGCAATGGCTATTAATTAAAATATAAAACAACACATTTTTGCATGGCTATTACTTATTAAACAATCCTCCAAAACACGTCAAAGGATTATCAATGGAATTTCGACAACAGATATTTGCCGGAGGATATTACACGGACAACACATCGCAGGTATAAATAGATGTTTTTTTATCGGGAATTAATTGAGTCAGTTAAGTCAAGAGAGGACAATCAGTTGAGTTAATTGTATCCAGAAACAAAATGCAGTGTTGAGCAGCTTTTGGGAACACATGTCTTTCTCCAGCCTTAGTCAAATAAGATCAGCAATATCTGCCTGTGAAATAATGTCAGCGTAACAACTTAGAAAATCTCCATCAGTATCTAATTGTCTCCAATAGTAATAATCACGAATAATAAGGAAACTCATCAAGGAAACATCCCAGCCGGCTGAAAATATTCGTAATGGAAGCAGAAAACAAAGTTCTAAATCTACGCTCAAAATCCTAGGTAAAACATTTGCTTATTTTTGTTTATACCATAATAGCCATTGCATTAATTCATAAAGCATCCAGAGACAAGTAATTTGAACTCTATAATCATGCATAAAATGGACTATTGATGTGCATGTTTGTGAATGTGAGATAATTTATCGATGTCAAATATTATTTATGCTTTTCATAAGATATATATTATAATGTGTTAATTTAAAATGTGCGTGTGTTATATTAGTTAAAAAATTATAAAGATGTTTAAATTTAGTAAATTAATGTTAGTTAATAAACTGTCTTTAAAATTAAACTTTATCTGTTGGTCAATTCTTTTTATCAATCTCTTTTTATCGATTCTTTTTATCAATTCTTTTAACCAACTGTTTTATCAATTCTTTCACCACTAATTATGTATAATCTGTTAGTGATTACAAACAGCTGAGCTAGTTGTGGATATTTAGGCATTGAGTTAGTGGCCATTGCTCAAAGTGCATTATTTATTCATTCTTGAATAGATAGCTGGTGCCCGTGTTTATACACAAACAAAAAAAAAGTGCTTTGAACGTGGTGTTGAACTCAACAGCCAAGAAGAAGCTATGTCCTGGAAATGTAATGATAGTTATATATTTTATAGCTATCGTTTGGACATACATATTCTCCGAATATGTTCTTCTCTGCCTAAGAGTCCAGTGATTCGATGTCCCAGATCGAACCCGGTACATTATAGAAGAACTTGTAAAGATTTTTATTGAATAAGCTGCTAGCAGTTATGAGTTTTTATTGATTTGATTGAAATATTTGATTAAGTAAATCAAGAGTTGTAACAATATTTGAAAGTGGATAATGGATCACATGATTTTATTCATATTATATAGATGTTAAAATGATAACTTGAGAGAAAGCATGATGAAAAAGATAAAACATTAAATTAAAATTGTGATTTTGAACCAATTTATAATCAACTTCCTTATACAAATGTTAAGATGAGATAATCATTAAGTTATTTGAAAGTAAAAACAGAATCATGTTCTTGGTTTTTGATGCTGTTCATTGTTTTCTTCTTACTCATTTAAAGAAAAGTATATCAAATGTTAAACCACTAAACATCACATGATCACTATCTCATACTAGCACATAATTGTTATTAAACAAAGCAAAACCCTCCATACAGTAGAGCCATCTTGTGCCAACAAGAGCAATCAATGGATGAGTAGGCACTAGATAGGGATTTTATGCATAAGCCTTCTGGTATGCATCGATTGCTCTTGTTGACACAAGATGGCACTACTGTATGGAGAGTTTTGCTTTGTTTATATCAAATGTACTTAACATTTTAAATTGCATCCTATAAATAAATGGTAAAAAAATTTCAGGGTGTTTTATCAGCCACTGATGGGGAAAAAAATCATCACAAACATTGGATTTGGATATGTCAGATTGATCTGTTTATATATTTTTAAGGTACAAAGATGACTTGATCATTAATGTAAGGCACAGACTCCAATTTGCTTTCACTATATTTAACAAGATGAATGATGGATATTTCATCATAGTGATCTAATCACATTAACTAAATTAATCATATATAGATATTTTATTTTTAACAAATATATTGAATAGAAATTATATAGATTTCTTCTCAATATATCATAAAGTCATTCCAAAAGTATCATTTTTCAAAACAGTGGATGTGATAATATTGAAATGTAATTATAAAGACATTCCATTGGATTATGGATATATATTAATGTGAATTTGAAATAGATTTTCATAGTAAAGATGAGATCTTATTATCATTATAAGGATTATTAAAAAATATTCTAAGGATGTACTTGACTAATTGCCTTATTGGACTTGACTAATTGCCTTATTGGAAAGTTATGTGTAACAACAGAACGTAAATAGAGAAATACAATTAGGGAAATATTGAAGTTTTTATGAAAATTTTGCTGCATAAAATGTTAAAAAACAGAATCATTAGTTGTATAATAAATGTAAATCTTACCACCAAACATCACATGATCACCATTTCTTATGAATGCTCATAAAGGTTATTAAAACAGGCAAAATTCTTCATACAGTAGTGCAAGCCAGAGTAATCAACAGATGCCAGAAGGCTTGTGCATAAAATCCCCATCTAGTGCCTACTCATTCAATATCCCCAGATTAGTTTCTGGCATGTGGCTTTTGTCAGTGAGGAGGAGCCTTGGATCTGAGAGTAGTGCACCTAGATCTTAGGATCTAATGCAACCCTCCAGTAGCCACCTTTTATCTCCACTTAACTACAAAACTATGAGAATAAAATTGAAAACACAATATTTTCAATCTAAGCTCATTAGTTTATATAGACATTAGGTCTGAACTTAGTTCAGTACCCAGACATTTTGGTGTATTTGTTTTTTTAATAATCATAGCCACCACTATCCTACTAGGCAGGATTGTTATCAAATCACCAAACATCACATAATCACCATTTCTTATGCTTGCTCATAACTGTTATTAAAACACACAAGTATAGGAAATGGTGATCATGTGATGGTTGGTGGTTACCAAACTGGCCTAGTAGGATAGTGGTGGCTATGGCTATTAAAGAACCAAAGATACCAAAATGTCTGGGTACGGAACTGAGTTCAGACCTATATGACTATATAAGCTAATGAGCTTAGATTGAAAATATTATTGTGTTTTCTATTTTATTCTCAAAGTTTTATAGTTAAATAGAGATAAAAAGTGGCTGCTCGAGGGTTGCATTAGATTCTAAGATCTAGGTGCATTGCTCTCAGATCCAAGGTTCCTCACTGAC
This sequence comes from Epiperipatus broadwayi, assembly GCA_028023455.1. Classification (NCBI taxonomy): domain Eukaryota; kingdom Metazoa; phylum Onychophora; class Udeonychophora; order Euonychophora; family Peripatidae; genus Epiperipatus; species Epiperipatus broadwayi. Next base: position 2,552,872 of record JAQFVV010000120.1, read on the forward strand.
AAAGGCCACACGCCAGAAACTAATCTGGGATATTGGATGAGTAGGCACTAGATGGGAATTTTGTGGACAAGCCCCTGGCATCCATTGATTACTCTGGTTTGCGCTGTGTGGTGCTACTGTGTGGAGAGTTTTGCCAGTTTTAATAAATGTAGATCTACTTATGTTTTATGGATTAGTTTGTACAATAATTTTTTTACTGTTTGTTATTCTTTCACTTTTTTTTATAGTATGGTCATATTTATTTATAATTAGATAATAATTATGATAAGGAAAATAATATTTAAATAGAATATAGCCATATTATATATATACATGACAAATCTAATACATGCACTTGTATGTATATATCATAATTTATTTATAAATGAGTAAATATTATATATTGCTTAAATACATTAATATTATAATTTATTAATTTTAAATAATATAATTTTTATAGTTGCATTTTTTTCCAAAGTCTCTCATGAGAAGATTCAATAAATTACTGAGTTAAACTCAATTGAATTAGAAATAATATTTATGAGGTTAACTTTCATATTCATCTAATCAATTTTTTATTGCTTATATCTGTCATTATTATTTTGTGCTTTAATATATTTAGTTTTTAATTTTTCATTGTCTTTTTAACTAGACTTCAATAATGTATATATATTTATAGAATATAGTCACATTATAATTATATATGACAAATATAATACATACTGTTATACGTATATATTATAATTTATTTATAAATAAATAAATATTATTTATTAATTAAGTACATTAATATTATAAAGGAATTTCACCTTTTTTTGTTAAAAGGAGGTTGCCTTGACAACAGTTTGAAATTGTTGATTGTATTGATATTGGGATTGTCTAAGTGTTGACTGATTTTTAATGATATATATATATATATTGATAGAATTATTAATACTATAAATGATACAACATAAAATAGTAATATGATTCAATTACTTACTAGTATATCTTGCAATATCAGAACTATGTTTTTAGAATGAGTTTAGTTTTCATTAAAGATTATATATAAATAAAATATGAAATTATCAATAATAACAAACAATAATTTTGTTTATTATTCATTATTATCAGGAGACTCATTGGAATCAATAGTATTTAAAATTGTTCATTAAGATTTCAAAATTTCTTGCAGAGACAGTAAATATATATAGAAGAAAAGAGTACCCCTAATAGAATACCAAGAATTAAATTTTATTATTTGTAATTTTGATTATTACACTAGCAAACTCTCCATAAAGTAATGCCACTCAGTGCAAGCCTTAATTATCAATTAATGCAAAAAGATTTGTGCATAAAATCCCTATCTAGTGCCTACTCATCCAATATACCCAGACTAGTTTCTAGCTTGTGGCTTTCATCAATGAGTAGTCTTGAATCTGAAAGAACTGCACCTAGATCTTAGGATCTAATGCAATTTTCCAGCAGTCAACAACTATAAAGCTATGAACCCAAGATGAAAACACAACATTTTGGTGATCATGTGATGTTTATTTTAATTTTATTATTCGAATAAAATAAATAAAGTAAACAATTTTCATGATTAACTATGCAATCATTTAAAAAAATTAAATTTTTCTCTGATCAAATATTAATGACAATTAAATTTGAGATTAGCAGAAACATTTTGTTTTTTTGTGGTTAGTCAAAAGGTTAAACAATTAATATGTAATGTAATACATTATGCAATTCAAGACTTTTGCATGCCAAAGGTATAAACAATGATATGCATACTAACTCTAAATTTGTTTTTATTTACGACAGTGGTTTTTGAAACAGTTTATAAATGATTCCATTTCCTGCATGATTTAATGCATGACAAAATGCTATGCAAACTTTGGATCAGTTCATCTTCTGGCAGTTTTTGCACTCAAACATTTATAAATCCATGGACAATAAAGTCATTCGGTTGTTTACTTATTTTAATAGTTTTCATGAAGGAAACACCAACTTGCACTATAAGTTTAATGGTAAAGTTTGAATGCTGGAAGTTCCAAAAATGAAATAGATTCAAAGTCCTTATGCTTGAAAATCTGATATTTACTACACTGCTAAATCATGTGAAGCATGAAAACATTTCTAAACTGCTTCAAAAACCAGTTATAAAACAATAACATTGGAGTTAGTACAGCCCATGTTTAACATCTGTTTTCATATTACATGCCCCAGACTTATTATCAACAGTAATATTGATTTCTTTGATTTCAGTATCCACAAATATGAATTATGAACTGATTGAAAATATTATCATAAACATCAATTATTTGAATGGAATGCTTTAACCAAATCAATAAAAGGCAATATAGAAATGATCGTTTTCCTTCTCCACTATTTGTTGCATTTTCCTGCCTACAAATTGTGGTTAGAATCCTTTTTGACTCCCTAAAGCATATTGAGTCTTTGGTAACCAGTTGTCTATGACTCAAAGTAACCAATTCAACAAAAATTTTAAAAAGAATTTTTACTGAATAAATATCAATGATAATTCTGATCATTATATCAGACTTTTTTATTCCTTCTATTTTTATAAAAAAACATTAAAAATATACATGGAATCCAAGTAGGACAACTTAAAGGATGGACACATTTTTAAAAAAAAAATCCTATAGCCTTGAAGCAAAGGTATCATTGCATATACAACAATTAAGGGTTCTGTGGTATTAGAGCTGCGACATGAATTATAATCGTTTAATCATTAAATTAATTAGCTTATTAAATCAAAAACATATTTTAAAATCTACATTAAAAAAAAAACAATTTAACACACACACAAAAAAAGAAAAGCATTAATGTGAACAATAGTTAAAATGCGTGTTTAAATCAAATTAGTGTGTGTTTGCATGTGCATATTCTGCATAATCTATTTTAATACATTGTACGGACTTACACCTGCATTTATATATGTAATATATGCGGGATTCGAACTCAGTTTTTTACACAACCTACAACTCTCAGTGCCATCTTATATTGCTGACTCACTTGATCACACACATGTTGAAAAGATAAATAATCACCAATATATGTATTTCGTGCTAAACCAGCACTCATTAAAGTATGGAGATTGGTTATCTTAATATAAAGCTGAGTACTAATTGTATGTATGTGTGGAGATAGTAATCTGATGAGTGCTGGTTTAGCATGAAATACGTATATTGGTGATTATTTATCTTTTCAACATGTGTGTGATCAGATGAGTCAGCAATATAAGATGGCACTGAGAGTTGTAGGTCGTGTGAAAGTCTGAGTTCGAATCCCGCATATATTACATATATAAATGCAGCTGTAAGCCTGTACAATGTATTAAAATAGATTGTGCAGAATATGCACGTGCAAACACACACTCAATTTGATTTAAACCCGCATTTTAACTATTCTTCACATTAATGCTTTTCGTATTTTTTTTTGTTGAATTGTTTTCTTTTTTTAAATGTAGATTTTAAAGTATGTTTTTGATTTAATAACCCAATTAATTTAATGATTAAATGATTATAATTCTTCATGTCGCAGCTCTAATACCACAATACCCATTTAAGTATTAATATTACAAAGAAATCTTTTAACTTGAGTGAATATCTTTGTTAAAATCTAAATGATAAAATATGATTAAAATTAATCATTTTAATTATTTGTATGCCATTATTCAAAAAGTAATCAAAATACTTCCTCTGTTTGTTTGAAATATTATCATTATAAAAGAGAGTAATCCATAGATTAATTGAATCATGATATTATTTATCACTTCCATGTATTATATTCAATTCATCAATAAAGTACTAAGAGGACCATTATCAGTGAATGGCCATCTCATTTTTTTATTTTAATTCATTAATTGTTTTAGTCTTTTAGTCAGCTATTGAAGTCTTGTTTTTAAATCTCTGTTCCTTATGAAACTTGACATTTAATTCATTATTCTATTAAATACAAAATTTCTCCTTTCTTTTCAGTTATCATTAATAGAATACTTCTTTAGTAAAGTCAAGAACAGGCAAAACTCTCCATACAGTACTGCCACTCAGTGCAAGCTAGAGTAATCTATGGATGCCAGAAGGCTTGTGCATAAAATCCCTATCTAGTGCCTACTCGTCCAATATCCCCAGATTAGTTTCTAGATTGTGGCTTTCATCAGTGAGGAGCCTTGGATCTGATAGCACTGCACCTAGATCTTAAAATCTAATGCAACCCTCCAGCAGCCATCTTTCATCTCTATGTAACTACAAAACCATGAGAATAAAATTGAAAACACTCTAATATTTTCAATCCACGCCCATTAGCTTATATATAGTCATATAGGTCAGTTCAGTACCCATACATTTTGTTGTCTTTGGTTCTTTAATAACCATAGTCACCACTATCCTATTAGGTAGGATTGAAAGACATTGAAATGTATGGGTACTGAGCTGAGTTCAGACCTATATGACTATATAAGCTAATGAGCTTGGATTGAAAATATTAGTGTTTCCAATTTTATTTTCATGGTTTTGTAGTTAAGTAGAGATAAAAGGTGGCTGCTGAGGGTTGCATTAGATCCTAAGATCTAGATGCAGTGCTCTCAGATCCAAGACTCCTCAATGATGAAAACCACAAACTAGAAACTAATCTGGGGATATTGGATGAGTAGGTACTAGATAGGAATTTTATGCACAAGCCTTCTGGCATCCATTGATTACTCTAACTTGCACTGAGTGGCACTACTGTATGAAGAGTTTGCCTGTTTTAATAACTATAAATTTACTAAATTTGACTCTTCAAATGATTCTGGGCCTCAAGGATTAGTATTCAAAAAAAAATATATGGGGTGTAAATTGTCACACATGTAAGAGTGAAAAGTGGTTGCACATACACATTGATAAGTGCAGTAAGAGGATTATAATGACCATGTTTTATATTAACTTAAATGACTGAAAACCATAAGATGAAACAACACAGATAGAAGACAGAAAATATTGTTTGTTTTTAATAAATTGATAACCAGGAAGCTGTTTATTTAACCTGGCATGGCTTATTAAATTTTTGCTGTTAATCTCATTTACTAAAATAAATCCATTATCCACTTTCTATCAAATCTATCATTACCCTGAGTGCATTCATATCATGGCAATATCATAGATAATTGATTTCTTAATTCATTTATTCCACAGTGAAAATCAAACCTGTAAATATTAAATTGACATAACGTGACACATGGTTGAACATTTCAAGAATCAATAATTACGATATTCGCAGTATTTTATCTAAAAATAACCGAATTCTTCACTTCAAAAAGCGGTAGTCCCGGGTTAGCGGGTTCGCTCCCCGGCCGATGCTATGACACATGGGAAAAAAAAGTTACTATATAAACACCGAATTGACAGTTCATAGCTAACAGAGTATTGTTAACCCCTGATCACAGGCTAATTGCCAGGATACGTTTTGAAGAAATTCGACTACAAAAGACCACTTATCGTAGTAATTAATAACGAAAGTGTTAACAATTCCATGTATTCTCAGTGTATGTGTATATATATTTATTTTATTTGCGGTGCTTTTATGTTATAGTTTTTTTTTAACATTCTCGGTTCTTTTCTCACAAAGCTTTATTGATTTTATATGTTAATAACTTAGATTTATTGATTTAAGTTCAAAGTATTTACTGTCAGATTATTTCTAATAACATGGTGATCAAAGGATTAAAAAAATTAATTTTATTTGAAAAGTAAGAATCATTTTAAAATCTTTTTTATTTTGCAAAAGACAGATTGAAGTGACATAAGCTAGTTAAACATATATAATAAAAAATATTCTATTTTTTCTTTCTATTAATAAAGATTGATAATAGAGCCATCTATATTCTAAATCTAAAACTTAGCACGAGTGCTTTTTTTTCCTAGAAAGAAAAATATAAAATTATAAATAGTTTTCGATGTTTAAAAAAATCGTATTTATCATTTGATAAAGTTCGCTTCATATGAAACATTTTAAAAAATAAAATAGTATGTAATTTTTGATTCTAAAAATGATATATCTTGTATATATTAAAAGCTTATAAAAACCTTAATAATGCAAAAATTCATTAAAATTTACGATATAGCTCTAGAATAAAGATACTAGAAAAAACTGGGTTAAAATTTATTCAAATAATTAAAAATTATTACTGATGATGATAATAGGTATTATTTGATCATACTATTGCGATATCCAATTACTATATCTGCTGACAAGCGTATGATTTAAAGAAATATGAAAATAATGTTAATGATTTGTTGCTCATCATTTTATTGCAGAGCCATCTATATATACATAGTAAACAGTGGATGCCTGATGATAATTCAACTGGATCCCTAGACCAATTCTAAATATTGAACTTTATTGGCGAGGAGCGTTAGATATAGTGAAGATTGCTGTGTTAATGCCAATTTTAAATATAAGCCATAATAGCTTGACAGGTTGATCTTTAATGTATTACAATTTATAAACATGCGCTATATAAAATAAATGCTTATTTACATAAGCCAGTTGTGTGGTGTTTTGTTTTAGCGTTTGTGACACCTTTCGCAGAATACTGAAGTCATTAAAATATATAATTTCTGACTTAGTGCCATTCTTATATAACTGGGCAAAGAAGCTGACTTAGATTTAAAACTTTAACAGTTTAAAACATTCATGTCATCGATTTGAATGTCATAATAAAAATAAAAGTGGGGCAATTTGATACGTGACATCTGTTGCTTCTCATTAATGAAGAGCAATATCTGGAAGTTTGTTGGCATTACCATAAACCAGTTGATCACTACTTACCTGAATAACTTTAGAATAAAGTGATAAAGAGAGATTTCTTATAATAATGATTTTAAATGTAATCTAGGAATGTACTACTTTGTTTTGGTACAAATAGTACCTACACACATGCATGTATATAATATATTCTTTAAGCAATTATATATTTCCATTTGTGATTTATCTATAATGGAGTTTATGTAGTAGAGAATGGGATTATTATGAAATATAAAGTGTACCCTTAAGAAATGAATGCAAAACAATGGATAAACCTGTAAACATTTGTTGTTGCTTATTAATAAGTATAGTTTTGATGTAAAGAAACTACAGCTGTCCATGATTAATGGCCGATATTCATAATATTTCATGAGTTAGAAATAATATGGTTAAGAGTTTTTTCAAATAGGTTGTAATGTTAATACCAATTTCCATGAAAGTTTTGTCATATATTGTAACCAGATTAATGATAGTAGTTGTACAACTCTTAGTTATTTCATTATGTTTTTGATTAAAAATTTCTTTAAGATTTTGCAAAAAATGGACTAATGAGATTTTAGCTTGTATATTATTTGACTTTGTTTAAAATAGAAATATACTATGAAATGGAAAGGTCATTTTTAAAAAAAATTGAAATCACTAAAAATGGTTTAATAGATAAAAAAAAAGGGCATACTTATAAATATTTAATTACTTGACTAATATTTATGGAGTAGCAGGCTTATTGGATTATTCATGGGGATCTATTAAGATGCTCAATTTATCAAATTTAGAATTAAGTAGTATTTAATAGGCTGCAGAAAGGAGTTTGCTATTAACTGAAAGAAGACCATTTGAACCCAGCAGGGTAAATTTCTAAGGTCCACTCCATACGTTCTTATCATTGCAGCTGTTATTACTATGTGATTATTCATATAGTATATGAACATGAATGGGCTGCCCACCAACATGCATTAGCCAGTATGGTGAGTTTATTGGCTTTTTACCTCTGAGTTTAAGATAAAAAAAAAACCATGAATTTTCTTGTCAGTTGCCTGATAAAGCAGAATGAATATATGTGTAAATAATAAATATTTTTCCAATAGATAGACCACATGTGAGATGGATGGATGAAATAAGAAAGTGTACAGGGGTGATGTGGAGAAAAGAAGCTAAAGATCAGAGAAGATGGATTGAACTTAGAGAGACCTTCATCCTGCAGTGAATTGATAATGGTCGATGATGATGATGAGTATTTAATGTAATATTTATACTTTATTCATTCATTTTGTCAATTTATTAAAAGAAATAAATAATATAATATCCCATACTAGTGTTATTATTAAACTCTTGTACTATCACTAACAATGTCAATAATAATCCTATTTTTATATGAAATAAATTCTAGAGGTATTAAAGTTCTATGTGTTTAATAGTATAGCAATGAGTTTAAACAGTCTCAATACAAATTTTAATAATTTTGAAGAAGTATATTGAAAAATTACTTTATGTGTTTTATAATTTTCAAATTCTATATATACTTCTATGAATAAATGCATATGAAAAAACAAATGATCCCTAAAATACATTTCTCACAGCCCCAACCTTCTTTGTATTTATGACTGAAGATTTAAATTGTAAAGGTAGTAAATATACTTCAACCCAAACTAGTGATAGTATGAAGTTTAGAGTCAATATTCAATATATATTAATGCCAATATTGACAAATGCTAAAATATTCCAGAAGTTCTACCTGTGAGACAAACATAAAATATGAATAAAGCAGCATATATAAAAGGTCAAACTTTATCCATGCTGCTTACTCAGACTTTATATTTGTCTCATAGGAAGCATTGCTGAAATAGTTTAACATTTGGCAATATTAATATTTTATATTTGAATTTCAACTAGCAATTGCACTTGGTATTTATATATATATATATATATATATATATATATATATATATATATATATATATATATATATATATATATATATCATTAAAAACCAGTCAGCACTTAGATAATCCCAATATCAATAACAATCAACAATTTCCAAACTGTTGTCAAGGCAATCTCTTTTAATATATATATTAATTCTAATATTCTCATATATAACTGATGAATTCATAGTATTATTTATATATATGTTGAAGTAAAATTTTCATGATTGTTATTATAATAAAGAATAGAAATAAGATTATATCCATGTAAACAGAAATAACATTTTGCCTTTCAATGTTACCAGGAAATTATTAACTACTACTAACTGACATTTTCCCATGAGGCTAAAAACTTTTTCTTATTAACCTATAATAGATCTTTAGAAAAAAAAGAAGAAAAAAAGAAAAGGTTTTTTGTTAAAGTAAAAGAAGGTCTTTATTTCTACTATTTATTATATATATATTATACAAAGTGTTTCAAACTTCATAGATAATTTCTTATAAAAATTAAACATTCAAATTGATGGTTATTTTCTTTATACTTTCACATCAGCTTGATACGTGATCTTTGAACATTCCTTATTAAAACAATGATTTTTAATTCTTCAGGGCATAATTATTGTAAAAGATCACTTTTTCTTCACATGAGAATAACACCAATTATGTCTGCTTTTAAAAATTTATAAACCATAGTATATTAATCTGGAACAATAATAATAAAGTTATAATAGCATTTACAATATGTTATGACTTCTGGAGAATCATACGTTATACAATTGATACATTGAAATTTGTTAGAGATTAGATTTTGAATAGAAGCTTTTTTCACTTATATTTTTATAAACAGTTGAAGTGTCTAGGTATTTTATTAAAGATATCATTCAAGTATTTATTGTTATGTGGAAAAGTTTAAAGCATTTAGAGAATTAATAGTCATAAATAGTTTTTAATTTTCCCAATTATGTTTTCTTATGTCAGCAAAAATTGTGATTATATTATATAACTGTTATTTGATAAAGAAATGTACTTAATGATTTTTTAATTTCGCTAATGAGAAAATCAGCAAATATGAATTTAATAGCTAATGGAGAAATTATTGGTAGAAATGTCTATTAATCATTACAAATTCCTCATTGTGAAGATAATTTTGTTTTTTGTAAAATATATCTATTCTGGGATAGACCACTAAACATCATGTGATTACTATTCTTTATGCTTACACAAGCTGATTACACAGAGGCAAAACTCTATACATTAGCACCACTCAATACAACCCATAGTAACCAATGGTTGCAGGAAGGTTTATGCACTAGATAGAAATTTTTTACACAAATCTTCTTGCATTCATTGACTACTCTGATTTACACTGAGTGGTGCTACTGTATGGAGAGTTTTGCCTCTGTGTATTCTGGGATAGCTATTGAATTATGACAGAATTACTACAGTAAAATAAATATATGTAAAACTTTAATATGTGTTGATATTAAACATGCACACACTATATAATTCAAAAGCAAAATATATATAAATCAAAACTTTAAAATAATATAATATATTGAACGATTATATAAATAATAATAACTTTTGTTGAATCTTCAAACGTTTTCAAAGGCATAACCTTCATTAGCAAGAAGTACAAACTCTCTCTTTGTTTTTCATGATGTACTAATATGCAAATATGCGATAAAACCAGGAAAAATATGCAAATCAGACTCAGAACGTTTATACTTACCATTTCTTCGATATGGCATAAAATGATTCCCTTTTGTTTATCACGTGTTTATCTGACACGATGTAACATGCCTCCTTAACCCTCCTCCGCAGATCATTCCACTCTCTACACAACACTCTTGGCCTATCCAGTTTGCACTGATGACCCACAGCCATTGAATGCTGAACAAAAATTGAAGGGTGGGATGAGTCCACTAAGGCCTTATTGTATGCATATTCATGCTGGGATAATCTTATTTGAACCAATGCCCTCGTCTCCCCATAATATGCAGCTGGGCAATTGTTTTCGCTACACATGCTCTTATAGACCGCTTGCTGTGCTTGTTCTGGGAGAATATAGTCTTTGGTGTTATTTATACACCTGTTAAGATTAGGGGGCGAATGAAAACACACACTAAAATCAGAGCAAAAAATGTTATGCAAGTCTCTAAAAATATTTTGATATAGTATCTAACACACATTTAAACTTTATATATAGTAAAATAAATGAAAAATGGAAAGATCTATGATAAAAGATTGAATGGCATTTTAAAATAATTAATAACTTATAAAAATGATTAGATGCAAGTTGCGAGTTTGAAAAAATATGAAAAATCTATGATGGGTAAAAATGATAATTGCAACAATATGTAGAATTACAGATTACAAAAATGAGTTTATTAAAAAAAAATTCAAACATACAGTTGCATCAAAATAAATGTTTTTCCATCAATCTTTAAAACATCTCTCATTGGTTATGTTTTGCACTACATAGAAATAGAGTAATAAACTTAAGTACCAACAGATCCTAAATTAGTTTTCAACTCCAGTAAATAAAAAAAAAGAAAACACTCACCTTGGCATTTGAATGACGTTATTGTATTCAACTTTCCATTTTAATGTTCAAATGTCACATGACCTCCTGATCATCTAACCATATAATTATTTTATTTAGTTTGAAATAAAGTAAATAAACACAAAATATATTACTTTGAATGTTAAGCGTTGGTGGTCGAGAGGTCAGCACAGCTGCCTTACAAGAAGTTGTCCCAGGTTAGCTGGTTCACTTCCTGGCCGATGCTATATTACTTTGAATTCTTTTTAGATAGTTGTATTAAGCCATTCAGCTCTAGGATATAAATATCAACCAAAAACTATAAACAATTTATAATTTTTTTGAATATCTAATTGTAATGTCACCTGCCATTATTATAGTGTAATGTCACCTGCCATTATTATTTATAAGTTAAACAATCAAGAATGTAAAGGGTAGAACGTGCTGTCTAATAGAAGAGTTTTAGTTAGAAAACTTTCTTACAGTATAACTTATAGCTATGCATTATTTTCTGTGTTAAAGTTGTTAATAAACCTATTTTTGTTACCAAATCTGTTGGAGAATTTAATTAAGTTGATGCATACACATCAAATTGGCACAGTCAGACAGGATCTCTGAAAAACAGTTGTTGGAACGAAAAAATGGCTGGCATAATACAACTACAAATAGAAGAATTCGATGATGAAAATCCCAGTAAATGGCCATTATATGTAAAACCATCAAACATCACATGATCACCATCTCTATACTAGCACATAATTTGTTGTAAACAAAGGCAAACTGGTTGAAAAACACTTTTTGATTAACAAAATGACATTAAAATTGCCACACTTCTAGGTTTCACAGGAATCAAGGTTTTAGAAGTAACTAACCAGTTATGTGAACCTGTTGAACCAAAAACTTTACAATACGACAATGTGGTTGAAAGATTAACTTTAGAGTTCTGCCCGCTACCGTCGAAGCAAATCACTAGACCACACTTCCGTTTACATCAGGCAAAAAATGAAACCTTCAAGGAATATGATTCAGCCCTGCATGAATTAGCTAAAAATTGTGTTTATGGTAAATATTTAGAAGAAGCACTGCTTGGATTATATGACATAAAATTTTGTGAACAATTACTTGCGGACTCGAAGGTTACATATAAAGAAGCCATTAAAAAGGGAATAGCTCTTAAACTCGTAATAGAGCAGGCAAAAGAATTTAGGAATAATGCATCACCTCGTATTCTTTATCATCCGATTCAGAAAAATGCTGAACAAGATGAGGATTGTAGCTTTAACTGTGTATGTTTCCTCTGCAAAAAAAACGGACATGTTCAATGCAATTGTAAACAACTGTATGAAACACGAAGAACCCTAGCGAGAGATTTTGGAAAAAACAACTCAAAAGATCGATACGAGATCAAAACACTGAAAAAATCAGAATCAGAATTTAGACAAACTGTATGTATCGAAGGATCTATTTTTAAAGATCACAAGCCTCAAAAAAAATTGTGGATACCGAAGTTCACACAACAGACATAAATAGAAACACAGTCAAAATCATCGGAAAGGTTATGGTCAAAGTCAGGTTGAACTCAAACAAAGGAGTTTTACCATTATATATAATTTATAAAAAGATAAAACCCTTAATGGGCAGAAACTGGTTCCATTCTTTGGGAATTAGGATTAATATAATAAAGAAAATAAACATCGGAAACGAAATACAGAATAAATTCCCATCACTTTTCACCAAAAATTTAGAACAAATGAAAACAAAGCCAATATAACTAGAGTTAAAAGAATACACAATACACGTAATTTGCAAGACTAGGAAAATACCATTTGCATGACACATTAAAGTTGAAGAAACCCTAAATGACCTATTACAAGATAGCATAATAAGCCCAGTTGAAAATTCAGACTGGGCAACACCAATTGTGGTTGTAAACAAACCAGATGGCAAAATACGTATTTGCAGAGACTATCGTGGAACAATAAATAAAAATATCTGCAAGAGTGCATATCCAGTTCCAAATACAAGAGAGGTCCTAGACTTTTAGAAAAGGCATCACACTTTGCCAAACTCGACCCCCAGTCCGCATTTCATCAAATACCAGTAATTGAAACAACTGCAAGAATGGTAACAATAACCACTCACTTAGGATTATTCAAATACAATTGACTTCCTTTTGGAATAACTGTTGCTCCAAACATTTTTCAAGCAACGATGGATATCTTAGTTAAGGGTTTAGCAGGAGTCATCCCATATTTTGACCACATCCCCATCACTGCAAACTCAAGAAATCCTCAGGGATAAAGTCACTCAAGTGTGTCAAAGATTTGAATTCTTGTTAGATAGTTGTATTAAGCCATTCAGCTCTAGGATATAAATATGAACCAAAAACTATAAACAATTTATACTTTTTTTGAATATCTAATATATAAACAAAGCATTCGTTTTCATCAGATTCACTACTACATTCAGTGATTAACGGTGAACATATCAAATTTCATTTTCATTCTTATTCTAAGATACAAAGTGTTTGATTGAAAAATAATTTGAATAATATTAAAACTAGTAATTCATTCTGTAAATAATTAGTATTATAAAAAATAATTAAAAGACTAATTTGAGTTTTGAAAATAATAATAATAAAAGTTCTTTTTCATGGTAGTTTTATAATTTATAGAACCAAAATAAAATAAAATATTTATTCGATACTTAGCGCGTCGTTGTTTCTAATTTTCATAAATAATCTAGGGCATATTAATATTGAAGGATCAATATATCAATACGCAAATGATACTGTTATTATGAGTGTAAATAATATTAATATTGCAATTAAAGAATGTCAAGAAAGTTTGAACAAAACTGTCTTTTGGTGCTTTGAGGGAGGAATTTATATAAATAGAGGGAAAACAAAATGTATGTTAATATGCTCTCCTCACATGAAATATAAAAATATTGATATAATAAACATTTCCATACTTCCCCATTCTTTTTAAATACATATAAATAAAGATATAATAAAAGACAAATGACCCCCATTCGTGCTGAACCAGCACTCATCAGTTGGCCCAGGTCACAATCTCTCATATACATGTTTATTATATGCACAGTATTTATCTGGAGTAAATTGTTACATTTTCATTTACCATTGTCAAACTTACTCCACTCACAACTTTGACGCCATCCATTTCAGATAAATACATCAATGATCATTACTAATCATTCTCGAAACTAGGGATTATCTCTAGCACAGATATAAACTTTAAACCTCGGTTAAAGATTAATATATCTGATTTTTTAAAATTTACACACAGGGAGTTATTCACCTTTCTCTGCCCCGTATGTAATATCTTTATAGATATAATAAACATCTCCATACTTCCCCATTCTTGATATATATATATATTCATTTACACGATTGTTTTTATGACAATAATATGGAATAATAATAAGTGTATAAAAGTAGATTAAGTAAAATATGTTAAATATCTTGGAATAGTGATAGATTAAAAAAAATGTCTTGGAAACATCACATAAACATACTAATTCATGAATTTAGATATTTTATAATCGCCAGTCAAAGATATTTTTCCTTTTAAATATTCTTATTGTTATATATATAACTTTAAGATATGCAATAACGTTTTATGGTTTTGCCAGCTTTTCTAATATTAATAGATTAAAATTACTGCAAAAAACAATTATTGATCTAATAGAAGAAAAATATATCAATGAAAAAAACCTGTATGCAAAAGTAATATGTTATTAAATTAACTTCGGGGTTATATAATTATAGAAAAAAAAAATTGATAGTACTTTCAAGAAATCTTATATAAAGCAATTTGAAATGGGTCTTAGGAAAACAGATAGATACATACATAGTTTCAAAATATTGTAATAAATATGGAACTAGAATAAGAAATTTATTATATTACTAAATTATTTAATAATTTACCCATTCAATTAAGAAGCTTGGAACATTATAGGGAAATAAAAAAAACAAATTAAAAAATATATTAGAGATGGGAAAGGGGTAAAAATTAGTACAAAATATACGAGTAGGCAAGCGTTGTTAGCCGAAAGGTCATCGCAGCCGCCTTGCAAGCAAGTAGTTGGTTGCAAACCGTTGTGGGTTCGCGTTCCGGCCGATGCTATGACATATGAAAAATATATATATGCGAGTATCTAATGCTATCTAATCAATATTTTTATTATATAATTAAATATTATTAAAATGTAAGTTATTGTTTTTTTTTCATGTGTCATAGCATCGGCCGGGAAGCGAACCCGCTAACCCGGGACAACTATTTGTAAGGCGGCTGAGCTGATCTCTCGACCACCAACGCTTGACAATTTATTGTTATTGATTTATTAGAATATTTTATATCATGTTTAAAATTTCATGTATATATATCTAAAATGTTATAAAAAATTTCCTTCTACATAAAAGCGTAACTAGGGCTTAATATGAAAAAGAAGGACATTAGTATTTGTGTAAATATATTTTGTCCTGTATTTAAATGAATGAATGTATTTATTTTAATGAACAGTATTATTATAATATTATTATTACAAATATAACTGTAAAATGTATGTACAGTTGTAAATAAATTATTTCTGCAAATAAATATAATAAATATTAATATATATATAAATTGTGTTAGAATGAATAATGGATGATTCTGAAAGTTGTTAAATAGTAGCAAACATTTTACTCCATAGAAATTCTTTGGAACAATTATTTTTAGTCCTTATTAAAGTTTTCAACTAAAGTCATACTGTTCGTATGCTACATTAAACTTAAGGTTCAGATATTTCAATCAATGCCAATTATCATAAATTAAGATTAGTAAGGGAGCTTAAAAGTCTGGGTTCCAAATCCCCTGTATTTTAATCTAGATTAAGTATATATACTAGACTTGTATTTAAATAATGCTCTATTTTGTAAATAACTTCAACTTGTAATTAAAGAAAGAACTTATTGTCAAGCAAATTGACACAGATGTTTTAACGAGTAAACTTTGTAGCTTTAAATATTACTTTGAGACTGATAGATACAAATTTTCTGGTCCAATAGGTAGCATGCGAGAAGTAGTTTTGGGACAATATTTTTACATTTTTCATTTACTTTTATAAATATATTATTCAAAATGAATATGACAATATTTTTAAGGTTTCAGATTTTTAACATTAACTATGTTCTTAGATTTTTAAAAAGATATACCTTTCCCATCATTTCATTATTTTATACCATCTATCTGGTTTTGATATATTGAGCTCATTACAATTTCTATTTATTACAATGTAACCTCATTTTTGTTACCCTTCTGGGCTCCTTCACATCTATTTTCTGCTTAGAATTTTTCAAAAAAAAAAGACTAATAACCATCAAAAATTTTTACATCCCCTCCCCCAATTACTATTAAATTATCCAATATTTTGTTTATTTCTCAATTTTAACATTAGAATTTTTTATGATAATTTAGATGTGGTATAATGATTTTAATTTATTTCTTGTTTCTAAAATAATTACATAAAACATGTACACTAAGAAAAGCTTAATACTTTAACAACATAGTATGCTGGGCATGCTTTTGACTAATTCATAGTCATACTCATAGCTATAGTTATCCAATAGGATTGTGAGGTTTTCAATCCTTTTATATAACTATAGCTATGAGTAAGGCTCAGTTATTCGAAAGCATGCTTAGCATATCGTGTTGATATATTTAACATTTTCATTTTTAAAGTATTAACCTAGCCTTTCTTAATAGACATACTGTATTTATTTATTTTTGAATTACATTTTTATGAGAAAAGTTTAAAATTATTAGAATTATATTATTTTTTAATTTTATTTATTTATTAAAACTCAACTAATATTGTTAACTTTTTATTGGGAATTTGCTGCCATGTCTGCTGGTTATGTACATATTGTTATACTTTGATTTCAAAATGTCAAACCTTCTAAAATTTCAACTTTGGCATAGGGCACTTCAGATAAATATATTAAGGACCATTATTAATCATTTATTAAAGTAGAGATTATCCACAACTCAGATATAAACTTTAAATCTTAGCAAAGATTAATATCCACTTATTATCTGGTCAGATATATTTAAAACTTCTCCTTTATGCAAAAAAACAACATAACTTTTGTTCTTAAAAATTACAAATCAATTATATATATATAATGCACATTCATATTAATATTACTTATTTATTTCTCATAAATAAAAAAAATAATCAAAGAAGATAGTAAGTATAAATGAAAGTTTATTTAGTTCTAAATTTGAGATGAAGGAACAAATAAAGTTAAAAGAGAGGCAAAATTATGCACTATCTCTGAAGATGAATGATTATTGTAATTTATTCATAATACTCTGTTACTTAGTTTCATAACATATCAAAACAATAACATATGTATGTAATATATATATATATATGTAATATAGGGAGCATACCAATAACTCTAACAAGCTTTTTTTTGATAAGTGCCTCAAGAGAAAGCATCTATCTAGAACAATCTCATCCCCAGACTGGTTTTGAGTCTTTGGCTCACCTCAGTGACATTCAGACACTAGATGTCCTAACACCTCACTGAGGTGAGCCAAAAGCTCAAAACTGGTCTGGAGATGGGGATTGTTCTAGATAGATGTTTTGAATGCTTTCTCTTGCAGCACTTATCAATAAAGACTTGTTAGAGCTATTGGTACACACCCTATATTACATATCTGTAATACAAGCTTCAAACAAATCATGCGATATATGACTTGCTTTATTATATACATGTATGCAAAGTATAATTAGTCTGAAACACGTGTGTGTGTCAACTGCAAACGTATGTTTAAATGTGACTATATCATAATATTAAATTTTTAAAAATGCAAATATTTTATTTATGAAGTATTTATGATTAAATCCCTTGTTTATGTGTGTTTTCCTTGCTATCTTCCGCCACGACTACTTGAGTGGCAAGTTTTCACAAAGTGACACAATTAATGTTCAAATGATGGAGTGGTTTTGTATTTTATTAGAAGCTGTGGATTATGTTTATTACATGTGCCAGAGATAAACTTCCAGTTCATTTCAACTTGATCCCCGATGAAAGCCCCTTGTCAGTCATATCAATGACATATCGTTTTTTTATGTTCATTGCTTTCGATTTGCTAGCCAAAGCCAGGCCACTGCTGATGGGGTAAATGAGGAGGAATAAATGGCAAAGAAAGTGTGAAGCACTCGTGATGAGCGCTACATTTTTAAACTTCATTCATGCTATAAATCATATAAACTGCATTTGGGTGACAGCATTCCTACCATGCTTCAACAGTCTAATTTTCTCGAAAGAGTAGAATTGCTTTAAACAATTCTCTTTTTATTTATATATTTTGCTTAGTTTTTTAAACTTGAATATTTGACTAGAAAATACCGTTTTACATAAAATTGATTTTAACTCTAACCTAATGCAAATAAATTTAGTCTCTCTTTCTCCCCGCACGCTTTTTTTAGTAAACAGGACTAAATAGGAGAGAGGGATGGGGTGCTTTTAATATATTATAATCGCTTTGTCATAACGGTATCATATAATAGTAAGGTAAATTTCATTACTTCACTCGTTAATTAAGATTCTTGTGAGCATCCGAATAACGGCGAATGATGAAGAGATTTACTTTGATCTAAAAAGGATTTTAGTATTTCAAACAACTCAAATTACATCTCGCTACCCCCTCTTCTCTCTTCGACTCATGAATTTTAATATTTGCATTTAACTCAAGTTAGGAGTTATAATGCTGAAAGGCAGTCTTTTAAAAATCAATATTAACCAAAAAAAAAAAAAAAAAGTTTAAAACACATGATGTTTCCATCTAAAAATAATAATAAAATCAGACAGTTTATTAATAAGGGGAGAAAATATTTAATAGGAAAAAAAAACATCCAAAACATTTTTATTTCTTGAAAAAAGTCAAAATTAATTTACGAGTATTTTTATCTTTGAAAGGAGTTGTTTATGTGTTGCAGACATTTTGAGGTTTGAAATCTTATTATCACTTAATAAATTTACATTCTGACATAAAGTAAAATATTTTTATATATGTTTTTTCAATTTGTTTTAGAGTAATAATTTCTTCAAGAAATGTTTTATGTTTCCATAAGTGATGAAAATAATAAAGTCTCGTTATTCCTAGCCATTAAAATTAATTGTACAACACCAGAGGGACTACAATTTTCACAAAATATTTTAAAAACTAAAAGTTTCGCAGACAAAATTTATTTTCAGTTATTGTTAACAAATTAGAAACCTTAATAATGGCAGCAAATGAGAAACAAAATGACAAATTAAGTGAAATATTACTTATGAATTTTAAATTTCAAAATATAAATACACTCATATTTATTCATTAACGCATATAAAGAATCATATAAAATAACATGCTACATCTATTCTCTTCCTTACTTACAAAATGTGAAGGCAGTAAATTTGATACGTTAATTAAGCTATAGTAATTTACAATCTATATATATTGAACAATGATAAAAATATATGAAAGAGTTGAGGTCTGGGTCAACTGATGAGTGCTAGTTCAGCACGAAATGTGCATCTTGAGAATTTTACATGTTTTTCACATGGCTTTGGTCATATATATTTTTTACAATTAAATCTCTCCACAAGGTGTTAGAAACCAGTTCCTACTTTGCATGAAAATGGTGTAGTGATAAGTACACTGGATAATCTCTAGTCTAATGAATGACTAATAAAAATTAACATATTTCCATTAATTAGTTTGGGTCAAAGTTATGAGAGCACCAAGTATGACACATCAATTAAACTGTAATAATTTATATCTATACTGAACAATGATAATTATATGTGTAAAAGATTGTAATCTGGGCAAACTGATGAGTGCTGATTCTGCATGAAATATGCATCTCGGGGATTATAGACTTTTTATAGATATTATATATAACATCTTTAGTCATATGTTTATAATTACATCACTTCATAAGATGTTAAAACAGGATAGAAAACAGTAACTATCTTATGTGAGAGTGGTGTAGTGAAAATTACACTACAGAAAATTATTCATTATTAGACAATCTGAATGACTAATAAAAATTACTATTTTCCATTAAAACTATTTATCGTCTCAAATCAACTTAGCGCATTGCATGCCTTTTTTAATTTTTGAAGAAACAGTCTTTATAGTCCAAGCATTTTTAATAGAGAAGATCTATTCACCAGCTGTCCTTATATATATATATCAGATGCAATATCTTTATCTGTACTTCTCTGCCAATAGATAAAAGTGTATACGTATAATCTACTTCGGCAAATTGATGGAATCTCTGGGTAAGATGGTCCCATATCTAGACTAATATTATAGTTATTTTTATCCTAGTTTAGAGCTGCCATTAAATAGTACAATGCTATAATCTTCATTTTAAGACCAGATTCTGACCCTTATTTTTCCTAAAGAAGATTAAGATTCAAACTTGATAACTAATACACTTATACAATCAGTTGCAAATTTTTTCACCTTTATACTTGTTGAGTTAACAGTAAGACTAAAAATTCTTTGAAGTTTTAATCTAGCCTAACTCATTATTATTTAGATCTGGCAGTGACTCCATTTTTTTCATATTTTTAGTGATAATCAGTTCTATAACAGCAATAGAACCCTTGCCTCCTTTGGCTAAAAGGTTACTAACAACATCATTATCACAAGCCCATGTCATATGCTTCCAAGTGCAGTTAGTTATCTTCACACTAACTTAGAGTGATCTACCATCATCATCATCATCAACAATTATCGATCCACTGCAGAATGAAGGTCTCTCCAAGTTTAATTCATCTTCTCTGATCTTTAGCTTCTCTTCTCCACATCACTCCTGCACACTTTCTTATTTCATCCATTCATCTCACATGGGGTCTCTTTCTGGGTCTTTTACAATCTCTTGGAATTCAGTTGAAGATTTCAATTGTCCATCTATTATCATCTTTTCTAGCAATACGTCCAGTCCAACTCTACTTCAATCTTTTAATTTTTTCAATGAGGTCGGTAACACCTGTTTGTACTCTTACCCATAGTTTGCATTTTCGATCTCTTCTTGTTACTCCCAACATGCAACTTTCCATACTTCTTTGAGTGGTCTGAAGTCTCTGTATTGCTTTTATATTAAGTGTCCAAGTCTCAGATCCATAAGTAAGAACTGGTAAAACACATTTGTTAAAAACCTTCCTTTTCAAACACATAGGCATATTTCCTTTTAGTATCAAGTTATTTCTACTAAAAGTTTAATTCTATGATTAATTTCATCCATTATGTTTCCATCTGTATTAATAATCTGACCAAGGCATTTGTAACTGTTAACTTCTTCTAATTCATCATAATCAATCTTTATTTTCTTATTTTGAGCAAATTGATTAAACATTACTTTAGTCTTTTTAACATTTATCTTTAGTCCTACTTTCCTACTTTCATCTGATAACTCCTGCAACATTTCCTGCAGCTCTAAAGCATTATTTGCAAAAACAACTGCATCATCTGCAAAATCCAAATGACTTAAATAATCCCCATTTACTTTCACTCCTTTAGCTTCCCATTTTAATCCACAAAATACTTTTTGCAGCACTGCTGTAAAAAGTTTTGGAGATATGGAGTCATCTTGTCTTACATCCTTCTTAATGTTGACTTTCCCAGTATCATTATGTACTCTAATTGTTGCTGTTGCATTTTTATAAATATTCTTTAAAATATGACAATATCCTGGATCTATACCTTGATGATCCAATGCTTTAATCACTGAAGAAATGTTTATAGAATCACATGCCTTTTCATAATCTACAAATCCAAAACATAATGGCAACTCATATTCATTTGTCCTTTCTATAACTTCTCTCAATACCTGGTTATGATTTACTGTACTAAAACCACTTTTAAATTCAGCTTATTCTCTTTATTGGTGGAAATCCAATGTTCTCTGTAGACGAGTTGTAATTATCTTGGTAAAAATTTTCTATAAAACTGATAAAAGGCTGATAGGTCTGTAATTTCTAATATCTTCTTTATCACCTTTTTAAAATATTAATATTATTACTGCATTCTTTCAATCATCTGGTACATCTTTATCATTTAGACATTTGGTATATAACGTTGCTAAAAAAAATTCTATTTCTTCACCTGCTTCTTTTAATATGTCAATTATAATTCCATCATTACCTGGAGTCTTTCCTTTCTTCATACATTAAATTGCATGTCTCACTTCTTCATTTAAAATTCTGAGCAATTCGAAAGATGTAATAGATATAGGAGGTACTTGTTCTTTATTACTATATAATTCTTGATAAAAGTCTTCTATCCATTTCATGATGTCATCTCTCTTTTTAGTAATAATTCCACCTTTTTTTCCTATTGCAGATATAAATTTCCTACCATTACCAAAATGATGTTTAACATTCTTGAGACTTTTATTTTCTTCTACAGCTTTCCTTGCTAGTTCACAGTTATACTTTCTTATATTATATTCAACTCTTTTCCGCACCATTTTACAAAATTCAAAATATTCACTCATTTTTAATGCATCATTTTTGTATATCTTGATATTAAGTTTGAATAAATACAAGATAGTATAGTGCTATGAAACCCCTAATTTAGACCAGTTTCTATTTTTTTATCAGTAAAGACTTGATCCAAAGCTAGAGTTAATGCACTTATGAATTCAGCAGACATTTTTATTTCTTTGTATTATTCAAGCTAATAAGCTTCACAGAATAACATATTATTAAGCATACAAAAGGATTACATCACTGTGTTGTTGGCATTAACATAAAATTTGAGCTGAGACCAGATCTATATACCATATAAAAAAAAGATAGCTGCATTTATAACTTTAGGTTTTTTAAAATTACAGAATATAAGCTTGAATAAAAAAAAGAAGTGAAATATGGCTGCTAGATATTTAAATGCATTAGTTCCAGATCCAAATCCTAGTTTACATCGATAAATACAAAATCCACCTGGTGTCCACTAATTGTCAAAGGTGAAGATAACTACTCTTGAAAGCAAGAAGGGGCTAAAAGAATCGAGACATTGGTTTTAGTCTACAGTTATATATTGGTTTATTTCAATAATCTACTCACACTATTATATGTTATTATAAAAAATTACAACTCTATTTGATACTTTTCCAAATACCTTCAAATATTGATAATATAATGCCGATTGATTGTGATGAGTTAGAAGAAGTGAACAGCTAAAAATATCTTGGGCAGATTATTAATACAGATGGAAACATAATGGATGAAATTAATCATAGAATTAAACTTGGTTGGAGTGCTTTTGGTAGAAATAACTTGATACTAAAAAAAAATATGCCTATGTGTTTGAAAAGAAAGGTTTTTAATAAATGTGTTTTACCAGTTCTTACTTATGGATCTGAGACTTGGACACTTAATAGAAGAACAGTACAGAAACTTCAGACTACTCAAAGAAATATGGAGAGATGCAAGTGGATTAACAAGAAGAGATCAAAAACACAATATATGTTAAGAGAACAAACAGGTGTTACTGACTTCATTGAAAAAATTAAAAGTCTGAAGTGGAATTGGGCTGGACATATTGCTAGAAGAGATGATAATAAATTTACAATTGAAATCTTAAATTGGATTCCAAGAGATTGTAAATGACCCAGAAAGAGATCACATGTAAGATGGATGGATGAAATAAAAAAGAGTGCAGGGATGATGTGGAGAAGAGAAGTTAAAGATCAGAAAAGATGGATTGAACTAGGAGAAACCTTCATATTGCAGTGGATTGGTAATGATTGATGATGATAATGATGATGAATATAAAACAAAATATTTTAAAGGGTATTATTCCCTTTCTTCTTTTGGTGTTGCTAACCTAATAGTTTAACATAGAATTAAACTGGTGGCATTTAAATTTGTCAATACTGGATTTAACATAATGCTTTAACCAATAGGTTATTCTCTGAAATGTCAACAACCAGGAGAAAATTTATATTTTTTTCTATGAGAATACTCCTGATCTCACAATATTTTTTTTAAGAACAAGGTTAATGAGTGAGTTCCAAATTTTATGATTGTCTTATGAGATTATTTACCAGTATTATGTGATCAGGTTCTTTAATCTTTCTTCTCTTTACTTTTTTACCTCCATCCAATATTATTGTTTTTTTCCAATTGGATATATGTTGACTGGTCTATGCATTGTGTACTATTTTAGGTAATCTATCTTTTCTTTCTAATTATTACTTCATGTTTTATTAATAATTCAAGGAGTTGTTACTATTGATACATGTTCTGCCACATTTACTTGGTATTTCATAGAGGCAGTTTTTGGTATTCCATGTTTAGATTTGTTGAAATTAAGATTTCTTGTAGCATGCTATGGGTTTGTAAATTTGCCTTGATATTATGTAAACATTGCAGATTTTTTTCAGTTTGTCTGCCATACCTGGTATGTATGTATACACTTCAGTGACTTTCATTGTTTTCTTTTTTGGTGTTTTTTTATTTCATTTTTGGATACTTATGGTTTTCTTAATGGCAACTAATGGATAACCATTGAACTCCACTTTTTCAAGTTACTAACACATAAACAAACTTTTTCTTCTTCTGTTCTATTATAATAATAGTATAGTTTTATTTTTGTGTTTGCGCATGCTAAGTATGAAATATTTTCCTGAGTATTGTGAATGTAGTACTGATATATGTTTGTAATAGTGTGCTGTCATGTGACAGTATAAGAAATATTTAGAAATTCTTAGCTAATTTATTTTTTCTCCAAGTTTCATTAAGATTCCAAATCCATGTTGTGGCAGATGAATTTAACAATTATATCACTAAGCCCATTTAAGCTGTGGTTTATTAGTGAATTTAATTTATATTTATACTGTGTATAAGTCATTTAAAATATATTAAATCATTGATCTCATTATATAAATTAATAACATATTACACTATATACTAGGGAAATATTTTTTTCAAATATTTTTTTTTAAACTTGATTCAGCATACTTAAATTGAGCAATTAGAATAATTTATTATCATCACCATGATTTCCAAATAGAACTGATCCACTGTAGAATGAAGGTCTCTTCAATATTAAATCAGTTTCTTAATCTATCATTTCTCTTTACCGCATCACTCCAATTAACTCCTTATTACATCCATTTCATATGCAATCTTTTTCTCTGTCTTTTAGAATATACAATCCAATTTAAGTTAAAACTATCCATATATTATCATCTCTTCTAGTATATGTTCAATGCAGATTCAAAAGATTTTAATGTTAATCGAAAAAAGACTGATTTTTTTATGGGACCTTAAGTGAATCAAGTGGGACAATTTCTAATACCTATTCCATATTTGTTATGGGGCTTTTTTATTATGTGATTCCTCATATAGTCAATACATTTGTGCTGCTCATTAAGAACTAATATACAGTAACCATGATGGGTGAGTTGATTAATTTTCATATTAAAATTTGAAATACCAGGCACTCCTATACCTGGAACCTAATTGTAAATATAGGGAATTTGAACTCAGACTTTCAAGCTCCTTCACTATCCACACTATCTTATACCATTGATACACATGACACATGCAGAAAAGATAAATAATCCCTGATATACATATTTCATGTTATACCAGCACTTATCAGTTGGTCCAGACTACCATCTCCCATATATATATAATCAGTGCTCAGTTTATATTAAGATAGCAAATCCTTACACTTTAATGGACAGGCTTCAACCCACTCAACCACCAACTCTTCAGGCATTGAAAATCTGATGAGTGCTAATTTAGCATGAAATATGTATATTGGTGATTATTTATCTTTTCTACATGTATGTGGTCATGCATATCAATGGTATGAGATAGCATGGATAGTGAAGGGGCTTGAAAGTCTGAGTTCAAATCCTCTATATTTATTTTCATATTTTAAATTTTTTGCTTTATAAAAAAAAGCATTAAAAATAACAACAAAAGCAACTATTGTTTATGAAACTCTTTTATATGTAGCTAAGAAAAAATTCATTAATATGCCAAATATATAAAGATTATATGCATACATAGTTGGTCATACAGCATCAAAAATTAAAATAGGCAATCACTTACTATTAAAATTACAGAATATTTTTTATTAATCATACTATACACGTTCTGACATGTTTCCAATACTTCTAGGAGTTCCATAAGGTGGAATTTTAACATTGTAAAATTTTAAATCAATGAAGTAATAGATTACATAGAAAACTCAAATTTGTTGATATCTGTTAAAATAAAAATAGGAAACTCTTCTGCTACAATTTATAAATTAATTAAAACTAACACAAGTGCCTTTAATACTAATACGTTCTTATCAAGGCAAACTCTGTAAAATATAGACTCCTTAGAAACTTAAAACTCACTTTAACAACCAGACATCATTAATGCTAAACAGTTTTCTAATTAGTGATGCCTGATTGGTAATGTGAGTTGAGTCCATGTTTAACAGAGTTTGCCTTGATTAGGATACATTAGTGTCAAAAGCACTTAGCAATTAATTTAATGGTATATATTAATAATATTATCTCTGCTAAATAACTACAGAAGTGTTAGTTTTTATTAATTGATATATGCTAATAATACAAAATTGCTTAGAAATAAGTAATAATTCTAAAAATTTAAATGTAACATAAAGCATTATTAATAAATTTACAATATAGCATTGTAATAATTAGACATTAATAAATAATAAAAAATGTAGGATTCTACAAGTCGTAAAGTACAGAAAACTCTTGGATAAATTATTTAGACTGAAAAAAATAGAGGTTGGTCATAAAAAACTGGAAAAATAATAAACAAAGTCTCAGCAAATTTGAGAGAATGCGATTGATAAATAGGGTTCAAATAATAGCAAATCCTACAGAAGATCACATTAAGATGAAAAATCAACTGTTTTAATGAAGTCACTTAATGAATAACTTTTAATAAGGATTGAGAAATTTAAGGAATAAAAGCGAACAATTCTTTTATCAAGATCATAACCACAGACAAATTCATTTGATAAACTGGATGCTAGACACTCCAGCTAGAAATATCATTTTTGTAATGGTAATAGAGTTTTGTTGTAATATTTGAGGGCATGGGTCTGCACTCCTCATTTCTTTTGCAGGGGTTGATGATGTCGGTCGTTGGGGGTCTGGTTTATGGGTGTGAACTGTTGACGATTATTGCCACTATCCGGAAAACCTGCCAGGAAGGTACAGGGTCAAAGTTTTCAGTGCCTTTTCCGCTCTGATGGGCTGCTGCGTCCCCTTGATGGATTGTTTTTGGGCAGTGCAGATCTGCACTTGTCCATGTATAGATACGCATTAAGCAAAATTATACAACCCTTTTATGGATGTATTTGTTATCGAGCGTATGTACTTTGTAAACCTGGTCAGTAATTGTTTTACCTTGTAACATTGAACACTTTGTAACATCATGTAGCGGGTGATCAGTCACCTGTATTTTTTTTTCCCTTAATAAATAAATAAAAAAATATGATTGTAAAAAAAATTATTAAATTCAATAATGATTGTAAAAAAAAAATAATAATTTTAAAAATTAATTTAATTAGTAATCAAAAATATTTAAACTTCAACTTTGAATTAAATGGATATTTTAATATCCAGATAGTAATAAAACATTTCTAAATCTTTTCAGCTATTGGCAACATAATTAGATATGCAAAGTTCTTTTCAATCAAAATAAAATTATTTTGATTTATTGTCTTTTATCATATATTTATATAATAAGTTATAAAGAATTGTAATAAATATTTAAAATTGATTGCGTTTATTAGAAACTTAAAAAGCCTTAAAATATATTAAATTCTTATTTGTCATAATTAATAAAAATATAATATTAGCAAATTCGATTTCTACAACATACATTAAAAGAAAAAACAAATGTTTATGAGAATTTGAGACTTTTAAATAACATTTCATATGAGATGAACGGATGAAAAAAAGAAGTTTGTGGATATGATATGCAGAAACTTGAATAAACTAGGAACGAACTTCATCTTACAGTGCATTGATAATAGTTAAAAATAACAATGATTTATCATTTTATTCAAAGTAACATGTATAGAATAACCAATACTTATTATGATATTTCCTTATATGTTAATTTAAAATCACTAGAACATCACATGGAGGATTAGTTCCAAAGATCTAGGTGAATTGCTCTCAGATCCAAGATGCCTCAACCATAAGCTAGAAACTAGTCTGGAGATATTGGACTAGAAGACACTAGATAGGGATATTGATGCTCACATTTATTATCCAGTATTTATACTATGGCTTGCACTAGGTGCCAATACTGCATGGAGAAGTGGCTACTATGTTAACTTAAAATCTATGCCAAAAAGAATTCTGTCACATTGATTACTGGGATACTATTTCTTATTGTTATTTTATTATAATTTTTGTATAAACATTAGTGCAAGTGGTAATAATGGTTTCTAATATAATTATTTAAAAAAAACAGTAATAATTCACTATACAACTAGAATGCTAAAATTATCTATGTAAGTATGACTATAGGTCATAATCAATGAGAAACAATGAATTTCCCATATCAGTTTTTATTATATTTAATTCAAACTAGTGAGAAGGGGTGATTACCTTCTATATAATTATGATCTAAACACTGTGTTGTGTAGAATTTATTGATTATTACATAACTTAACATCTTTTAATATTAACACAAAGTAAATGATAAGATTTCAGAAGTGCTAATAAGATTATTATAAAAGAAAATGGATTTAAATATTATTTTTATACTTATGCTCTTACTTTTAAATATTCAAGATTGGCTCATTTAAGTGCATTTGAGTTTGAAAATAAAATAGACATTCTTATTTTCTCAAAGTCTCTATTTTGTGGTTGGGATGAGAGTATCCTTGCAGTTTTAACATCACTGTTTAATGGTGCAGATGAGAAGGGATGGTTACCTATTATATAATTACAATCTAAACACTATGCTTGTAAAATTTATTGTTATTACATAATTCAAACTGATGTAACTCAGTAGTCTAAAGGTTTGAACTAAAGCCAGCAAGCAAGAAATAATTTTATGCACATTTGAGACATTGGCAGAAGGATTATATATTACTAGCAAAGTGTTACAGCATTTTTTTACATAACATTTACATCTCCGTTAACAGAATTAACCCTTGAAAGCTCACATACGAACACAACCACTTTTAAGCATGTGATACTTGCAGAACCTTCCAGACTAATATTAAAATATTTATTATCTAAATATTTTAAACAAAATAATAATTTTAAACACATTATATAAAATATTTATTACTAGAATCAAACTATTATACTGTTATAGTATTTATTGAATATAATAAATAAAAATTAATCTTATCTTTTGAACAATATATTATTTTATTACTTAATTTATCTTAAAATAACTTGTATTTAATACATCTTTACAAGCTTCTATTTACTGAGTTTGAAATCATACTACCTATAAAATCACAATTACATATTAGAAAATAATTTTTTTTTAAAAAATAGCTACATTTCAAACCCCACCTAAACTATTTGCACCAAGTATATATATATATTTAATAATTCTAAGTGTTAGTGAATATCTATTCTATCATCTTTTCATATTTAATTTTTAATTAAGCAATGACAAACTATTATCTATTGATGACCAAGTTATCATTTGATCATAGCTCAGTTATTTAACTATTTTACTTGCTTTTAGGCAAAAAAACTTAACAAAGGCACAATTATTTATATGTGTATCTAATGAATTTGGATGTAATTCAACAATAATAGTTATATTTAAACCACTAGACATCACATGATCACCCTTTCTTATGCTTGTTCATAGCTGTTATTAAAACAGGCAAAACTCTCCATACAGTAGTGCCACTCAGTGCAAGCCAGTAATCAATGGATGCCAGAAGGCTTGTTCTAAGATCTAGGTGCAGTGTTCTCAGATCCAAGGCTCCTCATTGATGAAAGCCATAAGGTAGCAACTAGTCCGGGGATATTGGATGAGTAGGCAGTGGATAGGGATTTTATGCACAACTCTTCTGGCATCCATTGATTACTCTGTTTGGCACAGGGTGGCACTACTGTATAAAGAGTTTTGCCTGTTTTAATAGTTCTATTTATTATTAGATATTGTTCAGAAAAGTCTTTGTTTGTTTTTTTTTTTAAAAAAAATCGGTATTGTTTAATAGCAAAATCAAAATGATTTAACTGTCTTTTAAAATAAAGTTGCTACTTTGTTCCCAATTGACTTGTTTTGAATATTAGATATACGTTCACATTTATTTAATGTTGAACTGCATAGAAATTGTGACATTAACGTTATTAATATTAAAAGTTTATATAGATTTACGTTTATGTCACTTTGTGAAAGAATTACATGTTTTTATTTTATTGGTATAAAATATACAATTCATTTTATGCTATATAAAATATTCTTTTAATTTTTATAAGTAGATTTACTCACTGACATTTTTATAATTTTTTTTTAAAATCTGTATTTTTCAATACTTTAGCTGTCAAAATGAAAACTTTTTCTCAATATATTGCTTTTAAAAAATTAAAATAACAGCTACTACCATGCTAAATATTGTCACAGAATATTGTTTACATCAGTTTTAATTTTTTAATTTTGCTATCAATAAACACTCATGTTTCTGATTTTGTGAATTGTAAACATTGATGACAGTTAAAAATAATTAACATCATAACTGATTAAGTTGGCATAAAAACCATCTTTTTATTTATAAGTAAAAAAATTAATAAATAAGAAAATTAACTATTTTAGCAAAATTGAATTAATTTATTTATTACGCTTATATATATATAGGTTTTAATAATGAATTATTTTATGGTTTATGCATTTTGTTAATTGGGGTCAAGTTTCAGGACTGGAAGAACACACTAAGCAATCTATGCACAACATAGGAACACTTCATCCAAGGGTGCCAATAACAAAACGAGTGCCTTTAAGTTTAAATTAAAACAAAAAATCTTTTTGATATTTTGCAATTCATTTACTCTTTCCAAATCTGACAATAGCTTTAAGAATGTTATTAACTGGTCCTGCGTATGGCCATTTTCCAAATTAATATTTATTTAAAATGATTTAAGATCAATTAAAGCACATGAAAGCATCAGAGTTTTATTGCAAGAATTATAAAAATAATAAACGTACTTAAATATTTATTAAATTAGACATAACTATCATTCAGTATACTGAATGTTTACTAGAGTAAATAGAAGGGTTTGAACTTAGGATTTATAGCCACTTCATCTCAATCAACTGATATACATGTCCACACATACATGAAAAATATAAATAATCTCCAATATATGTATTTCATGCACAAGCAGTCGTCATTAGTTGGGCCAGATCATAATTGCCCATACGTATATACAATCAGTGCTTGGCTTATATTAAGACAGCAATTTATTAAACTTTAATGGACAGACTTCAATCTTCTCCCACTTCCAAATATTCAACCATTCATTTTAGTGAAAAACCAATGATGGAATGCTGCAAGCCCTTATGAATTTAATATTATAGTCATACCTATGTAGACATTATGTCAATCTAACCCCTCATATTATTGGTATGCATTAATATTAATAGAAGAGGATGGGCTGACCTTATACTATGTTGTAACCATGTCAATATATAACTAACATTCATTCAGTATACTGAATATTTACTAGAGGGATTTGAACTGTTCCTACATGAACACCCTGGCAAGAAAAGTGTCACAACTCAAAAATGCAGTTTTTGAGAAAACTCGACTCAAAGAGTACTACAAAACTTACATTGAAATAGTATTAGCTTCTTTTAAATTTCAGGTAAGTATTTTATGGTGGTAATATTATATTATATTCTGTAGTATAGTAATATAGATCTGCAGCTCTGCTCTCGTCGACTGTGAGGTGTTATCAGGTAAATATAGGTGGGGTCTTTGAGTTATGTCACTTTTCTTGTTTTTCTGAAAACATTTTTTTTTTGTTATGACCCCTCATGTAATACTTATGCCACTTTTCAACCCCAAATAATATATCTTTCTTACTTACTATTACATAAAACGACTTTTGGATCTCCCTCAGGCAAAATCACTACTTAAGTGAGAATAAAAAATGAAAAACAAGTTGAGATTGTTTTATTAGAAAAATACAGAATGCAAAAATATAATTTATGAAAATTAATACAATTTAATAAGGAACAATTATCAAGGTACAATTTAAGGAACACTATTTACGAAAACATAGATTCATAAATGGGCTTATATAATGTAGGAATAAGTTTTGCTGAGATAAGGGATTCAATATGAGCTTTCTTTATAACAGAAATTTCCATTTTTTTCATGTACGCCACAGCACACTGCATTGTAGAGATGCTCATTTGTCTTCTCCTGGTATTATTGATGTTGATCTGTGCATATTCTTTTGGTTTGTATGTAGTTTTTACAAAAAGAATACCTGGGTCACTCTTCTGTACTTTGAGTATTTTTATGTCGCTTGTTTTGATCAGTTCATTATTTGTTGTTTTGTAATAGTTTGATCCAATTTGATGAGAGAGTGTTTTCAAATTCACAAAATCCTGGTAACCCAATTCTGTTACTTTATACGAATTTCCTGTTTTTCTTGCAGACCTAATTATTCTCACATAATCAGTTGGGATATAGATATGACCTGATTTAAGAGCTCGCTTAATTGACTTCTCAATGATGGAATGAACATTGTCTCCTTCATTTTGGTTGTGACCTGTAATCAAAAATTTATGTGTGATTGATTTGATCTTAAATTTTTGCACAGCATACAGGTACAGTCCCATTATAAATTTGTTCTTCTGCTGGCCACAACAATTATCTGAATAGAGTATAATTTCAAGATTATCATTGTTGTTGGTGGTAGCTTTTTCTTCTAAGTATTTCAGAACCCAGGAGCCTATCTCTATGGCACCTCAACCTCCTTCACCTTCATGCCAAAAAAAAACACTGCACATAATCAGACTGAAGTTCAGTGACAGTTAAGTTGTAATTATTGATTTTGCTTTTATAATAAAATGTAGATGTATCCCCTCTTGGTGCAGGCAGACCCACTTGGAGGTCGTAAGTGGCAATTATAATTTTCTCTTTACTTTCTTTTGCTTTGTTTTTATCCTCCTCTTTCTCTGCTCTTGATAAAACTTTCTCCCTTAAATGTTTATCATATTTTTCTTGTATTCCTTCTTTTTCTTTTTTTGTAGCATTGTTGTAAGAGCTGCATAAGTTGCACATATCTTTTTTTGGAGTGAAAAATGAAATGTTAAAATTGTTTTTGAAAATTCGTGAATACATCATGAGATTTGCATAAGGAATGTTTCTTTTAATGCACTCGTTTTTGTAGTCATGGTGTAAATCAGCCAAACTTTTCCCACCTTCTATAAATTCCCAAGTACTTTGTGCATGCAGATAATGGCTTCAATTCTTGGGATGGTATTAATATAATCAATAACACCATCTTTTATAGTGGGATCTACTTTAGAGTGGTGTCCATTTTTTTCTCTGAGATCCTCTTGAAGAAATCCTTCATTTAATTTAGCTATCACAGTCCTAATAGGTCGGTCATTGATGTCCAACATTGCCTTGAAAAATAATTTGCGAACATGCACGTCTACATTGTTGATCAAAAAATAAAATGCATGGTTACACTGGCGCATTCCTCCCTCTTTTTATATAAACACTGGGGTATCATAGGTGTTATTTTTCTACAAAAAATTTTTTGGGGGGTTTTCAGGGTGTCAAATCAAAAATTTTTGAAAAATATTACCCTCCTTTTTTCTTCTTTTTTTGCTTGAGCATTTTACTTTGCATTTTTCATTACATGCTGGATGTATCTTTCTTGCAGGCATTTCTGTTTTATGAATTGATGATGATGTATAAGGATTTCCAGTATTTCATAAAAGTTTTGCTTGTCTTTTTTCACTCAACTGGATTTGTTTTCCTTTTCTTACATTTTCTATTGTTATCTACTTGGGAGTTGTCTGATTCTGCGCCCTCTGTCTCGTTAGTATTAATAATATTTTCATTCTCTTCTGATCCTGATGATGAGTTTTTAGAATCAGAAGATGATTGCATGTGAAAATCTGGATCCACATCTGAATCGTCCACACTTTCATCTGATGATTCTTGTTGTTGTGCTGTTGAATTAACCCGTTGTATCTTCAAATGCTGTGTATGCGGGTTTTCAGTGCATTGCCATGTAGAATGTGTACATTGATCTTCTGATACTGTGTTGCTCAATTCTATTTCTTTTGTTGCATTTTCTTGTTCTGTGTTTACTTCTCGATCCTCTAGTACTTTGTCACTCAATCCTATTTCTTTTGTTGCATTTTCTTGTTCAGTGGTTTGTCCTTTTTTAATTGCAGCAGCAGCCAATGCCAGCAATTTCCTACTACTGAATCCTTGCTGTGAGTACATAATGAACGTATAAAAATCAAATTTGTGAAAACACCATTGTTAGAAATATAATTTGAGCTTATTATGTTGAAATATTATGTTGAACTATTTCTTATTATGCTTAGGTAAACTGGCACAAGTCGAAATAACACAGTAAAAAAATACGTTCAGAGATAATTAGTTCAAGAAAAGTGTCACTTTTTTTATTATGACGCTATTAAAAATTACATTCAACTTACCTTATACATGAAAAGTGTCACAACTCAAAATGTGCTGCTCTTCTTGGTTGACTCATGCACACCTTCCAGTAGCAACGCTGAAGAGACACTGTTCTTGCAGTGATGAATCATGAACTATCCTAGAATAAAACTGACACAACTGTCCTCTGGTGGATAAATTGCAAGATAGAGATGTGATACTTTTCATGCACATTGGGGCACTTCATACATATTTTTCAATGACATAATCTCAAAAGTGCCATTTTTTGACTTAAGTCACTTTTCTTGCCCGGGTGCGATATATTGAATAACCAATTAATACTTTACATTATAATATTAATAATTTTAGAAAGACATATAAATTTTTGCATAAGGCATCAAACATCATAGTGCTCTGATTATGAGAATAATCATATAGTCTGAAAAGTCATGCGTTCAAGCAAATAATTCAACAGTTTCATTCAATCGATTAATCAAACAGACTAACATTTTTCTTCAGATAGAAACCAACTTATGAACTTAGAGACTGTTTTAATAACTCTATAATCTTATGTTTAGTTTTTCAAGAGGTCATATGAGTTCAAGTAACTGGATAACACATTCAGCACAATAATTTAACCCAATTTTTTCTACTTTTCTGAAAAATTTTAGTTTTTGCATTTACTTATCAACCATGATATAGTGCTTAATTGGTCAAAAATGTCCATGTTACTATTGATGTGGTTTAAATTTTCATATCTTGATCACAATGCTCTTTGTTTAGGAAATAGTTGATGATATAAAGCCTGTTTTTTAATAGACCACATTGCTCATTGCATGAATGTTATATATTTTTTTCAATAATAAATTTAGTAACTAGATTATTGACTAAAACCATGATAAATAAAATATGCTCTTATTCTTTACTTTCTTTGCATTTCTTCATATATTCCTTATAATAACTCCTCTCATATACACTTTAATGCAAAAATATTTTTTTTTAATAAAACTTCATTTTCCTGACAGTTTCGACCATCCAGAATCTTCATCAGAGTGTTCTAAATTTCCTCTATCTTAGAGGAAATTGAAAATGATCTGATGAAGACTGCTGGACAGTCTAAACTGTCTGGAAAATAAAAAAGTTTTTATACATTAAAGTGTATCTGAGAGGAATTATTATAAGCAATATATATATATATATAAATAAAATACTCAGAAATCTTGCTTGTCAATCTAATACAATATATTTTTATGATATATTAATATATTTTATAAATGTATTTTTTGAATTAATTTGATATTATCAAACCATATAATAAGTGATTAGTCATGAAAGTGTGGCTTGTCGTATCTTCCACAAATACATATCCTGCACATTAGCTGTTTCTTCTTGGTGTCTTAATTTCCAATGCACTTATAATTATTTCCTTTATTTTATCTTTATTCCTCTTAACTTTTATAGACCCTAGTTGACATTTTTAATCTTCTGCTCTAAATATATATCCAATCCATTTTTGCCTACTATATAATTTTCCTAATAAATATATTTTTTTAAATTTTCTATAACACCTTATTATTGCAAATTTTTATTCTTATTCTTAATTGATCTCACACCAACAGCAGCAAACACAATGAAAATGGTCATTTTTGGTTTAAGATTTTGCAATACTGTTTTTGAATTTCGGCAGGAATTATTATATTAACACACCATATATAGTGACAACTCTCTAGTGTATTCCATTCTCTGCCCAGTCTTTCCAATAAAAATAATTAACATTGAACTCTTTGAGATTGGATTGGAGATAATGTTTATAATGTAAACAGGATCTACCTCTTCCATAAAGTAGATGCTCAAGTTCATCAATAAAATACCCTTTTAAAAAGCTTCCAAATGTCCAATCTATGGAAGATATTTTACAGTGATGGACTTATAACTTTGGTATTTTTTAAATTTTTATAGAGCATCCTTGAATGAAACTTTT
Source organism: Epiperipatus broadwayi (assembly GCA_028023455.1). Classification (NCBI taxonomy): domain Eukaryota; kingdom Metazoa; phylum Onychophora; class Udeonychophora; order Euonychophora; family Peripatidae; genus Epiperipatus; species Epiperipatus broadwayi. The sequence continues at coordinate 2,589,781 of JAQFVV010000120.1, forward strand.
CAAATGACTTTACATTATGTTGATAAGGTTCAATACAATAAATTAAGAAAGCTAATTTAGTTATAGTAGTTATTTACCTATGATCAAACATCCAATTTTTTAATGTTAAAATCTAATCCACTTTCTATTTTCAAATTGGTTTACATTCATATGCAAAATTCGAAGAAGTGATCCTAAACAGCTTCTGGATGTAAGAATGGCAAGATGAAAATATGTTTCAATATTTGATAGAATTTTATTCTATAAGGGCACAAATATTATAATTCAAAACTTATAACAATTTTTTAAGTTAGTAAAATTAGGAAAAAAGTCTGAAAAAGAATGATTTTGACATAAAATTTATATTGTTATTTTATATTTTAAAGCTGTTTAAAATTAGGATTATATCGAATTTATTCCGGAAATATTAACTAAACAAGGAAAAACTCTCTATACAGTCGGCACTAGATAGGGATTTTATGCACAAGCCTTCTGGAATCCATTGATTACTCTAGTTGGCACAGAGTGGCACTACTGTATAGAGAGATTTGCAATGCTAAATGGGGAAAGTACTTAGAAAAGAAGAAGCTAGCTAAAATGGATAATTATAGAGAGAGGATGAAGTTAAATAGTAAATTGTTGGAGGATATTAATAAAAGTGGAAGAGATGGAAGTAAAAAATTTTGGAATTACATTAAAAGGAGAAATGTAGGGGAAAGAGAGATAGTATTAATAGACGATGAGGGAATAGAATGTAGCTCTAGAGGCGAGCTAGAGAAAATCTTAAATAGATATGTAATGGATATAGAAAAGATGTTAGATGTGAAGGAATTAGTGATAGAAAACATGAAAGCAGTTAGTAATGGGAGTATTAGGTTCACAAAAAATGAAGTGAATGAGGCAGGAAAGAGATTGAAAAGTGGAAAGGCAAGAGGTTTAGATGGATGGGCAGCAGAGATAGTAATGAATTTAGGGCATAGAGCAAAAGCAAAGTTATTATCATGTTTTAATAAGGTGGCACAGAAGACAGTTTTTCCGGGTAGTTGGAGTAATACAAAAATAAGATTATTATTTAAAGGAAAGGGTAAGGATCATAGAAAGTTAAATAATTATAGACCGATAGTGGTAACATCAGTTTTATATAAAGTTTTCCCATATATGGTAGCTGGAAGAGTTGTAAAATGGATGGAAGAGAATAATGTAGTGGGGGAAATGCAAGGAGGTTTTAGGTCGGATAGGGATATAGGAGATAGTTTGTTTGTAGTTACACAACTTATGGAGATGAGTAGGAATTCAGGTGGATCATTATATATGAGTTTTATAGATATAGAGAAAGCATATGATAGAGTAAATAGAAATAGATTATGGGTAAGATTAGCCAATTTGGGAATGGATGAAGCTTTAGTAAATATTATTAAGAAATTATATGAAAATAATTATTATACTTACCAATTAGGGGATATAGAATCAGTTAAAGTTAAAAATGGGGTGGGATTAAGGCAAGGATGCCCTATGTCACTGATTTTGTTTTTACTGTTTTTGAGTGAAATGGAGAAAGCAATAGAAAGACTAGGAAGAGGGGTAGAGATACCGTTAATAGGTGGCAAAGGAGTATATACTTTGTCAGGTCTTTTTTTTTGCAGATGATATCTTTTTATGTGCAGAAAGAAGAGAAGATATGGATATTATGTTGAGGACATGTGCAAGGGTGGGTAAAGAGATGGGATTTAAATTTAGTGAAGAAAGATCAAATATAAAGATGGTGAATACTAGGGAAAGAGAGGATGTAGTTTTTTTATTGGGGGATATAAAGTTAAGTGTGGTGGATAGATATAGGTATTTGGGAATCATCTTATGTAATCAGGAAAATTGCTTGGATAAATGGGAGAAAAAATTGGTAAATGAAGCAAAGAAAAGAAAGGGTTTGGTAAAGAAACTAACAGTATTTTCATATAATAAATATGATGTAGCTAGATTTGTATGGAAGGGAGTTGCAGTAGCAGGGTTAACATATGGTAATGATGCATTATGTGTTAGTAAAAGGATTTTAGATTATTTAGAGAAAGTACAAAGGAAAGTAGGAAGACATGTATTAGATGCAGAGATGTGGACAGCAAAGGAGGCAATTCAAGGAGAAATGGGATGGTCAAGTTTCTATATGAGAGATGCAAAAAGTAAAATGAAAATGTTTGGTAGGTTGCAGTTTATGGATAGTAAAAGAATAGCCAAAATAGTGTTTAATTGGGTTATGAGTAAAGGGCAGGTAACAAGATAGGTGAGAAAGGTAATGTCGTATGCAAAAGATTTGGATAAAGAATTTATATCGGTATACTTGTATAAAAGGTGGGATGATTGTATTAAGAGGATTGTTGAGTGTTATAGTGGTAAGGGATGGGATAAAACAATAGAAGGATGAATAAAAAATAGGGAGTTGGAGAGATGGAGAAGTAGTATGGAGGGTAAGAAGAGTTTAAATATATATAGAAGTAAATGGAATATTGGAAGTGAGTTAATTTATGATAATAGTAAGGAAAGTAGTTTATTGTTTAAGGCTCGAACGGGATCTTTAGCAACAAGAGAATATACATGTAAATGGGAAACTATGGGTAATTTAGTGTGCAAATTGTGTAAGGAAGGTATAGAAAATATTAGGCATATGTTGATTGAATGTAAATGCTTGAAAGCAGAAAGGGTACAGATAATGAAGTTATGGGAGAATAGGTATGAACAAAGTGACTATACAGAAAGTGAGTTATTAGTTTTTATGCTGGGTTTGGGGATTTAGATTTAAAGGCCATAGAGTTGACAAAGATTATGTTGTGGAAATGGGATGGGGCAGAATATGGGAAGACTTAGAGTGAGGAATGGAAAATGAAGTGGCTAACAGGTTTATCTGGGCATAGTTGCTGAGATATTCTTGACTTCGTTTAAGGAGAAGCCAAATACATCACATCACATCACTTTGCTTATTAACAATTATGTGCTAGTATAAGAGATAGTGATCATGTGATGAAATATTAATTACATGATACCACTATTTTTCTGATAAACAGGAGAACAGATAATTAAATAAGAGCAATTTTTATTGGAATATTATATATGCATTTAATTAAGTAGCAATAATTTCTATATCTGGTATTATTGATAAGATGAGAAACTATTTAAACCATGGTTAAAACATTGGAGGACAACAGATGTACCATCACTTAGTAATTGCCTATCAAATTCATGCATAATATTATTAAAAATATAGCCAACATTTTTTATCTGGTAATTTAAGCATTAATGGCCATTGAGTTGAATATTCTGTTTATACATGTAAAATCAAAGTTATATTATACCAATACAGTATGAAGAAGCCTTAATATATTGCTGTAGCTTCCAAAATGAGCAGCTAATTCTATAAATGGGGTAATTGTTGCCAATCCTTTCAAGATGGGTTGTCTAATTTTTGAATCTGGTTGCCTCTATTATAATATGAACCACCAAATATACAATATCTTATTGCTAAATATCAATATAAAGCTGTAATAAAAATATGGGCTATTCATAAAAAATATCAAAAAGAAGAAGGAATTTATCAGTATAAAAGCAGTTCATGAGAAAAAGATAAAAACTAGAAAGAATTTTGAAAAATTTAGAGGGTACTCCAAGAATTCAAACTAGCCCACAAGATTAAAAAATCATGGAAAACCTCCCCTAGGTAAGAATGTCAATATTTATTTCTTTATCCCACATAATATTTTATTACTAATTTTATTCATAATTTAAAGTTGTTATTATTATTTATGTCATTGTATTAATATATGAATTGCAATATTTTGTTTCTATTCTCCATGATATATATAAATAATTCCAGTGCATAATGCTATAGTGAAATAAATATTGAAATATCAAATATAGTCCATGTGATGTGATGTGATACACTGTGACTTCTTATATGGAGTCAGGAATCTCTCAACAATTATGCCCAGAGAAACCTGTTAGCCACATTAACTTCCCTTTCCATTCCCCACCCCAAGTTTTCCCATATTCTTCTCTGTCCTGCTCCATCCCATTTCCACAACATAATCTTTGTCAACTCTATGGCTTTTATATCTAAAAACCGCTTATCTTTTCCCAAACCCAGCATAAAAACCAATAAGCCACTTTCTGTATAATCAATTTGTTCATATTTATTCTTCCACAACTTCATTATTTGTACCCTTTCTGCTTTCAGACATTTACATTCAATTAACAGATGCCTAATATTTTCTATGCCTTCCTTACACAACTTGCAGACTAAATAACCCATGTTTTTCCATTTATGTGTATATTCTCTTGTTGCTAAAGATCTCATTCGAGGCTTAAACAGTAAACTACTTTCCTTGCTATTATCATAAATTAACTCACACCCAATATTCTGTTTATTTCTATAAATATTTAAACACTTTTTGCTTTTGCTCTCCATCTCTCCAACTCCCTATTCTTTATTAATGCATCTATTCTTCTATCCCATACTGTAACACTATAATGCTCAATAATTCTCCTAACACAATCACCCCACCTTTTGTACAAGTATATACTGATATAAATTCTTTATCTAAATCTTCTGCATATTGTATTACCTTTCTCACCCATCTTGTTGCCTGCCCTTTATTCATAACCCAATTAAATACTATTTTGGCTATTCTTTTATTACTCATAAACTGCAATCTACCAAACATTTTCAATTTTCTTTTTGCATCTCTCATATAAAAACTTGACTATCCCATTTCTCCTTGAATTGTCTCTTTTGCTGTCCACACTTTTGCATCTAATGCATGTCTTCCTACTTCTCTTCGTACTTTTTATAAGTAATCTAACACCCCTTTACTAACACATAATGCAATGTTAAGAAATTAATCTATGTCCTCTGTGAATAAATATATGAGTCCATAACTGAATTTCTTAATGTTGCAGGTGATTTGATATTTGGATATTTATTTCAGTATAGCATTATGCACTGAAATTATTTCCATAAATATATCTGTGTTCAGTGTTTCAAAGATTTAAATGATTAATATTTAGTAAACATATTTGTTTAGGAGCAAATTAAGATCGTTGCTTACTTAAATTTCACACTCTTTGTTTGAAATAGTTTGTGTTTTAATATTTAAGATCTAATAGCATATAGTTTGTAAGAATAACTTTTTTGGACTTGGCTATTTTGGAGTACAGACTCATATATTATTCACAGAGGACATAGTTGAATTTCTTAATATTGGAAGTGATTTGATATATATATGTTCAAAAGATGGCGCTTCACCAAAACCACCGAACAAGTGTAAGATTTGTTTACATAAACGAAAAAAGAGTCAGAAATTAACTACCTCTTTCATTTCTGACTCTTTTTTCGTTTATGTAAACAAATCTTACACTTGTTCGGTGGTTTTAGTAAAGCGCCATCTATTGATCATAAATAACAAGTGATAGCAGGTTACGTGACTAACTTGTTTTTATTTTTCATATATATATCATTAACAGGATTAGAAGATCACATTTCAATATAGATTGTCTCTTATAATGAATTTAAAACATTTTATAGTGATATTTAGGCTAATCTTTGGTATAATAGGAATAAGAAATGTATTACATACATGGAATTAATAGCAGTAATAAGATTATTATTTAATTTATAAAATGCAAACCTCATTTGTACCATGTTTAAAACCTTTTATTAAATTATTTGTTTTGTTAATATTTAACCTTTTTTCACTTTTAAAAATCCTCAGTATTGTCTGATTCATACTGATATGTGTGGTAATTAAAGATTAAGACCAAATTGGCATATAATAATTAGTCATTACCCTATGAAAACTAGCATTATGGGTAATAATGGTATGAATTAAAAATTAGTTATGTAATGGTCATGATTTTATAATTCAGGTTATCCTTAAAATATCTATCTGGTATCATCAGCCTTAAATACAAGCCATCATCATAACATTATTCTGGGAATAATTTATTAAGACATACTATAAAATTTTTTGATATTCGTTTGGTTACAGGAAGTATTTAATATATTTAAACCCTGTCTACAACTTTCTCTACTTTTGTAGTTACAATATACATGTATTGTTATTACAATAGTTTTTAATTATCTGATATTTTATTTATAATATATATATGTAATATTCAATATATAACTATATTGTCTACACTAGACAATGTAATTAGAAGTGACTTGACCTCAGACTTTCAATCTCTTTAAGGCTATTCACTCCATCCTATACACCTGATACACATTACCACATACATGTGAAAAAGATAAATGATCTCCAATATATATATTTCATGTTAAACTAGCACTCATCAGTTGGTCCAAATCATCATCTTTCACACATATATACAATCAGTTCTCAGTTTAAACTATAATGGACCAGCTTCAATCTTCTCCACCTTTCAACTCTTCACTATCCATATCATTGAAAATATGATAATGGAACACTCCAAATCCTTGATGATGACAATATTATTGTCATACCTAAGTTGACTTTAAGTCACTCTGACCCCTCACATATAGGACCTTAATATACCCATTTAAATGCACAGAAAAGGGATGTGCAGAATACAGGTTGAATATGTATTATTAATATAAAATAATCCATACTAAACTTAATCTACTTAGAAAGAACTTGAACTCAAAGTTTGAGTCACTATTCATATATTATTGAAGCAAACAAAAACTAAAATAATCAGTAAGCTTTATATTTCTCAAAAAAAAAAAAAAAAAATGAAAATATTATGTTTAAAAATATAAAAATAAAACAGAATGATTAAAAAATAAATATTTTCATAAAGTGTGGTCAATGCATATATTCTATAATAAATTTTATAGCAACCACATCTTTTTTAAAGATCAACATCTTTTTAAATTTTATTATATTATGTATTTATAGCAATTAATTACTTACTTTTGGATTACATGGCTGCCTTTTTGCCCTGCTGAATTTTTTAAATCAGTATAGTGGTTTGTAATTTAATACAAAATTGCATTTCTCCTTATTGATATTTATTTTTCTGTCATGTTTGTATTAATCATACATATTAAAATATATTTTATAATCATTATTTTATGGTTAAATATATAGTTTCAAGTTTGTGTTACAAATAAATTATATTATTTTTATTTTCCAAACATTTTATATACTTTTTAGCTTTTTTATTTTTGGTACATTGACATGTGAATGGTGGCTCCATCAATGAACAGAGCATACACTGTATTAGCACCAAAATTATTATATATGTTACAAAATTCAGATGTTATAAAAAAAATTATTGTAGAAAAAAACTTTTTTTTTTTTTCATGTGTCATAGCATCGGCCGGGAAGCAAACCCGCTAACCCAGGACAACTGCTTATTAGGCAGCTGTGCTGACCTCCCGACCAACAATGACAATTTCAGTACATTATTTCAAAAATATCCAGTATATAATAATCTAGAATTTTATTCTTCGTCAATGTTTTTCACTGAGAAATCACTTAATTTAATCTTTTCAATAATTAAAACTTGACCCAACATTGGATTATATATTTTGGAACCACCAATAGATAAGCCCTTATCTATTTTTCCTTTTCCAATTAATTTTCTCATAAAAATTGCAAAAAAGTACTACAATTCTTCTTTTCTCCTTTTGTGGAAATCCATTTCTAATAGTAACTCTTTGAGACATATTCGAGGATTACAAATACAGACAATATGTCATTTCAAATTCTTATCACCCAATTTAAATATTTTTAATTTCTTAATCAAATTAAATCATAATACCATATCAATATATATTGCTTATAACACTTCTTTCTTATACACTTTAATGCAACAAATTTTCTTAAAAACTTCTTTATTTTCCTTACAGTTTCAACTGTCCAGCAGTCTTCATCAGAGCTCCATCTTCTCTGCTTTAACTAAAATCATATCAACTTAAATTTTCTCAAATACAGACAATCATTTTTATAAGTATATCTGATATGCTTTATATAGCCAGAGAAGATGAAACAAATGATCACATATTACGTCAGTAGTCTTACTTTATAGTCTATTGAAGTAGAGCGTAAGGTGCTTTTTTACTGGATTCTAAATCACTTTCACTATTACTTGCTAACTTTTCTCAAGATTTCTTTATTCGTTTTACAACTTTCATTCTGTTTGTTTTCTAATGAATGTACATTAATATATGACCAATACCTCAGAGGTATCAAATACAATCATTAATAAGCATAAGTAAATAGAATATTGTGACCAAAAATTAATCTAGAAGTCCATATTGATGTGTACAGGATCCAGATTGACATAATCCAGCTATATCTACATGAATAACAATTAAGAAAATCAAGTTTAAACTTAACAAAAATGATTGTTTATTCTGTATTGAATGTATAAGATATTAATAAACCTTAGTAATGTAAATTAGTTCTTTGCTGATTATTCTAACTTGAATTAACTAGCAGATACAAATACGGAATCTTCTTGCATTATCCTACATTTATCTGCAGTAGACTATACATGCAAGTTTCATAATATTGAACTATAATGCTGTTTGTAACGAATTTATATTCGGAACTGATAAATCTTCATTTTTAACTCTGCGCTCTAATGCACCATTGACGGCATGTTTCTATGATATCTCAGCTCACCTACAACTAATGGACTAGTTCAAATTCCATCTTATCTTGACTGGATTTGGGCATTTGTCACCAAAAACCAATAGATATATGAATGGTAATAGATCAATGATGTTTCCATTACAAAAAGGGATCTGGCTATAAATAGTCAGTCCAGTTTGAGGTAAGAGTGCAACAAAATTTACTATTAAACCTAAACAGCACTACAAATATTTTCTGCTATATGATTAAAATGATAAAGCAAGTTTGCATTAAAACTAGAAGTTGTTAGAACCTAGACCAGACATGAGATAAGCTGTCATGGTATAGCTGGAAGTCACCATTATCTACTGCATGATGTAAGCTGTCATGGTTCATCCAGAAATGTCATGGTACCCCTATTCATGAGGCAAGCTGTCACAGTACAGTTGAAAGTCCCTTATAGAAATAATTGCATGGTAACTAAACACTATACTAAGCCAACAGTATCAGGTGAACATATACTCCATTGTATTCTCCCTACTCCCGCACATACTATTTAGCAGTTTTGTTTTGCTTTTCTAATTTGCATAATGGATTCTCACATTTTCTTCTTTGTAAATCAACATAATTGGTATAATTTTGATATTAATATTATTATGTACCATTAATTTTTTTAGAGTGCATTCAATGTCTTCTATTTCTGATTAATATACTCATGAAATTTTATTTACTTCTATACATTAGCAGTGTAAATTTTTTAGTCAGAACATAACAGTACTCAGACTTGGAAAATGATAAAACTATCAACAATTCTCTCCTTCTCAAAACATTGGAACAATGTCAGATTCTCTCTCTTCTTCCAAGAAAATACTTTCTTATTTTATCTATGCATATTTATTGCTCTTTATTACGTGTAAATCTTTATAAAGCCCGGAATAAAATTGCTGTATAAAGATAAAATAATAAAATATTTATATTACCAAAGAAAACTGCTATTTAGTCAACTCTTTGGGAAATAAAAACATCAACAGCACAAAAAACATAAACAATAAAAATACGAAACTGTCTGTTTAAAAGAATGAAGTATATTTCATATCTTCACGTGACGTAGTAAAAGAAATAATTTTTCTTTATATACAGATCCATATTTGTAAAATATTTATATGTAAAATATAGAAAAGCGATTTCATATTACTTGAGTTGAATTTTAAACATATTTACGTGTATGATATTTATAACACGAACAAATTCAAGTTTTAATATTAAATTTTAATTTTTTTAAAAGTACCGACTTTTATCTTTAAGGAATGCTTTTTTTTTTTTACAGTTTTAAGGGATTAACGATTATTTTAATAGCGAAGACAATGTAGCTTGAAGCTTTATTATAAACAATTTAAGTTCTGATGACCGTTTTTGATTATAAAATATTATCCAGTATCATTGAGTCTTTAATTTACTAGTTTTTCTTCTTTCCCCCCTTTCAAATCCAATATTTGGCTTTTTTTAAGTTAGGCTTTTTTTTTTTTTTTTTCGTATTCGTAGATGAATTTTGTCATTTCGACATAGTTCATCGAGGAACAATTATGTTAATAAATCTCATTCAGCTTTGTAATTAGTAATGTTACCTATCAATAAATCTGTTTTTCTTTTTATCTGTCAAGTTTTTTTTCTTTCCAAATACAATCAACAGACAGGATGTAAAGGACAATTAAAATGTAAAACAATATGATAAAAAAACTCGAATTTCATAAGTTAATGACAACTTAATAAATTATGCTTAAAAGATTCCAATTTAAAAAAAAACCGAAATTGTACCTAAAAATTCATTTTTTAACGTTATGTGATTATTTTAGAGCAATAAAGAACAAACCAATGTCTGGCAACCTTTTTTTTTTTTTTGCTGTAAATGTTAATTAAGCAATTGGGTATAAGAAAATGATATGCAGTAATAGGTTTTCTTATTTTATGCTGTAATTTCAAATTCTAGAATGAATTTTGATAAGAGATCGTTAAAAATGTTTATACTGTCTGTGATGATTATTCGCAAGTTCATAATACCCGATTTTCTAGTTATTTCCTTCTTTTTCTACGATTTAATTTTATAAATATATATTCAATAAAATTGTCACTGAAATATAAAATTAAAGCATGAATATGGAAGATTTATAGTGCAAGATTTATATAAAAAATTTCTATATTAAATAGTAAATATGATTTGAAATATTATGGTTTTATTTGAAAATCATTTAATAAAATTAAGTTACTAATTAAGATGAAATTAATATTTTTTGATTATATATTTGCACACAAAAGCATATAAAAAACATACAGAGACTTCAGACTACTCAAAGAAGTATGGAGAGATGCATGTTGGGAGTAACAAGAAGAGATCGAAGACGCAATATATGGGTAAGAGAACAAACAGGTGTTACTGATCTCGTTGAAAAAAATTAAAAGACTGGAGTGAAGTTGGGCTGGACATATCGCTAAAAGAGATGATAATAGATGGACAATTGAAATCTTAAACCGGATTCCAAGAGATTGTAAAAGACCCATAAAAGAGACCACATATGAGATGGATAAATGAAATAAGAAAGTGTGCAGGGGTGATGTGGAGAAGAGAAGCTAAAGATCAGAGAAGATGGATTGAACTTGGAGAGACCTTCATCCTGCAGTGGATTGATAATGGTTGATGATGATGATGATGTATATGCTGTATATACATTATATTTTAATATCTCTACAACATCTGGTTGTGTAATCTCCACTACCTGAATGATAGCAGGTGTGAAGCAAATGAAATATTGATACAATATTGATATTATCATCAATTAAATAAACCAAAGATATATATTTACATTTTTTGCATGTGAAAATATTTGCTTTAATATATATATATATTGATTATATTCTGAAATAGTAAGTTAACCAATTAGTTTTGCATTAGATATTGCTTTTGAACTACCATAAACTTTTAAGGTTTTGATAATATGAACAACTGAGAAGATTTTAAATATATTATTCTAAAAATGATTTTGATAATGATTTCAGAATATATTGTAATTATAAATTTATAACCTTTAAGCATCGACCTCTACAGGTCTTAACCACAAGCTTACTCTTCCCCTCTTTTCTTCCAAAGAGTAAGCTTGAAAATGTTTGGTAGATTGCAGTTTATGGATAATAAAAGAATAGCTAAAATAGTATTTAATTGGGTTATGAGTAAAGGGCAGGTAACAAGATGGATGAGAAAGGTAATGCGATATGCAAAAGATTTGGATAAAGAATTTATATCAGTATATTTATACAAAAGATGGGATGATTGTGTTAAGAGGATTGTTGAGTGTTATAGTAGTAAGGAATGGGATAAAAGAATAGATTTATTAATAAAGAATAGGGAGTTAGAGAGATGGAGAAATAGTATGGAGAGTAAAAAGAGTTTAAATATATATAGAAATAAACAGAATATTAGGTGTGAGTTAATATATGATAATAGTAAGGAAAGTAGTTTATTATTTAAGGCTCGAACATGATCTTTAGCTACAAGTGAATATACATGTAAATGGAAAAAAATGAGTGATGTATTTTGTAAATTATGTAAGGAAGGAATAGAAAATATTAGACATTTTTTAATTGAATGTAAATGCTTGAAAACAGAAAGGATACATATAATGAATTTATGGAAGAATGAATATGAAAAAAGTGATTATACAGAAAGTGAATTATTGTTTTTTATGCTGGGTTTGGGAAAAGATAAAGGGGATTCAGATATAAAGGTTATAGAGTTGACAAAGATTATGTTGTGGAAATGGAATGGAGCAGAATATGGGAAAATTTAGAGTGGGAAATGGAAAATAAAGTGGCTAACAGGTTTATCTGGGCATAATTGTTGAGATATTCTTGACTTCGTTTAAGGAGAAGCCATAATACATCACATCACATCACAGCACGTGCTTAAAGGTTAATATATTGTAATATAACTTGGATTCTGTTTTTAATGTAATATTTTCTTTTTAAATAAATAAAAAATGCAGAAAATACCTTTTATCAGCAGAGATCTTGAAATTTGATGTTCTTAATAAATTATATTTATTGTACATAGGATTAATAAAGCATATTTTAATATTTTACAATTGGTATTGTGATGAGAATCTAAAGCTAATGTAAAATGTTGGTATATATTTCATATTATAATCTTTTTTAGCAATAAAATTAAAGGCATGAATTATGAAGTGATATTTATATGTGAATGTTTTTTGTATTGATTTTTTTAAAGTATTGAAATAGATTGGTATCGAGTTAAAGACTGAAATTTCATAATTAGCAGCACTTTTTTGTAATATGAATTCTGTTAGACTTTGAAAGATGTTGCTTAACATAATTAATTAAGAGCTTAAAAAAGTAACCTGGTTTAAAAATAAGCTTTTTTACTGTAAACAGAGTATAGAACTAATGTTATAAAAATGACTGAGTTTATTTTGCAGACTTTTTTTTTTTTGATCTGATATTTATAGATGATTAATTGTCATGAGAGTATTTTGAATACACGCTAGATTCAATTTAATGAAACAATTTTTTTTCTTATTGGAAATATGTTGTATTTAAGAACTAAATTTGAGCTAAATCAGATAGAGAATAGACTAAATAGATATAAAAGTGTCACATAGTTAAGATTGTTTTATACACATGATTTACAAAAATTCCAAACTAGATGATTTTTAGAATGAAATGCAAATATCGTCAATAAAGAGCTGAGAAATAAACCAAATTTCACATTCACAATTATAGATGGAGGCATTAAGAAGTTTATTATAAGCTTTCATTAATATTGAAGAAAGTAAAGCACTTGAGCAATACATGTCAGAAAGAGATATGAGATGATCAGTTCACATTTAAAATGCAAGTCAGTATATGTAACATTTTTGTGTACATATCCCACCTTGTTAAGCTTATGCACATATGGGCAAAAAGTATTAAATCAATACATGTGTAATTAAAATCACCAATAATAGTTAGAAAATCACATCCTGTAATATTTACGTTGGTGTGTCAGAAAGCATAGATGATGAGTCTTTTTCTGGATATAAAATAGACAGCGGAATAAATCAAAAAATTGCAACCGCTCACATAATTAAAGTACGAATAAATTTATATTATGGGAGATGTTTATTGCACAAATAACTATTAATCTTGAATAATGACTTTTTTTATATGGATTAAGAATAATTACAGAGGTTAATTATACATTTTTGTTATTAGAAATATATTGATATTGCAATAATGCAATATATAAATTTGATTAATTAATGAATCTTACCTTTGGTATGTGTATCTCTAAGTTAAATGTAGCAATTTTTTTTTTCTCATGTGTCATAGTATCATCTGGGAAGTGAACCCGCACCCGGGACAACTGCTTGTAAAGCAGCTGTTGCTGACCTCTCGACCACCAATGCTTGACAATATAGCAATTTTGAGTGGCTACATGAATTCATTTTCATTGTTATATGAGTGATATTTAAGATTTTCAGTAGAATTTTTATTTATCTTTGCAATTAAAGTTAAAAAGATATGGTCCCCACAGATAGCAAATATAATAATTATTCTGAATTAATTCAGGATATGATGTGCCAATAGAAAGGGAAAATGTCATATAGGAATTGTATTATTGAGGAAGAGAAATCTCCAATGTTTTTAAGTGAGGATTATGTCAATGTCTTTTTCTTTAAAGCTACTTAAATGGCGAGAGCATGGATGAGAAATAGTTAGAATGTAGAGTGTAAAAGTTGTTGCATTTGTTGCAGTATCCCATAGTGCTGTTATAACTAATAGTCTCTACATACTGATATCTAAATTATTTAAGATCTCTTTAACATTACTAACATTTGCTGTTTAATAATATAATTATGTCTTACAGTATGAGTTTTATTAACATTGAATATTCTTTCAAGAGTTTATAGAAATATTTTAGAAAATATTACCTAATATTTTCTAAGTAAATGCAATGTCTTAGTGATATCATGTTATCTTCAATAGTAAGAAAACTCTATCAAAATATATAGGCTAAGATGGTGGATATTTAGCACAAAAATCTTTTGTAATCTGACTCTGCTTTCTGAACTTTTGAGTTCCATGCTTACAATAAGCCATTGGAAGTAAAGATAGTGGTGTGTTTGATTACACATAGAAGTTGTAGTTCTGATGTGCAAAACTAAGTTGATTGTCCCATTTATATCAAGTCTGATATACAGCAATATAGAGATTTTATGTTTATGATAAAATAATTAATTTTTTTTTACTTGTTTTAAATCCAGAACAACACTATAAAAACTCATTTCTTTTTCAAGAAATGATTATCTATCCAATTATGTTAATGTTTAATGAATATTCTGAAATCGTGTAAAACTTCTACTTTTACATAATATTTTCTTAAGCAAAATACTGTACATCAAATTAAAAAAAAAATAATAAAGGAAGAATAATATATATATACTTTCAAGATAACATGAAAATATCTTAGTAATGTAATTTGTATGTGTTTAGCTT
This sequence comes from Epiperipatus broadwayi, assembly GCA_028023455.1. NCBI lineage: Eukaryota > Metazoa > Onychophora > Udeonychophora > Euonychophora > Peripatidae > Epiperipatus > Epiperipatus broadwayi. The sequence goes on from JAQFVV010000120.1 coordinate 2,604,906, forward strand.
GGAGAAGGAAAAATGGCTGCCAAATATTAACATTTGCAAATTTTACTGTTTTTTTTTTTTTTGTTGATTTATTTACATTTTTGTTTGTTTACATTGTACTTTCAATAGAACCACTAAACATCACATGATCACCATTTTATGCTGTTCAAGCTGTTAAAGCAGGCAAAACTCTGCATACAGCAGCGCCACTCAGTGCAAACCAGAGTATTCAATAGATGCAAGAAGATTTGTGCATAAAATCCTTATCTAATGCCTATTCATCTGTTTAGCCCATCCCTCTTCTATTAATATATATGGATACATAAAACTTCAGTGATATAAGGGGTTAGATTGATGTGTTATCTACATGGATATGAAGAAGGAGTTATAGAGTAAAGATGAATTACACTTAGAAAAATAAGGAAGAGAAGTTTTAGGGAGTTTGATTTATAAAGAATATAGTTCAGGAAACTTATAAAGTGAATGGGGTTTTAAATGGCAATATTATCAGAAAGAAGCAGAATGGATAGGATGTAAGAAGTAATAAAAGGGTAGCTGATTTAGATATAAATGTAGATGTGGAGAGGGAATGGGTCTGTAAAATTAATGGTAAGCAAGTTATTTTTAAATGTAATGGAGAAGAAAGAGTCAAAAGAATTTATAAAAGAGTAGTTAGGAAAGAAGAAATTGTTAAAATTGGGTATTTGAATATGCAAGGTGTTAGGAGACCAGAAAAGTGGATGGAATTAAACAAAACAGTTAAAAATGAAGAGCTTGAGGTATTAGCAGTAGTGGAAACACATTTAACAGAAGAAGAACATATGCTGGAAGACTTGGTATGGCAGAGTATAAATAGAAAAGAAAAAAAGGGATGATGGTATAGAAGTTGTGTCAAAAAATATTTAAATACTGTTAAATGTCAAGAACATTTGTGGTTTAAGCTAAGGTTAGAAAGACAACTCGGTATTCATATATACTACTGTTTCACTCCATTATAGTTTGACTATCTCCAGTAGCTACATTCACTATAGCCACCATCCATTCAATGATATACAGAGTTTCAAAGAAACGAGGAAGATAATAATGGTTATAGGGAATATGAATGAGCATATTGAAGAAATTGATGATGTAGGTAATAAGAATGGATAGCTTTTGAAGAATTTTTGTCAGAGGGTAAATTTGAGCATTGAAATTATATCAAATATTTATGAGAGGATACACATGGTCTAGAAATAACATATTCCACACAATAGATTATGTATTAGTAGAGAAAGAGGGAATTAATAAAGTACAGAAATTAATGTATTTGATAATGAAGAGAGAGTATGTTATTAGTGACCATAAATTCTTTATAATAGAAATTGTTAGTAATGTGATGGAAAATAGAAGTAGAAAGGATAGTGAAAGGTAGGGATGGAGAGTGAATGATAAAAATAAGTGTGAAGAGTGTAAAATAAAAGTTGAAGAAACCAAGGAAGAGTTGGTTAGTGATGAGTATAAATACTGCTGTGGAGAAATAGAAAAAGTGGCAAATAGGGTTTTAGGTGACAATATTCAGAAGAATAAAAGTAATAAAAAGTGAGAATTAGTTAAAGTGTAAAAAAGAGAGGAAAAGCATGCAGAGGATATAAGTGGGCTATTAAGAACAAAGAAAATGAAAAAGATGTTACTGTTAAATTGGAAAAGTACTTATAAAAAAGAAGTTGGCTAAAATAGATAATTATAGAAAGAGAATGAAATTGAATAGTAAATTGTTTGAGGATATTAATAAAAGTGGAAGAGATGGGAGTAAAAAATTTTGGAAATACATTAAAAGAAGGAATGATAGGAAAGAGAGAAATAGTATTACTAGATGATGAGAAAATAGAGTATAGCTCTAGAGAAGAATTAGACATAATCTTAAATAAGTATGTTTTGGATATAGAAATGATATTGGATGCAAAGGACAGAGTGATAGCAAACATGAAAGCATATAGTAATGGGAATATTAGGTTTATAGAAAATGAACTGAATAAGGCTGGGATGAAATGGAAAAGTGGAAAGGCAAAAGGTTTGAATGAATGTGCAGCAGAGATGGTAATGAATTTAGGGCATAGGGAAAAGATGGCACAGAAGAGAGATTTATCAGGTACTTGGAGTATGCTTATAACACTTCTTTCATATACACTTCAATGCAAACAAATTTTCTTAAAAACTTTATTTTCTTTACAGTTAATAAAGCAGAGAAGAAGCATAGAGCTCTGATGAAGACTGCTGGACAGTCGAAACTGGAAGGAAAATAAAGAAGTTTTTAAGAAAATTTGTTTGCATTGAAGTGTATATGAAAGAAATGTTATAAGCAATATATATATATATGCTAAGAAAGTGAAAGAGAAGATTAAGAGAATATAGTTGGAGTAAGATTACTATTTAAAAGAAAGGGTAAGGATCATAGAAAGTTAAACAGTAGTAGATTGATAGTGGTAATGCCAGTTTTATATAAAGTTTTCTCATATACGGTGGCTGGAAGGGTTGCAAAATCTATGGAAGAAAATAATATAGTGGGAGAAATGCAAGGAGGTTTTTCAATTTGATAGGCATATAGAAGATATTTGATTTGTAGTTACACAACTTGTGGATATGAGTAGAAATAGAGTAAATAAAAATAGATTATGTGTAAGTTTAGTACATTGGAATTATTAAAAAAATTACATGGAAATAATTACTATACAAATCAATTAAGAAATATAGAATCAGTTAAAGTTAAAAATGGGGTGGGACTAAGGCAAGGATGCCCTATGTCACCGATTTTGTTTTTGTTGTTTAAGAGAAATGGAGCAAGCAATAGAAAGACTAGGATGAGGGATAGAAATACCATTAATAGGTCGCAAGGGAGTATATACAAATGTCAGTCTTTTATTTGCAGATGATGTCTTTTTGTGCACAAAAAGAAGGGAAGATATGGAAGTTATGCTGAGGACATGTGCAAAGGGTCAGTAATAAGATGGGAATTAAATTTAGTGAAGAAAAATCAAAAGTAATGATGATTAGTACTGGAGAAAGAGAAGACAAAGACTTTTTATTGGAATGATATAAAGATAAGTGTGGTGAATAGATATAACTATTTGGGAATCATCTTAAGAAATGAGAGAAATTGTTTGGATGAATGGGAGAAAAAATTGACAAATGAAGCAAAGAAAAGAAAAGGATTGATAAAGAAATTAACAGTATTTTCATATAATAAATATGATGTAACTAGAATTGTGTAGAAGGGAGTGGCTGTAGCAGGGTTTACATATGGTAACAATGCATTGTGTGTTAGTAAAGGGATATTAGATTACTTAGAAAAAGTAAAGAGAAGTAGGAAGACATGCATTAGATGTAGATGTGTGGACAGCAAAGAAGGCAATTCAAGGAAAAATTGGATGGTCAAGTTTTTATATGAGAGATGCCAAAAGCAAAATGAGAAATATTCAGTAGATTGCAGTTTATGGATAATAAAAGAATATCCAAAATAGTATTTAATTGGGTTATGAATAAAGGACAGATAACAAAATAGGTGAGAAAGGTAATATGGTATGCAGAAGATTTGGATAAAGAATTTATGTCGGTATACTTGTACAAAAGATGGGATGATTGTGTTAGGAGAATTGTTGAGTGTTATAGTGGTAAGGAATGGGATAGAAAAATAGATGCATTAATAAAGAATAGGGAGTTGGAGAGATGGAGAACTAGTATGAAGAGTAAAAAAACTTTAAATATATATAGAAGTAAATGGAATATTGGGTGTGAGTTAATTTATGATAATAGCAAGAAAGTAGTTTACTGTTTTAGGCTTGAACAGGATTTTTAGCAAGACAGGAATATAGACATAAATGGAAAAATGTGGGTGATTTAGTCTGCAAGTTGTATAAGGAAGACAGAAAATATTAGGCATTTGTAATTGAATGTAAATTCCTGCAAACAGAAAGAGTACAAATAATAAAGTAGTAGAAGAATAAATATAAACAAAGTGATTATACAGAAAGTGGGTTATTGTTTTTATGCTGGTTTTTGAAAAAGATAAGGGGGGTTTAGATATAAAGTCCATGAAGTTGACAAAGATTATGTTGTGAAAATGGGATGAAGCAGAATATGGGAAACTTAGGGTGGGAAATGGAAAGGGAAGGTAAAGTGGATATCAGGTTGCTCTGGGCATAGATGCTGAAAGATTCCTGACTCCGTATAAGAAGTCACAGTGCATCACATCACATCAAGCAACAAACCGCTAATCATTAGGCTATATATTTTTCATAAAATATCAAATGCAATAAAATAAAAATATGAAAACAATATGTTTAAAAATATAAAAATAATATATTTAGGAAAAAACTAGAAAATAATACATTAAGTGAAACAAAGCAAAACAGAATGTATTAAAAAACAAATATTTTCAAAAAGCATGCATTTTTTTTTAAAGATCAACACCTTTTTAGATTTCATTGTATTATGTATTTATTGCTATTAATTATTTTCTTTTGGATTACATGGCTGCCTTTTTGCCCTGCTGTACTTTTTAAATCAATTAAATGGTTTGTAATTTAATACAGAATTGCATTTGTCCTCGTTGATATTTATTTTTCTATTGAATGTTTGCATTAACCATACATAGTAAAATATATTTTAAAATCATTATTTTATCATTAAATATATAGCTTTTGATTTGTGTTACGAATAAATTATATTATTTTTATTTTTCAAACATTTTATATTATTTTCTTTCAAGGCATAAGCTTGTGGTTAAGACCTGTAGAGGTCCCTACCTTCGCATTTTCACGTGCATATTTCTGAGGTTTACAGCCTTAGTAATTTTGGAAGTCAGGTGTAATCAAATACACCATTACCTAAGCAAGCAACAAAATTATTTTGTGGTTCAAATACATTTTTAGCCAATTTTTTCTTCTTTTTTTAATAAATAGTGTAAAACATTCTTTTTTAATTTCAATCATAAAGAATTATCTCTTTAACGGAATAATTGTTTTTAAAAACTTTGAATCATGTTTACATTTTTTGGCTCAATCCGAGCATCCCCAGAATTTTTCTTTGTTATATGTTTGTAAGATGCTTGGATCCTCATCAAAACCTTTAAGATATCCCATACCAGATCAATGCAGTTTTTTTTTTTTTATATTTAAAACAACAATTCAAACTTAGTGTGTGATTATTATCCTCAACTTTTTATGCAGCATCAATATTTCTTACCTAATTACACTGCATTAAATAACGTAAGATGAAATAGGCACATAATTTAATATAATAAGTAAATCATTGTGACAAATAATTACAAATAAGATAGTCAAATTTTAATTTCAAACTTTCCCAGATATATTTTTAAAATAGCTTACTAAATGCCACCAAAATAAAAATGTTTTAATTTTCTCAAACTAATCTTAGACAGACTTTAACGAAAAATCAAAATTCTTCCTGCAAAATGAGTATTTTAATGCTATTTACATAGAGGTTTTAAACTATCAATTTACCTTGATGTTTATTTATCATCCTTCAATGTGAAATCAAATAGCCAATAAGTACATGTAAAAATCATTCTGCATACTTTGTTTTCTTTTATAACTTGCATCATATTGACAACTTTAGTGTTTTAAGCATAGTTAGTTTTGCCTAAGTTATATAATATTTAACTTACTTACGTAATATTTACTAAGGCATTAAACCTAAAGCATATGCGATTGAAAATGCGAAGGTAGGGACCTCTACAGGTCTTAACCACAAGCTTACGCATTGGAAGCTTGTGGTTAAGACCTGTAGAGGTCCCTACCTTCGCGTTTTCAATCGCACATGCTTTAGGTTTAATGCCTTAGTAAATATTACTTACGTAATCAATGTGCGTTAAATAAATTTATAATTAACTTACTTACCTAACTATTGTTCTCCAATAAAAATATTAATCAAAAAAGAAATTTATAAATAAATATCTTTAATTTAAAATATATGTAAATAATTATTTTAAAAATGTATATACTTTTTTTTGTTAATAAAGATTTTACTTAAAAAATGAAAAAATAAAAACCTTTTAATAGACAGGGTATGAACACAGACTTTCACATGACCCACCAATCTCCACACTATCTCATAACACTGATACACTTGAACACACATATGTTGAAAAGATAAATAATCACCAATATACGTATTTCATGCTAAACCAGCAATCATCAGTTGGTCCAGATTACCATCTCTACACATATATGCTACAAGTGCTCATCATCAGATTTTCAATTGGATGGACGGTTGAAGAGTTGCAGTGTGGAGTGGATTGAAGCCTGTCCATTAAAGTAGGAGGATTTGCTATCTTAATATATATCTGAGCACTTGTAGCATATATGTGTAGAGATGGTAATCTGGACCAACTGATGATTGCTGGTTTAGCATGAAATACGTATATTGGTGATTATTTATCTTTTCAACATATGTGTGTTCAAGTGTATCAGTGTTATGAGATAGTGTGGAGATTGGTGGGTCATGTGAAAGTCTGTGTTCATACCCTGTCTATTACATATATAGACACAGTTATATATAAGCCTGTGTATGTCAGCTAAAAACCTTTTAAGTATTCTGCAATCACTAAAAGTGGTTTGCTTGTGAAATAAATATCAATTTTTTGCTAAATGATAAAGTGTTAACATCTCTCTTTAATTCTCCTTGCATATTTTTTAAAACACCTTTTAGTGAATTCACAGATACTTAAACTTGTTCAATTTACTTTATCTCATAATTCCTATAAAATCATAACGGTAGTTGTAATGTGTGATGCGATGTACTGTAGCTTCTCTTTAAACGAAGTCAAGAATCTCTCAGCAATTATGCCCAGAGAAACCTGTTAGCCACTTTATTTTCCATTCCCCAGTCTATGTTTTCCCATATTCTGCCCCATCTCATTTTCACAACATAATCTTTATCAACTCTATGGCCTTTATATCTAAATCCCCCTTATCTTTTCCCAAACCCAGCATAAAAACCAATAATCCACTTTTTGTATAATCACTTTTTTCATATTTATTTTTTAAAAGTTCATTATATGTACTCTTTCTGTTTTCAAGCATTTTCATTCAATTAATAGATGCCTAATATTTTCTATTCCTTCCTTACATAATTTACAGACTAAATCACCCATATTTTTCCATTTACATGTATATTCTCTTGTTGCTAAAGATCCCGTTCGAGCCTTAAACAATAAATTACTTTCCTTACTATTATCATATATTAATATATTATCATATATTAAGTTGTAACTTATACATGGTGAAGAGTGCCACCTAGTGGCTGGAACTTGCATCGCTGCTTTTGGATCCCTATTCTGAAAACTTCTGTGGTTGACACACAAACAGGGCCTCATGCGGACACATGGGGCATAAGTTACAACTACTATCATAATTAATCACTGACTTTCATTTGATTTTATTGGCAATTCCTATAATCATGAAATTATTTTCCTTATATGTTTGAGTGAAGCTATATTTAAATTAACCTAAAAGACAAATCTGAATCACACATGGAATATTTAATATCTATAAAGCTATAATATTGTTGCACACAATGAATACAATAGTATTCGAGATATAATTTACATAACTGTATATATATTACATTATAAACAGATCAATGCTTAATGGTTTATATTACATTATATGTGCAGGTGTGTGCAAGCCTGTACAGTGTATTAAATTGCATATTGAAATATAGTGCATTAAAGGTTTGCCCATCTCTCGCATATGTATGTAAAAAGGATTATTCTCCTGTACATGAGGGATCATAATGACTAACATCAACATGGATAAGATGACAACTTTGGTACTAATGTGGGCTTTGAATGTTCCATCATCAGATTTTCAATGAAATGGATGTCTGAAGAGTTGTGGGTTGGAGTAGTTTGAAGCCTGTCCATTAAAGTATGAAGATTGGCCATCTTAATATAAAGCTGAGCACTGATTGTATATATGTGTGGAGATAGTAATCTGGACAAACTGATGATTGCTGGTTTAGCATGAAATACGTATATTGGTGATTATTTATTTTTTCAACATGTGTGATCAGGTGGGTCATCAATATGAAATGGCATGGAGATTTGAGGGTCAGGTGAAAGTCTGAGTTCAAATCCTATATATATAACTGTATAACCAATAAAAACTTTAGAAGCTACTATATTATTAACCAATGTGCTATTTCAAAATGATTAAGACTGCAAGTTTTTAATTGACATTCAAATAAAAAAATAATTAAATTGTCGATAGTTCATAAGAAGTTCAAATACTGGAAATACCCAAAGTAGAATTGATATAAAAACCTTACACTCTAGAATCTAGACTAAATACACAACAAATCTTAATAAATTGAGATGTACATTTGAATATTCATCATTAAACAAATAACATTAAAAAAAAATTGAACTCAATGATACAACATTTAATTATATTAGTCAATTTCAACAGATTTTTAAGGTTAGCATCTTTGACAATTAAATATTACTTGTTCTACATTGCATGAAAACTATTAAGACACTCTCTTTTTTATTTATTTAATGTTATTATTTATTTATCATGTAGATTTTTGGCAGTTTAACAATTAAAAATTGACATAAAGAAACCTATTGAGCAGCGTTTCTTAAACTGTGGGATCGCGAAGCGAAAAGTTGGGGGCACTAAAATTTAATTCAGATACATGAATTTAAAGAAATATTACTCACAATTCCTTCAGTATCTTTAATTTAATATATTATATTTTCTTTACAGTGCCATTATAAAATCGTAATGATGACCAAGTTGAGTTGTAAATTATATTTACATATTGAAAAGTAACACTAAATGCATCATAATATTTGTGTCACATTGCAATTTCAGCATATAAGTTATTTCAGAACCAAAATATATGCTGCAGTGGTGAGAATAAGGTTGGCGCCACTGTGATTATATAATGCATTTCCGGTCAAGTTATTTGTTTTGGTTTCATTTCAACAAGTGTCCACATCACAAGAACAATACAATATTGTATTTTACTGTTTTACTTGACTAAGGTTAGTATTTATTTGAATAAATATTATGAAAGATGTTATTTTTTATATATAAAAATGCTTGTATACTTTTTTCTCACTTTTTTATTCAAAATTTATCATCCTATTAGTTATTATAAAAATTTATTTTTTATTTGAAACTTATTGTCATTTATTTATTAACAAGTAAAAACATATTCCTATTTTTTAAACTTAACAGGTAATTTATAATTGATTTATTGATATTTTTTAAATATTAAAAAATAAAACATATGGGGATATTAAAAAATAGAACATACAGGAGTAAATATGCTTCATATAATTAAACAAAAAACACGGCTGCCACTTGGTGTCTCTGCTAACTAATAAGTACTGTTATTTTATTTATATTTTAGGATAAAAATACTTTTTACCCATGGATAAATGGTTGAACTTGAGTACCAAAGGTAATGATGCAGATGGCAATGCTACAAAGTCTCTTCAAGCAGGATCTCGTAATCAGAAAGAGGCATCTAAGATGCGAAAAAGAAAATATGATGAGACATTTCTCCAATTTGGCTTTACTTTCAACAACTGTGATGGTAATGAACAACCTCTTTGTTTAATTTGCAATAATGTTTTGTCTATGGAGAGTATGAAACCATCAAAATTAAAAAGGCATTTTGAATCCAAGCATCCTTCATATGTCAATAAACCAAAAGAATATTTCGAACGACTGTTAAAAACTTCAAATAAAAAAAAACAATATTTTGAGAAATTTATAACTGTTAATGAAAAATATTTACTCGCATCATATGAAGTTTCATATCTGATTGCTAAAAATAAAAAGCCATACACCATTGGAGAAGATCTTATATTACCTGCTGCTATTAAAATGGTAGAAATACTTCACAGAAGTAAATATGGTGATGAAATTTGGAAAATTCCTTTGTCAAATGACACTGTCACTAATAGAATTTCTGAAATTAGCAATGACCAATTTGAGCAACTTATTACTAGACTTAAAGAAAGCCCAATATTTACAATTCAGTTGGATGAAACAACTGATATTTCAAAAATAGCTCAATTATTAGTATATGTCAGATACATTTATAAAGAAAACATTGAGGAAGAATTGTTATTTTGTCATTCTTTGGAAGAACATACAAGAGGGGAAGACATATATAATAAAGTAGACAATTTTTTTAAAACTGAAGGTTTAGAATGGAAAAATTGCTTTGGAGTATGCACAGATGGTGCAAAAGCAATGACTGGTGAAAATATTGGTTTTAAATCATTTGTTAAAGCTTCTGGTAATAATCATGTAACTTTTACACACTGCCTGATCCATTGAGAGGCCCTTGCAGCAAAAAAATTAGCAATGGAATTGAATGATGTGCTTCAGGATGCTGTCAAAATTATAAACTTTATTAAAAGCCGTGCCCTTAACAGCCATTTATTTTCAAATCTTTGTAAAGACATGGACTCTGAATACAAAAATTTATTATTACATGCAGAAGTAAGATGGATGTCAAGAGGGTGAAGTTTAAGAAGATTATTGTTATTAAAAGAAGAAATTATTGTATTTTTAACTGAACAAAAATCTGATCTTGCTGCTCTTTTTCAAAATGACTTATGGCTATCAAAGCTGTGCTATTTGTCTGATATTTTTGAGAAGCTAAATGATCTTAACTTGTCTCTTCAAGGAAAAAATAGCAATATTTTTACTTCGAATGATAAAATTGAAGGTTTTATTAAAAAGATCAACATTTGGAAGAATAGGGTGGAAAATGATTCATTGGAAATGTTTTTGACTATCGACAATTTTATAATTGAAAAAAATAATTGTAAAACTTTAATTGCAAAAATTATTATAGATCACTTAAAAACCCTAGAAACACAGTTTTGCAAATACTTTATATCGAATTTAGATTTCAAAAAGTTATCTTGGATTCAAAGACCATTTTTGATTGACATTAATGAGATTAATCACCTGCCATATAAAGCCCAAGAGGAATTTGCTGAGCTATCGAGTGACTCAAACTTAAAACTTGACTTTCCACAAAAATCCTTGACTGAATTCTGGATCGGAGCTAGGACTGAATTTCCCACAATTTCTGAAATGGCATTAAATGTTCTTCTGCCATTCAGCACCACATACTTATGTGAAATGACTTTTTCAGCTTTAATGTATATTAAATCCAAATATCGTTCAATGCTGAAAAACATTGAAGATGCTTTACATCCAGCAGTATCAAATATTTCACCAAGATTTAATTTGTTATGCAGCAAAAAACAAGCACATCTGTCTCATTAAAACATGATTTTCTTTCATTAATTTTTGTATACTTAAAACAAATCCTAAAACTATTTATTTTCATATGTATATTGTTTACCAAAGAAATAAATTATTTATGGGAATATTTATTTCTATATCTATTTTATATTTAATATCTGGGGTCGTGAAAAAATCTCAGTGATAAAAAGGGGTCATGAATAAAAGAAGTTTAAGAAGTGCTGGTATAGAGATTCTTTTATTTAATTATGTGGGTTATTGTTTGAGTTTGCCCACATTTACATAAGTTGATGGAGGCAAAACTCTCCATACAGTAGCACATGGGAAAGATAATCATGTGATGTCATAGGTTATTGGCTGATAAATTCCAATTATGAAGCAGATGAATGCAACAACTTTGGATTATCCTGGTTATTAATAGTTGACAAGATTCTAGTTGTCTAAGGAAGATCAAATCCAGTTGGCTTTATTGTTGTACTTGGAAAGAAAAATTTGTTTGGAACATCATAAGAATTCCATTTTTTATGGAATAATTCCTTTTTTATTTTCTCTTACAAATTTTGTAAACTCTTGTTAATAATATTGTCTTCAATAAAGTCTTATTTAAAAATGGAATTGTTTTATACAAAAACTTCTATTTGCAATGAATTATTTAAAAATTATCTTAAATTTTACTTATGTTTAGTTCTTTGCCCCATGACAGGCAGAATAAAGTATTATGTACAAATAAAAAGACTTCATTATTATAGTATTGGTTGCCATTGCTCACTGATACATTAACCCATTTTATTCCACTATATTGATATTAAAACTAATGGTGAACTTTGGTGAGTTCTTACACATTTGTTTTATGTAGCTTTAAATTTTAATATCGATAAAACAATGATCTATAATGCGACAAATGAAGCAAAGTTTATTCTCTAATTGTTTTTATTTACTGTGTTTTGTAGTAGTAATGAAAGCACTTTACATTATGATTTTAATATTTAAATCATCATTATTATTTAAATATTGTATCTCTAAAGAAGTATTTATTTTTAATAAGAGCAGATTACAACGCTATAATTCACGGAGCTGAGTGCAAAAGAGCACATCAGAGTATTTATTATACCTTTTGTAATTCAAATAAGTTATAAAATGTTCCGAGATTTGTATAATAAAAGTGATTTATGTCTCATTTTTTTATGAAATCAAAATGTAATGAAATCATTAATTATTAAAAATGTCAGACTTTGAATTGTTGCAGATTGAAAATTATTATAGATTTAGTTCTTATCTATTTTTTTTTAGTAATTTTTTATTTAAAAATATTCTTTTAATAAACACTAAAGAAAATACAATATATATATCTTTTCAGAGATTCTATAAATAATATTTTTTACCTTAGTTACGCAAGCTTTTATATACAGTAGTTGCTTTTGTGTATAGAAGCGTACACACACACCCATAAACTTCTAAATAAATTTTATTTTGTAAAACAATTTACTTTTTTTTCCCCTCAGTGATGAAAGCTTTTATTCATCAAAAAAACAAAATACACAATAGTTAAAAAAGGTTTACAAAGAGATAAATACATGGCAACATGAAATTCAAGTACAATATGGTGAAGGGAGAGGGAACACATATGAAATGAGAAAGGGATTATAGAACGGGTGCGCAGTTCAGGCAAAGAAGAGTCTTAGATAAGTGGCAATTTTGATAGGCATGGTCACCCTGGTGGGTTGATAGGAGGGTCCATATGTGACATTAACTTTAGAGATTTTAGGGATGGATGAGGAGATTTCAGAATTATGCCTAGATGCAACAGGCTGCTTTTTGTTCTTTGTAGATGAGTAATTTTAGTTTTTCCCATTGTATTTGGAATGGCATTATGATTGGTTATGTTGTTCTTTTTGACTTGCTTTTTATCTTTGATAGAGCAAACCGCAGCCTGAGAGGAATGAAAATCCAGAGGACAAGGAGATGAAGACTTTGAGATAAGTTCTTTGGTGATGATGTTTTTAGTTAAGTTTTGTTTGAAATTCAGTTTGGATAAAATTTGGGTAATTTTGAGGATTTTAATTCATGTTGTTTAGGTCTCTGCACATTATTTCCGCTAGGTGCGGCGGACATCTTTAAACGTTTGAAAAAATGAAAAGTAATATGAAGAAAACCAATTTTGAAATGGGAAAATTAAATATATTGATGAAAATGAAAAAAAAAAAACATTGAAAAACTTGTTCCTAATAATTTTAGTTGAGTAATGAGAAAATTGAGTGGAAATTTTAGGTGGTTAGTAACCCCAGAGGAGGGGGTGTGTGTTCAAAAAGATCGTTAAAAATGGCCTAAATAACTGGAACAGCACAAAAAACTTTATAAACAAGTTCTGAGTGACAGGGAATAGGAGTAAGAGAAATATTTAGGAGTCTAGGAGGGAATAGAACCCTTTATGGTTCATGAAATAGCTGAATTACCCACCAAACAGAGGGAGGGAAACGAGGTATTTAAATGCTGTTAATCACAAGGTAGACATAGAAAAATTATGTTGAAAATGGACTAAAACTGAGATTTAGTGAATGAAAGAGTACATTATCAGCAAAATAAGGCCTTTAAAGGGCCAAATAGAAATAAGATATATCTTTCACTACTACAAAACCAACTTTTCAGAGCCATTCTGTGAGAGCTGTGAGGAGGAGGACTTTCCAGCAAGAGCTCCACCTGTAATCAACAAAAATTATAAATTACATGAAATGTTTTTTTTTATATAATTCCAGAATCAATTCTACAAACAAGAGAACTTAATGAATATCAAGCAATAGTACATAATATTATTTCACTTAGAAAATATTTTTTATCCTATTCCTTATCAGACTTACTTTTATAGGTATGCTTTTTAAATTAAATTTAAGCCAACTTGCTAGTCAATAAATACAGATCTGACACTAGATCAGAAACTATAGATTTCAAGAACATTAGTTTAAGCTATGTGCTGGTACATTTAACCTTCATCACATGATCACCATTTCTTATGCTTGCTCATAACTGTTATAAAACAGGAAAAACTCTCCATACAGTAGTGCCACTCAGTGCAACTAATCTGGGATATTGGATGAATAGGCACTAGATAGGGATTTTATACACAAGCCTTCTAGCATCCATTGATTACTCTGGCTTGCACTGAGTGGCACTACTGTATGGAGAGTTTTTCCTGTTTTTACATTTAACCTTTAGTTAAAAAGCTGGTATCCAACACAATAAAGGTTCACGTGATTCTTACCCTGAGATTGAATTAATTTTTTCTCTCTTACTCTAAACCCAAGATATTTTAAGCATTTGTAAATAATAGATACTAAAGAGAAAAATATTTCTGTGACCAAATGTAAATTTATTGCAAAAAAATTTATGAAATTACCTGTGTGATTTACAATTGCATAGACAACAGACACTGGATAATTAAAAATGGGTAATTGATGGCAATTGAAGGAAAGGTGCAGATTCCAAAATCCAGGTGCATTACATTCAGTTCTAAAACTTCTGACTGATTAAAACTATAAACTAGCAGCTAGTCCTAAGATATAGATAAGACAGGAATGGATAAGAATTTCTTAAGCACTATGTTCAGGCATTTATTGATTGTCCAAGCTTAAATAAATGGTAAAAGATGAATAGGAGGAATAGATTTGTTACTTTAACATAATGCATGGACAGAGGTCATATTATATTTTTTTGATGCAATGTCTCAATATATAATATCAATTAATACTTTTAGATGCAATTCTAACAAACAAAATGAGAAGAAGAGGATATAGTAACTGATGAAATGAGTCATGTTCTAAAGCCTTTCTGACAGCAAAAGAATATAAAGTAGAAGGTATTTAACTTTTGCTTTAAACATAAGTGACCACATCAAAATTGTTATCATCATATTATATGATTATATGATGATCTAATTTATTTTTTAAATGTTTGAAAAGGTGAAGAAAGATGGTTCTACAATGTAGCATTGAAGGTGGCATATTATAAGCAGCTGACTTCAATTCATTCAGCATAAGAACTAATATAATTTTTAGATGAATTATTAGAAACCAAAATGAGAAGGAGATACAATATAAAAAGTAAAGATCACATGATAAAATGACTAAAGCATATATATACTTTCTGCACATGTGGAAAGTTGCAATATGGAGGTGTTGAAACAAAGAATAGAATAATACAAAAAAAAATTGGAAAATATATAATTAAGGAATTTAATTATTTTTATATGCAATTTTGGTAAATACGTTATTAATTTTATTTGTGAGAAAAAGAGGTTTTAATTAAACTACAAATATATCAATTACAAATTAAATCTTATTCATAATTAATGTATTGTTTATTTCCACTAAAGACATGCTTATATTCATTTTAATTTAAAATTTTAATCTAAAGCTATTATTGGATAGGTATTTTGCTATCATAATATATTTACCGATTTAATCAATTGAAGAACCTTACACTCTGGAGACTAACACAATACCTCACCACTAAACCATTAGGGAAATAGAAACAATGTAAACAAAATACATGTATGTACCAAATACAAAAAATGTGAGATAAATTATCATTTATATTAAAGATATTGGTACTGTTCTATTAGCTTGTGTCAGCCGCTTGATGGCATTGATGCTATGCAAAAACACAGAAATATAACATTACAGGGCCGCCAGCATAAAAAATAATTTTTAATATCTTTATATATTAATGTATGTTAGTGTATCTACAAAATCAACAAGTTTGTTGATTTGTTATTTAGTTGATGATGCAGAATATATGTATATAATTGTGAAGTTGGATGATAAAAATTAAAATAAGTTCAAAACAATTTTTTCTTCAAATTTTACTCTCATCCTGCTATGTAAGGTGGAACTTGTTTGTAAATAAATTAGACAAGTTATATTTATTAGATATGTATACTTAATCAAACCAGATATGTATTAATTAATTACACATTAGAAGGCCAATAGTTATATACACATCTGCTAATTTAATCTTTGGAATACAGAGGTACCATGTGATCTTTTTCATACATTTAGATATTCAGTAAGAATCAGATCTATCTGCATAAATAGTTCAATGATGAGAGCTATTCATAATTACTCATGCTAAGAATAAAATGCTGGTATAATAACCACATCTAAATTAATTAAATGTCATTAAGAAAAAAGGGGTTTTTATTCGTTTCATAATGGATTGTTTTTTTTTTTTTGTAGCATAGTAACATATGGGATGGTATACATATATGTTAATGTTAATAAGATTGCTGACTGTATCTGCAATACTGTATAGTACTTCATATTGTGTGTCTACATTCTTTTACTCCTTTCTGAAATGCTTCATCATCCAATCCTTAAATACTGAAGATGCCCAGAGTAAACTCCTTCTAAATGGGAAAACCAAAGAAATGGACATAAGCTACTAAAGCATGCTTCATTTCTGAATCTGGCTCAGACTACGGCTTTCAAAATGAATGGGATTCTGGAGCCATCAAAGCAGGTCTCCTTTTGAAGAGAACACTTTCTCCGACAGGAACGGGGCTTGCATCTGAATTGCAAGATGATATTGGACATCTCCAGTCTCATTGTTTTACCAGACACACATCTCTTGGCATGTAAGAGTATGTTGTTTCCTGTAAAAATGACAATGTGCCAGATTCTGTGGACAACAGTTGGCACAATTTGAACAGCTCAGTTTTGCAGTCAGCCATTTTATTTGTCATGGACATGTTCTCACACAAATGTGAGCTGGTCAAAATCTTGCTTGGATATATCCTTTCTAAATTTTTGAAGGTTCCAAGTTGAGTAGGGAAGCATAGTGATGGGTTTACAATTATATTGATAGTTGCATATTTTATCATAAATAGCATGGTATTGTTATGATAGAATCTATCTTTAAATGGTACTTTTTATCTTCAATTTTTTTCAAAAATTGTAGACTTTTAAATAAATAGAATAATTTTATAATACTTCCAAAATAACATTTTGATAAGATCATGCTTTAATTTTGGGATGAATCTAATTTAAAATATGCCTATATTCTACTATCAGTGCATTTTAAACTTTTGTCAACATACAATTGATCAAAATATTTATAAATAGTAGCAACATCTTCCATATATTAGTGCCACCTAGTGCAATTCATAGTAATCAATGAGTGCTAGAATGCTTACAAACAAAATAAAATGTTAGCAAAGTTTCAATAAATTATTAAATTAAGTGCCTTTTTACTATAAAGTATATTTATTTAGATTTTCCAGCTTAGAGGCATAGATGAGAGTGTATGGTTCAGTTGAAATATATTTTAGGAGACATTTTCTTTAGATTTCTTTATTCTTGTGTTTCTACAATATGTAGTTCTGTTAATGTTTTAACTATATGTACAAATGATATTATGCATGGAAAAAAAATGGTGAAGTTGAGTTGTTTCATGTTCTATGTCTAATTTAAAAGCTATAAAACAATTCCTTAATAATCATTAACATATTTTTCTGAAGTGGGCAGTATTAACAATAAGTGTTGACACTTGTAAATAACATTACAATAATGATACACAATTTATACTTATCTATAATTATAAATAAAATTGAATATAAATGTAGTATATTTAAACTACATCAAAACAAACAAACAAACAAACAAAAACAGTTTAAGAAATTTAATAATAAAGAATTACTTGAAAATTACATATTTATATTAATTGTATTTAAAATGCATTCACTATATTGATTCATTATTGGTTTGTTTTAAATTAATGTTCTTTCAAAATATAACTCTATACATATATTTAGATATATATATATATATATATATATATTGTACCCTTACTTCTTGATATATAAAATAGTTTAAAATACAACTAGCTCAGTTACATTATTATGCTTAATTAAAATTTGCATATCTATCTTTAATATACTTTTATATTATCATATCTTAATTAAATTTATTATCAATCATCAAAATCAATATAGTTCTAGATTATACTAATTAAATAAGTATTTAATAAAATTATGAGACTGTGAAGTAAAGTTACAAAGTAATAAGCAGATTTACACTGAGTCAATATCTCCCAAGATACTGTCTCAATGGCATAAGAATACTACCACTACCTTATCATCTTACCACTACATCTATAGCATTCTTATGACTTTTAAATGAAATAAATTATCTTTAATAATACTAAAATAATTCCTAACTTTTAACTTAAAATATAATTAAATAATCTCAGGTTCTTCTAAGCTGTTTTAAAATAATAATAACTCATGTAAATAAGTATGATGTGGGATTTTATATCAAACTTAAATACACCTAACTTATTTTAATAATAATAATAAATAATACTAATCTTAAAGTGTAATTTAATCTCATCTATTTCTATGATATAATCAATCATTAAATGAATAAACAATCATATGTATATCTTTTATTTCATATGGTATCTTCATTTTAAAATAGATCAAAATCTTATACTTAATAATCTGTGGCAATAAACAATATTGTATTCTTATAATGTGCATTATAATCATCTTATGACCATTGTAATATTTATGTTCATGTCAATCAATTCTTATAAAATAATGTTAAGTAAATATGGTATTCAATTCTAAGTAATAATAACAAATTCATTTTGTGCAAATATTATGTTTATTTCAAATCATCTGATGTCAAAATGCTGTGGTGAAAAATAATGAAACTCGACACACTTTTAAAACAAATTAACAAATTTATTTACAATAACTTCAAATAAAATTTATTTACACTATTTACAGTTTTAGAATTTATGACAACAAATAAATAAAAATAAGAAATACAAATATAAGAGGCTTACACTGTTATTAACTCATGTACTTAATAAGCAATTTTACATTCCTTCAAATGCTATATTAATAATATTACAGTGTGTTTTTCCAAAACTTAGATTTTTTAAAATAAATAGTAATGTACTTTAATTACTACAAATAACAATATATGTCAAGACTATTTATGTAGCATGTGTACATAATGTAGCTCTACCTATTAAATAACTACATTAATTAAATATTATCATTTATAATGTATTATCATGTATTCACTTTATTATTAGCATTGCTTAATAGCTTTATAAAATTAATGTATCTTTGTAATGTAAAACAAATAATTGACTGTAATTATACTTTACTTAATGTAATTCCTGTTATATGCTTTATCAAATATGCATTATATATCTGTACTGTTCAAATACTATTATTTAAATCATTTATCAATTTCAAATTCACAAAGCATTACCTTAGATAAATTCTATGATTCTTTTCTATGTAAAAAATCATTATTTTACTTTATGTGTTATTTTAATCCTTTCTAATAAATTTCTATCTATAAAACATATTCTAAATTTATCTAAAAATTTCCGGAAAATAAACATCAATTTTAAATAAAATATTCATTATCTAAACTACCTATACTACATTGTCTATACTTAATAAACTTCAATCCCAATATAAGCTTCTACCTAAACGTAACTTAACTTATTTAATAAAACAAAATAAAAAAAATATAGACTTTTAAAATCCTTTTCTAAATTGCAAAAAATAAAATAATTATTAAGATAAATAATAAACATCATTTTAATACTAAGCATAAATAAAAATATCAAAATTATTTACGAAAGAATCATATAATTATTTCTAAGCTTCTTACGTAATGTTGTATCATGTTGACATTATAAATTAAAACTTATGCATATTTTAATAAAGTTCGTTGTCAATATAATGTATGTGTTTTCATAAAATATCTATCCATTCATTCTACAACAACATAATATTCAGTTGATCTAAAGAAAAACATATTAAATTCATTAAAAATCATTATACAATATTTTTACCATAATAATAATAATGTCCAATCTGCTATCCAGCATTCTTCGGAATTTGCAGCTTCATAAAATAAAAATCATTCACATTTTCACTCATAAACATTCATTAGAATATTCCGTGTTATATTAATTATAAAAATAAATTGATGTAATTAATTATTATATTATTTTTAAGTTACTATTTAATAAATGTACCTAACCTACTTTTTAATAGTTTAATAATATTTTAAATTTTATGTTAAATAAATAAAATAAAAGATTATATTACGTATTCCAGCGACGACTTTTGTTCTACCATAAAAGTTCTAACAAATATCCTACGTATAAAGTCAATAGAACACTATTTCCTGTTCCGTTGTATCACGTGTTTCTTGAAAGTTTATAATAAAAATGGTAACGTTTTTTTTTTAAAAAAATAATAAGTTCCCACAAGAAAACAAAATAAAATTAAAAAAAAATAGTTTATAAGTTCTGGATCCAGTTCTTCATAGATTATTATTTAAAATTATTATTTCTAAATTAATTTATAGTTTATAAATTATTTTTACATTGAATTATTTTAATCAACTTGGCTTGCTTGACTTAGTTTGACTTGATTTGGACATCCATGTATTACTTGCGCATTTTTCAAAACAATATATCTAGGTAAGAATCTATTTTTCCATCTATAACGTCCAGCGTTTAGATTACTTCAATATAGTACTTTTATTATATTACGATTTTAAATAATCATATTTATAATCTATTTGCCTTTTCAAATCGTCAATATTTAGTCTTTTAAGCACAAAGACTTAACAAGGCAAGTATTTATTAAAATTACTACTTCTTATATCTTTACTTAAGATATACATTTAATCTTTTAAAAATCTGCAAAAATACTTTCTTTCTATAGAAGTATTCATATTTCTTTTAAATATCTATTTATGATAGACAATAGTAATTTAAACTTTTAAAACTATTTATAGTCCAAAATACTACTTTTCTCCATCTCGTAGTTTTATGTACTAATCCAGCGTCTGTTACTTTTCTAGCGTAAAGTTTCTGATATATTTCTACGATACGTGATGTTTCCATGATTATTCGTACGTAAATTGAGTTTCGATATTGAGAAGACCAATAGGGAATTATTAAGTTTCTACTGCATACTTATCATTTAAAAAACTATAAAATTATATACAATAACACTCTTATGATTTTACAACTGATTTTAAGAGCGTTTATAAATTTACTTAGCTATTTTCTCAATAGCACAATCGACTTAAAATTTAATTACAGAGAGCCCCCTCAACAATTGAATCCAGCTTTATACTGCTAGAAACTCCTTATCTGATTGGTACATTTAAACAATCAAAATTTCTAGCTTATTTACATATTTACTAACTCACTATTAAAAATAAAATAATAACTTATTTAATATTTAATATTATTACATTTTTTTTAAAATAATCTTTATCGTTTATTTAAATCTACCAAACACTTTTTAAAATATTCTTTCTCACTTGGTTTAAATCTTAACTTTTATAAGATCATTTAAAATAAACTAAATCTTTTTAAATACGTTATATTTGTAAAATAATATTTTTAAAAATCAGATTTAATATTTTACATTAATATCTTTATTTTTATCTCGTGATAACTCACGTATTATTTATAAATTTCACAACATAATTTTAAAATAGTTTTTTGCAACTTTATGAGAAAGCTTCCAAGCATGTGTGTGTGTATCTCTAATTAACATCTGTTTTTTTTTACAATACAAGAAACGCTTCCCATCATCTAAAAATAACTTAACAATTGCTTTTTTAAAATAAATATTTATTTTTTAAAATAAATAAGATATTATATCAGATTTTAAAATAATTATTTGATATGATTAAAATCAAATATTAATCTCAATTTAAGTACTTATAATTTAAAATATTTTTATTCACTTTTAACATATATTTTAAACTAAATAAATATCTTGGTCTAATTTTAACTTGTCTTTTAAATACTTTAGCTTCAAACATTTGTTATTAAATTTATTAATGCAGTATTACATCATAATCATCATCATTTTAAATATTTTCTCAATACAACACAATTACATATCAAATACTCATAGATTGCTTTAATTAAACTTATGGTAACATTACACAAGCAAAGTCAACATCACACATTTTAAAATACTTCTTAAATTTAAAATTTTCTACTAGATTAGCACAAAACTTAAATGGTGACCCATAAAAAGGGCACAATATATATATATATAAATGTTTCATTTCTGTGCTTTCTAATAAATTATACTTTAATTGCAGTAGGATAAATAGTTCATAACTAAATTGTTTTTATACTCATTTTAATAAAAGTTTTTAAGCTATACATTATAGAAATCTAATGAAAATATTTTTTAATAAATATTAGGCTTTAAAATCACTTATCTATTAATATAGTAAAGATCAGCCTTTCAAGCTATTGTGCATGCGCTTTTTATGAGTGTTAATAATAAATGAATACTTTCATTCCCAACACAAGATATAGTATTTATGAAAGAATAAAATGAATCCACTTATTCTTTCCAACCCAAATGCTTATATATGGGCAAATCTTAAGTACTGGAAATGAAAGCGTGAGGATAGACCACTCACTTTAAATTACTGTTTACAATGTCTGAATGAATGACGTTGACAAAATTATCTAGAATTTACTAAACGTCACTCTCAAATAAAACTTAAACATATGTAAATAAGCATTTATTTTTATATAGTGCTATGTTTATAAATTGTAATACATTAAAGATCAGTCTTTCAAGCTATTGTGCATGCACTTTTTATGAGTGTTAATAATAAATGAATACTTTCATTCATGTATTACAATTTATAAACATAGCGCTATATAAAAATAAATGCTTATCTATTAATTTAAAATATCTTTCTGATATAAAGAACTCATTAATATGCAATTATTTTTATGAGACTATAATATTTATTTTAAAAGGTAATCCATATGTAATCCAATGTGTATAGATGTTTCTTATGTTTTTTTAAATATACGATAAATACTAGAATATGCTTTATATAGTATGCAAATTAAAACTGTGTTATTCCATACAAAAGACATTCTTTAATATAAAAAAAAGCATCTTCTATAATATAAATATACAAAAAGTTGTTGGGTATTCAAATAAGTAATACATGAGTAATGTACTAATGTCTGATTTTATAATTTGAATTCAGATAGTAGGATTACTTATAATTAAAAATATTATATATAAGTAGATTTGTAACATTTTAATTCACATTAATTTAAGTATAAATGATTATACTTCAAATTTACATAATAATACTCCAATTTCAATTATGTAAAGCATTTGCTAACACACACACACACACACACATATATATATATATATTAGGACAAGAACTCATACATTCAAACTCCCCATAGATATCCAGTCCTTCTTATACAACTGATACACATGGCCACGTACATGTAATAAAGATCAATGATGTCCAATATATGTATTTTGTGCTGAACTATCACTTATCAGTTGGTCCAGATCACCATCTTCCACACATATATACAATCATTGCTCTGTTTATATTAAGATAGCAAATCTTCAAACTTTAATGGACAAGCTTTTAATCTTCACTTTTCAACTTTTCAGCCATTTATATCATTGAAAATCTGAGGACAAACTGCTCAAAGCCCGTGTTGATGTTAATATTATTGTCATACTCATGTTGGCTTTAAATCAATCTGACCCCTCACACATAGGGCCTTAATATGTCCATTTAATTATACAGAAGAGGGATGGCCAGAAAACTTAATTGCATTAAGTTTAGTATAGATAATATACTGTATTTAAATATTATATATTTAGCCTGTCTTCTGCATAATTCAATGGACATATTAAGGTTCTATGTGTGAAAGGTCAGATTGATTTAAGGTCAACATGGGTATGACAATAATATTGGCATCAACAAGGGCTTTGAACATTTCATTCTCAGATTTTTAATGATATGGATGGCTGAAGAATTGGAGAGTGAAGAAGATTGAAGCTTGTCCATTAAAGTTTGAAGATTTTCTCTTTATATAAACTGAACAGTGATTGTATATATGTGTTGGAGATGGTGATCTGGTCCAAATGATGAGTGCTGGTTCAGCACAAAATATGTATATTGGAGATCAGTGATCTGATTGGATAGCTGGTTTGAACATCTTAGTTCAAGATCTTATAATTACATTAATTTAATATAGATAATATACATGTATTTAAATATTATATATACATGCATATAGAGCAGTATTCTAATTCATAGGAGCTTTTGGGAGTAATCTATAAAATATTTAAATGCATAACTACCATTGTTTCAGTAAAGTGACATTTACCTTCGACTTCACTTTAAAACATGAATATGTATTTCTATATTATACATAAAATGAAGTTTATTTAAGATTTATATAGACTCATATCTGCGTACAATATCTATAATCTGGAGTTCAAATATAAGCAATTCTAAATGTACATTTTTGGTAATTGTCTCTTAGCTATCTAGCTGTTCAATTATCAGTTGGTAAATAATATTTAGCTAGGTATTAGCTATAAAATGAACCAGAAAAATAAAACCATAAGTCTACTATCATAAATACCCTTTTATCCTTTATTGTTTTCTAACAGAAAATGTCAAAGAAGCCATGCTAAAAAAAGCCTATGTATGTAATAAGGCTGAAATCTTTTAAAGTTTGAATATTAAGGCCATATTTAGAGAGAATATTTTTTTAATGATTATATTAACTATTTAAGACTAGACTCCATTTTTGAGAAATTGAGCAATGATGGTATTTAAATTCATATTATTAAATTTGTGCTTATCATGTGATTGTTAGATTATTGTTTTAAATTCCTTATGGTGTTTGGAGCAATGGTAGAGAAGCCATCTTTAAAATTCAAGATCCATTGATTACAGCTTCTTCACTTAAATAATTTAATTACATTTTAATTGCACTTTGTGCAAAAAAAATGAAGATTAGTATTATTAGAAAAGAATTATAAGGCTTAGCACTTTCGGGGAACTTAGGTCTCCATATTCATAGCCTAAGCCTCATAATTCTTTTCTAATAATAATAAGCTTTACTTTTTAGTGTAAAGCGCAATTAAAACTTACCACTCAAAGGTGAAGTAAAAACAAAGTTTATTTTAATTATATTTTGTTGACTTAAATGAAAACATTATTAAATTAAACAATTTGCTTTTGTTATTATTAATATTAAAAATTTATAGCATATCATATTATAAATAATACATTAGTAGTGTAGAAATTATAAGATTATTAAATTTTCTAAATTGGATTGAATGATTTTAGTATTTATAAGGAATTGGGTTTTGAACGTATACCAAAGTAAGAAACAATTTTGTAACTTTTTGGCCATATTTGTTTTTATAATTGTTTATAAATTAGAGGATGTTGCTGATATTATTTTTGTCATGTCAATAATCTATTACATTTAATATTTACTTTTGTAATTTGAGAAATTTCTTCAAAATAAATAATCATTGTATTCAATACACAAAACGGTTGCATCATTTACATCAACAACCAATATTTGTAATTGCTTTCAGTGGAATATTGAAATCAATTTTATTATTCATTGTTTTGGATCTCATAGACAGCTAAGACAAGCAAGATGTTTCTGATATCTTTTTATGAATCATAACTTATTTTTATTTTTCAAACTTATAATTTAAATACAAGTATAGAATGTATGTTTAAGCTAAATGAGTGCTGGGTCAATATGAAATAAGTATATTGGAGATCATTTCTCCTTTTCACATGCATGTGATCATATGTATCAGTTGTATAAGATGGAGTGGGTGAGTGAAGGGAGTTTGAAAGTCTGGGTTCAAATCCCCTTTAATTACAAACTTATAATTGTAAACATTAAAAAAATATGGAGATGTTTTTTGTATGTATCTTTATGGAATCAACATTTTTAGTTAAGCTAATTCATCTTATAAGTCTCCAAATATGAAATATTATTGTTTCTGTATTTATTTGATGATTTTTACATAAATGCATCTTACGAGTGCTAAATATTTTGACCACACTGGCAGAAATAATCAAAAATTGCATGCTTAAAATATGGTGAATTTTTATAATAAATATTTATAATTCATAAAATTGAAAGAATTCTGTAAAAAACAATATACAAGCAGATTATAGTTTCTTTGTAGTAAAACAGACATAAGTTGGAGTATTGTACATTTTAAAATTTGCTACCAATCCATGAGGATTTATTTAAAAATTCTACATATGCATATTTTAAGTTGATTTGATCAATGCTAATGTGTTATATAAATTGTTATGCATATTATATATATATATATATTGTAACCATATATTTTAGCATAAAATATAATATTGATGTAACTAGTATAAATTCTCTGTCTTCTTGGTGTTTGATTGGCTTGATTTGCACTTTGAACAGATTACTCTCTTATATTATTTTAATAAATTTAAATTTGCTTCGCTCCATATCTAATTCATATCAAATGTTTAACTTTCTAAAATTTTGACAACACATTAAATTTGGTAAAATAGTATTAAAATATAATATTTTGTTTTATTTGTTTAAAATGATCTTAAAAATTATTTATATTGAATTATAAAAAACCATTTGTTCAATTAAAATAAATTATTAAAAATAAATACAGTAATTACGTATGCGTCTCAATGTAAAAAAAGAAAAGGGCGAATTTAAGAGAAGATCTCTGTTAGTTTGTTTTTGGAGGAGGAGAAAGAAAAGAGGTAAAAAGGCAAAGTGTAAATTTGATAAGCTTATTTTAAAATAATTAACAAGTAAACGGATTACCACAAATTTTCTATAAACGTAAAATAACATCGTGGTATTTAATTATAAGATGAATTGCTAAATTTAAAAGTCTGTTCAAGTCGGCTGGCCAAGTGGATCAAATCACCGGTAATAATTTCCCAATATTACATTTAAAATGTCGGAGCTTCCCAGTTTAAAAGAATTAATTGCAAGAGTTTGGTATGTTTTAAAATGTTTATTGTTCTACAATTTGGAAAAATTAAATAAGTATTTTAATTACAGAAGTTTTATAAATATGAAAATTTGCTTTTTAAAAAAGAAGAAGTTTAAATTAAAGTAAAATGTTAAAGTTATCAACATAGTTTAATATTTCCATTTCAAATTCTAATAAAAATATAGTATTGATTGATATTTAACTTTATAATGCCAGTAATATATTTGCTAGTTAATTTGTTTGCCATTTGGATAATAAACAGTCTTCAAATAATTGATCAAAGCTATTTTCTAATTTTATCGTCAGTTTGGAATGATTAAATAATTGCTATAATTAGTATTCCTAGATTTAAGCGTGGATAAATAAATATTAGCATGGATGTGATAAACTTGGAACATTTTAATAGAGAAATGTAGAAATTAATAACTTTTGAAAAACATTTTCATTTAAGTTCTGCGTGTCATGTTTTTGAAATTGTTTCTTGTTTATGGAGCCACGTAAAATCGTTAATCTAATATTGCTGATAATAACTAACACAAATGGATAAAATTACATGTATGGAATTCAACTATAATTATAGCTATTACTTCGTACATTTATTGTTCGACACATCGTACATGGATTTCACGGATCATATTTGTAGTTATAAAATGCTATACAATTTAATTTGTGATACACACACCTGCTAGAATTCATGTATTGAACTATAAAATGCTATACATTTAATTTATATCACACACACACGTTAGATTTTATGTATTTGATGAATAATTCATTACTTTAATTTTATCGTTATATGAACTTGCAGTGAAGTTCATAAGTATATTTTATTAAGTTTAAATTAATAGGGTTGAATAAAAATTTATTCAAGAAAATAGCGCTAAAAGCTTGAAAAGTACTAAATGAATCATGGATGTATCAATCTTTGTGAGGTATTTTGTGAGTCTTTCCAGATTTATATTCCTATACTAGTATTACTTATATTGTATTACACATGTTTTATTTTAAGCAAGATAAGTTAGTACATTAGTTGTCCTGATTAGTGTAACATTTTATTATGCAAGAACCCACATTTGCTAAAGTGTTAGTGTTTTCTGAATGATCAGAATAACTGAGGAGGATGATTTTGCACTTTAATGTGAAGTAAATAGTAATGTTGTTTTTTAATGTTGAAAGGCATTAATCTGTGCTGGTGGTTAATCCGCAGATTATTTAATTGCCATTTTTTGTATTACCATTCCAGGTGTGGTTACAGAATTTTAATTATGTATTACTTTATGGTGGTGTATAAATACAAACTTTAGTGTTATTTAATTCCTATGTGTAGATAAAAAATAGGTTTTACTATAGATATAAGTTGGGCAATATTTTAGTTGTCTGCTAAATCATCTTCTTCCTGAAGTATATATATTAGTCTAATTGTAGCAGCTTCTATTCAATTACTTTAATAATAACTGTTGTTGTTATTATTTACGGAGTGTAAGTTTAAATTTTCCTTTATTTAATGATTACATTATCTAAACCACGATATAATTTATTTATATATTATTATAAGTTTACGGTATGGATTTATTGAATCGAAATGACGTTAAATATTTCATAGTGATGTTGAATTTAGTATAATTTGTCAAATCATTATATCAAATGAAATAAGGTATATTAGGTTTTTAAAGTCTATATTGTTATTGAGAAGTCGATGGAATATAATTTATTTATTTTATTTGTTTATTTATGTCTTTAATTATACATGAATTAATTACTTATTATTATAATTTGAAATAAAGATTTATAATTAAACTTACGTTTATGTGTCTTCGTAAAATCAAAATATAAACCTTGGATAAGAAATAAAATACTTATGATATAAGAGTTTAGTAATATTTTGAAAAATTTGACTTTTAGTCTTTGAGTTTATGTGTGGGTAAATAAAATCCATTTACTTTTCATCATTTTGGTTTGAGTTGATTCAGATAAAATTGATTAGTAAACCTGTAAAAGATTTTCAAGTAATATAGATTGAATATATTTACTTAACATTTTAAATTGTCATTTGTCAGTATAAAAAGTCTCAGTGATATAGTAAACTATAAAAAAAAAATTATTTATGTTTATTTATTGAAACTTTATGGATAGCATTTGTATTAAAATATATAGATGGTTTAAAATTTCATAATCTATGTAGTTTCAAAATTATGATCTTACAGGGCCATGGTCTCATACAAATAAAAATGCAAATTAAGGTTTGTAACATAATAACATTGACTTATAATTTGTTTACTGTATTTTATCACACTACTATGATAGGTCTGGGTACACCCTGGCTGCGATCAAATTAAATCATAAAAAGTTTATGTTAGATCATTGGTTTGGTCTGTGGTAAGGTGCTCTAAATGTTGGTTGTGGTCCTTGGTGCATGAAATAGATAGCATAATATGCTTTTGGATATAGCTCTTAATAGCTGACAATGTGTAGCAGAATTGATCAGTGATCGAGGTTACGATTCTCAGTGCACTTACGTTACGTAGTTGGGACCACATACATACGAGATAGAGGGTTACAATATATATTGTGTCCCTGTAAAAGATGATTGGTGTTATTCCAAGATCTTTGCAGAGTCATCTATGAATCGATGCATGTGTCAGATAGTGATACAGTTTAGCTATTCACACTAGACATTTTAAGATGCTAGAATCATGAATTACAGCATGAAATGAGATAGAGTGTTTGCATTAAATGATCTCTTTGTATAATATAATCTTGCAAACTATTTTTGAAAATATTTTTGTGATTCCTGGCTTTACTACCAAACACAGTTTGAATCATTTTCTACGTTTAAAACAAAACTATGATGGTAGGACATAGTTCTATTGTGGGTTAAGATACCAAACACAACATCACATTACAAATCATAATTTGTGATTCAGACATGCTAACACCTTAAAAGTTTTGTGGAACTCATGGTCCAGACATGCTAACACCTTAAAAGTTTTGTGGAACTCATGGTCCAGACATGCTAACACCTTAAAAGTTTTGTGGCACTCATGATCAAAACATGCTAACATCTTAAAAGCTTTGTGGAATTCATGATCCAGATATGCTAACACTTTAAAAGTTTTGTGGTGAATAGTTAAAAGTATATGTCTTTGTAATACATGCATTGATTTTAAAAATAACACCACATGCAACTTGGAGAGAGAATCAATATATGTTTCAAATGTTTTTGGCTTATGGTTTTGATATAAAATGTATATACACTCAAAATTTATAAAGTTTATCCATAATACCTATATAACTTACATAAATTTAATACTTGATGTGGATTTTTCATATGATAATCAGCTATTTATTTAAGACAATGTAGATTCTTTTTCAGTTATATTAGTGAGAATTTGGAGTCCTATCAAATTCAGAAGTATTTTCTTTATATATTTTTTTTCATAAGCAAAAAATGTCAATTTAATCTTTCTGTAATCAAATGCTTTCATAACTTACTCACATTTTTCTGACTTTTAAGTCATTCAGGTATCTTTTTGAACAAGATGTAGTCAAATTTTTCAATGATCCACAGTTGGATTTCTATATATTTTCACATTTCTCATAGATTTCCTATGTAATATTTACTAAGGCAATAAACCTAAAGCATTGTGCAGTTGAAAATGTGAAGGTAGGGACCTCTACAGGTCTTAACCACAAGCTTACACATTGGAAGTTTGTGGTTAAGACCTGTAGAGGTCCCTACCTTCACATTTTCAACCGCACGTTTTAGGTTTATTGCCTTAGTAAATATTACATAATCAATGTGCGTTAAATAAATTTATAGATTTCCTATAAAAGTATATACTATTAGTTTCACGAATTTAATCTGTTTAGCTAGTCCATCTCATTTTTTAATATATAATTTATCATATTAGTATTTCAACAATAATAAATTGTATTGATTAGTTTCAATATAATGCTTTTATTTACATAAATATCAATTACCGACACAATTGGACTACTTTCTAAGTTCCCCCTACTCCAATTATGCACTTATTTGAATACTACCTTAATAATAACTATTTAATATTTAATAAGCAATAGGTTGGAGTTACGACGATCCACTCATTTTGTAACATTATATTAAATTTTTATATAAAAAGATATGTGGGATATATAATTTTAAATCATCTTTTGAGATATGTTCATTGAGGTGACTTCTGTGATCCAGCCTAATACCTTTCAATCCTTAAATTAATTTTTTATTTATGTAAATAATATTAAGTTCAATATAAGCTTCAAATGAAAATATAAAACAAGAAGGTCATTGTTTTCTCATGAGTAAAAAAGAAAATTTTTTTTCATACAGGATATTTTAACTTATACTTTCAAATATATATTTTCATATCCATTTCTACCAGTATTCTATTCAGAAACTGGAAGTCATATGATTTCATCATCATTGTTATTATCATTTTCTATATGAGTTAAAAAGTTTTTTAAAATAAACTTTTGATAATAAATAGAGAAATAGTGATCTTTTTAGGCACCCAGGCAAGCAAACTCTAGACATTTTTTTCTCTATTTATCACCAAATACGCAATAGATGATAGGTTCCCAAAATAAGTATTTCTTATATGCCCAATTGTAAGATAAATTTCATATAAATTCAAAATGGTTGGTTTAAATTTAAATCAATATAATATGGCGGTACTATTGTTTGTACTTCATTAAGCAACATCTATGTATTTACTTTTGTGTATATCCTGTTATTCTGTTTTTGACATTGACTTGAATATAGACAATTTCAATTAATAACAGGTATATGCAGTTGTATGAGATATTGTGGATAGTTGAAGGCTGCTTGAAAGTCTGAGTTCAAATCCCCTGTACTTAATGATATGTATTTGTAAAAGAAATATTTAGTTAGTTGTAAATCTTGACTTCATTTCTAAATTTTATCATAATAAACCATAGTTCTAGTAATACCATATAAAGGTATTTCAATCAGCAAAGTTTTTGATACATAGTAAGAGATATCTTAGTATATGATTTTATCTCTGAAAAACAAAAAAACAATCAGGTAATATAATAGTCATTTGATTTCCTATAATCTCAAGAATAAATGACTTGATAAAATCATACATAGAAAAGATAGATTTTTTAAAAATTCAGCTTTATTGCAGCCTGGCATGCTTTCAATATATCATGATTATCGTATTCTTAGCTTATTGCAATATGACCCAAGAGTTTTTGGCATCAGGGTATAAATAGTGAATAATTAGCTGTTCAGAATATTAAAATTTATTTAAGTAGCCCAATTCTTTGATAAGGAGATACCTTGTACCTTTTCTATTGATTTAAAAGCAGTCACTTACTGGGAAATAGTAAAGTGACCACCTTTTAATCAATAGAAAAGGTACAATATCTTCCTTTCAAAGAAATTGGCTATTTAAATAAATTTTAATATTTTGACTAACAAATTAATCACTACATATATATTAATACCAAGATCTCTTAAGGCATATTAGTATAAACTATGAATATAATATATACCAGGGTGGCCAAACTTTTAGATGTTGGGGGCAACTTTTTTTGTGAAAGTGTATCTGAGGGTGACTATGTTTTTTTCAGGGCTTTGAACTGGAAACCAGGAAAAAAAACATTATTTTTGCTGGAATGAAAATTGGAATAAAAAAAATAATTGTTCAAAGTCTTGGTTTTTGTAGAAAGTACTTACAAATTGGTGTTTTTTTTTTATAAGAGCTTTTTAGGTACCCACACATATTGGTGACGTTTTTAGAAGATACTCATGATCTGATTTTACTGTGACTAATATTAAATTACATCAGCTCCCTCTAGTATTACATTTTGTCCACGACATTTTATAAACTATTTTTTAAAGTACCTATAAATAATTATTTTCTAGAACTGGTCCTGAATTTAAAAGAGTTCAAGACAAAAAAAGAAAATTATTGTTTTAGAATTATAAATTAGATGCAAATTAAAAAAAAAATACAAAGTAAAGAAATTTTTTTTATTTTGATGACACTTTGCTAGAGAGAGGAAAAAAAATACATAACAATAATAAAAAATAATATTTTACAAAAGTCTTCTACTTTGCCTTGGAAAATCCTCACATTTTCACTACTAACAGTCTTTACAATAATTAGACATAAAGTTCATTTCTTGCTTTGATACCTATTTTCTTTCGTAGTTAGGAAAAAGTCCTGATTTCTTTTTAAACTTGGGAATTATTTGCTAGCTAGATGAAGTGTTTTAAAAAGTTCACAACTTCTTTGTTTTAAAATCAGTTCATTAAAATCCTTGTTTCTCCAGGACAAGTTATTTTCATTTCTCCTCAGAAAAATGGCAATTAAATATTTCTAAGAATTTTAGCTGTAGTGTTACATAAAAATAATCTAATTCTTTTTTTTTAATGTCATAGCATTGGCCGGGATGCGACCCGCAACCCAGGCAACTGCCTGCAAGTGCAAGGCAGTCGCGCTGACCTCTCGACCACCAATGCAAGACATAATTTAAATTATTTTCAGCTTCTTCCAATCTGGATTTATTTTTGAGATCCACAATAACAACAGATGTTATTTTAAATTTAATTATTTTTAAATGAGAATAATTTTGCACTTTTTCCTTTTTTTATTTTTTATATTCAAATCAGCTCTGAATTTATCACTATAATTTATCAATGTTCATGTCAGCTTTGTGGTCAATTTCCAGAGACCTTGCGGTTGACTGGTTAACCATGGTCAATGTCTTGGTCACCTCTGATGTACATGATATACCAAAAGCATGCTAAGCAGTAATAAAGCTGAATATTTAAAAATCTACCTTTTCTGTCTATGTGTTCATTAATAGTCATTTATTACATTAACTCAGAACAGAAGGAAATAATATATAATTGAATCTCAAGAATATTATACACCTGGGTCTCTTTTTACATGGACTTATTTAACACGATGTTGAAGTTACGTGATTCCATGTTTCACCGGAAGTCGAACTCCAATAATGCACTATTACTTTAAATAATAAATTTCATGTATATTGAAAGTAATAGCACATTATTGGAATTCGACTTTCATCTTAGTAATTTCAATATTTTCAGTGCTTTATAATAGTAAGATTTTATGCAATAATGAAATTAAAATCATGATTTCCACATTTTATGTGTACACACATTAAATTTTACAAGATTATAATGTAAATTTGTTCAAACATTGTGCGTGTTAATTTTGCATTTTAAATCACATTCTGTTTTTACTTTTTAAAAAAGAATGTAATCAATTATTAATCATTTAGTGTCCGCAAGTTTATTTTTAATCAGTAATAGCAGTGAGCACAATTAAAATTGAAAATAAAAAAATTAAAGACAAAATAAGAATTTAATTTTTAATTGTTAGATTAATTATTAATTACGTTGTCACCAGAAAACCATTAACAACATGAGAGTGACATTGGCGTTAGTTGTATTTTCTCATATGAAGAATCTGATTTTTTTTATGAGTTTGCAAATGAACCTGTTTATTGGCAAATCGTGATAATAATTAAAATGTGTATAAAAATGTAAATTACTGTAAATTATGCATAAAAATATATTGTTTTGAATAAAATTAAATATTATAGTTAAAAAGAGTTTGTCTTGTATCAATTTTTTTCAAATTTGAAATTTTTTATTAGTCATATTTTATTTCCTTTTTTTTTTTTTTCACAAATTTTAAAGTAATTTTATGTTAGTGCTTTGCTTTTGTGCGATTTTTGAAAAATCTCAGTCCGTATCCCCCCTTTTTCACGGTAAGTTACATCTACTTTTGCATGATTTCATTTGCACGTGTTTTCTGAGGAACCTATCTATCGCATAAAACGAGACCCAGATGTATATGCTATGCCTTCTTACAAACAATTCATTTAGAAATAAAACATAGCTTACAAATTTTAGTTTGTTTTACGTATATTTCATTGCATCAAAAAAATTTTTGGTGGTTATGTTGAAATGTAAATTACAAAGTAAAAAAAAAAATATTTTATTTTTATTTTAATGACACTTTGCTAGAGAAACAAAAAATACATAACAATAATAAAAATATTTTACAAAAGTATTCTATTTCTGTGCCTGGAAAATCCCTACATTTTCATTACTAACAGTCTTTACAATAATTAGACATAAAGTTCGTTTATTGCTTTGACACCTATTTTCTTACTTAGAAAAGTATTTTTATTGGATTAACCTAATATCACTACTAATTATATCTTTCTACAAATGTTTTGAAAGATGATATTTTAATAATTCTGTATATTTACATGTATAGAATGAAAGTCAAAAAGTATGAGCAATTTATTTCAAAAATAAGCCTTTCCAAGTATGATAACAATAAATATTTGCTATTCTAAATTAATTTGGTAAAAATAAAATAATTGCTTTCCTAAATAAAATTTATTAATTTTTAATGCTATTTTATCAAAACTCATTTCAAAATCAGTTACATTTAGTTTTTCAATTACAAATCACAATTCTCCTGAGCAATTTATTAATTGTAAATATATGCAAGTCATAATTTACAGTATATATTATAAAACCAGTTGCTAATACTCATTTTTAAAATTAAATTTGTAAAGCACATTACCATTTGCATTTGCTAATAAATCAAATATTGTCATTCTAATTTCGAAAGAAAAAATAGAAAAATTAAGAATAAAAAATTTAAGTTTGTTTTGTGATGATTGTACAATCCATGTGCCCAAATGCTCTTACATAAGTCTTTTTTTTCTGTAGCAAAACTTTTACTTTTTGAAGGATTAGCACTTTTTCAAATTGCAATTCTCCAATGTATTCTATCCCATCATGTTTTCTCTATATCAATGGTTAGTATTGTATTTCTTATAAACAAAGCAAAGCAAAACTCCATATAGTAGTGATCATGTGATGCTTGCTGGTTTATTGTATTTCTTAAGAATATCTTAAAGATAATTTTTATTTCCAAAATGGGGCCCATCTCTTTCCCTAAACCATGTCTAAGTTCACTGTAAAATAGTTTTTTTATCAATTTGTTTTCTTTCATTCACTTTATATGTTAAGTTCAATGAAATACTATATGCACACACGTGCGCACACACACACATATATATATTCATATTTAAATTAAAATTGTAAAGACTAAGTCAAATATTTTTTATTTTTAGCTGTTTCAAAAAAAAATATATAGGCAGTTTTGAATAAAATGTATATAATCTACACATGTGAGATGGATGGATGAAATAAGAAAGTGTGCAGGAGTGATGTGGAGAAGAGAAGCTAAAGATCGGAGAAGATGGATTGAAGTTTGAGAGACCTTCATCATGCAGTGGATTTATAATGGTTGTTGTTGATGATGATGATGATGAATAGCAACGTCTTATTATTTATAATATCGTTAAAAACCCGTAGCAATATTTTCTTATCAATTTACTTTTTACTCCGTTTTATTACAATAGTGAAGAATTTTTGGGAAAGATAATTATGGCTTAATATTATATAAATATGAGTGTGTGCTTAATATTAATCTTACACGTAATACTAAGCATGCATTTATGTTTAGAAGATATTGATTATAAGCTTTGCTGTTCGATAAATATTGAGATTGATTCCGAATATATTAAAGATTTTTTGCTTGTATTTTACTTCTTTTTAGCAGAACTGCAATACAAATATTTAATATGAATCTATCTTTTGTATTAATATTTTAAATTAAAAAAAAATGTAAATGAATGTTATGATAAATTTAAATGTAAAGCCTTTCAACATTCTAAAAATAAAAAAAATATATACCTAGTAAAATTCATACAAAAAAATAAATAAATTTGCATATAATTTTTTTTTTTTAAAAAAAAGTAGTTACAAAACTAATTTAAATACATTTTACAAGGAATCTCTCGCATATTAAAAGTAATTTTTTAGAGTATATATGTATATAATTATACAAAACTTCATGATATAGAATTGAGTGGATTGGTTAGACAAGTCAATAAATTAAAGTTAATTAAATAGTGGCATTGAATAAATGAGTAATCGCGACTTATTGCTCTAACAAAAAACTTTCTCATAATTATATATAGGAGTGTATTAATTGAAAAAAGGGGTTAAAAAGATATTGTAGATTTGTATTCATTTATTCAATTGTTTTAATAATTATCTTCCTTTCTGAGACAATGTAATATTTGATAATTAATTAATATAGTCACACAAAATGAAGTATTTTAAAATATTTAGCTTTAATACTATCAAGCATGTTTTCAATATATTGACTATATCATATTCATGGCATATAGTGGTGTGATTAAACGCTGATATAACGAACCATTTAATCATAGAGGTGATGTGATGGACTGTGACCTCCTTATATGAAGTCAGGAATCTCTCAGCAACTATGCCCAGAGAAACCTGTTAGCCACTTTACCTTCCCTTTTCATTCTCCATCCTAAGTTTTCCCATAATCTGCTCCATCCCATTTCCACAACATAATCTTTGTCAACTCCATGACCTTCATATCTAATTCCTCTTTACCTTTTCCCAAACCTAGCATAAAAACCAATAACTCACTTTATGTATAATCTCTTTATTCATATTTAATTTTCCATAACTTCATTATTTGTACCCTTTCTGGTTCCAAGCATTTACCTTAAAGTAACAGATGCCTAATATTTTCTCTGGCTTGCTTACACAACTTGCAGACTAAATCATTCCTATTTTTCCATTTATGTGTATATTCCCTTGTTACTAAAGATCCCATTCGAGCCTTAAACAATAAACTACTTTCCTTACTATTATCATAAATTAACTCACACCCAATGTTCCATTTATTTCTATACATATTTAAACTCATTTTACTTTCCCTACTAGTTCTCCATCTTTCCAACTCCCTATTCTTTACTAATGCATCTATTCTTCTATCCCACTCCTTACCACTATAACACTCAACAATCCTCCTAACACAATCATCCCACCTTTTGTACAAGTATACTGACATAAATTCTTTATCCAAATCTTTTGCACACCATATTATCTTTCTCACCCATCTTGATGCCTGCCCTTTACTTGTAACCCAATTAAATACTATTTTGGCTATTCTTTTATTATCCATAAACTGCAATCTACTGAACATTTTCAATTTGCTTTTTGCATTCCTCATATAAAAACTTGGTAAAACTCTTCATACAGTAGCACCAATCAGTGCCAACCAGAGTAATCAATGGATGCAGGAAAGTTTGTGCATAAAATCCTCATATAGTGCCTACTCATCCAATATCTCAGACTAGTTTTTAGCTTGTGGCTTTCATCAGTGAAAAGCCTTGGATCTGGGAGCACTAACATCTAGATCATAGGAACTAAGGCAATCCTCCCGCAGCCACTTTTACCTTATTAACTAATTATAAAGTTTTGAGTCCAAAATGAAAACACAATAATGTTTTCAACTTAAACTCATTAGCTTGTATAGTTATATAGATCTGAAGTCAGTTCAGTATCCATACTTTTTGGTGTCTTTGGTTCTTTAATAACCACAATCATCATAATCCTATTGCATCGGGTAATTACTCTGCCTTGCACTGAATGGTGCTATTATCTGGAGAGTTTTGTCTCTGTGTAAACAGCTTGTGTAAGCATAAAGGATAATGATCAGATGATGTTTAGTGGTTTCAGACCACTATATACCATACATATGATATAGTAAATATATTTAAAGCATGCTAGGCAGTAATAAAGCTAAATATTAAAAAAAAACTACCTTTTCTGTGAGGGTATTCATTAATTTCCAGATATTTACTTATTCAGAAGTTACAACATGAAATTCCCCTTCATAATGATACTATTTTAAGTATAAAAACTCAAGCAGCTTTTTAATAATAAATGTAAATCAAATAAAAGGCATTTAAATATTAAATCCAACTGATGATGTTATCAATAAATTGATAATGTGTTGTACTATACCATTTGATGATGTTTATTTGCTTGACAATTGGTCCATGGGAAAGACTCATGTGTTTGAGATATAAAGATAACATGGACATATCTATATGCAGAGTTTAATAACCAAGTCTATATTATAGCCTAAAGTGCATCTTGTAAAAAAACTTACATAAATAATACATAGATATAATATTAAAAAATGTTAAAAACATTAAAATTATATACCATTGTAGTTCCCATTGACCTAGGAAGACTATATTAGCTAATTTTGTTTTGTAGACCAACAGTTCTGTTTTTCACAAGTGGCTGTTAGCTCCATTATATCAATAATAGGAAAAATAAACAAGGATGAGATATTACAGAGTCTTCCTTATGGTTTTCTTCATTAGGTTCTACCATAGAGATTCTGCAAGAAATTAAGTGCATAAGTAATTAATAAATAAATTACTTTGACAACTTTTAATGGAAACATTATAAAAACAGCAAGTAATTGAGAAGGATTATAAAGCACAAATTATGAAATGAATTAAACAATTACTGATAGTCTGACAGTAGCAAAAATTTTACCAACTTATTCCAAAATTTTAAAAAAGATTTTATAATATTTGATATCTCAAATGTGTTAAGTAATGTTTTTACACCCATTTTCATTGAAATCTTTTTATATTTTCCCACTTGAAACTCTTATTTTGTATGAACAATTATAATCTCTTAGATCCAGATGGATATTTAAATTAAATGAATAAAGTATCAGATGGAATATCAGTCTGATTTTAAATTTCTGTTAAGATATGATAGTGAAGAA
Organism: Epiperipatus broadwayi; assembly: GCA_028023455.1. NCBI lineage: Eukaryota > Metazoa > Onychophora > Udeonychophora > Euonychophora > Peripatidae > Epiperipatus > Epiperipatus broadwayi. The sequence continues at coordinate 2,644,808 of JAQFVV010000120.1, forward strand.
TCTATTTTTTTTTACAGAATTCTTTTTAATGCCACTATGGAAATTAATATTCAATTTAGAAGCAGATGGACAAAATATTGGCATTGCTTTGGGTGAAAAAGTAGTCCTAATTAGAAGGTGATGTAGAAAAAAAGGCAGTTTAAATTAAAATGATAAAACTGCATTATCACTCTCAAAAAACAACAACAGTAAATCAACTGATACTTCCCCTCCATTTGCAAGCAAATGGATTTGTGATACGATGAATTATATAATCAGCCTCTTTCCTATCTCTGAGCAGACTTTGGAGAGCAGAAAGTTCTATTGGGAGGTTTACAAACTCATATATCCGAAGTTAGTACCACTGCAATCTCAATTAGACCTAAATAACAAACAAATTATTAAAAAGGCAAAGAACTGGATTTTTGAGCCTAAATACATTGATTTCTGTTCAAGTTTAATCTCACCTCCTTGCCTACAAGCCATTTCTTTGTATGGAGGAGAGGTTTTAGTGGACTCAATTCCCAGTGCAATTTATATAAAACCCACTCTAACACTTATTTTACAACTGTTCCTTTCTTGGGCTGGTCAGATCCCTGATTGTGGATAGTGTGCCAGCTGACCACAAAGATGTGCTATCTATCAAGAGAGCTTTCGACAATGGCTCTTTTTCTACTATCAGATTGGCCATCTTCATATTATTTGTGCTTTGGCTTACGAGGTGCAATTTTCTGTTCACTCAAGTAAGTCACAGTGTCTGGCCGGTATATTCAAAGATTATTACTAAAATCAAAAACAGAGACAAAATTTTGGCTCCAGAATGGTTACATCAGGAAACCTGGTCTCAATGCTCCTTTCCAGACGATGAATAACCCCCTCAAGATTTTCTGCTTCCTCACACCAGTTCTACTGCAATTGATATTTGACTGTTTTCCATTAGTGCGTGTTATCAGTGAATCAATGTAATTACAAATAATGTCATGAATAATTTTTTTCTTTTAATTAAAAATAAATAAATAAAACAGTTAAAGATGAATACTATATCGTTTCAGAGGATGTTGGTAAAGTCAAATTAAATTGTAAATCATATGGCATATAACTTGGAGCTCAATCTTCTTTGGGGACAATATAATCACATGATTGAAGAGATGGAAAATGTAATTATGTCAATATAAATCTGGAAAATATGGGCATCAACATTTTTTAAATCAATCCCAAAACTCAAAAATTGAGTTATCTACCATTTGAAATTTACTTTAAATGTTGAAAAGAAAAATAAAGAATATTTTTAATTATATACTACTGCTGAAAAATCATATATATATATTTAAATCAGATATTCCTAAAATTACTGAAAAGATGAATTTTTTTGATTTTAATATATCAAAATCTAGGAAATATTGCTATCAAATAATTATAAATTGGAGTAAAAGAATTACTCATCAACAAATATGATATTGCAAATAGAGATTGTAATGATTTGATCCTAAAGACAAAAAACCTCCAGGAAGATAATTAAAAATATTTAATATTTACTATTTAAAAAAATAATAATTTGCTTTTGAACCATTCACAATTTTATTTAACTTGTATATGAATGTGACAAATATATTATAGCACTTAACACCACTCAATGAGTAGAAGTTTTTAACAAAATTATATTTTAGCACCCACATTGAAGATCTTTTTTACTATCAACTGAGGTTACTAAGAGATATAGTTGCTGACCTGCTGCTCAAATGTCACATGATCTATAGAATAACTGATCATTAGATTATATTTATGTAGCTCTAAATCTTAATAATTTTAATTGCATGTAAATGATTTTTATTGCTGATCAAATATGTAACATTTAGGAATATAAATACTTCAAAGAACAATGTTAATAGACATATGGCAAGCAGATTTTAAAGAACTATATCTAAATAAACTTGCAGATATGTATACTCTTTTGTATACTAATGCCAATTCATTTTGTCTGATAAAAGGTGGTACCCACTTTCATCTGACCTATGATCATATATGTTGTAAATAAAGCAAGCACATACAGCGAAATGGTTAAAACTTCAAATTAGCATCTTTTGGATGTTAATGCTTGATTTATTTACAATATATGGTTGAAGGACAAGATATCTTTTACCAAACAAAATGAATTAGCATTGATATACAGAAGGGTAAACATATTTGCAAAATTATTTAACAATGGTTCTTTAGAATTTGTTTGCAATTTGTCCCAGTAACATATTTGGGCATGATTGATCTATGAACTATATATATTCCTAAACATTATATATTTAATCAACAGTAAAAATCATTGATGTGTGATTAAAATTTATTAGTATTTAAATTAATATTTGAAATGGTACACTGGTTAGAGCTAGTTTGATCGATTTGTAAACTAAGAGTCCTGCTAATGTAAAGTTTTAACCTTTCCAGCTATCAAGGCTTGATTTATTTGCAATACATATGGTTAATGCTAGTTGAAAGAGGATATCTCCTTTCATTGGACAAAATGGATTGGCATTAACATATACAAGGATAAATGTATTTGCAAGTTTGCTTGCAATTTGTCTTAGACGTGTATTCAAAGGTGATTTCTTTATGAAGTATTTATATCACAAAATCTTTTACAGAATTATTTTTCAATCAGTAAACTTGATTATGCTGTGTTACTATGAATTATAAAAAGAACTGAACAGAAGTAGTTAGGAACTATACACAAAAGTAAAATAATGGGGGGAAATTATAATATTAACCAAGAATATCCAGATGAAATTATAAAATAATAATTTACCAAACTACAGGCTCCTATTATGTAAATCAATTGAGACATTGAATATTATATTGATTCCAAAGTATGTACAAAATATTTTCATATTTCAATTGTTTTCATTTAAAAAAAAACACATTCATGGACTTATCCAATCAATATTAGACTTCTAGATTAGTTTAGTTTCTGAAAAAGATCATGGAAATTAAAATTAACACAAAAGCATTCATATGTATATAATATCCTATTCATAATCCTAATTGGTAAAAATACAAGAATAATTATACTACCCACATATCAATAAAAAGATGATTCCATCTTAAACTAGCTGATGCCAGTAAGCAACCATAAACAAATATGAAATTTAAAAATTAACAAATATTATTAATGCTCCAGTTGTCTAAATTTAAATGATAAAGACAAAATAAATGATTATTCATCTTAATAATTATTTATTCCATGTAATTTAGACGATTGGATTTGGAATTTTAATAATATCTTTGGATAATCTAAATTTTTCCCATGATTGTAGCTTTTAAATACATATTTTTATAAATTTATGGCAAACTAATTTAATCCTCCAACAATTGAAAGTGATTTAAGAGATACAAACTCTTTTATTATGTAATTACTACATCCTATGCTTACACAAGCTGTACAAACAGAAGCAAAACTCTTCATACAGTTGTTCCACCTGGTGCAAGCCAGAATTATCAATGGATGCAAGAAGGTTTAGTCCATAAAATTTCTATTTAGTGCCTACTCATTCAATATCCTCAGACTAGTTTCAGGCTTATGGCTTTCATCAGTGAGGAGTCTTGGATTTAAGATCACTGTACCTTGATCTTAGTATGTAATGCAACCCTCCATAATTAATCTTTTATTTTTTAGTTAACTATAAAGCTGTGTGTCCAAATAAAAACACAATAATATTTTCAATTCAAACTCATTTACTTGTACAGTATTGTCATATAGATCTGAAACCAGTTCAGAATCTATATATTTTGGTTCTGTAATGGACAGGACTGGTATTAACAAATAACCATAATGTGGTCCCCATTTCCTATGCTTTTCCAAGCTGTTAAAGCAGAGGCAAAACTCTCCATACAGCAGTGCCATCCAGTACAAACCAGAGTAATCAATCTGTATTTTTATATTGGACTATTTCCATCATCTAATATGTGTGTTGAATGTCTTTAGAAAAGTTTAATTTTTAGTTAAATATTCCAAATGCATTCAACTGTTAGTAATATCACAGCAAACAGGTTAGTATATGCACCAACTGTTAGTAATATCACAGCAAACAAATGTTAATAATATCACAGCAAACAGGTTAGTATATGCACTAACTGTTAGTAATATCACAGCAAACAGGTTAGTATATGCACAACGTTTCGAGAGGTATTTTTCTCCCCTCTTCTTCAGGTGTTGCTGGCCTGACCAGTGACAGTACTAGCATGGGATTCGAACCTGGGTCCTTAGATTCTTGATTATTGAATTTTAAGGTAATGCTCTAACCAACTGAGCCATCCTGCCAAAGGCAACAGTATGTAGAAATTTCATATACTTATCTATGAGGTTCCTTCTGATTTCTCCACTTTTTCCTAAGAGCAAAGTTGATTAGTGGTTTCCATACATTATGTATAGTCACACTAGGTTGGCTTATGGGATTTTTGCCATTGTCATGTGAGCAGCTTCTTTAAATTTTCTTTTTTGTACCTTTTCTTCTCTATCCAATATTTTTGTATTTTCCCAATTGAACATATGTTCATTGGCACATACATGGTCTGCTACTTTAGACACATACGTTTTTCTCTTCTAATCATCAGTTTGTGTTCTTGCAAGCGCTTTTCAATGGGATGACTGGTCTCACTAATATATGTTCTTCCACATTCACATGGTATTTCATAGATGCAGTTTTTTCTTTTCAGCATTTCAAGTTTAGGCTTTGTAGATGTTAGAATTCCTCATAGTGTGGTATGGCTCTGGAAAGCTGTTCTGATGTTATACTGATTGCAGATTTTCCTTAATTTGTCTGCTATTTTTGGAATGTATGGGTACACTACAGTACCAATAATTGTCTTTTCTCTTGATGGTTCTTTTTGTTGTCTATTTAACATTTTCTTAATAACAGCTGATGGATAACCGTTTTTCATAAGAGTTTGTTCTATATAGATCTTTTCTTTTTCCAAATCACTGGTTTCTGAACAAACTTCTTTTGCTCTGTTCCATAGTGATAGTATAATGCCATGTTTTGTCTTTCTGGTGTGATTGGATGTATAGGCTAGGTATTTTCCTGTATGTGTAGGTTTTCGGTAAACTGTAGTTTTGATTTTGCCATGAGGGAGTCTTGTCACAAGAACATCTAAGAATGCCAATTTTTGTTCTTGTTCTGATTCTATTGTGAATTTAATTGAAGGGGATATTTTGTTGATATGTTTCCAGAAAGTTTGTAATAGTGCTTCACCATGTGGCCATACAACAAATGTATCATCCACATAGTGAAGCCAAACTTTAGGTGGATATGGAGTAGTTTTTATGGCTATGGTTTCAAGTTCTTCCATGTAAATATTGCTAATCAGGGGAGACAATGGTGAGCCCATAGCTATTTCTTGATTTTGTTGGAAGAATTCTGTGTTATATTGAAAGTAGGTTGTTTTTATGCAGAATGTTAATAGTTCCATTATACTATCAATAGGAAGAGCTGTTCTGGTTTGTAAACTATTATCATCATTTAATCTTTTTCTTACAATAGACAATGCTTCTTCACATGGTACATTTGTGAATAAACTTTCCACATCAAAGCTTACCAGTAAGTCAGTTCTTTCAATTTTCATGTTCTTGATTAATTCTACAAAGTGTCTAGAATCCCTGACAAAGGACTGGGTCTTGTATGCCAAAGGACTTAGAACTTTGAGAAGAGAATCTTGCCAAATTTTGGCAAGGTGAATCTCTAGAACTAACAATAGGTCTTAATGGAACATGATCCTTATGGATTTTAGGTAGACCATAAAGATGAGGAATTTTGCTGAAATATGATGTTATTTTACTTTTTTCTGAATCAGTGAAGTACTTGCGATGCTTTCTGAGTAATGCTTGTAACTTTGTTTCTGTACTCAGTATCAGATTTTTTGCCATATTTCTATATTGGCCTGCTGTGAGGAGTTCTTGTATTTTGTTGTCATAATCAGTTGTATCCATTACAACTGTTGCATTGCCTTTGTCATCAGGGAGAATAATTATAGATTTATCTACTTTGAGAGATTTAATTGCATCCCTTTCACAATAGGATATGTTTGACTTCAATTTTTGTTGCTTGTCAAGTGTTCTTTTTATTCTCCAGTGTAATTCTGCTGCTTCTTCTAAAGGCAATTTTTGAGTGACTTCCTCAGTGGCTGCCATTATATCTAATAAAGGGATATTAGATGGTGTTATGGCAAAGTTTAATCCTCTTTCAAGAACAGAAATTTCAGTATCTGTTAGATGTTTAGAACTGAGATTTTTAACAGATGAAGCTGGTACATTGCTTGGTACATTATGATTTTTGATATGCCCATGTAGGTTAGCAAGTTTCTTCTTTTGGCATTCTTTTATTTTTCCATGTAATGTAGAATATGATTTTCTTACTGCTTGAGAGACTTTCTTGTAGTCTTCGTCAGTAAGTTTATTTTTTAGAAAACATTCTACATTATTAATGGAATGCATTGTTTGATACTTAGAAAACCTTTGAGCATTTATTCTTTCTCTTAACAGAGCTTCACTTGCTCTCTGAGTAATTTTCTCAGCTCTCTGAGAGTGAATTGGAGGTTTTAGTTGCAAACCTTTAGGAATTATCCCTTCTGATTTACATTTACATAGGAAAGTTAAATGATTTTCTACTTTGGCCAGCTTTAGACATAATTTTTCATAATGTCTAAAGTTTGATATAGTATCAGGTCCATACCGAATACTTAGTGTTTTCCTGAAGGTTTCTGATAATGGTGTTCTAGTTGTATTTTAATATTGGACTATTTCCGTCATCTAATATGTGTATTGAATGTCTTTAGAAAAATTTAACTTTATTTAAATATTCCAAATACATTCAACTGTTAATAATATCACAGCAAACAGGTTAGTATATGCACTAACTGTTAGTAATATCACAGCAAACAGGTTAGTATATGCACAACGTTTCGAGAGGTATTTTTCTCCCCTCTTCTTCAGGTGTTGCTGGCCTGACCAGTGACAGTACTAGCATGGGATTCGAACCTGGGTCCTTAGATTCTTGATTATTGAAATTTAAGGTAACGCTCTAACCAACTGAGCCATCCTGCCAAAGGCAACAGTCAGTAGAAATTTCATATACTTATCTATGAGGTTCCTCCTGATTTCTCCACTTTTTCCTTAAGAGCAAAGTTGATTAGTGGTTTCCATACATTATGTATAGTCACACTAGGTTGGCTTATGGGATTTTTTGCCATTGTCATGTGAGCAGCTTCTTTAAATTTTCTTCTTTGTACCTTTTCTTCTCTATCCAATATTTTTGTATTTTCCCAATTGAACATATGTTCATTGGTACATACATGGTCTGCTACCTTAGACACATCTGTTTTCTCTCTTCTAATCATCAGTTTATGTTCTTGCAAGCGCTTTTCAATGGGATGACTGGTCTCACCAATATATGTTCTTCCACATTCACATGGTATTTCATAGATGCAGTTTTTTCTTTTCAGCATTTCAAGTTTAGGCTTTGTAGATGTTAGAATTCCTCATAGTGTGGTATGGCTCTGGAAAGCTGTTCTGATGTTATACTGATTGCAGATTTTCCTTAATTTGTCTGCTATTTTTGGAATGTATGGATACACTACAGTACCAATAATTGTCTTTTCTCTTGATGGTTCTTTTTGTTGTATTTTAAGTTTTCTTAATAACAGCTGATGGATAACCATTTTTCATAAGAGTTTGTTCTATATAGATCTTTTCTTTTTCCAAATCACTGGTTTCTGAACAAACTTCTTTTGCTCTGTTCCATAGTGATAGTATAACTCCATGTTTTGTGTTTCTGGTGTGATTGGATGTATAGGCTAGGTATTTTCCTGTATGTGTAGGTTTTCGGTAAACTGTAGTTTTGATTTTGCCATGAGGGAGTCTTGTCACAAGAACATCTAAGAATGCCAATTTTTGTTCTTGTTCTGGTTCTATTGTGAATTTAATTGAAGGGGATATGTTGTTGATGTGTGTCCAGAAAGTTTGTAGCAATGCTTCACCATGTGGCCATACAACAAATGTATCATCCACATAGCGAAGCCAAACTTTAGGTGTATAAGGAGTAGTTTTTATGGCTGTGGTTTCAAGTTCTTCCATATAAATATTGCTAATCAGGGGAGACAATGGTGAGCCCATAGCCCATAAGGATCATGTTCCATTATGACCTATTGTTAGTTCTAGAGATTCACCTTGCCAGAATTTGGCAAGATTTCTTCTCAAAGTTCTAAGTCCTTTGGCATGCAAGACCCAATCATTCATTAGGGATTCTAGACACTTTGTAGAATTAATCAAGAACATGAAAATTGAAAGAACTGACTTACTGGTAAGCTTTGATGTGGAAAGTTTATTCACAAATGTACCATGTGAAGAAGCATTGTCTATTGTAAGAAAAAGGTTAAATGATGATAATAGTTTACAAACCAGAACAGCTCTTCCTATTGATAGCATAATGGAACTATTAACATTCTGTATAAAAACAACCTACTTTCAATATAACACAGAATTCTTCCAACAAAATCAAGGAATGGCTATGGGCTCACCATTGTCTCCCCTGATTAGCAATATTTACATGGAAGAACTTGAAACCACAGCCATAAAAACTACTCCTTATCCACCTAAAGTTTGGCTTCGCTATGTGGATGATACATTTGTTGTATGGCCACATGGTGAAGCATTGCTACTTCCGATCTGGACACACATCAGCAATATATCCACTACAATTAAATTCACAATAGAATCAGAACAAGAACAAAAATTGGCATTCTTAGATGTTCTTGTGACAAGACTCCCTCATGGCAAAATCAAAACTACAGTTTACCGAAAACCTACACATACAGGAAAATACCTAGCCTATACATCCAATCACACCAGAAACACAAAACATGGAGTTATACTATCACTATGGAACAGAGCAAAAGAAGTTTGTTCAGAAACCAGTGATTTGGAAAAAGAAAAGATCTATATAGAACAAACTCTTATGAAAAATGGTTATCCATCAGCTGTTATTAAGAAAATGTTAAATAGACAACAAAAAGAACCATCAAGAGAAAAGACAATTATTGGTACTGTAGTGTATCCATACATTCCAAAAATAGCAGACAAATTAAGGAAAATCTGCAATCAGTATAACATCAGAACAGCTTTTCAGAGCCATACCACACTATGAGGAATTCTAACATCTACAAAGCCTAAACTTGAAATGCTGAAAAGAAAAAACTGCATCTATGAAATACCATGTGAATGTGGAAGAACATATATTGGTGAGACCAGCCATCCCATTGAAAAGCACTTGCAAGAACATAAACTGATGATTAGAAGAGAGAAAACAGATGTGTCTAAGGTAGCAGACCATGTATGTGCCAATGAACATATGTTCAATTGGGAAAATACAAAAATATTGGATAGAGAAGAAAAGGTACAAAGAAGAAAATTTAAAGAAGCTGCTCACATGACAATGGCAAAAAATCCCATAAGCCAACCTAGTGTGACTATACATAATGTATGGAAACCACTAATCAACTTTGCTCTTAGGAAAAAGTGGAGAAATCAGGAGGAACCTCTTAGATAAGTATATGAAATTTCTACATACTGTTGCCTTTGGCAGGATGGCTCAGTTGGTTAGAGCATTACCTTAAATTTCAATAATCAAGAATCTAAGGACCCAGGTTCGAATCCCATGCTAGTACTGTCACTGGTCAGGCCAGCAACACCTGAAGAAGAGGGGAGAATAATACCTCTCGAAACGTTGTGCATATACTAACCTGTTTGCTGTGATATTACTAACAGTTAGTGCATATACTAACCTGTTTGCTGTGATATTATTAACATTTGTTTGCTGTGATATTACTAACAGTTGGTGCACCTGTTTGCTGTGATATTACTAACAGTTGAATGCATTTGGAATATTTAACTAAAAATTAAACTTTTCTAAAGACATTCAACACACATATTAGATGATGGAAATAGTCCAATATAAAAATACAGCTAGAACACCATCATCACAAACCTTCAGAAAAACACAGAGTAATCAATGTTTAGGTATAGAAAAAATAGTGATCACATGATTTTTAGTGGTTTAATACCAATCATGACCATAGTAGGATTGTGACTATGATTATTAAAAAAACAAAGACCCCAAAATATATAGATTTCAAACTGATTTCAGAACTATATGACTATACAAGAAAATAAGCTTGGATTGAAAACATTATTGCATTTTCATTTTGGACTCATAATGTTATAGTTTAAAAAGGTAAAAAATGGATGCTGGACGGTTGCATTAGATCCTAAGATCTATATGCAGTGCTCTCAGATCCAAGGCTCTTCATAATAAATGTCACAAGCTAGAAACTAGTCTGGGAATATTATATGAGTAGGCACTAGCTAGCAATTTTATACACTAAACCTAAACCTTCTTGCAACCATTGATTACTCTGATTTATATTATGTGGCAATACTGTATGGAGAGTTTTGCCTCTGTTATTTAAATATTGTTACATATATTCATGAAAAGATGCATGTTTGTACCTGATTAAAAATAAGACATAACATTTAAGCCATCACTTTGATTTTAACATGCCTTTGTAAGAATGTATTCAATAGTAAATTGTGTATGAGAGATGTTGCAAACTCCAAACTCAGTGTTGATGTAGATAATTCATAACTCGTTAATAACCTTTTATTAGTTGATGGTAAATGGATATCTAATTACTTCTAGCTAAAGAGTAAAAGTCTTATATTAATGTAGGTTAATTAGATAAATAGCAATGTATTAATTTTGTAAAAAAAATATAATATAGCCTTTTTTATTGGTGAACAAGATGTCACACTATTTTATGATTAATGATCAAGTCAAATTTATTCTGGATAATTTTTCATTAGAATCTAACTTCTTCCACATCTACGTCTAGACTTTCAGGACATGTGGAACATTATACTGACTACCTCCTGATTTCTGAATCATACTGTGGTCAATATTTATATAAATTAAATTAATTGAAACTTATAAGTACTATCACAAGTTCTGCTAAACTTGAATATTATGCATTCATTGGAGTCAAACAGAAAGCAAAGTTAATAATTTGCATTGAAGATTTGTTAGAAAAATAACTTTATTACGTTTCACAAGAATAAAAATTAAGTGGTTTATAGTAAAGTCGTCTATTTTTCATTTAATTTCAATATAAGAAAACTGTTATAAAAAATTGCTAAAATTTTAGAAATTATTAAAATCAAACATAAAAATGAGTCTAAATATGGCTTACAAAGTACTAGCCAATGGATAGAGGCTTTTAAAGTTGGTATAGAAACTAAATAGTTAAAAAAGTAATATAATATTGATGACAATAAATATCTAAAGCAATGTATTAACATGATCCATTAAACTGTAGATATTCTTATTCAGGCCATATATATTGTCAATATGCAGCTAGTAATTGTCTCAGGTGGTTGCAACTACCAGGTGTCATCATTATTGGAAGGCTAACTATTTTATTAAAAAAAACTTTTGTTAATGCCATTTTTAAAGTAATAAATTCTTGATTATTGATTAAAATCAACTTTTTCAAGAACAATTCATGCAGTTTCCACTCAACAAAAAGATATCTATGTCTTATTCATAATACCAAATGCAAATACTCTTATAACCATATAAGTATTCAGAAACATACATTTGACCAGCCAGAACACATTGATTTAACATTACAAAAACTAAATTAAAAATTAGTTTCATTTCTGAATTCTGATATTATTTGACTAAATCTTAATAAACATTTCACCCAATTTAAAAATATTCCAGTTTACAATTTATGTAGGTTAAGGTTTTTCTGAATGACGAGTAGTATCTTCTCTTAAATTCATATAAAAATAAAATCTTTAAAGATCATAATAACTTTTATCTGTGACTATTATATTCTCTAACCAATTTTAATGAAAGGTGGAAAAGAAAATAGGAATAGTGAAATCAAAATGATATGTTTTAATAAACATGACATAGTGTGAGGGGGGTACCCAAAAGTAACCAGAATTTTATAATCAAAAATTGTTTATTTATTTTTAGGTATTATAAATTTAATCCCTTTCAGATTAATGTCCATTTGAGGCAATACACTGGTCTAAATGTGATATTCACTTTTCAAAGTAGTCCAGAAATACTTGCAAAGTGATGCCTTTTAATGTGGAAGTACCATTTTTCTTTCATCAATGTTGACAATAAAAAAATGAGGCTATTTTTTATTTGAGAGAATAAAAAAATTGCATGAAGCAAAATCAAATAAATATGTCTGATAGATAAGCTGGATTATGATGAGTTTAATTAAAAAAGTGCTTCACACTCAAGACTTTGAGAGATGACACTTTGTCAGAGTGAAGCTTGCACTCTACTCTTTGCCACAAAATGGGATGTTTACATTTTACCACATCAAGGAAATGTTACATTTTACTGCATCATATAAATGTTACATTTTACTGCACCATGTAAATGTTTCAAAACTTAAAATGCCTTGCCATTACAAACAAAATCTGAGAGAAAAATGATATATATAAACATAAAAATTATCAAAAAAAAAATGCTATATGTGCCAAAAAAAACCTGCTATGTTTTGACTTTAGACTTCAATTGCCATGCTATTTAGGGGCTTGGCAAATTTAACACTTTAATTAAACAATTCATAAACTTGTGTTTTTATGAGATCAGTTTCCTTGTAATCTGTTTCAAGCATTACAACTGTTTTCCCTGTTGTTTTTCTGTAAATGAAAATAGGATTTCATATTGTTCAAACTTTTCAATCAATATAAAAATCACCAAATATACAAAATGCACTTTATAACAAAGTGTGCCATGTGACACACTGATGTCACACTGTGATGTTATTTTTCAGATTGATGCAGAAAGATTTCACCAAAAAGTATGTAACAGCAGAAGGATATACTACAACAGGCACACAAACCAGAGAACAATTCTGTTTATTTTAGAAATAAAATATATTTTTCAAAACTGATAATATTAATAATTACAAAAAACTCTTCCATTATTTTCTGTTTAAAAGACATTTATCACTATTAGTTAACACTCTTTTAATGAATATGAGCATTCTAACTCTACAAAAAAAGATAAAATATTAACTATAAGTTTTGCAAAACTAAATGTGTCAGTACCTGAACCATAAATATCTTTATGTATCATATATTGATCCTTCAATATGTTGACATCTTTTAATGCTATTGATTAACTTCTTCAGCAAACTTTTCTTTTCTGAAAGATTTTACATTTTGTTAAAATGTATTCTGTCACATATTCTTCAAGACAGTCATTATAATATATTTGATCTACCACTCTCCTATTGGCCATGCTCAATTTCTTTATAAAATACACTTTTTTTATGAAATCTGTTGCCATTTGTTCATTTAATATGTCTACTCTAATAAATATGTGTGAATATTGTCACAACCAATGTATTTAAGTGCTGTCGTAATAATAGAATATGTTAAAGTTTCCTTAAAATTCATTTCCACACAATAAAGAGAAAAAGAAAAAACAATTCTATATTCAGTTAATTTAGTTGCAGTAGTTATAACTGTATAATGAAATATTCTAGCTTGTAATTTATTAAATGTAGCAGCAATTCATTAGTCTTTAATACATTCAATATCCATTAATAATTTTTAATAGTCATTTATTAGACTAGAGATTACCCAATAATGAATAATTTTTCTGTAGTGTAATTTTCACTATACCACTCCCAAACAAGGTAAAGACTGGTTTCTATCCACTTTTAACACTCGGAGGGATATAATCATAAACACATGTCCAAAGACATGAAAAATATCTATATTTTCCATGATGCACATTTCATGCTAAACTACACTCATCAGTTGGCCCAGATCCCAAACTCTTACATATATATCATTGTTCAGTACACACACATATAACAAATTACTACAGTTTAATTGATAAGTGTCAAATGTGCTGCTCTCACAACTTTGACAATTCACTTAATGAAAATATATTAATAATTTTTATGAGTCATTCATTAGACTATAGATTATCCAATAATGAATATTTTTCGAGTATAATTTTTGCTGCACTTGTGGAGGGATGTAATCATAAACATATGATCAAAGATATGTGAAAAAGTTGTATGATTCCCCAAGTTGCACTTTTCACATTGAGCTGGCACTCATTAGTTGGCCCAGACCACAATCTGTTACACATATATTTATGATTGTTTAGTATATATGTATATAGATAGCCAATTGTTACAGTTTAATTGATAACTGTCAAACTTATGGTTTTCCCAACTTTGACACAAATCACTTAATGAAAGTCTATTAATAATTTTTATTAGTCATTCTTTAGACTAGAGATTATCATTAAATAGTCTGTAGTTTAATGAATGAGTAATAAAAATTATTAATATCCTTCATTAAGTGGTTTGTGTCAAAGTTGTAAAATCAGCATATTTGATACTTAGTAATTTGCTCTGTATATATAACATTGAAATACAAGTGATAAAGATATGTGTAGAAGTTTGTAATCTGGGCCAACTGATTTGCTCTGCACAAAATGTATATTTTGGGGATCACACATCTTTTTCACAACTTTGGCCATATAGATGTTAAAAGTGGATCGAAAACAGTCCCTATCTTGCCTGAGAGTGGTATACTGAAAATTACCCTACAGAAATATTATTCAATATCCATGCCTTTCTTTTATGTGAAATGCTATCATATATTATATATAGAGCTCACAAATAAGCTCTTAACGAGCTTTGCAGAATGTCCCCAACCCAGACCAGTTTCTGCTACTGGTATCTTCAGTGAGGTGCTAGGATATTCAAGCATTAGATTAAAAATACCAGAACAAGCCCAGAACTTTATCTAATGTATAACTATTAAGTAGAAAATCTGAAATTTTCAGACATCCATATGTCTTCCATTCCAGCAATCTAACTTAAATAACCATATAGGACAACTAAGTTCAGATACATCATATATTAATGGGTTTAGCATTATAAAATTGCCAAAACCTTAATAGAAAAAAATAAAATTACAAAAAAATCAAGCCAGATGTCACATGACCTAGTTTAATAAGCTTGTATTACAAATGTTATATATAGAGCTCGCAAATAAGCTCTTAAGCTTTACAGAATATCCCCAACCCCAGATTGGTTTCTGCTACTAGTGTTCTTAGTGAGATGCTCACATTCAGTTTTTATTACGAATAACAATTAATAAATCTGGAAAAAAAGGATTTTTAGTTCATAAATATTTTTTCATAATTATATAATTAGAATACATGTACTATGTAAAATAAGTTATAAAATAATTTTAATAAAATTATTTCTTACAAAATGAAATAAAATATAAATTTGCCACTTAAATTAAAACTTGAAATGTAATCACTAGTAAAATATAATAAAATAATTTTAAAATAACACATTGCAAGATAAAGACATCTTCAGGATCTTTCTATAAAAATCAAAGATTAAAATTTAAAATTAGAAAAATGTATTTAAAAGACCATATTTAAATTTATGTTTGTATGAATTTTTATTACAAAAACAACACAATTAGATTCCTTAATATTAAAAAAAATAAATTTTAAAAATTTTAATTATAAATCTACATTTTGATTTAAATAAAAAAAAAAAAAGGAGATAGAAAACATTAAGACTGATTTTAATTTTAAAGTTGCATTTTGTGTTTGGCGATAAAAAAATTGTAAACAAGGTATAATTACATAATGATAAAATAGCTTACATCAAGGTAAAAATTCAATCAATTAAATAATTTCCAATAATTAACTGTAATTAAAATTAAGAGATTATCAAGATGTTGAAAACAGAGGTTAATAATATAAAATTTTTCTTTAAAAAAAATCTGCTTCTATTTGATTCTTGCTTAATTTTGCATTGACCATATTATTATGCTGATTCGCTAGAACAAAGGCAAAATCACAAACTGCCAAACTCTTCTTTGGTATAAACAATAGTGGATCCAAAATGTTATTTTTAAAGAAATTTACACTTTGAACATAAAAATAAGATAGTTAAATAGCAAGTATTTGACAAAAGCACATAAAGCAAAATGTAGATCAGAGGAGAGAAATTCTCTCCTTTTTCAGAAACTGACAGAACATTATTGTCATGCTTTGAAAGAGAAAGAAAAGTAATAATAAAGTAAACTGAATAGTACATGTCTCTGAGGTAGAGATGTTAGTCTGACTAGAAATCCTCTCAATAAATTGCAGAAGGAACTCTAATTCAGAAACATTTCACTATTATTTGATGTATATATATAAATGCTAAAAAAAAACCCTATAAATTAGATTGATATTCAAAACAATAATTTTTTTTTCATGATGATCTATGATTATATATATTATTTTGCAGTTAACGAGATCTTATTATAGATAAACTATGTATTTAATGGAAATTATTTAATTGATTGATAAGAGGGGAAGCAAATGATTTTAATTTCTTATTTTGCATCAGAGCTTGCCATTTAATTTATATAAGTTTTATTTTATTCTAATTTAGTTTAAAAAAATATAGAAAACAAAAATTTGCTTAATTGTCTTTTATAAAATTAGTTTCCTTTGGTTTGAAAAGGTTTATTGAAAAAGAAAACAACACGTTTCAAAAATACATATATTAAAAAAATTTTTAATAATATTATTTAAGAAAAGTTTCTTATAGTATTTTGATTTGGTATATAATATTTAAATTTAATACTTATAATATGCTTTAAATGTATATAGGTGAAGTTAATAAAAATTTTCACAAATAAAAGTTTAGCTTAGCACTTTCGGAGTATGTTTACTCCATATTCATAGCTATTATTATGTGTTAAATGTAATGAATGCAAATTTATGCAAATCACTATCCTATCCATTGTTTGGTGTTGTAAAGCAGGCATCCCTTTAATTGATGGTGTTTGAATCATTCGTAATGAAATATGCTTTTATTTTTCTTTTGGTGTCATTTCTTCCTTTGCAAACAATTTCAGTGTTAGTAGGTGCAAATTTATGTTTAAATGTTTTTTGGTGTTCTGCAAATATTGAATTGCCTTCATTTTTGTTAATCACTCTATTGTATATATGTAAGTGTTGTGCTACTCTATTGTTTACTATGGCCCTGAGATTTGCCATAATATATTGCTTTACAGCCAGTTTGAGGGCAGATAGTGTAATTGGCATAGCAATCAATACCCACAAATAGATGTACTATAGGTGCATGCAATTCGACTATGATAAAAGGGAAAAAAAAACAGCATTATAATAACTGTAATTTGAAGTTTAAATAGATTGAGTATTGCTCCTTTTAAAATGATTGAGACATCTTGAATGTGAATTTGACCCTTATATTAACTACATTTAAGATATATATTTTATATGGGTTTGAACTTAGGATATAAATTCAGTTATTTAGGTTGATGGTTTATATAATTGGATATATATAATGTTATGATCTGTGAATTAGTGATTTTGTACATCATAATTCAAATTCTGAGATCACCATCTCATTGAAATAAAAAAAAAGAGTCGAACTTATAGAAGACCACCTACCTCTTGGAATCATATTAGTATAAAGACTAAATAAGTTTAGTTAAGTATACACTTGGTAGATAAATTTTGTTCTAGATGTATGTATATGCATAGGCTAGGAAACTAAATATCTTTATGAGGTATCAATAGCACATAGGATTATGACCATAATATATTAAAGTTATGGGAATTATTTACTCCAAGTGTATTCAATCATATAATTATATGCATAGGATAAGTTGTGATTATAAGGTTAACATTTTACAGTCAATCACATAAAACATGGATATTTTGCAAGAAGTACGTTTGATAATAAAATGTATTTTTTATTTAAATTTCTACACTTGGTTGGAATAAAAACTAAATACTAATTTAGAAATGACAATTATAGAAATATCATTTCTAATTATATAAATTTTACTAGATTAACCTATAGGTATTAAATATAATTTTAATAGCTGTGCTTGACAGATAATTGTTAACTTGAAGTATATTTGGCATAAAAAATAAATAATAGGTAAGCAATTTCCACACTAATATGTATATAATAATGAGGGCAATAAGTATAGAACAATATTTATTAAATGCTAAGCCAGGCTTCCGATATGAGTATACATACGAAATTAGCAAGAACATGTTAGCTTTCTCAAGTATATATAACAATGAATTAAATTGGTCATAGATTTCAATAAATTTGCATAGTTGCATGTGTAAATACATATGTGTGTAAATTATACAGTCAAATTAAACTAATAATTATATTATTATCATTTTGAAGAGTAATAATTAATTTATTGAGCATGCAGAAAGCATATATAAATAATTTAAACTGGCATGTTCACCATCTCTTATACTAGCACATAATTGTTATTAAACAAGGCAAAACTCTCCATACAGTAGTGCCACCCTGTGCCAACCAGAGTAATCAATAAATGCCAGAAGGCTTATGCATAAAATCCCTATCTAGTGCCTACTCATCCAATATCCCCAGACTAGTTTCTGGTTTGTGGCCTTCATCACAAACTCTGGTTGGCACAGAGTGGCACTACTGCATGGAGAGTTTTGCCTAGTTTACTTTAAACTGGCTTTATGTTTCAAATAACAACTTTATTCATATCTTAAGAAGATACATATGGATATCATTTTACATCTTTCTTATTATAGTTACATGCTTACAAATGGGCAGCGGCTCTACTATGAAAACAATAAATAAGAAAACTAATATAAAAAAAAGAGGCCATCTGCCTGCCACAACTATAAAGAATTACATAAAAATAAGCTACTTAGGAATTATTTGTGTCAACTAGGTTTTTTTTTCATGTGTCATAGCATCGGCCGGGAAGTGAACCCGCTAATGTGGGACAACTACTTGTGTCAACTAGTTGATTGCCAAATTCAGAGTTTTAACAATAAATAACAACAAATGGAAAACACTGGATTACATTAATTTAACAACTTTTAGACTCTGCATAGGAGTCCTTATATCCAGTTAGCCAATCTTGCCATAACAGTCCAATAAACACCTAAGTGTTTTGATCTTTAGATTTCCAGTTGGTCCCATGTCTGACTGGCTGACCAGTGCTGGCATATTTTCCAATCATAGTCTTTGGCCTCACCAAGTAACTTGAGAAAAAGCTCTTCTGGCCTATTATTCAATCCATTGTCAAAGACTATCTTATTTCGCATTATCCATCTAGCAAAATTTATAGAAGTGGCCAGTCTAATTTTACCATAAGGGCCACTCTTTACTGCCTTTGTGATATTTGTACATATAATATCTGCTTCCCTGATTCTTTATTATTACAAATTTTAAAGCACATTGAACACAGGTTGAACGCTGTTTAAAGTATTATTATCATTTTGTAAATAAATTACTATTTTTTATTTATTTAAATAGTGTGCAATTTTGAATTATTTATACAAAATTGTCTGATCAGTGTATTAATTCCATAATCCATTTTATCAGGAATATCTCATAATCCATGTGATTATATCTGATATCATATATAGTAGGTTATGTATTGTTTGCTTTCATTGTTACAGAAAATATTTCCTAATCATATTAACATATATAAATTAGGTATATGGCTGGAATATTTCCTGATGTTAGTGTTAAGTGCTGCTCAAACAACTATGCTATAATAAGCTGACCATGCTGACAATGATACATGAGTCAATATGGTGCATTTATTGACTTTTACCTCTGAGTTTAAGATCAAGAAATATCATGGTCTTTCTTTTTAGTTGACTGACCATTCTTAAC
Organism: Epiperipatus broadwayi; assembly: GCA_028023455.1. NCBI lineage: Eukaryota > Metazoa > Onychophora > Udeonychophora > Euonychophora > Peripatidae > Epiperipatus > Epiperipatus broadwayi. The sequence goes on from JAQFVV010000120.1 coordinate 2,664,611, forward strand.
TGAAATATCAGTTGAGATTTCTTGAAGAAAGAATAAATGTAACTGTGAATGAACTTTTTCCTGTAAATGCTATTTACATTCATGCCAGATAAAACTAAATCATGATCCTTTTTCCTAGAAGATTATAAAGTCACAAGTTATAGCAGCCATTGGTGGCCAAAGGAAGAGGGTGCTAAAAATTCCTTGATTGCAGATCTAGGCTGATAATTAATAACTTTTTATTTAGATACTTACAATTGCAGATCACTTTCAAATGAAGGAAGATTGCATGAATTGAAAGTAAAATGGTGTAGTATTAAATGCAACATTGTTGGAAATTGTGACATTAGGAGAAAAGGTGAAGAGGCAATTAATTTAAAAGGTTATTACATGGTTTACTGTAAAGGTACAAATATTGAAAGCACAGTGGACTTGGATTTATTACAAATAAAAAATGAAAGAACAGCATTGTGAAAAATAATGATGTATAAAACACAGTGGCAATGTTAGTTACTTAACTTAATACAAAGATACCCAATGCAGATAATTCAGGTTTATACCCGACAACTTTTTATTCTGATGAAGAAGTAGAGAATTTTTATATGGATGTTTATACAAAAGGCTTATAATCAGACCGAACAACATTTTAAAATTATCATAGGAGACCTTACTGCTAGAATTGGTAAATGATTGTAAGATCAAAGTGCTGTGGGTAAATTTAGTTATGGTGATAGAAATGAGAGAGGACACGGACTTGTGGAGGTTGCAGAAAAAACAACTATATTATGAATTATTTCAGAAAAATGCTAAACGAAAATGGTTAAGGAAGCACATGAACCATATAACAGAATTGGATTATATTTTGACTAAGAGAAAAAATATATTTCAACATTGTTATGTTCTTAATAAATTCAATGCAAGAAGTGATCATTGATTAGACAGATGTGAGATACATGTTAATTCAAAACTAGAGAGACAAAAAGTATTAAAAAACACAGTATTCTCAGTTCTAATCTTCAAAAACATTTCAAAAAATTTAAATTAGAACTTGCAAATCATTTAAAAATATTAACAGATTTGGAAGATAGTTCAGATCTCAATAAAATTAATAAAAAAAATTGATATAGTATTACGAACTGCAACAAAAGTAGATGATACAAGAAAGCAGAAATTTACAAGTAAATTTTCTACTGAGACAATATAATTTGTAAAGATAAAAAAGAATATGAAAATATATATTGGAAATCATGATTCATTAAAAAGAATTGAATCTCTAGAGTTTTGTAAAATAATGTGAAGAATAGTTCATAATGATATAAGAAAATATAATTATGAAATAGCAAGGAAACCTACTGAAGAAAATAAATATCTCAAAAGTGTAAAATAACTTTTGGGGATTGTTAAAAAACTTTTTTCTGCAATAAGAACAAAAGATGTAAGTGTTATTAAAAAGAGACGGCATCATGAAATGTGTGGTAGAATTCTGTGAAGAATTAACAAAAAGGCAAAAGTATTCCTTGCAATTTCTACATTTTCTGAAATGCCCAGGATTTTAAATGAAAAAGTGAGACATGCAATTAAAATTATAAAAAAGGAAAAAGTTCCCAGTAATGATGAAATTATAATTGATATCTTAAAAGAAGTAGATAAAAAAATAGAAAAATTGATGTCAAAGTTATATACCAAATGTGTAAATAATATAGATGTATCAGATGATTAGAAGAATGCTTAAGTAATATTAATATTTAAAAAGTATGATAAGAAAATTGCAGACTTGTTAATCTTTTATCAGTTCTATATAAAATGTTTATAAGGATAATTATAACTTGTCTACAGCGAATTTTGGAATTTATCTAACCAATAATAATAATAATAATAATAATAATAATAATAATAATAATTATTAAGTATCTTAAGAAGTTTGGGAATGGATAGAGAAAGTGGAAAAAACTGTCAATTCACTCTCCAAAGCCTATCTCTCTCTATATACAAAAATGGCCTTGCTTAACATGTTAGTGATCACAAAAATCTCTTATTTTACTCCAACAATCATTTATACCAAGGCATTTACAAATAAGATAGACTCCTTATGCAGGAAATTATTCTGGGAAAAAGATTATCTCAATATCAATAAAATGCCAAAGAAAACCCCTTTCACAAAATGGCCATGGCCTTCACTCAATACATGTCTTCAGAATACAAAAAACATTGAACATAATATCTACATGTGCACAAAAATTCCCATATTTAGAAATTTCTGCCAAGATTACTCCTACAGATAGACCACCTCCTCTTCAAGGATATCTGAACACACTACTTACACCATTATTAACAATCCACACTCTTAACTTTAAACCACCACAAGAAATATAAATATTGGGAAATTTATCAACTTCTACATCCAAATCAAGATGATGTACAAACACCACTTAATATTAATAATAAACAATTATGTCGCAAATTCAAACTATGGTCACTTGAACCAAAATATTTTGACTTTCTCCTAAAGATAAATCTGGACTCAGCTTCCTACACAATACTTTTTGAGATATCAAAGAAACTATAAAGATATAGATGATATATGTAATCTTTGCCATAGGGACTCGGAGACACAAAACCACCTTTTCTTCTCATGCTCAAGTCTAGAAAACATTCGTGAAATCATTAGCACTTCACTCAAAGATAAAAAAATCAATATGATAACCCTTTTTGACTCTTTTAAAAGGGGTGTCTTTGCTGAAATAAGAATCTGCACATTTTTACTCTATGCCTTATGGTGTACAAGGTGTAATTTCATATACAATCATAATCCCAGAAGACATCCAAACACGTTCAGAAATAAGCTGAAAACCATACGTGAAAGAGACAGGAAGATTACAGAACAAACTAAGTACATTGACACCTGGAATATACAAGAACTTATATAAAAGCACACAAAAAAAAACTATATTTAACATGGATCCTTGTGCCAGTTCTAAAGTCAACTGACACAAACTAGACGCATTCCTGCTTTAGTTTAATTGAAGTATATCTAATTGAATATAATCGTATGATTGAGTGAATATCATTGACTTTATTGAACTGTTTTTTTTTTCTCTTAGATACTTCTAGTTTGATAAAGCATACAGGTACTGATCAAATCATTGTACATATGCAGTTTTGTGAAAACAATTTATATATAATAAATATGTTGTCAAATGTAACTTGTGTAGCCTTTTAGAACACTAATAAAGTTTATCCTTTGAAACATAATAATAATAATAATAATAATAATAATAATAATAATAATAATAATAATAATAGTAATAATAATAATAATAATAATAATAATAATAATAATAATAATAATAATAATAATAATAATAATAATAATAATAACAACAACAACAACAACAACAACCATGATTTAAAAGTGGTTGAAAATATTGATGATATAAGAAAAATATAAGAAAGAAGTGTTTGTTTAATTTTTTTTTATGTCAAAGCATTGACCGGGAAGCAAACTCAGGCCAGCTGCTTGGAAGGCAGCTATGTTAACCACTAGGCCACTAACGTTTGACAAGTGTTTGTCTGATTTTTTATAATATTTTTATGAACAAAATACTAAAGCAAATTGAGAGTGAGAAATGAAGGGTTCACTGTATTGAATATATTCACAATATAGCAAATACTTAAAGGTACTAAATAGACAATTTTCAAAAAATGAAATAAATGTGATGTGATGTGATGTATTTGGCTTCTTCTTAAACGAAGTCAAGAATATCTCAGCAATTATGCCCAGATAAACCTGTTAGCCACTTTATTTTCCATTACCCACTCAAAGTCTTCCCATATTCTGCCCCATCCCATTTCCACAGCATAATCTTTGTCAATTGTATGGCCTTTATATCTAAATCCCCCTTATATTTTCACAAACCCAGCATAAAAACCAATAATTCACTTTCTGTATAGTCACTTTGTTCATACCTATTCTCCCATAACTTCATTATCTGTACCCTTTCTGCTTTCAAGCATTTACATTCAATCAACAGACGCTTAATATTTTCTATACCTTCCTTACACAATTTGCACACTAAATCACCCATAGTTTTCCATTTACATGTATATTCTCTTGTTGCTAAAGATCCCATTCAAGCCTTAAACAATAAACTACTTTCCTTACTATTATCATAAATTAACTCACATCCAATATTCCTTTTACTTCTATATATATTTAAACTCTTCTTACCCTCCATACTAGTTCTCCAACTCCCTATTTTTTATTAATGCTTCTATTCTTTTATCCCATTCCTTACCACTATAACACTCAACAATCCTCCTAACACAATCATCCCACCTTTTATACAAGTATACTGATATAAATTCTTTATCAAAATCTTTTGCATACCGCATTACCTTTCTCACCCATCTTGTTACCTGCCCTTTACTCATAACCCAATTAAACACTATTTTGGCTATTCTTTTACTATCCATAAACTGCAACCTACCAAACATTTTCATTTTACTTTTTGCATCTCTCATATAAAAACTTGACCATCCCATTTCTCCTTGAATTGCCTCCTTTGCTGTCCACATCTCTGCATTTAATGCATGTCTTCCTACTTCCCTTTGTACTTTCTCTAAATAATCTAAACCCCTTTTACTAACACATAATGCATCATTACCATATGTTAACCCTGCTACTGAAACTCCCTTCCATACAATTCTAGCTACATCATATTTATTATATGATAATACTGTTAGTTTCTTTACCAAACCCTTTCTTTTCTTTGCTTCATTTACCAATTTTTTCTCCCATTCATCCAAGCAATTTTCCTGATTACATAAGATGATTCCCAAATACCTATATCTATCCAACACACTTAACTTTATATCCCCCAATAAGAATTCTACATCTTCTCTTTCCCCAGTATTAACCATCATTATATTTGATTTTTCTTCACTAAATTTAATCCCCATCTCTTTACCCACCCTTGCACATGTCCTCAACATAATTTCCATATCATGCAACAAAACCAACTGCAGTGCCATCTATAGTAACTATGAGTAATCAGTATTTATTAGTAGATATTACAGCAAAATCCATTATCCCTAAAATGTTTTCTGGTATTTGTCTTTATCAGTGAAGACGTGGGATTCAAAGCTGTAACTAACACAGTTATACATCTGGCAACCATGTTAATTCCTTGTTTATGTTCAAGCTAAAATCCTGAAGTTCAATTCAAACTAGAATCTGATAAGCACTGAATAATCAAGAATACTATAGATAATATTTAAGTAGAAAGATGCTTTTGCTTATATTGAACTGTATGTGAGTTGGTTAACTAAAGCAATAAAATGGATAGTCACAACTATTTAGAAAGTTACATATATAGAGTGTGTTACTATATCATTAGAACAGAGTCTGGGGATATTGGATGAGTAGGCACTAGATGGGGATTTTATGCACAAGCCTTCTGGCATCCATTGATTACTCTGTCTTGCTGTGTGTGGCAATACGTATAGTGAGTTTTGTCTGTTTTAACAACAGTTATAAGCAAGCATAAGAAATGATCATGTGATGTTTATTGGCTTAAAAACAATCCTGCCTAATAGGATAGTGGTGGCTATGGTTATTAAAGAACCAAAGACATCAAAATGTATAGGTACTGAACTGAGTTCAGAACTATATGACTATATAAGCTGATGGGCTTGTATTGAAAATATTAAGGTGTTTTCAATTTAAGACTCATAGTTTTGTAGTAAAGTGGAGATAAAAGGTGGCTGCTGGAGGATTGCATTAGATCCTAAGATCTAGGTGCAGTGCTCTCAGATCCAAGGCTCCTTCCTCACTGATGAAGGCCATAAGCCAGAAACTAGTCTAGGAATATTGGATGAGTAGGCACTAGATGGGGATTTTATGCACAAGCCTTCTGGCATCTATTGATTACTCTAGCTTGCTGTGTGTGGCAAAATATATATAGTGAGTTTTGCCTGTTTTAACAACAGAGTTTATTCTGGAATTGGAAATGTGAAACATAAAGGGAGCAAAAAGTAATGGAAGCTTGAAAGATTATATTTGGAGAATAGTCAAAATTATATATATACGAATGTGATTACAAATTTAGTGGTGAAAGCAGTAATAGAAAGCAATGGTGTTAGAAGAAAATTTAGATTAGAAAAATCAGAAAAGATAAAGAATTTATAAAGAATATATTCTGCAAGATGGTAGGAGTGTAAGAATAAGTGATACAATAAAAAGATGTTGATAAATAATCTAAGAAAATATAACAGAAACTTGGATAACATAATTGGAGTGGACAGGCAAAAACTCTCCATATAGTAGTGCCACCTTGTGCTAACCAGAGTAATCAATGGATGCCAGAAGGCTTGTGTATAAAATCCTTATAAAATCCCTATCTAGTGCCTACTCATCCAATATCTCCAGACTAGTTTCTGGCTTGTGGCCTTCATCAGTGAGAAGCCTTGGATCTGAGTTATGTGCTAACATGAGATGGCGATCATGTGATAATTGGAGTGGGATAACATATATGATTTTCAGTTAGCAGATGAAGCATATAGATGGCAAAATATGTTTAGTCATTATTTTGGCAAATTATATCTCAAAACATCTTTGGAATTATAATTGTTATGACATTACTTGAATGTTAAATATATAAATATTAGGACATTTAATCCAGAAAGGATTAGACATATGTTTATAAATTTTAGTCTTTATTAATGCTAAGCATGCTTTCAATACATTGAGTATCAGAATCATAGCTTAGATTATACTTAATGTAATGTATGTGAGATTCGAACTCAGACTTTCACACGACCCTCAACTCTCCATGCCGTCTCATATTGCTGACACACCTAATCACACACATGTAGAAAAGATAAACGTATTTCTTGCTAAACCAGCAATCATCAGTTGGTCTAGATTACTATCTCCACACATATATACAATCAGTGCTCAGCCTTATATTAATGTAGCCAATTCTCATACTTTAATGGACAGGTTTCTAACTACTCCAACCCACAACTCTTAATGTAGTGAAAGCATGTGTAGCGTAAATACAAGCTATTTTAGATGTTTGCCGTTTGTAAGTTAAATGTTATCACATTTATATATTTAACATTACAATTGTACAGAAAAGAGATAATAATTCTACTTATCAAATTATATTATTTAAACAATATGTATGTGGTATATACGTATATATTTCTACAACATATAAAAAATATTTTCTTGCAATAGCAACTGAAAGGGTATGAATAAGAGAAAGAACGTTATAATTTGAATTTATTTAAAGACAAAGGTTGCAGTGCGCCCATCTTCCCTTTATTCTGATAAAATATATCTGATTGAAAATTAATTAACACAATGCTATAACTTTCTCTATTTGTTAACATCTGCTATGTTTGCTATTTTCACATATAATAGTACATTGCATATTTACTAAAAAAAGAGACCAAATGTTTGCTTCTAGCGATTTCTAAGATATTCGAGCGTTGAAAGTTAAAGATCCGGACAGTGATCCACGAACGCTGACTTCAGAGCTGTCATTCTACTTTTACACCAAACCACACAGGATCAAAACAATTGAATGATTTATTGTACAGGAGTTGTTAAGTAGTTTGATGTGACGGACTGGATCGATACATAACCTCGAACTGCAGATCAGTCTTTCTACCACTGTACCAGAACACGCAAAGCAGTATATTATTTATTTATATGTACAAACCTATGTATGTGCTTAAAGAACTCTGTAGTGATACTTATGTTTAAACATTAATTAATTATGAAGTTTGCATTAGTAAAGATTAAAATTTGGCTTACTACAGCACTCAGCAGGATTTAAATTGTAAAAAAAAAAAAAACAACTTTAATCGCCAAGAGCTTTTAATACTTTCAAAGTAAATATCTTGCCAGCAATTAAAGTAAGTGAATCCTTGCAATTTGTCTTACTCATAACTGTTCTTAGATCAAAATCTGTCTTGATTTGCAAAAATAAAACACTTGCATTCATTCCTCAACACTTTGAAAAAATCTTATGATTGCCTCCATTTCATTAAGTGAAGACCATGAAAGGTATTCTTAGGATGTTCTTTTTACATTTCTGAATGAGGTAAACAGCTGAAGGCAATATGGACGTTAACTTATGATATTGTGATCTGACCTAAAATGAATAACCTTAAGTCATTATAGTAATAATATGTAATCAAAATAAGCAAAGGAACTTTTAACTTTTCACAATTTATAAAAATTTATATAATCAAAACTAATCAAAAGACTTTTTTTTTTCTTAACAAAGTTTTATTGCTTTAGCAAAATACTACGAGATAAACTTTACAAGTAATTTTGCTAAAAGTAAACTTAAATTAAAAATCGATGTTCGTTAAAACTTTTTAACATTTTGTTTCACTACGAGTGTGTGCAATTATATACATGTAATTATTGGAAAGGTCGTTTCAAAAACCTTAATGTAAATAAAAAAATGTATACGCAAGTGTTTGAAAGATCATGTGACATTATAGTACATAGTAGACATTGATTATTAAACTATCATTCAATTAGTTAAACTGACATTGTATTTTATTTCAGTTGAAATCAATCCAGAAACCTCCATGCTTTGAGTCTACCATTTATTGTAGTTATAATGTAACCAATTCAAGATCCAAAAGACCCAGATTAAAGCATCATCTATTATTTTGGTATTTGAATGCTATAAATCACGCAAGTAATAATCATTTGTCAAGTATTGGTGGTCGAGAGGTCAGCGGCAGCTGCTTTACAAGCAGTTGTCCCGAGTTAGCTGATGCTATGACACATGAGGGGGGGGGAAGTAATAATCATTCAATTGTTAGTATCCCTATGCTAAACTGCTTAGCCTTAGACACCTTAAAATCAGTATCATAATCTGTTTAAATATATGAGTGGTGCAGAATAGATATAATTTACAAGGTCTCTATATTTTGAAACTGGTCTATATATTTGACAAAACTTTTATCATTACTACATGCATATGTATCAATTATTAAAAATGCTACATATTCCATTTTTAGAATTTTTTTTGTTGTAAGATTTATGGTTGTATATATTTAAAATACTGACCTTTCAGCCAGAAAACACCTAAGCATCATTTGCAGTTTCTATCTAAATATATAAACATATTGCCCATTATGAAATGGGAAATAAATTAATATGCTATTAGTATATAACTAAGTATTGGAACTATTATATTCAATGGTAAAAAAAGATACAAGGGCAGTTATTTGCGTAATCATCTACCTCGGCAAAAGTCAATATACCCAAGTTTTCTGATTACCATTTTGCACTTCAATGCACTTTAAATACTAAAAAGAGAAACATGTTAGGGACCATCTGTTGTATTAATTGTGCAGTAGTGGTAAGATGTTTTCTCTAAAGATTAAGCATTTTAATAACCAATTTATGTATAAGATCACAAATTTGGAATCTAAATTATTTCATGATAATAAAAAACAAAAGATAGTTTTATAAATTAGGCTAAAAGACAATCAGATTAAACATCGGCATAGCATTACTTAAGATTCCTATCAAGAACTTGTATTATCTCTACAATAAAAACATCGTAACTATTTCTAGAAATAATAATCTTAGCTGCTGTGTAAAAGCAAATAAGTCTCATAGACTCCAAACAAAAAGGTATTTATTACAATTTTTGTTTTCATAACTAGAAAAAAGACAAAAAGAAATATATCAAAGATTGCTTGTATTAACAATCTAAATGATTTCTTTTAAGAAACGTAGTATTAGCAGAAGCTTGCCTTCCCCCCATCTTCAATAAATAAAGCATTCCATGTTTAATTCAATGATTCATTTGATCTATTATGTTTACATTTGTATTAATAATTTGGCCAAGATATTTGCAGTTTTAACTTTTTTTAATTCACAATTATCAATATTTATTTTCTTCCGACAAAATGAATGAACAGTAATTTAGTCTTTTTGGCATTTATCTTTGCCCTATTTTTTATTTTTCATCTGATAACTCTTATAATATTCCTGGTGCTCTGAAGTATTATTTCCAAAATCAGTTAACATCATATGAAAAATCTAGATGACTTAAATAATGTCCATTTACTTTTACTCCTCTTAGCTGTAATTTTAATCTACAAAATACTTCTTGTAAAATTCTTATTAACGGTTTTGAAAAAATGACTTTCCCTATCATACATTCTTCTTAACATTAATCTTTCTAGTATCACCATGTTATGTAATCATTTCTGCTGCATTTTGATAAATAGTTTTTAGAATATAACTATATACAGAGTCTATATCTTGTTGATCCAATGTGATAATCATTATAAGAATGTTCTTTCACAATCTACAAATACAAAACATAATGGTAACTCAATATTTATTGATCCGTTTTATAACTTTTCGGATGTGTGCTAAAACATTTAAAATCTATCCGGTAATTTTGGTTTGTTGGAATCTAAAGTTTTTTGTAGGCTAGTTATAATTCTTATGATAAAAAGTTTTTATAGAACTGATACAAGACTGATAGGTTTCTAATTTTTAGTATTTTTATTTATCATTGTTTTTAAATATCAATATTACCATTGCATTTTCTTAATCATCTAGTACATCTTTATCACTTAGTCATTTAGTATATATTTTTCCAAATACTTTTTCTATTTCTTCACCTACTTCTTTTAATATATTTATAATTTCATCATTTCCTGGAGCTTTTTTCTTCATGAACTTAATTACGTGGTTCACTTCTTTATTTAAAATGCTGGGCAAATCATTTAAAATATATATTTATAATTCTTTTTTTCTTCAAACATTCTCAGTAGAAAAATTATTAATAATTTGTTACTTTTTTGTACCAGCTGTCTTTCTTGAGTTTCTAATCATGTATCTATTATAATTTTATTGATTTTATTCCAAATCTGAAATACCTTTAAAGTATGATAATATTTTAAAGCAATTTGAAAGTTCTAATTTAAATTCATTAGAGGAATTTGGAAAAATAGAATATCACCTGTTAATGCTACTTTTTATTATTATTAATTTTTATATTTTTGGCATACATTAGCATGATGTATCTTATCTCCTCATTAATCAATGATTACTTTCTGTATTAAATATAGTTAAAACATTACAATCTTGAAATACATATTTTCTTTTTGTCAAAATATAATTCAATTCTTTTTGCACTTTTATTTAGATCCTACAATGTTCATTTCCATTTAACATTTTTCTCAAGGAAAGAATTAATCATGTAAAGTTTTTCTTTTTTTGCAAAAAAAAGTCTATGTCCTCCCTCATCTCTAAAACCATAATCAAATTTACCCATAGCACTTCCATTTTTAGCCATTCATCAATTTTAATTTAAATGACTCCCATGACCATTTTAAATGAGCATCGGTCTCATCAAAAGCATTTTGTATATCCATATAAAAATACTCTACTTCTTCATCATAATGAAAACATAAACCTGAATTACTTGCATTTGGTATTTTTTATTAATCTTAATAACAAATCTTCCCATTCTATCTGTTATACTATCAATCTCCACAAAGTTGTTCTTCCCCTCTGCTTCTAATATTTCTGCCCTGTAATAAAATACATGCTTACTTCACCTTTTTTATAACTTCACAAAATAATTTTTTCCCTGTGCTTCCAATATTTCTGCCCTTATAATAACATACATGTTCCCTTTACCTTTTTTATAACTTTACAATGTCTACCATGTCCTATTTAACATTGGACCATTCTTTCAATTCTTGCAACCTTCCTTCACTTGAAAGTGATATGCAGTTGTATCTAAATAAAGAATCACCATGGATAGACAACCTGGGTTTGAAATCAAGTAATATTTAGCATCCTTCATCGTCTATTGCTAACTACTACTGTGGCTGACAACATTTCAATCTTCTAGAAATATGGGTCATAATTTAGTTGTCATCATTGTCTATCTTGGATTATATATTGTAATGTTTTTCACGTTTTCATAGATTCTGGTAGGCCATCTTTTACTCACCGTAAATTTAGTGAAAGTTAATCAAGCTATGAATACAGAAAAGGCAAATATTTCGTTCACATTTCTATAAAACATAGCTATACTTACTGATTAACTGGCCTACCAATTATTTCGACTTACGCTAATGGTGGAATCAGCTTTTTATTTATTTTTATAAGGGCGACAGGATTCATGTAAGAATCCACTGAAATCCATCACATCGCACATTGTAAATAAAAGAAAATGATTTTAAAAGAAAACTGGGTCATAGTTTACCTAGATAAGGTTGTTTTTTTTTTTTTGTTTAAGATATTATTCCCGGAGCTTAGTCAACAAATATTGGCAAAGATAAATTATACTCAGATCGTAATAAACTAACATTAATAAATTTTATAACTAACATTAATAACGCACAATGAAAAGTTGATATTAGAAATAAATATTTTATTCTAACAAATTAAATCATTTTAAAGATAAATTAATTAAATAAAATTGGAGAGCATGCATGCTAATCCAGACATAAATCAATTAATTCAAACAGTTCATATTACACTTAGATTTCTTAGTTAACCAAAAGTCTCTTGAATAATAAAATTTAATGTCTTTATCAGGATTATATTATAAGCTTATATTAAGAATTGTTTGCAAACTTAATTAGTCACTATTGGGATATGAATAGCTTAGCTTACTGGTAAGTTCGTATAGACTTATAGGGTCCTGAGCTCATAGAAATTATAATTGGTCTCTCCTGCTGGCATCTTCAATTATCAGTTCATGCTATAGCTGGAACTAGAAACTCGGTTGTGGTAACCTTTTTGTTACGGTGTTCACAAGGTTTTGTTTCCATTCTTGCATGACAGCTTCATTCAGCAATTGGCATACCTGTATAGAAGTATATTATTGCCACAGATTATACTCATGGAAACTCCAACTCTAAGCCATGTAACTCAAAGATAAATGAAAAGACCTAGATTGAAGTTGACCTCTTTTTTTCATACCTCGATCCAGTTTTGAAACTTCTGCTCATGTTATTATTATCATGATGCTTAGGTTTATAATCTTATACATTTATTTTTAATTTTCTGTAACAAAGTTTTTTTTTTTTTTAGTAAATCATTTCTACCATCTTTAATTAGAGTTAGAAAGATTTTCTTGACCATAATCTTTGTGCTTTTGGACCTTTCGCTTAGCTGGATTAGTAATCTGCATACCTTTTTTTTATTCTTTCCAATTTCAACTTTTATTAAATTACAGATAAATAATTTGAAACAAAAGAATCAACTCTCATTGTATGTTTTAAAAAAAAATGCACAACTAAAAAAAATTAAAACTCCGTTAATTTAAAAGATCTTTAAATTTACCTTTTTTTTCCAGCTCTTAAATATTCTCAAAATGTCTATATATATGTTTGTACTATCTATTTGTGGATGGTACAATATATATGTTGAATTAAATATTTTTTACAGGTTGTTATTTTAATAAAGAACAGAAATAAGGTATTATATCCATGTAAACAGAGATAATTTTTACCTATTGATGTTGTCAGGAAATTATCAATTATTACTAACTGACAATCTCCCTGCGACTAAACATGTTTTCTTTATTAACTTATAATAGCTCTTTTGTGGGGTATATAAATAAATATAAACCTTCAAAAACTCCAACTGATTTTTTTAGTTAAGAACTATCAGACAGTAGAAAAGAAATACCATAGTGTTTCTTGATCTTAAGTTTATAGGTAAAAAAATCAATGAACTCACTATGTTGGATAATATAGGTTAGTGTAGACCGTCAATGTTCATTTAGTATATGAATAGTCATATAGTAATAATAGTTGTAAGAACAAAAAGGTATGGAGTAGACATTAAGAATACACCCTGCTTAGTTTCTTTAAAGATTCAAGAAAAATAAAAAAAAAGTAGTCTTTCAGTTAATAGCAAATTCCTTTCAATATTCAATAATAATGTTATTGATGAAAAATACTAATAGTTAACTATTATCAATATTTAACAGAGTTTTTGGAAATTCTCTTGAATAGACATTAATTTACTTTATCAAATATGAAAATATGTTAATAACATTTTAAATTAGCATAAAATAACTAGTCTTGTTATCAAATTTATAATTATTCGTGATGCTACTGCTCTCTACCAAACTTGAAAATACATATTTTGTTATGAAATAATTACAAATTCAACATTCACCAGTATCATATTTACAAATCTTTTTATGAAATTCACTTTATTGAAGTATTAGAAGTAAAATATTATTCCGATGTACAGTTTTCTAATTCTATTTGCCATCTACTTAAGATTAACAGTTTTTTTTTTAATAAAATAACAAAGTAATTAAGTATAATAATTTTTAAAACAATATTCTGTCTAGTAGTGTGATTGAAAACCGAGTCAATATAACCATCATTAAATAGCTAGATAGCACTGTAATGGAACATTGAAATGTTAATGGTGATTTGAACCAGCTGGAAAGATATGATTTAGAACAAAAATGCATCTTTATCTGTATATGTAATGATGTGTTTAAAGGGATAATATAAATATTTGTGATAATGTTTGATAAATACAAACAAGCATGTGATAAAGGTATTTAAATGTGGATTAAGATGCTTTAATAAATATTAATAAGTGTATGTAATTATCTGCCTTAATATATATAAGGGGCTTTGAACTCAGACTTTCACTCAACCTTCAACTCTCCATGCTATCTCATACCACTGATACACCTGACCCCACATATGTCTAAAATATAAATAATCACCAATATACGTATTTTGTGTTAAACCAGCACTCAACAGTTGGTCCAGATTATCATCTCTACACATTTTTGAATTTAAAACATGAATTTCAATTATTATAATAAAGTGAGATTTCAAAATTTTGAATCACCATAATTAACATTAAAAAAATAGAAAGTAGTGGCAATGGATATATGCTAACTAATGAGACATAGTTCATGTCAAAATGCATATTAAGAGTCATTTATATTTTTATAATCTGTTACCATAACAATCTTTCCCAGTTAAAAGGTGATAATTTTTTTCTTCAAGTTGTTTGCAGTGCCCTCTCTGAACAAATGTATGCGTTATGTATTAACATAGTTTAGCTATTCACCAGATAAATATTAGGAGGGAATATATATGTATCATAGTTATGATATGAAATGTGACTGTGTTTTGTGTCTTTACAAATCATTTTCATGATTTTTTCTGCCATCACATAAAATCTTGCTGACAATTTGAAAGCATTCTTCTATAACTACATTGCATACATAATCCTTCATATATTTGAGTAGCAGGTTTATCTGATTGAAAACAAACTTTAATGTTAGTATATTAATTTCATCATGGGTTAATATACAAAATGCACTGTCATGCTAACATCTTAAAATTTTTGTGGAGAATAATAAAACTATATCACTATACAGTATATGTGTTGATTCAAGATAGCAATTCAGGCAACTCGGAGAGAGAACCATTCAACAATATTTTATGAAATATATAAAAAGATTATATCAATGACCAACTATGCTAAATATTATCAACTGCTCAATATTTGATTATATTTTTTTTTCCAAAATTCTATAAATCTATTCAATATTTTTTAACCACCGACTACCAAATACTACACAATCAAAAAATACCACAATCTCTTCTCTAAAAATTATCACAAAGCCTTTTGTACGTGACTGAAACAGGTCTTCATTAAAAATAAAACCAGCTATTTATTCATTGGAAAAGCAAGCAGCAGTATTCACATTAACACAAATATCATTAAGAATATGGAGTCAAATTAAACATAAGTTTACCTGATTGTTAAATTAAAAAACTATAAACTGTAAAAAAAAAAAAGAGAGAGAGAGAGAGAATACTAATAAAATAACACATATGGCTTTTTTTATTTTTATATGTCAAAGTGTTGGCCAGGAAGCTAACCCGGGTCAACTGCTTGTAAGGCAACTGTGCTAACCACTTGGTCACCAACTTGGCTTTATTGCTCACAAGTTCATAAAATAATGCCAGAACTGTGAGAACAAAAATTGATATTGGAACCCCCTGATATTCAAGTCAGATGCTCTATAAACTGTGCAGGGTATTAATACTAATTATATATTTCATTGAATTTAAATTAATTAAACATTGCATCAACTCATAAAATATTTTTTGGAATAAACTCAATAAAATTTCTAATAGCAAAAGTTCCTACACTTAAAACAATTTTTATACATGAAAAATAACGATTAACGAAATTATAGTTGTAATAAATAAACTTGTTGATGCAGAGGTTTTAATTAATGATTATCATTTTAGAATTATTACTCTATAATCCTTCTATTATACAAAATTTTTTGAATCCTGATTTAATCTAGAATTGCTATTATTTGAAAGTTTTAAAGTGAAAATTTCGATAAAACTTTCAATATAGGGGATTTGAACTCAGACTTTCAAGCACCCTTCAACTATCCACACTATCTCATACCACTGATACACATTAAATAACTCAACAGAAGATGGATTTTTAGTAAAAAAAAAGAAATTTTATTAAAGTACAGTAAACTTATTTAAAACATATTTTTCACATTAAATTTTGATTAACTAATTTAAATTATTTTTTCTTTAACTTCCAAGAAATACATCACAGCACTTGAAAAACAGAGTAAAAATACATTAAAAAATTGTTAATTCAGTTCTGCGCAGATAGCTTTCATCATCATCATTATTATCAATTTCAACCATCATCAATCCAATGAAAGATGAAGGTATGTCCATGTTTAATCCAGTTTCTCTGATCCATAGCTTCTTATTCATATTCCATCAACGAACTTCCTTATTTCATCTATTCATCTTGCAAGTGAGCTATATCTAGGTTTTTTACAATCTCTTGAAAACCACTTGAAGTCTTCAATTGTTTATCTTTTTAAAAGAATATTTCTAACGCAGTTTCATTTCACTCTCTTAATTCTTTCAATAACGTTAATAACCTCTGTTTTTTTTTCTCGCCTATGTATTTCACTTTCAATCTTTTCCTGTTTCTCCCAACATGCAGCTCTCCATTCTTCATTGAGTAGTTTTAAGTTCCTGAATTGCTCTTCTGTTAAGTCTCCAAGTTTCATATCAAGAAATAAGAACTGATAAAACACATTTATTAAAGACCATTTTTAAACACATAGGCATATTTCCTTTTAATATTAAAATACTTCTACCAAGAACACTCCATTGAAGTTTAATTCCATGATTAATTTCAGCCATTATATTTCTATATGTATTAAAAATCTGATCAAGGTATTTTCTAATTTATGATTGTCCATCTTTATTTTTTATTTCTGTGAAAATCCATTGAACTAAACTTTAACCCCTTTAGTGTTTATATTTAGACTTGCTTTCTTACTTTCATCTGACTACTCTTACAACATTTTCGGAGTTTCTGAAGTATTATTTGCAAAAATAACCACATGATGGCAAAATCTAAATTATTTAAATATTTTTTTATTGACTTTTATTCCCTTATCTTCTCACTTTAATCTACAAAAGATTTCTTGTAAAACTGCAATATTTTTTTTTTAAAGATATGGAATAGTCGTCAAGCGTTGATGGCCGAGTGGTCAGCACAGCTGCCTTACAAGCAGTTGTACCGGGTTTGCGGGTTCGCTTCCTGGCGATGCTTTGACATATGAAAATAAAAAGATATGGAATAGTCATACACACTTATCAATGTATTCTTCTTATTAATACCACCCTGCAGTCTAATATCTACTGTTATTTTTACATTTTGTTAAATATAATGATTTCTCTGATATTTCCATAGGCGATATATATTATATCTATCAAATCATTATTTTTCAAATCTACATTGTGAAATATAGATTAACTAAATCTGAACGTTTTCATCACATAAAAAAAATAAAAAAATAAAAACAAAATAATATTTAAGTCGAAACAATCTCAGTTTTTATTTGTTTCATTCTTTTCATAAGATATAAATTGATTAAACAAATTGAATCGTAAATTTAATGATTTAGCGATAATAATAAACATTAGAAAATATATACTGTACTTGATAAAATTTGCACACACACACACACACACACACTGCCAATAAATGAAATTTCAAAAGAATTTGCTTTAAATCAAGTTATATGAAATAAGATTCTAATAAAAAATTAAAATAAATATTGATGTAAAATATTTTAAAAAGTTAAAATAAAGTAATTGTTTCTTTCAATTTATTTAGAATTGGTGTAAATTTAAGTCGTTGTTTTTTTAAAAAAATTCAGATTGAATATGAATTGTAGGTAGTAAAGTATTTGCAAATAAAATGTGAATCTTCTGAAACAGTTGAAAAGAAAAGAACCAAAAATGGTAGTAATAGATTATTTAATAGTTTTGCAATTTAATCTTTCTATCGAGTAATAAAAATAAAAAGGGACTTTATCAGAATTTGATTTTAACTCTAAAAGAAAGAAAATACATTGAAAAAAGTTTTGTTATTGTTAATGTGGCATTACGAATACCCAATGCAAATTTTCTTTTGCCTAAAAAATATTTTCATATTCCGGACTATTGCCAATAGAATATATGAACCAGAGTAGAAGTCTAACCTATTAATTGAGTATATTGAATGTTTTCTATATAAGTAACTAGTGAAATTTGAATTAGGATTTTTCAGTCCATAATCATTTTGACTCCATTTCAAACAACTGCTACACATGACCACACACATGTAAAAAAGATACCTGATCCCCAATATATGGACAAGTAATAGTAATATGAGGAGTTAGATTGACATAATGTATTCATGGGTATGACTACAATATCAAATTCACCAAGGACTATGAGCATTCCACCATTGGTTTTTCAATGAAGTAGATGGTTAAATTGTTGGAAGGGTAAAAAGATTGAAGCTTGTCTATTAAAGTTTAAGGAATTGCTATTTTAATATGAACCTATCTCTGATGGTATATATATATGTGGGAGATTATGATCTGAACCAACTGCTGCATGATGATTTTGTACAAAATACAAATATTGGCAATAATCTATCTTTTTTGCATGTAGGTGATCATGTGTGTTGGTTGTTTGAGATGGAGTGTAGGATGAGTATGGACTAAAAAATCCTATGTTCAAACCCCTATAGTTAGAGAATAGAAGTTGTGATATAGAAGATTGAATAAAATGAATTATTAACTCTTTGATTATGTCATTTCTCACATGCAGATAAGTTTTTTTGTTGAATCCACCTATTCTGTAATTGAAAATTTTAAATCCAATTTCCTATAAAAAAGATATTTTTGCAGCTTTTTTTTTTCTATCACCATTACAAGCTATTTGTTTTTACTTAGCTCAGGTTGGTAAGAGTGTTTATAAACAGCAGATAGTGAAATGACCATTAAATAATGATTATTAATTTCAAGTAAGCATTTAAATACAATGTTGTTCATCAAAACTATTCTAATACAAAAAACGTTTTTCTCTAATCTTTAACATACTTTCTCTGTTGCTTCTTCTTTTTCCTCTCATAAATGCTTTATTATATAGATAAGGAAACTACATTGATAATATGATGAAATGAATTAAGTTAATTATAGAGTTAGGAGAAAGGTCTCACATGACCCTTTCTATTGTTGGGGCAGCAGAATGTCTAATACACATGTTTCACACACATCAATTGTCCATGGATATCAAGTCCCATGTAATTTTATAGATGAATGACAGTGCTAATCTTTTCTCTCTCCCGTATTGTCCTAAACTTAGACATGGGTTTTTGCTTATGGGATTGTAGATCATCATACATCTGATTGACTAATAAGTGAAAAATAAAAAGGTTGAGCTTTTAATAGCAGAGAATTCACCATTGGTAATACTGGTAATGAGGGTTCTTTTCCCCCACTTATCTTTAGTGACTTCAAGTTAATTTAGACCAGAATATCATGAAACTCTTATGCCACTGATCTATTTACTGACTACGTTAATGGAATTAATGGCTTTGTGAAAACATATCTTTTAATGACAGATATATATATATTTTGATGTCTTTTTCATATGAAAATATTCAAAGGATCAATGATAGAGACATTATTTAACAGCTAGAAAATCTTAGTTGTTACTTTTCACAAGGCAATATAACTAACAATGTCATTTTGAAGTTGGATTGTGAACAAAAAGAGCTGGGAAATTATTAAATGTATTCAACAGTTCTGCAGTCCTATTTAGGAATCATCACCATTCATCCTATTCTGCCTCAAAATGTGGAAATACTTAAGAAAGAATATCTAAAAATACCGTCTCACAAACTCTGACTGTGATTGTAGATTCTTAATTTAGGCAGCAACAACAATTTTATTGCTAATGAAATTGAAGAAAAAGCAGGAGGTGGGAAATTAAGTAGGCATTCAATTTTTTTAATGCAGATAAATAAAATATACAGACAGTGCTAACTGGATTTTTAAGTCCTAAATTTCAGAATACAATCTGTGGTTCAGAAATTGTCATAACATAAGTTAAAATAGCTACACTTATTCAAACTGATGATCTAAAGAAAAACATTTGAATGCATAAAAGGTATGACCAAATAGTGATGAGTTGTGAGATCTGACTTCTTACCTTCTATTATGAATTTTTTAGAAATATCAAATACTATTTTGTTCCCTTTTTAGCACTACTTAAGCTTTAATGTTACATTCAGAAAGTTTATAGAAAGAAATATTTTCTTTATTGAATTAATATAATTGCATCAATAACAGTGAAAATAAAATAAAAATTTCAAACATTAACACATAAATTGGTAAGGAAAATGATCTTTGACTCAAACTTATAGAGAATATTGACAATGACTCTATGAACTGAAATCTGTTATTAAATGTTTTTATAATACATGGATTGTCTACCACAAAAACTTTTAGGTAAAAAAATCACTAAAAAAACTTACATGAAACTATGCTCAAATGATATATTATGTTATAGCGATAATAATAGTAATAATAAAAAGTCAGATGTCACATGACTTATATATAGCTTGCATTTACCAATATGTAAACTTAAAAGCATGCTATAACTCTAAGCAAGCTTTCTTTTTATTATGATAAATGATACTACAAGAGAAGGCATTCAAATCATATTTATCTTAGATTGTCCCCATCCCCAGACCGGTTTCGACCTATGGGTCTCTTCAGTGAGAAGTTGGGACACTAGATTCAAAAAACCAACTCAAGCTAAGCATTTATCTAAAATATATTTCTCAAGAAGAAGATCTAAACCTTTAGACATCTGTATGTCTTTAAAGTCAGCTCTCCAACTGAAAAAATTATATGGGCCTGAACTTAATTCAGATACTCCATATATTAATAGGCTTAGCCATTTAATTTAGCCAAAGCCCCAATAGCAAAATAATAGTAAGTAAAAGAAGCTAACATCAACACTTACAGAATGGGTTATTGATCAAATCACAGCCTCATATATTATAAAGTGAAAATGATAACTGCTATGTTTTTTAGAGAAACTGCTACTCAACAACTGTTGAGCACTTAATCATCAATTTGTATTTTCAAACTCTATTGTGCTATTGATGCATGATATTATTGTAAAAGATTGTGTTTGGACATAAGATTATGTCTGCTTTAGATATATGAAAAGACTTTTGACTGGATATTTGATCATTCATTAATATTTGAATACTGAGTATAATGTATATAACTGAATTTAGATTAATTAGAGGAGATTTGGATACAGAATTTCAATCTATCTTCAGCTATTCACTCCTTCTTATATAACTGATAAACATGACCACATACATATGAAGAGAGATTGAAATTCTGTGTTTAAATCTTCACTGTTTCAGGCTCCCTGTTTTGTTCACCAAAGTCATAGTCCATTGTTGGATTCATAGAAGAAAAGTTTACCAAAATGTAAGTGAATATCTGTTTTAGTGTTTTTTCATACTCTAGAAAAAGTTTTGGAACAGTTTTCATTCAATGATAATTGAAATTATCATTCCGTTTATGCAAATGGATGCCATTAGAAATAGACAAAAGCTAGCTTAAGTAATTCTTAGAATCATTAGAATATTATAAATCTTTTAAAACTAATTTTAAATAAAACCAAATAATTCTAAAAAAAATAGACACTAGAAATCCTAATTTTATTGATAGAATAAATAGGAAATTCATTTGGACATCAAATCTCATAGAAAACATGGAATATAATATGTTAACAATGATGGTTTTAAGAAATTTATCTTTGCATCAGCTTTTAGAAGTGTTAAACAAGTTTTAAATGTTAATTCGATCTCAATTTTAGAATTGAACATTATAGAAAATAACCTAGGCTATCTCTCTGCACAAAAATAAGGTTTCTCCGATGATCAGAACAGAAGTTATTACCCCCCTTCCAGTGGATTGGGGCCACAAAAATTTTTTTTTAAAAATCAACACAGAATTACAATGAAGTGATTCCTGAGCTAAAAAATAATGATTTAAAGACAAAAATGATGTTTTAGACCTAAACAGACATTGAAGCTGCAAATTATTCATACTCTTTTAAGCAATAATTATTGAGAATTTTCCAAGATTTAACAACAAACTTTCAGATTATACTTGAATCATTGATTACTAATCAAAACCTGAAATTCAATCAAAAGCTATTGTAAATACTTGCAGACACAGGAGTTTGATAATGATTAAGGGCAGATGTTCAGCTCCATTGACCTCAGTTTCAAGATGATATCACTGGATGCTAGACACTCCAGCTAGAAATATCATCTTTGTAACAGTAATAGAGTTTTGTTGTAATATTTGTGGGCATGGGTCTGCACTTCTCATTTCTTCCACAGGGGTTGATGATGGCAATCATTGGGGGTCTGGTTTATGAGTGCAGGCTGGTGATGATTATTGCGCTACCTGGAAAACCTGTTCGAAGGCTACAGGATCAAAGTTTTCAGCGCCTTTTCTGCTCTGATGGGCTGCTGCACTCCCTTAATGCGGTGTTTTTGGGAAGTGCAGATCTGTGCTCATCCATGCATAGATACATATTAAGCAAAATTATACAACCATTTTATGGATATATTTGTTATCGAGCTTATTACTTTGTAAACCTGATCAATAATTGTTTTGCCTTATAACATTGAACACTTTGTAATCCCCCGTGGGTAAGTGTACCCTATAATTTTTTGTAATATTTTGACTAATAAAGGTTATTTTTGAGAAGAAAAAAATCTCCTCTAATCACATTTAAGTTCAGTTATAAATTATGCTTGTATTCAAATATTAGATTCATCCTGAATTCTGCTCATCCCTTTTCTGTATATTTAAATAGATACATACATTAAGGTCCTATATATGAGAGGTCAGATGACTTAAAGTCAACAGAACATGATAACAATATTGGCATAAACAAGAGCTTTGAGCATTCCATCATCAGATTTTCAATAATATGGATGGCTGAAAAGTTGGAGGGTGATGAAGATTGAAGCCTGTCAATTAAAGTTTGAAGATTTGCTATTTTAATACAAACTGAGTACTTATTATATATGTGTGTGGGAGATGGTGATCTGGACACACTGATAAATGCTGGTTCAGCACAGTAAACTTATATTAGAGATAATTTATCTTTTTCATTTGTATGTGTTCATGTGTATCAGTTATATAAGATGAAATGGATAGCTGAAGAGTTATTGAAAGTCTGTGTTCAAATTTCCTTTAATTAAACCATTATTAATAGATATTAAATAATAGCATGCAGCATTTATTGATTGAAAGAATGATAAACTGAACTGCAGTTTCATAAACAATACGCACAAAAGAACCTAAGAATGACTAGCATTGAAACATTATTATAAGGCTATTAGATCAAACAATGATATTCTAATGATATTTGAGAAAAATGGAAGGAGTATTTTTGATCAACTTTTGAATAATGATTCAATAATTCATTTGACTAATTTTAATAATATATTCATTCTAACCACAAATTTATATTTAAACAGAAATATAACTTTAATGAAGTGAAACATTACATTATTAACTTGCAAATAGAAAGCTGTAAATTCTGTTGGAATATTCAGAGAAGCTTCGAGTATTTTTGACATATATGGACCCATAAGTTTTAGCTGATATTAAGAATGCATATATTATTTCAATTTATAAAACTAAGGAAATTATAAAATAAAGTAATTATTGTGGAATATTATTGTCATATGCTATAGTAAAAGTAAT
The DNA here is from genome assembly GCA_028023455.1 of Epiperipatus broadwayi. NCBI lineage: Eukaryota > Metazoa > Onychophora > Udeonychophora > Euonychophora > Peripatidae > Epiperipatus > Epiperipatus broadwayi. The sequence continues at coordinate 2,688,805 of JAQFVV010000120.1, forward strand.
GTCAAGGATTTTACCAAATAGGTTACTACCAATCAAATGAATAATTACTAGAGACCTATTTTATATTAAAAATCTTTAATGATTAGAAATTATGCACAAATATTAATGTATATACATATACAGTAGAATAAATTTAAGTTACTTTGGGAAACATATGATGAACTGACAATACATAATAATGATAAAGGCAATACAATAACTTGTTCAACTCTGATGACGAGTAATCCAAATTTGAAGTGTATAGCATTTTATGTGGGTATCCTTGATTTCTTTATGTTAAAATTGTTTCAAAGGTCACACTTCTATGAGATGCTAAAAGTTACTAAGAATTATTTCTTTAATACTATATATTATCAATTACTTACTAATGGCAAATTGTTTGTCTGCTAATGAGACATATATTAACATTCATACTAGAAACTTGATATGGTTTTATTATATTTTAAAATACCAGTAATTGTTTTGTTAACAAACAAATATAAGAAACATTTCATGAGTAAAGATATGATTAATATTTTGTAAGTATAGGCTTTCTATATACCTGTATCAATATATACAGTATATCATCTCTATACATATATGCAATAAGTGTTCAGATATATATTAAGATAACCAATCTTCATACTTTAATGGGCAAACTTCAATCCATTCCACACTCCAAACATCCATCCAATTGAAAATCTGATGATGGAATGCTCAAAAGCCACCCTGAGGCTGAGATTCTCATCACACCAATGTTAACTTAAAGTCAATCTGACCCCTCATGTACAGAACATAATCCATTTAATACATATATGAGGGATGGGCAGACATCTCTACTATGTTATAACTGAAATACAAGCTTATTATATACCTGTATCAATACATGTAATATATAGGGTATATGAGTACAGATTTTCACACGACCCACCACCCTCCACTCTATCTCATAACACTGATGCACTTGAACACATATATGTCAAAAAGATAAATAATCACTAATATTACATATTTCATGCTAAACCAGCAATTATACTCTTTATGTAAGTTTATTCATCATAAACAATTTCTACATGCTCATATGAGAAAAAGCAATATTATTGGGGATGAAAAATTTAAGACATTTAGAATGAAAACTAGTGTTAAATATGATTGTATATTGACCCTTAGTTTTTATTTTTCTGACAATGTTCTGTGGAAGAAGACATCAAAATATAACTTTTTTTTTTTTTTTAATCTAAACTGAATACAAATCGACAAAAACTTTCAATCATAAATTTATAGAGTAATGAGAATTTTTTCATCATTTTATTCTTAATAATTTAAAAGATGTATAGAATATTTTTCATAGTTTAAAAGTGATTTATAAACACTAAAATAATAATTATTAAAGAGTATTTAAACAATTCAGTTAATTTAAAATCTTTGGTAGATTTTAGCTTGCATATTAACATCTTGAAAATTTCAATTGGTTTAAATATCTCGGCAGGTTATTTTTAGGTAAAAAGCAGACTTGTATTTTAAAATTCACTTCAAATTTTACGAATATCTATGAGTACATAGTGCCGAGAGAAAAATCGGAAGGAAATTGTATGGCTTGTTTAAAAAATGAAGTATGATTATATTTTTTAACCAAATCCGGATTGCTCTTCTCTGTATAAAAAAAAACTATGCACCGAGTTATGTTTGACGTATATAAAATTATTTTACTCCCTTTCTCTAATTGGATTAATATATATATTGGATATATTATTAAGAATAACTAAGATAATTTGCATTTTTTTTTTTTTTTATAATTGCGTTATTTTATTTTTAAATAACTTTGTAGATTATGTGTAATTTTGTTGGAAAAACGTAAGCGTTAATTCAATTTCCATGTTCACTTTCGAGGGTGCGTTGACCAATGTAATGATTTTTTTTTTTTAGTCAAACGTTGTTAGCTGAGGGGTCAGCGCAGCTGCCTTACAAACAAGCAGTTGGTTGCAGACGGTTGTTGCGGGTTCGCCTCCCGTCCGATGCTATGACATATGGGAGAAAAAAAATTCCTAGTTTTTGTCATTGACAACTATAATGGTTTAAAAAAAAAAAGAAGGCTTAATTGTACTAAAATGCATTTGTTATTGTAAAAGATTATTAATTAAAAATAAATAAATTAAACAAGAATAATTGATACAATTTGTCATCATATATGCCATTATTATTAAACTTAATATACTTGTAAAAACTGCTTTAAAAAGCTTAAAAAATAAAATGAAATTGTCTTGCGTTGTTAGCCGAGAGGTATCGCAACCGCCAAGCAAGCAAGTAGTTGGTTGCAGACGGTTGTGGGTTCGCGTCCCGGCCGATGCTATGACACATGAAAAAAAAAAAAAATGAAATTGATTTGTTTGTTTATTAAAAAATTTGCATTTTTGGCTAAAAATATAATAATGAAGTTAGTCTCTTACTGCTCGCTGTTTAACAAATATATTGGGAAAGTGACTAGAAATTAAACAATTCATTGTAAATGTTATGTTGATATTTTATTTGTTAATAAATATTTAGCATATAATTATAAGTATTTTGTTTTTATGTTAGACACATAAATAAAAATAATAATGTATAAATTTGATCTGATTTTTTAGCAATGCAATTTTTTTTATAAATAAGCTTTTCTAAATAATTTTATATATATGTCAAAGCTAACCGCTGGGAAGCACTGGAAAAGAACCCCAAAAGCAGGTGCTGAAAAAAAGCTTTTTAATGTATAAAATTATTATTTGATTATATAGCTGTTGTAAAGAATTATTATTATTTTTTGATTATTAAAATTTTAAACTGTGTATAATATGTTTGCTAAAATATGACATCAATCTTTCAATATTTCCTAAACATATAAAAATAATTATATATATATTGCCATTTGTTTTTAAGGATAAACTTTTTTTTTCATGTGTCATAGCATCGGCCGAGAAGCGAACCCGCTAACCCTGGACAACTGCTTGTAAGGCAGTTGTGCTGATCTCTCGACCACCAATGCTAAGGATAAACATTTTTAGTGCAATTTTTCAAACATTTAGTTGCATATTTTAATAAATTTAAGAATCAGTGCATGTTACGGGAATTCATATATAGCATATGGAATATTGAGCTACAACTATAGTATATATATATAACCCAGATGTAATTAAAGAGGATTTGAACCAGACTTTCAGGTTTCCTACAATAATTTACTCTATCCAATATAACTAACACACATAACCACATATATGTGAAAAAGTTTATCCAGCTCTCATCAGCATATGGATAAACATGTCTTGATTTAATATTTTAATAAATTCAACTCTTTAATAGTATTTGTATACACTTTTGCTATACCTTAAAAGCTGATCTAAAACCATTCAAATATTAGAAGTTTTTGAATATATATATATATAACTTGCAGCATAATAATGTTTATCCTATATTTATAAAAGATAAAAGAGTATTAAAAATACTTAGATAATAAATTATAGCATTTTAATTGAAAAAAATCTTATTGTGATTTTCATTCAGATATTTTTAAAAAAATAATCTTCCATATAGAATTTTTTCAAACTACCAATGCAATAAAGTCTTTAAATAAAAGTTAAATTTTTCCTTTGAACTATAACTCCATTCATCACTCGCGTATCATTGAATGGTTGAAAAACATAGGCAAATGGAGGCAATCTAAGTTGGCATTGATCAAAAGGAAGATTAGATAATGCTAATAATTGAAATACTTAATATAAATTCTGGTGGAGTTAGTATATTAAAATAGAAAACCCAACATTAAAGCAACATTTAATAAAAAGGACATAATATTAGTTCTGCTTAAGTTTCTTTGAATTTCAAATTGGGGGAAGGGGTAATATTAAGCTAAGAAAGTTTTATATGAATTTGCATATTTATCAAGATTATACTATTTGCTGCAATGTTTATAAATGTTTAAATTAGAATATTAGATTTAAAAATATTTAGGCAGTTGACATTATAAGAATTGTTAGATATCACAATATTTATTGAAATCCAATTGAATTGTAAATTTAAAGATGTCCAGAAAAATGTTTTTAAATTTTAATCATTTTTAGAGCTAAATTTAGACATCTAAAAATTATTTTATATGTTTGCTATATTTGATATTGAAAATTAAACCAATGGACAATCAAAAACTGTGTTATTTTAGTATGTGTTGAAATATAAAATATAATAAAAATAAATATAATAATTGTTTTTATTTAATTTTTTGTTATAATATTCTGCTGAATTTCAAGGCTAATTTTAAAACATCTAAGAAATTATAGTAGTGTTATTATTTGTATTTCATTTATGGTAATAAAAGCTATATTTAAACATATGTAGAAGATTATATTGTCTTAATATTTATTAAATATATTTATTTAATGTATTAAAGACTAGGTTTTAATACATCTAGAAAACTATTTGGTGTTATTGATTCGAGGTAAAGTGCATTAAAGTATAACTTTAAAATATACAGAAGCTTAATTGTTGATTGATTTTACATTGTTATATTAATATGTAGGGTATATGAGCACAGACTTTCACATGACTCACCACTCATCACTGTATCTCATATCACTTATACACTTGAAAACATATATGTCAAAAAGATAAATACATGTGTCCAAGTGTATCAGTGATATGAGATAGAGTGGAGGATCGTGTGAAAGTCTGTGCTCGTAAACCCTATATATTACATATATTGATGCAGGTATATAATAAGCCTGTATTTCAGTTATTGTTATATTAATTTAAATACAAAAAAATGATTTAAAGACAGATAGAAAAATATTTATTAGCTGTTGTATATTTATTCCAAAATTAGATTAAAAAGATATCTAAGAAATGATTTTTTAAAAATATTATAGTTGAAGTTATGCAGCTTGAAAATTGTTTTATCAACATGTTGATATGTGACCAATATAAAGAATTCCATATTTAATGAATAGCATTGGGTACTTATTTCACAATTACTGTTATTTATAATTTGTGTGTAAGTGCAAATCATAAAAAAATAAATGTAAGTTTGAACGCAAATGTATGAGTAGAATTTAAAAATTACTGGAATCATTCTCTGGCTTATGCACCTCTAGTAGTATATACTTCTGCTATTATATACTTCTTGCAGAAACTCTTCTGCATCAATCTGCAAATGGCATTGGCATGTGAAACTGATGGGCCATGTAGCACACTTTTTTGTAAAGTGCATTTCGCATATTTGCCAATTTTTTGATAATGGCTGAAAAGTTTGAACAATGTAAAATTCTGTTTTCGTTTACAGAAAACAACAAAGAAAACAATTGTAATGCTTGAAACAGATTATAAGCTGATCTCATTAAAAACACAAGTTTATGAAACCTTTAATTGAAATGTTCAATATTACCACATCCCTAAAAAGTTTGGCAAGTAAAAACAATGCTGATTTTATTTGTTTCTTTGAAGAAAAGGACATTTTTCTCTCAGATTTAGTTTGTAACCATCAGGCATTTTATCTGCAAGTTCTGAAACATTTACATGATGTGGTAAAATGTAAACATCCTGTTTTATGGCAAAGAAATCCAATCCAATAAAGTGTCATCTCTCAAAGCCTTGAGTGTGAAACATTTCTTAATTAAATTCAGCATGCCCCAACTTATCTCTCAGCTATATTCACTCATTCTTACTTTGTGTAAATTTTTTTTAAATCTCTCAAATGTAAAAATGTCTTTTTTTTTTTTTTTTTTTTGCAGACAGAAGTGGTGGAAAAAACAAGAGGCATTAAAAGGCATCACTTTGAAAGTATTTCCAGACTATTTAAAAAAAATGTAAAACACATTTAGACCAGTGTATTGCATCAAATAGATAGTAATTTGAAAATGATTAAATTTATAACACATTAAAATAAATAAACAATTTTTTATAATAAAATTCTGTTTATTTTTGTTTCCCCCATCATATGTATTTAATACAAAAAATATTAATGATTTTTAGCACTGAATTTGTACAACTACATGTTTTTCACTTCCAGCAACCAATAGTATTATTACAATATCACATGATCACCATCTCTTATACTAGCACATAACTGTTATTAAACAGGCAAAAACTCCCCCTACAGTAGAGCCATCCTGTCTCGAACAGAGTAATCAATGGATGCCAGAAGGTTTGTGCATAAAATCCCCATCTAGTGCCTACTCATTCAATATCCCCAGACTAGTTTCTGGCTTGTGACCTTCATCAGACTAGTTTCTGGCTTGTGACCTTCATCAGTGAGGAGCCTTGGATCTGAGAGCACTGCACTGCACTTAAGTGCAGTGCTCTCAGATCCAAGGCTCCTCACTGATGAAGGTCACAAGCCAGAAACTAGTCTGGGGATATTGAATGAGTAGGCACTAGATGGGGATTTTATGCACAAGCCTTCTGGCATCTATTGATTACTCTGGTTGGCACAAGGTGGCACTACTGTATGGAAAGTTTTTGCCTATTTAATCATTACAATATTTTTTCTTAATCTACAATATTATTATTTGTCATTCATTCCTATGTTTTTCTGTTCATGTTTTGTTTCATTTTTATTTAAATAAAATATATTTTTAATTCAATCTACCTTTTCAGCTTACTTCATTAGTTTTGTTATTATGTTATATGTATATAATCAAATAGGACTTTGATTAATAAATACTATTTCTATAATGTAATTTTACTATACTACTCTCATGCAAGATAAGGACTGTTTTTTTATACATTTTTAACACCTTGTGGAAGAATGACACCATAAACACATGATCAAAGATATGTGAAAAAGATCTATAATCCCCATGTCTTTGGTCATATGTTTATGATTACATCCTTCCACAAGATGTTAAAAGTGGATAGAAATCAGTTTCTACCTTGTGTGAGAATGGTGTAGGGAAAATTACACTATAGAAATATTATTCATTATTAAATAATCTCATTTAATAGTTGACTAATAAAACTTATTGATAGGATTTTGATTTATATCATATTTCAGTAAATTGTTTAAGCTAATTTATTATTTAGTAGTAGAAGAATAATTAGAAAGAGAATTATTTGATTGACTTACATAATACTCTGTATGAAAAAACTCAGGATAGTGGCCATCACATTGCTCTGTTTAAAATTTTAATGAGTTATTTGTAAATAAAGCATTGTTAAAACAGGCAAAACTCTCTATACAGTAATGCCACTCAGTGCAAGCCAGAGTAATCAATGGATGCCAGAAGGCTTGTGCATAAAATCCCTATCTAGTGCCTACTCATCCAATAGCCCCAGACTAGTTTCTAGCTTTTAGCTTTTGTCAGTGAAAAGCCTTGGATCCGAGAGCACTGCACCTAGATCTTAGGATCTAATGCAATCTTACAGCAGCCATCTTTTATCTCTACTTAACTACAAAACTATGAGAATAAAATTGAAAACACTATAGTATTTTCAATCCAAGCTCATTAGCTTATATAGTCATATAGGTATGAACTCAGTTCAGTACCCAAACATTTTGATAACAGTTATGAGCAAGCCTAAGAAATGGTGATCATGTGATGTTTACCCGCTTAATATCAATCCTGCATAATAGAATAGTGGTGGCTATGGTTATTAAGGAATAAAGACACCAAAATCTATGGATACTGAACTGAATTCAGACCTTTATGACTATATAAGCTAATGAGCTTGGATTGAAAATATTATTGTTTTAAATTTTATTCTCATAGTTTTGTAGTTAAGTAGAGATAAAAGGTGGCTGCTGGAGGGTTGCATTAGATCTTAAGATTTAGGTGCAGTGCTCTCAGATCCAAGGTTCTCTACTGATAAAAGCCATAAGCTAGAAACTAGTCTGAGGCTATTGGTTGAGTAGGCACTAGATTGGGATTTTATGCACAAGCCTTCTGGCATCCAGTGATTACTCTGGCTTGCACTGAGTGACACTACTGTAGGGATAGCTTTACTTGTTTTGATTACAGTTATGAGCAAGCATAAGAAATGTAATCATTAAAGCATTATTATTTACAAATAGTCGTTATCTAAGGATGACTGAAAGTTTAAATAACGTAGCAACTGTTATATTTAGTTTGTAGGTATGAAAAAAATTAGCTTAGGGTAGGAGCGGTGGAATCTGCAAAAATACAAATTATTCCATGGTTTTAAATAGTAAGTTATTTTTTGGATGGGGGTGCGTATAAAGTTATTAATAAAAACATTATTCTGTAACTAGTTTTTGTATATTTACAGTCATAGATTTAAAAGTATATTGGAGAATAAATAATGTATATATATATTAATTTTTAAAAATTATTTCCTTAATAAATATTATAATTAAAAATATTACAGTAAATTATACAATCAGAAAATAATATGCAAACAAAAGAAAACGAAAAAATTATTTTCTAATTGTTATTTATGATTTACATTGCCTTGGAATGCTATTTGTTTGTTTTAAAACAAAAGAACAATCAGCTTTATTGTACAAAGTATGTCATAATAATTTATCACGTATTTATTTATTTATTTTGTTTTTATCACATTTTAATGAGTCTTATTTATCCAGCTTTTCTTAATATTATTGTTAAAAAAAACGACCTTACTACAATTTATAATGTAAATATATGTAATTATTTTTAATTCTAGCCTTTGAAGTTAAAAATATATGTATAAACTTTAAAAGTTTTAAAATTTGCATGGTAATAAAGATGCTATGGTTTACAAATAAATGCAGAATATAAAGATATTATAATGATAAATATAAAAATTTTAACCATTGAATCCGTACTTGTAAATTTTTAATAAAATTATAGTAATAAAGATACATATAGTAATAAATTTAAAAAAAAAAAGCATAAACTAAAGCCTAAATAATATTGCAAACATTATGTATTTATCAGATATTTTGCAAGATTGTTTTTTTTTTTTTTGGTTTTTTAAAATAGCAAGCTATTACTGTTTATGTTGTGTTTGGTTAGGTTTGCAGCTTTGTTTCCAAACCAACAGATACAAAAAGAACAACTATTCAGCAATTAATATGTACAATTTATTAGTACAAAATATATACACACGTTAGTTAAACAAATGAACAAATACAGTTGATAGACTTCACTGCTGAGATAGTTGTGCGGAGTATGGAACTCGCTTCCAGCTAATGATTAGCCTGCGTCATGAGTTCTGGTAAAACTCTTCCAGCTATGTAGTTAGCTTGCCTCGAGTCGGCTCTAATTCAGACGTAGCAGTTTCCAGTCCATAGTTGGACTTGCCTCACTGCATGGACATCATAATAATGTATAGATAAATACCTTTGCTGATGGCAGAAGGTTTTCATTCTGTCATTCAGGTTAACAGAAGTAATTGCTCTCTGCCTTGTCTCCAAAAGGCTGACTATTTAAAGGCAGATCCCCTACCTTACTGGAAACATGCAGATTTGGTGTGCGAACCCCAGTAAAGGTTTTAATTCCATCGGATAGCAACTGGGTGCTAGCCAATCAGGCAAGAAATCTGGAATAGTCCACTTCTGAAGGCAGGGTCAGATATGACAGTTTATGATAATTGACAAGGTTCGGGATTGTATATAAAAGAATTGTTAATTACATATAAAGGTTTATGCTTAAAAATATTGTACATTGCTTTACCCAATTTTGTTTATTTTCAGTGACAAAGTTATAGTAAAGCTATATTATACTTAGTTTTAATAATTCTCTAAATAAGTGTGTGATGCAAACTAGTGATAATACTGTTAATATTTGTTATGTATTCTAAAGTTTGCTACAATAAAGGCTTATAATGTGAACAAATTGTACTATAAACACTTTTTTTCATTAAATTATGATTTATATAATAAATGAAATATGAGGTGTGACAATTTAATTCCCAGAATGGCTGTGTGATGTCACCCAAGACTTGATTGTATAGAAATCACACGAGTATTCGTGTTTGAACACGTTTAATGTACCATGTGTGTAAATTTTAAGCTGAATGAGATAGTTGTCAATTAACTATTGAGAATATAATAAATAGAGCATTTGTATGTTTTGGCACAAAAATATATGATCAAAATTTTAACTGCTTGGGACTAAGCCGCCATATTGAATTTTTTAAAATACTGGCCTGAGACACAATTTTCACAAAAACTTCAGTTTTAATTATGTTAGAGCAAAAACAATTACTTTGCTAGAAACTAGAAAAACCAAGAAAAAGAATAAGCATAAAATAAATAGTAATAACTATATAAAAAATAAGGAAAAAAAAATTTCACATCCGAAATAATTATTATTTTATTGTTTGTTCATAATTTAGAAATTAACATTAACTAAAATTCAAATTACATCTTCAGTGATAATTTCTTTGTATTCCTCACAAAATTATCTTTCTAAACATGTATAACATGTCTTACCTGAGATAATCCATAGCTTCACAATGTCCAAAAGAAGTTGGTTATGAATGCTTCATTTTTATCTTGTACCCCAACAGTTCCAAATGTCAAAGGCATCTATAAAGAAAAAGATTCATCCTAATAAAAGATACAAAAGAAATCATCATAGCAATTGGCTTCTTGTCTATCTAAAACTAGAAATTGTAGGCTACTGTCTATATCACTGATAAAATGAGTTTCATCTCTTCATTTTATATTTTTTGTGTACATCAGTGATGTTTATATTCTTTATGGACACCAGTGATGTTTATATTCTTTATGCACACAAGTGATGTTTATATTCTTTATGCACAGAAGTGATGCTATCTTGTTATATTTATTGTATCACATAGATATAATTTATTTGCATATAGTCCATTTGTTAGCTATAGACTTGAAAATAATGTTATGAAACATATAGCAAAACCAGAGTGACTCCAAAGCATGAACAAAAATAAACAAAAACATAAACAAGAATCAGAATTTGATTATATGCTTGCGTATGCAATCTTTCTATACATTTGATTATTAGTTTTATAACTCATTACTTGTAAACACAAACATATTATATAAACATAATTATAAATAATAAATTATTAAATTTTTTGAAAATCATTATTTTTATAAAATAAGTGGATTAGAACTAGAAAATTACGATAGAATTTTAGAAAATTACGATAGAATTTTAGAAAATTACGATAGATATGAATTCTATATGAGCATAAATAAATATATAACTACAAACTAACACATACTAATTACAAATTAAAATTAATAAAAAATTTAATTTTTTCAAAAAATTAAAATATATATATATATATTATTGAAAAAATTAAAATTTTATACTTACAAGTCATTACATTAAAGCTCTATTGTAGGCCTTATTTGTGAATAACACCTGAGAAATTTTCACTTGCAGACCGTAAAACATTTTTTGTCTTTTATCACTTTGTGATAATTACAAAAATTATCAAAAAACAAAAAAATTAAATACTGTGGTCGATTAAAACTACTGCCAAAAATCCAAATTTCAACCGATTTTTTTGAGGTAGAGATTATTGGAAAGTTAAGTCATTGAGCTATCAAATGGCCACATTTTGGTTGACATCATCCTTATACTTTTTACATCAGTACAGAAAGAAAACAACACATCATCCAACGATTGCTCAAAGAGCTCCCACGGTGCTCACAGAACATAATTAAGCAACATATTAATATATTTTGTGTGAAAATCAGCACATGTATTACGATGCTGTTAGAAATTGTGCTTGAGTGGCATAAGAAATTTAAAAATGGGTGGGAAGATGTGACAGATGATCCCAGAAACAGACAGCCAAAACAACAATGACTGACACTAATATTAACAAAGTGTGAAATGCAATACAGTCTGACAGCTTATTGAATGTGAGACTGATAGCTAAAGAATTGCAGATAAATCAAGAAATGGGCTAATTTTAAATAAAGAATTGGGCATGAGCAAGCTTTTTGTGAAGTTTGTGCCTCAGATTTTAACAGATGAAGAGAGACAGCATCAGCTTGATATTGCAACTGATATTTCTTCAAACACACATCTACTTCTGAGAGTAATCTTGACTGCTCATTCTAGATGGTATGACTCAGAAACAAATGTCAAAACATGCAATGGAAATCTCCAGATTCACTGTGCTCTAAAAAGGCTTGCATGTCACACTCGCACTTTAAGACCATACTAGTGTATTTCATTGACCACAAGGGAATAGTCCACCAAGAATTTATTTAACAGGGACAAACAATCAATCATAAATGTTATTTAAAAGTATTTAAGAGATTTTGAGATTCTTTTCAAAGATAAAGACCTGAGGTGTGGCCTGAAGTGTGACCTGACAAGTGCACCAACTCATAGTGCACTCATTGTGAGAGATCTTTTAGCCAAAAAATCCAATTACACATGTAGACCATCCTGCATATTCATCTGACTTAATTCCCTGTGATTTTTGGAAAAACTGCCCTAATAGAATGAAGATTTTCTACTATAACTGATATCCAATGGAATGTGAGACATTTGCTCAACTGTATTGTTGAAAATGAGTTCCAAGTGTACTTCCAGAAATGGAAATACTATTTTAGTCAGTGTGACTAATTTAATCAATGGAATTAATTTAAAGGCATCACTAGACACTAGTATAAACTTTCACATGTATATTATACAAAAGTATGTTTGGGGATTTAAATTGTCACACCTTGTACATGTAATGAGCCTAGAATAGCAACATTTTTTTGTAATACAAGAGTTAGATTAGTAATTAAAATATACTACATTTTAAATGTTTTTTAATTATTTGCTACATATATAGATTGAAGTCTATTCATTAAAATTTAAGGAATTGATATCTTAATATAAACTGAGCACTGATTGTATATATGTGTGGGAGATGATAACCTGGACCAACTGATGAGTGCTGAATCAACCTGAAATATGTATATTGGAAGTCATTTATTTTTTTCACATGGGTAGTCATGTGTGTTGATTGTATGAGACAGAGCAGATAGCCAAAGGGAGCTTGAAAATCTGTGTTCAAATCCTTGTATAATTACATTTAAAACTCCAAGTATATACATTATACATGTATTCAATCAAATATTTAAGTAAATTTAGAAAATGAAAGAAGTTCAGTATGTAAAATTTATTATTATTGATAATTAGTCAAGAGTAGTTAAATTTACTTTATTGTCTTTGTATCTGTCCTCTGTAAATAACAAAATTATTGCAGTTACTGTGAAGCCACTGTGCTATCATAATTGACAGCCATATAATAAACAAAGAGAGTTTGTTATTCTTAGCAAAAGTGAGACCACACAGAAAATCATACTCAAGCCACTTTCTAACTCAAAACCTTCCTTGAAAAAAAAAAAAGAAAAAATTACAATGGCAAAAGTGGAGTTACTTAAAGATGTAATCTAATTTACCACCAAAATTGGACCATGCCCTTGATTAAATTAAGATTCATTCTAAAAGCAAACCAAGCAGATTAAACCAATCCAAACATTGTGCCATTATAAATGTGTGTGCATTAATGAAGTAAGAGGTCTTATAATGTCAAATCTCCAATACATTTATCTTATCTAACACATGAGCAGTCAACCCATCTCTCTATAGTATCTCTGCCTAAACCTGTAATTTCAACCTGATTAATCAGGAAATGATCAATGAAATGGTAGATGATATCAGTTTCAAAATATTAGTACTGACTTATGATTTTAAAAACTTTAGGGAAGTCCACTTTAGGTGTCAAATGAAGGATCACTGTTTCATCACAGTACTATATTTGAAACCATATTCAGTTGGTTATCTCTAGTAAAATCATTATCAGAATAAGAATAAGCTTTTTCATATATAAACATGATAACCAAGTTCATAAAACAAGGTCATAATACAATGTTTTATCATAAGAACAACCAAAACGTACACTTCTAAACATAAAACAATGTTTATTATAGATGTGACCAAACCAAGGAAAACATGTTATCATATTAAACACCCAAAAACATTCTGTTTCTTAGATAATCCATCACAGTTAAATTTGAATCACAGTAAAGGGGAAAGAAATCATTCTTACTTTCACATTTAAGCTATAAAAATGTTACAACAGTAATAAAGAAGTACTCTAGATTAGCGGTCCTCAATACATCTAAAAAAAGTTGGGCAGTAAATAGTGAAAGGAAAAATATATAAACTGCAGTTAGGCAAAACAAATAAAACAATAGAATTTTCACCTATCTCTGTTTGTTTGAATCTAGAAACAGACAAGTTAATGGTCTATGGTTGGTTTGGTTATTTAAAGTTTATTACATTATTGAAGCATAGAAACTTTAAAAAACATATCAAGGAAAGTTTGACGAAAAACAAACAAGCAAGCAAATATATATTATCATGACATTAAATACATAACTTTTCTGATGGAATTCTTTCTTACTGGTTTTATTTGATAAAGCATTTACAAATTGGATAGATTGCAAAACAAATAAATTACTGATTACATGCTAGAAATTGTTCCATTCATAAATTACAATTGAGATAGCAGAATTGGGGGCAAGTTTTGCAATGATAAACAAGGATATATATGTGGATAATTATATACCTCCATCAATCAAGATTCTTTTCAAATCATCCTGTGAAAGAATCTTTTCAAAAATCCATCTTCACAAACATTCATCACTGTTATGGATTTATAAAATGTAAACATATATCAGTGACTGAAATCATCGTGTTACTTTGATAATGCATTTCTGATATCTAATTTATTCAGAAAACTGCTAAACAAAATTTAAATCATCAATATTAAGGTTAGGCAAGATAAATACATTTGAGAAACCTAGGCATTTGAGTTGCAAAAGGCTCTCAAACCCCTAAAGCAAACAGCTCCAGCCATTTTTAGGCATTACTAATAATTACAAAGTTTGATTCATCATAAAAAACAGTCACATCATTATATAAGGTATTTTTAGTCTATGTCATTTGGTTTTTTGTTACCCTCCCCAAACTACAACTACTACTACCACTACTACTTTTTCTTCTTCTTCTTCTTCTAGATCATAATACTTAACATGCCAGCATATTATAATCCTAAGATAATGCTAGTACTCATTGTAATGTCTCACTTTGTAGTTTTCATATATTGGTTCATGAAATATAACAAAATTTACATCTTCATCACACTTTCCTCTTAGTAGCTGATCTTAGACATTGATTAAGAGCTCCTCAACATTTATAAGGTTCAAATGTTCAATGTTTTAGCAAAATATGAAATTACAATATATTAATTTTAAAAAAAAAAATTTCCCAGTGTCCTAAGCTAACTACCAATGCAAATTGAAATCAGATGGACTTCTCATCTTTTTCTTCTCTTTTTGGTAAGCCTCAATCTTTTTAGTACAGATGATCAATTCTTTCTAGGTTTCTCCAGATGCAATCTTTCATCAGTACATTTTTTTGATTTGCATCTCAGATAGTGGATGATTCAACTTACTTCCTCTGGCTCTTTATTTACAATCTTTTGATTTCTGTCTTTGAAAGTTTTGACAAGTTTTTGAATCTATATTAAGATTCATCTTTTCTTGTCATTTTTTGTATTATGTTTATGAATATTATATATAGGGCTTGCAAAATAAGCTCTTAACAAGCTTTGAGAATATCCCTAACTACAGATCAGTTTCTGATACTGGCATCATCAGTGAGTCTCGCTGACAACACCAGTAGCAGAAACTGGTCTGGAGTTGGGGATATTCTCAAAGCTTGTTAAGAGCTTATTTTGTGAGCTCTATATATAACATTTGTAAATACAAGCTTATTAAATTAATTCATGTGACATCTGACTTGATTTTTTTTTTGTAATTTTATGTTTATTAACCTGAAACGATTAAATCATAAAATGAAAAAAATCAACTCTTCATTTTTCTAGTTTAGTTTTTCTTACTCTTAACTTTATTCCTTGTCTTACATCACCATTTACCAGAAATAGTCAAAGTCTGTTACTATAACAGATTTACATATAAATGAGCACATTAATACAAAAAACCCACTATCTAATTGGTGTAATGGTCATCCATGCTTGGCAGGGGAATTTTTACTAGCTCTTCATGGATTGGCTAAATAAAATACATGAAGATTTTGGAAAATTGATGAATAAAAAACTCATGCATTGTCTAAGACTACTCTCTCATTTCTCTAGATGCAGCAGCAAATGCTTAATCTAGTGCAATGAGTCTTCCAGGAGGTGTCATAATAAAAACATTGATGTGGTCTTATATATAATGGTTGAGTTAAAATAAAAGCATTGAAGTACAAGATACATCATTATTAATAATGCATTACAAAACAACATAAGTCAGATAAAACTATCAGATTCTATATTGATGTTGCAGATCCAGAATAAAAGAGAACAGTTTGGTAATGGGGATGTTTTCTAAAAGAACGAAAATAATAATCACAACTGAAGAAACATTAAGAAGCCCATTTTCCATTTATGATATACTAAAAATTTTGTACAATAATGACATAATATTCACTGCAAGACAGTTTAAAAGTGACTGTTCTCATAAAAACATTGATCTAATTTTTATTCCACTTTCTCCCTGCGAATACGAGTTACATTGAGATAATAATTCAAGATAAGATACATGTATTTCTAACCAGAATACTGTTATTTTGAACACACCATCTCAAATTTGGTTACAATATGTTTAATAGAAATTCCCAAATTTTGTAAATCTTTATTATAAAAACAAGTCATAGAAATCATCAATTAGGGACTTTATTGTTGCAAATATCTCTCTGGATCTTAGGGATGCTCTTTCTGTTTCTAACACTCTTAAGAAGGGATCGTTTGCAGCAATAAGATTATCTATCTTTATAACATTTTCTTTATGGTTGACACATTGCAGGCTCATCTTTGGTCATTCTCAGGACTCGGCTCTAAGTGTCTTTATTAAGCTTCTTGATCAAGTCAAGCAGCGAGACTCTCCGCTTTCGCCTGTGAGTCTTCATGATGATACTTGGGTGAAAGTTTTATTTTCCTCTTAATCTTATTAAGATACACTTTTCTCTACATTGACTTTTTCAAGTTTCATTCTGAATGCTATGTAAATTTATATAAAGTTTAACTGTATATTACTATGTTACTATGTTTAATAAATATATTTTAAAACAAGATAACTGCACATGGACTTTAGAACAGAAAAAATCCAAAAAAATAGAACAGAAAAAACAATCTAGCATCAGCAGAATAGGTACTCCATACTCATTAATCATAAACTCAGAAGTAGTAGCAATATCCAAAAATGATGGCTAAGAAATGGTGTTAAATAATATCCCCAAATTTTTGGATGGTTATATAGGTCTCATAAAATGGAGCAAATAAAAAGACTGGGTTCAAAAAATTGATCTCCATACAATAACATAATTAGAAGAACAAATTAAAACAGCATTTAATCAATCTAGTTATCACTCTAGACCAAGGGTCAGAAAACTGCAGCTGGTAAATCAAATGTGATTCTTTGATTTCAATCTCATGGCTCTTTTTGTAATGATAAATATAAATGGATTTTTCATTTTCCTTGTAATTTGTAAATAAATATTTTAGTGATTCTAGTTGAGGAAAAATATATATTATAACACTGTTTCGTGAATTCAGCTTTATTATAAAATAATAATTATTAAATAGAGGCATTTGAAATTAGGATTTTTCCAGCCTGTGTTCATCCTCCACTACATCTTAAACAACTGACAATAATGATGTACATGCAAAAAAAATAGATGATTTCCAATATACATATTTTATGCAGAACTGGGCCAGATCATAATCTTTCACTCATATATACACTCAGAGCTCAACTTATATTAAGATATCAATTTTTTAAACTTTAATGGACAGGATTATTCAACCTTCCATTTCATTGGAAAACCAATGATGGAACACTCAAAGCCCTTATTGGATTTGATATTGTAGTCATACCCATGCAGACATACATCAATCCAACCTTTCACATTATTAGACCATTACATATCCAGATATATTAATAGGAGAGGGATGGGCTGTACTTATATTATGATGTAAATATATTTCTAAGGTAATATGGAATAAGCCTATTCATTCAATGTATTGAATGTTTTTATATAAGTAAATATATAAATTGGAAAAATCCTAAGTTCAAATCTCTATATTTACTTATATAAGAAACATTCAGTATAATGAATAGTCTTATTACATATTTCCATGGAAACAAGTATAAGTTCAGCCCATCCCCCTTCTATTAATATATATGGATATGTAATGGTATAATAATATGAGGGATTAGATTGACATAATGTATACATGGGTATGACTACAATATCAAATCCAATAAAAGTTTTGGGAGTTTCATTGTTTGCTTTTCAAGGAATTGAATGAGGGAATAGTCAGAAGAATAAGAAGATTGAAGCCTATCTATTTAAGTTTAAATAATTGTTATCTTAATATAGGCCAAGAATATGATCTGGCCAACTGAAGAGTGCTGGTTCTGCATGAAATACATATATGTGGGATCATCTATCATTTTCGCATGTATGTGGTCATGTGTGTCCGTTATTTGAGATGGAGTGGAGAAGAAATATGAAAAAATCCTGAGTTCAAATCCCTCTATTTACTTATATAAGAAACATTCAGTATACTGAATAAGCTTATTAAATAATAATTATTGTATATGTTGAATATTTGACTATTAGAATTGTGTGAAAAAATAAAACTGTGAAAATATTTTTTTATTTACATTTATTTATTTTTAAGAAATGTTCAATTTCATTAGAATTTATACAGATTCTTTTACATTCTATTATTAAAATAAGTGTTCAAATATATTCACAGCCATTCAGAAATTTGTATTTTTATGAACATATTTTTCATCTCTTTCTTTGTGACTCTGAGATAACGCCTTTTTGGTGGATTTTAATGGGGAAGAAGGATTTTGTTGCAGCTCTTTAATGGAAGTGGGGATGGCAGATGAATATTTAAAGAGAAGACTCTCTATCTCTTGTATTAAAAAGTTTGTCTTAGAATTCATGTTTATATGGTCATCTTTGAATCACAATATATACAAAAATACATTTCCAGAACAATTATTACATAATACTATGGATACTCAAATCCATTTATTTGGATTCTGAGACAACAACAAAAAAATGCTATTAATTAGAATGTAATTCAAACATATAATAAATTAAATGTTTTACTTAGAAAGAGACTGTGAAACATACCCTTGTGAACAAATACTAGAAAAACACTGAAATGAGCCTTTAGCAACCCTAGTTAAATTCAGTTGTGGAAACGTTTTAAAAATACAATTAAACATCATCATCATCATCATAATAATAATGATGAGGATGATAATGATAAAAAAATGAAACTTAACTTACTGCATTTGTATCCTATTTCAAGCACAACAGAAGTGCTAATTTTTATAAGATATTGTAAATAATAATAAATAAATTGTTTTGTAAAGAATGTTTGCAATCTATCAAGAATTTTTGATTTAAAAAAATCTAAAAAGAAAAAAGAATTTTCATTATCAAGTTTTCTTATTAACACACTGTACTTTTAAAATAATAAAGTTGTATTTCAAAAATTAATAATACTATGATGGTTCACATAGTTGTTGATTTATACAATAATAAGTTCTGCAAGATTCTTTTGTAATTCAATTATTATATAATATTCGCTATGTATTTGAAAGATTTTCAAAGAAGTACACTATTTAAAACATTAAAATTCTGCTAGCAAAATTTAAATTACTGGTTTTCCTGTAATTAACAATTTTGTTATCAATATGGTTTAGTTTGCTCATCATCATCATCATCAACCATTATCAATCCACTGCAAGATGTAGGTCTATCCAAATTCAATCCATCTTCTCTGATCTTTGCTTCTCTTCTCCACATCACCCCTGCACACTTTCTTATTTCATCTATCCATCCATCTCACATGTGGTCTCTTTCTGGATCTTTTACAATGTGTTGGAATTTTAAGATTTCAATTGTCCATCTATTATCATCTCTTCTAGCAATATGTCCAGCCCAATTCCACTTCAGTCTTTTAATTTTTTCAATGAGGACAGTAACACCTGTTTGTTCTCTTACCCTTATATTGTGTTTTCTATCTCTTTTTGTTATTCCCAACATGCATCTCTCCATATTTCTTTGAGTCATCTGAAGTCTCTATATTGCTCTTCTCTTGAGTGTCCAAGTCACAGATCCATAAGTAAGAACTGGTAAAACACATTTATTAAAAATCTTCCTTTTCAAATACACAGGCATATTTCCTTTTAGTATCAAGTTATTTCTACCAAAAGCACTCCACCCAAGTTTAATTTTATGCTTAATTTTATCCATTATGTTTCCATCTGTATTAATAATCTGACCAAGGTATTTATAACTGTTAACTTCTTCTAACTCATCATAATCAATCTTTATTTTCATATTGTGAAAAAATCCATTAAACATTACTTTAGTCTTTTTAACATTTATCTTTAGTCCTACTTTCCTGCTTTCATCTGATAACTCCTGCAACATTTCCTGCAACTGTAAAGCATTATTTGCAAAAATAACAACATCATCTGCAAAATCTAAATGACTTAAATAATCTCCATTTACTTTCACTCTTTTAGCTTCTCATTTTACTCCACAAAATACTTCTTGCAGCACTGCTGTAAAAAGTTTTGGAGATATGGAGTCACCCTGTCTTACACCCTTCTCATTGTTGACTTACCCAGTATCATTATATAATCTAATTGTAGCTGTTGCATTTTTATAAATACTGTTTAAAATATGACAATATCCTCCATCTATACTTTGATGATCCAATGCTTTAATCACTGAACAAATGTTTGTGCTCATATTGAATGATATAAGTCAATTTTTATTATCATTTAATTGAATTATTAAACTTGTATAAATTATGATAAAGAGAAAACATGATTTGAACTTGTGAATAAACATATAAAGTTATTTCATATAATTTAAGCTTATATACATATTTTTAATTTATGTGACTTATGACTTAAAAAAATTTCTACAAAACTTTACCATTAAGAACCCATCTAGCAAGCAATGACTTATTTAGATATTATTGAAGTATAAGTAAATAAATAATCCAATAGTTTATGGATCAGGTACTCCTAAGAAGTTCATGCATCAGAACTGATATGATTGAGATGTGATTCATGGACCTTGAGTTCAAGCGTCTCCATCTATACCACTACATTATATCATATAGGCCATAGGAAATTAATCAAATGTTATATATATAAAACGCCTTTGTTGTTCACACTTATTGATTGCAGGAAAATTGCGAGATCGAATTTTATAAAACTTCATTTCAGCATATGAAGATAAATAAAATGGGTTATAGATATATGAGAATGATGTGTGTGCGTTACTTATTAAAATGTATTTTATGATTTACTATTTAAATTTTTTTTTTATTATATACGACTAAATTTTGTTTCAAAATTTCTTGAGTTGTTAAATGATTTTTTATTTATTTATAAATATCATGTGTCTTTTCAAAAAAAAAAAAAAAAATACGTATTTCACGTTAAAAAGTGTTTAAAATTATTAAAGCAATATTAATTTGCATGTTGTGATGTGTCTTGTTGCATTGAATCTATATTATGTTTGACAAGTATTGTATTTCAATTGATGGTTCATTTAGTTTGAAGGTTATATGCCTCCCCTACTTGATATTGATTGTACATAAATACCTCATGTTAAATAAAAGAACTCTTATTTTCAAACAAGCTCTATTCAATATGGCCGACACCACATGTCATTAGTATAATGTTTCATGGCAGTTTTGAGTGAAACCTGAATGAAAAGTATCAATTTTTTCAATTATTGCAACAAAATTGAATGTGATTACTTGTCCTTTCTATCTTCTGTTTAAATTAGATTGCTGATGAGGAATCTTGGAGATGTTTTCATCAGTTAATGGGCTGCCGTCATGAAGGGGGGGGGCAGGGTATATAATCACACAGTCATTGAAGAGAAGTTGAATTTGTAGATACATGTAAGTTATTATAGTAATCATATCATTCATTTGTCAGTCATTTTTGTCAGTGTTGAAAACTTTTATCCAGAGCTTGAATAATGAATGTCTCTGGCAACTGTATATTTTATATCAGCAACTTCCTTCACTATTTTAGGTAGGATATAATGGAATGTATCATTTCTTAAGCTTTTATAAATTACCAATCGCTTTTTTTAAAAAATAATAATAATAATAATCACGCTTGTTGTCTGATAATGACAGGAAATTTGTTTTTTGTCTTCAGTGTTAAGCCCAAAGAAAAGGATCAAAGGAAAAGGATTATATTACAGTTAATTAGATTTGTCAAAACTTAAAATACAAATTCTTTTAATACACCTTGTCAACCAACTGCTTCTACTTTTGTTATTTTTATTATTTGCATTTGGCATATACAAAATTATCATTTATGTCAAATACAGCCCGTCTATAGATAATTATTTTCATCCGTTTCTCAGAAAACCTGCAGATGCTTTTAATTTTAATAGGTAGAACAAAACGTTTTGAAATCCTACTCTGATTAATGATAATAATAATAAAGCAAGCGTATATTTTTGACAGTTTTTATTCACCTATCAAAAGTTGATTATATATTTCTGTAAGAACTAGTGTTATTTTTGTTTTCTTAATTTGGGCGAAAAAATATATTTTTAAAGATATTTGTTCATTTTTAAATAAATAGTAAAAAAATGTACGCACACACATATTCACTTATATGTAAACCATAAGTATATATTATCAAATGATTGAAAACTAAAGTTATTGCCCATATGAATTTCAAAAGTTTTTTTTTGTCATATGAGCATAATGTTTTTTTCACAGTTTAAAAAAATGTAACAAAAGTTTCAAGAGGTTCTTAGATCGATTCCAACTAAGGTACTAAAAAAAAATAGTTTGTTCATTTGAATAAAACAATAATCAAGTAAATTATTGCTTGGGAGTTGTAGGAAATTTGAACACTGGCTATCTGCAATCCATGAACCTTGGGCCTCAAAGTCTGTCATTCTACCAGCCACAAGATAACACAGAGCTTATTATTTTGGGGCTCCAACATCTCATGTTCTTCTGAACAACTGCCCATACTTAAATGGCAAGAAAATACTTAAATTTGTATAAATTGCCTTATTTTTTGGCCTCTTTGGTTTAGCATGTATGTTAGAATTGACGTTTTGTGGAATTTGCATTTATGTATACCAATTTATTTTTGTGCTATTTAATACACAGTGTGTCCTTGTAAAATGGTATCTCATAACTAGCTTGGTTGCCAAGATCCCAGCAGTTCCATATTGGATTCAATACATGTGTTAAATAATAAAATAGTTTAACCATTCAACACATAAATTTTAAGATGTTAGCACATCTGAATTATAGGTTATGATATGAAATATGACAGTGTGTTTCATATTTAAACCATGATGGATAAACATGCCAATATTAAATTTTGTTTCATATTGGCAAAACTATTGTTTGAACATTAAAATGATTCAAACTGTGTATGTATAGAAGTCATGAATACAAGGATGTTTTCAGGCAGTTGGCAAAATTTTTGATGACAGGGAGAGAATTGAAGATGATTCAAGAAAATAAAAAACACACTATCACATTTCATGTTACTATTCATAATCCAGATATGCTAACACCTTAAAATTTTTTTGAGGAGAGTGGCTACACTCTTACATAACATATGTGTTGACTCAATGCTGTGGACAATTTGGAGGGAGAACTAGTTACCTTTTCTGCAAGTTATTAAGACTTAACAATGAAATGAAATTATTACACAATAGACATCTGTAAATAATATATATTATGTATGTGTTTGTATAATATTTATATATATGGGGAATTTTGTGGAAATAACTTTTTTTTAAACATATTTATTAACTTTTAACATCTTAACCACATTAAGAAACACAGACTTTTAATGAAAAGTCTTAAATTAGTATCATTTTGTTTATAAAAACTAGTTTACTTGCTATTTTAAAGTTCACAAAATTAATACTCATTATCAAATCATCCAAAAACTAATGATGTTCTGCCAAAGATTTCATTGTTTTGATAACATAAATTATGAAAATAGTTTTATAGAAATGGTTTCCTAGCATATTAATGCAAAAATATTATAACTCTAATTAAACTTTAAAATTAAAATCAGGATTAAACTATTAAAACAAATTTGAATACAGTTTACTGTAGAAAGATATTACTTCCTATGTTCAATTATAGTCAAGAAAAAAACAATCAATGAAAAGTAAAAGATTTTATCTTAAAATAGAAAGTTACAAGGGTAGCTATTCTAATCATAAATCTATGGAACTTTTTGAAGTACAAACCCAAATAGTTATAATGATTTGATCATGATGATATGGGATTAAAAATCAGTTAACCATTTTAAATTTATATACAGTAGTAGGTACGGAAATAGATTATTTCCGTTTTGTCACTTAGAGAAAATGCTAATTTGTCCAAGGGCTAGCTAGATTTAGGTAAGTGAAGTATTTACTATTGGAGGACATAAATGGTGAATGTAAAATAGCTACTCACACATTTATTTTAAAGAATGGTTAATTGAAAATGGTTAATTATTAGTTATGAAGAAGATACTGTGGTATATGGAACGCAATAAATGGGTAAGAGAACAAACAGGTGTTACTGACCTCATTAAAAAAATTAAAAGACTGAAGTGGAGTTGGGCTGGACATATTGCTAGAAGAGATAATAATAGATGGACAACTGATATCTTAAACGGGATTCCAAGAGATTGTAAAAGACCCAGAAAGAGACCACATGTGAGATGGATGGATGAAATAAAAAAGTGTGCAGGGGTGATGTGGAGAAGAGAAGCTAAAGATTGGAGGAGATGGATTGAACTTGGAGAGACCTTCATCCTGCAGTGGATTGATAATGGTTGATGATGATGATGAAATTAATTTTCAAGGAAAGAAAAGAAACCTATCTTAATGAGGAAGGGTGATCCTAGTATTGCATTACACACAGTATTTACTAATTCTTCATCTCCATATAAATTTACTGCTTGTGAAAGAGATCAGTATATTAAAAATAGTATAGATAAAAAAAAAGTGAAGATTTGCAAAGTGCAATAAGAAATTTTTATTAGTATCATTGAATATTTGATCAAGTATTTCCTGTCTACTCTGCAACAATAACGAAACAGGAAATTTGTTTCTTTTTATGTTTGGATGACGTTCAAATGCATAAACATACACAGATAGCACAGAAATAATAAAGATTTTTTCAGTTTTATTTACAGCTAAAAGTTTAAATCGATATGAATCTAGGGGTGAATATAGGGAATGTGATAGTGAATGCATCTTATGGATATAAACTGTATGAAATTCTAACTAATATAATGGTATTCCAATATTATGAAGATGTATCTATAGTCAGTTTACTTGGATATATGCATGTGTAAACTAGACTATGTGTGTATTATGCAGACATGAACTTAAAATAAGTATATGCATAAGTTAATAGAGATTAAATCTTTGTGAAATGGAAAAAATCACCACACATTGTCATCCAGTTTTTCGAGTGATCAGTTGTTCATTATAAGGTCTTGGGGTATTTTAAATCCTTTTATGGTCTTTATTTTTTGGAGGATGATGGCTGAGGATTTCTAGAGACAGTGTTTAGAATAAATTGTTGACTTGATTCTTTGATTTTCTTTTCATAAAACATATTCTAAGGTCTCATTGATTGACTTCAGGCATTTTTAGATGCTCAATTCTTCAAAAATGCTGTTCATGGACTTATGATACAAAATCACTTCCTTTAGTTTTTTGATGTCCAGGTTCTTCTCTAGACACTTGCTGATTTTCTTTTCTTTACTGTCTTCTTTTTCTTCATCCAGTTGCATTAATTCCTCATTGATTAATTCTTCCATGTGTGATGGTAAAAGTTCTTCAATGTTGTCATCACTAGTACTTATTGGCAATTTTACCCAAAGGGTTGGTGAAATTAAAACATCTTGAAGGTTGCAATAATTCTTTGATCCATATATTGAGAAAGTGATATGGTGTTTGGTGCTATTAGTTGCTGCTATTATTCTAGTTGAAAAGATTTGTAGCTGTAAACCTTACCCTCAAAATTTGAATATCACTAGAAAAAAAATAGTTTCATTGTGCAAATCATGGGAAAATAGATCATGATAGGGGGAGAAAGCTCACAGTAGACAATTTCTTGTGTTCTTCCAAATTGTTTAAAAAAACTTTTTACTAAAATTTCACTTTTTAAAAAAATATATACTCATATTCTTTTTGTGAAATTATTTAGATAAAAAAAAGCAATGTTTGATATCTTACTTAACCATACTGTTATGATCATAACTTGTTATTTATCAACAGTGTAAGGATAGCCAAATTATAGAATTGTATATTATCAAAACCTAATCAGCCATTAACTTAAAAAAAGAGTTTCTGACATAGTACAAAAATGTATCTAATATATTCTGCGTTTGCACATTATAATTAAAATTTAAAGATGTACTATGCAGATTTGGTTTTTTTTATGTCAAAAGATGTCAGATTTTATTATGTACAGTGTCATTTTTTTGAAATGATCTAATTTTTTGAATAATATAGCACATAGTAATGATAGAAATACAGGTCATTTAAATAAATATTAAAAATATGGAAATTCTTCAATTTATTTGATCTACATTTTCATGATACAAAATCTCCTTCCCTCCTTCCTTTTTATTATTATTATTGAAAATACATTTACAATTGTAGCACTTTTATTTGACTGAAATTAGCATTCATAAAAGTATGACTGAATATTTTACCTACCACAATATATTTATATCACTTATCCCAAATGTTATTATATTTCAGCAAAACCCTATAGATGCATTGGAATATTTTAGATAATATATATTCAACACACAATTTAAAATTAATTGTTAATAATATATGACCAAAATTTATTTTTATGCTGAATGAAATTTGTATTTTTTTTGTACTATAATTTCTTAAGTTGATGATAATGTCACTATTGCCTTGGGTATGTTTAAAATAAATTATGAGATTATGATTAAAAAATTAGCAAGTAAATGTCCTTATCTTAGATTTAATAACTTTTGAACATATAAAGTTAACTATTAATTGCATTAATCACAAAATTATTCCCACTGCCTTTTTTTTACTGAAAATAATTTAAATCTACGGTGATAGCAGTTTTAATTTGACTGAAAACTTCTAATTCAAAATTAGTTGACTAAATATTTTAGCTGATATAGTACACAATTTAAAATTACTATATGACCAAAATTTGATTTTAGTTTTATGCAGAATAAAGATATTTAATTTTTGGGCACTGTATCTTTTTATGTTTTCAATAATGCTTCCTTTGGTTCGGATAATTTCTGAAATAAATTATAATATTATGATTTAAAATTAAGAAAATACTGTGTAATAAACAATATGTTACTTTTATATTTAATAAATTTTTTCACAGAAAGTTAATTATTAATTGCATAATACACAAAATCATTTTTTTCTCAAATACGATTGTATGTTTTGCTGCAAGCAAAATATTATTAATAAAAAAATTAACTGACAAAAGTGAGTGAATAGACAGTTTTTAAGATAGTAATACTTTTTAAAGTAGAATATTAATAGCTTTGGTTGTTGTACCATCAAAAAATTTTTTTATTTTTTTGTAATTATTAAACTTTATTTTGAATATATCATTGATGAATGTATTGATTTTTTTCACAAAAATCCTGGTTAAAAATTAAATAAATTACTGTACATTAATTGTATTTTAATTTTATAATGAATAAACTTTGTATCGAATATTTTTGGCATGAATGTTACCACTTTTCTTTTGTATGACATGCAGTCACTATCCTATGATATATCAAATCTTACAAAATGGCCACTGTTTGAATATATATATATATTTAAAAAAGTGAATTTTTTATGATCATTATAACAAATATTGGGTTATCAAATTGATGACTGATCACTATGATAAATCCTCCCATAAAGGTTATAGGTGCACATATATTCCCATTTTCTATGTATACATACACTTCAAGGGCATCTATATTTTTAATAGCTAAAGGTTAAAATATTTAGCCTATATTTTAAGCAAATAAAATAAAAATACTAATTTTGATTAATCAACTATTATTTGATTAATAAAAATTATTAATTAGCATGACTATGAATTTAATATATATACATGCACAACCCTTATTTTCTTTTAGATATGTATTATACATGTATATGTATTTAAAGAGAGGGTAATATACGCACTGTCATGATAAGTACTGAGGATACTCTCAAACCCAAATACAAGATAGAGACTTTTGCAAGGATAAGAGTGGCCATTTTGTTCTTAAACCTACAATCTAAATTATACAGGCCAATCTAAAACTTCTTAATTTGAGAACATGAAAATATTTCTTTATTCACTTTTACATATTATATTAATCTTCGTGAACTCTTTCACATTATTACAGATTAACATTTATGAATAATTATTAAAAAGTATGTAATATTTGATATTATTTATACTGATATTATTTACTAAGTACAGACATTATATGTAATTAAAGAGAAATGATTTCCATCTTTAATATATTCACTATACTGATCTTATCTCAATGATGTCATGTTGGGTGCTGAGGATATTCTTAAATTCAAACACAAAATAGAGACTTTATTGTATATATAAATATTTTAATTGTTAACTGGTTCACAGGAAATAGTTGCATAGCATTATAGTTAGTGCATCTACCTACCATGGTTTGAGATTCAATTTTAAATTAGCTGAATCTAAAAATTTTTTTATGTAAATGAAGGCTTAGAATTTCTATTTTACACAACTGACTTTTAGCTAATCTAGACTAATAACAACTATTTTTTAATAAATGAATATCTAATTGTTGTTATTTAGAAGGTAAAAATTTCACATTAATTACCTCAAAGTAGAAAACATCTTATGCATTGAAATTTGAAATAATATCTGCAAATTTATATTGAAGCTTATTTAGTAACATTACAGCAATGGTTTATAACATATTTTGGCCACGAATATGTACCAGGCCTAGATTAATTTAATTTAATTGTTTTTGTTACTACTGACAGCTTCTTCTTCAGCAGGTTAAATCGCTTATATATGCTATTGAAGCTTAATGAAAAAATGTTTTAATGCATGCCAGAATTTGACAATTAATCAATATCAATTGATATATATATATATATAATATTTTTGGGTACAAACCATGTATTATCTTGAATTACAATCTGATATTTCAATGGACTAGCAACCACCATTATCAAAGTTAGCTTTTGAAAGAACAATCATTAGATCTCAAACAATAATGTGACTCAGTGTGAGATGAGAAGTGAGATTCCACTTGAAGTAGTTCAGCATTCACAATATGAGGCTTATCAAAATGTTTATTTCCCTCATATTGTGAATGCTGAACTACTTCAAGTTGAGTCTCACTTCTCATCTCACACTGAGTCACATTATTCTTTGAGATCTAACGATTGTTCTTTCAAAAGTTAACCTTGATAATGGTGGTTGCTAGTCTGTCGAAATATCGGATTGTAATGCAAAATAATACATGGTTTGTACCCAAAGATATTATTTCATCTACATCATATAACTGTGAAAACATTAAATATAATATATATATTATATAATTAGAAGAGTCTTAAATTCAGACTTTCAAGCTCCCTACAGCTATTCACTCCAGCTTATACAACCAGTACACATGACCACAAACATGAAAAGATAAATGATCTCCAATATAGGTATTTCATGCTGAACCAGCATTCATCAGTTTGTCCATATCACTATCTTTCACACATATATGCAATCAGTGCTCAATTTATATTAAGATAGCAAATCTTCAAACTTTAATGGACAGGGTTCAATCTCTTCCATCCTCCAACTTTTCAGCCATCCACATCATTGAAAA
Organism: Epiperipatus broadwayi; assembly: GCA_028023455.1. NCBI lineage: Eukaryota > Metazoa > Onychophora > Udeonychophora > Euonychophora > Peripatidae > Epiperipatus > Epiperipatus broadwayi. Next base: position 2,718,740 of record JAQFVV010000120.1, read on the forward strand.
TCTGAGGATAGAATGTTCAAAACCCTTGTTGTTAGCAACTTTATTGTCATACCCATGTTGATGTTAAGTCACTCTGACCTTTCACACATAGGACCTTAATATATCCATTTAAATATACAAAAGAGAGATGGGTGGAATACATGCTGAATATTTATTATTTAAATATATCTATATTGTCTATACTAAACATAATGTAATTAGAAGGATCTTGAACCCAGACATTCAAGCACCCTATAGTTATCCACTCTACCTTATTCAATCAATACACATGAACACATACATGTGAAAAAGATAAATAATCAATATACATATTTCTTGCTAAACCAGCTATCATCAGTTGGTCCAAATCACCATCTCCCACACATATATATAATCAGTGCTCACTTTATATAATGATAGCAAATCTTCAAACTTTAATGGACAAGCTTCAATCTTCTCCACCCTGCAACTCTTCACTCATTCTCAGATTTTCAGTGATATGAATTGCTGAAAAGTTGGAGAATGGAGAAGATTGAAGCTTGTCCATTAAAGTTTGAAGATTTTCTATCTTAATATAAACTGAACACTGATTGTATATATGGGTGAGATATGGTGATCTGGACTAAGTGATGAGTGCTGGTTCAGCATGAAATATGTATATTGGAGATCATCTATCTTTTTTACATGTATGTGGTTATGTGTATCAGTTGCATAAAGTGGAATGGTTAGCTGTATGGTGCTTGAAAGTCTGAGTTCAAGACCCTTCTAATTACATTAAGTTTAGTATAGATGATATACATGTATTTAAATGTTATATATATTAAAGTGACATTCAGATTTTTCAGATGCAAACTTTATCAAGCATATTGTTAATATGATTTTTGACAAAACTATATTTCAGATTACTTTTGCCAAAGAAAATAAACTCTAAAACACAACCATGATTTCATTGCTACAAGCAGACTTCTCAAGTGTAAAAGTCTAAAAGATAACAAATTTATACTACATATTACCCACAATTCAACTTGCATCCCACATACTCTTAATATTAAAAGAACTTTTAAATAATTTTTCAGAATCATAAATTTTTAATAATAAAGATATGATTCTGAAGCAACTTATTTAAATTTTTTTTAATATTAAGGGTGTATGGGATATAAGTGGAATTGTGGATAATGTGTAGTATAAATTTATTATCTTTTAGTCCTTTACACTTGAGAAGTTTGCTTGTAGCAGGGAAACCATTGGTTGTTTTAGAGTATTTACTTTGGCCAGTCTGGGTTAATTGTGAATTTAGGTTAAGTTTGACTATTATTATTGACTAATTTAGCTTTAGGCTTTTAATGTTTATATATATAACAATAAAAATAATATAATGGTAATTAGCTATTACATACAGTCTATAAATTCGCAAAAGTACTTTTGGTTAATTCCTTAACCCTCCTCACTTTCACTAAATTCAAAAAAACATAGCAGCAAATGTCATCAACTTAAATCCCATGAATCCTGAATTTTAAAGTTAACAGCTTGTCTATTAATTATATTTCTATTTATTAAAATTTTCTCCTTAATTTTTCTTTTATTATGGTTTCCCTCTTCATGAAGAATTTTAATACTTTCAATATCACTTAAATTTATATTCACATGTTCTTACATGATCCAAGAAAACTTAAGTAGTTATTAAATGATTATCATTTTTACTTTTTATAACAATTCATGCTCCTTTAATCTTTTTTAAATACTGCACCTCAATTCACCTATATATGATAACATACATTTACAAAAAATTTTATACACAATATTATTTTTTTGTTTGACAGATATGACATTTTAGAATTATTCACTAACTTATTAATATTATTTGTAACACAAAATGAAACATTAAACACATCCTTATATATACTTAAAAATTTTTTGTCTGAGCATTTGAAATAAATGAAATAAATATCCATTTTTATTATCAATCTTCAACTCCTTTAAATCATTATAACTCGTATTAAACTGACATAAAGTATTATTAATTTGTTCAATCTTATAACCAGCTTCCAAATATCTCAATATTTTTTAAATTTATCACACTGGTAACAACATAATTTTTCATTACAAAGCAAAAATGTTCTAAAACTTGCCACCTTATGCATAATTGGTACTTTTGATTTACAATTTATATATACCCTTTTTTGCAATGGTTTGATTATTAATTTATGACTTAACATATTATTATCTCTTGTTAAATTAAATCCAAATACTTAATATTTTTGCCCTGTTCCATTTCAACCCATTCAAATTATTTAACTCCTCTACAAGAAAATTTATAATATTGGTATTTCCACAAACAAAAACATAATCTAGTCAAGCATCGGTGGTTGAGAGGTCAGCAACAGCTGCTTTACAAGCAGTTGTCCCAGGTTAGTGGATTTGCTTTCCGGCTGATGCTATGACACATGAGAAAAAAAAACATCATCTACATACTTTTTGAAAAGTTTAATATGTTTAAAAGAACATATATTTAAAATACTACTCTCATATGTAGACAAAACAAAATTGCAAATTTGTGCAACAACAGGCAGACCCATAGGCCAATACTTTAGAATTTTACAATATCCACTTTCAAAAGAAGCAACAATGTAATCACAAAAAGTTTTAAAAAATCAATAACAAATTTTATCACATATTTAAAAACACCTTTACTTTTTAATGCATGTTCAATTATTTTTATGGAATCCACTTTATCAATAGAAGCATACATTTCTGTTACATCTAATGAAGCAATAATATCATTCTCATTAATCACTATATTTTTAATTCTCTTTACAAAATCAAAAAATGAATATATATATATATTAAAAGGTGTGAAGGTTGCCTTGACAGCAGTTAGAAATATTGGTTGCTATATTTACTGTGAATGTTTAGGTGGTTACTGGTTGGAAACTAATATATATATATATATATATATATATATATATATATTAATCAACTGATTGTGTACTTAAAGTCTTAATCATTAACACTAATTTATTGTAAATTAATTATAAAAATTATTGTAGAAAAGGTTTTTACCTTTCACTTTGTTATAAAATAAGTTTGTATCACTGAACAGCAATCAATATCAAAAATATTGTAAGAATATAACAAAATTGTGAAAATCCATAATAGTTACTTCTAAAGAATGGACATTAAATTTTCTACCAATAAATTTAGAATAGAATCTATTTTTAAATGATTTTATATTAAGTTGCCCTATCTATGTGTCTATTGATAAGGCCACATTTTTGAATTAACAAGAAAAAAAATCCAGTCCCATTTGGAATTGAACTCACATCCTTACTCTTCCCAAGAAACTCCTTAACAATTGAGACAATGGAAATATTATGTTTATAGAATAAAATTTTAATATTAATTTCATTATTAAATTAATTAAAATAAAAATTAAAACTTTGACAAAAACATTACATCTGTAAAATACAATTTTATTACTGTTGATTTATTTACTTAAAAATTAATTAAAAAGCCACTATGTAAATATTTTTATATACTAGATGATCACATGATATTTAAATTTAGAATTTGTTTGATAGAGGGCATATTTTTTATTTTAATATCTTATTATTAAATTGCAATTTATCCACTTTACTTGAACACTTTTTAGCAAAAAAAAGCTCTTATTGTACATATATATATACACACACACAATCTTACGTTTCGAACAGTCCTGTAGTCTTTAGGACTATGATATAATGAACAAAATAAAATACATAACTATATAAATAATACCATAAAATGTAAACATAAATTTATTTACATTTTTTATGGTATTATTTATATAGTTATGTATTTTATTTTGTTCATTATATCATATCTCTGAAGAAGACCCCAGGACAGTCGAAATGTAAGATTGTGTATGCATGTATGTACAATAAAAGGTTTTTTGTTAAAAAGTGTTCAAAATAATATAGATAAATTGCATTTATATAAGATATTACAGCAAAATAAAGAAATTAATGAATTTGTTAATTATTGTTAAATTATAATTTTTATGTTTCAAATGATTTTGTTGTTTCAATGTCACTTTTTTTTTTTTATAAAATCATATTTCGGATGACACTAAAACCTGTAACAGTATTACAATTAATAGTGTATAGAATTACTTATAATCATATATATATATATTACATATTTACAAAAAAAAAATACTCTCCTTAGTGGTGCTTCTGCTTATTAGAGTTAGCATTTTAGGATCTTAGATATTGATATATTAAGGACCATGCATAATATATATATATAATTTTAATAAGGACCATGCATAATATATATATATAATTTTAATTCATTTAATAATGATTCTGAAATATATATATATTTTCTGGATTAAATTAGAATCGGAGCAAGGGATGAAAAAAATTACACATACAATATATACTTACATTATAATATTTTGTCAGATTTTTTTGTACTTTTAACTATTTTTTAAAATAACATGCAAATGTGACTAAAAATTAAAAAATAAGATGTAAAAAAAGATTGTTAAAAAATAATGTTTTTATGTGGAATTGATGGGCAAGGAAGAGAATGGAATGGAAGAATGGATGAATTGATGTTGTGACTATTCTCTGGACCTGTCTATTGGACAAAATACTATTGATTGATTGATTGATGTAAATATCCAACTAAAATGTACAAAATAAAATAATCACCTTGTGATAAATTTGCCATTCTTGGAAAATATCAGAGATCTTAAGAATATAGACTTGTTATAAAACAATTAGAAATTCCAGGAATATTGTCATTTTATAAAACCATTTGAGGTTCAAATAAATAATGAAAATGAAAAAAACCTCAAATTCTTTTATGAAATGACAATATTCTTGCAATTTCCAAATGTTTTAAAGCAAATCTAGATTATTAAGATCTCATATATTTTAATAGTGGTGCATTACTGAAAGAGAATTACTTTATTATTGACCCTATCTCTTAAGCTTGTAAGTTATAAACAATGAGGATTGCCAATTTCTGTACAAGATTTGTGATAAATGCTTAGCCAGAGCCAGCACTTAAAATATCTTTGTCAGGAACCCCTCCCCAAACCCCTGACCATGGTTTTGTGCTTTGGCACTCCTCAGAGAGGTGTCATGGTAGGTTCAGACACAAGATCTAAAAATACCAACCCAAAGCCAAGCACTTATCTAAAAGTTATCTATTGGGTGGAAAATCTGAAATTTTCAGACATCTACATGTCTTCAAACCCAGCTATCCAACTCAAATAGCTATATGGGGCTGATAGATCTTCAGCCATACCATATATTAATAGTCTTAGCAATATAAATTTGCATAAGACTTATGGCAGAGACTATAAATAGTCAAAATAAGAGTCATAAATCACATGACCCTATCTCTTAAGTTTGTAAGTTATAAACAATGAGAATTTCCAATTCCTCTACAAGCTTTGTGATAAATGCTTAGCCAGAGCCAAAGCACGAAACCATGGTCAGGGTTTTGGGGAGTGGTTCCTGATAAAGATATATTTTAAGTGCTGGCTCTGGATAAGAATTTATCACAAAGCTTGTAGAGGAATTGGCAATCCTCATTGTTTGTTTATTATTTAGTAGTTTTTAGTCAGCTATTTATATACAAGCATTATTTTAAAAAATCTTTTTTATATCTTATCTTAAATATATTGAAACATCAAATATTGAAACATATAAATCTGTGAATTGTTCAATACTGTGTATTCATAACTGTTCATTCACATAGAGCAACAAAGATTCAATAGAGTTAAAAGAAATATATAAGAACCATATCATATATTTAATAACTAGAACATTGTTGAAGAGATTACCTTAATAAATGAAATACATTTGATGGTGTTATTTTAAAAAAGATTCAATATAGAATTGAGATCATTGCCAAAAGATAATATCACAGAAACTAATAGCTCTTAAGTCAAAATTTAAAGTAAAATAAAAACAAAAACAGTACCAACTTACAGCAACTAATTGAAAAAAACATTGCTTTATAGATAGGAAGAAATCAAATGACTATCAGTCATTTCTGTATACATAAAAAGTGACAGAAAATCAAATTCTACAATTTTTTTACGCAACTATGATTATTTTATGAAAATCAATGAAAATAGAAGAAGTTTTACATTGATGCAGCAAACCTTCCAAAGAAAATAAGTATACAGATACATGAACTGGTTTCAACAAATCTTGAAAAATTAACAAACATTGCTATTGAAATATGCTGAAATTATGGAATGTTGTAATAAAATCTTCATGTACTTTTTGATTATGACCAGGATATAACTTGGTTTTATTGTTTTCATGAAAATTGGTGTACCAAAAAATTTCACTGTTTTGTGATTATGATAAGTAATCATAAGGACTAGAAGTTGCAGTTAAAACAGGCTATCATAAGCAAACTGATTTCATATTGTAAAGGAGTATAACAAGTATTCACATAGTTAACATAATAACTGACTGATTTTAAAAAGGCAACAAATTTACTACATTTATGGTATTATGCTTTTAATTAAAACTAGATTAGACCTAGAGCAAATGACAAAAATTTCAAAGAATCTAGGACTAGAATCTAAAAAGTAAAAATATAATAGTTGTAAACAAAGATGCAAATCACTCTTATCAAGGCTATGACTTAAAAGCACTCTCAGTGTTGAACAGAATGAATCCATCTATTCTTAGTAAGTCTGTTTATTAAAACAGGCAAAATTCACTATATTGCCACACACAGCAAGCTAGAGTAATCAATGGATGCCAGAAGGCTTGTGCATAAAATCCCCATCTAGTGCCTACTCATCCAATATCCCCAGACTAGTTTCTGGCTTGTGGCCTTCATCAGTGAGGAGCCTTGGATCTGAGAGCACTACACCTAGATCTTAGGATCTAATGCAACATTCCAGCAACCACCTTTTTATAAGCATACATTTTATAAGCATACATTTATAAGCATACATTTGTCAACATTGTTGGTAATTCAGAATAAAATTAATTCATCAACCAAATGTAATATGGCACTTGAGAATTATTAAACTCATAATTAATTATACAAGGTTGGAGACAGAATCTCACCTTTAATACCTTGATTGTAATAATTAAACAAGATTTAATATGTAAAGTTTAAAATAAACATAGCTCCATGTAATTTAATCCGTTTGTTTACATATACATAGAGCTATGTTTAATTTAAAGTTTAAATATACTAGTTGATAAAATGGCAATTATAGTTACATAAACGTTTAGGAATAAGGCATTAGTTTTTCAGGGACCAATATGCACATAAGTCAGACAATGAAAATACATAAGCAAATTATTGTTCATCTGAAAGTTTTATGTGGTGGATTATTTCAATCATCTAATTTTAATTGTTAAATGTTTCTAGAAATATTCAAAATTTATTTAAACTTTTTAAATACATTTAAATATTAGGAATAAGGCACAGACACAATATATAACACAATGCTTTGAATAGTATTATTTTCCTATCTTCTTCAGATGTTTCTGGCTGACATTAGCCATACTAGAACGAAAATCGAATCTGAGACCTTTAGAATAATAACCACTGATTTTAAATGCTCTAAGTAAGTAGTTTATTCCAACAATGGCAACAGACAATAGATATTTTACATACTTATATATATATATAAGGTTTCTGCTGATTTTCCCATTTTTTTAAGAGCAATATTAATGAATTTTTGATATGTTTAGTATACAAATGAATCTTTATTTTAAAAAAGCGAATAACTCAATTTAATAGTAGATATAACATTATTGTTATTTTTTGAAATTGTGCACACACACACACACAAAAAAAGATTTCGAATGAATCATTCCATATTTGAAAGCACAGTTGTACAAATAAACATTTTGAAGATATTTAAAAATTTTGAATTTTATTAATTAGCAAAAATATTTTGATTAACTGTCTATTAGATGATACCATTTGCAATAATTTTAATAAAAATCACAAACAAGAATTACTTATTTAACAGTAAAACAATAAAAAAAATAAGAAAACTTACCATAGGTTTTTGAAGAAAGATTAAAAAAAAGAGGCTGGATTAAAAAAAAACTATTAGAGCACTGAAAGTGTAAAAAAAAGATGGATGAAAATAAAGTCAATCTACTTACTAAATTTTTAAAGAGGCAAAGAGTAGCATAAGTCTTAAGAAGGTTGAAATAACTCACAGCAAATAAGACTTTTTAACAACCTATCAGTTAAAATGCTGGTTAATGTTTAGTGGAAGTTTTAATGTTTCTTGTTTTATCTTCTGAATAAATGTAGTTAAATACCCTTTTATTAACCAATATTGGATGGCTAGTAGACTTGATTATGACCCAGATCTCTAAAACAAAAATCTTAAGCCTGTTTGGAACCTCAAAAAATTTCCAAGTCTTACCTACTCATGATTTGGATCCTAAGTCATGGTATAAAAGTTACATATATAGTTATCATAACAAATTACTTTCTATTTAACTCTCACACACACACACAACGTTATAATAATAATAATCAATGATTAAATCAAAATAAATTTTCAAATAAAAATATTTTAAATCTATTGTCGTTTCAATTTAGAATGCAAATTTAATTTTTTTCAATATATGTTCTTTTATATCATTGCAGATACAATACTCATAAGAGAAGGAGGGCGAGAAAAAGTAAGATCACCCAATTTAATAATAATTTTAAATTAAATTTAAAAGAAACCGTCAATTTACATTCATATTTTTTACTTCTTGAGAGTTTGAAAGTCAAAGGGCAAAAAAATCTACTTCTGGTCTTGATCTAGTTAGTGGGTTATTTAGTTTAATTGGGCTTTATGCTTAAAGAAAAAATTACTATAATTTTATTTTGACATTTCAGACAGTGTAGTTTAGTAAAATATTTTACTTTGGGTACATTGGCATCTCATTGCATATAATTTAATAGTTCTGCTAATTCTATAACATAAAATCACAATGGACTTGTCAGACAACAAGTTGAGACTAAATACAATTGTGTAAAATGGATACCTCATAATCTAAAATAATTATCACTTGCAGGTATGTCTAATGAAAGTTAAAATAAATAAAGATTTAAAAGACAAAATTTAGACATATAAACCATTATGTACACACACACATTTAATATTTTTTAATATATCAATTTTTAAAATAATAATTGAATGTATATACAGATATATAAAAAATCAATTTATAAAAAAGTTTTTTTGTGTGTGCTATCTTGTAGTTTATAATTATCTTTCTAGTAACTATTGTGATGTAGTAAAGCGTTGATGGCCTGGCGGTTAGCATAGCTGCCTTCCAAACAGCTGGTTCGGGTTCGCTTCCCGGTCAACGCTGTGACATATATATATATAAAATTATTGTGATGTGATATTAATATTATGTAAAGTGGAATATTGTATCAAAAAATAAAAGAGACAATAATAACAGGGTATTTTTTGAGCAATCAAGTAATTGAGTACTTCGGTGCAATTTTGTTTTCATAGTTTTCTTAGCAGGGAAAAGATTTGTTTACAAGGAAGAGATTTTTGCCATGATTCATCAATATTCTGTTAATTTGCTACAAAATTCTTTTGGTTTATTAACCATGGATCCAGAGTACAATTCTACCAATAAACATTTTAATGATTTATTATTAGTATTATTAACTATGTTTTGTTTTTTTTTACAATGAAGGCTTAAAACAGCCTTTAAATAGTTCGTTGCATGGTGAACTTTTTAACAGTCCTTGAAAAATGGACAGAAGACTTGGTTCTCCAGATGTGACAAATTGCATAAATAGAGAGGGTTTTAATATTTCTCATCATTGTTTAATATTCTAGCTAAACATAAAACTAGAAATTCATTTACCAACCAATTTTTAAATAACTAAATAGATTAGCTACAGGTTGAATACCTAAAAACATTTTCTAAATCTATTAAAAACCAAAAAACAGTTTCCAAGATTTGCTTATCTCAAATGTGAACCCTATCACCATAATAAGAGGCCGTTTTCTTTTTTTTTTTTTTACAATAATTTTGTAATTAGTAAAGTTTCAATATTTTAAATATTGGCTTAGTAAATGTTTATTTGGTTTAATTTGTTAAATGTAGCTGAGTATGCGTTTGGTCTGGCTTCATCAACTGAAAGCACACTTGGTTACAGTTAACATACTAAACCTAATCAACCTTTACTTAGACAAAATTTGAAATGTTGAAATATTACAGAAGAATAAGGAAAGTAATTCTGAATAATAATTTTCTAAATTATTTCTTTTTTAAATGTTATATTGTAAATTTAATTTAGTAGTATCTCATAATAATGGTTTTCATGAACATTTTATTAATGCAATGGTATTGTTTTTAGATTATGCAAATATATGCATTTAGTATTCTAATTTACCAAGCATATATTTCTGTCTAATTTTTATTGGTTGCAGAAAAAGGTTTAATGTTAACTAAAAAGAGACCCTGAGATTTCTCTTTGGGCCTTAAAGAAATCATGTGGGGCAAATTCCTAATATCCATTACATATGTTCTTACTATTACAGTTGCTATTATTACATTCAATTTACATTCCTGGCCATAGATGCCAAAATTTCTCACTGCATCTCTGGGAATAAATATTCATTTTTTATTATTAATTTTTTGTTACTTTAAATTGTTATAACTTTTAAATTGACATATATTATAAAAGTACACTTATTATTTCATTTAGTTTTAATCAGTTCTTTAATTTACTACTTTCGTAATGACACAATTTATCATTACAATATAAAAAAGACCTAAAACTTGCCATTTTATGCATAAATGCTATTTTTGATTTATAATATATATGTATCCTCTTTCTTATAACAATTTAGTTCATATAATTTAATAAACCAGAAGATCTTGTCACATATATCTAAGGATATTTAATATCTTTATTCACTTTCTTTTTGAATGATCATTTTTTATACAACTAATTTATTCACAAGATAATTTATATTATCTTTATGTCAACAAATAAATTATCATCAATAAAGCAAAATTACAAATGTGTGCAACCATAGATTCATGGGCCAACCCTTAGATGTTTAGTAGAAATTACCTTCAAAAGGAGAAACAATATTATCTTCAATAAATTTTAAACCAATAATGAATTTTATATTATACTGACAAAGTACTTTACATGTTCAATAATTTTTGTGGAAGTAATTTATGAATGCAACCATATAACTCTGTCATATCCAATAAAGCAGTAATATTTTAATTACAGTATTCTTAATTTTGTCTACAAATTCAAAAGATGAACAATAGTGATCTTACCATATCCTAAAATGTTTTGCAAGGACTATCCACTGTATCTAGATATAGTCAAAATCCATCATAAGTCTCAAAAGATTTACATCTTTGGGTAGTTTTACATTTGCAAAAATATGACATAGAATTTGAAGGATATGTTGTTAATGCATTTCATTATTATATCATTAATATTATATTTTTCCATTAAAAAGAAACTAACTTTATTCATTTGTAATTTAGTTTTCTCAATATACAACATAATTTGACATCATATACATTCTTAGCTTATTAATTTTAAGATTCTGTTTAAATTCTGAAATATCAAATCACATGAATTTTATTTACTACTAATTACACTAACTTTGAATTTATGTCTAGCAATTTTATTAGGTACTTGGAACTTTATCCCCATGTGGCCGCAAGAGGCGCTGTTTCCGTGTCAACCACAGAAATATTCAGAGTAGGGGCTAAAAGCAGTGATGCAAGTTCCAGCCGCTAGATGGCGCTGTTCACCATGCATATGCACAGAAACCTTATGCCAAGTAGCTGCCAGCACTACTGCTCACTTGGTGGCGCTGATAGCCATATGTAAACACATCAAGCTTACACCGTCTGCTACCAACAACTACCAGCAATCTAGTCCACTATGTGGCGCTGTTTCTACATGCTACGCATGGAAAAACTGCACCATTTAGAAGCAATATTGATGCTCGCTTCGTAGTGTTGTTTTATATGCACATTTTTAAAAGATCGAGAGCGTATCAAAAAATCTATTATTGCTATCGTTTACTACATTGTAATCTTTTCTAGTGCCATCTGCATATTCAGATTCCTAATCTAAAATATACTTTTGAACAATTTGTATCTGAGTATTATATATATTAATGAACTTTATATTATCATAATGATGTGGATATTGTTTATCAAACAGACAATTTTTTTCTTAATTTGTTTTATGTAAATTGAATTCTTATATTTTAAAACCATCTTGACAAAATAATTCAAATTCATGCCAATGGTAACACCATTCATCAAATATATTAAATGTACAATGATTCTTAAATATTTATGAATATCAAACATTTCTTTCTTACATTTTTTGTTAAAAGTTGTAAAATAATACTTTGTAATACAGATTTCATTAGACATCAGATTTAAATACTTACTAAAGTTAACATTGCAACAATTAGAAAACATACAATATATGTTGCAATTTTTGAAAAAAGTAGTTTGAATTTAGTTCCTATAAGTTTTTTTATATTGCTTTTTTTTCCCTCAACTAACCAACACTTTTTAATATCACTAAAATCTATTTAATCAAAGTATATATAAATAAAATAAAATATTTACTAGATTAATTATTTTAATGACTATTATAACTCATAGAAATACTTACATTTATTTATATAACTATTTTCAGCTGGGAATCCTTTAAATTTGGCAGAAATAAACATCATCATGTGATATATGCCAAGATTAATGAATTTTAACACTCATGCATTGTCTATTAATTAAATATTTCATATTCCTGTTTTTTAAAATTGCCTCTTTGATTTTCGTTTTATTATGGGTTTATTCCTCATGTAGAATTTTAGTGTTTTCCAAATCAAAACTTAAAGTAAAATTATATGTCTTTTGTGATGAAAAATATCTGCTATTATTAAATCATTATTACTCTTATTTTTTATGTTTATATAAAAATTAACATTTTTTTAATGTTTCGTAACTCACAATGGCTAAAATTGGCATGGGGTACTGCTATAAAATTTTATATACCTTAATTTCATAGTATTTTTTAATTGAACAGGTGTTCATCTCAGCACCTTTCTAGATATGTCTGTATTTTTCAAAAATCAAATTAGTTTGAATTTAGCTAGTGGAATATAAGTGTTATGTCCTTTTCTTTAGGTTTAGCTGTATCTCATATCACTCGTAATCTAAACAGAAGTCTTTTGAAGAATATCACTATTTTTTCTGCTTTTTTAGATAAATATTATAATACTTATTGTATCTAATGCTTAAAATAATACAAAGCAAATTTATTTTATTATAATAATTGATTGTAAGAAACCAATCAGCTAATTTCAGTTAGAAGCTATTCTAAATAAAAGTGTTTTATTTCTCTATTTTAGTGATTTTATGGTTATATTTTTTATTTTTTTTTATACAAATATGTTAATATCTATTGTAAATAATGTTTAATGAAAAAACAAACAAATTTGGAATGTTTATTATATGAAACAAATACTTTTCTTAGGAGTGATAAGATATATTGCATTTACATTAGAAAACTACACTGTAGTTGTCCGTGAGTTAATTACTATATCTTAATTCATCTATATATGAAACTTTGCATTTATTTGTAATTTGATACACAATATTACTTTTTTGTTTAAAGATATTATCTTTTTCAAATTATTCATTAATGTAGATAAAACATAACATGAAATATTAAATAATTATCCATATGTATTTTTAATATACTTAGCTTGAGCGTTTGAAGTAAGTAAAGTATATATCCATTTTTTATTATCAGTTTATTTATATTTTTTAAATTGACATAAATTATAGAAAATTTGTTTATTATTATATATATATTTTTTTCATGTGTCAAAGCATCGGCCGGGAAGAAAACCCACGAACCCGGGACAACTGTTTGTAAGGCAGCTGTGCTGACCACTCGGCCACCAATCTTAACAATTATTATTATATTTTTATGATTACTTTTGTAATGACACAACTCGTAATTATGAAATAAAAAAGATATAAAATTTTCCAAATTATGCACAATTGATATTTTTGATTTATAATATAGTGTATAAATGGTAAGTCTTAGATGTTTTTATCTCATAGTAATAATATCCATCATTATGGAAGTAATAAATCACAAAATATTGGAAAATTTACAAAAGGGATGATTGAAGTTGGGTATAGTAATAAACAAATTTGTTATACTTTACATCAATTTAAAAAATATAACAATGTAAAGAAATAAGAAATTAATGATAAAAGTGGATAACTATTCTATATTATTCAAATACTCAACCTAAATTTATTAAAAATACATATGGAGGATTATACAACAGTTTATTTATATTCCATCCAAATGTAAAGCTTCATGTATAGGGAATCTAGATGTAGAATTGAAAAACAATAATTAAAAGAATATTGACTTTTATAAGAATATATAAAAATTAAAAGTAGTAATGATTTAATAACAGCTTCTGTTTTTTGTTTTGATCATAAAACAAAACCCCAAGGGATTTAACATTCAGTTTTGGCCTAGAATACACCAGAACTCTTCATGAGAAAAGAAATATAATAAAGTGGAAACAAAGGAAACAATTTTAATAAAAAAAATTAGAAATCTTTAATTAATAAATGAAGTGTGAATGTTAAAATTTATTAACCTCATCAAATATAAATTATATACAATGGTCAAATGTCCAATATTAAAAAAAAAAATTGTAATTATATTTACAATTAGGAATAAATGTAATTAATAGGTCATGGGAAGTATAAAATGTTATATCTTGAAAAGGTCTCAATAAGAGATGAAAGTCAGGTTGATAATCAAATAATTGTAAATATAATTACTTCCTTGTTTCAATTTTATTTAGATTAATTATTATATTAAGTATAAATTATTTCCACTTGAAAATAATCATGTAAATAACTGAAAGTTCTTCTGTGCCTTACATAATTCTTATGTATATTTGTTCTCATTGTTAAAACTTTATTGTTTTATTTATTATTATTACAACAGTATATAATATATACATTTTAAAATAATAAACCACTCTCCACTTAGTTACATATTCATTAACTATGCTAACTTCATGTTTAAATACATACTATTTGTTATATTATACTTATTAATGAAGAGATAACTTAGTGATTATAATATTTATAAATGAAAACATCTAATTCAACAATTTATGTAATAAACATTACAAAAGTTAGGCTTCGCTAAATATAACTTCTCTGGAAACTTGGTATTGATAAAAATCCTGGATATTTTTAATTTCTTTGAATTCCTTTCTTGAAATACCTCTTAATATAAGATTGGAATGAGTCTCTCATAACAATTATTGAATTGTTACTTTCTTAGAAAATTATGTTGTGCTTATGCACTGGAAGACATAGGTTTCATTATTTAATGAAAGATAACTTGAGAAAACTTCAGTTAAGATTTTTAAATAAAGTAGCAAATTATTACAAAACCCTAATATCTAAATATGTATAATCATACATGTTATATATAGAGCTCGCAAAACAAATTCTTAACAAGCATTGTAGATTACCCCCAACCTCAGACCGGTTTCTGCTACTGGTGTCCTCAGTGAGGTGCTAGGATATTCAATCATTAGATTAAAAATACCAGGACAAGACCAGCACTTTATCTAATGTATAACTATTAAGTAGAAACTCTGAAATTTTCAAACATCCATATGTCTTCCAATCCAGCTATCTAACTTAAATACCCATATGGGACTCTTTGTAATACTATTTTATGTATAATTATTCAAATCCATAGACTTGCAAAAAATAATTAGATAGAATACAAATCTATGTTAAATTCTCTATATGGGAAATTATCTTGGGGCGGGGGGGGGCAATATTTTCCTGCTTAGCTATACTTCTCTAATACTCCTACTGAAGTATTGTCTGAATGCAAAAGAAAAATAATTTCTCTCTAAACATTTTATAAAACAATGCAAGGATAATTATCTTGTTTATATATATATAAAACAATCTAAAAAGATTAATTTGAAAACAAAATATGTTATGAAGATTGTTTTAAGGGGAAAAATAGTAGCCCATTATAGATATTTAGATGTATGTAAAGCTAAATTTGGAAAGAATTTATTGTTCTTATTAGTTGTGCTTTTCATTTGTGTTACCATTCATTTATTTACTAATATCTAACTCTTCTTAACAAAATTGGACATATTGTATATGCCACCATTGGGCTATTCTTGTGTTTATATTAGGGCTTTAGAAGGAATCAATTAAGTTTTTTTTTAAATGTAATATTATTTATATTTATACTACTTTAATATGTGTTGGAGATTCTCTTTGATAAAGATCTGCATTTGTTACCTGTAAGCTACAATAGTCATCGAGTTCCTCTGTATTTCAGAAATTTAGACTATTTTTTTTCATAACAAATTGTTTTGTTAGCTAATAAAAAATATACATATATATAAATTAAATTTCTTATTTTCCATAAATGGTAGTAGATAATGTTCATATAAATTCTTCAATATTGAAGTCGAATTATAAAATACATGTCTTCCTATTATAAAGCGTGTTAAATAATTAAATGCTAGTTAAATATTCATAAATTATCATTATACTTCAACAATTATTAACATTTTTGATTACATTTATATATAAAGTACAAACACTTCATCATCATCATCAATCCACTGCAGAGGAAGATCTCTCCAAATTCAATCCATCTCCTATCTCTAGCCTCTCTTCTCCACATCACCTCTGCATTCATCCATCCATCTCACATGTGGTCCCTTTCTGGGTCTTTTAGAATCTGTTGGAATCCAGTTTAAGATTTCAATATAATTAAATTTACAAAATTTTGCTTTTTATATTCTATTAATCATTACTCTATTAAGGCCATTTATATTTAAACATATATGACTATTCTCTAATTCCAATTTTTATTCTCTATCAATGGCAAACTATTATAAGCAGATATTAATTATTACTTATAATACTCTATTGCCTAGTAACTTCAACTTATATTTTGAATAGGCAATTTAATATATATCCATGATAAATCACATTATTCCCAATCATTTATGATTTATGTGTGATAAAATAAATCGACCTATATAATATAATTTCAACATCTTTATATGATACATCATATATTTATTGTGTTAAAATATTTTTTTTATATTATATAACTATATATATACTTAACATGTGTATAATACCAACTCATTTTAATGCATATTTTTACTTTCTATACTGATTTAAGCCAGCATTTGCAAACAATAGTTTATCAGTGAGTTTCTATACAGAATAAATAATTAAATCTAATGTTATTAGTTTAGCACATGCAATATCATTGTTGTTATTATCAGTGCAGTTAGAAACTTACAGTTCCTCTATTTTTTTTATTTATTACATGCATATTTCATGCATAATAAATGTATTGATGCATGTATTTCATCTACTTCAGAAGCAATGAAAAAAATATAGCAACCAATACATAACCCTTTACAAAATAGACTTCTTTAATAGTTTACTTCCCAATTAAAAAAAAAAAAACAAATGTAAAGAAAAAGGCATTTTTTTATCAGGCTTGCCAGTTGCCATGAGATCTGGATTAGTTTTACTAATCTAATTTATAAAAAATAATATAGTCAAACACCCATTTACTGATCAGTATTGGATGATTAGGTGAGTTACATTGAAACTGACTATCTGAAAATCTTAAAACTGGTTGGAGTCTTACAGTTTTAATATATTTTACACAGCCTGCATTGGAAACGTAAGTTGTAAGCATATCAATTACCATTATGTCTTGAGATTCTTTTCAGATGAAAGTAGAATATGTATTAAATGGATTATGTCCTGTACATGAAGGGTTATATTGACTTTAGGTCAACGGTGTGACAAGAATCTCGGCCTCAGGGTGGTCTTTGAGCATTCCATCATCAGATTTTCAATTGGATGGACAGTTGAAGAGTTGGAGTGTGGAGTAGATTGAAGCCTGTCCATTAAAGTATGAAGATTGACTATCTTAATATATACCTGAGCACTTATTGCATATATATGTGGAGATGATAATTTGGACTAACTGATGATTGCTGGTTTAGCATGAAATGTGTATATTGGTGATTATTTATCTTTTCGACATATATGTGTTCAAGTTTATCAGTGATATGAGATAAAGTGATGAGTGGTGGGCAGTGTGAAAGTCTGTGCTCATATACCGTATATATTATATATAAGCCTGTATTTCAGTTATAATGTAATTATAATAAATTATTTGAAGAAAAAAAAGTAGAACAATTACTAAATATACTAGTTATGCGTATTTAATCATAATATGCGGCCTTTTACTAAGGTTTCACAAGTTTTGTTCTGGGATATCTGTGGTTATTAGAGTTGCAGGTCTCAATTATTATAGTAAGAAATTTTATATTATATAACAATGGCTTTACCAAGATGTATTTTGAAGTTGGAAACTGAATCAGAAAACTTTATTTATCAAGAAGCTTTTACCACGAAACGAATTCTTCACATCTTATTTGTTTCCCCTCCATTTTAGGATGAACGTGTTTATTACAATAAATTTTAATGGTGATAGTTATTTTTTAATTATCATTCTCTGCTGAAGAAATAATTTTAAAATATTAAAAATAATTTTGATGATAGTTTTTTTTTCTTAACATTCAGAGTGATAAAAAATTCGGAAGACAACTTTAGAATGTTTGTAAACTACTTTAAATATTTTAAAGTACTTTAAAACGATTTCCAAAGACACAGAAAATTAATTGATTATTAAATTTGACATTTGAGTGATTGAAAGCTTTTTAAATTTTTTTTGAGAACATTTATAGCCTTCAGCAATTTTGGGCAGCTTTTGTAATAAAAATAGTAATTGAAGATAGATGAGAAACTGTCATGACAAGTTTTGATGGAAAAGAACATCAAGTACATTAAAAAAGTAAAAAAAAAAAATTCTTTAGTTCTGAGTGACTCATGAAATAATAGCTAATGAATAATGGCAGAAGATTAATCTTTATTTTTTAAAAAAGCACAGGAAACAGAATAATTTTCAAAGAAAACTAAACTAGTATAAGCTAATGAAATGTATATATATATTTGTAAAATGCTGAAATGTTGGCATTCTACATTTAAGATGATGTCAGTTCTTATATTGATCTTTTGATATATGGGTTTAAAGAGATGTACAACATCTCTTCAAATGCAAAGTAATGTTATCATTAATCAAAAACAAGACAAGTAGTGGAATTAGCCTTTAGTAATGATTGGAATGGGAGTATATGAGGGCAGATCTGATTTTTTTTGCCAATATAACATATTTCTATAAACATAAAAAATAATTGAAAAAATTATTACTCAGAAGTTTATAAAAGTTAGACCAGAAATAATAGAGCGAGTTTGCAATCAGTAGATCTTCTTTTCCAATATTTGTTAATCTACTACTGCACCAAAACATATGGGGCCAAAAATAATCCAATGATAGTCTGGACTGCAATACATGATCTTGATCTAACAGAGGCAAAACACTTCATACAGCAGTGTTACTCAGTGCAAGACAGAGTAATCAATGGATGCATGAAAGTTTGTGCACAAAATCTTTACCAATATTGTGGCTTTCATCAGTGATGAGGTTTGGATCTGACAGCACTGCATCTAGATCTTATGCACAAACCTTCCTGCATTCATTAATTACTCTGACTTGCACTGAGTGGAGCTACTGTATGGGGAGTTTTGCTCATGTGTTAACATTTTGTGTAAACACAAAGAATGGTGATCATGTGACCTTGATCTCCACAATCTACCATTCTTATTACATTAAATTAAGAAGAATTCTATTCCTTTGAAACAACAAGCCACAAATGTCTTGCATAATTTAGTGAGTTGAATGAGATTATTCAGCTTCATTTGTTATCCCAATGCTTGAATTTCATTTGACTTCCTAAGCAAGTAACCATTCAGTTCTTTATTTAAAAAAATAACTATTTAATTTTTATCAGATGTATACAAACTTAGAATCCTAAATAAAAGGGTAAAATGTTAAAATTTGAAGTGGCTAAAAATCTGGCAAAAGTGTAAATTTTGTCAAAGGTATCTAATTGATGTTTGATATTTATTACTTTTTAAGTAATTCCAAATGTTTATTTCTCTTTTCATCAAATAATGTAATTCTTATGGACTCATTATAATCGAGTTTTATGAAAAGGTTAAAGGTCAAAATGCTTTCAGCAGATTACTGTCAGAATCATGGTGTTGTTTAAAGTTTAGCTGTTAGAACTATGTATATATATATATATATGGACATAGTTGGATATGCAAATGAGGCTTAACATGTTAATGTGGCGTTTAAATGTTCTAATTTTTCTGACAATGGAATGCATGAATCCTTTCTGTTGATAGAATGTGGATCCTTTGTAATCACCTGAACCTCTTTACATTTTTGTTTTCTGTCATTTCCCTCAGCACTGACTTTTCTTACAAATGGGTATTCCCCATTTTATTAATATAATTAAAATATCAAAACATCACATGATCACCATTTCATATGCTTACACATTCTATTAAAAAGAGCATCAAACTACCCATACAGTAATTCACTAAGTGTAAGATTTCATAATCAATGAATGCAGAAAGATTTGTGCATAAAACCTTATCTAGTACTTACTCATCCAACATCCCAGAGTAATTTCTATATTATGGCTTTCATCAGTGAGGAGCCTTTGATTTGAGAGAACTGCACCCATATCTTAGAATCTAATGAGTTATATAAAAAAGTAAATAAACTTTATATGAATTAAATACTAAATATCTATCAAACAAAATTCTCCAGCTATCTATTTGTATAACTATAAAGCTAGGATCCTAAAATGAAAACACGATAATGTTTCCAACCCAAGCTCATTTGCTTGTATAGTTATATAGATCTGAATTCAGTTCAGAATCTATACATTTTTATATCTTTGGTTATCCTAGCTTTATGGTTAACCAAAAAGGTTGGTTCTGGAGGGTTGCATTAGATCCTAAGACCTAGGTGCAGTGGTCTCAAATCCAAGGCTCCTCACTAATGAAAGTCACATGCTAGAAACTAGTCTGGGGATATTGGATGAGTAGGCACTAGATAGGGATTTTATGCATAAATCTTTTTGCATTCACTGACTATGAAAGCTTGCACTTGGTGGCACTACTGTATGGAGAATTTGAATACTCTTATAATTAAAATAATTATATATATATAATCAAATCAAATGTCATTGTTCTTATGCTATTTACAAAGAATGAAATGAAGTTTTAAATGACTGTAAAAGATAAACATAAAAAAATCACATTGCGAAAGTCTAAAAGAAGCCATTGAGAGTTTAAAACTTATATCATGAGGCAAATTTGTTTTGTCAACTTATATATGCCAATGGTTTTTACTCAATATTTATTATAAAGATTTCAACTTGTAATAAATATAAATAAAATTTCTTAAAAAAACTTATGGATACAATTATATAACAAAATATGTACCAATATATTATTATATAAAAGAATATTGTAATATAATTTGTAGGTTAAGAACATGGTGTAAGCTATTGCAAATTAGTTATCATTCGATATACTTTATTTAAAAATTATTGCTACTATACACTTTATTCGTAAATATTGTACAGTTTTAAAAATTAATGTTACATCATTTATGTATTTATTCACAGAACAACAATTACATCTGGTATCAAGACAACCTCTATGAGTAAAAGATGAATATTATTTTGATAGCAGATTATGGAAATTAAGCTTCGCCTGTTTTATTATAAATTATATTTGGAATCCAACTAGTTAATAGCAATTTATAATTATATATGTACATAAAATTGTTAAGAAACTTGTAATGTAAAAATTAAGTGATATTGTAGATCAATGCCATCTGGTATTAAAATAGTATTACAATAAACAAAAAATGAATTATTTTCTATTCATTTCTGAGTTATTATGCAGATGTGTAAATAAATTCTAACACTGGATAGTGCAAAATTTAAATCAGTTGAGATATATGTTCAGCTTCACCCAAATTATATTACAATCTAAGTTACAAAGGCAGAGGTATTACTAATTTTAATAACTTTGTAAAGAACAGTTAACATTCTTATATATATGGTAAACAATACCATTAGCATGATAATCCCATGTTTCAAATGAAAAATATAAACATTTTTATGTGCTATATACCAGGCGTTATCTTGGCAATAGTTTAGAACAATGATTACTTATATTGATAATAGTTTTCACAATGGTGTAATAAGAATATTGAATTAAATAAATAATAGATATTAGTTTCTACAACTGAATATATCTATTCAGAAAACGTTGAGCATATACAAAGCCTTTAAAATTAAAAAGACTTACAGACAAGTAGGATGTTAGAAATATAAATAAATTGTATAATATAATGAAATTATTGTTGCAAATGAGAATTTAAATTTTTTAAGATAAGATAAAAATAATGTCAAGAAAAGAGTTTACTTTAGGAGTAAACATAGTGAACAAGATATTGTCTTAAAATCACTTTGGTACTTTTTATGTATTTTCAAACTAGTAATTATGTTATATTAAAATACCAAAAAAAATGGAGGGGGTGTGTGTAAAAAGTTATAAACTAAAAGTGAAGATTCAAATTCTGAAGGAAAAAGATAGAGAAAATACGGTTGTAGGACATTATATATTCTACATAAGAAATTATAGAGTTGAAAGATAATGAATATGCTAATAATTACAAATGAATATATGAATAACTCTATATAATATGATGAAAATGTGTTTTTTATACATTGATTCAAAACAAATGTGGGTGGGGAAGAAGCATTTTTTAATTGAAATATGTTATTAAAAAATCATTCTCTTTATTGTGATGCCTTGAAACTTAAGTTTTTATTTAAAATGAATAAAGTTATCTTTGTTAAAAGACTAGGTGATTTAATATTAATGTAGAGAATCACATAATCACCTTTTCTTTATGCTTACACAAGCTGTTATGACAGTAGCAACTTTTTTTTATCTACAATAGTGCCACCTAGGGTAAGCTCTAGTAATCAACTTATGCTAGGTGTTTGTGCATCATAATACCTATCCAATGCTTTTCCATCGACATGCTAGAAATGAGTTGGAGATATTAGATGGAAAAGCACCAAATAAGGATTATGATGCACTATTTTCTAATATCTATTGATTAATAGAGCTTGCACTAGGTGGCACTGTTGTAGAAAAAAACTTACTACTACTTGAATTTTGAGAATTAACAATTATCATTTAACATCAAAGCTGCCAGAAATAAAAAAGATTTTTTTTTCATATTTCTAATCACTATAAATACGTAATTTATTCCATCAAGGATTGAATATATTAAATAACTAATTTTTTTGATAGCCTCATAGATGGTAAAATTGATGTTTGGTTTTATTTTGTCAACATATATTTTGGAGATATACATTCATAATAAATTTTGTGTGTGTGTAATAAATTTTAATAACTTGTAGTTGCTATCAAGATTAGTACATAAGCTTTATCTAGAAATATCTAATGACAGAAGTAAGTACAAGTATTTGGGATACCCTTTTTTTTTTCTGCTGTCAATAATTTAATTGTACAATTTATATATTTTATTTAATAGAGATAATAAACAAATATATGGATATACTTTTTATTGCTATATGTTACTGTTGCAATTTTGCTGCCAAAAATCTTAGTGTGTGATAGTTTCTTTTAATCATGTTTCATCTCATCTAATTATTCATTTCTTCTTCGTTTTACCTTGAATGTTTTTGAAAAATGTTAAACATCACAGATTCTATCTAAGAATGTTAATTTAAAAATGCATAAAAGGGTAGAAAAGGACCTCTAAATAACCCACAGTCCATTTTATCTTGATATAATATTAAAAGTTATTTATTATTGCCCAGTATAATGTTTGCAATTTCATTACTTACTTGCAATATATAATCACGTTATAAATGTATATACTTTTAAACATATAAATGGCAGTATTATATGTTGTATATAGGATTAAGTTGCGTCAAAATCGACCATAAATTATTTGACTAGAATGTAATCTCATTTTAAAAAAACACTATTTTGTAATTGTTAATCTGCTATCGTTGCATTCAAAGATAAACACGTACACATACTCAGTTTTCATTTGATTATTATTAATTTTTTTGTGTGTTCTAAAAACTTTATAAATTAATCAATAACTTTTATGTTGATATTCTATGATCTCTTTCAATAGTAAATAAATCAAAAAATTAATCATATCATTATTATTAAACAAGCATATTTGTTTGAGTTAGAGAATCATTTCATTTTTATTATTCTAAATTTTAGCTATTGGAACATATTAACCTATAAATCAAAATATATTCTGACAGTGACAAATAGATCAATTATTACCGTATGTACATTTATTCCTTGGCAATTTCTGTTCCTGCTGTGAAAGAATTAGTTTTAAAATTTCAAATATAGACAATAAAAATCATAAAATACACACCAATGTAAATAAGTAAAAGTAACTATTGACCTTTTTTTTTTAAACAAAATATAAATACAATAAACATATTGTTTTTAGTCAATATGAAAGTTATAATTGAACTATATTAGATTAAACTAGTATTTTTTCTTTTGTTTATGTCAAAAAAAAAAACTTTATCGTATTTATATTTACACTACATAAATCTAGGAATTGTTTACAATAAAAGAGTTTTGGTTAGTAATATTAATCTAAATTTTATTACCTCTGAAAATTTTCACAATACATTTTTTAAAAATTATATATAATTTTAAGACCTCTTCTACTACTTCACTGTAGCGTAATAAAAGTATGTTAAGCAGTTTTTAATATTCTGAAATATATTCGTATACTGTACTACTACATTTTAAAAACTGTATTAAATGGGTCATGTTTCCATATTATTATTTTATTTAAATAGTTCATGTTAATTGTTAATGACTTATTTTGTCACTTAACATAATTTTTATCTTCTAATTGTAAGTTGATTTATTTGGTATTTATGTATTAGACCTGCGACATAGGAGACATGCTATGTTTTTACATTCGTGATAAATGTCTAATCTTGTGATCTCAAATAAACCCTGTGATCTCATCCAATAACATAATAAATTTACCACTTTCATTGGATTTCTTCTGGACAAGTTACTCTCAAAGTGTTTTTTTACTTCAGTGCTGATGTCCTTTTTCATTTTCTGATTAGTACTACAATTTTTTTGTAACAGTATAAAATGATGAACATTTGGAGTCTACCCACTACTGAGATCAATGTGGTTGTGTATATCCAAATTTCAGAAAAAGCAATGGTGTTGTAACACTTCTGTATGGAAAGTTTTGCCTGTTTTAATAACATTCGAGAATATAATAATAAAATAGGCCTTCATAAGGGCACATGGTTGGAGGATTCCATAATTCCATTTTTGATAGTGATCTGATTTATTAACTATTGGATTAGCAAATTAACATCTCTACAATGGGGGAAAACAGAGCTTGGTGTAGCAGACAAAACAGTAATAGAATGGAATAACTATATGTGGGAAGTTTGTGCCACTGCAATGATAGGATGAGAAAAATGTAAAGTTGGAGGCTCTAACAAAATTGTTGAAATTGATGAGAGCCTTTTGTCCCAAAAGAAAAAAAACAGGCTGTATGAATTCTTCCAAAACATGTCTGTTTGATGGCTTGTGAAGGGAGACTGATGATTGTTTCATCATGAGAATTCCTGATAAAATAGCACAATTCTGAGAGAAGCCATCAAACAAAATGTGAAAGAGGAATCAACAATTTATTTGAACTGTTAGAAAACCTATAAAACTGCTGAATTATGACCATTTTCATGTGAAATGTGTTAAATAAGTTCCATTTTGAAGACAAAAAATTACTTTAAGCCTCCATTTTAGAACAAAATTTTATTCACTTAAAGTAGAACAGACAAATGATTGTTTCATTATGACACTTCCTGTTATATATTACATGGTGAGTATGTTTTCATTTTAAGCATTTTGTAATTTCATGCCAGATATAGACATAATATTTTAGATATAATATTTAGACATGCACTTTTGTTTTAGTAATTGTTTGTAATTTCATGATAGACTTAAATATCCATATTTAAAGTAATATTTGGAAATTGCATATCTTGTTGTTATATTTAAGATTTTTTGTGTGAAATTTATATTTTTAGTATTACTAAAAAATGTACTTTTTCAGATTTATTTTGGTACAATTAGTGCCGCATATCAGAGTTGCTACACCCTTTCACATATATATTCAGACTGCCAATAACTTTGTAATCTTGTAAAAGTATCATGTACATGTGGTTTGTTTTGACAAATTTATAATTTTAAGTTTGTTCAAGTTCCAGTGTGCACATTATTTGGTCAGATCACAAGATTAGAAAGTTACCAGCTTTAAAAATGTATTTTTTTAGATTTGGTCTGGTACAATTGGAGTCACATGGTAGAGATGCTATGCCTTTTCACATATGTTTTCAGACTGCTGATAACATTGTTAAGTCTTGTGAAAATATGTACACATGGTCCTTTTAACAAATTAATCATTTTTAAGTTTGTACAAGTTCCAGTATACACATTATTTAATCAGATCACAAAATTAGAAAGTTATCAATATATTGATACAAATGTGAAAGGCATCATAGATCTAATCCATTGCAGGTCTAATATGTGAATTATCATTTATTTTTATTATCTAGATGAATTGTTAAATGTTTGTAGAAATATTCAAACTTTTTTCACTTGTTACTAACAAAACATGGGTTGAATATTTTTATTATGCTTTCTTTTTAAGGTGTTGCTGGCCTTATCAATGACGGCTGGCACAATAATTGAACTAGTGACTTCTAAATTTGTGAATATTGAATTCAAAGATGACACTCTAACTAAGATATTCTATGAAAGAAGGCAATTAAAAGACATTTTTAATACTTATCTATGAGGATCTTCCTGATGTTTTTTTTTTAAGAGCTATGTTAATGAGTGGCTTGCACATATTACATATAAATTCAAAATAGTTTGGCTTATGGAGTTGCTATTGTCTTGTGAACTCTTTAAATTTTTTTTCTTTTTTTACATTTTCTTTTTTTTTTTTTTTCTTCATATGTCATAGCATCAGCTGGGACACGAACCCACACCCGTCTGCAACCAACTACTTGCTTGCAAGGCGGGTGCGATGACCTCTCGGCTAACAATGCTTTCTTTTTGTCTGATATTCTTGTGTTTTTCCAATTAAACATAATTCATTGGTATATAAATGTTCTGCTAATTTAGACACATTTTTGCCTTCAACTTCTAACCATTGCAGTATGTTCTTTTAATCAATTTAAAATGAGATAGCTAGTTTCACTAATCACAAACTATTTCACAGATGCTACTCTTGTTTTTGAGCTCTTTAAGTTCAAGTTTGTCAAAATCAGGATTTCTTGTAGTATGTTATGGCATTGATAATGATTTCTGATATTATATTGATTGCACTTTTTTTTAGATTGTTTGTAATCATTGGCTTGCATGGATGCACTGTAGTCTCTATTATTGTTTTTTTTTGACAGTTATATTTGTTACTTATTTAAAGTTTTTTTACTGATGGCCGATGAATAACCATTTTTTTATAAGACTTTGTTGTAATTATAATTTTTCCAAGTCTTTGCTTCTGAACAAAATTCTTTTGCTCCGATCCATAATGTATAAGTCTAGTTTTTATATTTCTGTCATGATTGCCTATACAGGTTAAATATTTTCTATTACATTATATAAGGTTTTGATTTTTCCCTGAGATAAATTTTATCATAAAAATCTATAAAAATCCCAATTTTTGTTTCTAATGTGAATTTAATTGAAGAATATATGTTGTTGTTTTGCATTCAGAATTTTGTAGAAGTACTTTACTATATGGCCATGCAATAAATGTATTAATTTTATAGCAAAGACAGAAGTCAGATGGAGATAGAATAATATTTATCACTGATTTTTAAGTTTTATCTATGTAAAAATTGTCTATCAGGAGTGACATGGAGAACCCATAGTCATATCTTGATTTTGTTGTAAAAGTCTATGCTGTATTGGAAGCATGATGTTATGCAGAATGTTAATAGTTCCATTATATAATCAATAGAAATAATTTTTTAAAAACTTCTATGTTTCAACATCATTTAAATCTTTTCTTTTAATGAATAATACTTCACCACTATGCTACATTTTTGAATAAACTTTCTAGAACAAGGCTCACTAAGATTCCTTCAGAAAATGTTCAGACTCACTGACAAAGACTAAGATCACAACAATCAATAATTTTAATAAGACAAGTATAGAAAGTAAATATTAAGAGTCTCAAATTATGGTATCTTTATATTTTGAAGTCACATCCTTGGAATGTAAAAATTGTATATGTCATCTAAAATATTAAATAAATAAATTTTAACAATTAAATATCAATGGAGGATTTGAACACAGGCTTTCAAGCTCCAGTTGTCTACTCTATCTTATACAATAAATATACATAACTACATACATGTAAGAAATATAAATGATCTCCATTGTACATATTTCATGCTGAACAGCATTCATAAGTTGATCCAGATCCCCATATATATATATTCATAAGTTGATCCAGATCCCCATATATATATATATATAATCAGTGGGGAAATGGTGATCTGGATCAACTGGTGAGTGCTGTTTTAGCATAAAATATGTATATTGATCATTTATCTTTTTCACATGTATATGATCATGTGTATTGGTTGTATGAGATAGATTGGATGATTAAAGGGAACTTGAAATTCTGTGTTCAAATCCCCTATATTACAGTGGGATTCCAAGTATATAAAATATCCTTGTATTTAAAACATTAAATATATATTGATGATAGAAATTGACATCATTGTACTGATATGTTTACAAATCATAATTTTATTAAAGCTCTTGATTAGAAAAGAATAACGAATAAGCAATGAAGTTTATTTTTAGAGATTTCTGTTAAAATAACAGTTGTACAAAGATTTAGAAGACTGAATAAGTAAGCCATTAAGTTTTTTTAAAATCTGTCCGACGAAACTAATGTTGTGAATGTTAGAAACACCCTAATATATTTTATATACATCTAAGTAAATAGACGAATTTGAACTTAGGATTTTTAGTCTATATTCATCCTCCACTCTATCTCAAACAACCGATATACATCACCACACATGTGTAAAAAAATAATCCCCAATATACATATTTCATGCAGAACCTACATTTATCAGTTGGCCCAGATTATAATTCGCCACATGCACAATCAATGCTCAGTTTATACTAAGATAGCAATTCCTTAAAAGGACAGACTTCAATTCTTTCAGAGATAAAGAATAACCAAACTCTACATACAGTAGTGCCATCAAGTGCAAGCTTTAGTAAACAGACTATATAAGAATATGAAATGGTAATCACATGATGCTTTGATGACTCTATGACAACAGAAATTGTTGAGATTTAATTTTTTTCATAGAGAGACTTCAATTAAATTCTTTACTGTCAATGTTTTTGCTGATATAATGGAATAAAAATTAACTTCTCACTTTAATATCATCAGTTCTTTTTCTCTTTTGCTGTTTAACATTAAGTTAATATTAGATCAGCACAAAATTTTATAGTTCAAATTGCCAATTAGTAACTCTTATGTCTTCCATATTTTCTATAAATATTTTCAAATTTGCTGTCTTTTTCTACTCATCCTATAAAACCAATGATATTATTCTGTGTTTCATAATACTCAGTATAAGATTCATTTTACTCCTGATACTGCCAATTTGCGTAATGCCCAATCTCTAGTTTATTTTGCTATTTTTATCTTTAAAAGCAAAGCTGGTCATCAAGCATTGTCAGCTGAGAGGTCAGTGCAGCTGCCTTGCAAGCAAGCAGTTGGTTGCAGATGGTTGTTGTGGGTTCGCATCCCGGCCGATGCTATGACATATGAAAAAAAAAGCAAAGCTGGTCAAACATACTTGATAATTATTTCTTTCAAATTCCTTATCTGGGATGAAAACTTTTTCCAACAGTGTTAAATCCTCCATTTTTTATTTATTTCTGACACTAATTGAATTTTTAACATCCATCACTATATTAATATTTCATCTAACACTTTTCTGGATGAATGCTTGTTCAAATTCCTATAAAAATCTTCTAGATGATTGCAAACATATCTTATTGTTAATCTCATTATCTTATCACAGTCTCAGCTATCATAGACCTTTATCTGTTGATACATAGATAACAAACATTTTATGTTAATATCACTAAACAACATTCTTTTTTATCATATTCCAACTGCAATCATATTAATAATAGTTCTGATGCTTATTTTATTCTTCACTGAGTTCATGACTTTTTATATCCACTCTAAAAAGAATCAGATGATGTGTTTCATTTGTTTGATCAAGATTTTTTTTCATGTGTCATAGCATCAGCTGGAAAGCAAACCCACAAACCCAGGACAACTGCTTGTAAAGCAGCTGTGCTGACCACTCAATCAACAATGCTTGCAGCCAGATTAAAGAAAATCATATTGAATTTTTAAAACGAATGACTAATAATTAATTATTTAAAATGTATTATTTTTCTTTTATTGATATCATGTTTATGCTTTGATCTTGACCTTCATCAGTATCTATGTTAAAGTAGATGAGATCATTGTCTAAAAGTATAAATTTCCAGACAAATCTTTCTAGAATGTGTATGCTTAAATTTTCCTGTATGTGAAACCTTCAAATTAGTTACAAGTCATCCTAATAGGAACATTCACTTCTGTTAGAAATTTAGGAAATATTTGATTGTATTATATATCCTTTACTGCATCAATGTTTTAACTATTTTTTTTCTAACCAAATTATGCAGACTATTTAGTACTTAATCTCATTTTCTGTCTCAATTTTTTTCAATGGCATCTTTATTTGTTGATTATTTAAAATCATATCCTGGAAAATATTATAAAAAAGAGCTTAGTCTGTCTAATTCTCCAAAAATTAGATCTGTTAATTTTTAAAATGTGATGCTTTCCATTATATAGTTAAACTTATCATGTTTTACAAGCATTTTCCTTATTAAAAGCCATCAAAGTTTATGTATGAATACTCTTTAGAAGCTAAAATGTCTACCAATTAGATTTTAGAGCTATTCTGATTTATTAACTGGAATATGTATAAAATAAGCAGTTAAATCTGACAATTAAATTTACAAATTTACTTCATTTACATATCACTCAGATAAACTCATAATTCAAAAGTGCCTTGTTAGTACACATTCTTAAGTACCAAAATTGTAATATAACAAATGAACAATAAATCACTTACCATTTGATTTTAAGTTTTATGCAAATTCATAAACAAACTCTAATAACTATCAAATATAAAATTTAAATTAGTGGATGTTCAAGTAACCTTCCTCAAATCTTCATACAATTCAATTTATAAAGAAAGAGGTAATTGATATCTGTCTGCCTGCCTGCCTGCCTGCCTGTCTGTCTGTCTGTCTGTCTGTCTGTCTACCTACCTACCTACCTACCTACCTACCTACCTACCTACCTACCTACCTACCTACCTACCTACCTACCTACCTACCTATCTATCTATCTATCTATCTATCTATCTATCTATCTATCTATCTATCTATCTATCTATCTATCTATCTATCTATCTATCTATCTACCTATCTACCTATCTACCTACCTACCTACCTACCTACCTACCTACCTACCTACCTACCTACCTACCTACCTACCTACCTACCTACCTACCTACCTACCTACCTACCTACCTACCTACCTACCTACCTACCTACCTACCTACCTACCTACCTATCTATCTATCTATCTATCTATCTATCTATCTATCTATCTATCTATCTATCTATCTATCTATCTATCTATCTATCTATCTATCTATCTATCTATCTATAATGGATGAAGGTTAGTCTATGGGATTGCCTATTTCAGCAGTTATATGTAGTTCTATGTTGACATATTATAAGAATGTTTTAAAGAATATTTCTCATTAGATGTTAAAAGTTATTTTAGATATGTGAATGATATACTTATTTTTGGATAAAATATTATAGTGCAGAAGCTATTTCATAAATTAAATGAAATTGATCGAATGAAGCAGGATTTTATTTCTGAAGATAGTTAATGTAAAATAAAATAACTTAATTTTATGGAGAGAATGTAATATAATTAATTATAAAATGTTTGTGAAATTTATCAATTAGAGGATTTGTACATCTAAATTCAAATGTTTCACTTATTTATAAATTAACTGGATTTAAAACATTTTTGTTTAGAAATGATATTTGAAATAAATTTCAAAATAATAAAATGTCTAATGTTGAAATATATGTTAGTGACTTATTGAAAGTAGGATATAGTAGAAAACATATTTTAAGTACTTTATCTAAGTTTAGTAACGAATGGAGGAAGAATAATAGAGAAGAGAAGCATGGATAGCATTGCCTTATATAAATGGCATTGTGGGTAAGAGGATTACTTCATTAGCATCTGCACATTTTAATGTTGCATTTAAGATTGGTCCAAATACTGGAAGATTGTTTATTAATAGAAATGACTGTGCTGATAAAATCAATAAATGTAATATTATTTATAAAATGGTATGTCAATAAACATCACATGATCAACCCTTCACATTGTGAATATAATTATATTGGAGAGACTATAAGTGTATTAAAAAGAGGATTCAGGAGCATAAATTATTATCTGTTGCATGATTTTGTGGATAGATATAAATCTGTTTTTGCAGAGTATGCAGTGATTTGTAATGGAGAATACTACTGTATTGTTTTATACATGGAAAATGACAAAGAAAAATTAAAGAGTTACATTTTATAAATATTATAGACAGACAGTGTGTTGAAAAAACAATATAATTATGTGAGTATTCATAATTTGTGAAAAGTTGGCCATTCAAGTGAAAACATTACTGTTATGTGATAATAATGAGATTTAAATTTTAACAGTTGATTGCTACTTGTAATGATAGAAAATGCAATAAGCTGACTTAGCAAAAATTTTATTTGTATTTTATATAGACATCTGGATTTTTTTAGTATTCATTCTGGAATATTTTGATTTGCATATATAATTAAAAAGGATTTAAACCCATACATTCATGACTCTGGAAAACTGTTCTGATGTTATGCTGATTGTAGTTTTTTCTTAATTTGTCTGCTATTTTTGGAATATATGGATACACTACAGTACCAATAGTTGTCTTTTCTCTTGATGGTTTTTTTTGTTGTCTATTTAACATTTTCTTAATAACAGCTAATGGATAACCATTTTTTATAAGAGTTTGTTCCAAGTAGTTCTTTTCTTTTTCCAAATCACTAGTTTCTGAACAAACTTCTTTTCTTCTGTTCCATAGTGATAGTATAACTCCATATTTTGTGTTTCTGGTAGGATTGGATGTATAGGCTAGATATTTTCTTGTATGTGTAGGTTTTCAGTAAACTGTAGTTTTGATTTTGCCATTAGGGAGTCTTGTCACAAGAACATTCTACTGTGAATTTAATTGAAAGAGGATATGTTGTTGATGTGTTTCCAGACAGTTTTTAACAGTGATTCATCATGTGGCCATACAACAAATGTATCATCCACATAGTGAAGTCAAACTTTAGGTGGATATGGAAAATTTTGACATGGTGAATGGAATATGATTCAGAAAAAAGTAAAATAGTATCATATTTAAACAAAATTCCTCATTTTTATGGTCTACCTAAAATCCACAAGGATCATGTTCCATTGAGACCTATTGTTAGTTCTAGAGATTAACATTGCCAAAATTTGGCAAGATTTCTTCTGAGTTTTAAGTCCTTTGGCATACAACACCAAGTCTTTTGTCAGGGATTGTAGACACTTTGTAAAATTAATCAAGTACATGAAAATTGAAAGAATTGACTTAATGGTAAGCTTTGATGCAGAAAGTTTATTTATGAAAGTACCATGTGAAGAAGCATTGTCTATTGTAAGAAAAAGGTTAAATGGTGATCATAGTTTACATACTATAATAGCTCTCCCTATTGATAGTATAATGGAACTATTAACATACTGCATAAAAACAACATACTTTCAATATAACACAGCATTCTCCCAATAAATTCAAGGAATGGCTATGGGCTCATCATAGTCTCCCCTGATTAGCAATACTTATATGGAAGAACTTGAAACTACAGCCATAAAAACTACTCCATATCTACCTAAAGTTTGGCTTCATTATGTAGATGATACTTGTTGTATGGACACATTGGCAAGTACTGATACAAAATTTCTGGAAATGCATTGACAACATATTCCCTTCAATTAAATTCACAGTAGAATCAGAACAAGAACAAAAATTGACATTATTAGATGTTCTTATGACAAGACTCCCTCATGGCAAAATCAAAACTACAGTTTACTGAAAACCTACACATACAAGAAAATACCTAGCCTATACATCCAATCACACCAGAAACACAAAACATGGAGTTATACTATTACTATGGAACAGAACAAAAGAAGTTTGTTCAGAAACCAGTGATTTGGAAAAAGAAAAGATCTACTTAGAACAAACTCTTATGAAAAATGATTATCTATCCAGTGTTATTAAAAAATAGACAACAAAAAGAACCATCAAGAGAAAATACAATTATTGGTACAGTATTGTACCCATATATTCCAAAAATAGCAAGCAAATTAAGGAAAATCTGCAATCAGTATAACATCAGAACAGCTTTCCAGAGCCATACCACCCAATGAGGAATTCTAACATCTAGAAAACCTAAACTTGAAATGATAAAAAAAAAAAACTGCATCTATGAAATACCATGTGAATGTGGAAGAACATATATTGGTGAGATCAGTCATACTATTGAAAAGCACTTGCAAGAGCATAAACTTATGATTAGAAGAGAGAAAACAAGTGTCTAAGTTATATGTATGTACCAATGAACATATGTTCAATTGGGAAAATACAAAAATATTGGATAAAGAAGAAAAGGTACAAAGAAGAAAATTTAAAGCTGCTGATCACATGGCAGTGGCAAAAAATCTCATGAGCCAATCTAGTGTGACTATACATAATGTAAGGAAGCCACTAATCAACTTTGCTATTAGGAAAAATTTGAGAAATCAGGAGGAACCTCATGGATAAGTATATGAAATTTCTACTGACTGTTGCCTTTGGCAGAATGGTTCAGTTGGTTAGAGTATTATCTTAAAATTCAATAATCAAGAATCTAAGTGTCCAGGTTCAAATCCCATGCTAGTAGTTACTGATCAGTCCAGCAACACCTGAAGAAGAAGGCAGAATAATACCTCTCAAAACATCCATTTACTAAATCATGTGTAAATAGAATGTGTGTTCTAAACTTAAGTGATGCACTTAAATTTTTTAAACTCTTACTGGTGGGAGAGCGCATGGAGATTTATAATATTTAGAAATAGTGCTTTATCAGAAATTGACTACCATTTGAATAATTTCAAAGTTTCCATAATAGCAATAAAATAAAATAAAATTAATGATAATAAATAGATATAAAAAAAAATAAAAATTTATATAACATTACAATACTAGCCAAAAAAACTAAACTTTACTAAAATTCTTCCACAACCATGGTTTCATCTATTATTGATTGTGAAAGAATTTTAATAAAGTTTAACTTTTTGGCTAGTATTGTAATTTATATGAATTTTTATTTCATTTATTATTACTAGTAGAGTTTTAGACAGTATTTAATATATAAAAATGTACAAAATGACTTTTATTTATTAAAAAGCTTATTAAGCTGACAAGACATTTATTAACAGTC
Source organism: Epiperipatus broadwayi (assembly GCA_028023455.1). NCBI lineage: Eukaryota > Metazoa > Onychophora > Udeonychophora > Euonychophora > Peripatidae > Epiperipatus > Epiperipatus broadwayi. The sequence continues at coordinate 2,754,652 of JAQFVV010000120.1, forward strand.
CTATAGCCAGGCAATATCAAATGACATATCTATTGTTTTAATTATAAATTTATTTAAACGCACATTGATTACGTAAATAATATTCATTAAGGCTGTAGCCTCAAGCACATGCGTATAAAATGCGATAGTAGGGACCTCTACAGGTCTTAAAACCACAAGCTTACGTTTTAAGACCTGTAGAGGTCCCTACTATCGCATTTTATACACATGTGCTTGAGGCTACAGCCTTAATGAATATTATATCTATTGTTTGTAAACTTATATGCACAAATTATGTTAATTTTTTTTCAGAAATGAAACTTCAATGCTTAAAGCTACTGATAAAATCAGGAAAAGATCATATTATTGAGTTGCAATAACAATTTAAATTACAATTAATATTAATATTATATAGAACAAATTTATTTTAACTCTTTATATCTGTTACAATTTTAATAGTTTAAAATATTATTGTACAATATTTGCTCTGCTATAAGATAAGATTATTATCATTAAAAAGACTTCTGTTAAGGTTACTGTGTTGAAACATTGAAATCCACAATTATTTCTTGGCAATGTAATAATTCCTTGCACAGTTTGGCATTGTTGGTAGAGTTTCTGACTTGAAATTGGGAAGTCCCAGGAATGCCTCTGGTGCTCGAACTTCATATGAACTCCCTATAAACTCCTGAGCAGTAAAATCATATGTATTTTTCTTTTTTTAGAAATAATGTTTTAAAAATGCATTCGTTGTAATTTTCTTTATGGAATAACATTGTCATCATCAGAAGAATTGGACTATATTCTTTTTATGCGATAATAATAATTAGCTTGTACTATTTAGAATTGATTGAGAACAATATAAGCAAATTCTTCTAGTGGATGTTTCACAAAGAATGAAATAAAAGTTATGTGTCACTAAATCATTGATATACTAAGAGTAAACATCAAATATTATTTTCACTGAGGTAAAACTCTCCATATAGTAGCACTCACCCAGTGTAAGCCAGAGTAATCAATGGATGCAGAAAGGTTGTGCATAAAATCCATATCTAGTGTCTATTTATACAATATTCCCAGACTAATTTGTAGCTTGTGACTTTCATTAATGAGGAGCCTTGGAAGTGAGAGCACTGCACTGCACCTAGATCTTAAGATCTAATGCAACCCTCTAGCAGCCATATTTTACCTTATTAGCTAACTATAAAGCTAAGATTTAAATGCAGTGCTCTCAGATCCAAAACTCCCCACTGATGAAAACCACAAGCTATAAACTAGTCTGGGAATATTGGATGAGTAGGCACTAGATAGGAATTTTATGCACAAACCTTTCTACATCCATAGATTACTCTGGCTTGCAATGAATAGTGCTGCAATAAAGAGAGTTTTGCCCTGTGTAAAGAGCTTGTGTAAGCATAAAGAATGGTGATCATATGATGTATAGTAGTTAAATATTATTTACCATGTTAATGAATAAATATTGTGTAAATATTAAATTAATAAAAAATCACATAATCATTACCATCTATCGTTTTTCTAATGGTTAGTTATTAATACTTTCCATCTAATGTATAACAAAAAAACTTTACTATGATGATTAAAAAAAAATCACATAATCATTACCATCTATCGTTTTTTTAATGGTTAGTTATTAATACTTTCCATCTAATGTATAACAAAAAAAAACTTTACTATGATGATTAAATAAAACAATTATAATAAATTTCAATAATTATACATTTGCAAAATCTGTCATCCAAGTGAGATTAACTCCTCACAAAATATTCTCACAAGAAAAAAACTCTAAATTGTGGGCATCTATAATTCTACTAGCAGTCTAAATTTAGGAAAAAACAAAGGCAAGATTCTTACATAATTTTTGTCATTTTGTTGTAATCTGATATCTCTCCATATGAGATTGTGATAGCAGGTTAATCGAACACAAGTCCATTATTTAAAAAAGAAGTTACACTCTTGGGCAATGCTCATATAATGTTTCTTACATTATATATATATGATCTAAAATAAAATTATAAAGTCCTGTTAAAACTTTATGTTACTCATATGAATGAACTCTAAATGATGTCCAATTACTAATATTTAATAGTTTGTAAATACAATAAAGTAACCATTTTAAATTTAATGGACAGTGATGTCGTAATGTGTTTTGCTTTACTGACCAAAAATTCAAAACATCATTTAAATGCCGATCACCTGGCTAGAAAACCAATGGAAATTTAACTATTAAATGAAATTGACATTAATGGCGTGATTTTGAAATTCCTGCAGTTTTTTAAAGGAACATTTATTCCATTCGTTGCATGTTTATGAGAAGCTTCATGTTTTTATTTGCTTTTTCATGGTATAAAACATTTGAATAATTTTATGAAGTGCATTTACTTTTATACTTACGTACATAAACAGAGTGAGATGTATACGCACATTCTGCTTAAATTTATTTACTGTTATTTATATATAAACCTGTTAACATAACCGGATGTATGACAAATGTAAATCAAAAGAAATAAAAATAAAAGTGTAATGTAGCTATTGTATTGATGGTAATATTTTATAATTGACAAATAAAATAGAGAAAAAAAACACTTTAATACATCGGTATCTGCATTCATACATACAATGGTAATCACTATTTTCAAAGCAAGACATATTGTTATATTTATATATTGAACTATTTCCATAATCTAATATTAAGTATTTTAATATCTTTAGGAAAAATAATTTCATTTAAATTTTCCAATTATATGCAAACATTTAGTAATAGCACACAGGTTAATATATGCACGATGTTTCAAGTCGTCTTATTCTCCTCTCTTCTTCAGGTGTTATTGGCCTGACTAGTGACAGTACTAGCATGGAAATCTATCCTGGAACCATAGATTCTTAAATACTAAATTTTAAGGTAATGCTCTAACCAACTGGCAGAATGACTCAATTGATTAGTGTTATCTTAAAATTCAATATTCAAGAATCTAAGGGTCTAGGTTTGGTTATCATGCTAGTATTGTCACTTGGTCGTGCCACAAACTCCTAAAAAAGAGAGATTAATATCACTTGAAAGATTATACATATACTAACATGTGTGCTATTTATTAACAGTTGAATGTAATTGGAAAATTTACATAAAGTTAAATTTTTCTAAAGACATTCCAGTAGGTGATAGAAATTGGCCAATATATAAATACAACAAAAATACCAACATCAAAAACCTTCAGGAATATTGTTAATTTCATTATTATTAATAATAAATTTGATGATAAATAATAAGTGTTTCATGATAAATATTTATATATGACTTCATAATCGAGTTGGTTTTATGAATTTTATATTGTCCAAAAAATTTCTTCAAGCAAATTCTGCTACTGTAGATTATTTCAATCTTTCCATAAGGTATGAGATTCTAAAAATTAGATTTTATTTCCTAAACCATATGTACCTGGCCTATAAAGACCATGTTTTTTTAATTGGTTACTTTAACAAACTTTTTTAAAGATTTAATACAAATTTACCAAAATATTTTAATATTATATAAATAAATATGTAAATATTTGAAAACCAGGCACTCTTCACAAACCTGGAGCTTTAATTGTAAATATAGGGAATTTGAACTCAGACTTTCAAGCATCCACCAACAATCCACACTATTTCATACAACTGATACACATGACCACACACATGTAGAAAAGATAAATAATCACCAATATACATATTTCATGCTAAACCAGCACTCATCAGTTGGTCCAGATTATCATCTCCCACAGTGCTCAGTTTATATTGAGATAGAAACTCTTCACACTTTAATGGATAGGCTTCAATCCACTCCACCCTCCAATTTTTCAGCCATCCATATCATTAAAAATCTGATGATGAAAAGTCAAATCCCATGCTGATGCCAACATTATTGCCAAGCCCATGTTGACCTGAAGTCACTCTGACCCCTCATGTATAGGACCTTATAAATATTTGAAAACCAGGCACTCTTCACAAATTGCTATCTTAATGTAAACTGAGCACTGGTTATATTTATGTGTGGGAGGTGATAATCTGGACCAAGTGGTGAGTGCTGGTTTAGCATGAAACACGTATATTGGTGATTATTTATATTTTCTACATGTGTGTGGTCATGTGTATCAGTTGTATGAGATAGTGTGGATTGTTGGTGGGTGGTTGAAAGTCTGAGTTCAAATTCCCTACATAAATAAATATGATAAATGTACCCAGTAATTTTTGTATTACAGTTTATTAATGGTGGAATTACTTCCTAGCTGGCCTAAAGGTCATTGTTTTTTTTTTAATTTGCTACTTTAAATTTTTTTAAAGATTTAATATAAATTAAACAAAAGATTTTAATATTATATAAATAAATGTAATAAATGTATGACTGTTTTTGTATTACAGTTTAATAATGGCAGTATTACTTCCTGGCTAGCATTAACGGCTGTCACTTTTATAATATTTTTTTTTATTCAGTTTCTTTAACAATTTTTTTTTTTTTTGGCTTTGTAGAATTACTTGCTTTGAATAAAATGCTCATAATCAAATTAAGCCTATTAATTAAAATTTAATTTTCAAATATACCTGTTGTATTTGATATGCAAATTTGACAGCATTATGGAAAACTATTAATGGCAGAATTACTTCCTTCACATAAAATATTCTTCATAATGCAGACAAATGTAATGTTTTTTAATTTGTTGTGAATTTGATGCAGTCGTATGAACAAACATACATTAACCAATCAGACAACAGAGAAAATATGGATTTTATATATAAGATAAGAATTCCTATTTTTGGAAAAGTAACATTACCTCAAAAAAAAAAAAAAGTAACAACAAAAAAATAAGTAGAAAAATATTTTGAAAAAGTTGGTATTCTAAAACTTAAATAATAAAAACATTATCAGTTGAAGTAAATAAAAACAAAAATAACTAAAAAAGATTTACTGCTGGAGAATTCATAAGAAGTGTGAAGAGAAGAAATTGCTAATTTGAATCATGATCTATAGACCTTGAGGTTCAGAGCCTATATCTTTGTTCCTGCACTAAACTACATTGTTTTGTGCAGTATGACAAAGTCAGGAGTTTATGGTCCATGATCATAAACCAATGTGGTTATTTAATGCTCAAACTTCTTATGAATTCTAAACTGTGATAACCGCTTGTTGCCAATGATGTTAAAACATCAGATATAGAAACTGATAAATAGTATTATATGATGAAACTCAGAAAAAATGGAAGTAAAGAAATTAAGATAAAGCAAGATAGAAACAATTATTGTGGATGAAATGAACTATTTGTTAATTCAGAAAAGAAGACAATCAATTTTTACTTACTATATTGTACTTAATGTTGAAATGAATAATATGTAAGTAAAAATAATATTGTTCTAATAACTGAAATACAGGCTTATTATATACCTGTATCAATATATGTAATATATAGGGTATATGAGCACAGACTTTCACATGACCACCATTCTCCATTCTATTTCATAGCACTGATATACTTGAACATATATATGTCAAAAAGATAAATAATCCCAATATACATATTTCATGCTAAACCAACAATCATCAGTTGGTCCAGATTATCATCTCTACACATATATGCAATAAGTACTCAGATATATATTAAGATAGCCAATCTTCATACTTTAATGGACAGGCTTTAATCCACTCCACACTCCAAACATCCAACCAATTGAAAATCTGATAATGGAATGCTCAAATGCTACCCTGAGGCTGAGATTCCCATTACATCCATGTTGACCTAAAGTCAATCTGCCCCCTCATGTACAGAACATAATCCATTTAATACATATATGAGTCTGTATGTTTAGAATAATTTACTTATTCTTCTTAGTCTGTACATTCTTTGATATAATTTATAACATAAAAAAATATAATTTAAAAATCTAGAATCAGTGGGAAAATCTGTGCTCAAATACCCTACGTAATATTATTCTAAACAATTAATAAAATTGTAAATTAAACTTGCCTTCCAATTTATTTTACTGATGTTTAGAATAGTCCTACTTATTCTTCTTAGTCTACACATTCTTAGATATAATTTATGATTAATTATATGCTCCAAAGTTATCATTATCCATGTGCAAGTATTCATTTTATATATAAATAAATTCTATGGTATAAAGCAATCTAAGATGAGACCAGGGAAAATCTTAGAGCTACAATAACACAATACTCATTAATATATAACAAATATAAGAATAAGTCTGAAGTGTTTAATTCATCCATCTTTCATAAACACGAGAGAAAAAACAGACATAACTGTGACCAAATGCTATTAAAGTTATGTGAAAAGAGAGAAATGGTTGGAAACCTAAAGTAAAAGAGGTAACCGAAGTATGGTTCATTTCACAAAAAGGAATATGTAATGAATCATAAAGCTAATAACATTTAAACCAACAAAAAATTAATGTTCTCAGCAGATGGAAAATGAATATGACATGAAAGTCTCAAAAGTATACTTGATAGAATAATTATTATTAAATTTTATATTTAAACTCTATATAAGTATCTTTTCACATTAATATATAACTAAATAAAGTGAACGGCTCAAACCTCTTGCATGCACTTTTAGAATACTTATATGACAGACAATCAGGTGTAATGATAACTATATAGAAAGCTCTTAAGTCACAACACAAGACAGAGATTTTACAAGAAAAAGATGGTTCCACCCTTTTCTTTACTTAAATTTCTACATATATAATCTCTGTCATATGTTTCAACTTAAAATCTCCCTATACAATCATCATTACATCTAATTGGCTGCCATACAAGCATTCTAAAAGCACATGTGAGACATTTTCAGCCTTTCACTTTATTTATGAACTGCTTGCGCTTAATAAATAATATTTACATTAATATATAACATGATATATATAATATTAAATAAATTTGAAAGGCATATCAGTTCCAATAGCCATGCTTAATATATTTTTTATTTTCATATTACATGAAAAAAATGAACAAATGCTCTGCTGTAAACATATATTTCAAGAATAACTTCATTCTGTCAGCTGTATTGGAATAATAGCTGCACAACTTATGTTAATACTTCATTTAAAATATGTTTTTAATAATTATTACATATACACACAATGTACTTTTTGTCATATAAAAGTTATTCAGTGAATAAAGGTTTACCTGAATTTTAGTTTTTGATATGTAATCTATTAAAGAGAAGTTTAGATTAGGCCCTGAAATGAAAAAAAAACCTATTTTAGAATGAGTCTTTATAAGAATGAGAATTAGATCTTGTTCTGGTTCAAACATATGCTGTACTTCATGTCTATTAATGATTGCTGTGTTGAAGCTTTACTTAGATATATGGATAAATATGGCAGAAGGGGTACAATAGTAGCATTGTTATGCCTTCAAAATTCTTTGTGAAGAGTTATTCCAAAATCACAAATTGATATCTTTCAAATTTTTATTTTTAATACATTGCTAATGAACTTTTTAGATATTAGATTAGATGGACTTTTAAATCTTCAAAGATTAAAATACTGAAAATATAACTGTTTTATCACACTGTTATAACATAAAAAAATATAATTTTAAAATATAGAATCAATGGAAAAAAAATTAAAAATATTATTTTTTCCAAAGAAAAAATGAAATTTATAATAAAGCTACAAAAGGATAATGCTAATAAAATGTTATTTAAATACAAGTATATTAACTCTACTGAATTTAATGTAATTAGAAGAGATTTGAACTCAGACCTTCAGGCTCCCTATATCTATTCATTCCATCCTATACAACTTATCCACATGACCTCATACATATGAAAAAGATAAATGATCTCCAATATATGTATTTCATGCTGAAGCAGCACTCATCAGTTGTTGCAAAAACTTAATAGTAATTGGAGAAAAATAATATAAAAAATAAGTGAAATGACTTTTTTATGAAAAGAATCAACAACATATTTTGTTTAGGCCAGTTTAAAAAAAATTTGTCTCACTAAATTCAATTCTTTAACCTTGATCTACATAAATAAACATACACTCTTCTATTCTATATGCATTTTCATTGGATAAAATATTATATAAAACATTCAAGATATCCCATGATTCTTGATTGCACAATTCTTTTAAGTAGAAAATTCTACCTAATCTATAGTAGTTATTCCATCCAGTTTATGGTTGAGTAATAAATCAATAGACATTACATGTTGATGCTTAATAAATCCTTAGCCAATAGTATTCTATCCATAAATCCAAACTATTTTACAGCTTACATCTTTCAGCACATCCAAAACTCCTTACTAACAGAGTGCATAATTAGGAATATCCAGAGCATATTTGTAAAAAATAAAATCCTAACCATTTTGTCTAATGAAAAATCATTCAAACTCCAAAAACAGTAAACAAAAATATTTTCAGTCAAAAATATCAGATAATCCATAAGTTATAATTCTTAATCAGAACTAAATAAGCCTTCAATGTGCACTGTTTAATCATGTTACTAACTCACTCATGTTATAGTATGTATGCAGGACACTCTCAAACCCAAATGCAAGATAGTGATTTTTTAAAAGATTAGAATGGCCTTCTTATCTTTGTACCTAAATGCAATTATGTAGGCCAATCTAAAGCATTAGCTTGACCTATATGATGGCATTTAGGTATAAAGATAAGATGACCAATCTCATCTTTTATAAAATCTCTGTCTTGCATTTGGGTTTGAGAGTATATTGCATTCTCACTATAACATAGGCATTAGTAACATAATTAAACTGCATGTTGAAGGTTGATTAACTTCTGATTATGAATTACTAATGAAAACTGTGCTTATAAATTATATTGTTATTAAACAAATTATAATTATAAACAAATTGTTATCCAACACATTGTTTTAAATTTTGTTAAAGACATGGGAACTAGTCCTAAAATTTATAAATGATATAAATTTAGCTTCACTTTTATACTGATTAATCAAAATGAAAGTTCTGAGAAGAAATCCACTCTTTGCTTCCAATCCAGTAATGGATCCTATACCAATCACTAGTAATGCAAGTAGCCAAGAAAATTTGCAAAAATAGTAAGCCAATATTGTAATATCAATACCACTGACAGAAGTTAAATTATTGTCAAAGATGCTTCAGCAGAAATGTTAGGGGTTTATAAACTGATAAATTTAAATTTTGAAATTGAAAAAATAAAAAACAAACTGTATCCAGTGTCTTGCCATGTTATTATACCAACAATTAATCCTACTAATTATAGCAACACATCTTTTTAGAAATAAATTGGATGTAGCCTCTAAAAAATATAAAAATTTAGTCAACTTTCTATAATCTTCTTTAAAACATTTAATTTTTATACTTCATGATGATTAAGAAGAGAACTTAAGAAGAAAAAATGGATATAATAATATTTTATATATGATGAATCCATTCACAAAAAAAGTAATAATTTAGAGAATATTCAAAATAAGGTATAAATTATTCACCCCTGTACATTATAGGCCCTGAATGTTTTAAGTACTATGTTCATAAACATTAGCAATGAGGCATTTAGAGGTTGCTGTTTTTACCGTAACATGGAGAAACAGCGCCACGTAGTGGGCTAGAATCTTGGTAGTTTCTGATAGCAGACGACACATAACCAAGATGTGTTTACGGCAATCAGCGCCACCTAGGTTCTTGCTAGCAGATGATGTAAGCTGCCGGCTAGCTTGTGGAAGGTTCCTGTGCGTACACATGGTGAACAGCGCCACCTACCAGCAGGAAAAAGCATCGTCTGCTTTCGAGGCCCCTACCCTGTATGTAACAGCACCTCTAGCGGCCTCATAGCAGGTCAGGTTAAAGTACCCAAAATAAGATAGAAATCTTCAAAAAAAAGGGCCAAAATAAAAATAAAAATTTATATACAAGAAGTTTTAATTCACTGCATTAATGTGCACATTAATTAGATAAACAACTTACTTTATAAACTTTGGCAAAATAATATTATTAGAACTAATCAGACATAAACTAGAAATAAAATGTTTTCTTAATGTTATTAAGAAGGGCTAGAAATGACCATTGATATCCAGAAAAAGCAATAAAATTTAGTGTAAGCAAATTAATTATAATTCTTAAAATTACATCAAAGATTATTGAAGTAAAGGATCAAGTGATTTCAAAATAAAATATAAATTAAAAGCATAAATAAATAAAAAATTAATAAATTTGTGAAGGGACAGAAAACAAATATTTTCTGAAACACTTTGAAATTACTAAAAGTATATTCTAAAAGTTTTTAATCTGTCCACTTTTTTTAAATATTAGATTTCATAAATTTATAGTAACCCAATGTTGTCAGCAAAATATTTTTTTATAACTTTTCTCTTCTTCCTAAATAAATATATAACAAAATTATTTTTCAACTGCAATCACAATGCCATTACTGTGAGTTAAACAGGTTTGAATTTTACAAAATTGCAGTTAAAATTTAAAAATTTTAAAAATCTGTTTACAAACAAAAGTGCAACTTTTTTGAAATCCATTCCATAAACAAAAAATAATTTTTTTAGATGTCAAACCAGTTTTATGTTAATCCAACCTATGAGACACCAGTGTAAATTTTTATATGCTTAATTTTGTATACCTTTTAAAATTGAATAAGTGTATAACTCAGTAACTTCCTAGATATACATTTATTTAGCAAAAATCAAATTTATTTAAATTTAGACCACATAGTACAAATTTTATATCTCTTTTCCAAGGATTAAAGACATCTCATAACACTTATAATCTAAATGTAATTTTTCTTTGTTTTGCACATTATTGCTATTTGTCTATTTTTTAAGACTAACATTATAATACTTATTGTAAACAATGATTACAATGATAAAAAGCAAATTTATTTTATTATAATAACTGATTGTGAGAAAACAATTGACTAAATCCAAAGTAATTTTATTTCTCCATTATAACGATTTTATGACTATTTTTTTAATACAAATATCATAATATTTATTATAAATAATGCTTATAAAAAAAATCATATTTGGAAAAATAATTACATAAACAAATACTTTTCTTGAGAGGGGTATGAGATAACACTTACAGTATTTACATTATAAAATGGCACTGTAGCCATTGTAGATTAGAACTATTTTTATTAGAAAATTTATTTTTTATTAATGCATTATATTATGTAAATTGTTTTTTAATCCCAGTTATATATATATTCAACAATTAATTAATTGTTTTGTTATTTTATTTTCAGGGTTTTTTTTATTACTAAAAATGATATCCATTTAATATAGATGTATTGGTTGATAAAATTTAGAAATATTTTTAATTATAATTATTAAATATTATAGTAATAATTAATATAAATGATTAGTAATAAAATTTGTTTCAAATCTATTAATTCAAGCTAATAAATTATTAGAATATTTGTTTGTAACTAGTATTTTTGTTCTTAATTAAATAAATAATTAAATGGTTAGGTCACTAGGGCTTTGACTTAAAAGTTTTTAATAATTAAGTCTGTTCCTCTATTACTTCTACTAAACCATAGAAGGCAATTATAATAATTTAGTTAGAGTCAAGAATTATATGTAGTTACTGTTGCTTCATAAAGTTAATTATTAGTCTTTATTGCAATCTTATATTAAAGGTAGACAATGTTTTATATATAAATTTAGGTATTTAAAGTATATTAACAATTAAAAATATCCAGAATTATAAAACATTTCATATTTTTTACAAATAGCATAATATATAAATTTATATAAGCATACCAATTGTTAAATATTTTTAATATTACTGCCACAATCATCATACTGTTTGTACTCATTCATAATAAATAATAAATATAGTATTTTATTATTTTTAAAAATGATTTATTGGATTTAAATAGTTTTGAAACATTAGTTATGTAGTACATATGAGGTATAAAAGCCAAATATTGAACCCATTTTAGTAGCTTTTAGAAAACCCAACTACCATTGCCTTCAAAACAGTTTTTTTTAATCAGCTGACACATGTTAACATATAGAAATAACTGGGTGGTCAGTATCATAGGAAGTTATGTGATATATGAACACAATCTTCAGTTCAATTGACCAAACTGTGATTTGTTTTTTTACTTTTGTCAATCAAAGATTGATCGGAAAATCTTTAGATATCGAATCTGCTATTTTTTCATTGTGATAAACTGTTAAGACACATAACAGTATACAATATTGGTACTATATAAAGTCATTCCATTGTTTATTCACTATAACAAATTGAAAAAGTCACCTTATTATTGCCTTTATTGGCTTGTATATATGTTTTAGATACGATACTGTTAACTAAATTTTAATTCACAGACAAAACATATACTGAGTCAATTAAACTGCATCCTTGCTACACAAGTTAAATCTTGTTAAATATTTATCTATTTATTGTTTCTCTAGCATAACTTATAATCTTTGTATTTATTTATTTTACTCACGACTGTAAAATACAGGCGCTTGAATTTAAAAATAAAGAAATATAAAAAAGTATGCCACAAATAAAGTAAGAAAGAAACAGATTCAAATTTATTTAGGCAATAGTGACGTAATGTGAAATTTTTTGCCCAAAGGCAGGAAAAAATAATTAGGTATTAAAACCAAGTATCAACACTTTATCATCTCTGAGAATTTGACAATTAGTTTTCCTCTCTTAATATAAATTATTCTATTCTAAATTTACAGTTTCATTACAAAATAATACATTGTACAGGCTTACACCTGCATTTTTATATATGTAATATATGCGGGATTCGAACTCAGACTTCCACACGACCCACAACTCTCAGTGCCATCTTATATTGCTGACCCACCTGATCACGCACATGTTGAAAAGATAAATAATCACCAATATATGTATTTCGTGGGTCAGCAATATAAGATGGCACTGAGAGTTGTGGGTCGTGTGAACGTCTGAGTTTGAACTCCGCATTACAAAATAATGTAATGCCTTCATTAAAATACATAAGACTAAAAAATTGGTTAAATACTAAAAATACAATAGGCGGTTAACTTTTGAGTGACTATCAATATAAACAGCATTTAAAAAAAAAAAAAAAAGACAATTTGAGATGCACAAATGAAATTAAAAAATTATTGGATCACTACAGGAAAAAAAAAGTATTGGAGAAGACTTTGCGTTATAATGCATAATTCTTTCTCACGATGTTAATACTGTATTTATAATTCGAAAATATTATGTTATATAAATATGCAAAGTTTTAAGATTTGGGTTCGAATACAAGATGCATAAAATTTGGAAATTGTATTGTAGTCTACAGACTTAGCACATTTTTAGTAGTTAGCTAATCTATAGTTGATGCAGGTAAGCATCTAATATTAGGTGTCAAATGGGCATTAAACATTTCTTAGCTAAATATATAAAACACGAATGGAATATGTTCCAAATTTTCACCACCTAACAAATGGAAAGGAAGCATGATGAGTAATGCCGTTTTTTTTCACTGTTATTCTATGAAAGGCTAATAGAAGGGGTTATTTTTAAATGTTTTACTTTTAATAAATATAAAGAAAATAAATACAGACAAATAAATAAGTAGCAAATAGATATGTTTACAATTAAATAGATAAAATAAAAAGATATTTAGAAAGATCAGCGTAATCAATTTCAATGTATTTAAAAGCGATGTGTAACTTTTATTTTTTTCCTCTTATAGGTGTGAGATGAAGCTTGGTCATAAATATTCATTTTTAAACTGTAATTTATCATTAGTTCTTTTAAAGATATAAAAAATAGGATCTTTTCAATGATGTTAACAAAATCTTTAATTTGAATGCATGTTTGACATGTGAGGTTTTCATCTCTGAAGAGTAGCCTTTGTTAAGATGCTGATTGAAGGCATATTGAATGGAAGAGTACAAATATTTATATATTCAGTTAAGAGCTGGTGCTCTGACAAAAGCATTGCTTTGATGGCTTTTGTGCATAAACAATAATGCCAGATAAAATTTCATTTGACAAATGAAGGATGTCAACCTAAGGAGGAACTTTTCTTCAACTTGGCAGTATTTTCAACCCCTACAGTGATGTATTTGTCATATAAAAAGAAAACTTGTAACAGATATTGCTTTGTGAAAAGATTAAATGAAAGAAATCAGAAAGATGAGTGAAATTTATGACTTATTTTTAAAAATAGAAATTAATAATGTATTGGTCTGGTATTACTTAAATTATACTGTTTATACATAAAAAAAAATACAATTTTGGAAAGATGCGAGAATTAATCAACAAAATTTGATAATAAAAAACAAAATTGCAAAATTTAAATAATTTGAACAGTGGCCCAAATTCTCAGCTAAAATATTAATTACATAGTACATAGTGTTTTTAATATAAATGCGCAGTTATATTTGTTTTATTATATTTTGATTTACAAGGGTCAAACTTTTTCTAGTCACAACTTTGACACCATCTACCCCAGATAAATATAGTAATGATTATCACTAATCATTTATTAAACTAAAGATTATCTTTAACCCAGATATAAACTTTAAACCTTAGCTAAAGATTAAGATAGTTGATATTTTTTAACACACCCACACCAAATTATTCACATTTCTCTTTGCCTTGTGTAATTTTTTTTTTTATAAATATACCAAATAACCTCCTCAGGACCACACATTCTTTCCAAATCATATGAATAAAGATACAATAAAATTAGATTTTTTTTTGTTTTTATTCATTTTTTGAATATTTTTTAAACAACTACAATTATTTAATTAATTAATTTTATCTTAAAAACCATATTAAAAACGATCGAATAGCTTTACTGCTCGAAAGTTCATAAGAATTTCAGATGTCAGAAGTTTTAGGATTGAGGGTCTTGCACTCCATAACCTGATATTCTGCCATTGCTCTAAACTATGTAGGGCAAAAACATCCTAATTTAGTATTGCATGACATATCGTTAAATTTAATATTTAATTGGAAGATAGGGAAGTCACACAATAACAAAAAATTGATAATTGATTGACTAAGTACTAAGAAATCAAAACATTGTTTAAAAAAATCGAATTTTTTGATGGCAAAATGATTAGAATATTTGTTAATTGAAGATTAAAAAAGCTTACAACAGATCTTAGTAAATAAGTATTGGTGAGAATATTATATTAGCTCTCATTGGTTGGAATTGATGACAAATTTAGTATTTTTTAAAATATATTTTATTAATAAGAAATAACAAAATTATACATGAATAGTAGACACAATCTAAAAAAAAAAAATACTATCAAACAGGTTATCTAAACTATAATAAAAATTATATTACTTTAAGAAAGAATTGAAGAAAATAAAAAGATTAAGTACAAAAATAAATTGATCAGTTTTAAGAAATTAAACCATGATTGTATGGTAATGATTTTTATTTTTATTGCAAAGGGAATTAGGGGCTAGTATTACAATATCTAGTGTAAGTAAAAATAAAAAACTTTTGGAACAATATTTTGAAAAATGAATGAACAAAGTTATAAATTGAAGAAAATATGTGGTAGCCTAGTAATGAAAAGGACCAGAAAAATGATTATTTACAAACTAATATTTGACAACAATAAAATAAAAATAATAAAGAGTTAAAACTAAGCTTGTCCAAAAGGAATGTAATATATTTGGAATTTTTAATAAAAAATAAAGACTTTGATAATAGTCAAAGGAAATGCATTTCTTAATAAATTAATGCCAACAACTTTAATCTGCAAATTAAAACATATTTTAAAATTGTTTCTTCTAAAATTGAGTCTACCAAAATTTAAAATATCAATATCAATACTATAACATAATTTTTCTTAAAGCCAAAAATCAAAATCTTCACTGAAAAAAAAAGTTTATGGATTTATTGCTTGGGAGTTCATAAGAAGACGGAGTACTGGAACTGTGAGGCCAGAATAATCCTAAGATCTCCCAATCCCAAATTGGATGCTTTAACAACTGTATCAAACAGAACAAGGCAAAATATCCACTAATTTAGATAAACAAGCAACATCTACACAAAGATCATCTTCTACTCATTCACCAAATTACCAATGATCATATAATCACAGAAAAAAAAGATCAACTATTGTAGCCTCTAAATCATTCCACTCCTAAGAGTGGTATGTCTTTTTCAAACATTAATTTTACTATTATAACAAGTCATATAACAATACAGTGAAACTGTCATATATGCTGCAGTATATTGATTCTTCAATTACTTCACATAAAAGTTAATTTGCAAACTAGTTAGTTTAATTGTCAAAACAGTTCGATGTTCATTAATTTACAGTTTATACAAAGTTCTGATTACCGCCCAGCTGTGTTAGAAAACTAAACTATGTACACATGATAACGAATACTCGCACTATAATTCTGAATGTATAGTTTCTACTTCTAACTTCTCTTCTTTCTCAATGAGGGTAATTCGCAATTCCCACGCTGTCTTCTTGCAACGGATGCTCTGCAACGAATGCTCTGCTCTGCAACAAATGCTCTACTCTGCAATGAATGCTCTGCTCTGCAACTAATGCTCTACTCTGCAATGAATGCTCTACTCTGCTGCGGTCTTCCCATTTCTGTGGGCTCTTCCAGCTACACCCGTGAACTACATTTCCACTGGGCGCTGGTCATTTACCACAAGCACTGACGTGAGATATCTCTACTCAAAACTACTAGACGTCTACTGCCGTTGTACTCCAAATATGGCTGCTAATAACTGCCTTACTCTGCATCATTGTTCTTTTCAAAATAGCCCCCTTTTATCTGTTTGCTTTCTTTTGTTTTCTGGAGTAACTCTTATAAATTAAGATGGGATTTAATTAAATTGGGTTTTGCTAATTAAATTCCTTCGTTATCTGTTTAATTAGTTTGTTACAATTGATTGCATTTCAAGCTAACGTCTATGATTAAAATATTAGTAGCAAAATTTAAAGATTTAACAATAAAATAATATTTTAGAATAAGACATTTTCGTATGTACGTTTAATTTAAAATGCATATATTACATATGCTATATCAATATATACTACTTCAGTTATGCAATAACTGAAAAACAAACAAACAATCAAAAAATAAAAACATTAACATTTGTAAATTTAATAAATTTTACAATATGGCAGCAACAATTTATCATCTCAGAGTACTGTATATTATCATAACATTTATTTGGGTTACATAAACGTATATTCCATAAATGGTTTTTTAATATTGTTTTTTAATATGATACAATATTTTAAGTGACAAAATGTTTCTAAGTATAAAATTAAGAGTTTTATGAAATTAAAAAAAAAAAATCTGTAAAGTATTTTCATCATGCAAGGAAATGAAAACTCGTAATTTAATAGCATCAGAAAAAAACAATTTATAAAACATCCTTGAAATGCATGAGAAAGTTTAACGTTTGAAGATTTTAACAAAACATTTTTAATTGGAAATGGCATGTAGAGGTTCTGAAGTCAACACGGACTTGAAAATATAAAAACAATTAGTGAGATTCTTGTCTGCTGGTTATGAGACTGCTATTATTAAAAAAATATCATTCAGAGAGATACGTGTTGAATACATCATTACAATTAAAAAGTAAAGATACGAAACAGTAAGTTATTTTATTAATTTTATTTTTTGAATGAATATAAATAAATAAATATATATAATAAATATGTCTATAAATGTACTCTTTAATTTATTATTAATAACTGCATTACTATTTTTATAAATTTTGTTTATATTATAATCTTAATTTATATATGCATACTAAGCAGACATAAAAGTATTTTTATTATGTAAACATGCATTTGAAAAGTATTATACATTTGCAGTTCAATAAAAAAGTACATATTCTATTGGAACCAAAGCTTATCAACAAAATGTGGGCTATTATATGCAATGTACAGCGCATATGTGGAGCTCTTGAAACAAAATATAGCAGATATCATGGCTCAAACATATTGTGAGTTTTATTTGGAAAATATCAACAAAAATACACATTCAACAGTTTAGACAACATTCCAAATTTTTATATCTGTTATTACTAATGAACAAATTTGCTATAATCTCTTTAAAAAGGCCGTTCAGTATTTTTGAAGGTACATTTTACTTTTTCTAACTTCGATCCACAAAAATCTTGCTTTCCATTCTCAAATAAATGTTATCTCAGTATATTAAGGCTTTACCACCTTTCTATGATTGTTAATTCAATAAATTCTTAATTTAAAGCCGAGCAAAATATCAAAAGACATAAAAAGATTTCTATCTGAATTATTTAATAAAACTTGAAAATGCTGTTTCCATCATGAAAGAAAAGAATGTATTGTTACCAATATACTGAAAACTAGGTTCAAGATAAAATATGCTTTTTCAAATGATAAGTTGTTTATGTCTAAAACATTATAAACTCAGAACATCACTAATTTTAATTAATAGAATCTATATCTGAAAAACAACTAAACAATTTTATTATTTACTTGATTTATTTATCAAACAAAAATACATTTTCAATTTCACAATAATTATATATTTTTAGTTTTAATAATAATGCTTAATTAGAAGGCAATAAGCCTTCAGCATGCACTATTTAATCATATTATGAACTCACTAATGTTACAACGAGTATGAAGGACAATCTTTAGTGCCTGTATAAACTTATCAGAATATAAATAAAGGTGGTATCACCTTCGTTATTAAAAGAGGCTGCCTTGACTACAGGTTGAGATTGTTGATAGCTTAAGAGTTGATTGTTATCATTTACATTTGTGGGTTACCTTGACTACAGGTTGAGATTGTTGATAGCTTAAGAGTTGATTGTTATCATTTACATTTGTGGGTTACCTTGACTACAGGTTGAGATTGTTGATAGCTTAAGAGTTGATTGTTATTATTATTTACATTTGTGGTTTACCTTGACTACAGGTTGAGATTGTTGATAGCTTAAGAGTTGATTGTTATCATTTACATTTGTGGGTTACCTTGACTACAGGTTGAGATTGTTGATAGCTTAAGAGTTGATTGGGTATTTATGTATTAGTCCTGCAATGTAGGAGATGGTATGCCTTTTCACATCCACAATAAATGTATAACCTTGTGATCACATCAAATAAGCCCTGCAATCTGATCCGATTTCTTCCAATAACATTTTTTTTATAATGATAATTTTACACTCTCAGTTATTGTCCAGATTTCATTCTGACAAGATCTTTAGTGCCATCAATTGCATTTTAAAACTATTTTTTATTTCATTTGCATTTGGAGTTTTGATTCAATGTTTTTACTTTCATTTGTATTCACAGTTTTGATTCAACAATTTTTACCTGCTATTGAAATGAATGCTGTTTTATATTTTCAAGAAAATGTAAAATTAGAGAACCTAACAAAATTGATGAGAGTCTTTTCAAAACTGAGCTGAACAAATACTGCCCGAACTGTGGATGTTTGGTGACTTATGCAGAAAGACTTACAAGTGTTTTGTCATGACAATTAATGATAGAACAGTGGCAACTCTTATGGAAGCTATAAAACAAAAAAATGGATTGATGATTTATTCTGACTGTTGGAAGGCCTATAAAAGTGCTGAATTATGAAATGCTGGTTACGATCATTTTTGTGTGAACCACAAATACAATCACATGTTAAGTAAGTGTGCATTTTGGAAAAAATAAAAATTTTGCTTTTACTTTCCATTTTGGGGAAACAAATTATCCACTTAAAATAAAGTAGAACTGACAAATTGATTGTTTCATCATGACAATTCCTGTTATATATTACATGATATAACCATATGTGTATATTTTACAATTTTTTGTAATACTTTATGGTATTTTGCAATTTAGTGATTGTTTTGTCCATATTTAAAGTTACATTTGGGAATTGCATAATGGCATGGCATGTTTTACATTTTTTATGTCAAATCAATATTTTT
The DNA here is from genome assembly GCA_028023455.1 of Epiperipatus broadwayi. NCBI lineage: Eukaryota > Metazoa > Onychophora > Udeonychophora > Euonychophora > Peripatidae > Epiperipatus > Epiperipatus broadwayi. The sequence continues at coordinate 2,774,575 of JAQFVV010000120.1, forward strand.
ACTATTGTTAAAAATGTACTTTTTAAAATTGATTTTTGGTTGAAATTCATATAAATGTGTAAAAATTAAAAAGTTGGTAAAGTTTTATAAAAGAACTATTTGAGTTCCATTTGCCATATTTAGTATGAAGCTGTATTGTTAGAACAAGTTGTGTGATCATTGGATTAGTATGAGTGATTACATTAGAGAATTGACTTTTAAACTACCTGAAATCCATTGTAAACCATAAATATATTAAATGAATTTGTGAGACATCCTAGGAAAAATCATATGAGTATTTAATTATTTAAACATGCTATCTACTTTTATATTACTTTAATTCCTCATATTTTGAGATTTGGGCTTAGCAAATGTTGATTTTTTTTCTAACTTATAAATAAATGTAGTTCATATCATTATAAATTTGCAAAAAAATAACTAATATAATTATTTTTACTAATTAAAAAAAAGTGTACTTTAAAAAAGTTTTTTTATGTGGTAAATTGGACAAATATAGTTTTAAAATCGAAATCCTTTTTATTTTAAATATTATTTTAAACAGTGCAATCAAAATTTAGCATAATAAATTTAACCGAATTAAAAGTAGTCTTATATATCTTAGTACTTTTTCTTAGGGTTATACAATAGCTGTATTTTTATATTGGACTATTTCCATCATCTAATATGTGTGTTTGAATGTCTTTAGAAAAGTTTAATTTTAGTTAAATATTCCAAATGCATTCAACTGTTAGTAATATCACAGCAACCAAATGTTAATAATATCACAGCAAACAGGTTAGTATATGCACAACATGTCGAGAGGTATTTTTCTCCCCTCTTCTTCAGGTGTTGCTGGCCTGACCAGTGACAGTACTAGCACGGGATTCGAACCTGGGTCCTTAGATTTTTGATTATTGAAATTTAAGGTAACGCTCTAACCAACTGAGCCATCCTGCCATTGAATGAATTTGGAATATTTAACTAAAATTAAACTTTTCTAAAGACATTCAACACACATAGTCCAATATAAAAATACAGCTAGAACACCATCATCACAAACCTTCAGAAAAACATTATACAATAGCGTTTATTGAGACTGTCTTTCTTTTCTTGGAGTCGTCCAGGAAGATAATTCTATTTTTGGTAAAATTAATGTGATGAGAAACATTGTTAAAAAGTAGAAACAAAATAAATCTCTAGACTTAGTAATTTTATGTATAACACAGTGGTTATATTATCAAAAAAGCATTGTCAAGCGTTGGTGGTCGAGAGGTCAGCACAGCTACCTTACAAGCAGTTGTCCCAGATTAACAGGTTCGCTTCCCGACCGATGCTATGACACATGAAAAAAAAAAAGCTTTTCAATTAATATAAAAACTATGTCTGAAAATAACAGAGTGGATTAAAAAATAAAAGGATTGGAGATTTAATTGGTGTTAGTTATTTTATATAAATTAAAAAACTTTCAAATGAAAATGTAAGAAAATACAATCCTTGTACTAGATGCTAAAAGAAAGTTTTTGGAACCAAGAAATATGAAACCTCCTAATAAAAGATATATATTTTTTTTGGAAAGAGATGATGTTAAAAAAATATAGAAATCATTTGTAAATAAATAATACAAAAACTCTGTCAAATAATGAAAATTATTCTTCACATATAAAGTGTGATAAACAGAGTAGCTAAAATTCAAAAAACATTAATCACAAAAAACTATTTGCCAGGCACTTTCAGTACCATGTACCAGAATAATGGTAACATATTGGAACTGAATGAAAAAAACTATTTGCCAAGTGCTTTCAGTACTATGTACCAGAATCATGGTGACCAGTTTCAATATGTCACCATGATTTTGGTATACGGTACCGAAAGCACTTTGCAAATAGTTTTTTCCATTCAGTTCCAACATGTCACCATGAATCTGGTACACGGTACCGAAAGCACTTTGCAAATAGTTTTTTTCATTCAGTTCCTATATGTCACCATGATTCTGGTACATGGTACTGAAAGCACTTTGCAAATAGTTTTTTTCATTCAGTTTCAATATGTCACCATGATTTTGGTACACAGTACCGAAAGCACTTTGGAAATAGTTTTTTCCATTCAGTTCTAATATGTTGCCATGATTCTCATATATGGTACTGAAAGCACTTGGCAAATAGTTTTTGTGATTAATATTTTTTGAATTTTAGCTACTCTGTTTAGAAATCATTTGTGTCAATAAATTATTAAGAACATATTTAATCCATATTAAATTATTAATGGAATTGAAGCAAAAATCATAAGTGCAAAGCTTGTAATTGTATAACTCTTTCTCTGCCTGCAAGAACATTTTATCATATTACAGTTTAATTTCTTTTTTAAGGCAAAATGTACTGACACTCTTATGTACTGAAATGCATTTTTGTTGCAAAGTTGGACCATTTCAGTATTAGACTTAGATAAAGCACTTTTGGTAGAAACAACTTCATATTAAAAGGAAATATATCTATGTGTTGGAAAAAAATATCGGGAGTAACAAAAAGAGTTTAAAAGCAAATTAGATAGGTGAGAAAGCAAACAAGTATCATTCACATTTTAGGATAATTAAAACTTTGAAAAGAAGTTAAGAGGGGATATTATTTAAAGATAGAGCAGTAGATGAATAGATAACAGCTTACACTGCATTCTAAAAAAATATGAGACTCGGGAAGAATCCCTATCTGAAATGGATAAAGAAGCTAGATGCTGCGCTGTGGAGACAAGCTATGGAACAAAAAAAAGTGGATATAACATGAGAGCCTGTTATTTTGTAATAAAGTAATTAGAGTTAAAACGATGATTAATGGTGATTGGATAGCTTTCTGTGTCAGCTATAGAGTGATCACCTAAAATATCCTGATTTTAGAAATTCTTAGCTACTGGACAAACGTCTATTTTTTTAAATCTAAGTATAAATTTTAATAAACCTTTTAAAGTAATATGTTAATGATTACATCAACAGACATTTTGGGTTATTATTGGCTGATAATATAGACCATTTTTATTTTTTATTTTAAAAGAAGTTAAGAACTTTTTATTACAAAAAGTATTATGTAAATTAATACACTGTACAGGCTTACACACACCTGCACATATATAATGTAATATAAGGGATTCGAACTCAGACTTTCACACGAGCCTCAACTCTCCATGCCATCTCATATTGCTCACCCACCTGATCATACACATGTTGTATATATGTGTGGAGATAGTAATCTGGACCAAATGATGATTGCTGGTTTAGCATGAAACACGTATATTGGTGATTATTTATCTTTTCAACATGTGTATGACCAGGTGAGTGAGCAATTTGAGATGGCATGGAGAGTTGAGGGTCGTATGAAAGTCTGAAAAAGTATTATTGAGATCTTAAAATTTAATATTATATAAGTACAGTATAATATAATTAGTAATTTTAAAATGTAGTGGTTGTCATGTATCAATATATTAAAAAAGTTTTATATTTAAAACCCAATTAAATAATTTTTATTAATCATAATCACATTTTGTATATAAGTATAGGATGGACGCTGTTTTGTTGATGCTATAAAAATGTGATTAGTTTTTAAATTTGTAATAAAGAATCACTTTGTCTTATATTAATTATTTGCGTTCACTTTGATCTGTTAATTGAATACTTTTTTATGGTTTTAATGCTTTATCTGTGATCTAAGTAATAACCCATTTTAAGAGTAATGAGTTAACAGATTCAAGCATTTATCATGATTCACGCCAGGTATAGCCATCTGTTATGTACAAGCATTCTGACACTGGGCTTGTTACATCAACTTGACATGTGTCAGAATTATTTGTGTTAGAGCAGTGGAAAAGAATTGGAGAAATGACAGAAAAAGAAATCAATAAATGAATGCATAAGGATAAGTAAATGAAAAGAATGTTAGAATGAATAGCTTAGGTTACAAGAAATTTTTCCAGGTCAAAGAATATTTACTTTTTTTAATTGAATGCAAACTTCAACAATATTTTCAAGACTTATTATATATGTACATTCTTTATTTTTAGTTAGTTTGCTTTAAAATTTTGTAATTAAAAATTATTTACTTTAAATACAACTACTGAATATTAATTTTAGTAACGTGTTACTATTTTCTATATATTTATTTGCTAAATACGTTTAAACGTTAAAATTTGTACAATATATGAAATCTAATGATTTGTTATTCCAGAGCCTTGAAATGACAGAGTGAAGCTATGAATCATGGATCTTGAACTTAAACCACTAAACATCACATGGTTACTATCTCATACCCGCACATAATTGTTATTAAACAAGGCAAAACTCTTTATACAGTAGTGCCACCTGTACCAATCAGAGTAATCAATGGATTACACAAGCCAGAAACTATCTGGGGATATTGGATGAGTAGGCAATAGATAGGATTTTATGCACAAGCCTTCTGGCATCCATTGATTACTCTGATTGGCATAGGGTGGCGCTACTGATCTTGAACTTCAGAATCTACTGCTTTACAACTGCACTAATCCACTCATGACAGTTGTACAATTAAGGCTCTATTATGGTTTTGTAATATCTAGCAACTTTTAGCTTTGAGGTCTCTTTTCACAAAAATAATGCTATATATAATTTTTAAATAGTAAATTTGTATTCATATATCAAATTGTTACTTTTTTATATATAGGTTAGTGTTGATAATTACTTAACTTAGATTTGTGTGTGTGTATTATTTTATTATTATATATTTAACTGTTTTAAAAAATATGATTAAAAAATATTAAAACATGATAACCTAATATTGTCGACAAAATTATATTGCATATGTATGAGAAGCAATACTATTATATATCAATGTATAATAATCAATTACTTTATTTGTTTCTAATAAATTATATAACAAATTCCTGTGTAGTTAGTTGTAGTCTTGGTAAAGTGTTTGATTTGGGATCTGGAAGTCCCAGGATCGATTATGTCACTCGTAGTTCTTGCACTCAAATTTTTTTATGAACACTGAACAATAAAGCCATATAAATATATTCTAGAATACTAAAAAATTCAACATGCCTACATAAAATAGAAAGAAAATTCTTGCTATCACCAGTTTATAGCATAAGAAAAGATCAAAAGTGAAATACATAATAAGAAAACAATCATGTGTTACTGACATCACTGAAATAATTAAAAGACTGAAATGAGGATGGGATGGACATATTTCTAGAAGAAATGATAATAGATGAACAGTTAAAATCTTAAACCATATTCCAGGAGATTGTAAAAGACCTAGAAAGAAACTACATGGGAGATGGATGGATGAGATAAAAAAGTGTGATGGTATGATGTGGAGAAGAAAGGATAGAGATTGTAGAAGATAAATTGAATTTGAAGAGATTTTCATCTTGCAATGGATTGATAATGGTTGAAAATTATGATGAAATGATATATATATACAATCATTAAAATCAGTCAACACTTAAACAATTTCAAAATCAATAACAATCTCAACCTGTTGTCAAGACAACCTCTTTTTAACAATAAAGATGGAATCTCACCTTATGATCTAATATATTTATGTAGACACTAAAGTTGCAGCTTGATCACAGAGATTAAAATTATTGATACAAAGAAGTTTAAATAAACCTGTTTAAACAGGTAAATATAATCTGGTCGGAATGCAGACTAATAAACATTCAATTATAACATTACTAACTGCATTTATAATTTTCAAGTTGTACTCAAAGTATTACTTAAATAATAAGTGTGATATATAAAAATAATTCTAGTGTAATCGCTATCTAAAATAAATATCAAATATCATATTACTAGTTGCTTGAGATGTGGAGTCTAACCATATTTACAGAGGGACGAAACTAAAAATTTCTTAATGTTTGAGGTGATTTGATATATATATATATTAATTCTAATATTCTCATGGATAAAATATGAATTCATAGTATTATTTCCAAGCACTTCTATGTAGTGAAAATATAATAGCTAAAATAGTTGAATTTTCTATACAATAACAAGTACTTTCCTCAGAGTTTCTTCTTTCTCAAATCATCAGAATGTGTGTCATGAGATTTAAAATCATTATTTGTTTTCCTTTGTTATTTTCTCCTCATTCTCAGATTTCATTAGTTGAAAAGTTTTAAAAAATATATTATCCTCCAATAGCTTTTCCAAGTATTGTTAATTTTCTTCAATTTTTTTTTATAACCATTGAAAATGGAAATTGTATAAGATTGAATTTTGTATAAGATTTTACAAATATTAATGCATGAAACACATGATAAAAAATGCAAGATTAAAGAATCATATCTTATACAAAATTCATCTTGTGCTATGAATTCAGAATTAACCAGCTTTTCGATTAGTTGTTCCTGGTCAATACAATGAAATGTTGAATTTATCGCCTAGGAGAAAATATAATTCTTTTTACATTGCCTTGATAAGGATTCGTAAGAGTTGAAAGGACTTGACAATAGTTAGTTATTAATTTATTTTATATTATAGATTCTCCCTTTTAACAATTGACAAATTGTTATATTATATTTATAGCTGTATTAAAACTATTTTACTTTAAGTAGCAGAAAAATATTCATTCAAAGGTCAATAAGTTATTTCATAATAAACTGTAAATTTATTATCTAATCAGAAATGGGGTCATAGTTTTTCTTTGTATGTTATTGGTGCTGTTTTTGTAAAATTTCTGGATAATTGTAACTCCTTAAATATAAATTAATAATTTGTTTTAAAGCATCATAAGAGATGCATAATATGGATAATCAATAATTTAGAACAAAAGATTAATCAAAGAATTTATTTAAAATCCTTGGACAAAAATTTAATCAGTTAAAAATAAATAATCACTAAAATTAAATATGATACCAGGAAATAAATATTTGAATATTATCGGAAAAAAAGTTATTGATAAAAATATTTTTTTGAAATAGAAACTGATTGATTCATTAATAAAAAAAACTTTGCTTTTTTTTGCTTTAATTCCTTTTTATGTATTGACATTGACTGATCATTGAAATACGGTTGGGTTAATTAAAATTTGATACCAACTAGTCTTAAAAAAATAAATTTGTTTTTATATCTATAATTTTTATTAGTCATTCATTAGACTAGAGATTCTCCAATAACGAATAATATTTCTGTAGTGGAATTTTTTCACTATATCATTCTCATGCAAAATAAGGAATGGTTTCTGTCAACTTTAACACCTAATGGAGAGATGCAGTCATAAACATATGACCAAAACATGTGAAAAAGCTGTATGATCCCCAAGATGCACATATCATGCTGAACCAGCATGCACCAGTTGTCCCAAACCACAATCTCTTATGCATACTACAGTCCAATTGATTAGTGTCAAATTGGCCTTATAACTTTGAACAAGTCATTTAATGAAAGTATATTAATAATTTTTATTAGTCATTTATTAGACTAGAGATTATCCAATAATGAATAATATTTCTGAAGAGTAAATTTTTCACTACACCACTCTCACATAAGATAGGGACTCATTTCTATCCTCTTTTAACACCCTATGGAGGAATGTAATCATAAATATATGACCAAAGTCATATGAAAAGGATGTGTGATATCCAAGAGCACATGTTCTTATTTAATATTTTCTTATCATTTTCCACATTTGAAAGTTTGTATTATTACATCTACTTTTAAAAAGAATAATGTCTGATAATTATAAACCAATTTGTAGTATTTCTGTGATTTTTAAACTGTTAGAAATGGAGTTAAAAGTATTTTTACTTAATAATATATTATCTGATTATCAGTATGATTTGGTTTGTGGTAGATGTGTATTAAATGATTTCTATAATCGTGTATATAATTTGGTAACATCACTGGATAATAACTCAAAATAGTTGCTACATATTTTGACTTGAGCCAATAAACATCACATGAAAAGGTGTTTTCAGTTTAAGACTCATAGTTTTGTAGTTCAGTGGAGATAAAAGGTGGCTGCTGGAGGGTTGCAATAGATTCTAAGATTTAGATGCAATGCTCTCAGATCCAAAGCTCCTCCCTGATGAAGGCCGCAAGACTGAAATTAGTCTGGGGATATTGAATGAATAGGCACTAGATGGGGATTTTATGCATAAGCCTTCTGGCATCCATTAATTCCTCTGGCTTGCACTGAGTGGCAATACGTATAGATAGTTTTGCCTGTTTTAATAACAGTTAAGAGCAAGCATAAGAAATGTATGGGAGCTGAATTGAGTTCAGACCCATATGACTATATAAGCTATTGAGCTTAGATTGAAGATATTAACAATGTTTTCAATTTCATTCTCATAGTTTTGTAGTAAAGTAGAGTTAAAAGGTGGCTGCTGGAGGGTTGCATTAGATCCTAAGATCTAGGTGCAGTGCTCTCAGATTCAAGGCTCCTCCCTGATGAAGGCCACAAACCAGAAACTAGTCTGGGGATATTGAATGAATAGGCACTAGATGGGGATTTTATGCACAAGCCTTCTGGCATCCATTGATTACTCTGGCTTGCACTGAATGACAATACATACAGAGAGTTTTGCCTGTTTTAACAATATTTTGACTTGTCTAAAGTATTTGATTCTGCATATTATACAATTTTAATTAAAGGTTTATATATATAATTTTCATGGCTCTTTTTGTTTTATTGGCTTACATGTTATTTAGTAGAGAGAAAGTAGCAATAAATATTTCTGATGTTCCAAGTTCTTTTACAATAGTTAATCTTGATACTTCAAGTTTCACTTCTGCATTCTTTTTATTTTCAATTTATGTAAATAATATATTTTAACTACCCTTAGATTCAAAGTTTTATGGTTTTGCAGATGATATTGTTTTGACTTAAGTTGCAATTTTATATACTTATATAAAAAAAAATAATGATGGTTTGGTTAGTTTTTAATTATTTTTCAATTAGTCTGACTAAAACAAAAGCAACACATTTTTCTTATAAATTTCTATCATATTCTTTTGACACCACTACTTGTGTAATTATTTGTAATAATTATTATTTTATTTATTAATAACTATTGTTACCTAAGTATATTTATTGATTTTAAATTATATTGGTCAAATCATATTGAATTTCTTTGTTTTCATTTATGTAAACCAAATTATATATTCTTCCATTTGGCTAAGCTTTTACCTCAGTCATATCTCTATCTAGGATAACTATTCTACTTTTGTAATATTTACTTTATCTGTTTTACAGAATTATGCAATATGTATTATTTTTGCCAGATCTAATGCCACATGTCTAGTGATACTTATGGGACTCATAGTATATTGGTTGATAGTCATTTATATTAGTACAGAGCAATTTCTTGTACCTATTGTAAAAGATATCAGATTTTAAATTTTCTATTGTAAATATATGATTATCTCTAAATATCAATTAACTATACCAAGTTTTCTCAAGACTTTCAGTAAAACGCAGCTTAATTATGATGACTCAAATTATTTAATATTATGCAAGAATATTCTTTAATTTTAGCTAACACAGTTATATGACTTTAAAAAATGTTTGTTTAATTGGTTGTATTATACTAAATAGTATTTTATATGATTTTATATATATATATATTGTTTTTTATTTTATCTGTTACATTTTAAACATCTCACTGAAAGTTTTTCTTGTATGAAATTCATATTTCTGTATTATTTACTTGTGTCTACTGAATAAGTAAATAAATAAACATATATAATTAACAATTTTCAAAAAATATTCTCACAAATTTTTACATTTTTTTCTTTCTGTATTCCACTGCCAACAAAAAAAGTTATTATTATTATTATTATTAAAAGCTACTAGTTTCAATTCTCAGAATGCTTATGTATCTTTTTTTTTTCTCAGTGATGAAAGTTTATTCATCAAAAAAAGGTACAAATATAGTTAAATAAGAGGTTTACAAAGAATGGTACAAATGAAATTCTGGAGCAACAAAGTGAAAGGGGAAGGATACATATGAAAAGGAAAAGGGATGTGGAAAGGGTTTGTATTAACCATTAAAGACAAATGAACGTTACAATTAGGAATTATTTGTAAAGTCTAGAAATCAAATATGAATAGTCTTTTAGGAGTACAATATTGGGAAAGTTGAGAAATAGGAAAACACTTGGAGATAACATAAAATATGGACTAAATCAATCTACTGTTCAGTTCTTCCAAATGGCCTTGAATATCTTCACAGGAGAGCATTCCTGAATATTTTGGAAAAATTGTGGAAAACCTATGGAGAACAAGGGGAAAAAATCCAAGATTCAAACTGTCTCTGCTGAAAACCATTCTAATCCATCATGAAAATCACATAAACAGCAAAAGGCAGCCCTATCAATAGCAACATTGGAAGTAATAAAATTAAATAAGGTGGATCACTTGCAATTAGAATCACGAGGCCAAACTGTGACCTATTTTGCAATAATACATGGATAAAATCACTCATAATGATAACGTTAAAGAATCACCGTAAAAAACGTTATTTTTTCTATCTTGAGAATGAGAAAAACCAACGTTGGTAATGATCACCACAGCGCCCTCATCCCAGACCCCTCCCTCAAAAGAACTAGGATTTAGATCCCTGGGAGTCCTCCCAATAACTGCACCATCTCATTCATTCAACAAAATTAAGTGAAATGTGAATTTTCATTAAAAGGTAAAATTTCTGTAGAAATCGTTTGTAATTTCAGTGGCTGCCATATATTTACATAGTGTTTTTATAAAAGTTGAAATTATGCTTACTTGTGATTACATTGTTGATATAGCTTGTATATGAAAAGAGAGCTAAAAAACTCCTCTTTTTAATAGGGATAGTTTTAGAGAAATTTAATTCACTGAACTAGAAAAAAGGGAACAAAACAGGAAGCCAGAAACGGTGTTAACTGCAGTCCTTGGCTCCCTCTAGTGGAATGCTTATCTTTTTGTAACTCCAACAAGATTCTGGATAAATTGTGTCTATGCTTATCTTTTTTAATCTATTCACAGAAAAAGCATTATTAGTTTCCTTAACTCTTGCCGATTCTCCAACTTAAATAATGTTTTTTTTTTCTTTCTATTTTTTGCTCATAATCAGTGATTATTTTTCACTTGCCTTTTTTACAGATCACAATTTCTCAACTACTATAAACTGACTTTTATAATTATTTTATTGTAATATAAAACATAATAACATGTTCTTTTTTTAGCTCATAACATTCATAACTATTAGGAGTTCTTCTTTATGAAATATTATAACTTTATATTTCTTATTGTATTGCCAAATCCATATATTATTAATATCATTTATGTTCTTTATTACTTTTACAATGCTTTTTACAACCCACTATTGATGGTTTCAGTTGCTCCAGTAATCTTCTTCAGAACTATAACAAACACAATACAAATACATGAATACAAATATACATGAACATATAATTTTACATTATATATATATTATTTTATAATTATTATTTTATATACCCACATATATCTTTATATACAGCTCTATATAATTATTACCTTTATATATATATCTTATACATTTATCAATCAATGTTTCCTACAATCATATATATATCATTTATTTTTTATTATTTTATGTTTATTAATTTTTTTTAAATATTTAAATCATCATCATCATTATTATTATTAACTTTTTAAGCTTTCAAAGGGATTTTATTGCATATAACAAGAAAAAAAGGTTACATTAATAACTATTTTACCACATGCAGATAAATTATAGTTAATATAAACAAAGTGAAAATTGTAATTTGGGGGGGGGGGGACAAAATCAAAGGATATTCATGTGGTTTACAAATTTGAGTCTACATTTTTCTACATACACATCCAATCAGTTTTATACACTAACAAGGCTCTTAGTTTTCACTTTCATTGGGTTTTTTTTCATTCTATAATTTTGAACAATGTTGCAATGTGGACGAAGTGGCTGTGTGCATTTCTTGGATCCAACTTTTTCATCCCTTAAGTAGACTAGTTCCATTTTGTTCCAGAATGTATTTGGATGTCTTCTTGGATTATTGTTATACGTGAAGGAGCATGTTGTACATCATAGTAAAAATAATGTAAAAGTTCTTGCTCAAATATGTGGGTAGCTACCTTTTACAAATGATTGTAAAAGAGTTTGAATATCACAATTTCTTTGTTTATACAATGATGGTATAAATGTGTGAATACTATCAAGTTCAGGGCAGGTAAAAAGAAAATATTCTTGAATCTCAGTCTCTCTATGAATTTATGTAATGCCTTCTATATCTATAAAAGTGTAAGGTTGGTAGTGCTTCAAGATTTAATTTGAGCAGAAAATCATATTTGGGTTCTAATGACCATAATTTGAATTTTCATGTTAGTTGTCTATTGTTAATGTTTAGAATTGGTTTTTTATCATTTAAGAGAGAGCAAATTATCTGGTATATATCCCAATATTCAAATTTATCTTGAGGTTGTGAATAAGAAAAGTTTGGAATGTTGAGAATTAATGTAAGCAAGATTTTCCAGTATCCATTGATTGGTGGCAGCTTATCTGTTGGGGTAATTTTGAAGAACACTTTCATGTATGGGAATAAATGAGCACAAGCAGAAATAAGATTTAATGTCTTTTGAATGTAAATATATATATATATATATATTAATAATTCAAACAAATATATTTAACACAGTATTCAAAATTAAATAATATATTCTTTACCAGAAGTACTTTCAATTGTTTCACTGACAATCTTTATCAACTGTTAATACAAACGTACAAAAAATAAAAACTTGCATTACCCATCATTCAATCTATTCAAATTTTCCACAATTCTGTTGTCTTTATATTAGCCGATTGTTTATTCATTAAACCACCTCTATTCCTAGATATCATCATTGCCTCTTTAATTTTACGTTTTTCACTACACCTTTCAATTTGAATAATTTTTATATCTCTATTATTAAATTTAAAACCATAATTACATGTTTTATTATGATCAAATATAATTGTCAGTGAAACAATTGAAAGTACTTCTGGTAAAGAATATATTATTTAATTTTGAATACTGTGTTAAATATATTTGTTTGAATTATTATTATATAATTTAAAAATACAGACATTTATTGGTTGTAGTTATATATATATATATATATTGAATGTAGTTCCAAACCATTTTGTATTAGAAGAGCTTGAATACGTTTTAGTGAAATTGAAACTATCTTTTTTCCCCACAGTGACTTTCTACATACTGAATTTATTTTACTAGTGAAAGATTTAGTGTATAGTATTATTGGAGAATAGTATGTGATTCAAGTCATAATTAATAGATTAAACAGGAATACTTTTGAGTACAATTATAGGTAAGATTTTGAAAGTGAATTATATTTTCAATTTTATTATTAATTTTAAATAGTCAAATAAAAAATAGTCATAGATCACATGACCCCATTCTTATTTTAAATTGTGTCTTGTATTTTTCAATGCATTTCTAGGGTGCTCATATAAAAGGAGAATCCCTCAAAAGAACTAGGTATTCCTTTAAAATGTTGTGTGTGAAAGTACCCTGTATATATTGACTAAGCACAAGATTTATCCATGTTAAACCAGCTTATATTTTTTAATGTATGAATTAAGAATTTTTAATAGAGGTGAGGTCTGTTTTTTAGAGATTAAAAAAATTGAGACATCATCCATGTAGGCAATATAGATGTCTGCTTTCAGACTGGGTATGTATATGCTCGATAATTTTTTTCTATCATATTCAGTAGGGGATTGATATAGATAGTTAAAAAAAGAGCACTTAGTGGAGAATCTTATGGAATTGAACAGTAATGTACAAAAGAGAGTGAATTCTTTCCATTAAGTGTATTATGTATTTCTTGACTTAATAAAAGATTTGTGATTAAGTATATTAAGGATCTTGGTATTGCTGTGTTTGCTAATGCTTCAACAAAAAGTTAAATCAGAATCATATCAAATGCTGATTTTATATCCAGTTGGATCACAAGTGGACTATATTTTTTATTATTTCTGACAGAATCAGTAACTGTTTTGAATAGAAAGGCTACTTGTCTTGTAGATGAGTCTTTCTTAGCAAACTGCATTTCAGATATAGGTATAAGATAAGGTTCTATTCTGTCTTTAATGATTGCCCCCACCAGTTTGATACCTCATTAACTCATTGATATGGACCATAGATTGTTTAATGTGGTTATTTTCCATGTGATTTGGTAAATGGTACTAGTAAAATAGGGTATAATCCATGTATATGATAGAGTTTTTTTTCTAGAAAGTTAGCTAGATTACATAAGTACTGTGCAGTAATGTTTTCTAAATGCTTGAATACAAAGCCAGGTATTCCATACACTCCTGAGTGACAGGAGTTTGGGTGTTGATGCTAGTTTTTGAATAAAATCCTTGAGCTTAAATACTGTTTCTTCTTATGGGTCACCATGACAAAATGGCATAGAATTGAATTTTTCCTCTCTTGAAGTTTGAATTTAAAATGTGTGTAAAGAGTTAGAAACATGTAGTAACCAGAGATTAATCCTTTTTTGTATTTTAATTGCTGTTAGTATGAGATTTGATGGTTTTTGTCCCAGTGCCCAGCAAATATAGTGTCTGGACCATGTGTATCTGTCCCAAATAGATTTTTTTTATTGTTCTTCAGAGACTGGTTGATAAAGTTTCTTCAGGGTAATCACATTTAAACAGCCTTGCTTATTTGTTGTACTGTTTGTGATTCTCATGTATGTTTCATCTAAGGAGCTAGAAGTCTTGAGGCAGCCAGGGTGGCTTTTGTTATGACATCAATTGTATATGAAACAATGTCAACAAAGGCATTCCATGTTTGCACTGGATCCATTTCTATATCTCAAAATTTGAAAAGATATATATTTCTGAGAATAAATATTCTGGAGTTTGACATGGAAGGAATACTTTAATTGTGTTTCCAATAGATGTTATTAATCTGTGTATAAAATCATTTTTCAGTGAAACAATAATTGCAAAATGATCTGATAATGATGAGTTTTTTATTGTTAGGCTGATTATGTAATGCAACACTACTGCCACCACCACCACCACCAATATCATCATCATCATCATCATCATCATTATTATTATTATTATTATTATGATGATGATGATGATGATGATGTTTCAAAAAGGAACTTTATTGGGTCAAAAGATATTTACATACATCTAGGTTACATACACATTTTTATATTCATTGTTCTTTGGCTAGCTTAGTCAGATTGTGTACTTAATTAGAAAGGTTACAATTTTCAGAAAAATGGCTGATTGGTTATACCACTTTCAGTATTTGTTTCATACAATTTATGTCTTTTTCTCTAGTTCCTTTTCCCAAAATTTGTTAGATAAACAGATTGTCCTTCTTGGATACATGGATTGTCCTTTACATATTGATTTAGTTGTTTATAGGGCTGATTGCCATTTTAGTAGTGACCAAGTGGCTGTTGTTATGGAAAGTGGAGGGATGCCGTCTCATTGTTGTTGTTGTCATTATTATTATATTACCATTCAATATGTAAAATTTTCTTTAAACTATAATATTACTTTTTAACATATTTTATACTTACCTTCTACTTTTAAATCTTAACTGCTAACTATTCAAACATTTAAATTTTACAGTTATATGAGTTGTAATTATATGAAGCATTGTAAAAGTAATAAATAATGTAAATAATATTAACTACTACCAGCTTAGAGTAAATGTGAATTTATGTTCATTACAAAGTGAATTATCAATTATTATTTAGTAATCTAAATATTAAACATGAAAATTACATAACACAATTTGTAACTAATCAATTCAGGCATAGAACAAAGTATTTATTCAAATGTTTACTAAAAAATATGAATATTATTTTTATAGAAATAGATACATTTATCCAAAAATTAGCAAGGTGATTAAAATAAATAATTTGATTAGATATTTTATAGATTATCTAATTTACTCTTTATTATTTTAACATTGTAAAATCTTGGTGCATTGAGAGATTCATTTCAGTGCATTGAATCTACTGATGATAAATATAAAAAGTAAGGCTAGATTATGTAAAATAATACTGTATTGAAAAACAATTTTTATTAATCATTAGAAAAAATAATTTATAACAAAAATTCAAATACAGTAAGACAAACAAAAAATTATTTTGCATTCAATTTGTACACAGGCATTTCATTTTTGTCTAAATTTGAAAATTCTGATGGAGTTCATAATTGTATTCAATTTACATTTTGTAATAGTTCATTCTTTATAATTAGGGTTCGAAAGTTACTGACACCTTAATTACCATTAAATACCAAAGTAAAATTTGTGATTAAGAGTAATTACCATTAATTATTGACAGTAAATTTATTTTTAATTAGCATATTAAAAAAAAAAAGAAATAAAAAATACGTAAATTAAAAAATATAGAAAAATTTCCTTTTATTGAACAAAAAATTCCAACTTTTTAAAAAAAAATAAAAATAATTTTGTAAAAAAATAAAGTTCTTTAATGTAATGGGAAAAAATAGCACTATGCTCTATTCACATGAATTTTTTTGTGAAATAAGATTTTAAAAAGTATAAACTATCTAATATTTTTGGTGATAAGTATGATTTTAACTTTGAAACAAAGTATCCTGCACTTGAAAAATATCTTTCTGACTCAACAGTCATTGCTCTGATAGTATTTAAACTTCAATACAGATTTTCTAGACACACATATCATTCTCCAGTAACCTCAAATTTCTTCATTTCATTGGATAAAAAAAAGCTATGAGAAACAACGCATTTAGATTTAGTTTTTTTTAAACATTCAAACCAAAACTCTTTTGGAACTTCATAACAGTGATATAATACTTAATATCTATGTACTATGCAGACTTGTGCATCAAATTTTAAGTAGAGTTTAATTTGTCAATTTAGCAAAGCAAATACCTATTTAAAAATATTGGACAGGAAATATTGGTTTTATATCTTGAAAATATTTTAACTGTGTTCAACTCTGAATATAGTCCTAGACTATTATAATCTACATAAATATTAAATAGATAGGTTTAGAATAGGGATGAAATAGAATTTAATTGCTTTTTGCAAACTTAAAATGACTTTAAAATTAATTTTTGAAAGAAAATTGTTTTTACGACAGATTTAAATAAATTAAAACTTTGTTTTTAAAGCTGGTAATAAAGATAATAGTTATTTAGATAATGTTATTTTTTATTATTTTTAGAAATCAGTTAGTACCGATAAAAAATTATCAAATTTCAAACCACATTCATAACTCTCTTTCTGTTTTTCTCTTTACAAAAATTATTTTCATCAATGTAATTGATAAAAACTAAAGGAAAGTCATATATGATTGTTTTCCATTTGAGAATCTTCTGCTTAAAATAAACAGCTTCAGAGGTGTCACTAATTTAAGCAATATTTGAACTTAAATTTGAACATATATAATAATACTCTATAAACATTTTTAGTACATTATTATGTAAAAAAATATTTATCTATAGCATATTGTAATCTATACAACAATTTAATACTAATGGAAAAATAATATGGGGCATCTCAAATCAGGTGAAAAAATTGATATATAGCCATCTTGGTCTATAACTATCCTAATTTTGATAAATATTTAATTATTTTTAAGTTTGTTGAAACAATTTATATAAACTATTATATTGTGCCAAAAATATTATTGGAAGGTAAAGAAAATATTAAAATATACATTGCAAAAAAAATTATATATTAAAAGAATTTATGATTTGATAATTTATAAATAGCTAAAATATTCATTATTATTCCAAATTTTTTAAAATAATTTTTCAATTCAACTTGTAAATGTATTCATTATATATGCGAATATATATGATGCTCTAGGAAAACCCCATAAAACTTATATATATATATATATACACACACACCCAATACAATGATTATCCTCTTTTCTCAATGAGTTAAAAGTAAATAGAAATCAGTCTTTAATCTGTATAAGAATAGGTTAATGAAGAATATTGAGTTGTCAGCATGAGTGTGAAAGTCAGATGTTTGATATCTCTGGACCATCTGATTCTCCATGAAGTGTATGCATAGTGAGAAATGGTGTCTGATTTTTTGCACTGGTGATTTTAATGTGATGAAGCTGAGATAAGGATTACATTCATAAAGACCACAAAAATGGGAATAGTTTGTTTTTTCTTTAAAAACACTTTATTTAAATCAATCTCGGTTTCTAATCTATGCAAGGGATTACTAATCTTGCTAACTGTAAAAACTAATTACTATAAACTTCAGATATTAACATATAAATAAATATTATATTTCTATTATTACATGAATTCTTAGATGTACTTATATATCATAAATATTAGACATAATCAAACTTCTTATTTATATTCAATCAATAATATAAACTTGAAAATTAAAATCTGCATATGGCTTAGGATGTAAATTTTGCCCACTCTTGATTTATTCCAAGTTATAAATGAATGTTATTACCCAATAAGGATTAAGTACCTTACAAAGGCTTCTCATTATTACATTAAAAGCAGAATTGGTTTTAAAAAATAGCATCATGTAATGCAAGGTAAAAAAATTATGGACCTATCATTCGTAAGAGTATGATATTCTACCATCAGTAATAAAGACTGCATTAAATTCATAGCTTTGATTTTTGTAGTCAGCTTACTAACAATCTATCTAACCAAATTATAAAATCATAGGTTTAGTGCAATAATGCATTGACAGATTCTACAGTTAAAAATCCATAATGCAGATTTGTTACGTTTAGTGCTCAAAAATCATATGACTACTCCCATAATAAATTGTTCCACAATAAAATAATCGGAGGATTTGTTTCATGGAAGTTCACAAAAAATTCAAGCATGGGAAGTGATGGAGTTGGGTTCCAAAGTTTATTATTCTATAACTGGACCAAATGATTCAGAATAAACTATTCAATTACTTTATCTGGAACCTTCATCATCCAGTTGAAAATAGACATATGCCCACCAACCCTACTATTGAATAATAGATAGTTTGAATATGAGAGCAGCCATGACATCTTTTAAAATTGCATGAAGTCCAATGGAATATTTGGTCCACCATATATCAAATTTTAGAGAGACCAATATAAGTAATATCTTAAAACTTTTTTTAAAAACTAAATAAATTAATATTAATTGACAATTGAAACTTTATTTTTAATATACAAAATTATTTCTGCATTAATATAAGAAAAATAATACGATTGTTACATAAATAATTATATGGTCATGTTATGCTATTAAAAACAAAAAAAGGGTTGCTTTTAAAATCTTTGAGCAATAAATCATTAAAATATCATAAAAATACATGCAAGAAAACAAAATTACTCTAGAATTTTTGAAATTTGTTCAGTCATTTCATTTGATCAATAATTTTAATAATTTTTGATTTACAAATAATTTTCTGATAATTATGACAGAGTTACTACACCTTTTTTTTAATATTAAAAGTAAACTTAAATTTATTACATATTTTAAAGAGTTTCTTTGTTGCTTAAAAGTTTTTATTTTTAATTAGAGTTTACTTAACAAAGAAATAAACCTTACATATATATGCATGTAAATTTGTTTATCTAATGATAAATGGGAATAACAAACAGTAACACAATACTATCCTTAATTATTATTTTTGGATCATTGCAGTAATTGTCTATCACTTTTTACCCTACCTTTAAAATAATTTATTTCAGTGACTGAGGAAGCATATAACATACATATTATTAAGTTTTAGAACATAATACTACATTTTTGGATAACATAAAAACAAAACTAACAAAATAAGTAATATTTAGAAGCTACCATAAACTGCTGTTTAAATCAACAAACGAAATGAAATTTGAAAGTATTTGTTTTTAAATTAATTATTTATATATTTGTCTGAAGGTTTGTAATGCTGGTATATTATAAGATGTGATATGGTGGACTATTTCCATCATTTACGAGTGAATGTTGAATATATATAGAAAATTTTAAACTTTATTTAAACTTTTCAAATACAAACAACTTGTTAGTAATAACACACAAATAGACAATACAGGTTAGTAGGTTTTATAACTTTAAAACCAGAATGATAAAGCACCAACCACTAGCTTTATTAATATGAGTTTAACCATATATATTCAGAAAATAATTTGATCACTGAACTAATGTATTTAAGCATTTATATATGTGTTTTGCTCATATAATGCTACAGAAATTAATTTCAAATATTAAAAATTAAATTGTTTGCATAAATTGAAATTCAAATACTGTTAAAACCATAAAAATGTTAGCAGTTTTCGCTATCCTACATTTGTCATTATATATTTCAAAAATAATACAACTGTCTTTGTATATTAATTCAAAATATAAATTTTTATGCAAGAAGCCTTATAAAATAAAAGATATGAATTACCATAGAAAATAAATCAGTTTTATTAATTGCACTGTTTTTTTACGTATGTGTGAGTTATAAGTTGTGACAGAGTTTTAGTATATGTAGAAATTTATGAAAGTTACTGCAATATTTAAAATGTAATAAAACCAGTACGATATATTAAGAATTTCTCATTTGTTTTATTTTTTTCTTTTTTTTAAAAAAAAAAAAAAATAGTAAAAGTTTAAAAATAATTTTCACGCTTATTTTTTAAAGTGAAAATTGCACTTTTATATGCAAGATAGTTTACATATTTTACTAAACATTTATATATTTTAAAATAAAAGACTTTGGAAATTTGACCAATAAAAGAGCAGAGTAGGAGATGCGATCCATGTATATTATGTTCTGGAGTCTGCCATTCTGTAATTGCAGTTGTGTGGAGAAATTATTATTATTAATAGAATAGACCACTAAACATCACATGATCACTATCTCATACTAGCTCCTCACTGATGAAGGCCACAAGCCAGAAACTAGTCTGGGGATATTGGATGAGTAGGCACTAGATAGGGATTTTATGCACAAGCCTTCTGGCATCCATTGATTGCTCTTGTTGGCACAAGATGGCACTACTATATGGAGAGTGTTGTTTTGTTTTGAATTGTTTAATAGAATAGACTGAGAATTTATAAACCCAGTAGGCAATCTTGCTTTACAAGCAGACAATCTCTTTCTAAGCTAATTTGCATATGGAAAATTTTAAAGGAATTTTTAAGTTCACAAATTAAGTAGGTAGAAAAACATGCATTATTTAATATTATTTTATAGATTCTCAATTTTATTTTTAATTGATATATGATTTTTTTTTCTACAGTACAGGCTTTTTTATACCTGCACTCTAATATGTAATATATAGGGCGTTTGCACTCAGACTTTCACACGACCCTCAACTATCTTTCATATTTAATAATTTATTAATTTATTGCTTGGTAGTTTATAAAAAGTTTGAGCACTGAAAATTATAAAACTGAAACCATGGATCCATGGAATTCGAATTCAGAGTCTATTTCTGTACATTTGTCGAAAGCCAATAATAAAAATAATTACGAGCAAGCCTGAAAGTACTGTAATGATAAAATATTAAAAGTTATAGTTGAGGAAAATGATTACCTGCACGTTATAGTTTTAAGAATTTAGGAAGTTGGCTAATTGATGACATAAATAGGAGCAAAATATTATAATAATAATTACAATGAATAAACAAGCTTCTAATACAAATAGGTTAATTTGTGGCTAATTAATTCAAATTTAATAATTATAAAGACATTAATTTTTGCTTCGATTAAAAATATATACACAGAAAAAAAAAGAGTAGGGATTTTAAAATGTAAATTTATAAAAAAGAAAAGACAGAAAAATAAAAGATTATTGACATAGAAACTATAAAATGGTTATAAGTCGCAGACTTTATTGGGAAAATTATAAAGAAAAATAGAATTTGAGCAGGACATATCTGCAGAAGTTAGAAATAAGAGAAAAAAAATGTACTGCCAAATTAAAAAAAGACAAATAATATGAATGATTAAAACTTTAATGCAAAAATTAGAAAGCTTTCAAAAACTAGACACGTTGATGTATATGAACTCTTTTTTTTTGTAATTAAATAATGATTAAGTAATATATATATATGAATTAATAGCTTAGATTTTATCATATACATTCTTATGATTTGAGAAAGAAGTTCTAAGAAAAGTACTTGTTATTGTAGTGAAACGTCAGCTATTATATTTTTACTATACAGAATCTCCCAAAAATAATAATATGAATTCATCTTGTATCCATGAGAATATTAGAATTCATATATATATATGAATTTGAACTTAGGATTTTCAGTTTATACTCATCCTCCACTCCATCTCAAACAAATAATAAACATGACCACACACATGTTTCGATTGCTTGAGATGGTGTAGTGGATCAATATAGACTGAAAATCCTACATTCAAATCCCTTTATTTACTATAGCAAACATTCAGTATACTGAATGAATAGGTTAATTACATATATATATTAAAAACTGATTTTGACCTATTGACCTTTTCCCTTAAATTGATAACATATTTATCAGAGTTTTTTTAGAATGAGAATTTTACTCTGACTTATAAATCTACAAGGCAAAACTATCCATACAGTAGTGCCACCCTGTGCCAACCAGAATAATCAATGGATGCCAGAAGGCTTGTGCATAAAATACCTATCTAATGCCTACTCATCCAATATCCCCAGACTAGTTTCTGGTTTGTGGCACAGGGTGGCACTACTGTATGGAGAGTTTTGCCTTGTATATAAACAATTATGTGCTAGTATAAGAGATGGTGATCATGTGATACTTGTAAATCTATTAGTTAGTTTTTAATTTTTCATATTTAAGAATATTACAATTAAAGATTCATCATTAATTTATACTTGAAGAAAGGTTTATTTATATCTGCACTATAGACTCTAATAATCTATTGCTGTTATATGATTTTTAAATTTAAAAAAATATATTTTATTATAATAATATAATCACTTCAACTAAAATAGCTATGTCTGATCAGAGTTTGTTATTTTACCAAATGCATTGTATGGAAGTATTACTGTATAGCCCCTATTTTAACTTGCTACTTAGGATAACAAATCTATAGTAGAAAAAGGTCATTTCTCATTGGATTCATGCAAGTGTATTGGCTGAAGAGTAGTAAACTTCCTAAAAAAAAAAGCTTACACTATCTTTATTATAATATTTATGAGAGAAATAAAGCCTGTTAAAATTATAAAGATTACATCAAAAAAGTGCAATACTATTTGTATTCATTGGTAGCACATGGATGAGAACAGAATATACAGGGGACTACAATTTGACAAAGTATTAAAATTCTATACAAATAAAGTACACTAAAGAAGGTACTGCGACAGCTTCACAATAAACAAACAAAAGGAACAGCATGTGATAAATGAGAATGTATATATGGTTTGATTAATGGTTGATATAGGCATCACAAAATTTTTATCAACTTTTTGTTCTCTTGTTTTTTGATGTGGAATTCTAATGAGCATATGTTTTTGTGAGTGGCTGCTATTGATTAAAAAAAACCATAGGTTTATGTTTGATTAAAAATTAATATATCAATTTTTAACTTAGATTAAATATGTCTAAAAATGATATGATAATTTCCAGTCTAAAAAATAAGTAGTAAGAGTCATTAATGCATTTATGTGAAAAAGATGGTATCAAAATTGTGAGGGCATAAAATTTGACACTTATAAACACTTGTAAATCAAATTATAGGAATATATATATAAAGAGAATGCTAATAGCTCTAAATAACCTTATTGTTATGATAAATGCTACAAGAGAAAGCATTCAAATCATCTTTATCTGGGATTCTGCTCATCTCCAGACCAGTTTCAAGCTACGGCTCTTTTCAGTGAGGAGCTAGGGCACCAGATTCAAAAAACCAACTCAAGCTAAGCATTTATCTAATTTGTAGACATTTACAAGTCTTTAAATTCAGCTCTCCAACTGAAATAATCATATATAAGAATCTGAACTTAATTCAGATATATCATATATTAATGGGCTTAGTGACTTAATTTAGCCAAAGCCCCCAATAGCAAAATAATAATAGTGATAAAGGCAGGTCATATGTTGCATGACTTATATAGCTTGCATTTACAAATATGTAATATAAAGAGCATGCTAATAACTCTAAACAATCTTATTGTTTTATTTTTTATTTTTATGATAAATGCTACAAGAGAAGGCATTCAAATCATCTTTATCTAGGATTGTCCCAATCCCCAGACTGGTTTTGAGTTATGGCTCTCTTCAGTGAGGAGTTAGAACACCAGATTCAAAAAACCATCCAAAGCTAAGGGTTTATCTAAAAGTTAACTCTCAAGAAGAAGATCTGAAATTTTTATATGTTTACGTCTTTAAATTCAGCTTTCCAACTGAAATAATCATAAGGATACACCTTATATTAATGGGCTTAGTAACTTAATTTAGTGAAAGGCCCCAACAGCAAAGTAATAATAGTAATAAAATCCAAGTCATATGTCCCATGTCCTATATAGCTTGCATTTACAAATATGTAATATAAAGAAAGAGCATGCTAATAGCTATAACCAACCTTATTTTTTATGATAAATGCTACAAGAGAAAGCATTTAAACCATCTTTGTCTAGGATTGTTCTCATCCCCAGAATGGTTTTGAGCTATGGCTCTCTTCAGTGAGGAGCTAGGACATCAGATTCAAAAAACCAACTCAAGTTAAGCATCTATCTATCTATCTATCTATCTATCTATCTATCTATCTATCTATCTATCTATCTATCTATCTATCTATCTATCTATCTATCTATCTATCTATCTATCTATCTATCTGTCTGTCTGTCTGTCTGTCTATCCATCCATCCATCCATCCATCCATCTATCTATCTATCTATCTATCTATCTATCTATCTATCTATCTATCTGTCTATCCATCCATCCATCTATCTATCTATCTATCTATCTATCTATCTATCTATCTATCTATCTATCTATCTATCTATCTATCTATCTATCTATCTATCTATCTATCTATCTATCTATCTATCTATCTATCTATCTATCTATCTATCTATCTATCTATCTGTCTGTCTGCCTGTCCATCTATCTAATCTATTTATTTATCTATCTAATCTATCAGTCTGTTTGTCTGTCAGTCAGTCTGTCCTTCTGTCAATCTACCTACCTATCTATCAATCTATCTATTTATCTATATATCTATTTATGCTATAGTAATTTAATTAAATTAAATTATTTAACATAAAAATAAGAAAGTAGGATTAAAAGTAAATGTTAAAAAGACTAAAATAATGTTCAATGGATTTTCTCAAAAGAAGAAAATAAGGATTGGTAATTATGAGTTAGAAGAAGTTAACAACTATAAATACATTGGTCAGATTATTGTCACAGATGGAAACACAATGAATAAAATTAATGATAGAATTAAACTTGGTTGGAGTGATTTTGGTAGAAATAACTTAATATTAAAAGGAAATATGCCTAAGTGTTTGAAAAAGGTTTTTAATAAATGTGTGTTACTGGTTTTTGCTTACAGATCTGAGACTTAAACACTTAACAAAAAAAAAAAACAATATAGAAATGTCTGAGTACTTAAAGAAGTATGAAAAGATGAATTTAGGAGTAACAAGAAGAGATTGAGAATAAAATACATGGGTGAAAGAAAAAATAGGTATTACTGATATCATTAAAAGAATTAAGAGACTAAAGTGGAGTTAGGCTGGACATATTGCCAGAAGAGATGATAATAGATGGACAGTTAAAATCTTATGTCAGATTATAAGAGATTGTAAAAGACCTAGAATAAGATCACTTGTGAGATGGATAGATGAAATAAGGAAGTGTTCTAGTGTAATGTGGAGAAGAGAGGCTAGAGATTGGAGATGTTGGATTGAATTTGAAGAGACCTTCATCCTGCAGTGGAACAATAATGCTTGGAATGATGATGATGCTACAGTAAATATGATAAATTGGAAAATGTGTATACTTATCAGTAATTATGCATTCTTACCAACAAGCATGGTAAGTTTGATAATTAATGTTTATATCTGATTAATTTCTAAAACAAATAATTTTTTTTCTAAAATTTCTTGATGTGGTTGTGTATTTAGAATACATACTATTAATAGCAGTTTGAATGTTTCTCTTTATTAGTAAAATAATATTAGTAAGATGTGTTAACTTCTTTTACTTAACTTTCACTGCTATAAATTAAAACAATAGGTGTTTTTGAAAAAATAATCTATTCCATAATTGGATTTAGTATTTTGTTACTAATTCAAATGTAAAATATTAATTTCAAATAGAAACATTATTTATCATACCAAAATAAAATGGAAGTTATTCATAATTAATGGTAAATAGAATAAATTGATCAGGTATAATCATTATTTACTAAATTTACCATGCTTAGTGGTAAGTATGCATAATTACCAGTAAGTATACATATTTTCCAATTTATCATATTTATGATAATAAATATATTTAACATTTAGTAAACATATTTTCCACAAAAAACAATATAGAATAAATTAAGTTTCAAAAAAATTAATCTGATGGTTTTTTTTAATATATGTAAATGTATTAATTAAGGTTTGTCATTATTTAAATAAAGAATACTTTACCTTGAACTTTACTGAAGGATAGATGAACAGGTTGAAACTGCTTTCTTATGAAATAATATTCTGTATAATGCTTTAAAGGTTTAATGATGAAAAATAAAGAGAATGATAAAAAAGAAAATGGCAAAAAATCAATGGATTTCATCATCAAAATAATGAATTTGCAATTGAAGACCTGAAATAATAATTCAAATCAATTCAATTTTTATTTACTTTCAAAATTGGACATTTATTCACACCCAAAATGGATTTGCAAAATATACATATCAAATACAAAATTTCAATCATAATACATAGCACAACTATAGAATTACATAAAAGTAACATTGAATATTTCTATTACATTTTTTAAATTACAGTTTTCTCTGTTAATAACACATTAAATTTAGTATTCCCCTCTATGGGTCATATCAACTGTCTAGACTAAAATTTATTATCTACAATTCAATTAAATTTTTATCCATATAATCTTCCTCTCTCTAGATGAACAAATTTCATTTTATACATAATTTGTTTTAAACTTATCAAAATTGAACTTTTACTTCCATTTATAATAACATGGCTGTTCAATTCATCAAGACTAAATCATAGATATAACCTATTTGTTACATCTGAGTAACTTCAAACCACAACAAAAATATTTTATTTAACAAGCACTATAACATCTAAAAAGAAACTACTCTGCAAAAATTGAACACAACTAATAAAAGGTGTAATTTTACAACAAACGACAAAAAAAATTAAACCAAATTTCTTGCTCAGTAATATTATTCACCAATTGTACATCTTTCCTTGTCTGCATTTCATTTCACACTCTTGTAGCATCCATCTTCATGTAATAGTTCAGTTAGTAGAATAAATCACTTATTTAAGTTTTATTACTAAATCCATATTATACTATCTCCATGTGCAGTTTTATTACTTAACTACTTCCGGTATTTATCATTGACTTAAACTTATTAATGACTATGTTTGGTCTGTCAACCATCTCTGGCAGAAGTTCTTATCATCAGCTTTGAATTCTTGTAATGATTCCAAAATCATTTTTAATGAATCAATGTCCGTACCTTTTTCAAAAAGCAATCTATTTCTGAGAATCCAAATACTAATGTTAATAAATGTTGCAAGTCTAATCCATCCAAAAAAATCCTTTCTTGAAGGCCTTGATTAAATCCACATAAGCAGTCGCTTTGTTTGCAATGAAAGACTTTAAAATATTGTGCAAATTAAACCATGTTTCACATTCTTTCAATGTATGTTCCACTGTTTCTTCTCATTTTATGGACATTGAACAGATAGGGTCCATACCATAACTCTTTAATAGTGCAAGAAGGCAGCCATGGGCAAGGCTCCAAGGTTAACCTTGATGAGAAAATCAATTAATCTAGGTTCCAATTTTAGTTGCTTAGCCAACCTCAAAAGCCTTAGAATTCCTATTGAAAGTATATTTTCAATAATTGGCTTGTTAGGATTTATAGCATTATATGTGCTCCAATAATTCATTTTATTTTGAAATAGTGTTGAGGCATCACTGGTCTTGAAACTATCAAGTACCAGCTTTACCTGTTGTTGAATCCAGAGTTTACTCATTTTGGGAGGAGGCTGATCCATGGGAATAATTTCTTGAGGCAGGATTGGACCTTCCATCTCTGGATTATTAATAAGAAGTTTGCATAAAATATTGTGCATGCTTTGCACTAAAAATGTCCTAATTGAGTGTAAGCCTAATCTGTTTTGTTGTCTAGGTCTTTGCAGGAGGCTTAGGCTGATGACAGGAGTTTTTCCCCCCAACCTAATTTCCTACATTGGGTTTCAATATTCCTTATTTATTTTACATGCATTTCAACACTTTCGTTTTAACAGAAATTGGCAAGTAAATATTCATACACTATTAATAATTACAAAATAAATATACAATAAACAAAACATTGTTCAATATATTGATATTTTAGCCCAAATATACAATAAAGAAACTTACAATTCATAATCAAAATATGAAAATATATATAAATAAATGTTATTTACATATATAAATGTGTTATCTATAGTAAATTCTTTTTTTTTTAAAACATTATTTATAAAATAATCACAAAAAATGTCAATGTTATTGATTTTTTGATTATATAACTTTTGCAATCTGTTAATGACAGATTTGTTTAAAAAATAATTTTTACTTTTTTTTTACAATTAAAAGTGTACACTTCCCTTAACAAATGAGAAGACATTCTTAATTCAATTTTAGATATATAATCATTAACATCAATTTTTCCATCAATTAACTTTTTTAAAAATACCATATCTTTATTTAATCTTCTTTCTGTTAGCATTGTTTTAAAATTTAAATTTTCTTCCTTTATTAGCTTAATAAATCGTTTCTCTACATTGGAAATTTTAGATTCAATATAAATCAAATCCAAATTCCATATAGAACAACAACAATAATAATAATAATAATAATAATAACAACAACAATAAGAATAATAATAATAATAATGAATACTAGTAGTAATAGTAGATAATGTTTTATAACCTTAATACGTTTTAATAAATAAATAAAATTCACTCAGATATTTTGTTCACACATTTAGATATACGTATTCTGCAAAAAAGATAAAGAATTTGCACTAATATTATTATGTGCATATCTTAAAACTATAATAAATAGTAATGTAAAATACAAATTTTTTAAGTACTTACTTCTCAATAGACAGTTTTTATTCATATTTCAAAATTCCATCTTCAAGCTTTTCTATTGTTAACTCATCTTTTTCCTTTTTTAAGTTCATTTGTCAACATCATTGATCTTTTTCTAATGACACATATTTTTTCTATCTCTTCAAAGGTATTTAACTCAGTAACACATTTCTTTGAATATTTATGTTTTTTTAAAATGTTATTTTCCCAATATGTCTTTTCCATTTTCTTCAAAATACATCTCTAAATCTTCATATTTTTTTTTTGCTTTTTTATTATCCAAGATTTTGTATCATATAAAAAATTAGTTAAAAACATTTAATTCACTTTTTTTAAAGAATACTCTATTTTTTTCTTAAAGCCTGCTTAAGTTATTGTATTGCTGTTTCTCTTTTGTTAGTGTTTTTAACATTATTTATTCAAGTTTACAATATTTAAAAGCATAAATGGTTTAACTCTAGGCTCTCCAACCAAGTTTAAATCCATTCTTAATCGTTTATTCTTTATCGTGACTATTTTAAATTAGTTCTGTTTAGTTTCATGCCAAACTTTCAAAACATTCTTTTCTTTTATTTAACATTGCATCAAATTTCTTTATTGTCTACATGTTTTTTCTAGGAGCAAATTGAAAGCCGTGTTTATTTTTGTATTTGCTTTAATTTCAATGTTATGAAAGTAATCTTATTCTAGAGATAAATTACTTTTATATTTTTTATTGGAGGTTATTTTCTTTACTGAATTTCTTGCTATCTATGATAATACAAATTCTAACATTATGTTTTTTATTTTGAAGAGCATCACAATATAGTAGCAGTATATTTGCGATTTATACCATGACATCTTCAAATATACGATGTGTAAACTTGGAATTTTTTGTTCAGATACTCATTATGTTTACCATTACATTTTTAGTAGCTGCCACATAACCAAATGGCTTATTAATATCATAAAAATGGTATCTAGATAGTCTTAATTAGAACATAAATAACATTCTATATAATATAGTATAGTTGGAGGAGCAGCATATTTTGGAACTCAAGTCAATGAATTGTTCTATTATTTCTGTGGCTTGATCTTCTTATAAATCTGGAATTAATAAACACATGTAATTAATGTTTTAAAAATGCTCAAATATCACTTTATGTGTATCGGAAAGTCTGTTGAATAAAAGCCGTCTTCTTTATGGTTTCTTTATGGAAAAAGATCTGTTGAAGTCAAGCATTGGTGGTCGAGAGGTCAGCGATTGCTGCTTTACAAGCAGTTGTCCCTGGTTAGCGGGTTCACTTCCCAGCTGATGCTATGACACATGAGGAAAAAAAATCTGTTTAAAAATCTTTTCTTTTTCAATTGGCTATATAAAAATTGTTTTCACCATTATTACATTTTTTAAAATTTTGTTTGGTGACCTGTCTTTAATATTTTTTATTGAAATGTAGAAATTTCAACTTTATTTAGAGCACGTTACAGACTAAAAAATTGATAATGGTAAACAGTACAAGCTTTATTTCACCAGCTACCTAAATTCTGACTTCAATTTTTATACATTACTATAGCAATTTTAATTTGAAATCAAGAGTTCACAATAAATAAATAAAAAGGGATCAAATAGCTTTATTTCTCCAGAAGTGTTAATTTTGAGTGATACAAGTGAAAAAAAAGAGTATAATTCATAGACTTTAAACTTGCTACTCTATATATGCACTAAACCATACAGAACAAAAAATAATCAAACAATATATTTCCCAGAAGTTCATAAGGTGTTCAAACAATGGAAGAGTCAGAACAGGAAAAGATCCATGGAACTTGAACATCTTAGTAGTTCATAAGGTGTTCAAGCAATGGAAGAGTCAGAACAGGAAAAGATCCATGGAACTTGAACATCTTAGTATCCACCACTAAATCATGAAATAAAAGTTTACAATAATATCATTATATGACGTCTGATTTAATACTTTTATTTTTAAGTTTTTTTTTAGAGTTATTGGTATTTGTTTGTATACTAGCTTTGGTTTTTTTTCTCATGTGTCATAGCATCCGTCGGGAAGTGAACCCGCTAACTGGGACAACTGCTTGTAAAGCAGGTGTCACTGACCTCTCGATCACCAATGCTTGACTACCAGCTTTGTTTTTAAACTTGTTTTTTACAAAAATAGCACAATAATTTTCAACATAACATCCACATTGTGTATTTATTCCAGATCTTTTCCACTGTTTTATTATTTCTGCATTAGTTTTTGTAATTAAACATGTCTAAACTTTTTAATTTTTCTTTATAGTACATTTTATTTCTTAATATAACTGCTCAACTTTTTTGCTTTAAGATGTTTTAATATAACAAATCTTTCTGAAATATAGACATGTGTGTGAAAGAATACACGTGTGTGTAAGAATACACGTGTGTGTATATATACATTTCCAGTCCACTTTTTCTGCATATAACAATAGTTTTTATAGTTCTTATTTTTACAAATAAGTTTGATACAGAAAAGTATATACATATATCTTGTATTTTTTCTATTTTAAAATTTAAATACAGTATATATTTATGATTTAAAATGACAATTTTGACAGTATTACTATTATAATCTTTGAAATAAAATAAGATCAAAAAATAGTCACAACTTAAATCATTTGCAATAAGCATATTATTAATGTATTTATATGCAAAACCCACTATTTGTGAAACCATGACATTTGCAAAATCATATATTTTCTTTAATTTAATAATAAAGACAATATATCTACCTACCTACCTTTCTATTTATATATTTATCTACTAATTTGTCTGCCGGTCTGTTTGACTATCCATCTGTCTATTTATCTGTATATCTATCTGTCCTATCCTACCCTTTATACCTATTTATATATATATCAATTAAAATAATCATTCATTACTTGTTAGAAATCAGTATGTTAAAATAGGCTTAAATCCAAAAGCATCTAAATTGTTCTAAATTACTTTCGCAATATCGTTACTGTTATGTTAGTTTTGTTTTTAACTTTTAGAGACCATCATGGTTCTGAATGAAGTAGAATAAATTCAAATATTTATATTCATGAAAGGATAAAATTAAAGATAAGCAACCTAAATTATTTAACAGATCACACTACAGAATTATAACTTAAATTTGAGTTAGTATATTTGTTGGAAAGTTTTAAAAAGAAACAGAATTTATACAGTGTGCTATTACCTAAAGTGCTTTAAAAAGACCAAGCATTATAAAATGATTGCCAAGCTTACTCATTGTACATAATGGTAATTACAGGCTGAAATCCATATTGGGAGCATGACAAGGGGGTGTATTACAACCTTTTTCATATTTCCTGTAATCGGAGTTCGATTGTGTCTCTTCTATGAACAGTTGTTGAAATGTTAATGTTGGCACCACCATTGATAACATCTATTTATAACTTCTGATAACATTAACTTTATGATTGTTGATTGGATTTAATATCTAAACTTGTGCATTGAGAAAAATGCGGATATGATATATTCTTAATCTGAAGCAGGCTGAGATGATCAGATACAGAGTACGATGATCAATAGTAAATACTTGATCGTTGCTTATGTCTGTTAACTCATTTGTATAGTTCTCTTTGCATCTTATGCGATTTAATAATGGTGAACATATTGGACAAAACTAAGGTTTTTGTTTTGCATTATTCATTTCTAAAAAGCTGGATTTATGAGATCCGTGTTATATTACATATAAATTTCACTTAAAGTATACACTTAAGGTCATTATATTTTATTAACGAAGTTAAAGATTTAAAAAAATGATATAAAATTAAATTTCTCTGACATCTTTTTAGGTCATTTTTTAAAATAATATATTACTAAACTATATACGAATAGATTTTAATTGTTAAAAACATTATTTTTCATAGTCAAGAAAAAATTTATCAAATAATAATTTCTATCACATGTGAGCTCTGGAGTATAATAAATCTTCTTTTTATTAGGGTTCTTAGATTTCTTAGCAAACTAATGTGACATTTTGTCATTTATCTAAATGGAAATCTTCAAAATGTCTTAAGATATTAATACTCGTAGAAAAATGAAGATCAATTTTATTGAAGTTCAATGTATTGTGTAGTATTGTAATTTATCACTTTTGGTTTCTACAAAGTTTTACGTTTTTTTGAAAGGATTGAAATATGGATATTAGAGTAATAAAGTTTTTGGCTTGAACATCTACGAATTTATTTTAATTATTTTTTAAACACATAAAAGGCAAAAAAATGGGGGAGAGGGAGAATTATATATGTAAAAACGTTTTATTTTGTATAAAACAACGACCCTTGTCAAGCGTTGGTGGTCGAGTGGTCAGTTGTCCCGGATTTGCGGGTTCGCTTCCTGTCCGATGCTTTGACACATGAAAAAACAAAATAATGACAACCATTGATAAATCAGTTGATGATGATAAATTCTCAGGTCGACCTTAGATTGATGTATAATTTATTCTTTAATAACTAAAGATATACACATAAACAAGAGATCAAAGTTGTAAATATGATCAAAATGACAACTATTAAAGTTTTAATGAAACGCATTATGTATTCTTAGTCTCCATCATTTGCATAAATCATTCAAGCATGCAATTTTATTTTTCTTCAAACGTCATTATTTGGAGTCATTATCACGAATTGTATATAAAAAATTAGTTCATCATTGATAAAATTACTATTGAAAATCGTGCAAATGATAAACTATCAAATATTATTTTGATATATAGTATCGTACGTTTAATATAACGTTAGTTTTTGAAATACATAAATGCTCTCGGAATTTTGACCACTATTCTCACCCATACATACATATAAATATATTCGTATATATATTCGTATAAGTTGATTTTTGTTCAGTATGTTAAATATGATCAGTGACTGATTAAATTGGGTGAAAGTCTCTGAAAATAACATTATCCAGACCCTTAAAAATGTTTATAAAAATATAAATATTTGAAAACCAGGCACTCTTCACAAACCTGGAGCTTAATTGTACGTATAGGAGATTTGAACTCAGATTTTCAATCACCCTTCAACTATCCACACTATCTCATACAACTGATACACATGATCATACACATGTAGAAAAGATAAATAATCACCAATATACATATTTCATGCTAAACCAGCACTCATCAGTTTGTGAAGAGTGCCTGGTTTTTAAATATTTTCACATCAAGCTTGTATCCTGTCCACCCCTCTTCTATGTATTTTAATGGATAAAAACCTATACATGAGTGGTCAGAGTGACTTGAGGTCAACATGGGCATGGCAATAATATTGGCATCAGCAAGGGATTTGGGTTTTCATCATCAGATTTTCAATGATATGGATGGCTGAAAAGTTGGACATTGGAGTTTATTGAAGCCTGTCCATTAAAGTATGAAGATTTGCTATCTTAATATAAACTGAACACTGATTATGTATATGTGTGTGGGAGATGATAATCTGTACCAACTGATGAGTGCTGGTTTAGCATGAAATATGTATATTGGTGATTATCTTTTCTACAAGTGTGTGGTCATGTGTGTCAGTTGTATGAGATAGTGTGGATAATTGAAAGGTGCTTAAAAATCTGAGTTCAAATCCCCTATACTTATAAAAATATATAATATAAAATGAGCTAGGGGTTTATTATAATAAAAAAATAAATTCACACAATATTTAACTGCAGAAATTAGTCTGTTAATAAGTGATGAAACTCTTTGATTTTTCTTTGAAGCTTTAAATGTGCAGATAGGGCAAATTTCTGATTTCCATTCCATATTTTCTTATTATTGCATATTTTATTATTATACAATTAATTTGTATAGTGAACATACTGCCTATGTCAAGCATGGATTAGCATATTTAGTTTATGAGCTATTATCTTTGAATTTAAAAGCAAAAAACATTATAATCTTTGTTCTTAGTTGCTTGATGATTCTTAACTAAAGATATCATTTAGGTTTAAGTGAAGGCAAGATGAATGGATACATATGTGTTGAAGAATCACTTTCATATTTACAATAATAGTAAAATAAAATAACATTAGGAGTGTGTGAAGTGCTGGAGAGAGAAGCTATACAGAATACAAATATTAGTAAATTAAATTATGACTGTAATTTATAAAAGAGAGGCAAAAACTCTCCATATAGTAGTGCCACCTTGTGCTAACCAGAGTAATCAGTGGATGCCAGAAGGCTTATGCATAAAATCCTTATCTAGTGCCTACTAGATAGGGATTTTATGCATAAGCCTACTGGCATCCATTGATTACTCTGGTTAGCACAAGGTGGCACTACTATATGGAGAGTTTTTGCCTGTTTACTAACAGTTATGTGCTAGCATGAGATGGTAATCATGTGATGTTTAGTAATTTATAAAAGAGTTATAATATCACCAAAGAAATAATTGTCATACAAAGGAAGATAATGCTAAGAATCTCTTGATTGCAGACCAAGACAGCTTTTAATGATGATTTGTATTTAACTAGATATAAATTGGAAGCATTGTCTAATATTAAATGTGATGTTGTCAGACTTTACTCAGTCAAAAAAGGGAAGAGATTTTCCATTAAGGGAAAAGTGGCATGAACATTACCATAAAAAACATAAATAATAAGTACAAATAGAAATCATGAGATTCATCATAAATGGTAGATGAATTGTCAATATACAGATAGAATAGCAAGGTCAGTTATTTATTTTATTAGTAGATGCTAAATGTAAATAATTCAAGATTATGAAAAGCAAGTTCTCATACTGATGAAATAGAAAATTTTTTATTTAGATATACAGATACTTTTAATCAGATCAGTTTTTAAAATTGT
This sequence comes from Epiperipatus broadwayi, assembly GCA_028023455.1. Lineage (NCBI taxonomy): Eukaryota > Metazoa > Onychophora > Udeonychophora > Euonychophora > Peripatidae > Epiperipatus > Epiperipatus broadwayi. Next base: position 2,810,691 of record JAQFVV010000120.1, read on the forward strand.
TGTAAAATGTTTTAATATTAGAATTGAAAACCATTGAAAAATGAAAGTGCTGTGAATTCAGCAATAAAGGAAATAGACTTGTGAAATTTATGTTTAAAAAATCTGTATTTAGAGGGAGTTTGAATCCAGATCTTTGAACTCCCTTTAGTCATCCACTCTAAATGATCTCCAATATCTTTTTCACATGTATGTCATCATGTGTAACAATTGTAGTGCATGGCTGAAGGGAACTTGAAAGGCTGCATTTAAATCCAATCTAATTTCATCTTGCTTAATTATATATACTATACTTATATTTAATATCTGTATTTATATTTTTTGGAAAAAAGTTCAAAGCAGAAATAGAAACTTAAGTATATATATATTATACTTATATTCAAAAATCTGTATTATATACATTGGGGGGGGGGGGTCCAAAGCAGAAATGGCCGTAGAAGCTTAAGTATAGATACTATACTCATATTTAAAAATCTGTGTTATATACACTTTTTGGGGGGGAAAGTCCAAAGCAGAAATGGCTGCAGAAGTAACCAAATGAAGATGCAAAAATATTGGATTATATTTTGGCTAGTAGGAAATATATACTACAACACTATGTTGTATTTAATAGATTCAACACAGGAAGTAATCATTGATTAATTAATTAGATTTAAGACATAAACTAAAGCTATAGAAAAATGATATTCAGAAATATGACAACAAATATGAGTTATAATTTGCAAATTATTTTAAAATATTATGATGAGCAAGGTGGTGTGAATAAACTAAATAATAAGATAAGTGACTCTCTTCTAAGGTCAGTTATATAGATAGCTGATACAATAAAACAGCAATTTAGTATTTAATTTTTAACGGAGATAAGATAATGTATGATTAAAAAGGAGAAATGTGAAAAGTGACTATCTAGAATTCTGAAAAATGTCAAAAAAAGAGTTTATGATAATATTAAGAAAATATAACTATGAACTGACAAGAAGTATTATGGAATTATGAGGAAAACCATTAAGCATCACATGATCACCATCTCTTATACTAGCACATAATTGTTTATAAACAAGGCAAAACTCTCCATACAGTAGTGCCACCCTGTGCCAACCAGAGTAAGCCTTCTGGCATTCATTGTTTACTCTGGTTGGCACAGGGTGGCACTACTGTATGGAGAGTTTTGCCTTGAATTATAAGGAACTTGAACTCATATTTTCAAGCTGTTTATCCAATCCATCTTATACAACCAATATACATGACCATTTACATGTGAAAAAGATAAATGATTTTCAATATATGCACTTCATGCTGAACCAGCATTCATCAGTTAGTCCAGATTACTATTAAGTCTAGTATAGACAATATACATATATTTAAATATTAGATATTATGAAAGAGAAATTTCTAAAATACAAAACAACTTAGTACGGAAACAAATTGTTTCAGCGATAGGATAAAAGATGACATTAATATTAATATGAACAATATGAAATATATTTAAGAGTTCTTTACAAAATTGTATAGTAATAAAAATAACAAAAAAAGGAAAAATAGTCATTACAGTTATATTATCTTTTGAATTATAAAATATTTTAAATATATTTGAAATTTATAACTAAAGCTAAAAAAAAATGAAAAATCTTCAAAAATAATACTATCAATACTTTAAAAGAAATAAATGAAGGAATAAGTAAATTATTGGAAATGCTGTATTTATATATTGGACTATTTCCATCATCTAATATTAAGTAGTGAATGTTTTTAGAAAAATTAAACTTTATTTAAATTTCCAATTACATTCAATTGTTAGTGAAAGCACATAGGTTAGTATAGGCACAAATTTTTCAGAGGTATTGTTCTCTCTTCTTCAGGTGTTGCTGGCCTGACCAATGACAGTATTAGCATGGAAATTCAACTTGGACCTTTAGATGCTTGAATATTGAATTTAAATTAATGCTCTAACCAAAAGAGTGAATAGAGCATTATGTTAAAATTCAATATTCAAAAATCTAAGGATCCTGGTTCGGTTCTCATGCTAGTATTGTCACTATTCAGGCTGGCATTACTTGAAGAAGAGAGGAGAATAATACCTCTCAAAACATAGTGCATATTCTAACCTGTGTGCTATTACTAACAGTTGAATGTGATTGGAAAATTGAAATAACGTTAATTTTTTCTAAAGAAATTCATTACTTAATATTAGATGATAGAAATAGGCCAATATATAAATACAACTCAAATACCAACATCACAAACTTTCAGGGAAATACTAAGTATTGGAAATGCAATATATCAATAGTTTATGGATAAAAATGTACCAAATGATTGGAAAAAAGCAGTGGTAATATTGATATTTTAAAAAAATTAAAGATATTAGAAATTATATATCTATTAATTCTATACAAGATCTTTACTAAAATCACCATAATTCATTTACAGAGAACTTTGGACTCACACTTACTAAAAGAATAATGTAATTTAAAAGTAATTTTACACAGAATATTAAGTAATAGTGATATTAGCGATTAAGCCAATGCACATGCACTTTAAAGGTAAATTATAAATGAATACTCTCACTTTTTCCAGACACAAGATATAGTATTTTAGAAAGAATGGAATGAATCACCCATTCTTTTGACCCAAACATTTATGTATGGGCAAATCTTAAGTGTATGGAAATGAGAGCATGAAGGTGTTAAGCAATCACTTTAAATTGTAAAGATTTCACAGGTGTCATTCGTTCAAACATAACAAATGTAATTTAAAGTGATTGCTTAACACCTTCACACTCTCATTTCCATATGCTTAAGATTTGCCCATACATAAATGTTTGGGTTGAAAGAATGGGTGGATTCATTCCATTCTTTCTAAAATACTATATCTTGTGTATGGAAAAAAGTGAGAGTATATAATTTATCTTTAAAGCACATGTGCATTGTCTTAATTGCTAATATCACTATTACAGTATTAAAACATAGTGCTATATAAAATAATATCTCACAGAATATTAAGAAAAGTTATAGAAAGAACCAATAAGTATGAATTACCATTTTGCATTAGATGTGTAAATTATAAAAAGGCATTTACCTTTATCAAAATGCTACAGTAGTAACCAGGTTATATTAAAACACTAAGACTAAGATTAGTATGAGTGCATAACATAGTGATTCCACGCTTTTGACACTTTTTATAGCAGTTTTATGGCAAATAATTTATGGATTAAAGTGAAAAATTAAATGAATTAAATGGAGATTAAAAGATTTTAAAGATAATGCGTTATTTTGTTTTTAAATAATACTTTTAGAGAATATTACAAGAGTTAGCAGCAAAAATCTAGAATTAAAAATTAAATCTAATAAGATAATGTTCAATGATAAACAGGCAAAAACTCTCCATATAGTAGGTGGCACTACTATATGGAGTTTTGGCCTGTTTACTAACAGTTATGTGCTAGCATGAGATGGTGATCATGTGATAATGTTCAATGTTTGATAACAATGAATTAGAAAAAAATAATGAGTTTACAAATACTTTGGCCAGTTCATTATCAGAGGTAGAAACATAATGGATGAAATTAATTATAGAACTATTTGAATTGAGGTACTTTTATTAGAAATAACACATGAAATTTTGAAAAAGATTTTTAATAGATATGTTTTATCTTGTTTTATATCTGAACATGAGACTTGGATATTAAATAAAAGAGCAATACAGACTTGACACTATGCAATAAAGTATGAAAGGATATATGCAAGTATATGCTGGTAGTGAAAAGTGAGGATGAATGTGAAATACAATAATTAGAGGGTAAATAAGTATTACTTTCATCATTAAAATAAATTAAGAGGCTGAAATGGACCTAGATGAAGCCTTGAAACAGATTGTAAAGATTGTGTATGAATGAATGAATGGGATACAGAAGTTTTAAAGTGAAATGGAATGAGCCATGGGTAAGACATACTAGATTAATTTTGAAAAGGACTTCCTTTTGCAGTGAACAGATAATGATTTAATATTTTTATTTAAAATATTGCAATATATTTTACTGTGATGTCCAAAACAATATATATATATATGGAAATATTTAAATGAGTGAGTTATCTATTTATAATTACCCAATTAGAAAGAACTCGACCTAGTAGAGAAGCAAAGAGATTTATTATAATAAGTAAAAAAATTGACAAGTTTGATATAAGTTTTATTTCTTACACCTATAAATGTAAACTGGTTTTGATTTTTATATTAGATCTAGAGTGGTATTCAAAAGAGGGATCCTCATTTTGAATGCAAACAACCTGGAGTTTCACTTTAACACTTGGTCTGTGGTAGTTGGCTTTCAAATGCTTCTGTTCTAGGTTGAGTACTTTCTAATTAAGTAATTAAAATTATATGCACTGACAAGCATTTGTAAGAAAAGCTATAAATTGAACGGAAATTAATATAAATATAAAATGGAAGGTAAGGGCTTTTGGAGGCTTTAAATGTCTTTATAGTCAGATCATTGGAATGTTTGTGATTGTATATATATATATATATATATATATATATGAATAATCTATATACTATATATATATATATATATATATATATATATATATAGTCAATAGATTATTCAACCTGTATTTAAGTCAAATAGTCCATTTCTTAGAAAGGGGAAAGCAGAATTTCTTTTGGTTTATGGCATTATGGTTGTAAGCTATATGCCAGTCTTCTTTGATCTTCCACTTAAAGTCATTTTGTTCAATTCATTCTATGGTAGCAGACATGAGCTGTATAGCCTGTGGTGTGTTGGTGCTTGAAGTAAATCAACTTATGCTTGAGATTATCTGTGGTTTGTCTATAAAGATATCAGTGTTGTGAAATCCAAGTAGAAAGGCATACGCATGATTCAAGGTAATATACAGCATTGCACCTTGCCTGGAAGTATGTAATTTTGTATATGTAATGTTTGATCTGTATTGAGTCTATCCTTTGAATTATTTATGAATCTGTTAGTTGAGGGAGAAATACAATAGCTAACTTGATGTCTCTAAGAAAAGTTGCTTAATTTTATAATTGAGTAATTATAAATGGATAACTCCACATATTAAAATATTCCCATCTAAAACATCCATTAAAAATAATATCTGTATAGATAAGTAAAAATTATTATTATTTTCTTAAATATATATTTATTTATCTTGGAGTAAAAGGTTAAATAAATTTTTTAGTTGATTATCTTTAAAAAAATCATAAATTATTTTTATAAATATCAATTATTATGGAGACATCAATATTACTTAGTATTTCTTGTTATATGAAAGTTAGAAATTATTTTCTTGTAAAAATAAGTTCTTATATTTGATACTTTTATAAATTGTAATTAATCTAATATTTTTATCTTAGTTGTAAATAATATTAATATATCATAAATTTTTATATTTTACATATAAAAGTTTCAGAAATATGGAATGAAAATAACAAACAATGAACTAATTTTTCCTCTCTCCTCTAAACAAATAACAATTTGAATATAGGCACATGAGATGTCATATAACTTATCAAGCATCCATTTAATACAAAACTCTAATTTTTGGACAAGGATTAAAAACCTCCAACAGCATCTGTACTATCGCCAGTATTCTGATAACCAGAATTAAAATCGTTACACTACTAAATTTTGGTATATTTTTAAAAATGAATATAACAAAATTTAAATCATTTTTTATTTTTTTATTTTGTTTTTAAAACAGATCAAGAAAAGAGAAAGGGATTAAATTTTATTATTTTAAAGAATGTAGCAAAATGTAATACTATACCTGTTTTCATTCTCCATTTGTTATTTTAATGTAAAATGGTTGGACAAAAAATATTGTGTTTTTTTTTTTTCTATTATTTTAATAAATATTTTGATTAATTAATTTTCTTTAATTAATAAAAAAATATTGTAGTTTTGGATGACTGTGGTTACAATCATTTTTTCATCTCTATACTCAAAGTCCACAAAAATCTACAGTATTCTGAGAAAGTACAGCTTCTATTTAGTCAACAATTGAAGCTATCCAAAATATTTATCAATCCTTTTCTACACTAAGCAAGTGACAATTGGTAGATTTTAGAATTATGGACTCTGGAATCTTGCAGGTTGAACTTTTTATGAATTCTCAAGAAAAAACCAACTGAATTCTGAAGTAATTATACCATTCAGACTTTTTATTTTATTACTTATGAAAATAAATACACGTTGTTTTTCTTATAAAATAAAATTTATACCATTCGCATAGCAAACATTTCATTAAATATAAACTTATCAAATCAGTTTTTTTTATTTAATATGAACTTAAAAAAACAAAAGTAATAGTTATATATTTTATAAAAAGTTAAAACATTATGATAAAGCATTTCATATTTGGCTACCTAATTTATATTTTGTGTATTTCATCACTTTTAGATATAACTATTTTTACTCTTTAGAAAATATCTAAAAATAATTTTTAGTTAGTAGACAAAGATTGAGCTTTAAGTGAAAAAATATATATTTTAAAGCCATAAAAAGTTGAAAGATAAAGTAAACTACATTACTATGTCATGAAACTTTACACAAAAGTTCACTACAATGAAATCTTTGTCTATTACTCTTGTATATTTCATTTCTCTATATCTACTGTCTTCTTTCTTGGTACCAAGACTGAAAAAAACAGTACAAACATTACAAATTTATATTATTTCCATCTATCTGTCATTTGTTCCTTGAAAAATAATGAATAGAAATTTTTTATATGTAGTTATCCAAACAATTAATTTTGTTACAATTCTGCTATATATATATATATATATCATTAAAAACCAGTCAATACTTAGACGATCCCAATATCGATAACAATCAACAATTTCAAATTGTTCTCAAGGCAACCTCCAAATGGAATACATATGTGTTTTGTGTGTGTTAACTGTTTTTTTTTTAAGTGTCATAGCATCAGCCGGAACGCGAACCTGCAACCCGAGCAACTGCCTGCAAGTGCAAGGCAGTCGCACTGACCTCTCGACCACCAATGATATATATATATCCAATTTATCCAAATCACTTTGAACACTTTTTAGCAAAAACCTTTTATTGTACATGTATACACATACACCTACATTTTGATTATCCTGCAGTCTTTTTCAGAGCTATGATATAATAAACAAAATAAAATAAAATATATAACTATATTAATAACAACAACATAAAATATATAACAAAACCTAATAAAACTGAAATAAATATAATTAAACCCAAATAAAGTAATCCGGTTAATATAAAATAAAATATACAATGTAAACATAAAATAAATATAAATTATACATGTGTATTCCTACTATATATATATATTCAAGAACATATATATATATATATATATATATATATATATATTCAAGAACAACTATTAATGTAAATATATTATTCAGCAATTATTATATGTTCCCTCTAAGCTTTTTGAAATAATTATATTAACCAGAATTTTGCCAATAGTATAAAACAGATTGAGTTTAGATTTAAAAAAAGCTGCTATAAGAAGTTATATTGATAAAAGATTTCAATATCAATTAAGAAATGGGACTACTTTTATTTGTGTAATTCTAACTTACAATTGCTATCTAAACTAATAACTAACTATGCCAAAATTTATAAAACTCATATAAAAGATATTTCTCCAATATTAAAAGCTCAAAACAAGCTTCTATCTGGAATCCATATTAATAAATATATTATAAAGACATTAAAAATAAAGGTGAGCCTGAAAGCGAAATAAGTACATATGAATGCATTATTACAAGTGAAGATACAAGAGTATATAGCTAAAAAAGAATACAGGAAGTCATAAATAACAAGCAAAACTCTCCATACAGTAGTGCCACCCTATGCCAAACAGAGTAATAAATGGATGCCAGAAGGCTTATACATAAAATCCCCATCTAGTGCCTACTCATCCAATATCCCCAAATTAGTTTCTGGCTTGTGGCCTTCATCAGTGAGGAGCCTCAGATCTGAGAGCACTGCACCTAGATCTTAGGAACAGTTATGTGCTAGCATAAGAGATGGTTATCATGTGATGTTTAGTGGTTTAAGACATAAATAAATTAAAGATGAAAATAACTTTTGAAAATGATGCAACCATTTGATTAATTTATAAATGTTTATATTATGCCTTGATATCAGCAATATGTAGGTTTTATAATCAGATATCTTATGTAAAAATGATTTGTCACATATTAATAAAACAGTTATGTTTAGTGTAATAAAAAAAAGGTAAACAGATATTACCCAAGCAAGCCTTAATATATATATATATATATATATATATATATATATTAAGGCTATATATATATATATATATATATATATACGTGTATATTGATTCCAAAATATTAGTAGAATATTATTGAAAAGATTACATCAGTTTATAAGTAAGAAACTAATGTCTGCATATCATGCTATAAAAAGAGGAAGAGAAATAAATGCAATTTTGAAAATGCAAGAAGAAATTAAGTATGTGAGAGAATTAAAATTGACAGAATATTCTGCAATTAAAATTGATTTTAAATCAGCTTTTGATTTGGTAATTCTACTAAAGCCCTAAAGCTACAGAACATCATATTTAATTTAGGCTCAGTAGAATATCAATTAAGAATTATGTGAGATTCTCAGATTTTGACTTCAGAAAAAAGGAATACCACAAAGACCACCATTAGCTGCACTGCTCTTTTAAAATATATAGACCATATTATTCAAAGATATTGAAAGCCAGGTATTAGAGGTATGAAGATTGTCGAAATTACTTTTTTTGATGATGTAATAATATTTTTCAGAATGTAGATAATATTCAAAATGTTGTGAATATCCTGAGTAGTTTTGAGGGAGAAACAGGATTCTCTATAAAATTATAATGTTTGCAGCTTTGAAATTGCCTACAGAGGCAAAATTCTCCATGCAGTATTTACCAACTCTGTGTTTTTAAAAATTTGTCTTTATATGTCAAAAACAAATATAAATAAGTTTTTAAACAAGATAAAATCTTTTAAAAATATTAAATTAAGTCCTTCTCATCAGTTAAACTTTATGAAATTACTATAACAAGGATTTTTAATGTAATTACTATGTTCGTCATAGATTACAATATACCAAGGATAACCATTTTTAATATAACATTAAATAAATTAAACCAGATAGTAAAGAATAATATTTCTTGAAAATATTTATACTTATTATCAATTTCAGTACTACAATTATCAATTAGTCAAAAAAAGCTTCAGTCTTATTGATTCAAGATTATATGTAACATATATAAATGAATGAATGCATATTAATATAAGACAAGGGTTTAAATCACATACTAATATAAAAAATTGAAAAGATAAATCATTTTATGATGATTTATTTATAGCAAATAAAAATATTCAGAATGGTTTAAAATTGATTAATATTAAATATAATGATTTTTTAAAAAAAAACAACTAATTAATCTACAGATGTTCAGTACTCTTGGAGAAAGGGGTCATTGATTAAAATTTTAAAGAGACTTGAGGGAAATACATGTTTCAGAATCATACACCAAATTCAGTTTCAAATTATTAAATGGTTTCCTACTAATAGTTTTATTTAAATGGTCAATTAAATATGAATTTAGTTTCTTTATGTATTTTTATAAAATAAAAAAAGATCTTGTCCCCTTTGTTTTGAAGAATATGTAGCATTTAAACTTTTAAGATCAAAAGTATTGCATACTCCATGCATACATTTGAAAAGATAAAATATAATATTAAAAGATTTTACCCAAATGGTTTGCTGCATACTCTAAAAACAATATGGACCATAAGATGTGAAATGATTTTTTATAATAAAAATTTTAATTCATTAAAAAACATAATAATGATTAGAATAAATACTTTAATAATTGCGGCAGACATCTCCTAAAAAACCGTAATGGAAAAAATTTGGTCAAGCACTAATCTGTCTCCATGTGACTTTCGGAAATAAACTGAAAAATTAAAATAGGTATTATTTAATTAAAGAAGAAATTGATAGAGAAAAATATGTAAATAAATATAAAAATTCACTATTTAAAATTTATATGTAAAGAATTGTTTTAAAAATGTATATAATTATTGTTTTTTTGTTAATAATATTATTTAAAATAAAAAATAAAATTCTCAATTTATGATTCTATTTGAAAATAGATTCCTTAGTTTCTACAATCCATGAATGCAGAAAAACCATGAAGTTACTTGACAAAATATTTTCCAATAAAAACTCAAATGGTAATAAATGATAATTAACTTATTCATTAAGTATACTGAATGTTTACTATAGTAAATAGTGTAAGCCTATACAGTGTATTAAATTACATATTGAAACATAGAGCATGAAAGGTCTGCCCATCCCTTGCATATGTATGAAAATGGATTATTTTCCAGTACATGAGGGGTCAGAATGACTAATGTCAACATGAGTAGGATGATAATCTTGGCACTAATGTGGGCTTTGAACATTCCATCATCAGATTTTCAATGAAATGAATGGCTGAAGAGGGGTTGGAGTGGATTGAAGTCTGTCCATTAAAGTATGAAGATTGACTATCTTAGTATAAAGCTGAGCATTGATTGTATATGTGTGTGGAGATAGTAATTTGGACCAACTGATGATTGCTGGTTTAGCATGGAATACGTATATTGGTGATTATTTATTTTTTCAACATGTGTGTGATCAGGAGTGTCAGCAATATGAAATGGCATGGAAAGTTGAGGGTCATGTGAATGTCTGAGTTTGAATCCCTTATATATTACATTATATATGTGCAGGTGTGTGTAAGTCTGTACAGTGTATTAAATTATAGTAAATAGGGGAATTTAAACTTATGATTTTCAGTTTATATTCATTTTCCACTCCATCTGATTATAGTGTGCCATTAAAGTTTAAAAAATTGCTATCTTAATATAACTTGAGCACTGGTAGTATATATGTGTGGGAGATCATGATTTGGTCCAACTGATGAGTGCTGGTTTTGCACAAGTATGTATATTGGGAAACATTTATCTTTTTCACGTGTGTGTGGTCTTGTGTATCGGTTGTTTGAGATGGAGTGGAGGATAAATATAGACTGGAAATCCTAAGTTCAAATCTCTAATTTATGATAATCATAATAGTTAAAAAAGTTATAGAATAGTTCACTTTAAAGTTAAGTTCTCCATATACTTTATTCAATATATTCATTAGTATTTTTTTACAAAAGCAGAATGCAGGAAATTTATCTATGCTGGTAATATTGTGTTGACTTATCAAAAGTGGTCTTTTTCCGAAATAGAAGTTCCTCAATAAGAATATAAAAGAGTGAAAACCTTTTTCAGAAACTGGAATCAATTTTTATTTAAACAATGGGAAAATATCTTGAAATTTGAAGCTTTTATGATAATACATTAAAACACAATCCTACTTTACGCTATTTAGAAGTAACTTTGGATTATAGTATAACTTACCCTTCTCATTGTCTATCATTATATTGAAATTGGTTTGGGGAAATAACCATCATGGATGGTTGGATAGTTGGTGAATATTAGGCCCAGTTTAAAGAAAAAGTTTCCCATTATATTAAGAAAATTTATCACATTAAGTGCATTTATATTTCAATTAATATTTATTTTTATGACTGCCATTATCTCCTGTTTACAACTATTAGCACCAATGATATTAATACTTTATTTAATAATTCTTCGAATCAATCCTCCAAGTCATAGTTACCTAAATAGATTTTGTACAGACCTTTTTCTAGGTCTGTTCACATTCATGGAATATTGAAGATTCATAAATAGATCACCTAAACATACTGTCATTCATTGAGGGAAACTCCTAATGCAAATTTAGTTCAAAAGTGTTTCCTTAATGATTGCATGGGCTTCTCACAAGATTATAATTAAAAGTCTCTAATCTGCTTGCTTTTAATGTAATGTAATGTGTTAAATGCAATCTGTAATACCTAAGATAATTACATAACAATTTGCTTACTTTATTTTTAAACCATAGATTGTCCTAGTATATAAAGAATCAATAGTCTTAGCTTTAATTTATAAATAGAAGCCATAATTTAAGTTTAAATTGAGTTACTCCATAAAAAATTAGGCTCTTTTTAGCCTTCTCTTATCTATTATAATTTTTCATAATAAAACTCAATAAATCACAAAACATCAGAATATTAAGGTTCTCTTTACTAATATCTTATACATTTAATACTCTTATTACTGTTAACTGTTAATTTAGTTATATGATGATCACTGAACTATTAATGTCTCACTCATTATTTATTTGACTATTTACAAAATATTACAAAAAACCATATACATATTCCAACCAGGATATAGATCAATTAGTAGCTTTATTAAAATCACTAATTCTGCCACAGTAGCCATAGATTTAAACAGTCATTATCTATATGGTTCAAGACTTGTGATTGGCACATTTACATATGTCAGAGACTGCTATATACAATTTATAAAATATACGTTTATCCACCCTGGGATACTGTGAATCTGATATTGATGTCTACCTATATCTCCCAAGATCAAGTCCAGTTGTTTTTATTGTTAAATGGTGAAGAAAATGCTTTGGAATCTCATAAAAATTCCATTTTGTACATTATAATTATTTGATTATATGTTAAGCCAATAAATATCACATGATAACTATTTCTTATGCTTGCTCTTAACTGTTATTAAAACAGGCAAAACTCTCTATACATATTGCCACTAAGTACAAGCCAAAGTAATCAATGGATGCCAGAAGGCTTGTGCATAAAATCCCCATCTAGTGCCTATTCATCCAATATTCCCAGACTAGTTTCTGGCTTGTGGCCTTCATTAGTTAGCTTTGATTGAAAATGTTATAGTGTTTTCAATTTAAGTTTCATAGTTTTGTAGTTAAGTAGAGATAAAAGGTGGCTGTTGAAGGGTTGAATTAGATCCTAAGATCTAGGTGCAATGCTTTCAGATTCAAGGCTCCTCACTGATGAAGGCCACAAACCAGAAACTAGTCTGGGAATATTGGACGAGTCGGCACTAAATGGGAATTTTATGCACAAGTGTAATGCTCTCAGATTCAAGGCTTCTCACTGATGAAGGCCACAAACCAGAAACTAGTCTGGGAATATTGGATGAGTCGGCACTAGATGGGAATTTTATGCACAATTCTTCTGGAATCCATTGATTACTCTGGCTTGTACTGAGTGGCAATACATATAGAGAATTTTGCCTGCTTTGATTATATGTTCTTGGTTGAAAATCAAAAAGGGTAAACTTGATTTAAAATGAGTTTTAAGTGGTGAAAATACATCTTGAGTTACTGGTAAGTTGGATCTGCTTAAAATCTTTTTTATAAACTTTCTGTGTAGCAACTTTTCTTCTAATATCTAGCAGAAGAATGTGTGAAATAGGAAGGAAGCCACTGTAAAGAGATAGAATTGAAGATATCAATAATATATTTCATGGTAATATGTGAGTATCCAAAAGGATAACTTTTCAAGACCTGAATGTAAAACAATGTTTATAGATATATATCTGAAAAGGATTAATGGTACAGTGACTTTTAGTAACATTTTCCTTCTCAAAGAAATTATAAACAGATAGATCACCACAATTTGGGGGAAAAGTAAATAACTGAATGACACAGATTGCATTGTGTTGGCTTTATTATGAGGTATTAAAAAGGCCTAATATTATTACAAATTGTTTAGAATAATAGAACCATTGCCCATATCATTGGTCATACTTTAATTTTAGAGTCCAAATAGTAAAAGAAAGATCTATCTTTTGTTGAATTTTTATTAATAATAAAAATAGTAAAGATTAGTAAAAAATTATTACAAACAATAGTATTTGTTCTGAGAATTTCAAAGACCTACCTATTATTGGATTTTAACGTTACTCATTTATTGATTGTCAGTAACATTTAGTAAGGCAGAAAAGAAATTATAAAATAACTATTTACATTTCTGCATAAATCTATGATATTTCATAGTTTATGTTACAATTATGTATCAGTATGTAAGCACTTGTAGGCACAGTTAATTAAAAAACTATAGATTAATGGTTTCTGAAGATAAAATGATAATTTTGTTAAAAAGAATCATATTCCAAACATATTAGTAGAAAATTGTATTCATAGTATTATTGCTTGATTGCTTTACCATTTAATAATTTGTGTCAGATAGTGTTTTATTATATTTCAGTACCTTATTTTATTTTGTTTTAATTATTATTTTACTTTTTATATCATTATACTCACTTTTAGTTAGATAATTCATTTTAAGATTTCATAAGCCTAATAATTAATTAAATACGATGCAAATATATACTACTAATACTAATGTTAAGATATACTGTCTATAAAAAAAAATTCATGATTTTTAAAATAACAGTGGCAGTTATTGGCAGAAACATGTATCCAGAAGAGATTAGTTATTTTTTCACAAACGTTATCGCTTAAAAGATTGTGGTATCTTTTCATAGAGGCTAAATATATATAATCATTTCTAATATAATATTATTTGATTAATGAAATCTATCTTTAAAATCATGTATTGTAAATATTATATAGATTCAACTGAAGATATACAAAAGATAATTTTGTTTGTTTGGTGGTTTAATAGCAAGCCTACCTAGTAGGATAGTGGTAGCTATGGTACTAAAGAACAAAAAAACACCAAAATGCATGGGTACTGAACTAAGTTCAGACCTATATGACTATATAAGCTAATGAGCTTAGATTGAAAATATTATTTTTTCAATTTTATTCTCATAGTTTTGTAGTTAAGTAGAGATAAAAATTGGCTACTGGAGGGTTGCATTAAATCCTAAGATCTAGGTGCAGTGCTCTCAGATCCAAGGCTCTTCACTGATGATGGCCACAGCCAGAAACTAGCCCAGAGATATTGGATGAGGCACTAAATAGGGATTTTATGCACTAATTCTTCCTGCATCCATTGATTACATGGGCTTGCACTGAGTGGCACTTCTGTATCGAGAGTTTTGCATCTGTGTAGGCAAATTGTATATTAAAGCAATCAGAGCCTTGAATTAAATGACTTTGGAAGACCCAAATTTAGTAGCATCTCATTGTAAGAAACAAAGTCGCATTTTTATCTTTATCTATTCAATGACAACCAAACAATCCTAAAATTTTAGCAGTGGCAAGATTGCTTAAGAATTTCTAAACTACTATCTTAATTATTTAGTATGTCTTCTCTTTTTTTTTTGATCCATCCATAACTTTATAATTTGTTTATAAATAGCTCTTCAAATGTAATATGCTAAAATTATATTTCTAGCACACATCTGAAATAAAAATAAAATGTCAGAAATATTTTTTCTCATATGTCATAGCATCAGCCAGGACGTGAACCCACAACCGTCTGCAACCAACTACTTGCTTGCAAGATAGCTGCGATGACCTCTCGGCTAACAACGCTTGACAAATATTTTTAGAAGTATTTTAATGTATTTATTTAAAAAAATGTAATACATATTGTATACCTTCTGTTTCAAATCTTTATATTAAAAACACATCTTATATAGTTACAAATAATAAACACTACATACCTTAAACTTTTTTAAAAAAGTAATGCTTTTTTATATCAAATTGTAGCAAAGTAAAATGCAAAATGGAATGAAGCTCAACAAATCACATTAAAAAACGTTTTTCCAAGGGAACATAATTTATTGTTTGTCCTCATTAGGCAACTAGGCTGACACAATAAAGCTCAGAACTGAAAGACAGATACATTCATCACTCTCATTAATGTATTCCTGGATAAGAAATTTTTGTTTTCATATTGTTTTAGCATAAGTACAACCTTGAGTTTTAACAATACAATTGAAATAAAATTAATAGTATTTTTTTTATTTTTTAGGCGAAAGTTGCAGCCTGCTTATCTCTCATATAAATCCAAATGTTATACAATAACGAATATATTGTCTATATATTATACAAACATCCTTAAAGCACAATACAATGCAAAGATTTCTCCAACATCTTTAAAAACCTGTAATGGAGAAATTATTACTCATCAAATTTGACAACTACTGCCTGATGAGAGTTTTTAATATATTTTAATGCTTGTTTTATTTTTCACTAAAATTACTTAGATATTACCAATAATAAATAACAACTTGTAAATGAGTATGGCCATTCTAATTCCAAAAAGAAAATAGAGAGAAAATAACTGTTCTAGAAATGAGTTGTTCAATGACTACACAAGTCAATCTATAAACCATAAATATTTCTAAATACAGACCATGCAGTCCATTTATCAGTTTTGTTGATATTTTACAATTCTGTGCTTTAATTTCATTAGCAGAATACTTTTGTGCTGAATGTTTAGCTCTTTCATATCTTCACATGATCACCATTTCTTATGCTTGCTCATAACTGTTATTAAAACAGGCAAAATTTTTCCATACAGTAGTGCCACTCAGTGCAAGCCAGAGTAATCAATGGATGTCAGAGGTGCAGTGCTCTCAGATCCAAAGCTCCTCACTGACAAAGGCCACAAGCCAGAAACTAGTCTGGTGATATTGGATGAGTAGTCACTAGATAGGGATTTTATGCACAAGCCTTATGGAATCCATTGATTCCTCTGGCTTGCATTGAATGGCACTACTGTATGAAGAGTTTTTCCTGTTTTTTTCCATATCTTCCCAAAAGAAAAAATTGGTATCACACTTCTTTAGGATGTTTTTGAGATAATCCTTATAATGTAGACAGTGACTACCTTTCCCATGAAGATCATGCTCAAATTCATCATAAACATGCTTTCAGGAAGTCTTTCATTGTTCATTATTTACATGTCTAACACCATTGAAGATCTAGTGAACTCTGAAGAATTATATCCAGCAAATTGAAATACATATGGATTGGGTTTATGATTTTGCCATTGTATTTTTAAAATTTTATGGAGTATCTTTAAATTAAACTTTTCTTGTGCACTTGTGCTGGTTCATGTTTCAATTCCATACAATAAACTAGATAAAATACCAGCTCTCTATGCAACTAACTTAGTTGCAGTAGTTATTTATCTGTGATGAATACTATTATCTTTTAACTTGTTAAAAGTAACAGTAGGACATTGGAGTCTGTGTTATATTTTAATATCTAAATCCAGTTTCCACTTTTTCAACAGTATTTAAACTAATTTACATTTTCAAGTTGACAACATTTGTTGAGAATTTTGCTTTCATCGCTGGGTGATAAAAAACTACTTTGAACATTATTTAAAAAGCTAGATACACAATTTATATACTAAACATTATATATATTTTAAAGTTTTTTTTTTTTATATTCTGATTGTTTATTTTTTATACATTTATTTTTGTAAAATAATGTTTAAACTGTTCCCTTGATCATTTTTTAACTTTTAGTTTTGTGGTAGGTGTAAAATTGTTAATCCAATTTATATTACACTTAATATTATAAGCATTTCTAAATCCTCTTTCGCATTACTACCTGGTAAAGCATACCCCTTGATACATGAAAAGATAGTTAGATGATATATTACAGTTTGGATAAATTAACTTAAAGGAGATAAATTTGATGTGATGTCATTTAGAATTTTATCACGTAGTAAGTAAATACTTTATATGTATATATAATTTATATTCAGCTAAAGTGAACATAGAAAGGGATTAAAATACAAATTTATTTTATATATATTGTACTAATATGAGGTTAGTCATTTTATTTAAAATCAGAGAAGGCATTTAAAATAAAAAGTGGCACCTTCGTATTTTCTTGTAAAGCTAATGACATGTAATTATATTAATTATAATAATTGAATAAAAATAAATATCTATAAAAATAACAATATATGCATTTTGTTAGAAAGGTATCATTATCGATAATAATAATTGTTCATAAATATAAGATTTCCTAAAAGGAAAGAAAAGCTATTGCAAATTAAATTAAAAAGCGAAAATGTTAGTTTTCTATAAGTTGTTAAGACACTAAATATTGTAACCTAATCACAATTATTTTGTCCCTTTGTTCATTGCGTTACAAGTTTATTTTTGTATTATATATATATAAGTCTTACTTTAAATAATCTTGATTTTTAGGTAGTTTTTTTTTTAATATTAAACTTTTATTTTATTTTTTAAAAAACATGATTAAATAGACCATGTATTTAAAGCCCCCTGCGTGATTGATTTGGCGCTCGAATTTCTTATAAACTCCTGCGCAATAGAGTCACATACTTTTTAAAAAAAATGTATTTAAAAGGAATGATTAAATAAAAAAGTACGTGGACATTATAAAGAAAGAGAAAAGTAGAAAGTAATTTTATTAAACTCATAGAAAAAACAAAAACAATGTTTGGATGCTATCCAGAGAAATGAATAGAAATAACCCACAATATTTCTAGTCAATCTGTTGAAGAGACGAGGAAATAAAAAGCATAGAAGCGCAATGAGTCATCCATAAATATTTCGGTCATATCTGACCTTGCCTTTAGAAGTGGGCTATTTCAGATTCCTTGCCTGATTGGCTAGCTCCCAGTTGCTATCTAAAGGGATTAAATCCTTTACTGGGGTTTGCACACCAAATCCGCATGTTTCCAGTAAGGTTGGGGATCTGCCATTAAATAGTCAGCCTTTTGGAGGCAATGCAGATAGTAATTAAGTCTGTTAACCTGAATGACTGAACATGCTCTCCAATAAACCCTCTGCTGTCAGCAAGGGTAGTCTCTCTACTCATTATCGTGACATCCACACAGTGAGGCAAGTCCACCTATGGACTGGAAACTGCTATATCCGCACTCAACTTAAGGCAAGCTAAATACATAGTGGGAAGAGTTTACCAGATCTCATGAGGCAGGCTAATCATTTAGCTGAAAGTGAGTTCCATACTCAGCATGACTACCTCAGCATTAACTTGTATAAACCATATATGTATATTATTGTTTAACTAACAAGCATGTATATTTTTTAGTACTAATAAATTGTACATTTTAACTGTTGAGTTCTTTTTGTGTCTATTGGTTTGGAACCAACCTGTAAGCCTAACCAAACACAACAATTTTAGTGTACTTATTTTAAGAGAAAAATTCTAGTAACTTATAACAATATATATTCTAAAATATTTTACATCTAATACTTGCATATGTTCATTATAGTCATTTTATTATGTTAGTTACAACATGATGAAACGAATATAATACTTTGCAGAATGATGACTACTACATAAATTTAATATATAGAATATATGAGCACAGACTTTCACATGATCCACCACTCTCCACACTATTTCATAACACTGATACACCTGAACACATATATGTTGAAAAGATAAATAATCACCAATATCCGTATTTCATGCTAAACCAGCAATCATCAGTTGGTCCAGATTACCATCTCCACACATATATTATCTAAGTGCTCAGATATATATTAAGATAGCCAAACCTCATACTTTAATGGACAGGCTTCAATCTAATCCACACTCCAACTCTTCAACTGTCCATCCAATTGAAAATCTGATGATTGAATGCTCAACAGCCACCATGAGGCTGAGATTCTTGTCATACCCATGTTGACCTAAAGTCAATCTGCCACCTCATGTACAGGACATAATTCATTTAATACATATACAAGGGATGGGAAGACATCTCTATTATGTAATAACTGAAACACACATACTACACATATAGACACAAGTATATAATAAGCCCGTGTGTTTCAGTTATAACATAAATTTAAGTAATTTTTTAAAAATTTACTATATAAATTTCATTCATGAGTAGTCCCAAAGTTGGAAAAAAAATCTTATAAGTGAATACAATGAGATTTAAGAATGAGATTTAAGAACGTATTTTAAAACTATTTTTATATATAAAAACAAAGTTTACATACACTATCGAATTAAATGAAGAGTCCATCTTTAATTTGAAATAGCTTTGAATATTGAAATCAACATAAAAATATATGTTTAAAATGTACTGCAAAACATTTGTGATAAGACAAATATTTTTCTCATTTTAAAAATTATGTCTACGTAAATATTTTCTTAAACCTTAGTTATCAAAAAAAATCCAATTTTTGTTACAAATATGTATTATTAGATGGAGTGGAGAGTGGTGGGTCGTGTGAAAGTCTGTGCTCATACCCTAATATTACATATATATAGACACAGGTATAAATAAGCCGTTGTTTCAGTTATTACATTATAGATGTCTGCCCATCCTTGCATATGTATTTAATGGATTATGTCCTGTACATGTGGGGTTCAGATTGACCTTAGGTCAACATGGGTGTGACAAGAATCTCGGCCTCAGGGTGGCCTTTGAGCATTCCATCATCAGATTTTCAATTGGATGGACGGTTGAAGAGTTGGAGTGTGGAGTAGATTGAAGCCTGTCCATTAAAGTATGAGGATTGTCTATCTTAATATATATCTGAGCACTTATAGTATATATGTGTAGAGATGATAATCTGGACCAACTGATGATTGCTGGTTTAGCATAAAATACGTATATTGGTGATTATTTATCTTTTCAACATATATGTGTTTAAGTGTATCAGTGTTATTAGATGGAGTGGAGAGTGGTGGGTCGTGTGAAAGTATGTGCTCATACCCTAATATTAAATATGTATAAAAGAAAAATCAATTATCTTAAAAAAAAACAAAAACATTGTGTACATGAAATTAAAAAGAAACAATAATTTTTTTAAATGCATTTTCAAAGAAACAAAGGAAGGTATCAACACAATACATTGAATCAGTCGAACACTAAAATGTTTTTTATATAATCTCTATTTTACTTATTTAAGAATAGGTTATAATCAAAATTATTTAATGTGTTTTTTTTTTTTTTAATAAGTAGCAAAATATATTTAGATATTTGTGTTTTTTCAATGAGACACATTACATAGCCCTATTCTTTGGGTATTAAAAACAAATACTTTACTATTTAATAGACATAATATGCTTCAAGTAAAATTCTAAATTAATTTACTCTTAAAAAGTGGTAGATGTAATAAAGCAAACTGTCATTTAATAACTAAACTAAGTAATAATAAAAACAACTGTATGTTTCTTACTCAGAAAAACGTGTTGTTTAAGCACATCAATTGACCAAACTCATTTTTTTTAACTAAGTGGAAATCAATACAGAAATTTTTAGTTCTGAGCTAAGAATAAAAAATAAATATAATTTATATGACAATTCATTAGCATAAATAGCTGAAGACTAGCCCTAAGAAACTTTAATAAAAGTTAGAGATAAGTACCATAACTTAGGAAAACTTTATACTAAAAAAAGCGTTGGTAGCCGAGAGGTCAGTGCAGCCGCCTTGCAAGCAGTTGCTTGCAGACAGTTGTTGCGGGTTTGCTCCCCGGCCAATGCTTTGACATATGGAGAAAAAAATGGTTTAACAGAAACATTGTTTAGGAAAAAACTTGTTATCTGTACAAACAGAAACAAAATTTAATTGATAATAAACATTTATCTTCACTCAATGTTTTATTAAGTATACAAATAATGTGAGTAGAAGTAAATATCATGACCTCTTGGTAAGATCAGCATTTATATTTTTGAAGTGTTCCATCTTTATG
This sequence comes from Epiperipatus broadwayi, assembly GCA_028023455.1. Taxonomy (NCBI): domain Eukaryota; kingdom Metazoa; phylum Onychophora; class Udeonychophora; order Euonychophora; family Peripatidae; genus Epiperipatus; species Epiperipatus broadwayi. The sequence continues at coordinate 2,832,283 of JAQFVV010000120.1, forward strand.
TGAAATGTTAGAATTGCGCATATGTGCATTGGTTGTTCATTCTCTTTCCAAACTACCTCAACATCATCTCTGACTTAACACATGAGTTATATAGTGACATAATTCAACCATTTACCACAGAGATTTTAAGAACTTAACATGCCTGAATATAAATTATGATGTATAATGTGACAGTGTGGTAGAATTGAATTTTGTTTTACATTAGATAAACTGTTAATGAAATATCTAAAATGATTCAAATTTTATGTGGTAGTAAAAACACGATACCCAGAATGTTTTTAAATGGTTTGTAAGATTTTATTATGGCAAAGAAAGCATTGAAAATGATCAGTGAAAGTAGAACACACACCATCACATTTCTCCAGATATACTGGTGCTCTAAAAGTTTTGTAATATGTTGTTAAACTATGTTGATATGTAGTGCACACATTTATTCAGAGATGGCGCTGCAGGCAGCATGCAGAGAGAAACAAATATTTTTTTACTGAGACACACTTAATGTATACATATATAAATTAGTACATAATATTTTAAAAGATATAAGATCTCCAAGAATTATCTATGTTGAATTTAATTAAATATCTTGCTCAAGTAATCATTGGACTACCAAACAAATTGAAATGACTTCTATGTTTGTTTGCTTTGCAGTTGACCAATATGAGCAAGATTAAATTTAATGTAAATGACATTTGGAAATTGTAACACCTTCTAAAATACAACATGTATGTGACTAATTAAATGAACTGATTTATAATACACTTGTCATTGGGGTTCAAACTCTTAAAATCATAAATCATCCAATATAAAAAATTCAGATTCATTTGCAGTCTATCTGTCACACAAACTAGCAATTTGAATATCTGATATTCACATTAAAATGATAGTTTAACTACCAATGTATCTCAAACATGCTATATTTGCTTATAAAGTATGAAAAATTCAAGGTCAGTCACACACATATAATACAGTTTAAATTATTAATGTGACATTACATGCAGAAAACATAGGATAGAAATAATTTAGATCTCAATTCTAATCTATAATAAAATTGGTACACGTCACAATTAAAAAATTATATGTAGTATTTAAATACTTCACAAAACATATATTAATTTGATATATTTATAAATTTATAGCATATTCATCATTACTTATAAAGTTATGATCATATGTGTACACACACATACAGCCTATAGAAATAAAGAGAAACTCCAAGGATGGTGGATATTGTTACCATGAAAACAGTGAGGTCAATGCCACAAGTGGGATCTTCTGAGATAACGTTTGTTGTATGATAATGAGGAAATATAATTGGAGTATCTTTCATAAGCAGTTATATAAGGAGTAGAAGATTTGATCCCCATTGGCAATATCCATTTTAATTAAATTTAATTGATATGTATTTATGAAATATCAGCATAAACACTATTATCACTATCAGTAATGTAGTCACTGGTAAATAAATGATGCAATATATGATGTGAATTAATAGAATACCAGAAACTGCATACTAAAGAATGCAAATTAAATACATAGCTTAGAATGAGACTTGAGAGTTGAATGAAATATATAAATAAAATAAAATGACAAAAAAAATCAAGTCAGATGTCACATGATTTAATTTAATAAGCTTGTATTTACAAATGCTATATATAGAGTTCGCAAAATAAGCTCTTAACAAGCTTTGAGAATATCCCCAATCCCAGACCAGTTTCTGCTACTGGCTTCGTCAGTGATGTGCTAGGATATTCAAGCATTAGATTAAAAATACCAGGAGAAGCCCATCACTTTATCTAATGGATAACTATTAAATAGAAAATCTGAAATTTTTAGACATCCAAAAAACAAAATAATCATAATAGAATTAATTAACAAGAGTGGTAATGCTGAATAGTTTAGTGGCCAGATAGAAAAAAACATAAAAAATAGATGTTAAGCAAAGGTAACAAAATTAATAATGGACATAACCATAGTTTTTGAATTTAATAAAATGCAGTGTGAGAGTGAGATTTATGCACTCTTCAATGAAAACAGCATTAGAAATAGATATAAAACAATAATAATTCTACTAGTAGTGAAAGGTATTTTGAAAATATCATCGATTTTAACAAGACCTATTAACAAGAACCTAAAACAAGCAGAAAAAAGAAAAAAAAACAGAAAATGAAATGAATTTTTACCAAAAGCAGTATAGTGTAATAGCAACAAGACAGAGAACACAAAGAACTGAGTAATATAAATGCTTATTTTAATATAGAAATGCTTGTGGAAATTATGGAGCTAACAAAAGGAAATCAACAAGCTATGAAAGAGAATCAACAAAAGATAGAAACAATGATATAGAAAAATCAACAAGCTTTGGTAGATACATTGAAAGAAAAAATCCAAAATGGGAAAACAGTTTGTAATGGAAAATTTGTCCAAAAGTGGGAAGAAAATTTAAATAGATGAATCAAAATCAAGATGAGCAAAATGAAAAATTGAAAAAAAAAATTAGGATAGCAGACCAATGAAAGTAAGGAGGTAATAATAAAGATTCAAGAAAACAGTTGAAATAATGTAAATGTGGACAACATAAAAATTAGCAGAGAAGAAAAGATCAGATAAAGCTGAGAAGAAATGAGTGTTCAAAATGGTGATTATTCAACAGGAGGAAAAAATTGAAACAGGTTAAAGAATGATGTCAAAAAGAAAAAACACTGCGAACAAGATAGAATATGAATACTGTCCAGACACAGATGGGAACTCATATTATTGTAAAACCAAATGAAGATGATATGTTGTAATTCACCACCATTGTGTACAATGAAATTGACAGTAATGTGAACCAATTTGAAAGATAAGGTTATTTGGAGTTCACAAAAGACTGACATGCAGGCATCAGATATCATGTTATACAAAAAAGTTTGGTGGAGATAGTAGACAAACTATTGCTAATTGTTTAGTTGACAAGTTGCTAAATTAAGTATACTTGATGCTTGTGGCACTACTGAATGACCTACCATATGAATAATCCAGCACAATCTTCCCTTTTAAATAGAACAGATAATAGTAAGAGCTGAGAGAAAGAGTATAAAACATGGTGGCGGAATTCCTGAATTCTACAGATATGAATTATCAAAACAAGCAAGAAAAAACATCTAAAAAATCGAAAGAGCAAGCTTAAATCAACATCATTGAAGTACAAAAAATAAAACTATGTAATTCCATTCCATGGAAGCTGTGCTAATCAATCTCTGTATCCTAATACTAGTACCATTACAGAAAATGTATAGGTAGTGTCAAAAAATGAATAGAAGAAATCATTGTCCAGCCTGTAGAAATAAAAAGAAACTCCAAGGTTGATAAAAAATATCCTTAAAAAAATGAGATTACCATCATCACTGAAAAATTATCAGGTCAGCTACACTGATCTATAAAGAGATAATAAATATCCACTTTTATTAATATCTAGGGATATGTTGAAAGAACAAATGATTTAATGGAAAATAAAAAGTACACTACACTTGGAAAACCATCAAATATATAACAAAACCAAAAATGACAAGCAAAAAAGTTTAAACACATTCAATGAAAGACTGAAACAATACTATCTTGTGAAAAAAAAAATAAAAAATAAAGAGTTCATAGAAGTATGTTAGTGCACACAATATGTGTGTGCATATATATTTTTTAAATGCTTCATAGCTACAGTCTTTCAACCATATTAACCCCTTTAAATAAATAAAAAGATTAAATTTTGTAATCCATTCAAATGGAATCTTCTTGAATATAGCTATGAGGTATGTAAAATAAATTTTATATAGATTTCAGCTAGAATTATACATTGTATACAGATTTATATTAACTTGATATATTTTTAATGATAAACTACTTAACTTGGAAAATAAAGAAGATGTTATTAAGAATACTATGATTCCAGCCAAGATTTGTATGATTTTAATAAAATAGATTTTCATTTAAAGAACAAAATGTAGGGAAGTAAGGCAATATTTATATTAGAAATGCTGAGATGTTCTAAAATGCCCCCATTTAACTCCTATAAATTATAAAGAAACAGTGACTAGAGATTAAGATAGAAAAATAAAGTCCCTTCTTCAGTGAGAGGTAAATTAAGCAAAATAGATGTTGCAGTGTCAATCTTAATGATCATCTGTGAGATTAGTGTAGATGATGCCATGGTGCATTTCTAAAGAGCATGCCTATTTAATATTGAGGTCATGTGTGCGTGCTTTTTGTATCATTTATTCATAGATTATGTTATACTTAAGTATGGAGGAATGGACACACTTTTGTCAGATGAGAGCTGAGTAGAGATTTCTTGAAGCTATATGCTTACTAGTAAAGCAATCCTGGTATATTGTTTAACTAGAGTGACTTCTGTGACATAATATCCTGTGTACAGCATTAGTTCTGTTTGATTTATTTCAAATCATCAAATTAAACTTACATGTAATTACTTGTGGTAATGTATAATGGTATAGTTGAGTATCCAATTGATCCATAGTCTAGGGATGATATAGCAATAACAGTAATGGACAAATTAACCACAAGACATACAAATATATGTATCTAATAAAAAAATTAAAATGACAATTTGGTTTGCATTTGTAATCACTGATAAACTAATTATCACACAATAAAATATAATCTGAAAAAAAGATTTCATTAACTCATTATTTTGAGAGGGGGGTATTGTAATGATATGAACTTGGCTAATCCTAATGCTGTCGTAACTGTAAAATCATGATTTGTTTTGGATTTGTAATCACTAATTATTAAGCTAATGATTATACAATAAAGTATAATAATAAAAAAGATGTCATTGTCTCATCATTTTGGAAGAGGAATATTGTAATAGTATATTCTTTTCTAATTTTAGTGCTGTTACATCTCACAAGTCTCCTACAAATCTCCTAAATTAATTAAGATTTAATAAAGGGATAAACCAAATATTTTAGAATATAGAAAAAAGGATTATTTCCAATTGATATCTTGTTTGAATATGGAAATTTATAAAATCTTTAAATCATCACATGATCACCATTTCCTATGCTTACTCTACTGTATAGAGAGTTTGCTGCTGTTATAAATTTATATTTGAATAATTATAAAACAATAATATATGTATTCATAAAAATATATTTGTAAAATTTGTAAAACTTTATATTAATACATATATATTATAACATTGCTTTGTAATTCAAGCAAAGTTGAAATCTATCAAAGAGAGAGAGAAAAAAACATCTAATTTAAAATAATTACAAAGTTTGATTAAAGTTAAATTTAATTAAATAATATGTACCACATAATCACATTTCCTATACTAGCACATTAATTGTTGATAAACAGAGCAAAACTCTCCATACAGTATTGCCACCTGTGCTAAACAGAGTAACCTTCGTCAGTGAGATGCAGTGCTCTCAGATCCAAAGCTCCTCACTGACGAAGGCCACAAGCCAGAAACTAGTCTGGGGATATTGGATGAGTAGGCATTAGATGGGGATTTTATGCACAAGCCTTCTGGCATCCATTGATTACTCTGTTTAGCACAGGTGGCAATACTGTATGGAGAGTTTTGCTCTGTTTATAAATAATATGTAGTTAAGAACAATTAAAGCATTAAGTTGGAAAAAAATGAAAAGATAAGAAAATTAGTGAGAAATCTCTAGATAAAGTAAAAACAAGAAAATATGTAAGGCTTTTTGGAAGAATTGTCCTGAAGGGATGGACCTACAAAAAGAGAAAGTGGATAAAAACAACAATATCTGTGGTGAGCCAATGGCCCAATGTCAATATTATATAGATTGGAAAGATTTCAGTTCACACTTCAAAAGCCTTATCCATTGTCCCTGTAGGTTGCTATTATGGTACTTTTTAGTATTGATTTGGACATACTGAGAATGTTGAAATTCAGTGTAGTAAGAAGAATAGACATGCTTTGCTAAGCCACTCAAAAGTGTATTAGCAAATGACAAAATATGTAGCTTAACCAATATTGAAAAATGTGTCTATTACGTCTAAAAAAGATATAAAATAGAGCTTATTTGCACACAAGGGAACTGTTCTTACCACTTTCAACTTGTTTAGCCTGCATATTTGAGCAGTAGATTATCAAAGCCAAGAAGAATCCCAGATACAAAGATTTGCTTATATTTGTATGACAATTCAGTTACAGACATAAATTTGTACAATAAACTTACTGAAAAATTTAAGAATCATGGTAAGATTTATATTAATATGTATATAAATAAAAGACCTCAATAAAATATAAATTTCATACATATATTTTAATACCTGTATTTTTGAATATAAACACTTTAAATTTTTCTTTATTATTAACGAATTTTTATTAGTGTATCGTAAATTGGTATATATATATATACTTTAAATGTGTATCTATATACTTAATTTTGACATTTATAGTTAATCTTTAATATTCTTTATTGTGTTTATTGATTTATTACTTTAATCATAAAGTAATAATGTCTGTGTTTTTCTGAAGGTTTGTGATGATGGTGTTCTAGCTGTATTTTTATATTGGACTATTTCCATCATCTAATATGTGTGTTGAATGTCTTTAGAAAAGTTTAATTTTTAGTTAAATATTCCAAATGCATTCAACTGTTAGTAATATCACAGCAAACAGGTTAGTATATGCACCAACTGTTAGTAATATCACAGCAAACAAATGTTAATAATATCACAGCAAACAGGTCCTACGTCAATCAGATTATCTAAAATAATGTTGTTACTTAAATTACTTAGTTGTCTGTGCATTATTCTCTCAATAGTATCTTTTCCAATGTGAACATAAAAATCCTTCACTAATTCTGAGAGTTCAAGTGCTGAGTCATTACTGTGGGAACTGTTTGTTATTCTGATTCCATAAGCTACTACATTCACATGTAGTCTATATTAAAAGAAAGTATTACCCAGCATGAATGGAGTTCAAATTCAGTGTATTCAAATAGACAGTTATGACTGAATATTAAGCATGACCCTGTGAGATAAGATTTGATATGATGATCAGGAAATATAACTAGGGTACTTTATATAAGAAGATATATAGGGGATAGAAGGTTTGGTTAATAACATTAATATCTATCTTAATTAAATTTAATTAAATGAAATTCAAATGTCTATTAATCTTTCATAAATTGACAAAATACGTAGTGTTTTGAAGTAATTTAGTTACATGTCAGAAGTGTAACTCGTGTGTTGCTACATATATATTGGGCAACAAAAAAATTTCTGCTGATTTCAAAAATATTGCAACATCCAGAAACTTTACCATTTTCAACTTAAGATTCTTTACTTCTTTCATTTGCAGGCTTAAGAGTTAGGCACTAGGACTCCTGCAGTATGAGTTAAATCATGATCAAGAAACTGACCTCATTGCATTAACATTAATGTCCACCATCTATCTGGAAGGTCCAAATCTGTAATAATAGATGAACTTACCAATCATGCTGAAGATAAATGATATCCATTTGTATTAGCATGAAGTAGAGAAATATCATTTTCATTAGTTTTTAATTGATGACCTAGATCATCATCAGAACCATGAATTACTGAACCTTCTAAATAAGCTGTGAGTTGATTAACTTGTTCTCTTGAACCTAGAGTGCATCCATATAAGCACAATTATCATCATCAATAAGGTAATCACCAGTACACTATATAGTAGGACAGGTGATGTTTCTTGTCAGTACTAATAATTTAATCTTAAGTAACACCTGTCACATTTTTAATTATTAATATCCTGATTCATATGGCATCATGATGAAATATCCTAGTATCCAGAATCAAATATAAGTAGAAAAAAATCATGAAAAAAGAATTGCTTTTTTTTAAACAACTAAAACAAAGAATATATATAAAATTCACATGGAAGATTGAATGCTTATCAACATTCATGGAAATTGATCTCTACTAATATCATGTATCTATTGAATATATTTCTCAATTTATAAAATAAGAATTTTGAGTTTTTGCAAATAATGTAGAGTAGGTGAAAGGCAATCCATTTTGTTAAATTTTATTCATTGCTGTATGGATTGCTTTACTAGACAATATTTATGAAATATAAATATAATTTTCTATTTCTCTAAATTTTAAAATGTTTTGAGGAGAATAATATTTCACAAAGAATTATATGTATAAAAAGTCTACTCTTCTTTTGAGATAAAAATGAAATTTGGTTTCATTAAGTCATAAGAATCAATACTTTAAGTAACATCTAGTTTTATGAACATGATCACATTATTTTAGAAAAGATGTCACTTTAGTGAGAAACTCACATGGAAAGAGGTAATATTGGGTATACAATAAGCTACCAAATGAAAGATTCAAATACAGTTGATAACTACTAACATAAGGTCTTTCCAGGTTTCACAATTCAATGGTTTATGAGATAAGATTGGCTCATTGCTTTTTTGTTTTAAATCTTAAATGACCAATTTGGAAATCAAATTGTTTATTCCAAAAGCTTTAGCAGTATTTAAAAATAAACATATTTAAATTATGTCTTCTTGATGATCTACTTATGTGGAACTATATTATAGGGACTATTATAGATTTATCTTTTTTTTATGAAGTATTATAACTTTATTTTTCTTATTGCATTGCCAAATCCATATAATATTAATATTATTTATGTTCCTTATTACTTTTATAATACTTTTTACTATTGAGGAGTGTAAATTTAATTTGAATTACAATTCTGAAGAAGGTTTCTGGGGCAATCTAAATGCTCACTAGTGGGTTGTAAAAAGTATTGTAAAAGTAATAAAGAACATAAATTATAGTAATACCATTATAGATTTAGGTACTATAATCTTATAGTCTATAAATATTCCATAACCATAAATAAGACATGTTTTAAAATTTAAATGATTCCTTTTTCTCTTTAAGTTTTTTTTGGGGAGGGTGGGGTCTTTAATTATTTACCGTAATGTTAAACCAATTTAAAAATATAATTTTATGCAAATTGTTTTATATTACAGAAAAAGAGAATGTTCAGAGTAATTTAAACATAGATTTAGGAAATGTTGTTATAAATGATTTATAATTCTATATATACAAAATCATTTTACTTTCTTATTACCAATCATAAATGTATCGTAATCTTCGTTCATCTGTCATTAAGAAAGACCAAATATCTCACACTTATTTTTCTACCATTTACTGTTTGTAAACTGTTTACACACAGTTACAAACTTTAATTAAGATCATAATTTCTTTTCACTTCATAAATCTATTAAAACCTTGACTAATTGGCTTCATTGTCTTTACAAAATACAATATAAACCTTACATAAACACTTTTCAATGCAATTCAATATAGTAGAATTTATTTCTCCTTACTTACAGTTTCAACTGTCCAGAAGTCATCACCAGAGCTACAATCATCAATCATATATAATCATATAATTAATACTTATCTATGTATACATGCTTATAAACAATATCCTCGGTTACAAATTTTAAAATAATATAATTTTTCAATGATCTCTATAATTATATATCCTTATTCATTCTTAATTAATATTACTTTTGATCTTACATAATGTAAATTGATCTCCTTTTTCATAAATTGTTTTTAATTTTAATATATACTTTTCTACATTTATATTTCTTTTCAACTTTTTAATAATTCATTTCTATCATTTTAATAATCATAACTACACAATATTTTTTATATAATTTTATTTTTTCAATTTATAATTTTTCTTAAATAACTACATCTTTTAAACACTTACCAATTTTTAACCAAGTTTTAACTGAAACAATTTTAAATTTTCTTACATCTTCATCTTTATTTTGCTGAGATATTGCTTGACTACTATAAATTTCAAGACACATTTGGTATAGATTAAAGCCTGTCTTAAAAATATTTTTATATTCTTCCTGTGTGCTTAATAAATAATTACAACCTTACTCCAGTTTTTATATTTCCAGTATAAAGATTGCAATATTAACTCATAAATTGCAAGATTTCATGAATGTTAACCTGTATAGGAAATAGAGGATTTAACCAGTGGAGAGAACAACAGGTTCATGCTCCCAAATCAAGATGCTTCAGATTGGCCTGTATAAGTGGAAAGTTAGGTTAAATATAAGATGGCCACTCTTATTTTTATAAAAAGTTGCTATCTTGTGTCATGGTTTGAGAGGTCCCTCTATCAGCAAAATAAAGATATTGCTTGACTATTATAAATTTCAAGGTGCATTTGATACAGGTTAAAGCCTGTCTTAAAAGTATTTACAAAAACTTCCTGTGTGCTTAATAAATAATTACAAGTTTACATCATCATCCTAACTTTCTTGATGAGCATATTTTAAAATTACAGCTTTTTTTTATTAACCTGTAATAATTATTTATTTAAATAACAAGGAATATTTTTATAAAATTCATAACTTTTTTTATATGTCATGGCATTGGCTGGGAAGTGAACCCATGACAACTGTCTGCAAGCAACTGATTGCTTGCAAGTTGGCTGTGCTGACCTCTCGGCTACCAGAGCTTGACTAAAATTCATAACTTTATATCCCAAACCTTATTTAAATATGGTCTAATGTTTTTAATTAATATAGCTTATTTTATTTTTTTTATCTCTTTTCATGATAATATAATTAGAATGTAAATAAATAGGTGAACTTTTATTATATTTGTGTTGGGTTAACCTTGTATAAATTGAATTTTTTGTTTTCCTACATAATTACTTCTAATATTGTTAGCTTGATATGATTTACACTCAATTTTATTTACTTCATTTATACAATTTTCTGCATTTTATACACATTTCTTATCTAATGTATTAAGTATCAATCAATCAATAGTAGTCTGTCCAATAGACAGGTCTAAAGAGTAGTCACTACATCAGTTCATCTATTCTTCCATTCCATTATCTTCCTTGCCCATCTCCTCAATTCCACATAAGTCTTTCCATCTCTTATATCATCCAATAATGTCAATCTCTTCCATCCCCTCTTTTTAATTCCACTCACCATTCCCTCCAAAACATCTTTCACTAAACTATAATCTCTTCTTAATATATGCCCAATCCAGTTTCTCTTTTCTCTCTCTGATATTTTCAATCAATCTTCTTTCCTCATTAACTCTTTTCAAAACTTCTTCATTTGTTACCCTACTCATCCAACTGATGTTTTCCATTTTTCTCCATGTCCACATCTCAAAAGCTTCCAAACATTTCTTAATTCTATTACTTAATGTCCATGTCTCACAACCATACAGTAATACACTCCACACATAACATTTAATTAATCTCTTCCTTAATTCTCTTTCCATAGGTCCACAAAATATCTTTTTTCTCTTTACAAATGTCACCTTTGCCAATGCTATTCTTCTTTTAACTTCGTCTTCACTTCTTCCATCTTCACTCAACCAACTACCCAAATATCTAAATCCCTTCACCTGCTGAACCATGTCATCATGGATTCCAATTTGCAGTCTTTTTGCATCTCTCCCTATCCATAAACACTTAGTCTTTTCAATATTAATCTTCATTCCATATGTGATACATCCTTCTTCCAATTTATTCAACATATTCTGAAGATCATTTTCCTCCTCAGCAATAAGAGTCATATCATCTGCAAATCTTATATACTTTATTACTCTCCCTCCAACATTTGCTCCTCCACAGTTCAAATAATTATTTAGCATATCTTCTAAATAAATATTAAACAAAACAGGTGACATACTACACCCTTGCCTAACTCCACTTTCTATATTCACTTCATCAGTCTCATTACACCCAAATCTAACTCTTATCCTTTGACCATTATACATAGTCCATATCAATCGTCTTTCTTTCCAAAATACTCCTTTATCTCTTAAGATAGACATCAGTTTATTCCAGCTTACTCTATCAAATGCCTTTTCTAAATCCATAAAACATATAGCAATTCCTTTATCTCTTTCAGTATATCTTTCTGCAATTATCCTAACAATACCAATAGCATCTCTTGTGCTTTTCCCTTTCTGAAAACCAAACTGTTCTTCACCAATATAATAATCAACCTTCCCATAAATATTTTGAGTTAAAATCCTCAATAACACTTTAGAAACATGAGACAACAAACTTATTGTCCTATACTCTTCACATTTAACAGCGTTCTTCTTTTTAGCAATTGGAATCACTATAGTTCTTAAAAAATCTTCAGGCCAAACTCCACTATTATATATCAAATTGCAAAGGCCAACTATTTCCTTCATAGTAAATTCTCCCATTTCTCTCAAAAATTCTATAGATACTGCATCAAATCCAATAGCCTTACCATTCTTCATTTGTGTGATTGCCTTTCTTACTCCATCCGGCAATATGTCCATACCTCTATCATCTAGTACAACATCTTCTTCATTTTCAAGTTCATAACCAATTGAATTATTTCCTCTACTAAACAGATACCGAATATATTCTTCCCATCTTTCTAATATATCATTACTATCGGTTAATCTCCTTCCATTCTTATTCTTTTTTTTATTTGTTACCTTAAATTTTATCACATTACTAAACTTTTTATTAATCTTGTATATAATTTTATTTGCTAAAAGTTTTTATATTTATATCTTTGTTGCACTTAACCTTTTTTTATGATTATTTTCTATGCTATCATTAAATTTCTCTTCTGGTAATTTTATATTATCTTCTATAATTTTAATCAGATAATCATTAATTTTAAATTCTTTAATGATCAATTCTACTTGCTTACTATAATCTTCTTTGTTTGAGCAGTAATTTATAGCTCTATAATTCTTGAATTAATACTATTTATTTTGTACTCTTTTCTACATTCAAATTCCAGTAAACTATATTATTATCTATATTCATTTTTCTCTATATATTGTAACGATATATAAATATGTCGTTACATTAATTTAAAATAAAATCTTAAAGTTCGCAAATAAAAATAAAATCTATTAAAAAAAAACTAAACGCTAAAATTAAAATGTTTGTTAAACGTATATATTCGCACAGATGCTAAACTTTAAATTTTTTTTTTTTTTCATAAATAAAAAAAGGGTATTTGAACGTATTTTTTTATAAAAAAAATACAAGATTTAAATATAAAAATATTTTAATAAAGAAATAACGTAAGTTAAAATAAAAACAGGTATTAATTAATTCATGTAATCTGTAAATGGAAATAATTGTTTATTAATTATCCAAATGCTGTGTAATTAAAAAGTCAGATGAAAAACAAGATAAAAGAATAAAGAGAAATTAGTTTGACCAATGGAAGCACCAAGCCTGAGCCCGGACCTGAATGAAAAGGATGTATTAGTGACATTTTGTTGGTTGAATCTGTGTGGATACTATAAAAGAAGAAATACAGTTTTCCTGGGAGTGTTTCCGGCTTTGTTTTTTTTTAGGGTCGTGATAGGACGCACATATCACACACACTCTCTCTCTATTTTAAAAATGAACTGACTGTGATACCGAAATGAACCAGCTAATGCTACCTCTGGAACATCTGACCGGGTTTTCAAATAAAGACTCCATGGAAATTTACATCAAGAGCAGTGATTCTTCTACTGTAAGCTATTGACATGAACTCTAAAATTTAAAAATAATTAAGAACTTTCATTCAAGCTTATGAACTTCTATCTGATTTTTAAGTTTAAAATCAATTGATAATGTTTAATTTTATATGTTTTGCTTTTGATAAAAATCATTTCCATTTTTTTTTTCTTATTGTATAAATTTTAAATGAGGAAATTTAAGTTGGGTATAGACGTTGCATAGATTCGTTAGCGGTTAATTATGTAGCTGTTTCATAGTCGATTGGAATATATAAGTCATCAATGTCACTGCGGCATCTTATGATGAATGCTAGTGGGTTTTTGTATTCCCTATGCAATTGACATTATCGATGATTTTGTATTTTGATGGTTGTGTTTATTTTGAGATGTTTTTGACCGCGGAATCTGTGCAGCCGATCTATACTCGACATTATAAAACAAATTGTATAAAATTCATCTGTGCGAATGTAATTAAATGTTAAATTTAAGTCGGGCGTGAATGGCTGTATAGATTCGTAAAGTTATATATATAGTTTAAGGGAGGGTAATCTTAGGTTATTCGTTTCGTAGTTGAATTAGCTCAATGGATTGGATATATTTGTGTAATTAGTAGATGTAGTATGAGATCCACTGTGGGCAGGATTGCATATATACGCCACACCTTCTGTTTGCCTATGGATGGGTTTGTAAGACAGCAAAGGACTGCAATCCATTCCTATGGAGTTTTATGTTTATTGTTCTACTCGCCAACAGATGTAGCATTCCTGTTGGTGGAGAGACAATGTCTTCTCTAACTCTACTTACTGTTCAGACATACATTCCTGTCAGTATAGTATTTTGTGTTGTCATATTTTCATACTACATTGAATACATAAATGTATCAGATGGATTGACGTCGATTTGAATGTGAACTTTTTGGCCTAAGATTAAATAAGGGATAGAATATTTTCTTTTCAAATGCAGATCTATGTAGTCTATTCATACTCGACAATCTTAAAATAAATATAAATTCATCTGTAGATGATTTAAAATTTTAAAATAATAAGTTAAATTAACAGAATATTAAAATCTAAAAAAATAATTAATGTTGTTCCTCAAAATTTAAAAATGATTCAAAATTATATATGTGCATAAATAAATATTTTTATGTGTTAATTTCTGGCAGTAGCTTTTATTTATTTATATTTAAGATATAAATTAAGATATAGATTATTATCTCTGCGTCTCCACTGAGCTAGTGACTTGGGCTAACGATCTGAATATTTAAATAAAGTGGAATCTTAACAGCGCATATCTGCCTACTTTATAAATTTTTCTAGGCTAAAATGCCTAGATGGCGCCCATGTAGTGCAGATTATGGTTAGATTCGATCTTCACTTTCTTTTCGATCGTTATAATATAGATGTCCCTATTTTACATCTACCATTATAATATGACTTTATTAATAGAATACCTAAATAGGACAACTTGTTTTCTTTTTGACAGCTTGTTTTCTTTTTCCCTTTCTATGGTAAATGTTACATCTACATTAAATTATTAATTTATTCAATGAAAAGATTTATTTGCTTTTGACTTTTGTTAAAAATTGGTAAATAATCATCAACATATTTTTTCATAAATTCTGAAGCATTCCTGTTACTCATCATTAAGAGTTCTAACTTTTCCATATATATATATATATATATATATATATATATATATATATATATATATATATATATATATATATATATATATATATATATATATATATATATATATATTACTTAGCAATACTAATATTCCTGTTTGTTGTTCATAATATTCTCCTTTAAATTCAAATGTAATTTTTTTGCAACAAATTTTCATAATTTATATCTATTTTTTATCAACATTTCTACTTCTTTGTTTTTTTTCACTTCTATATTTATTAATTGATAACTCTATGGATTTTTCTTCTTTGATATTGGTGTACATTAATATTATATCTATTTATAATTACTATACTTTTCTAATTTTTCTTTAATCTCTTTTAACGAATCTTTATGGTTTTTATTGTAAGAATCACTATTATTATTAATAATATTTTTTTAAAATATTATTTCCTAGCCATTTTGACTTTCTGTTAACATATGAGCTTGCATTATTAATTACTGGTCTTCAGTGGTATTCTTTCTGTAAAAATTTTTGGTGCTCCATAAATTTTTGCCATAACACAATCTTCATTCCCCAAATATGCAAATACTTACTTATCTATCAAACCATTATTATAGATTCCTTTTATATAGAGGATATTGTTTATAGTGTTTATATATATTAAATTGCATTGAAAAGTGTTTATGTAAGGTGTATATGGTCTTTTATTTAATTAAGATCATGTTTTCAACTCCATTAAGTCATAGTTTTCTCAATATATTTTAAATTAAGAAAAATAAAACACCACTAATGACAAGAAAGAGAAGTATAGTAAGGATAGCAATGGTAAATTAAGCTATTGTGCATATTTTCTAATTAAACAATTTAAAATAAAAATATGTCAGTACATAGTTAATATAATTCCTATGATATATCCTTATTCATTTTAAATTAATATTACTTTATATCCTATTTTTAACCTTAATTGATTATATATGTTTGAATATTGTAGCTCTGATGATGACTGCTGGGCATTTGAAACTGTAAGTAAGGAAAAATAAATTCTATTATATTAAATTGAATTGAAAAGTGTTTATGTAAGGTGAATATGGTATTTTATTTAATTAAGATTGTCTATTTATCTTCCATTAAGTTATAGTTTTCTCAATATATTATTTTTTAAAATAAGCTCAATTATTTTTTTTTATTTAATCTATAAATCTCTTTTCATTTACAAAATTTGTTTAAATATTATAAAACCAATATTTTTTTATTAACACACTCTCTCTTTTTAATCAAGGAAATTTCAGTGATTTAATCTTTGTAGCATGTCATTCGCGCATTGCAACTGATTCATTGAAATTTTGTTTTCTTTTTTAAATTGTGCAAAACTATAAGCATGACATCAACAGAAATCACAGCATTCATTGCTGCTTTATTCCATCTTTAAAATGATGTATCTCAATGTAAAATTGGATAAAATTTGAATTTTTTATTAATATTTTTGATAGGTACATTTAATTTTTCTACTTTCTGGTCAATTGACTAGTTTATACAAGGACGATAAAGGCAGAAAATTTTTATCGGCCTCATTATCTAACTAAAGTGGATTAAAAATATGCTAATATTCGCATTCAAAGCCTTTAGTGGACTGTAAAACATAATCACAGAATATCATAAGTATACAATTTTAATTTTTTAATTTTTTGAATAATATTTTAAATTGTTTTTAATTATTTGATAAATGGTATAATTTATTAATTTGCATTTGTAATGATGTGTGTGTAGTATATAAATAATATAATATTAAATCATTTATGCTCTTTATTATACAGTATATAAATTTGTGTTCAAATATAACAAAAGTGGTTTTTGTGCAGTGTAATTTTGTGTCTCTGATCCAAATTTGAGGCAACCTTATTTTATAGACATAATGATTCTCAAAAGGTTTAAAAATTTATTAGTATGCTTATATTTGTATTAGTGTGTTTGTGTTTACTCTTGCATCGTGTTTGTATAACAAGTAATGATTCACATATATAGAGCAGTGCAATGTAATGTTTAAAAACTGATAATCAAATGTACAGAAAAGTTGCAGATTGCAGTTGATAAAGCAATCACAAAATTTACTGGACATAGTATCATGTGAAAATATAAACACTTAAAGCCAATAAAGAGAGATTTCAAATGGTGTGCATATAGTAGTAGCCACAATGGTTGTGCATATACCACATGGAATTATATGCAGACAAAGAATCAAATTCTGATTCTTGCCTATGCCTTGATACTCATGCTATGAAACCAGTAGTTTTGCCACATCTTATTTTCAAGTCTATAGTTGGCAAATGAGCTATATGCAAATAAATTACATCTCTGTGGAACAATAAATATAACAAGATAGCACCACTGGTGTGCATAAAGAATATAAACATCACTGATATACACACAAAATAGAAAATGAAGAGATGAAACTCATTTTATCAGTGATTTTAGTTCTAGATAGACAAGAACCCAATTGCTATGATGACAAATTCATATCCATGACTTGCTTTGTATCTTTTATTAGGATGAATCTTAGTCTTGTAGACACCTTTGAGATTTGTCAACTTTTGAGGTACAAGATAAAAATGAAGAATTCTTATGCGAATAGTTTTGGAGATTCTGAAGCTATAAAGTATCTCAGGTAAGAAGTATTGTATATGGTTTGAAAAATAATTTTAGGAGAAATACAAAAAAATTATTAATGAAGATGTAATTTAAACTTAGTTAATGATAAATTAGAAATTATGAACAAACAATAGAGTAATAATTATGTCAGATGTTGAATTTTCTTTTTATCTTATTTTGTAAATGGTAATCACTATTTGTCTTAGAAGTATTATTTTCCGTAGTTTTTCTAGTTTTTACAATGTAAAGTTTTTTACTCTAACATTATTAAATACTGAAGTTATTTTGAAAATTGTGTCTTAGGTCAGTTTTTTTTTAAAAATCAATATGGCGCCTGGAGAATCAACAGTTCACAAGGGTAGACTATGCCTCTGGTTTAATGCTTATTTCACTTGTTTAAACACACAAATATCTATAAAAAAAGAGAATATTTTTTGAGAAAATGTTGACCAAACACATAATACCATTATGACACAATTAAGGCCAATAACTGGCCAATAATATGAAGTTTTAGCTAAATTAATTAGAGACAGTAAAAGGAAATAAAAAAAAGGAAAACAGAATATGATTATTTATAAATGTTAGCAATAATTATTTGGTATTTTAGTTAGGTGATAATTTTCAATCATCCAAATATTATGATATAAATGACTTGATATGTATTAGATATATAAAACATAAGGAAATTCAGTAGCCAAGTCAGTCAATTAAATATGTATATAAATATATACACGATGGAATAGTTATTTTATTAATAATATATATTATAGCTATACTCCTATCTTAGATTTATGCAAAAATTATATATATATATTGTTATTTGATTTTACATGAATTTGTCTATGTATTTATTTTCATTTATTAACTAATTAAGTCTATGTTTATTTCACAGCATTATTAATTTTTAAAGGAATACTTGGTCGTTATCCAAAGTTTAATATAAATTAAGGCATGTTATTTTGTATGTGTGGATTTAATCAAAATTAATATTTTATTATTAAATATTCATTTAATTTTTGTGTAAAACTTTAATTTATCAAAAATATTTTTTACTTAATCCCAGATCTACATCTTAATTTTGTACATGTGCATGTATGCATCTACAGGATTTATATAAAAGTAATCAAATTTTATAATATGATGAAACCTATTCTAGATTCCCTATAACAATACCTACATAAAAATATAATAAAAAAATGTTCTAATAAGATAAAAATTAGAAGTAAAAATTTCATTTACTTCTTGAACTAGCTGCTGTAAACTTTGGACATTTTATTTACACAAAGTATTCTAATCAGCCAATGTCAAAGAATGTTCAACTAAAAAGTTAATGAGTAAAAAAGGATCTAATCGCCTTAAAATTCGATATTCAAGAATCTAAAGGTGCAAGTTCAACTTCTAAGTGAATATTGTCACTGTGCATATAGACCAGCAACACCTGAAGAAGAGTGGAGAATAATACTACTCGAAACATTGTGTAATTATTAACCTGTGTTGTCTAATTGTATGTTATTACTAAGAAGTTGTTTGTATTTGAAAAGTTTAAATAAAGTTTAAAATTTTCTATACATTTGACATTCACTCATAAATAATGGAAATAGTCTATATCACATCTTATAATATACCATCATTACAAACCTTCAGACAAATTTCAAATAAAAGTATTATTTTTTCTTTAAGATGTGATGTGATAAAATGTGACTTTTCCTTATACAAAGTCAAGAATATCCCAGCCACTATGCCCAGAGAAACCTGTTAGCCACTTTATCTTCTCTTTCCATTCTCCACCCTATGTTTTCCCATATTCTTCTCTATCCTGCTCCATTCCATTTTCACAATATAATCTTTGTCAACTCCATAGTCTTTATATCTAAATCTCCCTTATTTTTTTCCAAACCCAGCATAAAAACCAATAACACACTTTCTATATAATCATTTTGTTTATATTTATTTTACAACTTTATTATTTGTACCCTTTCTGCTTTCAGGCATTTACATTCAATTAACAGATGCCTAATATTTTCTATGCCTTCCTTACACAACTTGCAGACTAAATCACTTACATTTTTCCATTTATGTGTATATTCCTTTGTTGCTAAAGAACCTGTTCAAGCTTTAAATAGTAAACTACTTTTCTTGTGCTGTCACCATAAATTAGCTCATATCCAATATTCCATTTACTTCTATATATATATTTAAACTCTTTTTACTCTCCACATTGGTTCTCCAACTCCCTATTCTTTATTAATGCATCTAGTTTTCTATCCCATTCCTTATCATTATAACACTCAACAATTCTCCTAACACAATCATCCCATCTTTTGTATAAGTACACTGACATAAATTCTTTATCCAAATCTTCTTTATACCATACTACCTTTCTCATCCATCCTGTTGCTTGTCCTTAACTCATAACCCAATTAAATACTATTTTGGCTATTGGCTTATTATCTATAAACTGCAATCTACCTAACATTTTCATTTTGCTTTTTGCATCTCTCATATAAAAACCTGATCATCTCATGTCTCCTTGAATTGCCTCCTTTGTCGTCCACACATCTGCATCTAATGCATATCTTCCTATTTCTCTTTGTACTTTCTCTACATATTACAGCAGTGACATCTATCTTTTCTTAATCTTATACAAATACTGAATATAAAATAAACACTAGATGACAGTGTAGTCAAATCTATAGATTGTAGTGACAGTAGGCTTTTTTTTTTTCAGACATATAAAGCTGTTAGACAATTTAATATATATTTTTCAAAGACAATTTATTCTTATTATGCTATCTATGTTAATGATTTAAAAACTGATATACATTTATATATTGATTGAAGTTTTTTTTTTTTTTTTTGCGTTACAAAATAAATCTTGGCAGCATTATATATTTGTCTATTTAAGTTGTCATAGAAACAACAAATTTGATTATTTTAATATAATCAATTTTTGTCAACTTCATTAATTAGATATTCATTTTTCTAAGGTTTTTATTCATTTTTTTTTATTATTCTATTAGAAATTTATTTAACTTGTTAATTAGTAAAAATTTATAAGATTATGAATAATTTTATTAATGTGAAAACTTTACTGTAATTTAATAAAAGTAAAAAATAAATGATTTTTTTTAAATCACTATTTGTAATTGTTAGTTTATTATTTCTTAAATAAAATTTCGAAGTCAAGCGTTGTTAGCCGAGAGGTCAGCGCAGCCGCCTCGCAAGCAAGCAGTTGGTTGCAGACGGCTGTTGCGGGTTCGTCTCCCGGCCAATGCTATGACATATGGGGAAAAAAAAATTCGAACAATTCATCTTTGATTATTTTATTCCTGATAAAATGCAAATGATACTGCATGTATGAAATTGGAGTAAAGGGTGTAAACCAGGGCCATCCAATCTTGAATAATTCAAGAATTACATTTTTAAAGAAATATCTATAATATTAAACACAGTATATACTAGGAAATGTTGCAAGAATTATCAGATGAAAGTAAGAAAGTAGGACTAAAGGTAAATGTTAAAAAGTCTAAAGTAATTGTCAATGCATTTTCTCAAAAGATGAAAAAGATTGATTGTGATGAGTTAGAAGTTAACAACTACAAATACCTTGATCAGATTATTATTACAGGTGGAAATATAATGAATGAAATTAATCACAGAATTAAACTTGGTTAGGAAAAAACAGTATTAAAAGAAAATAGCCTATGTGTTTGAAATGGAAGGTTTTTAATAAATGTGTTTTACCAGTTCTTACTTATGGATCTGAAACTTGGACACTTAATAGAAGAGCAATACAGAAACTCCATATCACTTAAAGAAGTATGGAGAGGTGCATGATAGGAGTAACAAGAAGATATCAAAAACAATATATAGATAAAAGAACAAGTAGGTGTTATTGAATGAAAAGACTGAAGTGGAGTTGAGATGGAAACATTGTTAGAAGACTTGATAATTGATGGACAATTGAAATGTTAAACCGAATTCCAAGAGATTGTAAAAGACCCAGAAAGAGACCACAGGTGAGATAAATGGATGAATTAATTGTGCAGGAGTGATGAGGAGAAGAGAGACTAGAAATTGGAGAAGATGGTTTGAACTTGGAGAGATCTTTGCCCTGCAGAAGATTGATAATGGTTGACAATTATTATAATGATGATGATATATAAGTTTTTATTGAAACAATAAAAAACATACATTAATTGATTATAATCAACATCAAGATTATCGATTAGTAGTAGAATTAAAATATCTAATAAACATTTGACTCAAATTATTTTATTTTTTCGCTCAAAATAATCAATATCTCTAAGTGGATGCATGTGGCCCACACACAGTGTTTTACACAGCTCTGTCCTAAAGTAAAGGAGCCTTCACTTTAAGAAAAAAACCATATATATATTTCTATCATTTTAAATAAATTTAAAGGAGCCTTCTGCAGGCTCCAATAAAATATGGTTCATGGTTATATAAAATTAAATAATACAGGTAAGAAAGAAAAATATTTAAACAATCAACAAATGAGACAAGACTTATCAAGTAGTCCTCCAAAAAGGAACACTGAAGAGATAGAAGTGTAACTTAAGACGATAGTAAAATACTGGGTGATTATAGTTTTACATATTGAATAATTATCTGTCTAGCTTAGCTATAAACTAGGCACCTGGTGAGAAAAGACTAATATTTATTAAACCTATTGAAATAGTTATTTCTATCAAGACAGAAAAGAAAGTCTAGAATAAATATAAACAGTTTAATTATCATAATTAAGACAAAAATATTAGTCAAGTGTTAGTGGTCGAGAGATCAGCACAGCCGCCTTACAAGCAGTTGTCCAGGGTTAGCGGGTTCGCTTTCCGGCCAATGCTATGACACATAGAAAACTATTAAACAAAAAAAAGTGTTATAGTAATAATAGTAAATAGTTTTAATAATTTCACTTCTAATAAAGCAGTTACAACAATAATATTCAAAGTAGTACTAACAATAAATAATAAAGATACTATTTTATCACGCTGATGATTTTTTCCAAGATCACTTTGTTCAAACTAAAAGAAAATATGAAAATATTTGGCGTATATATATATATGAATGCACCATAATAATATTATATTTTCAGGAGAATTACATCAATTGTCACTCTTTGTTAAATATTTTTGTATGATTTGATTTTTTTAATGTTATAAATTATCTCTTGGATTGGAGATGAAACAGGCAAAGGCTTCATAAGTTTGAACATTCATGAGTAAATATCTGGCAGATGACAATTGAAATTGAAGTTTTATTTTATTGTTGAAGATTCATTTAGCTATCTTCCTTAGACATACTTATGACATTTAATTTTGTAACTTTTAACCTTTCTCTGTGTCTACTTTGAAAACATACAGAATTAGAACACCACTTTATTGAAGCAGAAAATGATTTTTAAGCATTATGATGAACATTTTGTATTTGAAAAATTATTTTTATTACTTTATTTAAGCAATGATAGCTATTTAAATCAAGGATTGGATATAAGAAATATATTAAATTAATGCTTTATGGTGTTTTTTGGGTATAGTTTTCAAGAAAAAGATAGATTCTTTTATAATTATAAAGATTATATAATGAGCGTGCCAATAGCTCTTAACAAGCTTTTCCAAATATCCCTTATCCTCAGACAAGTTTCTAGCTCTGGATTTCATCAGAGAGGCACTAGGATATTCAAGCATTAGATTTAAAATATTAGGTCAATACCAGTACTTCATCTAATATTTACCTTATATCAGAAAATCTAAAATTTTCAGGCATCCATATGTTTTCAAATCCAGCTATCTATCTTAAATAGCAATATGGGACTGAACTAAGTTCAGATGCACTATTTATTAATAGATTTAGCAATATAAAATTGCCAAAGCCTTAAGAACAATAATTGAAAGGAAAAGCTTATTAAGAGCTATTGGCCTGCTTATTATATAACATTTGTAATACAAGCTTAAGTCATATGATATATGATTTAATTTTCCTTGCAATTATTGTTATTGCTCTTAAGCCTTGAGTAATTTTATATTGCTGAAGCATTAATATATGGTGTATCTGAACTTAGTTCAATTCCATATGGCTATTTAAGTTCGATGGCTGGATTTGAAGACATATGGATGTCCGAAAATTTCAAATTCTCTACTTAATAGTTAAACATTAGATAAAGTGCTCAGCTCGACCTGGTATTTTAAATCTAATGCTTGAATATCCTAGCATCTCACTGAGGAATGCCAAGAGCTAGAAACCAGTCTGAGGATAGGGATATTCTGAAAAGCTTGTTAAGAGGTACTGACATGCTCATTATATAACATTTGTAATACAAGTTTATTAAGTGATATACGACTTAATTTCCTTTAATTTTAAAGATTATGTCAAAGACTTTTTAATGAAATGCAGTGATGATTATTTTCATTGGAAAATTGTACCAGTAGCTAAAATATATGGGAGAGTTACAACTAGTCAGTACATCCAAATGTTTTTGAAAGAAAAGTGATCTGTAGAAAAAAGAAAAGACAGTATTGTATATGTCAAATAAAGAGAACAATAGACTATCATATACTATATATAGACATATTTATTATTCACAGATTAGTTTGTATAGTAACTGCAAATTCATCTATAATGTATTATTATTTACATTTTTTTTGTCTTTATCCTTTTTTTTCTTGGAATTGAAATAATAATATTTTTTTATAAATAGCTGCTGATGATAATGATAACATTTCATAAAAATATATGTTTTGGCTTTTATTAATTAAGGTATAAATTATATTTTATATGATAACATTATGTCAACTAGTGATATAATTAAACAATTCAAAATACAGCAAAACTCTCCATATAGTAGTGCCATCTTGTGCTAACAAGAGCAAATCAATGGATGCCAGAAGGCTTGTGCATAAAATCCCTATCTAGTACCTACTCATCCAATATCCCCAGACTAGTTTCTGGCTTGTGGATGAGTAGGCACTAGATAGGGATTTTATGCACAAGCCTTCTGGCATCCATTGATTTGCTCTTGTTAGCACAAGATGGCACTACTATATGAAGAGTTTGGCTGTATTTTGAATTGTTTAATAACAATTATTGTGCTAGTATGAGATAGTGATCATGTGATGTTGAGTAGTGATATAATGTCCACAATATCCAAATTACATATATACCCATGAAACAAAGACTGTCTTAGAAATTGTGAGAGAAAAGACTTTACTGGCCAGATTTGATAATTTGTGGAAGGTAATGGTTTACATTTTTTTTAATATTGTTTTAAGAATGCCTAGATATTCTTTTACTGATCACTGATAAATAGTTAGCAGAATTGGTTAAGAGTTGACAATAACAAGATCTTTCCATGTATTTGTAATTTCATTATACATATGCTTTTTCCATTCACATTATGTTTCATCCAATAAATAGTTTTTAGCAAAGTAAGTTAATTTCAATAATGGGTATATTAATATTTAATTAAAGCCAATGTTAAAATTCTTTTCTTCTATACTTTTCTTTCCTATGAAAGACATTTTATAAATGCAGAACTATCATGTATTCTATTCCATAGAGATGAAGAGATCATAGCTTTCTTTCTATTTGAGGACCTTTCTCCATTTGTAATACAGTCTTATCACTAACTTTATTTGCTCACCCAGGCAATATCCAACTTCATTGATAACATATACAGGGTATACCATAGATATGAAGAGATCATAGCTCTCTTTCTATTTGAAGACCTTTCTCCATTTGTAATACATTCTTATCACTAAATTTATTTGCTCACACAGGCAATATCCAATCTCACTAATAACATATACAGAAACCTTTTTCCTAACATAAAAATTACCATCTTCATTCCTTTCACACTCTTCTTCACAAGATGCTATCTAATTTCTAATCCCATATCTCAAAATTGTAAGCAGTCTTTCTACAACAATTATATAGTATTAAAATGAAAGATCAAACCCATGTAATAGACAATTTTGTTGCTATCTAGAATTTGGGCTTATTCACAATACCATAGTGAATCTTCTAACTTTTTTAATTTTTTTAGTCCTTAATATATGTAGTATATTTTGAGAATTCTTAAAAATATAACTAAAATGCATAACATCTCATTTAAATTACAATGTTCTTTCTCCATTTCTTACTCAATTTTTACAACAAACATGAACAGTTTTACATTCAATTTTATTATTACAACATACAGTAAACTATAAACCACTTAATATGTAAAATTTTACTGTAAATCATTTTTATCAAATAAAAATTACTTTAAAACTAATTATATTCTGTAATATTTAAACAATATAAAATCAGATATTTAATTAAGAACAATATATTTATTTTAATTCCTACATTATTTGGCCAAACATTTTATACATCTATAACCAAAAACAGTTTTATTATTTTCCTCATGTGAAATATTTACTTCTTCTTGGATGCACCTGTGTATACTTTCAGTGTGGTTCACCAGAATCATAGCTTATCATTTTCAGTTTTGGATTATAAAAACATTTTGCTAAAAAAATTACAAATACAAATGAAATGGAAAATAGTAGTAACAGCAGCAGTGGCAATGGTGGTAGTGGTGGCAGTGGTTGTAGCAGTGGTGGCAGTGGTAGTGGTGGTGGTAGTAGCAGTAGAAATAGTAGTACTACTACCACTACTACTACTACCAATAAAAATAATATTTTAAGCATTTTTATTTTTTTTAATTTAAATATCTTTGAATTGTGATTAATGGGGAGACCCTTGTAATGATTATAGTCAACCCAATATTATGATTTTAAATAACAAAGATTAAAGATTTCACTAATCCACTTATATCTGATTAATAATATATAAATGCATTGCTGAAGGCTGTTTAATCACTTGTAAGCTCTTCAACAACAATTGTAGGGGCAGTAGATTACTATAAAGAGCTAATTTTTAGCAATGTAAATGTATGTAAATTTAATAATATTGTACTAATAGTTAAAATCATTGATATTAAATTCCAATATCTTAAATTGTTGATAGTGCTTCCATTAGAATTATTTGAACATCATTTCCTGAGTTATTATATATAGTTTGTCTGCAAATATGGGATGTCAGTACCAATGAAGTTGGATTTGATATGAGCATTATGATGCAAAAGACAGAGTGTCAGATATCAAAAAAAAAATCACTGCTAGTTAGAAAAAGATTATTATTTTGATTTGAAGATATCATTCTTTGGCATATTTGAAACCCATCAAATTAGATTATTAAACTGAGAGTTATTAAACAATTTAGCGATTGAAGTAGACAGATGAGTAAACTGATATAAAATTTTGTGGAATTAGTTTTTTATTAGCAATAATAATGACATAGAAATTGGAGGGAAATATTACTAGAAATATGATTAAGATTATTAATTTTATCACATTTGGTACTGTGAGTTTATGTGACTAAATTTATCACATTCAACATAAAGAGGTTAATTAAACTATATGATCTAAAGATGAAATGATATATTCCATTATCTGAGTGATGGAATTCTTAACAGGATATTGAAATAGTTGCAGTGTTTATTCAATAGACATCACCAATAAAATCAACTGGGGCATCCATATTATGAATATACACACATATATATATTAAATTAAATGTTTTCATGGATTGTTATTATAATAAAAAATAGATGATTTAAAGTGATTATATCCATGTAAACAGAGATAACTTTTGCCTTTTAATGGTGCCAGAAAACTATTAATTACTATTAATTGACAGTTTTTCTGAGGCTAAACAAGTTGTCTCCATTAACCTATAAATGTTCTTGGGGTTTGCAATAATAAAAGACATAAGCTCACAAAATAAGCTCTTAACAAGCTTTGAGAATATCCCCAACCCCAAACTCGTTTCTGCTACTGGCATCATCAGTGAAGTGCTAGGATATTCAAGCATTAGATATCCTAATATCCTAGCACATCACTGATGAAGCCAGTAACAGAAACCAGTCTGGGATTGGGATATTCTCAAAGCTTCTTAAGAGCTTATTTTGCGAGCTCTATATATTGTAAATACAAGCTTATTAAATCAGATCATGTGACGTTTGACTTGATTTTTTTTTGTAATGTTGAATGTATAGAAACTTTATTTAAACTTTTCAAATACAAACAACTTGTTAGTAATAATACACAAATTGACACACAGCTTAGTAATGACACAACATTTTGATAGTGTTATTCTCCATCCTTCTTCAGATATTGCTGGCCAGATCAGTGACAATATTAGCATAGGACTCAAACTAATACCTTTAGATTTTTGAATAGAAAATTAAAAGCAAATGTTGGTTAGAGTATTTGGCTTAAATTTAATATTTGAGAATGTAAACATGCGATTTTGAATTCTATGCTAATATTTTTACTGGTCAGGTCTGAAACACCTGAAGAAAAATGGAGAATACTACTACTTGAAATGTTGGTCATTAGAAAACCTGTGTTGTCTATTTGTGTGTTATTACTAACAAGTTTTTTGTATTTGAAAAGTTTAAATAAAGTTTAAAATTTTTTATACATTCAACATTTACTGATAAATAATGAAAATAATCCAACACATTATCACATCTAATATACCATCATCACAAACCTTCAGACAAATATTATCTCTGCTTACATGGATATAACCTTATATATCTATTCTATATATACACTACTGGATTTGCATCTTTAATTATGTGATAGATTTTCTTAAGATTTAAAAACTTGATCCTATTTTTATAAGATTGGAAAAGCTTAAAGAAATACTCAAATCTTGCAAATAATTTAGCTATAAATATGTCAATGGATTTCATTATCATTATGAGATGCCATTTTTAAAATGAAGATGTGCCTCTAATGATAATCATGACCAATAACTGGCCATCAGTATCAGTCATAAACTTCAGTTATACTGACAATAGAAATAAGCACTATCAACATTATAAAATATGCCTCAAGTAATCATTCAATTTTGTGATATTTGAATAATAAGATTATCAGTTTTTTGCTATAAATTCACTTTGCCCAAATCAATAACACACATTGCAATATATTTTTTGATATAGTATTAAATCCTTCTTCGGTTGATATTTTCTATATAGTTTATTTGTAAACTTTAAATTAGCATAGCAACAATGTATATGTGAGTAAACCATTCATCCTTCAGGCTATGAATGAATAATACTCTGTTGACAAAAGATTAAGAGTAGAGATGGGTTCTTCTATTCCTTAAGCTTTTGATATTTATTTATTATAACAGCAAAATTATCCTGTAAATTAAACAAGTTTTCATTTGATAATATTTTATTTTGAAAAATTAAGAATAGTTTTAAAATCCAATTCATTAAAAATAAATTATTAGTAGTATTCGTACTATTTATCAAGATTGTCCCTATCTCCAAACCGGTTTTGAGCTATGGCTCTCTTCAGTGAGGAGCTAGGATAT
Source organism: Epiperipatus broadwayi (assembly GCA_028023455.1). Lineage (NCBI taxonomy): Eukaryota > Metazoa > Onychophora > Udeonychophora > Euonychophora > Peripatidae > Epiperipatus > Epiperipatus broadwayi. The sequence goes on from JAQFVV010000120.1 coordinate 2,861,569, forward strand.
CAGATTCTAGTATTCTATATCTGAAACAGCAACATTGGACAATTTAGAGATTGAAATCAAACAAGAAAATATACTTGTGAATTATCAATGTTTTTACCAAAAGCTTCTATTTCAAAAAAAATAATTTTATTTTTGCTTTTGCATAGAAAAAAAATCAAAACATTAATTTCATTAATAGGAAATTTAATATCCAACATACATGCTATATATGTATACCTGTACAATCAATGTAATATATAAGGTTTCTTGAGTTCAGGCTTTCACACGAACCTCACCTCTCCACACTATCTCATACAACTGATACACTTGACCACATACATGTCTAAAAGATAATCGCCAATACTCGTATTTCGTGCTAAACCAGCACTCGTCAGTTGGCCCAGATTATCATCTCTACAAATATATACAGTAACTGCTCAGATTTATATTAAGATAACCAATCTTCATACTTTAATGGACAGGCTTAGTAGGAATTTTAAATAAATTGAATCTCAAACTACAGTTTGTTTTTAAAGTTTGTGTCAACATTTAAGCCAGTGCTAAGTTATAACATTTTAAAGACTAATAAATCTTTTTTTCTCTCTTAGCCTGGAATGGTTTTTGTCATAAAATTTAAATGTTGGCCTTTTAAAAATTTCGAAACTTTCTGTTTTATAGAAATCTGTCTCCAAAAAGTGTACCAATTTATATATCTAAATATTTTTTGAACACTATTGCAGTATCAAATTAAAGATATAAGTTTTGTGTAATCATAAAAATATCATGACTTATAAATGTTATATTATTCAATGAAAAAGAAATAGACGAAAAAGCTAAAAAAAAAAAAAAGCTAAATTATTTTAATTTAAGCATAATAATGATTTCTCCACTGAAATGCTTTTATGTACAGCAACAGTAATAACTGCTGTGGAGTAGTTCAAGTGACATCTGCATATCAAAAGTAAGCAAGGGCACACGTTCATCCAATTAATTATAACACATGATCATCACATGACCACCATTCTTATCCTTACACAAGCTGTTTTTCACAGAGGCAAAACTCTCCATATACTAGCGCCACTCAGTGCAAGCCAGAATAATCAATCAATTCAGGAAGGTTTGTGCATAAAATCTCTATCTAGTACCTAGTCATCCAATATCCTCAGACCGTTTCTAGCTTGTGGCTTTCATCAGTGAAGAGCATTGGATCTGAGATGTAGATGCAGTGCTTTCCTCACTGATGAAAGCCACAAGCTAGAACCTAGTCTGGGGATATTGGATGAGTAGGTATTAGATAGGGATTTTATGCACAAACCTTCCTGCATCCATTGATTACTTTGGCTTGCACTGAGTCATGCCACTGCATGGAGAGTTTTGCCCATTAATTATACTGAGATTTTTCAACTGAGAAGTGATTTGAGAATCATTAACTTTTAAGTCTGCAAGCTGAGTAAGATAAGTATATAGATAATGAGGTTGTATAAGCAGATAATAAATAATCATCAGTGGTGGCAGTTTGCATTAAAGATATTACATTCAGGCATTTCTTTATCTACCACTTTATTTTTACAGTATTATTGTTATTACAGTAGCAGCTGCTTCATAGAACCCTGTCACTTAATGCAAACCATAATAATTAATGGGTGCTAGAAATTTTGGGCATCAAAATCCTTATCTAATGCCTATTTATCCAATATCTCAGAGTAACTTTTAGCTTATGGATTTCATCATTGAATCTGAAAGCAGCACACCCATATCTTTTGGATGTAATGCACCTATCTAGAGGCCACATTTTACCTTTTTAGTTAACTATCAAGCTATGAGCCCAAATTGAAAACACAAAAATATTTTCAACTCCAAGCTAATTTGCTTCTATCAGGCAGGTCTGAATCCAGTTCAGAATCTATATGTTTTGGCATCTTTAATTTTTTATTAACTATAGTCACCACTAAAACATTAAATGACCACCATTTCCCTTGCTTTCACAATCTGTTAAAACAATAATAACTCTCTCCATACAATGCTTTCAGACCCAAGATTATGATGAAATTCATAAGCTAAAAACTAATATGGAGATATTGGACAAGTAAACACTAGATAGGAATTTGGATGAACAAACCTTCTCGCATCATGATTGCCATGGCTTGCACTAGATGGCACTATTGTACAGAAAGTGTTGCTACTGTTTTAACAGATTGTGTAAGCATAATAAATGGTAGTCATGTGATGTTATTGTCATTATTATTTGTTATTGTTTCTATTATTTCCATATTAATAACTATAAGGTAAATAAATAAATAATCATATGGCTTTATTATTCAGGAATTCATTAGAAATTTGAATGCCAGTAGTGAATGAGCTTGTTGCAATCCTAGGCCGTAAGCTCAACAGTTTGTCCCTCTATCATGGCATCCAGCTGTATAGGGCAAAAATAATCAAATTTCTTAATTGGAAGTTCATAAATGGTTCAAGCCCTAGAAATGGCAGAGGACACTCTGTGAACTCTAATTCTCCACTTGCTGCACTAAACCACACAGGATTAGAATTTTGTATAAATATTTTCATTTTTAAATCTGAGTAAACATGTGGCTTCATTTAATATTGTTATTACAGATAATATTTATATATAAAATCACATACTCATTTTATTAACAAAAAATGCAAATGACGCTTCAATCTGTAATAAAAGTTTGCATTAATAATATTGACAAAGATACCTAACAATTCTACATTTTAAGAACGATTTGTACAAACAGAATTGATTTATTTAAAAATATATATGTATACAAATGATTTCATTTTCTTGCTTTTATAAATGCTTTAATAACAAGAACTTTATTATTTTTGTTTTATATATGAAAACACATAATCTTCATTTTAAAATATATAAATATTTGATTAGAGTGGACAAACAATACGGTGAATAACAAAATAAATAGAAGAAATGCTTTGACAGACATGACTAAGTGAAAAATAATTTTATAAGTTGTTAAAATATTATTATTAATTACTATAAATAAATATTTAAATTAATTACTATTATTATTAAAAATAATTTATCAAAAATAAGCATTGTTGTTTGCAAACTTTAACGGTATGAAAGTAATGCTAACATCCAAAATTAAACCGCGAATTAATGGCCAATGGTAGCCTGTTAGTTTAGTGCAATGATGGAAAGAAGACTCCAGAGTCAAGGTCCATAGAATAAGCCAATCTTGATCACTTCCGGTTCTCAACTTTTTTATGAACTTCTAAACACAAAAGTCACTTGACTATCTATCTATTATAGTCAATAATCATTTTCTTAATTTCTTTTCCTTCTATTCTTACATTTATAGTTTTAAGTATAAACACTTCAATCAAAAATAAAACACTTTAGCAAATGTGCAGAGGTAATATATTAGAAACATGATTTTTAGTTCTACTTGCTGCATTAATTGTCAAAACGATTTATTAGGTCCTGAACTAAAATTATAGACAAGAAGTCAACTCAAACAAAAAGTACACTTTTTAAAAATATTGATTATTGTCTAAAAATTTAGAAAAACTTATAATTAGCCCTAATGGTTAGAGTACTAGTCAAGATAAACTTGGAATTTTTTTCAGGTTACAAACATATTGAGAACGTTTGCTTTAAAGTATCCATCATAAACAAATATCCAACCTGATATTACCATAGGATAAAGATCCCATCTTAAACTTTTAAAATACCACCTCTCTTAGGAAAGGAAGATAACATGTTTTCTGTAAAAGGAGCTTTATTACTAACCAAAGGTCAAGCGTTGGTGGTCGAGTGGTCCGCACAGTTGCCTTACAAGCAGTTGTCCCGGGTTTGCGGGTTCGCTTCCCGGCCGATGCTTTGACACATGGGGAAAAAAGGTTATTAACTTTTTTTAAAAAATTGACCAAGCATATGTGCGCAGTTTAACAAACAATAATTAATATACTAAAAGAAATTAATTCAGTGGTATTGAAATGAGATAAAATTATTAAAAATAGTTTTTATATTAAAAAAATTAAGCAAATATAAAAAAAATATGTTTTTATTTTTCACAAAAACAAAACAAAAAATAACCCACTCCTGCTGCAAAAAAGCCTTTGCTAAACTATCTTTTAATCTATTAAAAGGTATACTCTTTTTAATACGTTATATTCAATTTTAAAATATAAGGAAAGGTTGAAGTTCTATTGATAATTACTCTGCATAAGAATATTATCAGAATCATTCTAACAGATATTAACAATAAAGATTTATAAAGTAATCTATAGAGCTTCAAGAAAAAAGAAGGCTTCATAAAATTGTGTTATCTAATTTTGAGTTGTTGTTTTTTCAAGGATGATAATGGTTTAGCTAATCAGGAGCTAAAATCAAATCAATTTTAGTATGAGAACAGATTTTGATATGTAGGGGAAAAGTTCATCTTGAGTGGCTAATGTAAGAATTTAATCATAAAGGATAGGTAAGTTTGTCAAGCGTTGGTGGCCTAGTGGTTAGCATAGCTGCCTTCCAAGCAGCTGGTCCGTGTTCGCTTCCCGTTCAACGCTTTGACATATGGAAAAAAAAAAGAATAATTAAGTTTGTTTTTGTATATTTGATAGATATGGATTAGATAACAATTTATTAAAAAAAGTTTTGCAAATGTCATTATTGTAAATATATGTTTATTAATGATCTATGGGATCTTGGGTTATCTTATTATTTTTCTGATTCTTCCCTCATGTCAATGTGGAATGTTTTCATTATTTTGATACATCATAATATTATGATATATATATATAACATTTATAATCGTAATACTAATTACATTTTTTTCTAATCTTACATAAAAAAAAATAATTTGCTATATTCTAATTAACAACCTCTTCAAAACAATGTATTACAAAACAAAAGTAGTTAAATTGTAATAAATAACAAAAGTGACATAATGAATAATGATGATATAAAATAAAATTCAATAAGATAAAGAAAGCACTTAGGAAGGATAGACCAAAGTTATTGTAAATTCAATGAAACAAAATAAAATATAAAAGTGAATATACGTCTCAGTAGAATAGAAGATAGTAAGAAACCTTATGATATAATGGCAAACAAAGCAGGAAATAATAAATATAGAAATAACAAAAAGATTAACAGTGAGGACAAATTTTTTAGGTAAAAGCTTGACTACTCTTCTGAATTATATAAAAGAGAATTTTATATATTGGAAAATTGGTAAAATAGTCTATTGAAATTTAACAATATCTTATACTTGTATAGACAGTATTTTATTAGAAGCACTTTATTGCAGATGAATAGGAATGCAGAAAAGTTATTCTATAAAGGATCAGATATGATGAATGTTGTTCACTTCAATAAAAATATCCAGAATGTATAATGTTGCATGAAAAAAGGTCAGTATCTAAATTACAAATCATATCATTGTTTACACTAATTCACAAAAATAAAAGCAATACACAATGTGAAAATTACAAAATAAGCTATATTAATTCGAATTTTAGATAAAGTCTTAAGAAATATAGTAAGTGAAAGATTAGTGAGGAAAATAAACTGGATTTGAAAAAAAAAATAGGACATATAACAGTTATTATTCCATTTCATTCCAAAAAATACCAAAAAATGGGTGAGATCTATATCTCTGCTTTACAAACTTTCATAAAGCAACTGCCATTAGTAACCAAAAGGTGACTTGGGCCATACTTGAGTTATACAAAATTGCTAATAGACTATTGAACTTCTAAGAAATATTTATAATATTTCAAAAGTAGGCCCAAAAATATGTTGAGAAATAGGAATTTAGTTTGAAATAGAAAAATACATAAAACAAGGAAATGAAATTTTATTATAAATAAATATTACACATCTGGAAATAGTAATAAAGTAAAGATAATGTAAGAAAAATACAGAACATGGATTGAGAATAGATTATTTAATATATTCAAATCATTGAATAATCAAATGATTATTGAGAAAGCAACAGCATAGACAAGAATTATACATAAGTATTTTAAAAGAAAACAATGGTGATTGGAAAGAAAAACATTGAAAGAAAAATTGAGAAATAAAATTAAGAATAGGCAATAAAAATGTGCATACAAACTGAAGACAGAGTTTTAAAAAATAAAGGGACAGACCTTACAAAAAAAATGATGTTTTGGACATATATACTTGGCATTTGCAAGTGAATCATATAAAAAAAGTAGACATTTATTATCAAAAAAGATGATTCTAAAGAAATTCCGAATTTTCAGTTGGAAGTCTATAAATTTTAGTATAACACAGAGCATAAACAAGCAAATACCTATAAATAAAATTTGAAAGAGATGATAAAAAAGTATTATATACCTACAAGGACTGGTAGCTATTTCTTATGTTAATAATCAATAAACAAACACTTCTAGTGTAATAAACAAAGTGCTTTGCTAATTGCTCAACAAGCAATTAGCAAAGCTCTTTGTTTATATTTTACAAGCTTAAAAGAAATGGGGTCATGTGATATATGACTATTTTTTACTTCTAGTATAGTGACTTGAGTTTAAACTACTCTTTTACTGGAATGTTTAATTTTTTTCAATTGTATATTAAGACTAGTTCAAGAAAGATATACTATCATTCATGTATAGATTAGGATTATGCAAATATGTGTAAAGTTTTAAGACTAAAATATATTGTATAAATAATTTGAAACAAACACGAAATGGTAAAATTATTAAAAATTTCATTATCAGTTTGATATCTTGTATTTAAAAGATCTGATGTTTATAACTAAATCTAAATTCATTCATTTAGGTTATTATTCACCTTATAAATTGCACCTTGTCATAAACTTGACATCTTATCATCATATTAACAAAAGACTAAATTTATTTCTTGTGGTAAAAAATTATGTACTTAATACATTTATAAATAAATTCCTTTTTATTAATGACCAATGGATACATATCAACATAATTCACTCAGAAAAAAAGAATTAATGTCCTCAAATTCTTCTCTTTAAAAGTCAAACCTAACACTGCAATACATCAGAGTAGTGTTTTATTAAAATAGCTAATGCTAGAATCACCGTTTCCTGCTGTCTTACGTCAACCACTTGGAGCATCTTATTACCATCTTTATATTGAAAAGCAAGATGACATTAAGAAATGTATAAAAGAATTCTATGAAATTCAAATAATTTAAATAAAAAAGAATAATATACAATAAAATGTATGATGAATATAAAAAAAATTGCAAGAAATGACTAAATAAATATTTAAAAAAGGCATACTGAAGAAATAGAGAATCTAGTGTCTGAAGCTATCTTAGTGCCTCTCTGAGGAGTGCCAAAGCACAAAACCATGGTCAGAGGTTTGGGAGGAGGGATTTCTGACCAAGATATTTTAAATGCTTTCTCTGGCTAAGCATTTATCACAAAGCTTGTTGAGCAATTGGCAATGCTCATTGTTTATATCTTACAAGCTTAAGAGAATTGGGTCATGTGATCTATGACTCTTATTTTGACTATTTAATGTTAAATACTAATTGTTTAAATAATAAAGATCTCTCAGATAACAGAAAAAAGATATATTATACTTTTAAAAAAGTTCTTTACTCTAATTTTCTCTGTTACATGTTTGAGTAAACAATGAACTCCGGATTATAAGGCACTATAAAATCATCTTTGAACTGATTTCTGGCTTCTTCCATTTTAGTAAAAATTATTCACTGAAACTAATACACTGGAACAAACAAAACTCTCCTTTTGTTTTTTTATACCATTCAATATTCTAAAATTTTAAAAAAAGTTTTGAATCCAGGATAATTCACTTATATACTTATATAGATCTGATGACAAATAAGTTTTCATATATTTGAAGACAATATTTGAACCCCTTCTATACTTTTGCTAGGAAGCTTAGTACAAATAATACTACTGCATGACATTCTTATATTCATACTCATATGCACTCAAAAGCAGATGTCATCATTCTATTGTGAAACTATTTACTGTATTTGGCTATTCAATGAACATTGACATATAGTATTACAAAATCCTTTCTCCAGAATGGATTCTGGTCTTTGCCTTTTTCAGTGAAAACTAGAATTCAAATCTGGAACTATTGCATTTACATATTTTCCAATCATCTTTTACTACTTTGCACTAATCAAGTTAATGCCCTGAAAGTAAAAAAAATTGAACCCAGACTAACAAACTCTCTGGGATAGTTATATCGATCTAGAATTAGATCAGTTTCTGCATATTTTAGTAACCTAACATTAGTATAATGGAGTGAAAGATGTTTGATAATTGCAATAAGTGTATCATTAATTTGGATCTTGAATCCTAGTCTCCACTAATAAAAGCAGACAACAGAGATGTTTTTGGGAATGGCTGTTCATTGATTATTCAATCTTACAATAGATATCTGTGAAACAGGGTGAAGGTAACTGAAATTGTAAGCATATAAAAATGTTGTGCAATATTGTTGTTGAATTTCTATTAATCTTATCATCATTCTACATAAAACCTTTCCTAAAATAATAACATCTGCACAAATTTTAAATTAAATAAATAAACTGGATTTAAAAGTAATTACAGGCAATGCAGATCACACACACGTATTAAGAAAACTATCAAAAGAATTAATGACCAAAATTATCATTTATAATGGATTATGTAAATTATTCTAGTACAAATAAGTTTAAAGAAAGTGTCTGCATACTTTAAAACGTTTTTATTAAATGTGTTTTACCCATTGTTATTTCTAAATGTGATAATTGGTCCTTTAATAAATGAAAAATACAGAGCCTTCAAATTGAATTTTGGAAATAATAAAAAAAAATCAAAAGTGAAACACATCATTGGAAAAAACAAACCATTTCACTAATTTCATTAGAGGTATTGTGAATTTGGTATTGTTGATGCTTTTGACGTGTTATTGGAAGAAATGAAAATACAAGAACAACTAAAACCTTAAACTCAAATCTTAAGAGTTTTTAGAGGGCATAGAAAATGATTACATGTGAGATAGATGGAGAAAGGATTTGTGATGTGGAGAAGAAATCTGGACATTAAAAAAAATGATATATCTTAGAAAAAGTTTAATCTTAAAATATAATAATAATGCTTGAAAATGAAGATAATTCAAACTATTGTGATTATTATTGTTCAATATATATCTGCTTAATTATTTTATTAACAAGCACAAAAATATATTACATACTTTTCCTCTAATAATATCATCATATTTTTAATAGTTATAAACGTCAGGAAACTATCAATTATTTCCCCCCTATTGCTTTAAAATTTTAACTGTAGGACCTTTTGCAATATTTTATCTTCAATTTTAGATAAAGACTTTATCAAATGAATCATTCATAGAAAAATATAATTTAATCTGTTCTTTAAATGCAACGTTCTAGCATTTGTAATTTTACATATTCGATTCACCAATCAAAACGCATAACTATAAAAAAAAAAAAATAATTTGAGTGATATAATTACTACAGAACTGCATAGAAATTATTATTTTTTTAAAATTATAATATAAGAGAATCTTAACTTAAAAATTCAAAGATTAACATTATCTACCTTTTCAAAATACTCAGATAAAATAAAATAAATCCTACGTTTATTAATGAAATACATAGAATAGAAAGAATTCTATATGCAAATACATACATGCTAATGTTTGAATAAAATTTTGGATTGATATGCGTATTATTTAAAAAAAGATATGCATTGCCAATACATGTTTGTGCTTATTTATAATAATTATATGTAGCCTTTGTATTATCTTAACAGCTTAAAGCAGTGTATTTTATAAATTACATAGGCCAGTGTAATATTTAATGTAACTTCTAGAGTTAATATTTTTGCTAATAGTTATATTTTTTAAATTATATATTATACTTTTTACACAGACCATCAATTTATCTATAACTGGGAAATATTGATTTATCTTTTTTTGACTCTAGGCTTGATAGAATTTTTAAGAAACATTAAATTCCAATCAGATTTAGATTTTTTTTTTCAGATAACCAACCAAGCAAATTATCTAATATTGGTCGATAAAGGAGTGACAAATTATTTTTAGCTATATGGAAATCAGAATGGAAAAGTACTTAAACTTTTTCTGTTCTTTTATGAGGGGAGAGGGAATTATTCTTTGATATATGGTACTTAAAGGTGGTTTTACTTCTCTCTCCTTATATCATCAAATTTGTTAAAACAGGCAAAACTCTCTATACAGTAGTGTCACTCAGTGCAAGCCAGAGTAATCAATGTATGCAAGAAGGTTTGTGCATAAAATCCACTGGATAGAGATTTTATGTACAAATCTTTGCATCCATTGATTACTCTGGCTTACACTAAGTGGCACTACTGTATAGAGAGTTTTGCCTGTTTTTCCCATTTTAACAGCTTGATCAAGCATAAGAAATGATAAGCATGTGATGTTTAGTGATTTAATATCATCAAATTTGTTTTTTGATATTTAGAATTAGGTAATACATTTAAATTAATAATAGTGTTGCATAAACATGCATCATAAAATTTACTTATAATAGTAAGTCTTCAATTACTTAATCATAATCATTTTCAATTAATCATTTACATTAATTATAAATAAGCACAATATAAAAAATATTTTATCAGATCTTCAACTATGAGTCAGTCTTTCTCAAAACTATAAACTATTGACAAAACCCCTTTGACTAAAGTCAACCATATCTAAAATTTATAGGATATTTGATAATAAAGATTCTTATAACATAAAGTCTATGCCTTAAGATTGTAATGACCTGTTCTAACTAATGAATAATGTTTCTGTAGTATAATTTTTACTACACTGCTCTCATGCAAGGTATGGACTGGTTTCTATTCACTTTTAACATCTTGTAGAAGGATGTAATAATAAACATATGACCAAATACATGTGCCTCCACAAGGTGTTTAACGTGTATAGAAACCAATCTCTACCTTGCATGAGAGTGGTGTAGTGAAAATAGTACACTACAAAAATATTATTCATTATAAATAATCTCTAGTCTAATGAATGACTAATAAAAAATATTCTGTTCTGTTTAATTTTTCCATCACTATTAAATAATCTCTAGTCTAATGAGTGACTAATAAAAACTATTAACCTATTCTGTTTAATTTTTCTGTTTATATCTAGCCAGTATATTTTGTAGAAGCGACCTACCTTTTTTACAGAATTAATACCTTAAAGCATTATTTCTGTCTTTATTACGGAATGACCATCAATTTTATTAATTCAATGTCTTTTAACTTTATGTTCTTATTTATCACTTATCCAAAACTCATTATCTACTCTGCTTTCTTCATCTTCTTTCTGAATATTAATAGATTACACACCCTTTTTGTATTTAAACAGACAAAAACTCTCCATACAGTAGTGCCACCCTGTGCCAACCAGAGTAATCAATGGATGCCAGAAAGCTTGTGCATAAAATCCCTATCTAGTGCCTACTCATCCAATATCCCCAGACTAGTTTCTGGCTTGTGGCCTTCATCAGTGAGGAGCCTTGGATCTGAGAGTTTTTGGATGGAGAGTTTTTGCCTGTTTACTAACAGTTATGTGCTAGCATGAGATGGTGATCATGTGATGTTTAGTGACTTTTTATATTTATTGAATTTTGATTTTAATATTTCTAATTTATCAATCTTCTTTTCCTAATGCAAGCAGTAAGTATCAGATATTTTTAAGTAAAGCACAGCTTCAAATCTAATTCTTATATCTTCAGTTGGCATTTAGAATTGATTGATTTTAAATGTATTACAAACTCTCTATAAATCTTGTTTTCATTATTTTTTCTTTTATTGCAAAATATGATATTTTGGCTTCATGCATAAGACATTTTAAATGAATTTCCCAAAAAAAAATTTTGCAATATTAAATTCAGTCATTTTTAATTGCATAATATTTTTACATATGCTCATTTCTATTTTCACTAAGATTTGACAATATGTTTTATTACTGTTTTTTAATTTATTTAATAGATAGACAATTAAATTTCATGGTTCTATTTTACTTTATAATCTTGCCTATTGACCATTCTGAAAAACTTTAATTATGTATACACTTTTTTCAAAAATGTGAAAATAAATAACATTGCCCAACTTCATCACATGATCACTATTTCTTAAGCTTGCTCATAACTGTCATTAAAACAGGCAAAACTCTCCATGCAGTAGTGCCACTCAAATCTTTATCTGGTGCCTACTTGGGATTGTATGCACAAGCCTTCTGACATTCATTGATTACTCTGTCTTGCACTGAGTGGCACTACTGTATGGGGGGTCATTGTCCATCTTGTATTAATATATAAGAACTAGTTTACTACTTATTTGGACAGTAAATTTCTTTATTAAATTAACATTGAATTGTACTTTTATACTATCTCATATTTGAATTCTTTAAGATTAGCACATTTATCTTAGCAAATAGTTTAATGACTCAACACCTTTAGATTTTAACATCTTGCTGCATGTAAAACATGTTACATGACAGATTCATATCAATGGCCATAATCCATGTTCTTTAGTAGAAAGATATAACATTCTCAAAGTATTTAAAATTTTTCTAATATCAAAAATATTAAAAGAACATTTAAAATAGGCAATATCTTAATTCTAAAATAATGTTTCACTATTACACAATATGATAAATTTTTGATTAGTAAAATTCTCAAACGAAATTGTCAAGTGAAAATAGAAAATACATCTTTGGCAGTATAATTACATGGATTTTAATCTGAATCTTTATTTTATCTTCAAAACTAGTCAATTCATAAACAAATTTATACACTAATAACAAAAAATCTCTGATAGATAGTAAAATAATCAATTTACTTGAACTAATGAAGCAAATTTTATTTAAATCAGTCAAGTGTATTGCATAGTAAGTATTCTAAATAGCAAAGCATTCTCTGTAATGAAATTGATGCCTTCTATTAAAGAAAATGTAAAGGATTTAGGATAATTAACATTCTGAAATATCCAGTGTTGATATCAGATTAACTTTTCTTTATAATCTTTTATATTATTAATGTAAAACTTTCGAGGTACCATATAATTAAAAGACCCAATTATTTTCTCTTATGAAGAACAGTATAATAGTATTATATATTAACCTGTGTCTTATTACAAACAGCAGAATGTAATTTGAAAGCTGAAATAAAATTTGCATTTTTCTAAAAACATTTAACAATTCAAAGTAGAACAATGAAAATAGTCAAACATATAATCACAAATTTCTAATGTATTTTTATTTAATTTTTAACCAATACATATTCATCTTTTTTCCTTTTCCATTTTTTACTATATATAGTATGTGTGCATAATAATGTATAAGTATAATAAATCATTAAGTAACTAAAAGCATAAAAATATTTTTTAAGTGAACAATATCATTTTTACTTTTGATTGAACATTTTTATTTTAAAAAAAATGCTTACCAAAACTATATTATAAATGCACTTCACTTAATATACATAATTTTATTTTAAATCAATTTGACACTTATAGTGTATATATATCACTAGATCTTTGTGCAATAATTTAATATATATAATTGTAGATAAGTTTGGGTTAATATATAATGCTTTTTGTTATAATTGAAAAACAATAATTTTGTTTGACTGTTAACTCTTTTTATTTTCATGTGATTCTTTTTGAATTGGTAGTAATAGTCTATTGTATGATCATCATCATCTTCAAAAGCCTTTGTCAAAGATTACTGGAATATAAAGCATTTTTAAATATTTTATTTAGATTTTTAGCACTATAGTAAATTGTAATGCATTTTTTCTTTGAAATCTGTGAAGATAAAAACCTTGGTCACAAATAGGCAGAATATGTGAATCAGATTTAAGGAATTAAGTATTCTTAAGATTTTGATAGTTTTGGTTTTGATCGTATAGATTAATTATTCACCATATAAGCAATTTCTATGAGGATGAAGATAGAGAAGTGTTGTTTTTTTTTTGTTTTTTTTTTGCAAAATATGTTTTTTGGGCTTCCTTAAGTTAAATGAAAACTTTAGTATTTAATTTGTCTGTGCTCTGATCTGCATATGAATAATCTACAATTTATAAATTCATTAAACATTCATAGAAATCAGTTTAAAATGGTAATATTTTTTAATCTACTGTTATTAAAGATTAGTAACATTTATAAATAAATTAAACATTCCTTTTCATCTTGTTTGTCATTAATTACTTAGAGTGAAGTAATTCTTTCTGCATAATTGTGATAATGAGATTTGTTTTCCTTTAACCATTCTTAAGTTATACATACAACAATTCTATCAATATTTTTTCTTTATATCTTATGTTTTTCTTCTGGAGTTGGAATTATTATTTTTATTTACAAATGTCTCCTAATGATAGTGATTTTGTTATATTTATATTATTAATTTAAATTTTCCATTTACTTCTATATGTAATTCTTTAACCTACATGTTTATAACAAAGCATGTTCTTTTTTATCTTTATGTTATAAAGCTGAGTGACTTTACATGCTCATAACTGAAAATGATATAAGAATAAGAATTATGCATACATAGGCTAAAGAATTACTGTATTATTAATCACATTCTTTCAATCAATATCTATTCTTCAAATCCATATTTCTAATGTCTTCAATCCTTTTTTCCTTCCTATTTCTAATTAATCCACATAAAACTATATTTCAAAACATTAAGCAGTCTCTATGTTATAAACAACATTAATAAACCATAAAATAATTATTTATCCTAATTAAAACTGCTTAATCATTTGAAAAACTATTTTCTATTTTTATATCATCATCATCATTATCAATCCACTGCAGGATGGTCTCTCCAAGTTTAATCCATCTTCTCCAATCTTTAGCTTCTCTTTTCCACATCACCCCTGTGTACTTTCTTATTTCATCCATCCATCTCACATGTGGTCTCTTTCTGGGTCTTTTACAATCTCTTGAAATCCAGTTTAAGATTACAGTTATCTAATTCCCCAAATGTTTAAAAAATATTTACTTATTTTCTTTTCTCTAAAGATTATTTCCAAACATTTAATCTTTACCCCTACTTTTCATTGCTTTAGTTTTGTTTGCTTTTATTTTTATCCTAATCATTCTATAAATTTAGCCAATTTTATGCAATATTATGACACGACCATTTACATAACAAATGCAGATCAAAAACATTGCAAATAAAATAATGAAATGGACAAATTATTCATGACTTCACAAGAAGTTAAAATATAAAAAATGATAGAAAAACCATGACCCATGAACCTTAAATGCCAGAATATGACATTTTGCTACACCACTAAATCACAAAGCATTATGTGCATGGTTTGCTGTAATGAGTGAATGGCATATTCTAGTAAGAATTATGCCTAATTCTATTCCTTTTTGCACTCAAAGTTCTTAAGAATTCTTCAGCAATGAAGACATTTAATTATTTAATTTATAATGGTTAAAATTCAATATAAACAATACATACAACATGTGTACTAAGAAAAGCTTGTTTAATACTTTAAAATAAAATTGTTAAATATATCAACATAGTATGCTCTGCATGCTTTCGGCTAACAAGTAGTCATACTCAAAACTATTTTTTTTACATTTCTAAAACTTTCATAAATCTATGTCAAAGATAATCTTTGAAAAAATCATTCCTATGATCACTTGTTGTGCAGATAATTTTATTTTTTTATGTTCACATAATACCTTTGATTATCATTTAATGACTGCATATTTTGTGTGATGATAAAGAGCATCAACAAAAGTAATAGATTCAAAAGATTCTTCTAGTATCTTTTATTTTTAAAAAATTTTTTGTGAATGAATTATGTATTTTTCAAATTATATCTAAGTAGTATCTGTGAATATTTAGTGCTTGCTATATATTTGTCATAATAAATAAATATTATACCCATAACAGGTATATAATAAGCCTGTGTTTCAGCTATTACATTGTAGAGACGTCTGCCCATCCTTGCATATGTATTAAATGGATTATGTCCTGTACATGTGGTGTTCAGATTGACCTTAAGTCACCATGGGTGTGACAAGAATCTTGGCCTCAGGGTGGGCTTTGAGCATTCCATCATCAAATTTTCAATTGGATGGATGGTTGAAGAGTTGGAGTGTGGAGCAGATTGAGGCCTGTCCATTCTTTATGAAGATTGTCTACCTTAATATATATCTGAGCACTTATAGTATATATGTGTAGAGATGATAATCTGGACCAACTGATGATTGCTGGTTTAGCATGAAATACGTATATTGGTGATTATTTATCTTTTCAACATATATGTGTTTAAGTGTATCAATGGTATTAGATAGAGTGGAGAATGGTGGGTCGTGTGAAAGCCTGTGCTCATATACCCTATATATCATACTCATAATAATAATATTTAAAAGATAATAATCTTCAAATAATCATTGAAAAAATAGATTTTCCAAAATCAGTTAATAAATATTCAAATAAGCTATCTTTGATCAATTAACTAATTAGACAAAATAAATTCAGTATCTATGTTTTTAAGTGAGCAGAACAGTAAAAATACTTCAATTTGATAAAACAATTTGTTAGTAATAATATTAGCAAAACTTCAATCTAATTGACAATATTTTTAGATGGTAACGGAGATATAAATTCTATTCATTTTAACAATCATATAGATAAACATTGACTATCAAATAGATAGGGATGAGAATATATATATATATATTTATAAAATAATAATCTTCAAAAGTGCACAATATAATATTTTTTTACAAATTACATTTTTTAGAGACTTTTATAAACTTGCAAATAATACTATTCTTAGCAAAACTTAACCAGCATATTTCACTATCAAAATTCAAAATGTGGTTCACATAAAAACTTGGAGACTGGATAAAAGTAAATTCATATTTATCTAATGAGTAGACTAATGGTAGAGAATGTTATTTTCAAGTTTTACTAAACGATTCTAAAAAAAATTAATTTATAAAAGATAATTATGATGTGCACATTTGAAGAGTATTACTTCATAAATATTATATACTCTCAGCAATTACATATTTAATAACAATTGTTTATTTATATGATTCTAAAAATTAATATAATCTCTCTCTCTCTCTTTTTTTTCTCTCTCTCTATATATATTAAATTAAATGTTTCTATGGATTGATGTTGTAATAATTAATAGAAATGAGGATAATATATTGTATCTCATTTCTATTAATTATTATCATGTGTGTGTGTGGTTAGTGTCACAATCTTATGTTAGTTATGAATATGAGAACATTTTGTTTGTTCTAATCTGTTTGTCTTCAGTAATTTACAAACATGAAAGTTATACTAAGATTCGTGTATTAAAAAAAACAATATTTGTATTGTCCTGCACAACTATCTAAGAGCCTATTATGATAATATAACCATAGTGGTTCCATGAGTAATACAATGATTTAGCTAATTGAAATTTTTCCAGTTTTGCCATAATGAAAAATTTTGTCAATATAAAAAGTTAATTAAAAATAAAATGCAAAATATATACCAAAATAATGTATAATTATAATGAACATTAAAATAAAATGAAAAATATATACCAAAATAATGTATAATTACAATGAACATTAAAATAAAATGAAAAATATATACCAAAATAATGTATAATTATGATGAACATTAAAATAAAATGCAAAATATATACCAAAATAATGTATAATTATAATGAACATTAAAATAAAATGAAAAATATATACCAAAATAATGTATAATTATGATAAACATTAGATAACTTCATAGTAAACTTTGTATAAAGTGCATTTCTTTTCATCAAGCTATGTAACTTTAAAAGGTAAGTTAAATCTGTTTCAGTGAGGTACAGATTTAGTAACCATATTGAAAAAAATATTGCCTAATTCAGTTTATTTTTATTCTGGACTGAGATTAAACTTATATGTTGTAAATTCTCATAGTTAATATTTTTGTAGAATTAGGCTGGAATGAACCTTTAACAAACTACTCTTTTAATTACTGGTAAAAACAACATGTGTACCTAGTAGTGCCATACACATTAAAAAAAGAAGATCTTTCTATAATGCCACCCCTAGTCATGTAGAACTGTAAATCCGGCTTTCTTGCATCTGTTAATTGCAACACCATTAGGGACACACACTAAAACATATGTATGTATTGTATATTATATTTATAGTTAATTTTATTATTTAATAAACCGAAGTCTTTAAATTCAAAGTACGATTTTCAACATTAAGACGCTAATCGCAAATTGTAGCATTCATACAGAAATCAACAATTATCTAGTGTTAATAAAAAGTACTCGTATTGCCATCTAGCGTCATCTTATTTGCAACCATTACAATACTGTAATAGATATTATATAAAAGTAATAATTGGGATGAAATTTTAATAACATTAATATCTATTCTTTTTAAATATTATCTTTTATAAACTCTTTGATCATTATAGATATATAAAAAAAAGACTTAATCATATGATTGCCATGTAGATTTGAAGTTTGATTTCATTTATTAATAAATCAATTTATGCTACTAATTATATGTTTGTTCGGCTAGTAATACTTTAAAACATGTTTCTTCAATACAAGACCCTCCCGTTCTTCATAATTGTATCACTATCTGAGAGTTGATATCATCGTGCTAATCTCAAAATAAATCTAATTTCCAATCTTTCTGACATTTATTAACTAGTTCAGCTATGTTAACAAAGAAAAGTTTGAAATGACGTTTGTATGTGAAATGAGTTTAAAATTAATGACAGGCTTTAAAAAAAAATCAGTCTGCCAACTGATAGACTTTAATGACTGGCCCAAACTTTGAAGGATTTTGCCGACTTGACAATTAGCTTTGCTTTGTCACTAACATTCGTCAACGATTGGTTAGTTCCAGTTGACCCCGGTGATCCAAATTCACCAATCAAAGTAAAAAAAAGTCATTTTTCAAATAGCGGCTCTTGTAATTAAGGAAGAGTGGATACACCCGGACACACCTGTCTGCGGACATAAGATAAATGATACATTCAATACTGGCACCTTTGTTAATAATATTTTTTTAAGCAGGTATAGTTACTACTTCTGCGCTCTCAGCTATAATATTATGATTGTAAATTATATGATCAATGTTTTTATTTAAATGGAATTTAAAGATATAAAAATGTCATGATTATAAATTTAATTATATATTCTTGCTTCAATGTTGTAACGTCAAATTATTGTAATATTGCAAGCATTCCTGAATTTTAATGCTGTATCGGCTGTTTTAAAAATAATACTTTAACATTAAATCATTAATATATACTTAATAAAATATTTTTTTTCCATCATAATGCTTGAAGTTATTTCTAATTTTTTTAATTTTAAATATGAGTTTAAAATTCCATCAATCGTTCGCATCTATATAGTTAAAATTACGTAAGACTGGTAGTAATTGGTGCCCAACCATTTTCAAAACCAGTAGGAAAAAAAAAACAGCAACGAGGTGTAGTTATTGTCGCATTTAATAATTCCATCTTTTTTATATTTGTAATAATTTATGTTTTCTTACTTTTTTATATATAAAAAGTAACAAAATCATGCCTTTATATATTAACTTTTTCCTTATAAAAATAAAATCAAACATTTATTCTAGATCAGGGGTGGGCAAATGTTTTGGCTCGGGGGGGGGGGCGTAGAGGTTGGCGGAGGGCCACATCGGGGCCACTTTGTGGAAGCAAAAGTTAGCGGAGGGCAGCACCTTTTTTTCATGACACAATAAACACAATGCTTTATTCCCTATATTACCAAAGAAATATTTGTTTGTCCATTCTTCATTGAACACACGACATTCATCACAAATTTTACATTTTTTCGGAGGGTTTATGGTTTCACTAAAGTTGAAAATATATATATTTGCTAATGTAAAGACAAAATTGAAATTAACCAGATCAACAGAAAAAGCACTGCACATCGTATCTATACTATGCATATGTATTGATATGGCCATCCTTGTGGAAAATACGAGACGAATCTTCGGTCGCGCACGGGAAGGAAATCTCAGTTCAAGGCAGATTTTTCTGATTGTCTTGGTGGGCTGCATAAAAACTCTTAGCGGGCCGCATGTGGCCCTCAGGTCACTATTTACCCACTCCTGTTCTAGATGGTTGTTGAATGTTATAAAACTGCAACTTCCAGAAGCTGAGTTCTGATAGCATTTTCTGGTACTGTCACACCTTTGAATTGTATAGGCATGTGGGAACAACGTTTGAATGAAATCTATGCTGTAGAAAGGAATTGGGCCATTGATACCACTGTAGCATGATACCAATTCATAAATCGATAGTAACTTATGCATTATTTTTACTCTTGTGAGAAGCAACTTTTAAATTAAATCCACAAAGTAATGCAATACGAAGCTATGCTGGTAATAGTGTGAGAGTAGTTCAAAGATATTTATAAATATAGCTTTACTTCTCACTATATGTAAAATATATAATTGTTAATTAGAGAAGATATTAATTAGTATTAAAGTTTATCGGCTTAACGTTTTCGAGGATCCATGCCTCATATTCATAGCCTTCATAAAATGTATAATAAAATATGCAAATACGAATATTCAAATAAGCTAGTATTACGTAGCCCATTTCTTCGAGATCTCGAAGCAAGTATCCTTTCTATTAATGGCATGGATGTTTCCATTGATGTAAAATGCCTCCTTTATTTTTCTTTTGTGATCATTTGATTCTGAGCACAAATTATGGGATTGGTGGGTGTGAAGTTGTGTCCAGATTGTTTAGCATGCTCCAAGAATGCAGAGGACGTGTTGCTGTTTTTCTGAGCTCTGTTAAATGTGTAAATATGTTGACCCAGTCTAGTATTGATTGTAGCTTTCGTTTCACCATAATATATAGCATGGCATCCAGCCTGAGGGCAGGCAATAGAGTACACCACGTGTGGGGTGAACGATCGATCAATGTGGTCTTTAGAGTTGTTAAGCAATCTATTAGAATTAGGTGGAGTTCTAACTGCTATGTTAAATTTATCGTTTAATGCTTTCATTAGTTTGTTAGATATTTTAGGAATGTAGGGGATTGTTATTCTAGGTAGATTGGTGCGAGGTACATTATTGTTTATTGTATTATTAAATTTTATGATTTTATTTTTAATAGCTTTGAATTTGAACCCTGCTGCTAATAGATCTTTAATATAGTTGTTTATGTTTTCTTTCCTGTCTGCTTCATATTTACATAAATAAAAGTTTCTAAACAAAAATGCATTAAGGCCAGCAAATTTATGCGATGCAGGTGAGTTAGAGTTAGGGTGGATACAGCTGCGAATTTCAAATGGTTTAACAATCATTTTGTAATCTATTAAGTGGCGATTTCTCGATAAAGAGAGGTCGAGATAATAATATTCAGGGTTATTTAACTATTATTAGAAATTCATATATTCAGTAAGATAAGAATAATACCCCCATCTTCACTTCATATTTTGTATATTTTTAAAATATATATGTAATCTAAAATAAGAAAATTTATTGGCAAGATTATTTGAATTTTATTGATAAAGAAACCGTAATAAAGAAAGAAATATATGAAAATTAAATTTGTATTTGGCATTTTAATACTAATTATTTCGTAGTCTAGCGTTGGTGGCCTAGTGGTTAGAATAGCTGCCTTCCAAGTAGCTGGCCTGGGTTCGCTTCTCGGTCAACGCATTGACTTATGAAATATATATATCTTGAATAACAAGTTGAAAAGGAATATACAAATTTTGTTGGATATGGCTTCCTTTTTAATGAACAAAGATTTTATGGAATTCAGATGTTTTTAATGATTTGAATAATCTGTTTAAAGCTAATTAAGAATTATTGTTAAATCATTGTAAAATGTTTACATTTAAAACATTTAATTTGGTTTATATGTTGATTCCCAATTTTTAAAAAAATGTTTTTATTCTCTCTAATCTTACTATCGCTACTGCTTTGAACTCAGTTTTAGGAATAAATGTTGCATCAAATTACAATCATAATTTTGTTTTGTGGGCAAAAATCAATCCTCATTTTAGTAAACAAAGATGACTGTACTTTGATTTAGGACCAGATCACTATCTTGGAAAAATATTGGGATCACTTAGAAAACAACTGCCTGAAAAAAAAAAATCCATTTAAAACTCATTTTTAACATCAGTAAAACTATATAACTTAAAAGTTATAGGATTACTCTGATTGGCACAGGGTGGCAATACTGTATGGAGAGTTTTGCTTTGTTTAAGATATAGGATTCTAATATATAAAAATCTGGATGCTCAATTTTAAGCCGTACATAGATGAGATGAGTAATCAGAAAGCCAGTCCCTATATTAAGATATATCCAATGAAAATCCAATAAGGAAAATTGTTTTCACAATTCATTTTTTGATTGTAAATGTTTCAATTAGAATAAGCCTAGTCACATAATCTTATTTCTCTTATTAAGAAATGATAGACCATAGAATTTGATATGGATATATAATGTCAGTGCTCGATTGGCTATACCAATAATACCAAAGTCTCGTACAATTGCTAGCATTACTCAAAGTAATTTTTTGATCCCCAATAAAAAGCAGATATTTCAGCTAACTATTATTGATCTGAGGCTCATAATAACTGGAACAACTTTAGGCTCCCTCTATTGAGATGTGGAAAAACTAAGGTCCCACAACACTGCACTTTGATAGTTTACAATCACACAATATTCTTTAAAAGAAATTACAATATATAACATACAGATAATACTGACAACCAAATATCACTTTTTATTTTTGAGTTAAAAGTCTTACATTCTATAATAAGAAATATAAATGAAATTGTATATATATTTAATCTGAGTATTGGTAAAAACTTAAGTAGGAATCTTGAACTGTTATTTAATGATAATATTTTACCCCAACACAAATCACTTAATTCTTAATAATCATGCAAAAGTCAAATGGCCTGTGGATGGGAATTTACATAAAATAAAGTATTTGGTAATGACAGATTACTTGAGTTTATAATAAATAGCATTAGAATAGGAATTTGCTCTTCTTTACCACTTGTGTGATAGAAAGATTGTGATTTTGTTATTATTAACATCCCTAGCCAGAGAAGTAAGATGTCTAGAATTAATAAAGAATTCAAAGCATTAAAATGTATAAATACTGAAATGAAATTAGGTCTATATAACTGTTCAAGCAGTTTGACTTGGGTTCAGAATTTTAGACTGATTTGAATTTCAAGTCTTTAACTTAAATAATAAAATAGAGTTAATAATATTGCTAAATGCTTGATTACATTGTCAATAAGGATTTAAATCCAATAAGGTATCTAATAATCATGGATTACACAAGCTTTCAATAGATGGCACTAGAGTAGGTAGTGTTCTTTATTTTAATAGCAATTTATACTCGAAGTCAGGTTTAAAAAATTGTTAAAATTAAAGTGACTGACTAGCATTATTTTGTCTTGGGAAGAGAAAATATATTTAGTAAAAAAAAATATGTATATTACATTTTTTAACTGTAATCTTATTGAGAGATAAATATTTTTTATGAAAATAAAAGGATGTAGATATATTATTTAATTAAATATTCACTGTTAATTTTCACTTACTTACATCTCAATATTAATTTTGCTTATATATATATTTATCACATTAAAATACTTCAAAAACATATTCAAATCCCGAAATTAAAAGAAGCAAACATTTATTTCTTAAACAAAGTTTTTTCAGTTTACAATCTTTTTCTAAAAAAAAAAATACCCTGTGTGTTTAAATCAGTCATGCAAATAACAGGCTTGAGAGTTAAAGGTTTTTGGATCACTTCCTAATTGAGGAAAATAAAAAAGGTAGCTTGGTAAATTAAGTAGAACTATTATGATAATCCTTGTCTTTTTTGATACTCGTATGTCATTTGAATAATTAAGTGTATGATTATTTTATATGTCGAATGTCTAAATATGAAGCATTCAATAATTAGTAATGTAATTGCGAAAGAGTTATTAGATCAAATTATAAACAGAGAAAAATTAAAACAAACTATACAAGTGATCAAACTTTTTATTGAATGTATATTAATAATTATATTGGAAGTAGTGTTGTGTTGAGCTGATATTTCATATTAATTGATATATAATTGTAAAACAGATACTAGAATAAATTGTATGGTGACAAGGAAATGATAACAAACTATCTGCAATAATCAAATGTATTATTAGCTGCATAATGGCACCCATATTGTAATTGCAGGTGCCCTGAGCTGTTAAATCAACTTGGATGAATAAGCAAAAGATTTTTTGTTTCAGTTCTGGATAGGGTAATAAGTAATGCTTTTAAAAATGTCTCTTATGTTCCCTAAAATATTAACATATTCATTGTTGATTTCTACTGTCACTTAGCGAGTCCTAAACAAACTTTCAGTAAAGTAAAAAAAAAGGGGGATTTATTAAGTTGTATTGTTTTATTATAATTGAAATAGAAGAAACATGGTCATTTTTGATAACATAGATAAAAATAATATTTTAATATATATATGCTTTATGTGTTTTATCTATGATAGAGAAAAAAATTCTGGAATTCAAAGTGCATAGTTTGTTATTTCTGATGCCTGAACTTTTTATATTCATATATATATATTACTTATAATCAATCTCCACATATACACTTTAATGCAAATTTTTTAATATATTTTTTTAAATTTCCTAACAGTTTCAACTGTCCTGCAGTCTTCATCAGAGCACTTCATAACCTTCCTCTTCCTTTTATATTTATTTATTTAAGAGGAAGGTTATGCAAGCACTCTGATGAAGACTGCAGGACCATTAAGAATTATATAAAAAAAATTGCATTAAAGTGTATATGTGGAGATTGATTATAAGTAATATATATATGAAGGAATGCAAAAAAAGTAAAGGAGAAGATATAAGAATAAAACTTTTTATATTCTTGAACAGTAAATTACTTAATATTATTATTTTCCTGAAGGTGTATTACTATCAACATTAGCCAATAATTTATGAAATATTTAAATACAAGTATATTGTACATATTAAAATTAACATAATTAGAAGAGATTTGAATTCAGATTTCCAAGCTACCCACAACCATCCATTCCATTTCATACAACTGGTATCCATTCCCACATACATGTGAAAAAATAAATGATCTCCAATATATGTATTTCATGCTGAACCAACTGGTGATTGCTGGTTCACCAAAAATATGTATATTGGAGATCATTTATCTTTTTCCATATGTGTGGTGATGTTATCAGTTGTATGAGATGGAATAAATAGCGGTGGGTAACTTGAAAGTCTCAATTCAAATTAGTCACTATTTGTAAATGATTATGCCATTCTAATATCATATGAAAATACAATCAAACAACAAAAAAATTGAAAACAGATTTGATATATCTTATATACAAATAAAGCATTTTCTATGAAAATAAAATATTTTAGGTTTATTACTCAATTATATCTTCATTATTAAATTTATGCCCTTCATTGGTCCTTAGTCTTGGTGTTTGATATTTCAATGATAACTTTTAGACTTGTCTAGTCGTTATTCTCCATTGTATTCTATTTTCAGTAAAATTGCCTCTACAAAAGTATTAAATATTGCATCATCTTATACTATGTGTGGAATCTACTTTCTTTTATGAAATAATTTTTAATTTCCAATAAATTATCTTTATTAAGAAGTCTATTATTATTCATTCACTCTATAAATCAACTACTGTTAATGCAAACTTTAACAATCAGTTTAATATTATTATATCCACTTAAGCTGAATAATATTTCAAATAGTTTATGATAAAGCCATTATAATTTCAAAATGCATATCTTTTAGCAAAGGATTCAATATACATGTTACACTAGTATTATTTGTTCAACCTTTTTTTCTTCTTCATGGTATTCATATCTTTAGCATTTTTCAATTATACTTTTATTATTATTATTGTTTTGAAAGAAAAAAAAACCCATATCTTTCATATGAGGGAAATAATATAGAACTATATTTTCTCATACCTTAATAAACTTTGAAAATAATATCTCTCAAAAGAGTACTTCTTATGGTATCTATTATTATATTTTAGTGATATGAAAATTACTACATACTGTTGCCTTTGGCAGGATGGCTCAGTTGGTTAGAGTGTTACCTTAAATTTCAATAATCAAGAATCTAAGGACCCAGGTTCGAATCCCATGCTAGTACTGTCACTGGTCAGGCCAGCAACACCTGAAGAAGAGGGGAGAAAAATACCTCTCGAAACATTGTGCGTATACTAACCTGTTTGCTGTGATATTACTAACAGTTAGTGCATATACTAACCTGTTTGCTGTGATATTATTAACATTTGTTTGCTGTGATATTACTAACAGTTGAATGCATTTGGGATATTTAACTAAAAATTAAAACTTTTCTAAAGACATTCAACACATATATTAGATGATGGAAATAGTCCAATGTAAAAATACAGTTATTAAATAAATGTTTTTGTTTTTTATAGTTTAATAAATATTATCTTTTTTATATATTTGTTCATTCATTTTTTCCACAATTTCTAGGAAACATTCACTTACCTATGTCACTCATGATATTTATGTTGAAATGCCATTACCATTTTTGCTGGCAACATTTTAAAAAATGTACAAAAATCTGCTCTTTATAATACTTTTACCACATTTAATGGTCACATGATCACCATCTCTTATACTAGCATATAATTGTTTATAAACAAGGCAAAACTCTCCATACAGTAGTGCCACACTGTGCCAACCAGAGTAATCAATGAATGTCAGAAGGCTTGTGCATAAAATCCCTATCTAATGCCTACTCATCCAATATCCCCAGACTAGTTTCTGGCTTGTGGCCTTCATCAGTGAGGAGCTTTGGATCTGAGAGCACTGCATCTAGATCTTAGGATCTAATGCAGGGGTCCCCAACCCTATGCCTGTGGGCACCATGGCACCCGCAGTCCATTTTACATGTGCCCGCCTCTATCCGAACACGCTAAAAAATTATTTATCTGATACAAATAAATTTAATTTTTAAAATTTCTTATAAATTATTGTATTATATTGTAATCAAATGTTAAAATTTTATTTTTGAAATAAATATTTTTTTGTACATTATGTGTGTATTATTAACAATATCCAACTATAAATTTACGTTGAAAAAATAAATGGTGCCTGCCATCTGGTCAGTATTATAGAATGTGCTCTTAAGTGCCTAAAGGTTGGGGATCGCTGATCTAATGCAACCCTCCAGCAACCACCTTTTATCTCTACTTAACTATAAAACCATGAGAATGAAATTGGCATAGGGTGGCACTATTGTATGGAGAGTTTTGCTTTGTTTATAAACAATTATGTGCTAGTATAAGAGACGGTTATCATGCGATGCTTAATGGTTTAACACCAATCCTGCCTAATATGATAGTGGTGTCTACGATTGTTAAAGAGCCAAAGACACCAAAATGTGTGGGTGCTGAACTGAGTTCAGACCAATATGACTATATAAGCTATTGAGCTTAGATTGAAAATATTTTTGTGTTTTCAATTTCATTCTCATAGTTTTATAGTTAAGTAGAGATAAAAGGTGATTGCTGGAGGGTTGCATTAGATCCTAAGATCTAGATGCAGTGCTCTCAGATCCAAAGCTCTTCACTGATGAAGGCCACAAGCCAGAAACTAGTCTGGGGATATTGGATGAGTAGGCATTAGATAGGATTTTATGCACAAGCCTTCTGGCATTCATTGATTACTCTGGTTGTCACAGAGTGGCACTACTGTATGGAGAGTTTTACCTTGTTCATATTTAATGGTATCGTCATTATGTGAACTCTCATATGGTTACTTATATGCTTTAAGAACAAGCTTGAAAAACAATAGTTATTATAATGTAAAATTTTAATGTTGCTGCAGGGTTGAAGATTTTATACTATTATACCATCTAATACCCATCATCTAATCAAACTTATAGTAAATGGTGCTAAAATAAGATGAATATAGAATTCTCTTGGTCTCATATTTAACATTTTTTAAAAATAAGATGTTTTATATTCACCATATTTTAGAACACTTATGATATATCCAGAGTCTGTTAAAATTTATCAAGTGAAATATCTGTTATAGATGATTATTATTATTATTATTATTATTATTATTATTATTATTATTATTATTATTATTATTATTATTATTATTATTATTATTATTATTATTATTATTATTATTATTATTATTATTATTATTATTATTATTATTATTATTATTATTATTATTATTATTATTATTATTGTTATTATTATTATTATTATTGATGATGATGATGATGATGATGATGATAGTAATAGAAGTAATAATAATAACAATAATAGTAATAATAATAGCAACAACAATAATACTAATGAAAACAAAGTTTTAATGGTGAATTAATACATTTACAGATAAATGTTATAATACAAAGAACACTTTCAATTATTTTCATAACATTCTTCAACTGAAATCATTTAAATTTAACAGAAGTAAACATATTATGTTATATCTCAAAATTCATATATTTTAATTTTTACACTTTGTCTATTAATTAAAGATTTTTAATTCTATTTTTCAAAATTACCTTTTTTTTATTATTATAATTTTTTTCCTCATGAAGAATTTTAGTATTTTTCAGGTTGAAATTATGATCAAGAAAATAGATGCTGTTATTAAATTATTCTTATCTTATATGTTTAGATAACAGTTGGCGTTTATTTAACTGTATATCAACACTACACCTTGATTATTTAAAATATAATAATTCTTAAAAACTCATTACAATCAAGTACTATAAAAAGGTAACACCATTAAAGTTCAAAAGTTTTATAATACATTAAGCATTCTTAGTGCATTATAAAACTTTGGAACTTTAATAGTTATCTTTTGATAATACTCGATTACAATGAGTTGTTAAGAATTGTAGCATTTGATGAAAAGAGAAATAAATATTTAGAATTACTTAAAAATATAATTAAAAAAAAGGTTTGTGATGGCTATTGGAGTAGATAAAATATTTAATATTTTTATTATAAAACTTGTGTTTCAAAGCATAAAAATAATCATAAACAGCAACAAATAGTGGAAAA
This sequence comes from Epiperipatus broadwayi, assembly GCA_028023455.1. Classification (NCBI taxonomy): domain Eukaryota; kingdom Metazoa; phylum Onychophora; class Udeonychophora; order Euonychophora; family Peripatidae; genus Epiperipatus; species Epiperipatus broadwayi. The sequence goes on from JAQFVV010000120.1 coordinate 2,890,694, forward strand.
TGGATAAGGCCATTCCAATTTTATAAGAAAAAACAAAAGATAAAAAATAATAATCAAAGAATAATAATAATACATTAAATATGCATATGTGATGTAGATATAAATTAATCTGTGATAAACTAATCTGTGAATTGCAATTATGTCCATACATAAACATGTTGGTCCTTTAGTTTATTTGATATCTAACAGTGCTGTCTTTCAACTTCTACTTTAGCTTTACTATTCAAAAAACTCTAACATCTTATCTAATTGTAAATCTCCATTGTATTCTAATCTTATTTTCCTAATGCTGATTAATTTTACATGTTTATAAGATATTTGAAGTAGTATTTAGGGTTTGCCCTGCTTGGTTTGTAGCTGTGGAAAAATTGTAAACTTTGGAACTTAAGGATTTAAGATCTACTCTGGTGCATAAACATTTTATGAACACTTGAGCAATAAGTCATTAGGTTATTATATCTCCACATCATGTGATATGATGATAGAGTGATGAACCTTGAATCTCAAAGTCAAGACTGTGGCCTAGCTTTGTCACTTCCAGTGTCTGAATATTTTGTGAACACCAGAGTAATGAACCATTTGGGTACATGAACTGTATGGTTTGCACAATTCTGGGATGCAAGCTCTGTCATGGTCAAACTTTTTATGAACTCCTAAACAATAAATAACTTGATTATATACATTTTATCTTAATAGGGTTTCCTCTTCTATTTCAAAACAAGTCAAGTTTGCCACAAAGTATTTTTTAACAAGTCTGTTAGTGTTTATATATGACACATGTCCTTTGCAATGAAAAAATAATTTTACAATAATAGTCTCTAGTGGAACATTAAGCATCATGAAAATTATATGTAGTGATCTTAGAATATGGCTATTATAATTTTAGAATCTTATAAAATATCTGGATATAAAGTTTTAATGCTTTATGTTACTTTAATTAAGACCTGGGTTTTACTTCCATATAATAAATTGGGTTAAATAAAGTTCCATGTACAATTAATTTGGTTGCAGTAGTTAGAGCATTGACTAAATATCTTTAAATGCACCATCAATGGATTGCATCTTAAAAGTCTATCCTATGTCAAAAAATACAAAGATATTTAAATTGATCATTCAAGATAAAAGTTGCTGAAGACTTTTTTTAACCCTGGATGATGAAGCACTCAATGTTTTATTAAAGGTTAATTAGTGAATCAGATATAAGATTGCATTAAAAATAATTAAATGGTTTGATGCTTGAAAGTTCATAAGAAGGTCAAAGATCAGAGGTTAAGCTCCAGAACAGTGGTTCTACCACTGCACTAAAGGCCAAAAGTATTGTGTACATTCAAATAATCAAAAATAATATACATTCATTAATATTTAATAACAGTGGTAAACTCTTTATACAGTAGCACCACATAGTGCAAGCCTTAATAATCAATGGATGCAAGAAGGTTTGTGCATAAAATCTCTTTCTAGTGCATACTCAACCAATATCCCTGTAATAGTTTCAAACTTGTCAGAGAGGACCCTTGGATCTGACAGTACTGCATCTACATCTTAGAATCTAATACAACTCTCCAGAATCCATGTTTTGCTTATTTAGTTAACTATAAAGTAGAAGCTCATGCTGAAAACACAATAATGTTATCAATCCAAGTTCATTTGCTTATATAGTCATATAGATCTGAACTACTGTGTGGAAAGTTTGGTATTGTTATCAACAGCTTGTGTAAGCATAAAAAATGGTGATCATGTGATGTTTTGGTAGATTTATATCTAACCTGTTCATGGGATAATGGTGACTTAGATTTTTGTAAAACCAAAAAGACCAAAAATGTAAAGATTCTGGACTGGGTTTAGATCTGCATGACTATACAAGTGAATGAACTTGAATTGAAAACATCATTGTGTTTTCATTTTGGATTCAAAGTTTTGTAGTTAGCTAATGAGGTAAAAAGTGACTGCTGGATGGTTGTATTAAATCCTAAGATCCAATGCTCTTAGAATCAAGGCTCCTCATTGATGACAGACATAAGCTAGAAACTACTTTGGGGATATTGGGTGAGAAGGCATTAGATAGGGATTTTATGCACAGACTTTTTTGCATTGATTGATTATTAAGGTTTGCCCTAGATGTCACAATTATATAGTGAGTTTGCTACTATTATTAACAGCTTATTTAGGCATAGGAAATGCTAATCATATGATGCTTTGGTGGTTTGATTAATATCTCTGAAAGTGAAAATATACGCAATTAAGGAAATGCTTTTATTTATGTAAATGCATTAAAAAATTAAAAAATAAATTTTCTTCAGCTTTTATAACCTTCTTCATATCATGTGACAAGAATAAAAGCATGGGACATTTAAATTTATCAAGAACCTAAGAATATTTCTGAAAATGAGTGTCTTATACTTTTATTTTTGGCCACATAATATAAAAAATACTGTGAAAGTTAAAGATATATATATATTTACTTTTTAGGGCATTATATAAATAAAAACATTTTAATATATATATTCTACTTTTTAGTTTATGGATCTGAGACTTGGACACTTAATAGAAGAGCAATACAGAGACTTCGGATCACTCAAAGAAGTATGGAGAGATGCATGTTGGGAGTAACAAGAAGAGATTGAAAATGTAATATATGGGTAAGTGAACAAACAGGTGTTACTGACCTAATTGAAAAAATTAAAAGACTGAAGTAGAGTTGGGCTGGACATATTGCTAGAAGAGATTATAATGGATGGACAACTGAAATCTTAAACTAGATTCCAAGAGATTGTAAAAGACCCAGAAAGAGACCACATGTGAGATGGATGGATGAAATAAGAAAATGTGCAGGGCTCATGTGGAGAAGAGAAGCTAAAGATCGGAGGAGATGGATTGAACTTGGAGAGACCTTCATCCTGCAGTGGATTGGTAATGGATGATGATGGCTATAGTTTCAGTTTGCAGATTATTGTTTATTTTCATTCCCTGAATATAGTGGTAAAACTAGGAAAATTATTCAGATTTATTTAGCTACGGTGCACAAAATCAAATTTTATGATGTAAAGAATTTATTTAAATTACTTTTTGAAAATGTTTAATAAAATTGCATACATTTTCAATGAATCATTCAGTTTTAAATTGAAAAGAATGCTCCTAGGTACTGCTAGCATCAGTACTACATTTAAAGTTAAAAAAATTTCATTAATTTTTGCTGAAATTGTTTGCAAACTCTAGAAAAAAATGTAGTCAAGCTTTGGTGGTCGAGAGGTCAACACAGCTGCCTTAAAAAGCAGTTGTCCCAGGTTAGCGGGTTCACTTCCCGGTTGATGCTATGACACATGAGACAAAAAAATGTATGTAAAGTTTTAACTAGATTGGAAATTGAGAAGTGATCGAAAATTTAATTATAAGATTTTTATCTTGAAAAACCTAGAAGAAATTAAGACAAAGTTTATTTTTAAAAATCTGCTAACTAATTGAACAATATGAGAAAAAACTGACAAACTTTGAAAAAAAAATGCAATTAGTAACCTTTAACATTATAATATAAAAATAGTGTAAAGAGATTGAAAATCTATCAACACAAAATGAAGTTGTGTATGTTGCACTCTTTTTATTATCTAGTTGTATTATTTTATTAGAGAAATTAAAAATATATATTTATATTTTTCTAAATATATTCAACTATTAGTAGGAATATGCAAGTTAGTATGGAAGACTATTTTGCATGTCTTACATACTAACCCATATGTTTTCACTGACAACTAAATGTATTTAGAAAAGTATAAATAAATTTGATTTTTTTAAAGACATTTAACAGTGCAATTAGATGGTGGAATAAAATTCTTTCTGTCAATCAATAATGCATTTTTTTTTTTTTTGCACTTTTTAGATAATTTTCTTTACATTTTTTAACAATTTCATCTAAATATGAAATCTCCATTAAAAATGTGTTAATATCAATAAAAAAGAATTATGGATACCATTATCAAATATGCAAATAAAATATTTACATAATTGTTAGCATATTTAAATATTATCTATCCATTATATAAACAACATACATTTCAGTTATTATTAGAGCTATGAATCTGACAGTGAATGTCGAAAGCATGCTCAGTGTTTGCTTTATAAATTTATAATCTTTTTTTGTTAAATGTGCAATATATTGTTTAAATATAGAATTACATTTAAATAATAAAAAAAGTAAAGAATCATCGAATTGCATTATAAAATAGTAAATATAAAATTCAGTTCATTTTTATATATATTAAATGATTACACGTATATATCATATTGTGTAATTAAAAAAATCAAAAAATGTTTTAAAAATACACAAGTAAAATGTATTTGAGGTTGATAAAATGCAGTGTAATATAAAGTATTTACAAATCTCTGATGTCAAGCGTTATTAGTCAAGAGGTCTGCGCAGCCGTCTTGCAAGCAAGTGGTTGGTTGCAGACGTTAATTAACTGTTTATTACGAAAATGCCCCATAGTTAAAAAATTTTTGGAAGAAGCATGCGGTAGCATGCGACTCTCTTGGTCAATTTTGGTCGCAATTTCTTCATTTTAGACTTATTTGATAGGAAATTCAATGCTTTCAATTTTAGTTCTAAAAACATCCGCATATAGCGTTATATTTTTTTAAAAAAATCATTAATCTTCACAGCCTATTTGTTACATCGCTGTGTCTTCTTCTCTGATTGGATACCTACCAAATCTTCTAGGCATGTTTCTAAATGACAGATTCATAAATGACAGATTTGAAAACGAGGATCGGAAACAAAAAACCATTCTCGCTAAAGAAAGAAGATATACACATTCGTAATGATTTTGATGTAAATAATTATATTTATTGTAATTTTTTATGTTCACAAATAATAAAATATAGTTCTCTATCAAAATATAAAGTTTGACTCGGAAAATTTTAAATATTAGAAGAAAAATACATTTGGAGAAATAATCCGTAACAAAAAATAATTATTGCTACATAACGTAATCAGAAAATTTCTAAGGCGTGTTTCTAAATTAAGATTCAGACACGACAACGAAGCTGTGTACGTTCATAATTGAAGTAAATAATAATATCTATCGTAATTTTTTACATTCATAAATAAGATTTGATGCTACTTTATGGAAATATAAAGTTTGATTTGGAAAATTATTGCTACATAACATAATCAGGAAATTTCTAAGGCGTGTTTCTAAATGAAGATTCAGACACGACAGCGAAGCTATATGTTCGTAATTGAAGTAAATAATAACATCTATCGTAATTTTTTACATTCATAAATAAGATTTGATGTTACTTTATGGAAATATAAAGTTTGATTTGGAAAATTTTAAATTTTACAAGAGAAATAAGCATGCGGGAAATAAAAAGAGAATTATTTGCCAGCTGGGACTGAAAAACGAACAATCATTGGCTAGAATATAATTCTTTTGTTTTACTGCTACCTATTTTTTACACATTTTTCTTATATTTTTTGATAGTTATTAACATTATTTTTAATTTTTCGTTACATTTAACCAATTTGAATCTAAAATTATTCAATTTTTAGAAGCTGAATTAAAAAAATTCTGTGTATTTTAGATTAATATTTTAACAAAAGAACTGATTGCAAATGACACGGACCAATCACATTGTTCTCAGATTTAAGTTGAGGGCCAATAGCTAAAAGAATCAGTTTAAGTAGAGGGCCAATAGCTAAAAAAATTAGTTAAAGGATTAAAAAATCAAAAAATGTTTTAAAAATACACAAGTAAAATGTATTTGAAGTTGGTAAAATGCAGTGTAATATAAAGTATTTACAAATCTCTGATGTCAAGCGTTGTTAGCCGAGAGGTCAGCGCAACTGTCTTGCAATCAAGTAGTTGGTTGCAGACGGTTGTTGCGGGTTCGCCTCCCGGCCGATGCTATGACATATATAAAAAAAATCTCTGCTAAATGGTGTGCGTTCAGCAGAAACAGAAAATAAAAAATAAAAATTCAAAAACAGAACTTGAATTATTGTATTAAAATTGAACAATAAAATGATAGAGGAAATATTATATTCATATAGCAGAGAGAATAAATAATTATAAAATCATTCATAATGTTAATATTTATTATCAATCAAGTGAATGCATGCTTCTTATTTTTTAATATTTTTATTCATATATATAATCATAATATTTCTTTGGCACACGATTATGTATAGTTTAATAAGAATATTTTTAATATATAAAAAAAAAACATGTCATGTTATAATCATTATTCATTTTAATAATAAAATTTATACTTTAGATTATACTGTTGCATTGAACTTCTCTTGAGATTATTTACAAAACATAGTCAAGCGTTGGGGGTCTAGAGGTTAGCATAGCTGCCTTTCAAGCAGCTGGCCCGGGTTCACTTCCCGCTCCTGGTCAACACTTTTGACATATAAAAACTACTACTAGCAAAACAACTTAGAACCATTTTTTAAAATTAAAACATTTTCAAAATAAGTTCAGAATTATTTTAAAAGATAATTCAAATCTGTATTTTAGAACTTTTCCATGTCTATTTGGAGACTGTGCAAAACTTTATACGAACAATCTTGAATGCCTAAGTTTGAATATTACGGACACTGAATAGCTTTTTTTTATATTCTTTTTACAGAAGCACATATACTTATATAATCTTGGGCTGTTAGCCCAGTGATGTAAGTAGTTAATAGTAGACTCAAAATTTACTGAAACCATTTTATAAATGGGGGGGGGGGGTAATCTAAATAATTAAAATGGAATGATGTATTTTTGCTTTATTTTATTTAGTTTGCTGCTTTAATATTTAAATATTCATGGAATCGTCTGAGTAATGTAAAGATAATAAATAAAAACAAAATTAATTATAACACTAAGCCAACCTTTTTTTCCCTCATGTGTCATAGCATCAGCCGGGAAGAGAACCCGCTAACCTCTCGACCACCAATGCTTGACTAAACCAACCTTTAAATAGATTACAATAAAACATCTAAAAAAAAAAAAAAAACTGTGAAGAGAACACATTTCGTATCTTGGTTACTCATTTTAAAGTGTTTTCTCTCTCTTTTTTGTTTAGTTACGAATATCTAGATACGGATTTATTCATCATAGTTGGATGTTTATATGAATTGACTATAAAATAACTACATAAAAGAATATCTATACCTATTAAAAAAAAATTTTTTTTTACTCAAACTGAATTAGAAACCATATCATAAGGATAGAAGATAAGTTGCTAGACTCAACAACATGGACACACACATATATATATAATTGCACAATTTGAATAATTATAATCTACCTTACAATAATAAATTCTATTCTAAATTTTAGTTTAGCAAATTTAGTATAAGTTAATTAAATCCAAAATAGCATTCCTGCGTAACTTAGTTTGTAAATGGCAATGAGTTATTTTTTTAAATACAAATCTATTGGATATTTGACAAAATTTACAAAGATAAATAAAATCAAGTAATTTTTATAAAAAACATAATGTTCACAATAACTTGTCATTTTGAGGAATTTATATGTGTTATATATATTGATTTTAAATTATTTATGGGAAATATTTTATGAACACATTTATTACATATTTAGTGAACATTTATTTGGTATGTTACACGATTAAATAAACTTTTTCTAAGTGCAATTTAAAAATCTGAATAGATGAATAAATTAATATTAATATATATATAAAAGATTTCGGTTAAGTTTTCATTTAAATAAAAACACATTTGATATAAAAGTTTTGATTATCATTTAATTTTTAATATTTTTTATTTTTATTTTTTAATATTTGTTATATTTATTAAATCAAATGCTACATCACGATCATTTTCGTTTATCATTCCATGGTAGAATGAAGATCTAGTTTTTTTGATCTACAGTCTTTCTTCTACTAACAAACGTCCGTATTTCATCTATCCATATATATTTTTCTTTTCTAAATCTTTTATAATATTTTGGGATACTGTTTAAAATATCAATTGTCCATTTGTTATTATCTCTTCTATCAATACACCCAGTTCAACTCCAGTTAATTTTTGAGATATTTCATTTATACCAATAATACCTTATTCTCTCACTTTGATCCCTTCTTGTTATTTTCAATATATATCTTTTATACTTCATCGAATAAGAGGCCTTTTATCATATTTAAAATAATGTCTACAAATATATATTTACTAAAATAATTAAAATTTTTTGATGAAGTTGGTCTAATATTATGCCTTACTAATCATTCAATATCAATAAATATAATACAGTGATTCTTTATATAAGTAGATCCAACATATTTGATGTATTACAGACCAGATGAAACAATACACCTTATATTAAAACTGCTCTACTTTCAGACTATTAGAGAAAAAATTCTGGTGTTTTTTCACTAGATTCTGGTTGAGTCTACTAATTTTTTTCTGAATTTATTTCTTATTTATCTTAGTACTTTCAATGTTTCCCATTGATATGATGTACATTTACATATGACCAATATGCATATAAATATTCAAGCATAATCATTAATATGCTTAAGTCAGTAAGAAATCATGAATCAAATCTGTCGTCCATTGTATATTTAGTTAGAGTTAGATCAGGATAAGGTTATAAATGGGTCTCACATTCTCAGACTTTAAAGCAATGCCCAGTTTCCTTTTTCCCTCCAAGAAAATGCTTTGCTATTTTCAAAATGTATTCTAATTTTATTCATTAAGTAAATATAACATTTACTCTGCAACATTTTTTTTATTTTTTATTATATGCAAATCGTTAAAATACCTAAATGATGTTACTATTGAAAGATAAATGGATTTCTTTCTATTCTTAAAATCTAAATGAAATAAGGATAAAATTAAGCCTGATGAAAAATGGCTCCTCTTTCCCTATTTTGTTATGAAAGATTTGGGGAAAGGTCTTTGCCCTGCAATAAGCCATTTGAAGGTTATTTTGTCTTTATTTATTCTCAATATATATATATAGTAATACAATATTTTTAATGAATGTTTAGATGGAAATCTTGAATGTATGGAGTTATCCATTTTAAATTAACTTAATTAGATAGCACTTAACATAGAACAACATCTCCAGCCAAGAGTTAAAGTAAACTCATCCAAAAGAATGATGCATCATTCTTTCAGTTTACTTTGACTTTTGGCCTGTGGTAGTTAGTTGTTGTAGGCAAAGTGCTATCTAATTAAGTTCATTTAAAATAGTTAACTCCACTCATTCAAGATTTCCATATATATATATATCATTTCCCCAAAAAGTTTTCATATATGCCTATTTTTTTATGAATTCCTAATATGATTTTTTCTAGTTATAGTCTGTTTACTATGCTAACCATTGTGGATATTTTTCTGCCAAAAATAATTTTAATCTTATCATTTGTGCTATGAGATAAGTTCAAGTCTAATCATATACAATATCTATTTATATTCCATGCCATATATGGGAATTCCAAATTCATATGCATTTTTAAAAATCACTTTTATTTACATTAATTGTACAGTTGATTTTTAAAAAAATTATAAAAAATTTAATTTATCTACAGAATTTAAATTTGAATTATATTGGTCTTTACTGTCAGCACTCTTGGCGAATAACATAATCACACTTTCTTATCTAGCACTTTTAATCTTGAGAATCTATTTATAACTTTTCAAGTAATTTATTACTTTATTGAATAATATAACAATATAAAGCACACATACAAAAATAAACTATACATGCAAAAATTAATGAAAATAATCTAAATATTAACAATGCTAGTAAAACAGCACTCACAATATTTGTGTCAAACATTTTTTTAAAAATGGACAAATTTTAATAATTATCTATTGTAAAAGACAATTTGATTACTGATAGTGTTGTTAAGAAAATTAACAAAATATCAACAAAATTTAAAAAGAATAATACAAAGAGGAGAAAACATATGCCTTGGATCAAATGCCACCCATACTTAAACTTCATTTAAAACAATATTTATTAAACATATTTAACTTCCCTATATTGTCTAATTTTTACAAATAATTTATATAAACTTTTAATTTTAAATTTAAAAATAAATTTTGAAAAAAATGTAGCTTTGCCAATTGTTAAGATGTTTTTTATTTGTTTAAACTATTTTTTTAAACTTTCTGGGTAATGTGAATAATTATAAATTTCATGAATTTCTATGATGTTTTTATCCTTGATAAAAAAATTTATGAACTAAAGTTACTATTTTTATTTTATTTTTTTTATGTATCTCAGTGCCATAAAAGTATGAAAACAGCCTTTTTTTAATTTGACACAACATGTTTAATATTCAGTAATAAAGTTTACCAAGTAAACACCTAAAAATAATCAAATGATGTGTTGCCTTGGAAATCATAAGACTGTCAAACACTGGATGTTCCTGAACTGGATTTGATCCATTTTGAATCTAACTCTTTACTACTGTACGAAATTAATAGGGCAGTAAATATCTTAATTTTTTTTCCAGTTGTTTTTTTTATTTAACCCAGAGTCCAGAATTTTATCTATGTAAAAATCTAACCTTGCATCTTGATAACTACTTATTAAGTTTTTATAATTCTGCTACTAAATTATATTAACACTAATATTTTCATTTTTTAACTGCAATCCAGAAAGGATAAAAAAAGAGTAAATTTAACTCTTTGACATGTAATCTTTCAGACAAATGGAAAGTCCAGTATTATATATATACTCCATGTTTTGGTTAGGTACAAATTCTATTAAATTAGTGACCTAATCATCTGAATGTAATTATAGCAATTTGTTGTTCTTGAAATCATGTCTTATTTTTAAATAAGTATTTACATTCCTTTCTCTTTCTTTCTCTCTCTTTCTGTGTCTTTTTGATTTATGGGTTTTCCTTTTTTCTGGCAACAAACTATTTACATGGTTTTCTATCCTTTTTTCATTATTAAACATATTATAAGTATTTCTGCCTCTTCCAGTTTTGTTTTTTCCCACTTAGCATCTTTTATCATTTTTGTTTTGTTTTGTTTTTATTCATAAAACTTTCACCTTCTTAAAATTTTATTTTAGTTCTTAATTAATCCAAATCTGTCATCTGTAGTCTTGTGGTTTTATTTATTTATCTATTTTAAAATTGAATATATTTTATTCTCTTTTCATATTGGCATGATCTGGGTTTTTATCTTTATATATATAATTTTAGGGTTAAATTTGTTTTCTATTTTTTTATAATAAATAATTATTTAACCTGTGCAATATAAGCTCTATTCATGTCTTTACTGCAATATATTTTCTAGGATTATTTTAATGAAAAACAAATTATGTACATATATTTGTGCCACAATTTTTCATCAAGGCATGCAAGCAGATTTTTTTTGTTGCATATATATACTCTTTTAAATTTTACAGAATAATAAGCATTTGAAAATACAATATAGTAATAAAAATGATAAATATTTTTAATGGAACATTTGGTTTTATTTTTGTAATTTTCTAGGCAATCAAAAAAGCTAAACAAAAGTGAACAATGCATTTTTATCATGGTTGGCTGGTTATAATTTTAAAAACATTAGTACGTGTCAAATTCGAAACAGTCAAATAGACTTATTTTCTGTTTTTAAAGAACATTATTTACTATAATAACATATGCAAAGCCTTAAAGATAGGAAGTGCTTTTGTCTTCCAACTTAGCATTTAAGAGCTTATTTCAGAAGCAAATAAAGTATGTATATAACCACAATGATTGTTCATTATCACATATATCTAGATAACACATGTATAAGACAGCTTATTTAACGTGTTGTTTAAACTATATTTAATTTTAGCAATATTAATAACAATAGCCATTAGTAGCTTATTGCAAAAATTTTCCCAAGCTTTCTTTCCACAGTGATTTAGCTTTTCTTCTTCAATTTATTTACCTATCTTAAATTAGATTTGTTGCCTAAATGATAACATGCTCCTTATCTTTTAAGTTGCAGGATAGCAAGTTTAAATTCCCCTTTAATTAAGTTTTTTAATCTTTACAAAAAACTAGATTCTTGTTAATCTAGTAATTTCTTTTTCTATTTTTTTTTTTTATAGTAGAAACTTCATACGTTTTTGAATTAGATTATTAGAAGTGTTTTTGATTTATTCTGCAGTCACATTCAATTGGTGAAAACAAACCGACATACTTCCAATACAAATTATATATATATATGTATAAAGTTAAATAATTAAAATTTAAAATATAAAGTAAAATACAAAGGCACTTATGTATAGAATTTTAACTATAATTTAGAGTGCCCATTATTTTAAATCTGAGGTTTTATCAAAAACTCACAGTTTGTGAGTTATGGAAAAAAAATAGTTATTATACAAGTCAAGTTACTATTCAATAAAAGTTTTTTTTTTTTAATCAGAGAACAAGAACTTAAGATGATTGATCACTAATTAATTCCCAATTGAACTGTATTAATTATCTGAATTTTATAATCACCTCATGAGTAAAACAATTTTTAAAGTATATACTCATAATGCATAAACAGTTATTAAACCAACAACTAAAACAAAATGCGAAATAATTTATGGATAAGAAACAAATAAAAAAATATATATACTACAAAATGAATGAAGTATATTTTTAAAAATTAGTTAACAATAATAACAATAAGTTCTTACCTAATTATAAAAAAAAAAAATCATTTAACACTATCACTAAAATTGGAAGTGCTAATGTAGGGTTCAAATAATGCACTACTTTGATGAAAATACAGTGCAAAATTTATATTTCTCATAAGCTGAATTGTTCATTATCAAATCAGAATTTTGTTTTACTAGGAAAAATCAAAACAAAAATTAAATAAATAGATGGTAAACAAAAACCTGAAAAGTAATAATAACTAAAGTCAATTAAATAACTGAAGCTGATGAAGATTCGAATATTCTATATTTATAAAAATGGCTCTTTATGTATGTGCAAAAAAACAACAAACAATTAAATTAAAACAGGCAAAAACTCACTATACGTATTGCCACACACAGCAAGCTAGAGTAATCAATGGATGCCAGAAGGCTTGTGCATAAAATCCCCATCTAGTTTCTACTCATCCAATATCCCCAGACTAGTTTCTGGCTTATGGCCTTTGTCAGTGAGGAGCCTTGGATCTGAGAAGGCCACAAGCCAGAAACTAGTCTGGGAATATTGGATGAGTAGGCACTAGATGGGGATTTTGTGCACAAGCCTTCTGGCATCCATTGATTACTCTAGCTTGCTGTGTGTGGCAATATATATAGTGAGTTTTGCCTGTTTTAACAACAGTTATACATAAGCATAAGAGATGTTAGTCATGTGATGTTTATTGGCTTAAAAACAATTAAATCACAAATTTAATATCAAGATTCCAAAATAATAATAATAATTTATATAGAAATCTAAACTTATGCAAGTTAGACTCAAATTATAAGTCTAACATTGAAAAATACATTAAGGAGTTATGTTTCACTGAATATAAATATAGGACACATCAATATTCTCAACAAATTTTACACGAATATTAGAGCTAGATCTGTACCATCTGTCATCAAGCTTTGGATATCACTCCCCGTTATTTTTAAAGTCTCCTGAATTATAAACAAAATTTGCTTGGATTAACCCAATGTAAATCAGTTGATCAATAATTACAATAATAAACTTCCTAATGAGCATACCTCCCCCCCATTAAAACCTGTTTTCAAGATTTTTTGCAGTCATACTAGCTACAGTACTCTCTACTTTAGAGAATCATGTGTCAACCTCACACCAAGCTTGTCCCAACTGATACCTCTACGAAAGAGCTAAACAACCCATACCATTAATCTGAATTTCTAGAGCACAAAAACAAATTCAGTCACACATTCAAGCCTACTATGTGCATAGAAAAGAATGATCATAAACACAAGATAAAGGTTTGTCTTATCACCAATAATGGTAACTCATTTGCATATATTTACATAAAATTTACATTATATTTGATACCCTCAACCATCTTATTTATTTATTATTGCTATGAGTATGAAATCAAGATTAAGATATCAAAAGCTGCTCAGCATGAAATATGTATATTGGTTGATTATTTATCTTTTTTACATGTGTGTGGTCATGTGTATCACTAATATGAGAATGTGGATAGTTGAAGGTTGCTTGAAAGTCTGAGTTCAAACCCCCTATATTCAGCGTAAAAAAGTAAAACTTTTATTCTTAAGCTTTTCTTACTTAGCATTTTTAGCACTCATAATTTAATAATAATAATAATTGAAAATCTTACACAATATATATTTGATTATCCAAAACAATCTCTTTATAATGGAACTAATCCAATTGCAGTTTGGATATTTATGATCATTAAAATTCTATGATAAATAATATAATTGAGGAGGCACAAAACTTGCCACAATGACATATAAAACACATATTTACGATTTTTTTTCTCAAATGAATGGATTTTTCAGAAATATCATCAGTGCAAATATAGCTAATGTAATTCAGTTATCAATCAAATCATAAGTTTTTATAAATTATGTGGTGAATATTTATTGTCATGATTCTACCTTAGAAAAAAATTTAAAGACAAATAAAGAAGAAATTATATTAATATTGTATAAATATAAATGAAATTTATCTGCTCTAATTTAAACACTTTTTAGCAAAAAACCTTTTATTGTACATATATGTATACACAATCTTATGTTTCAACTGTCATGCAGTCTTCTTCAGAGCCAACTTTACTTTAATTTTTAAAAAGTAAAAGTGGCTCTGAAGAAGACCACAGGATGGTCAAAACATAGAATATATGTACAATAAAATATTTTTTGCTTAAAAGTATTCAAAGTAGAGCGGATAAATTGCATTTATAAAGGAAGTGGTAAATTCGGTAATAGTGTATAAGTATATATGTAAGGTATACATGAGAAATAATATATATATATACATATTTAAAACTTTCACTCTACCATACATTTTTAAAAATATTAATAAAGATATCTGAAAAGAATGAATGATCTCAAGATGCATTTCATAAATAAACAAGATGTACTTGACCTTTTGAAAGTCTGTTGTTTTGATATGTGAATTTGACAGTATTACTTCCTTTGCATTAAATTCTTTGTAATAAAAATTACATATTATTAAATATAATATTTGTAATATTTTTTTTACTTGGTTGCTTTAACAATTTTTTTTAAGATTAATGTAAATTAAACAAAACATTTTAATATTATATAAATGTACAAGACTGTCATTTGTATTACTTCCTAGCCTGCCTAAAAAATTGCCGTAAGCAATTGCTTTAACAATTTTTTTTGCTCGGCAGAATTACTTGCTTTAAATAAAATGTTCATAATCAAATTACACATCTAAATTATAATTTTTAAATATACCTGTTATATTTGACATATGAATTTGGCAGCATTCCAGACAACTACTAATAGTGGAATTACTTCCTTCACATAAAATATTCTTCATGTAATAGTTTTTTCAATTGTGTGTGAATTTGACATGTGTTACGGACAAACATTCACAGGAAATACATTACAAGCTTATGGTCAAATATTCATATGGATTTTATATATAGTGATAATCAAATGGTTTTTATTTCTTGAGAGTTCATAAGAAGTTCAAGAATTGAAAGTGCCAGAACTGGAATCAATCTAAGGACTTTGCATTACAAAGGCTGTCACTTACCAACTGAATTAAATTATTTAGAACATGCATTTCATACTAAACTAGCATTCTTCAGTTGGCCCAGATCAAATCTTTTACAGATATCTTCATTATTTTCTTCAATATTTACCAATACTAAATGAGTCCAACTTAGTTTACCAGTGTCAAACTTTGTGGCACTTACAACTTTCACATCATTGGCTGATGATAAATATATTAAATATTACTACTAAATATTTATAAGACTAAAGATTATCCTAGCTCAGACTTTAAACTTTAGTTAAAGATTAACATATCTACTTTTAAATAAAACACAAATACCATGTGTCACTTCAACTTTCTCTCTCTTCACATGTAATATCTTTTACAGATATGATTAAAACTTTCCACTTTATCACACATTCTTGAAATGTACAAATAAAGACATGTAAAAGGATATATTAAGCAAGGCAAAACTCCATACAGTAGTGCCACCCTGTGCCAACCAGAGTAATCAATGGATACCAGAAGGCTTGTGCATAAAATCCCTATCTAGGGCATACTCATCCAATAAACCCAGATTACTTTCTGGCTGTGGCCTTCATCAGTGAGGAGCCTTGGACCTGAGAGCACTGCATTGTGTTTTCAATTTTATTCTCATAGTTTTGTGGTTAAGTAGAGATAAAAGGTAGGTGCTGGTGGATTGCATTAGATCCTAAGATCTAGATGTAGTGCTCTCAGATCCAAGGCTCCTCACTGATGAAGTCCACAAGCCAGAAAGTAGTCTGGGGTTATTGGATGAGTAGGCACTAGATAGGGATTTTATGCACAAGCCTTCTGGCATCCATTAATTACTCTGGTTGGCACAAGGTGGCACTGCTGTATGGAGAGTTTTGCCTTGTCTAGTAACAATTACGTGCTACTATAAGAGATGGTGATCATGTGATGTTTAAAAGGATATATGATAATCTTTAGTCTAATAAATGATCAGTAACAATAGTTAACATATTTATCTAAAGTGAATGGGATCAAGGTTATGAGAACAAACAATTTGATATTTGTAAATTAAATTGTAATAAAAGCACTGCACTTAGATCTTAGGATCTAATGCAACCTTCCAGCAGCCACTTTTTACCTATTTTGTTAACTATAAAGCTAGGCGTCCAAGATAAAGACACTATAATGTTTCCCATCCAAGCACATTCACTTGTATAGCTGAAAGGAGTTCAGATCTATATGAATATACAAACAAATGTCCTTGAGTTGGAAACATTATGGTATTTTTATCTTGGATCCCTAGCTTTATAGTTAACCATATAGGTAAAAAGTGGTTGACGGAAGGTTGCATTAGATCCTAAGATCTAAGTGCAGTGCTTTTAAATGCAAGGCTTTTCTCTAATGAAAATCACAAGCTAAAAACTAGTCTGAGGTTGTAGGATAAATAGGCACTAGATAGGAATTTTATGCACATAATTTCCTGCATCCATTGATTACAAAGGTTTGCACTTGATGGCAATTTCTATATTTTGTTTTTATTAACATTCATGCCTTTTCGCATAAATAGGTTGTGAAAAAAGGTGATAATTTTAAAGATTTCTTGTAAGTTCTGGATATTTATTATTTGCAGACATTCAAAATTTGATCAAAGTAATTTTTTTAAAATTTGGATTCCAAAGTAATATCAGAAGATAGTTCAATAAGAGCTTCTTTTCCATGAAGATTAAGACTTGCTTGAGTCAGATTTTTAAAATAGATTTGATATTCACATATTTAATTTCCTGGGATCTTCATTTTCTGGACAATATTGTTCAAAATTTTGATGGAATATGATTAAATGCTTGCCAACAAAATTTATATCTTGATGATTCATATTTATATAAATTAACATGATTTGGTTCATTTTTGCATGAATGCCATGTATCAGCATAAAAACGTTATAAAGTCATGCCAGTTCACAGACTGGCAATTGGGAAATGCTGGTTTAATAGACCATAAACAATTCATTGACAAAAGTAATAATAATAATAATAATCAGAAAAACAAATTTATAATAATTGTTTTAAAATGGATAAGTCAAGATGTAACGCAATATTTAACAATAACTAAATGAAAAGGAGAAAGCATGTGCCATGAGTATAATAATTAATGAAATCATTTACGATTAAATAGTTATTCATATAGAAAAGATTGTTATACAGACAATTTTGAAAAACGATTGGAAATATGTAGAAGATATGTCAATGGTGTGTTTATTAGCAGACCTAAAAAAGTCAATTCTAAAAGCATAGAATTTTTGAACCTCTTAGTTAAAAGAAATGCTAATAATTTGAACTATCATGTAACTTTTTAGACAGTTTATATTAGAGTGGTTATTAGCAAAATCCAAACATCTCTTAAAAACTATAAACCTCCAATTGAACATTATACCTTTTTATTGATTTACTATAATTATTGCCACAATTTCTTTTCATGAGAGCTCTGTTACTTTTCATTTTAGGAATAGTTTTTCTTTGTTTTAAATGGTAATATATTTAGTATATGGTTTCTAACTGACTACTTCATAATTTTTCTGTTTGTAGTCTTCTAAAAATTCTATGTTAAACGTCCAAATAGATATTTTTAAAAATTAAAGAATTGGATCAACAACTTTCATTTTTCTAATATGCTATTTTATTTTGAAGACACTGTTAATCAATTTAAGATTACAACTGCTAATTTAATAATAGGAATAGTTCACTATAAAGAAAAGATTAATAAATTTATAAATACACTACAGATTAGCACTGCTTTTGATTGGACAGGTCATATTCATCATACAAAATCCTGCCCGTGGAAAGCAGTGCTAAGCTGTAGTGTATTTATTAACCGTTGCTGTATAGTGAATTATTCCTATTTATTGAATTACAAAATAATATGGAGAGAAGTAACGTTTATCGAGTTAAAACTGTTAATGTTTGTAAAATAGAGAAAATATGAGCATTATATAAATATTGTTGTTTAATTAAAACTAGCAATTGCATAATTTATTTAGTGTCTAAATTTTTTAAGACAATTTAAATATCAACAAAATTTCACAAAGGGAACTTGTATAATTTCCAACCAGGAAATAGAATCACTTGTAACTTTAATAAGTTATTTCATTCTGCCATTATATCACAGATTCAACAGTTATTACCTATGTAGATCATGATTTCTGGGTCCACATTTACATGGATCAGTGTCTGCTAAATTTCATTTCTAAAGCAGACTAATAACCATGAATAGCTCTGAGACTGTTATTAAAACAGGCAAAACTCCGTATATGTATTGCCAAGCCTCCTCACTGATGAAGGCCACAAGCCAGAAACTAGTCTGTGGATATTGGATGAGTAGGCACTAGATGGGGATTTCATGCACAAGCCTTCTGGCATCCATTGATTACTCTGGATTGCACTGAGTGGCAATATGTATAGAGAGTTTTGCCTGTTTTAAGAACACTTATGACCAAGTATAAGAAATGGTGATCATGTGATGTTTATTAGCTCTGAGATTGTTGATAATATTCTAATTGCATTTAGGAGAATCAAATCCAACTGGTTTTCTTGGTTTTTTATATGTAAAACTTTTTTAGATTATATAATATAAATTTTTCTTTGAATTTATGGACCAAACATAATGTCTATGTGTTTTAGTGGCAGTGGGTTGAGCTCAATAACTAATTCTCATTTGAGTAAAATAAAAAAACACAAAAGAAGCATAAACAATTGAATATAAATTGTAATGCTCAACCCATTTCTAGGATTCTCAGGCATTATATGAACTCCCAAACAAATAATAATATAATCAACAATAAAATGAAGCTTTATAATGAAATATTTTTGGTTGCTTTTCAATCCCCTGGCTATGATTCTACTAATTAACACACTGAGATTTCAAGTGTTATATATATATAATTAAAACCAGTCAACACTCAGACAATCCTAATATTAATAACTATCAACAATCTTAACATGTTGTCAAGGCAACTTCCTTTTAACAATAAAGGTTAAAAGAAGGTTGCCTTGATAACAGGCTGACATTGTTGATAAATTATTAAGGTGGGGATTATCTAAGTGTTGACTAATTTTAATGATTACTTTTAAACCCATTTAGACTTGAGCATTATTACATTTATTTTTTAAGTAATATATCCATCCAGTTCACAAAGGATCAAGTTTAAAGTTTTTAAATTCTTCAACCAGATCTTTATCCATTAAAACAGAAAAATCCTTCACTGAATTAGGTTGCCAACATTTTGGTGAATTCATTTTATTCAAGACTAAATAGGATTTCATCAAAATATTGGTAACCTAATTTAATAAAGGATTTATCTGTTTCAATGGACAAAGATCTCGATGAAAAATTTAATAACTTTAAACGCGATTCTTTACCTGCTGGACAGAATAGTTTCACTACTCAGAAAAGTAATATATGGTATGACTCAAAAAAAGTTTTATTTTTATTCTATAACTATATGCAAGATTCTAACTCAGACTTTCACATGACCCACAACTCACAGTGCCATCTTATATTGCTGACCCACCTGATCACACATATGTTGAAAAGATAAGTAATCACCAATATACGTATTTCATGCTAAACTAGCACTCATCAGTTGGTCCAGATTACCATCTCCACACATAACGTGTGTGATCAGGTGAATCAGCAATATAAGATGACACAGAGTTGTGGGTCGTGTAAAAGTCTGAGTTCGAATCCCGCATATATTATATATATAAATGCAGGTGTTAAGCCTGTACAATGTATTCTATAACTATGAAAATCTTCATTATAGTAATATATATACCTTTGCTTTTTAAATCTAACTAGCCAGGGATTTTAGACTTTTTAGATTTTATTGTTCAGAAGACTATTCAAACATATAATATATATGTTTGAATTGTTTTTGTTTTAAATTTACTTCAATTATTATTAATGTATATAAATTATTATATTTACGAATGTCTAAGTTAATTTTTAATTTATTAAAATATAATACGTAAACCCTCCTCGCATTTATTCAAAATTTAATTATTTTAAAGAATATTGAGTTTGTTCTACACTGTCAGCTTTGTTTAAGCTTTAATAAATTTCATCGAGTCAACAGTATATGAAATATTTTTATTAATTCTGATATTTTTGGATTCAGTTAATAAAATAATCAGAAGACAGATACAGCCTTGAACATTTTGATTACAATCAGATATGACGGCTACAATTTTTATTATATAATTAAAAGAACAGATATTATTAATAAAAAAACAAGTTAAATAAAATTTATTATTGCTTACATAGTGACATGTGTTAAAATATATATTTGCAGAACTGAAAATAGTTTGGGTATATAAAAAATATGGTGCTATGAAAAATTGATGGCATTTGATTACTAAGAATGGTTGTTTGCAACAGCTACCTTATTAACCTTAAGCCTCTTAATAAGTTTTATTATATATATTTTTTCATGTGTCATAGCATCGGCGGGAAGCGAACCCGCTTACCCGGGACAACTGCTTGTAAGGCAGATGTGATGACCTCTCGTCCACCAATGCTTGACAAGTTTTATTATATTTTTGAGTCATTTTTTATCAAAAAAAGTCATAAATATGAAGGATTTTATTGCTATTAAGAAGTCATTTATAATACCCTGAGTGCTTTGGAAGGTGGTAGGGTAACAGACTCTAGAATTATGATCCATGCCCAAATTTATCATTTCCTATGCTCAAGCTTCTTGTGATCTTCTAAATAATGAACCTATTTTATTATTATTATTATCGTCATTATCATCATCATAATTATTATTAAATATTTATATAAGTGAATCACCCCAATACATGTGCTGTATGAATTTGCAAAGCTTGAAGAATACTCTGACTTTCTGAACACAAGATAGAGTCATTGAAAAGATAAGAATGAATCCACTTTATCTTTTTACCTAAATACATATCATCATCATCATCATCATCATCAACCATTATCAATCCACTGTAGGATGAAGGTCTCTCCAAGTTCAATCCATCCTCTCTGACCTTTAGCTTCTCTTCTCTACATCAATCCCACAAACTGTCTTATTTTACCCATCCATCTCACATGTGGTCTCTTTCTGGGTCTTTTACAATCTCTTGGAATCCAGTTTAAGATTTCAATTGTCCATCTATTATCATCTCTTTTAGCAATATGTCCAGCCCAACTCCACATCAGTCTTTTAATTTTTCAATGAGGTCAATAATACCTGTTTGTTCTCTTACCCATATATTGCATTTTCAATCTCTTCTTGTTACCCCCAACATGCATCTCTCCATACTTCTTTGGGTGGTTTTAAGTCTCTGTATTGCTTTTCTATTAAATGTCCAAATCTCAGATCCATAAGTAAAAACTGATAAAACATATTTATTAAAAACCTTTCTTTTCAAACACATAGGCATATTTCCTTTTAATATCAAGTTATTTCTACCTAAAGCACTTACAAATTAAATATTTTTATATAATTAATCACTTCACTTAGCTATATTATACTTTTATCTTCTTAAAAATTATTATAACAATAATTTCTTGTATCTTATTTTTCAACCCAATAATTCTGATATATATAGGTAATAAGTATTAATTAATGAACATAAAAAACTGTATCAACAAATTATCATATTCTCATCTCATCAAGTGTGCTTGGATATAAAAATCTATTACATACCATTTTCCTAGATAATTTTTGAGAATAGATATTAATACAGTATCAAATTGAATACTATTTCTTTAGTATTGGATCAGTTATATAATCTTTATATGTGATGAACAATATATTTATAAAAGTGACATCATTATAACAATTTTATGATGATTTTAGTCCAGAAGCCAAGATCTGGACCACATGATAAATCAAGCCAGTTATAGAACTATTTATCTTCACTATTTTAGTTTTAAAAAGACATCATTTCTTATAATACATCATGAAAAATCATGATAAAATTTGTCATATATATCAACAATTTTGTATATCTGTACAAATTGCTCTACAAACATTCTCTATCTTTTTCATTTTTTTCTTATAATTCAGTGCATCTGACTCTTTTCAAACGCAATTTTTTTTTTGTAGAATCAGAAAAAGGAATATTCACTTATGCATATATTTATTTTTAAAAATCACATTTTAAAAATTTTTTTCTATTTCTACATAATGTTTGCCAGCATGAAACATTTTATAATTATTTTCTATATATATCAGATCCCATTTCTTTACTGTCTCAGTCTAAAGAAATGTCATTGTTTGTTTAATGTTTATTTCACAGATATATCCTTAAAAAATTAAAGATTTTAACACTAATATGTCACTCATGCCATTAATATGTATTAAATTATTGCATTTTGGAAGTCATTATAATTTTTCTTAATTAAATCACATTTGCAAATTTCTTAATCATAAATCATGCAATTCTTTTAGGAAAATTGCAATCATAATTTATTCAGAAGTTTGAGAAATAATTCATGCTCCATATAGTTCATGTATAGACTTTCCATGTTAATAGAATATAAATCCTTAAACAAAGGATGCTAATTTATATGCAGATATTACATATAGTAGCAGACATTGACAGTATATTCTCTTAAAATATGATTTTTTTTCTTCAGTACAGGCTTTTTCATACTTGCACTTCTATATGGAATATACAGGGTTTGGACTCAGACTTTCACACAACACTCACCCACCCATGCTATCTCATATCACTGTACCCTTGATCACACACATGTCAAAAAGATAAATAATCACCAATATATGTATTTTGTGCTAAACCAGCAATCGTCAGTTGGTCCAGATTATCATCTCCACACATATATACAATCAAAGCTCAGCTTATATTAAGATAGTCAATCTTCAAACTTTAATGGACAGACTTCAAACCACTCCACCCCACAACTCTTCAGCCATCTATTTCATTGAAAATCTGATGATGGAATGCTGAAATCCCACCTTAGTGGCAACCTTCCCATCCTACCTCATGTACAGAAAATAATCCATTACATACATATTGTTTTCTATATCCGAAACACTTTTTCTATATTGCTTGCAACTTATCATCAGAGTAAATGTTTCATATACTTATTAATAGAATTGATATCCTAAATGTCTTTTATTATATTACTGAGATTATATAAATTGATAATTTATAAAAAGCTAAACCATCATTCACACTGAAATAAGAAATATAAACATCATAGGTATAACCTTTTAATAATGGAGTCTATGCAAACAGAGAAAAGTAAAGTGGAGCTGTGAAATCCATTAAATATCTTTAGTTGTAAAAAATAAGGCAATATTTTAGCAATTTTAAACTATTTTTTTTTAATGATGAGATAATTATTTGTTGCAAAAGCTAGAATTAGGTGCTAAGGAATTTTATTATGCAGGTGAAATAAATAAAAATCACAATAACTATGGTAAAAACCTAATTAAAACTTAATCTTTGCTAAACATTAGTCTCTTAGCATCATACACAGAGGCAAAACTCTCCATACAGCAGCACAACTCAGTGCAAGCCAGAATAATCAATGAATGCAGGAAGGTTTGTGCATAAAATCTCTATCTAGTGCCTACTCATCCAAAATTGCCAGACTAGTTTCTAGCTTGTGGCTTTGATCAGTGATGAGCTTTGGATCTGAGAGCATTACACTTAGATCTTGGGATGTAATGCAATCCTCTAGAAGCCACCTTTTACCTTATGAGCTAACTGCTTTGAGTCCAAAGTGAAAACAATAATGTTTTCAATTAAAGCTCATTAGCTTGTATAGTCATGTAGATCTGAACTCATTTCAGAATTCACACTTTTTGGTGTTTTTGGTTCTTTAATAACCACAGTCATCATAATCCTATTGGGCAGGATTTGTATTAAACCATTAAACATCAGATGATCACTATTCCTTATGCTTACACAAGCTGTTTACACAGAGGCAAAACTCACCATACAGTAGTGTCATTCAGTGAAAGCCAGGGTAATCAATGGATGCAGAAAAGTTTGTGCATAAAATTCCTATCCAATGCTCACTCAATCAATATTCCCAGACTAGTTTTTGGCTTGTGGCTTTTATCAGTGAGGAGCCTTGGAACTGAGAGCACTGCACCTGGATCTTAGCATTATTTGATGTGTAAAAAAGGAAAGCTTCTTGAAATATCATTCCTTCATAAATAACAAGAAACTTTTCATGCAAAAATATGGATTCTATGATTGTTTTTAGCTCAGTATGTTTAGTTAATTTAACAAGATGAAATTACTACTAAAAAAAAAAAAAAAAGAACATCAATACTTTTCTGTGTATTTTTTTATTTAAAAAAACCCAAAAATAGAGAGAGGGGGAGAGAGAAAGAGAAAAGGGGAATAGGGAGAGAGAGTGGGAGATGGAGATGGAGGAGAGAGTGAGAGAGAGAGTAGAAACATCTAATACTTTATAGACGTTAGAAAGCTACAGTTTAAAAACAAGACTTAAAAAAATGGAAAACATCAATTATAGCACAATCTTAATAAGAGATCATTTTGAAGGTCTTTGAAAAGGCTAATTTAATGTTTGTTTTGGAGGATAGTAAGCTCCTTTTTTTAAAGAAGAGACTTGGATTATTAAAAAACAATGGATCAAAAGATTGAAAGCTTTTAAAAAAATGAAATTGATAAAATCAAAAAGACAAGCTTGAGGAAGAAGATTAGATATAAAAATAGAAAGTAAATAAGTAAGAAATGAATATTCATTGAGAAAATTATTAGAAAAAATGTAAAATTATGTTGGTTAAATAGATGCTATAAACTATTGGATGTAGGTTTGAATAAAAAAGGAGTTAATCTAATATTTTGAAAAGAAAGCAGTTCTGAATACTTAAAGAACAAAAAAAAATTCATACTTGATAAAAGGTCATTTAGATTAGAATGTAATACTATTTTTTGCAGAAGGTAATTAATGATAATTGAAAATAGGAATAATTGTCTGTTTAAGAGAGGTCAGTGACAGCTGCTTTACAAGCAGTTGTTCCAGGTTAGGGGGAAGTGGGTTCACTTCCCGGCTGATGCTATGACACATGAGGAAAAAAAAACTTCTTTCAAATCATGACCTTTAAGGTATCTTACACTTAACATATATATTTAAAAGTCAGTGTTTATAATACTTTGCTGATTAATTTCCTATTCCATCACTTATTACATTGAATAAGGCTTACTTGCAATACTTAGAATATAATAAAGTTTTTCAGTGTTTGTTACATTTGCCTAATTTAGTAAGATATTAAATTGATTAATTCATTATTAATCTTTTTATTAGCATAGACAATGCGTCAAGTATAAAGATAATTATTATAAAAAATAATTAAATCTTATAAGTATGATATGAGATATTTTTTTCTGATCATAAATTGAAGCAGAAAATTTTCCCCATTGACAACTTACTCTTAAGTTATTTTCCACTATAAAACAAAAGATAAAAGAGAGGCACAAAATTCTCCATGCAGTAGCGCCACCCAGTGCAAGACAGAGTAAGCAATAGATGCAAAAATGTAGGGCATATTCATCCAACATTTCCAGACTAGTTTTTAGCTTGTGGCTTTTATTAGTGAGCCTTGGATCTGAGTGCAGTGCATCTAGATTTTAGAATCCAATTCAACCCTCCAGCAGCCACCATTTTCTTTTTTTAGTCATCTATAAAGCTATGAGTCCCAAATGAGAACAGTAATATTTTCAATACAAGCTCATTTATTTGTATAATCATATATATTTGACACCAGTTCAGAAACTATACATTTTGATGTCATTATTCAGGTAATGATAATATGTCTATATGTTTATATTACCTCCTCCATAGTGAAAGGTTATCATAATATAATATTTTTGTTTTACAAGGACAGTTCAATATCCATCTGATAAAAGCACATTATTTTAGAATTTAAAATTTCTAAATGACAATTTTTTCATCAGTATTACATAATTAGCAATTTGACTATAGAATGAATGCCAGAAAAAAATCCTGTGCTTACTTGAAAAATTCTTAGTAAACATTAATTTGAATCTTCCTTCCCCTTTTCTTTTGAAAATGAGAATTTCCATACAATTTTAATTTTAAAAAAGTCTTTCAACAAAATTACAAAAAAAAATTTTTTTTTCAATTTCTCATTTTTTTATAAAGTAACATTTGTAAATATCGATATGTACACTTATCAGATTATAGATTTTTTTGGTTTCTTTTTAGTTCACCTTTTGTATTTTCCTGAGTGTCTCTTCTTGTATATTTTGAAAATATTACTTTAGCTAATTTCTTGACTATATTTTTTATAGTATTCTCAATAATAATTTTATCCTTTAATGTTTTCTTCTTTTTTTTTTTGTAGCTCCAGATTGCCAGTTTAACAATCCATTTCATTTTAGATTATCATAAGTTGAGATAATCATGATTTTCAATAGATCAATACATAAGGCTTTTAGAAAGTTTTTTTTTCAGAAATACTTTCTTTCTACATTCCTTTTAGTGAGAATGGTTACATGATTGTGAAATACTAGCATTTAATAAGGAGTTACCACACAGTTTTTAAAGCTCTATAATGTTAAACAACTTTACAATTTCTTTTTTTAACTAAGAATAAGATCAATTTAACATCAGATTTTCAAGCTGAACTTCTGACTTACAGAATGTATTCTTACTCAAATCCACTGCATTCTATTAAACTTCTCTGCCAACACACTTAAAAAACAATCCTGATATCAATCTTATATCCAATCATTTGCCTACCTCAGGAGTTATTAAATTTTTGATTAATTGATTTTTACAAGAAAAATAATCTTTTTTTTAAAAAAAAATATTTTACTTACATACCAACTGACAAATAACTTTTCAAGTAACAAATAATTTCTTCAGAGATAAAGATCTTAATTCCTCTGTCTTCTTTTTTCCCAAAAATTAATATATAAAAAGTAATGTACACAAAAATTTGTTACTTATTATTATGATTATTATTATTATCATTATTATTCTTATTAAAATGTTTTAAATTTGCCAATAATCTAGTTATATTCTTATTCACCAACTAAGTTATCCTATAGCTAACTGAGAAGCAATTTTTCTCAATATATTTGATATGCATTTATTTTTGTATATCCAATGTAACTTTATTTTTGAATAAAAACAATATATCTGCTTTTATTGCTTAATGATTTATGGTTTAAGATTAATAAATAAAAATAATAATCATATGTTCAGTTTTTTGATAGGACAAATGATGGTTTAGCAAAAAAATGTCTATTTAATACAATCACTTCATTCAATTAACTAAAGATAATTTTTTCTTCATTTTTCCCAGGTAAGAATGCATTGAGAAATTTTTAGCTCTAAGACTTAAAAGATAACAGATATTTTCATCCAACATATTGCAATATTTTTTTTTGCAAGATCTAAAAGCAATTCAAAAAATAAATATATACAACATGTATACTAAGAGATGCTAGTTTAAAACTTTAACAATATAATATGCTGAGCATGTGTTCTACTAATTGATAGTCATATTCATAGTTATACTTATCCAAGTAAGTTGTGAGATTTATAGAAGAATCACAAACATGATGATCCACATAAAATTTGATTACAAGATATAAAATGATTTAAATTATCCACTTTTTTGATAGGGGGAATGCATTTTTTGAGGAAAGTTTAAAAAAGATTGGAATGACTTAAAACTATACTATAAGCATAAACTTCAAAGAAAAAAGGATAATACTGATGTGAACAAATGTAAGATATTAATGATTACTAATTAAATTCTTAGTAATTAGTATTATTCATTATTTAATGCAACTATTTTAATTCCAGAAAAAATATATATATATAATGACAAAAAATAAAAAGCTAAAGCTGAGCTTGGCACCAATTAATCAAAATTTTCTGTGAATCACATATTTATTCATATATATTATTTTCAGATATTTCAGCCTATTCAAAATACAAACATTTTCTCAAAATATATTATTAGCAATCTTCTTTAGATCTAAAAAAAAAAGCAATTGTATTACAGTTATCTGTTATACAAACAGACAATTACTTATCTAATATACAAACGCATAATCTTAATAATTATCACATGATCACTATCTCTTATAGTAGCACATAATTGTTATTAAACAAGGCAAAACTCTCTCCATACAGCAAAATGTATGGATGCTGAACTGAATTCAGACCCATATGACTATATAACCTATTGAGCTTAGATTGAAAATATTATCATATTTTCAATTTGATTCTCATAGTTTTGTAGTTAAGTAGAGTTAAAAGGTGGCTGCTGGAGGGTTGCATTAGGATCAGTGCTCTCAGATCCAAGGCTTTTCACTGACAAAGGCCACAAGCCAGAAACTAGTCTGGGGATATTGGATGAGTAGGCATTAGATAGGGATTTTATGCACCAGCCTTCTGGCATCCATTGATTGCTCTGATTGGCACAGGGTGGCACAATCTTAATAATTATTCATAAATGCATTATGGAAAGTGCATTTTGAGAAGTGCGATTTTTTATTTTGTAAACATTTAATTGAAGCTATGCAATGGCAGTGGGAGAATATTTGCTCATCATGGATTTAACATACTTATTCAGAATCACATCCAAGGCCCCTCACTGACAAAGACCACAAGCCAAAAACTTGTCTGGGGATATTGGATGAGTAGGCACTAGATGGAGATTTTATGCACGGGCCTTCTGGCATCCATTGATTATTCTAGCTTCCTGTGTGTGGCAATACCTATAGTGAGTTTTGCTGTTTTATTCAGAATCACTAAACATCACAATCACATGATCACCATTTCTTATTCAGAATACTTAAAGCTGTGTTTTAACTTCCCTTTGCAGCAAACATTTTTCTTAAAGACTCAAATATCTTGGCTTTTGTACTCAGTCATATATATCCTCTCAAAAAAAAGCAATGTTAATTCTTTCATTTTTACAATAAATATGGAGTATGATCTCTTCCACAACAGCTAATCACAATTTCTTAATAAATACTCTTTTAAGCAGGCTTGTTGTCTATTTACTTCATACGTTTAATCAACTCATATTGAGCTTTTACAATAATAGTAGATTCAATAGCATTGTATCCAGAAAAAATGTAAGAGCATATAAATTGATCATATGATTTTGCCAACATACTTTTAGAATCATACAAATTTTAAAAGTGTGATAATACAACTACAAAAATAATATATTATAATTTAAATATTGAATAAGTCTTGGTTTAAAGACATGCAAGGTGTCTACACATCTTTAGTAAGCTAATCAACGCTCACAAGACATCCGCTTTGTGCAAATTATGTAAAAATCTATTTCAATATTTGCTACAATAAAAACAGTATTTTAGAACGATGTCAAATATTCTATTTGAAAGCAAAATAATATGCTATTTTAACAACAATCAAAATTTTAGATTGGCAAGTTGGTAAAATATAATTTTATAAAAAATTTAAAAGTTATAAATAAATGTATCATTAGTCGAACGTCGGTGGCCGAGTGGTCAGCACAGCTGCCTTTCAAGCAGTTGTCCCGGGTTCGCTTTGACACATGAAAAACAAAAGTATCATTATTAAAAATAATTAATATTAAATAAAAGAGCTAATACAGTTAGTAACTGAAATAAATCATTAACTATTAAGTCAAATGTTAAAATAGAAAAAATGGAAAATGAATGGGTGAATGGAGATAAATGAACTTTTTTTTTTTATTTTAAAAAAAATGGATTTATATGATTTATTTAAAATTCATTAGTATTTTTTCTTACTGTTCAATTTGTTTGTAAAATTGAATTATTCAAAGCTAAAGCTATAAATTATGCAAGTAGTCTATTTTTCTTTCTCTTTGTTAAAATTTTAAAGTTTCTAATGGAATAAAAAAAATCAAATTCTCTTTCATTGTTTTATGACTTTCTTTTTTTATATATAATAAAAAAGACAAATATTAAAAAAAAAAAACGTCCAAAAATTTGGGTGTATTTTATTTTAATATATATATCCCATCTCACCCTAAATTCAAATTACGTTAGCTATATTTGTGCAATTAAAACCTTATAGATTTAACTTATAATTTGCCTTTTGTAAAAATGTATTAAAAGTCTAATGGAAATAAAGTTTGCACTATACAATTTTCTACTCTACTAAGTCAATCTTTTGATATTTAATGATATAATATGATTTTTTTTATTTTTATTAAGGAAATATTTATTGGAAAACAGATTCTACAGATTATATTAGATTACAGCTCTATTCATTTACATTCATTTTAGTCTTTGTTTACATTGATTGAATTCAACTAGAATTTGCATCTCTCTTTTATCTTGTGTAGCACAACTTGGTCTTTGGTTACACCGCATCAAATCAAGCAGCCATTTTTCATTTGGTGGCAGGTTTTATCTGTTTTGTGTTATCTTTGTTCTTTCCCCTTTTTGCCAGTCTTCCTGTCATCACTTTCTCTATCTTCATACCTTCTTCTTTCTTGTATCTTGTAGTTTCAGTTGACAGATCATTTTATAACTTAGATGTCAATTTGAGAGGTTTGATTGTCAGCTTATCCAAAGTGATCTGTTCCCACGTGTCTGCGTACAGTCTGTGGGATGTTATAAGATAGTCTCTGGTTTTCAGACCGCAAAGGTGTTTCTTAAAGACTTGCCATGGGTTTGCCGAGTTGTTTTGAAAAACACTGTGACACCTGGTCAGCCACTTTTCAAAGAAAATCATGATTGCCATTCAGATTATAGCAAATTCTCCAGTTCTCAGTGCCCCCCTGATGTCCAGTGTCTGAGAGCATCCCGACCTAATACTAGATATCAATCTCATCTCCATGTCTCTGAATTTTGAGCAACGGGAGATAAGATGATCAATGTCCTCCTCCTCCTGGTTGCCTAATGGGCAGATGGGAGAAATGCTTTTAAATCCCCTATGATCTACCAAGAATTGATTTGTTGGAAGAGCGTCCAGACTGAATTTGATAATAAAATTTACTAGCCTGACATCCAATGACCAGTGTTTGGACTTTTTTATCAATGATTTTAAGGTTAATTCTAGCCTGATTGTGTTACTCTGCTGACTTGGGATGCATGAGTTTGTAAGCATCCCAGTACCTAATCTTTCTATCAAAAAGATCTTCTTTGGCAGATATGAGCCCTGCCACGTAATCCTCCATTTCTGCTACCCACCTGTTTTTGTTAGGCGGTGGGGTGTCAGTGGGTTCAACTGAAGGGGAATGTTGGCTTCTACCTTCTAGATCTTTAGATACCCTCAGAATAGTTATCATCCTTTGCATAAACAGCACCTGAATGTCATGCAGACCAAGACCATTTAATTCCTTGGGTTTTCTTATTCTATTGAGGCTTATACAAACAATTCTACCAGGATATAATATGATTTTGCTTTTATTTTATGCATCTTTTCAAATACTTTCTTTTTATAAAATATTACATTATCTTTCTCTTTATACCATCATCGTTTTCAACCTCCATCAGTTTACTAAAGGGAGGAAAAGATTATTTCGATTTTTAGTATTTATAATCAATAAACATCACATGATCACCAAACAGGAAAAACTCTCTATATGTATTGTCACTCAGTGCAAGCCAGAGTAATCAATGGATGCCAGAAGGTTGGATGAGTAAGCACTAGATGGGAATTTTATGCACAAACCTTCTGGCATTCATTGATTACTCTGGCTTGCACTGAGTGGCAATACATATAGAGAGTTTTGTCTGTTTAATAGTATTTATAATTCACAACCTCTTATCTTCAACATCCATTTTACATGTGGTTTCATTCAAGATCTTTCAAAATTTCATAAAACCCTGCCAGCTCTTTAAACATAACCATTCCAGATTAATTTTGTATTGTAGTTCAACATTAGTGATACCTATTGTTTTCTCACCATCTTTTTCTTTGAGTGTATTCATTTTACCAGATATTATATTGGCTTAGAAAAGAAGAAAATTAGTAACAAATGAATTACAAAAGATTATGGAAGGGGCAAGTTTATTTAAGTGTCTACACCTAAAATGTATAGTAGTTTCACAAGAAAACAAGAATAATATTTTTACATGTTTGCAATTGAAGATCTTCCTAAAATGTTGTAATATATATATATAGACAAGATTGTATGTCAGTGTGAACGGATTTTGCAAAAACAGCAGGTAGTTTTACTAGAGTCAATAATAAAAGGTATGAATAGATTGATTAAACAAGACATGAGACAAATTCAAATAATAAATAGGAAATATGAAGCACCAGGGGAAATTAAAAATAAATGCACATGTATAGCACTGAAATTAAAAGCCAAATATAAATTAAAAAATGTGTTTTTTAGTGAGAAACAAGGCAAAAAATTGGAATGTATTAAATAAAACAATTGGATAAACTTAATAAATGAACAGATATCAGAAATAATTAGTAACATATTAAATAATGGATCACGATTCATGGGCAGGGAATGAAAACATGCTAAAATCAAAATAGTGGTTGATATGGAAACCAAATTCAAAAATAAACTCTTGAGAGATCAGATTATTGAGAAGACAGCTAGAATAGTGAATTTATTACTAAAAAAGCATAAAGATAAATGGTATGTTAGAAAAAAGGCCACTAAAACATATATAGAAAGTCACAGTATGATTTGCATAAAGAAAGATGAAGTAAACTGTATGGTGCTAATGGAAAAGGATGAATACCAAACAAAACTTGATTTACAAATTAAAAATCTTAAATTTATAAAAAAAAGTAGCGTATAATCTTTAAAAACTTATAAAAATATTTATTTCAATGGTTTTTAGAAAACACCATGGAAAGGCATTTACAAATGTGGAATATTTCAAAATGTATCTTTTCACTGCAAACATTCCAATAATTTTTGCAGACATAAAACTGTAGAAGGAAAACTCCCCACTGAAGATGATTAATGATTTTGATAGCTCATATTTTTACAAAATGGCCAAAACTATTGCAGTATGGAGAACTGAAGAATTGGGATTTGGTGCATACTGAATTAAATCATCATACAAATTTGTTAACAAGATTAAAAGCATAAAGACAGATGCTAATAAAAAAAAATTGATATTTAAAAATCCTACTGGAGTATAGTATTATAATAATTGATAGCAGTTTGGTCACGAATTTCCTCCCTTTACACTTTTTTTTAGTTGACAGCACAAACAAATACATTTAATTACTAGAACCTGTTAAAGTCTGTATTATTTATTGTTTGCATTACAAAGTCTTTTTTAAAAAAAAATTAAAATATTGGCATTTAATATTAAATCTTTTTTCTTTTGTTTAATGTGGTTTCAATTGTTTTATCATGAGAATTGTGGACAGAATACTACCAAAAATATAAATTGTTAATTTGATTATCAATTAAACCATCCTAGAAATTACAATATGAAAAATAAATATTATTTAATTACCCCCCCCCCCTTTATTTACACTAAAAAAATGTACTTATGATATTTCACAGTAGGTCTAATACCAAACTGTCTTATTTTTCAATACGTATTATAAAATTATTTTTGTATTTTTTTCCAATTTTAAAATGATACTGTAACTTAAATTCAAAGTAATATGGTATTTGTGTGCGTGTGTGTGTGTGTGTGTGTGTGTGTGTGTGTGTGTACATATATAAGTCGATCCGATTCCGGTAATAGCTTATTTTGATTTTCTTCTTTATTAACGTTACTAGCTGACCACCTGGTTTTACACCCATTAGTAGAAAATTACCAAACTTTTAAAAACAATTAAAACAAAATTTTCTCCCTCCCTCCCCCCCCCAAAAAAAAAATTGTGCATGATTCATCAAGAATGGTACAATATCTTAAATTTTTATATATAATAGATAGATCAATGATAAATAATAAAGGCATAATTTTCTTGAATTCTTTGATTTAAAACTTTAGTATTTATCCTGGTTGTTAATGGCCAATCTTATAGAATGTAACGTATTTAATAATTGAAGTATATTTAATTAATATTTATATAAAGTAATAATATATGAATTATCAATAGCAGTTCAAAAGGACTATTATAACACATTTTTAAAAACAATGTTATATGTTGAATATAGTACTTTTTAATTTGAATATTTTACATTTTAATATTCTATATTAAAATAATTTAATTTATCACACATGCATGTTATAATTTCTGAGCCTTAATTTATCATGTGAGCAATCTATTTAAAGTGAAATCCTAAAAGTCAAACAAATTCAGTAGTCTATGTGATTGTATACAATAGTGCTGTTCCTGTGGCTTATATATTTATGTAATATTTCTGAGCAAACAATTAAAATTTTGATGTATTTTAATATTACAAATAATAATAAATGAGTTATCAACAGCAGTATCATAAAAATGCAACTTTTTACTGTGGAATTTGAACATGGCAATATTTTTTTCACACTCTATGCGCAAATGATAAATTAAATGGGTATTCCAAACAGACATTGGAATTAATTTAAAATATACACAATAAAATTTTACCTCTATTTCTGTTTTTCAGAAATAGATACATCAATTAAATTTCAATTGTACCATAAGCTGCATGTTAAAATTTTTAAACTATTTTTTAATTTAGTTTATCATTTGAAAAATATATTTAAAATGAAATTACTTTTAAGACAGGCTTTAACATGTATTTGTGTTATGGTTTGAGAGGTCCCTCTATTGGCAAAAAAAGATATTGCTTGACTATTATAAATTCCAAGGCGCATTTGATACAGGTTAAAGCCTGTCTTAAAATTATTTCCCTACACTTCTTATGTGCTTAATAAATAATTACAACTTTAAAATGAAATTGTAAATGTTAATTAAATTTAGTAATCTAATTTCTCTGTGAATAGTTACATTGACACTTTTTTATATTGAAAATAATACATGTGTTATCAATAGCCGTATAACTTTTTACTATAAATTTTAACAGGGTAATAATTTTTTCATACTTTACTTGTAAGTCAGAAATTAAATATGTGGCTGCAAGCCACAAAATCAATCAATCTTGCACTTTTATTATATTTTTATGACATCATCATAAAATGGTCGCCATTCCAATGCATTTTTGTATTGCAAATAACCAGTTTTTAAAGCAATCAAATAATATAAAACAAAAATTTATAACCCATAAAATTCTTGAGCAAAATGTAAAATAAACGTGTAAAATTAATTCAGATTGATACAATATTTGTTAGGTTATAAAATAGCAACAAACAAACAAATTTTCACATTTATATAATAATATAGATTACTAAAATAAATATATGAACACAAATTATATCAAAAATAATATTTATTTTGTTAAAGAAAAAGACCTTCTAAATAACATGGATCTTATTGGCTATTTGAAAGAGCCCATCTTTGTAAAATAAACTGATATTAATAATAACTGTAAGTACTTATATATATAATGGATGGCTGAAGAGTTGGAGAATGGAGAAGATTGAAGCTTGTTTATTAAAGTTTAAATATTTGCTATCTTAATATAAACTGTATATATGTGTGGAAGATGGTGTCTGTACCATTTGATGCATGATGGTTCTGCACAATATACTTATATTGAAGATCATTTATGTTTTTCACATGCATGTGGTCTTGTGTATCAGTTGTATAAATAGATTGGGTAGATGTGGGGAGCTTGAAAGTTCGAGTTCAAATATCTTATAATTATATTAAGTTTGATACAGGCAATATAAATATATTTAAATATTACATATCATTTTTTTATAATTAAATGCACATTAGAATACCAATATATAAATTTATAAGCAAATTTAAAATTAATAAGTTTTAAAATGTTAAATTATTTTATTTTTATTTTTTGACAATTATTGTATTTCATTAGCTTTATTGTTTTTATGATTTGGTTGTCTTATGGATCAGTTAATCATTATATTTAAAGATGAAGTATTACGTAATTGTGAAAACCAAATTTTCGACAGATTGTTGAAGGAAAAAGTTAAGATTTGAGTGTACTTTATTATGCTTGAATTCAGCTTCTTAATGTAATATATTTCTGTAGGTTATTTATATTAAATAAAATAAATATTTATATAAAATGATTTTAAATATCTTCTTTTTTTTTAATTTTTTTTTTTTTCATGTGTCAAAGCATCAGCAGGAAAACGAACCCGCAAACCCGGAATAACTGCTTGTAAAGCAGCTGTGCTGACCACTCGACCACCAACGAAATGATAATTACTATTATTGCATTCTTTGGAGTTTTAGGATATAATTATTATTTATATATTTTGTGTAATCTCCCCCTCCCCATATTATTAATTAGTAATTTTTTATTGTTAAAATATCTGTAATGATTTCGTAATTTCTTGGAAATTTTCTGTTTTGTTTTTTTTTTGTTTAAAGCAGGTCTCATCTCTTCATTAATATGACATTTTAATTCATGTTGTTATTAAAATCAGGTACTTTGTTTTCCTGTTATTTATTATTGTATGGATTATTTTATTGCAAAATGGAAATAAAAATAACTTTCATATATATATATTTGCATATAAATAATTTCAGAATACGAAAAAGAGTTATTTAACAACAAACATAGTATTGTTTAGTATAAAAAAAGCTTTTTAAAATTTTAATGATATATTATTCTTTTCAATGTATCATATTTATATATGATACACTGAGATTATTTATAATATAGGGTATATGAGCACAGACTTTCAGATGACCCATCAATCTCCACTCTATCTAATAACACTGATACACTCAAGCACATATATGCTGAAAAGATAAATAATCACTAATATACGTATTTCATGCTAAACCAGCAATCATCAGTTGGTCCAGATTATCATCTCCCACACATATATACTATAAGTGCTCAGATATATATTTTAAGATAGACAGACAATCTTCATACTTTAATGGACAGGCTCCAATCTACTACACACTCCAACTTTTCAACCATCCATCCAATTGAAAATCTGATGATGGAATGCTCGAAGGCCACCCTGAGGCCGAGATTCCTGTCACACCCATGTTGACCTAAGGTCAATCTGAACCCCACATGTACAGGATATAATCCATTTAATACATATGCAAAGATGGATTATGTCCTGTACATGTGGGGTTCAGATTGACCTTAGGTCAACATGGGTGTGACAGGAATCTCGGCCTCAGGGTGGCCTTCGAGCATTCCATCATCAGATTTTCAATTGGATGGATGGTTGAAAAGTTGGAGTGTGTAGTAGATTGGAGCCTGTCCATTAAAATATGAAGATTGTCTATCTTAATATATATCTGAGCACTTATAGTATATATGTGTGGGAGATGATAATCTGGACCAACTGATGATTGCTGGTTTAGCATGAAATACGTATATTGGTGATTATTTATCTTTTCAGCATATATGTGCTTGAGTGTATCAGTGTTATTAGATAGAGTGGAGATTGATGGTTCATCTGAAAGTCTGTGCTCATATACCCTATATTACATATATAGACACAGGTATATAATAAGCCTGTGTTTCAGTTATGAGATTATTTATATAAATATATTATAAATATTAACATATAGTGATGTTTGAACTTGTTTCCTGAGCTATAACTCTTTTTAAATGATTTTATATCAACTCGTCTGTATTTTTGTTGGTATGTCCACATTTTTGAATTATTATTAATAATAATAAATCCAGTTCCATTTAGAATCTCACTCACATCATTAAACTTCCCGAAAAAACGCCTTAGCAACTGAGCTAAGAGAAATATTACATTTGTAGAATAAAATTTTGTTAATATTGATATAATTATTTAATTAAATTAATTAAAAAGCCAATACATAAATATTTTTATATAATAGATGATCGCATGATATCTAAATTTTGAATTTGTTTGTTAGAAAGGATATTTTTTATTTTCCCATCTAATTATTAAATTATAATTTTTATGTATTAAAGGAGTTGATCATGTAAATATTTCAATTTTACATTTTTTTTATTTTTATAAAGTCATATTTAGGAGACAATAAACCTGTAAAATAATAGTATTACAATTACTAGTATACAGTATTCCTTATAAGAAACATGTATCAGATATATATTTTTTATTTTAATTAATTTAATAATGATTCTAAAAAAGTAAAAAATACTTTCTGGATTAAATTAGAATCACTTAGAACAAGGGGTGAAAAAATTTCCACACACAGTATATAATTTTAATTATAATTTTTAGCAGACTTTTTTATAGTTTTAACCATTTTTTAAAATAGGTTAATATAATTAAAAAGTAAAAAAGTATGATGTAAAAAAAATTTTTTTAAATAAGGTTTTTATGTAAATACCTGACTAAAAAGTACAAAATAAAGTACTTTTTAGTCAGGTATTTACATAAAAACCTTATTTAAAAAATTTTTTTTTACATCATACTTTTTTACTTTTTAATTATATTAACCTATTTTAAAAAATGGTTAAAACTATAAAAAAGTCTGCTAAAAATTATAATTAAAATTATATACTGTGTGTGGTACAAAATAAAGTAGTCTTGCGTTGTTAGCCGAGAGGTATCGCAGCTGCCATGCAAGCAAGTAGTTGGTTGCAGACGGGTGTGGGTTCGCGTCCCGGCAGATGCTATGACATATGAAAAAAAAAAAAATAAATAAAGTAATCCCCTCTTGGTTAATTTGCCATTCTTGAAGCTTGTTATAACACAATTGAAAATTGCAAAGACTATTAAAAAGTCAGATTCTTTTTTCTCCTAAAGAAAAGGTTCTTAAAAAATATTTAAGTAGGGCTATTACAAGTAATTTGGAAAGTATTTACAATTTGTGCATTTGATAATGAAAGGATGTACTTGAATAATACATGAATCATCGTAATTCAATATGATGTATATTGTAATCGATGTGCTTAATGTGCACATGTAAAATATATAAACATTTTCTGAATTTTTGTGCTTGCATTTATTTATTGCTTTTGTGTGGACAAACTATTCCTAACTGTCATCATTTTAATTATTACTCCTGTCTCATCTCTTCATTAATATCACTTGATTAAAAGATAAGTTTAATTAAATGGAATAATATTTTGATCACTAAAAAAATGAGTGCAAAAATAAATTACTATTCTGAAGGGGTAGGCAAATAGTGGCCTGAAAGCCATATGTGGCCCACTAAAAGTTTTTATGTGGCCTGCCAAGACAATCAGAAAAATCCGCCTTGAACTGAGATTGCCTTCCCATTAGGGACCAAAGATTCATCTTGTATTTTCCACTAGGATGGCTATGTCAATACACATGTGCAGTGTAGATACAATGTGCAGTACTTTTCCAGTTGATCTGATTAATTTCAATTTTGTCTTTGCATTAGCAAATATATATATATACATGTCCAATTTTAGTGAAACCATGAACCCTCAGAAAAAATGTAAAATCGGTGATGAATGTTGTGTGTTTAATGAAGAATGGACAAACAAATATTTTTTTGGTAATACAGGTTATAATGCAGTGTGTTTATTGTGTCATGAAAAAAAGGTGCGGCCCTTCGCTAACCTTCGTTTCCACAAAGTGGCCCCCATTGTGGCCCTCCGCCAACCTCTGCGATCCCTGAGCCAAACAATTGCCCACCCCTGCTATTCTGGCAAGTACAAAAAAGAAATTGTGGGAGGCTCTTTGGGTGAGAATCTTGCTGCTCTCTGTAAAGAATAGTATTTGAATAAATGCACATTTTTAGACTTGAAAAAATAAGACATCACCTGAAAATAAGCCCTACAGAATCTTTTGGAGCAAAAATTAATATAAGACACTGTCTCATTTTTAGGAAAACATGGTAATGGAATTGTTTATTTTACTAACAAATACAAATAGAAAAAAGTATTACATAAACACCATTACATAAAAATACCCTATGTTATGTATACTTTTTTCAGAAATGATTCTACAACTGCCAGACAACACACCCCTGGAGTTGTTATTCTTTTTCTGTGACATAGATAATTTGCATTTGTTGCAAGGTGTTTTGCAGACAATCTTGTTGAGCAGATCATGCTGATGCAAAAATGTCAATGTGGACTACAGTGATGATTATTTGCATTAGAATTCTTCAAATAGCATTTTGAAAGTGATAGTATTAGATAGCAAATAACACGATGCCTGTAGATATTTCTTTTCTCACGTTTACAAATCACAAGTGGGAACATTAAATATCTTTTTTTGCCTGTTACAGGTTATGAGTATTGAAATTTGTCACAATTTACATTTTTATTATTTTTTAGAAATGCAAATAC
This sequence comes from Epiperipatus broadwayi, assembly GCA_028023455.1. Lineage (NCBI taxonomy): Eukaryota > Metazoa > Onychophora > Udeonychophora > Euonychophora > Peripatidae > Epiperipatus > Epiperipatus broadwayi. Next base: position 2,931,591 of record JAQFVV010000120.1, read on the forward strand.
AAAAAAAAAAAACTTCTTAATATAAAAGGACATTCCAAATTTGATTTTTATCACTTAAAATCCAGCAGTAAAGTATTTGGATATTTTATTTTTAAAAATCAAATGAAATTTCTCATGATCTAAATCTTTACTATGAATACTAAAACAATAACTTAATACAAAAGTTGTTTAAGGAGGAGAAAAAATCTATTCAGTCAGTAAAATTCGGAGAGATACTATTTCTTTTAGCACAAATGTTGTTAAGGAAAAAAAACATACTATCTTTACCACTTGATTTTTTTTCTCTCATATGTCATAGCATCGGCCGGGAGGCGAACCCACAACAACTCTCTGCAACCAAGTGCTTACTTGCAACACGGCTGCGCTAACCTCTCGGCTAAGAACGTTTGACTTCACTTAATATTTTCAGGAGTAATTCAATGGTTTCCACAAGTATCAACAAATGAGAACACCTACTAAATGATTGCAACAATATACTTTATAAAATTATTAAAAAATGAAAGTGTAGAGTTTTTTTTTAAGTGTCATAGCATCGGCCGGGACGCGAACCCGCAACCCGGGCAACTGCCTGCAAGTGCAAGGTAGCCGCGCTGACCTCTCGACCACCAATGCAAGACTGAAAGTGTAGAGTTTAGAAGTTTATTACACGTTTTTTTTTTCTCGCTATGACACATGAGAAAAAAAAAGTGTAATAAACTTCTAAACTCTTCATTTTCATAAAACATATAGATAGACATATGAACCAAAAAATAAAGAGAGACATTTTAAATGAATAGCATTCACACAAAAAAATTATATAATTTCGAGCCTAATAAAGTGATTAATAAGTAAGCTTTAATATTTATCTTAGACAATATCATCAAATTTATAATGTGTGCATTCAAATAATGTCACTTGTAAATATATTATAATGTTTTACAAAAAAAGAAAGAATATATTGTTTATATATGTATAATTTACATAATAACTTTAATATGAATGTATGATAACGCCGATATAAAAAAAAATACAATGTTTAGATTCTTTGTTTTTAAATGTTATTGTTTTCTATTATTATAAAGACCTTCATTGTTTTTAAGTGAGAAATTGCTCACTTTTAATTTTTTCAATTTATGGCATTTAAATTGTTTATTCTTTTGGAAACTAAATTAAAAAGAAAATTCTTCTTATTATTTTTTTTTACTTTCTTGTGATATAATGGTAATATAATTAATAAAATGAATTTTAATTATAGAGCAGCGCGCTGGTTTAGCAAATTAATCTATTGATGTCTTTATTATTTCAGCATTCTTTAACTTCATTTATTCTTTAATTATAGGAAATTTTGTTTAACTGATGGACATATTTTCTAGTCATTCATTGTATTTTTATAGCTTTATTTATAATAAATAACTATAATCATCTAAGATTATTAATGTTAAAAATGCTTGCGATTGAAATAAGTGATAATAATTACAGTATTACAAATATATATTTTAAAAAAATAATAATAAAAAATAAAATGTTTTTTTCTTCTTCAGATCTATAATCTTTTTTTCAAGAACAATTCACCTTAATTTCTTTAATAGCATATAAACTCTTAAGTTATTATACCAAAAATAATATATTATATGCAAACCTGTTTGCAAATAATGACATCTTCGAATAAAAATATAATTTTATAATAGAAGGAGAATATTTTTAATTGCTTTTGGCAGATTTGCAAGTCTGGGAAATTCCAAACGAAAGTAGCTACAAATTCTATGCTAATTACTCTTAGGTGTATTCGTTTTAATTTTAGAATTGCAGGAAGTGGGTGTAACTAGTTGATTTAATTTTGAATTATAATAAACATGTTTCCCCAAATGTCTAAATGCGTACTACTATTATTTCGTTAGTGTCAAGGGATTAATTACAGTTTTGATCTATTATATTGTCATTTTCTTGCTAATGCTGTATGTACAATATATATGTAGCTTTAGTAAAATTAAAAGAATGAAAATTAAGTGGGTTTAGTTTAGAAAGGTTTTTTTTTTAATATTAAAAACTTTGAATATTAATATAAAATGTTACCAGTTTTGATTGCATTTGAGATGACTGGCAGAGTGGCAGGTCCAATATCTAACAGTTCTAATTAATTTAAATAAATATAAGCCACCCAAAATTCAGTTTGATTAATTAAATAAAATTGTTGTGAACTTAACCTGGCTTTTGGGTATCCAAATATCGTGTGACCTCCGTAGCAAATAACTATATGATTATTTAATTATTTTTATTTATTTGTATCAATATATTAGCTTATAATTCTTTGATTTTTTTAAAAAAAACTTTCCTCTATAAGTATTATTCTGTTAATTTTATTTTTAAAAAAATAAACATTTGTATTATAGTACTTAAACAATTAGTGATGTCACAATTATTACTAAATTCACTCCTTCTTTATTTTGCTGTAACATCTTATAATATTCATTAAGGCTGTAGCCTCAAGCACATGCGTATAAAATGCGATAGTAGGGACCTCTACAGGTCTTAAAACCACACGCTTACTCATTGGAAGTAAGCTTACTCATTGGAAGTAAGCTTGTGGTTTTAAGACCTGTAGAGGTCCCTACTATCGCATTTTATACCCATGTGCTTGAGGCTACAGCCTTAATGAATATTATTTACGTAATCAATGTGCGTTTAAATAAATAAATTGTAACATCTTATATAAATGCAATTTCTTTCATTTTAATTTTAAATATATTTTGCTTTTCTAAATTTTTAAAACTCACATGGTTTTATTTAATATATGTGCTATAATGTTGTATTTTCTACATATTTAAAAATACGCAAAATATTTATTTATATATATATATTCCATTAATACTATTTAAATAATAAGTATTTGTATTCTTTACATCTGAAGTAATTTAACTGACTGATTGTAGATTCTGAGATTTTAAAATGTCTTCTCCTACAATCCACAAAAGCTTAAAAAATATTACAAGTTTTTATAGCTAAAATAAATAAAAAAGAAAGAATGAACAAAGGCGAGAATTCATATATTTTTATATTATTATTCCAATAAAAATATAATTATTTTTTTCTCCAAATTTCCAATGTTATGGGCATCTTTAAATAAATATTCAATGTACTTTAGAGTTATAAACTTAGATCATACTTCACGAGATCACGTGATTTAATAATAATAATAAAAAGTCATTGTTTAACATTGTTAAATCTTAAATTGGGCTTGTATGAAAATAATATGAAAAAAAGAGACGCCCTCATCATGAAAAAAAAAATACTGCTATCTATATTATTTATTCAACAATGTGTTTTTAAATATTTTTATTTAACCTAAACTCTATTGGTTGGTTTAGGATATATTATGTAATCAAATTTTAAAAGACTTTTATCAAATGGACTTTTCCTCAAATTTTGTACATATGTTAGAAATCTGACAATATAATATGACAATAAAATATTTAGATTGGTCCCTGGTTTGTTTACTATAAAGAAGTTATAAATAGAGGGATTTGAATTTAGGATTTCTCAGTTCATTTATCTTCCAATCGATATCAAGCAACCAATACACATGGCCACAGACACACACAAAAAGTACATGATCCCCAATATACATATTTTGGGCAGAAACAGCACTCATCAATTGGGGCAGATCATAATATCCCCCACACATATATACAATCAGTGCTCACTTTATATCTAAGATCACAATTGTTCAAACTCTAATGGACAGGCTTCAATCTTCTCATTTTTCCAACTATTCAGCCATCCATTTCATTAAAAACTGATGATGGAATGCTCAGTGCCCTGGTTGGATTTGATATTATAGCCATATCCGTGTAGACATTACATCAATTTAAGCCCTCATGTTATCTGACATTATGTATTTATATAAATTAATAGAAGAGGAATAGGTTGAACTTATACTAAGATGTAATCTATTTCCTCGAGCAATATGTAATTCTAAAGTCATATCTCATTTACTTATACTGGATTTTTTTTTTATATATGCAAATAAATGTTGGTTCTGCACAAAATATGTATATTGTGAATCATGTATCTTTTTTGCATGTGTGTGGTTATGGGTCTTAATTGCTTGAGATAGAGTGGAGGATGATTAGACTGAAAAGTCCTGGGTTTAAATCCCTCTATTTACATATGTAGGAAACATCCAATATAAGCAAATGAAATACTGCCTTAGAATTACATAGAGAAGTTGGCAGATTGGATTTCAAATATGTTGATATCAGTTGAATAATTTTTTAATGATATGCATAAGACAATGATATATTAAAAACAACAAACTAAAAATAAAAAGCATTTATGGTAAATTCAAATAGAAAGAAAAGCAAAACTTAATTTATCTTGATTATAAAAGTTGCTTTAAGCTTTAATTTCTCTTGAATTTCTTTTAACTATGCAAAGATTGAGAAATTACATTTTTAAAAATGCTTCTTTCATAAAATGTTATTGGAATCAAATGCATGAGAAATTTATTTTAAATATCAAACAGATTGCTACATTATTTTTATTCTTCGTTTTAAATAAATTGGAATAATAATAAAAAGATTCTAATATTAAAGAAATTAAAAATAATATACACATTTACCCCAGCTAATGAATCTTTATATAAATATTTGCTACAGCAATCATCATCCATTTGTATCCACTATTTTAATTTATAATCTATTATAAGCTATTGTGATTTTTTGTTAAAAATTAAAACTTATTCAAAAAAATCGTATTTGTATATTGGACTATTTCCATCATCTAACACAAGTATTGAAAGTCTTTCAAAAAATTTAACTGTTACTTAACTATTCCAATTACATTCATCTGTTAGTAATAGTATATATGTTAGTATATGCACAACATTTTGGTGGATATTATTACCTTCTCTTGTTCGGGTGTTGCTGGCATGAACAGTGACAGTACTATCATGGGAATAGAACCTGAACCCTTAGACTTTTAAATATTGAATTTTAAAGTAACACTCTAACCAACAGCCATCCTGCCAAAGGCAATAGTCAGTAGAAATTTCATATACTTATCTATGAGGTTCCTTCTGATTTCTTCACTTTTTCCTAAGAGCAGAGTTGATTAGTGGTTTCCATACATTATGTAGAGTCACACTATGTTGACTCATGGCTTATTTGCCATTGTCATGTCAGCAGCTTTTTTGAATTTTCTTATTTGTATCTTTTTCTTTCTATTCAATATTTTCGTATTTTCCCACTAACATATGTTCATTGGTACATATATGATCTGCTACATTAGACACATCTGTTTTCTCTTTTCTAATCATCAGTTTGTATTTATGCAATTGCTTTTCAATGGGATGGCTAGTCTCGGCAATATACATTCTTTCACATTCTCATGGTATTTCATAAATGCAGTTTTTGATTTTCAGCATTTCTACTTTAGGCTTTGTGGATGTTAGAATTTTTCATAGTATGGTAAGACTCTGGAAAGTTGTTCTGATGTTATACTAATTGCAGCTTTTTATTGACTTTTGACAGGTAACATGGGAGACAAATTAAGAAAACTGCAATCAGTATAACATCATACCAGCCTTCCAGAGCCATACCACACTATGAGGAATTCTAACATCTACAAAACCTAAACTTGAAATGCTGAAAAGAAAAAACTACATCTATGAAATACCAAGTAAATGTGAAAGAAAGTATATTGATGAGACCAGTCATCCCATTGAAAAGCAATTGGAAGAACAAACTGATGATTAGAAGACAGAGAAACAGATATGTTTATAGTAGCAAGTCATGTATGTACCAATGAACATGTTCAAATGAAAAATACAAAAAGATTTGATAGAAAAAGAAAGGTATATAAAAAAGAAAAGTTAAAGAAGCTGCTCACTGACAATAGCAAGCAATCCCATAGGTCAATATGGTGTGATTATAAATAATGCATGAAAACCACTAATCAACTTTGCTCTTTAAAAAAGTGGATAAATCAGGAGGAACCTCATAGATAAGTGTATGAAATTTTGACTGACCGTTGTCTTTGGTAGGATGGCTCATTTGCTTAGAGCATTACCTTAAAATTCAGTATTCAAAAATATAAGGGTACAGATACAATTCCCATATTACTAATGTCACTGGTTAGGTCAGAAACACCTGAAGAAGAGGGACAAATAATACCTTGTGAAACATTGTGCATATACTAACCTGTATGTTATTATTAAGTGTTCAATGTATTTGGAATATTTAATTAAATAAAGTTAAATTTTTCTAAAGACATTTGGTACTTATATTAGATGATGGAAATAAATCAACATATAAATACAACTAAAATACTACAAAATGCAAAAAAAAAATGTCAGTCTCATTCAGCATAGTAAGTGACATACTTTGATCATGTACAATAAATGGTATTAATATTTAATTGTAAAATGTGAAATATTAAATAATCTATATTTAATCAATCAGTTTTACAAATTAAAATTCTTACAAACATTATTTTGTCTGCTACAAAAATATGATGATGGTAATAGTTATTGTAGTTATAAGTTATTTTGAGAAAAACATGATTTCATGCATTGTTCAAATAATAATCAAATTTCCCAAATGTAAGTTTAAAATACTATTTACTTTATTAATTTTCAATCAACAACATTATAATTTGTTTGTTTGTTCAAGATAATAGCAAGTTTTATTGTAAACATAGATTGGCAAAAGAAAAAAAAGATTTAAATAATTACATACATTATTAAAATTACAGCACTTCAACTATGAATAGCATTTCTTTATCTAGATTTAATTAATTTTACTGCATTTATGTGATCTTTAAAAAAATATGTGATTTTAAAATTATATATATTAACAGTGCTCCCAAAAGTTTCAAAATTTTATTGGTTAAAAATTATAAAAATAAATTTTAATAATTGAACATGAAGTATATAAAAGTAAATTTTAAAGTGTACATTATATTTGGTTAATTTTATATAAATTTTAAAATGTGCACCATGCTTAGTTTTTTTTTATGATTTATTTTAATTCAACAAATCATAATCCAGGAAATATTGTTCTGTGGTTATGTAAAAAGTAAAATGGTGAATAGCAATATAAAATTATATTTTTTTAAAAAATTATATCTACTAAAATATTTTTAAATAGTATATTTACCTACAAGCTCCTATTTTTAAAAAATAATAGGCTAAGTAAAATGTTTATTCATTAATTAACAATTTTTCAATTTAAGCTTTATTCTTTTTATTGATTATTTTATATTTTGAATTGTAAGTAATTTTTCCCCTATAGGAACCCATTGTAATTATTTATTTTTAATGTGATATTTTATGTTACTGGACATTTTGGAAGACCAATTATCATTGCTAACCTCAGTAAATATGTATATTAAAATATTTTATATTAAATGCTTTTATTTATTCTGTGAATACAAAAACATTAAAAATAATGTATTTTTAAAAATATTTTATACATGCTATTTTTCACTGTGCACTAAAAAGTCAAAAATAATTATTTTCTTTAATGACAATTGGGATTTTTATATTTAACTTGAATGAAAAGGGTGAGGTGTAATTCAATCACTAATTTTTACAACAGATCATTGAATTAATTAATTTCTGGACAACCAGTGTTTCTACTTCAAGTTAAATATAAAAACTTCAATTGCATTGAAGAAAACAATTATTTTTTGGCTTTTTAATACATAGTAAATAAAAAAGTTTATTATAAAATATTCTTTATATAATTTTATTTTTTTAAAAATCTTGATTTGGATTTCTTATATGGTCATAGCTATTATTTATATCAGTTCTTGTGCTCTTTCTCCAATGTGGCCACTTGATGGCATTGTTGCTTGCAAAAATAATGAAATGTAACATTACCGGGCTGATAATTTTTTGCTTTCTGTTTTCTGACAATTTTTAAAAATATTTTTAAAAAATTTACGAACCAACATTATTTTATAAATTACATTTTAAATTACATTATACATTTCAGTGCGTACTGCAATTTATGAACCAATAACATTTTTTTAGATTATAATTTATAATTACCTTAGACATTTCAGCACAGAGCACTAGCATGTGTGTGGAGGGGATCCAATGGTTTGCAGATCAAAGGATCAGCCAATACATGCACTTGTATGAGCAAACAAAGCTTTCAGCGTGTAGCACTGGAATGTGCAGGGAGATCTGATGGTTTGCAGATCCGAAGGATCAGCCAATACATGCACTAGTCTGAGCAAACAAATCTTTCAGCATGTAGTGCTGGACCACATGTGGAGGGGGGGTACTTTCATAGCTCTTCTACCACAAGCGTGCCTTTTTGTGTGACTTATGTGAAATGGCTCTGGGACCTATTCTTTTGCAATTTTTTTCACCTTCATAGATGTGTAGGTAAACATGGCAATGGGCTTTCAATTATTAGTATGTAATAGTATGTCAGGTAACTTTTAAGATTGTTATTACAATCGCACATTAAAACACTTATGGCCAGCTGAATTCCATATGCTGTCATCATATGGTAGCAATCTGTGAAGTGTTCACTATTTTCATAGTGATGCCAAGCACATCAGTGGGCCGTAATATTTGTGTGCAATGCCATCTAGGCCTGCTAATGGCTAATATGAACATAACTGTTCTATAGGCTGTAACTTAGGCCATGGAAATGGCATATTTCTGTGCTTTTGCAGAGATGCAATGCCATCGAGCAGCAACATAGGACAAAGTACACAACTACCTTTATATCTATATTCTTATTGTTATTAAATTAATCATTTAGTTTAAATTAAAAAATATACATTAATTTTTATTTTATTTTATGTTTTTTATTAATTAGTTATATAAATATTTAACTGACAGAAATTTTTAAAAAAATTAATTCTCAAATAATTAAAAAAAATTAGCATATGAAAGACTTTTTGAAATTATATGATACAATTTACTATTCTGAATGCAAATAAATTTAAATAATTTATAATTATCTATTAAATAATTTTTTGGGAAAAATTAATTTTTATAGATATAAAAATATATTAAAGCTAATTTTTTGTTGGAAAAAAGGGTACATATGAGTTTTCCAGTAAACCAAGATGGCAGCCTGCATTTTTGATAAATGTGCAATTTTGGGCCCTCCCCAAAAATGTTTACATGAAAATGCCTGTTGTGAAAAAAATCATTATTAAAAAAAATTATTGAGGAAAAAATAATTGCAGTATTTACAGTTTATTTTTTTATTATCTTATTAACAGAAAAATGAAAAAAATATATAAATATAATATTTACACTTTACTCATAACAGCAGCATGCAATCATATTGTCACCATTAATGCACACTTTTGGAAATAACAGTAGCCATACCTTTGGAAATAGTCAACTGCATTGCATTATGTGACAGGAAGGTCCCAAATGCTAACAAAAATAAACACGCTGAATTAAATCAAAGTACATTAATGTTAAGAGCACCTCATCACTTTGCATATTTTAAATATAAAAAACTTGAAATAAAACTTCTTAATAAAATTTATCAATTTTTTTTTTTAATTTAATAATCAATCTATTCATTTTGTGTTAATTTAACAACTAACACATCGTTGGTAAATTTTAGGCTTTTGAAACTGTATATTTATCAAAAATACAAGCTGCCATCTTGGTTTACAGGAAAATTCACAAGTACCAAAAAAAAAAAAAAAAGATACATCTCATAATATAAAATTTGATGAAGTTTTAATTTATAAAAATAAATCCAAAATCTGAAACTTGTATAATATAGATATAATAAACCTCCTGATTAGAATCTTTGCAATTTTTTTTTTAAAAAATAATTGACTGGTTTATTGCTCAGATGTTTGTAAGAAGTTAAAGCATTATAAGTGATTGTAAAACTATAATGCTAGGAACGTGAACTCCAGTCTTCCATTCCAGCACTATTCTAAGTCCATAAGTTAAATAAATAATCTTCTCATGCCTTTTAAAAAAATAATTTAACTTTTTTTGTAATTTTTTTTTCCTCATGTGTCATAGCAGCAACCGGGAAGTGAACCCGCTAACCCGGGACAACTGCTTATAAAACAGCTGTCACTGACCTCTTGACCACCAATGCTTGACAACTTTTTTGTAATTGATGTTTGTAATTACCTAGTTTATCATCAGATTAATAATATCCATTCAAAATATTTTGACAAAGATCTTTTTAATTTGTTATTATTGTTTAAATATATTATCTTTCATCAAAAACTTGGATTGACTTACACAAAAAAATTGCCCTCCTTATTTAAATTTACATCTCAGTATTTTACATTTTGTAGATGAAAATTATAGTTAAGAATATTACAGTTGTAATAAAAATAAGAATCAAATAATTAGTTGCTTGTCAGGTCATATGATATTTGAACAGCTTTTGTTGTAACTTGAGACAACAGATTATATGACAGAATTGAACTTTTTTTTTTTACTTATGTTCATTAACTGAGAATCAATCATGAAATTTTTAGATTTGAGTTTAATTCTCTACCAGTGAATTAAATTGCATGCGATATAATTCTAATAAGAAAATGCAAACAAAAATTGAAAACTTTGTTAAAATAATGGGATCCTTGGTTAATAAATCATCCATGTACTAATTTATGTCAAAGGTTATTATTAAAACATGGTAATAACCTTTTTTATATTTCTCACCACTTAATCTATGTAGAATAATACTGAACATTTTCTTTTCAAAAACTAAAATTTAAGATTAATAATATCAAATACAAACCATTGATGTTGATTAGAACATTAACATTGTGGATGCAAACTTCCATTTATAAAGTAATGAAGAACCTCTTATAAATATAGATATATGTGTAATTGGCATTTAAGCATTTGGAGACATCAACAGTCTTAATATAGTATGCTCAACATGCTTTCAATATTTTTGTCATAGTATTGTACACCAACCAAGAGGACAAGCTGGATTTAAAAGTGGTTTTAGTACAGTAGATCATATCCAGATATTGAGAAAAGTTATAGAAAGATCAAATGAATATGAGTTGTCATTATGCTTTGAATTTGTATATTATAAAAAGGTATTTGATTCTATAAATATTTGTTCAGTGATTAAAGCATTGGATCATATCAAGGTATAGATCTAGGATATTGTCATAATTTAAAGAATATTTATAAAAATGTAACAACAACAATTAGATTACATATACTAGGAAAATCAACATTGAGAAGGGTGTATGACAGGGTGACTCCATATGTCCAAAACTTTTTACAGCAGTACTACAAGAAGTATTTTGTGGATTAAAATGGGTAGCTAAAGGAGTGAAAGTAAATAGAGATTATTTAAATCATTTAGATTTTGCAGATGATGATGTTGTTTTTGCAAATAATCCTTTAGAGCTGCAGGAAATGTTGCAGGAGTTATTAGATGAAAGTAGGAAAGTAGGACTAAAGATAAATGTTAAAAAGACTAAAGAAATGTTCAATGGATTTTTTCAAAATATGAAAATAAAGATTGATTATGATGAGTTAGAAAAAGTTAACAGCTACATATACCTTGGTAAGATTATTAATATGGATGGAAACATAATGGATGAAATTAATCATAGAATTAAACTTGGAGTGCTCTTGGTAGAAATAACTTTATACTAAAAGGAAATATGCCTATGTGTTTGAAAAGGAAAGTTTTTAATAAATGTGTTTTATCAGTTCTTACTTATGGATCTGAGACTTGGACACTTAACAGAAGAGCAATACAGAGACTTCAGACCACTCGAAGTATGGAGAGATGCATATTAGGTGTAACAAGAAGAGATCAAAAATGCAATATATGGGTAAGAGAACAAAAAAATGTTACTGACCTCATTGAAAAAGTTAAAAGACTGAAGTGGAGTTTCTACAAGAGATGATAATAAATGGACAATTGAAATCTTAAATGGGATTCCAAGAGATTGTAAAAGACCCAGAAAGAGACCACATGTCAGTTAGATGGATGAAGTAAGAAAGTGTATAGGAGTAATGTGGAGAAGAGAAGCTAAAGATCAGGGAAGATGGATTGAACTTGGAGAGACCGTCATCCTGCAGTGGATTGATAATGGTTGATTATGATGATGACGATTGTATAGTATATAGATTGTTTTGTGTAGTTTATAATTCATTTTTAGCCCTTTTTTGTTTCTTCTTTATTTTTTACAGACAAGTTGATTATACTATTAATAAATGTCTAAATATATGGGATTTTAATTTGTAAGCATACACGTATCCAAGAAAACAAATTGTGTCTATTTCTAGCGGTGAGTCCTTTTTTATCATTCAAAATCTTCAACAAAACAATCAACATTGGACACTTTTCACAAATTTATTTACAATGTAACAATTAAAAGATATTCCGTAATTTTCACAATTCAAATTCTTTGCATATTTTTAAATTGTCTTTTAATTCACTCCTTATAAAGTCTTTTTAAAATGATAAAAAAAATAATTTAAATTTAAATCTTTTCTATGATTAATATATGAAGATGTCATCCAATTATTGATTATCGGCAATTATTATTATAACATCAGAAATTACATTGCTTACATACTTGGCCAGATTTTTCTTCTTTACTTCTACTAATGGATTAATATACGGAGATGCCTCCTTTTCAATGATACCCCCTTCTATCAACTGTTGTATTTGGCTGCCAACTTCTGGCTTATACTGGAGTGGAATCGAATATGAACGACATTGGAAGTGTTTTTCTTCTTTAACATTAATTTATAAACAGGATCAATTTCAATAAATAAGTGTCATAGATGTGTTTCACATCGCTCGTATGATTATCAACACAAGATTTATCTGTTTTTGGGAATTTACTTTGTTGATTGAGCATAGTAATACCTCTAAACAATTCATGCACAAACAGTACAAGTTAAAAATTGTGCTTTTTTAAATATAATAGTCCAACATTTTTCAATTATTTTCTCTACGTTTAAAATTTTAAAGTTTAATATTGTATTTTTAATAATAGTTTTTGATACTAATCATGTTACATAGAAACTTCATTTAGCATTATAAATTTTTATTAATAAAAAAGTCTTTTCTTTCTCAAAAAGTTTTGATTTTTTTTTACGTTACTGCCTCTAATTTGAAAAGGTGGAGACTGACTAATATTAATCTTTTTAATCTTTAGATTGAGTTTTGTTTTATTTTTTCAATCGTTAGTCCAGTCAATTGTTTTAGTTCATTAATCTATGCATTTTTAAACTTTTGCTCTTTTTATTGCTAAATGTTCTTTAAGAAAGAAGTGAGAGGATTGTATTTTTGATTTCTGATGATAGTGTCTACATTTTGTATATATAATTTATAGATGTTTTTCTTCTCTTCAATCACAGAAATTTATAATTAGGATCTTCTAATAATTTTTTTTTTTTTCAATATTCTTTTATGACTGATTTTTAATAATAATTTTCATTAGTCATTCATTAGATTAGAGATTAACCATTAATGAATAATATTTCTATAGTGTAATTTTCATTATTGGATACTCTCTAGTCTATTGAATGACTAATAAAAATTATGAATATACTTTCATTAAAGGATTTGTGTTAAAGTTGTAAGGATAGCACATTTGATACTTATTAATTAAAATGTAATACTTTGATGTATAAATATATTTATTAAAACCAGTCAACACTTAGACAATCCCAATATCTATAATAATCAACAATTTCAAACTGTTGTCAGGGTAATGTTCTTTTAACAATATATATATATACTGAAGAATGGTAAAGATATGTATAAAAGTATGTGGTCTGGGCCAACTGATGAGTGCCGGTTCAGCATGAAATGTGCATATTGGGAATCATAGATCTTTTTGACATGTCTTTGGTCATATGGTTATGGTTATATTCTTCCACAAGGTGTTAAAAGTAGAAAAAAAAATCCCTTCCTTGCATGAGAGTGATATAATGAAAATTACAAAAATATTATTCATATTTTAAATAATTTTGGTTTTGAATATCATCTTTTTTGAGATTCTTCCAATATATATTGAAATAGGTCAGATGTAGTAAGTAAACTTTAAACTTTCCAAAAATAAGTGAGAAAAAAATAGTTAAATTTTATTATAATTTTTTTAAAAATTACTAATATTTTAAATCAAATACATTTTTTACTTCAATAGTAAGATAATGTGTTTCATTCATTATTTATGGATTTCTTGTTATATATACACTTGTGTTACATTTCTTTCCATTTTTAATTTTTATTTCAGTTGATATTGTCTTAATTATTTTATAATATATATATATATATAATTATAATAATATTAAATCGTGCTTTCACACTTCCAACGTAAAGCTATAACAACAAATTGAAAACTAAATTAAATGGCTGAGCGCTTTCAAGAAGATGGACTTCTCATATTCATAGTCAGTTATGATCCTTTCTTTGGAATCATTATATAAATAAATCTGATATGCAAATTATATGCAAATGAGTCACTAAGATCATCTTTTAGATATCGCAAAACATGCATCCTTACGATTAATGGCGAAAGAGTCCTCTGCTATAAAGTATGCTTCTTTTACCTTTCGCTTAATATCATGCCTCTTAGTACAAACTAATTTTGCAGCCATTTAATATAGTTTTAAATTTGTTGTTATAGCTTTACGTTGGAAGTGTGAAAGCACGATTTAATATTATTATATTGAAGACAAACGTAAAGTATAAATATACAGGTTATTACTTAATATATATAATTCGTAAAAACCAATCAACAATTAGACAATCCCAATATCAATACAATTAACAATTTCAAACTGTTGTCAAGGAAATATCCTTTTAACAATAAAGGTGAAATATATATATATTAATAAATTAATGCTAAAACTGGTCATAAAATTATCTATATATGGTCAAAAATTTATCTATATATTTTTTCACTAGAGATAATTTTGTTAATAATTCTTGTAATTGACTAAGATGATTTACTAGTGCAGTTTCAAACTGTAATTGTAAACAGATGGTAATTTAACTGCTACTCATGCATTATACTGTCATATTAAACCAACATTGTTTCGATGAATATGAATAGACTCTTGATCCAAGCCACATGGTAGAGACTTTGAAAAGAGCAGCCATCTTATCTTTGTGCCTAAATGCAATTATATAGACCAATCAAAAGTATCTTGAATTGAGAACATAAATATTTTATATTATTCACTTTACTTCAATTTTCTTTATTATTCATAAAAATATTAGGAAAAAAAAGTGAAATTATTATATAAAAATTATAAACTACATTTTTTTTTTATTTCTGAAACAATATTGCCAAAAACAAATTAAAATAATTTTCAATGCTGAGAGCAATAAATTGTAAAATAGTATTAATTCTAGAACATCTATATATTATTGTGGGTTAATATAAACACTCTTACATTAGGCAGTATTCAAATTATATCTCTTAGTAGAAAATCTCAGAATATACAAACATCTAAAATAAAAGTTCTTGTGTATTACAACAAATTGATTTCATGATTTATAAAAAAATTAACTTTGCAAGATCTTGTATCTATTTCTACACACATATCTATTTATATTCCAAATATATGTATTTATACATTCTCATTATTTTGACAACCTTGTAAACAAATAGTTGTCAACAAATATTATGTACTGAAAATATATACTTCAAATGTCTATACTATAAGAATTTTTACAAACCAGATTAAAGTTATTTTAATAAACTAGTGAGAAAATGTTGTTTGCAAGTTTATTAAAATGGTTTTAATGAGTCTGACATAGTATTTACATTTAAAGATTGCTACATCAGATATGTTTTATTTTTACATTAACATTGAGGAGTGAAATTTATTTAAAATAGATTTCATTTACTTTATTTAAAATTGTGGAAAACTATATGCATACAATTACTAAAAAACTATTGTTTTTTACAGTTAAAAAGTAAAATGGTTTATAATCTAAACTTGCATGTTATATCCTTCATAAATTATTTTATTTCCTAATGTATATAAAATACAAATTACTATTCTGATTTTTAATAGATTAAATAAAAGATCGATTTGAGACCTAAAATCCTTTGGACCGAAACTCACCTGGTCGATTCTAGTGCTCAAGCATCAACATAATCTTCTGAACAAAAGACCACTCAATTTGTTTACTATGGCATATATATATATATAGATGATATATTATCCAGGTTCATCCATGTTTAATTTATTGTACTAATATGCTAACGCGGAAATCTTCGTTTTAATATACGTATATATTTATATAGCCTACTTACGACAAATAAATGAATTTGATTCATAAGATTGTAAGTATTAATTACTTGTATACAAAATAATGGATTATGCCAATCTTTAAAACAATGAAACAAGGATTGTATTTACCTCCATAATAAAACAAAATATTTGTTCACACAGCCTATATAAAACAACACTCACACTTCCATTTTAATTGGGCAGACTAATTTTTTTTATGATTTATCTTAGTCGTGAATAAAATAAAACGTTTGTTTCCCACCAATCTACTCTTAGATTCCCACCAATCTACTCTTAGACTAAGAGAATGTTCAAAAGGCTTCACTACATAAGGATGAAATTTAAAAAAAAAAACGAAATAAAAATGTTTGAAGGTAAAGAACTAATTTTTATATTTAATTTAAAGAATTACAAAATAATTTTTTTTTTTAAATAATTAGGAAAAAGTTTAATTTTTTTAAAAATATTTCTGTATTTGTAAATTGCATTAGTTGATGATTTAAAATTTAGTTAGCTTATATTATTAAAAATCTGCCCTGCAGTTGGTAGGGTATCTTATTTGGAGTTGAGAAGTTTCAGGATTGATTCTGCCACTCGTAGTGGCACTTGGGATTGAGAAATTCCAGGATCGATTCTGCCACTTGCAGTGCCACTTGGGATTGAGAAGTTCCAGAATCAATTTTGCGACTCACAGTCCCACTTTGGATTAAGAAGTTCCAGGATCGATTCTGCCACTCACAGTGCCACTTGGGATTGAAAAGTTCCAGGATCGATTCTGTTCACTTGCAATGCCATTTGGGATTGAGACATTCCAGGATAGATTCTGCCACTCACAATGCCACTTGGGATTGAGAAATTCCAGGATCAATTCTGCAACTTGCAGTGTAACTTGGGATTGAGAAGTTCCATCAGTTCTGTGTCTCATCATGCCACTTGGGATTGAGCAGTTCTAGGATCTATTCTGCCATTCACAGTTCTGGAACTCAAACTTATTATGAACTCCAGAGCAATAAAGCCACATGGATTTGTTTTAATCAATGAGCTAATTTGCAATAATCATTAGTGATTACATTTATTGCAAATGAAAAACTATTTCTGTTGTTTTATAAAAAATTATCAATAGATTTTTAAAAATGGCCAAAGTACATGATTAACTGAGAAATTTAAATGTTCAATCCAGATGTTCCTTTAGTATGATCATGACTAATTGTTTTTGCATCATTACTATCACTTAAGAAGATCCTGAAATTTAAACATGACACAATCAAGTTACTTTGGTCTATTGGCTTTAAAAGAAGAGCCTGTAGGCCACTTCTAGTCAGTTTCTATATGGTTGTATACAATGTGTCCAATGAAAAGCTATGATTAAGTCTCTAAATAACTTGCAAAACCATTTCTGAATCAATACCATGTATTACGTACTAACAATTTAGCTATCCACCACAAAAGATTTAAGGTATTAGTGTGTTTAGATCATGCCATATGATATGAAATGTGATGTGTCTCGTATCATGAGAGAACAGTATACTAACATATAATATTGTTTAAATGGGACAAAATTGTTACCTGAGGTGTTTAGATAATTCAAACTGTGTATGGTTCACAAATCATTATTTACCAAATTTTCAAATGACTCAATATTTTGTGATAAAATGAAGAGCAATGAAGATAATCCATGAAGATACACAACACACTGTCATATTTTATGTTGCAACTTATGTTTAGACATGCTAGTGCCTTAATATTTTCATGATGAACAGCGGAAATATGTTGCTACATAACACATGTATTGATTTTGAAAATGGTACTGCAGACAGTTTAAAGAGAGAACCAGTCACCTTTTTACTGGGCCACACAGTGTAATTCAAAGTTAGATGCTGATTTTACAACAATGTCAGAAAATATCTGTAACACCACAAAGAAACCTTATATCTACAATTCAATTGGAATGAAACCTGCAGGTTCTGAATAAAAAACCCCACATTGAAGATGAATATTACTTATTAAACATATCAGCATCTGTAGATCTTTCATTAGTCTATGGGATATGCCAATGCAACATTGTAAAGATTCTGTATAGCTGATGGTTTGAGGGTGGCATTTTAAACCTAAATAAGTCACATTACATCAGAATTATACAACCATATTATTAATAAAGATACAAAGTAATAGTCTTCTCTGATTCAGCTAAATCCTATTTATCTTGTAATTCCAGACATCATACAAAAAACATTGAACAATCTCCTACAAAGTCAGTAAAGTACGCTCAATTTCTTTTTCATGATATGCCTTACCTGCATAATTATATTGTGTGATTTGGTATAACAGTTGAATGACAATTTCTCAAACTCTCAGACACGTGAATTGTGACTCATTTCAAACAGTGTTCATATTTCTTATTAATGCCCAATCACTAAACCATTTGACTGCTTACTTATTTACTTCATAATTAATGTACTATTATTATTTATTATAATTTATTTTTTTCTCAATATTATATTTATTCTAGATTTATATTTTAATTAATTATTTTTTATTATTTTGCTGTTTATTTTAATGAACAGGTATGTTTCACTAATATCAGATGTTGTGTTGAAAAAAAAATGGATAATTGTAAACTGTGCAGAAGTAATGAAAATCATATTGATGATAATCAAGTGTTATCATTCATTTATGATATGTTACTATTTAGATAGACCTAGAAAGAGGTCGCATGTGAGATGGATGACTGAAATAAAGAAGTGTGTTGGGGTAATGTGGAAAAGAGAAGTTAGAGACTAGAGAATATGAATTGAACTTGGAGAGACCTTTATCCTGCAGTGGATTGAAAATGAATGAAAATGATAATGATGACAATTTAGATACTCCACCTGAGAAGAAAACAAAACGTGTACTTGATTATAAATTTATTACATTAAATTTTTTCCATATTTTCTTCATTTACTTACTAAAATTATGTAACTATTTGTAGTAATGATATGCATTATTTACATAAATTCTCTTGGGTGTTTAATCTGTAAAATTTGAGTGAATTCAAAATAGATCAATGTAAAAAAAATTGAAGTGAGAAAATTATCTGTAAAAGAAACGAATATGAAAATAAGATAGTAAAGATCATAATCTGACAATAAGACTATTGTATAAAATAGAGAAACATTAAAATAATATAAAACACTATTTCCAAGCATTTTCAATTCATTTGAGTCTTTATCATAAAACAGAGAAACATTAAAATAACATAACACACTATTGTCAAATGCTTTCAACTCATCTAAGTCTATCGAGATTGTCTACAAATTATTATACTCTACTAAGCAATAAATGTGAAATATTTCATTATATCATCCAGAAACAACTAATTGGAAAACTGGTTAACTTAGTAGAGTATAACAATGTTTATACAGCCTTGATAAGGACTCAAATGAGTTGAAAGTGCTTGACAATAGTGTTTTATATTATTTTAATGTTTCCCTGTTTTGTACAATATTTGTCTTGTTAGATTGTAATTTATATTTTATAATATTAGAATTATTGGATTTATTATAAGCTATATATTACATATATTGGTACAGGTATATAATAAGCCTGTATTTCAGTTATTACATGGTAGAGATGTCTGCCCATCCCTAGTATATGTATTAAATGGATTATGTCCTGTACATGAGGTGTCAGATTGACTTTGGGTCAACATGGGTGTGATGAGAATCTTGGCCTCAGGATGGCCTTTCAGTGTTCCATCATCAGATTTTCAATTGGATGGACTGTTGAAGAGTTGGAGTGTGGAGTGGATTGAAGCCTGTCCATTAAAAGATGAAGATTGGCTATCTTAATATATATCTGAGCACTTATTGCATATATGTGTAAAGATGATAGTCTGGACAAACTGATGATTGCTGGTTTAGCATGAAATATGTATATTGGTGATTTATTTATAATTTCAACATATATGTGTTTAAGGGTATCAGTGTTATGAGGTAGAGTGGAGAGTGGTGGGCCTTGTGAAAGTCTGTGCTCATGTACCCTATATCTTACATATATTGATACAGGTATATAATAAGCCTGTATTTCAGTTATTATAAGGTAGTAAAGAAAAGAGAAAAAAACACACTGAATAAAATAAAACCAATAAGATTAAATTATAAAAGAGTAGATTGTTAAAAAAAGAATGCAGCTTAAATATATCTTACTTATGGCCTTGTGGGTATGAAATTTAAATTAATTATTTAAAATAATATATATATTTTAGAGATATTATTTCAATAATTTGTAACTATCTAATAGTGGAGGTAACACTATTAAAAATAAATGATTTAACTTTGTGAAGATATGGATAAAACCACATTTTTAGTTTCCTCCAAGGCAAGATCCCGGTTTTCTACACCTTCAACTTTCAAGTTTATGTTATTTAATTTTCTTTTATTAATTAACAAATAAATTATAATGATAACCACTGAAAGCGAATTATTAATAAATGTTTGAACAATATAAATAAAAGTGTAATGATATCAAATTAAAATTTTAATTGAGAAGGATTTAAAGATTTATGCTGTCTAAAATAACTAAAGATTAAATGAAATATAATTTCAAATATATCACTTTAAAAAAAAGAAAAAGTATCTTGCAGGTCAATCTTAAAACTCTAAGATTTTTCCCAATTGTGATTAAAAACAAAAAAGCGTTGTTAGTCGAGAGGTCAGCGCAGCCGCCTTGCAAGCAAGTAGTTGGTTGCTGATGGTTGTGGGTTCACCTCCCGGCTGATGCTATGACATATGAAAAAAAAACATCAAAATATAATATAGTCCAGTGGATAGCTGTTCTTTTCATTCAATCTGCAGAACCACATCTGATTGATTCTTGCACATCAATACACTTGACTGTGAAATTAACCTCCTATATATAAGAGCCACCCCATTTACTAATAAATTTACATATATATTAACTATTAAAAATATTACATTTATGTATAAATTTTGCTAATATTTTAATTTATCTTTAACACATTGGTGGTCGAAAGGTCAGTGACGGCTGGTTTACAAACAGTTGTCCCGGGTTAGCGGGTTCGCATCCCAGCTGATGCTATAACACATGAGAAAAAAAAAGCAGAAACATACATTTTGTTAATAGCTGAAACCATGGTTGTGTAAGAATTTTAATAGAATTTTGTTCTTTTGTCTAGTTTTATTGTGTTATATGAAATTTTTATACATACATATATATAAATTCATAGACATCAGTCAATACATAGATAATCCAAATTCAGTAACTATCAACAATCTCAATCTGTTGTCAAGGTAACCAGCCACATTTTCTATCCAAGGTGTTAAAATTGTTTGCATGGTCAAGCATTGGTGGTCGAGAGATCGGCACAGTTGTCATACAAACAGTTGTCCTGGGTTAGCGGGTTCACGTCCCGGCTGATGCCATGCTACATGAAAGAAAATTGTTTGCATGGAGAGATAATAGAAAGTGAAAGAGGCATGATTTATTGCTAATAACTAGGCCGTTAATAAAAAAGAGAATAGCATCTAACCCTCCAACAAATGGAATATATAAATTACTAATTTAAATAAATTAGCATTGTGCACTTAAATGCTACTGCATACCTAGCCACCCATAGATGCTACGAATCTGGCTTCACCATCTGAAAGCATTTACAGCTACAATTAACAAAACATATGGAATAAACCTATGCTTAGCTAATGTTTTAAGCAAACTAATTAAAATATCTTTAAATTGATTACTGTAGAGCAAAAAGCTTTCCAAAAACCATACACTAGAGGAATGGTAAAGAAGAAAAATTTAGAAAGATTACCAGTTTTTGAGTAATAATCATTCAGAATTATTCTGATTTTATTTTACCCGTTAAAAAATAGCTAAAACATATTTATTGATCAATTTGTATTATTAATTTATTTGGCTTTGAACTGGACACTGGAACAAAATAATTATGTCTGGTTAAAATCTGAAAATTTTGAAGTTTACTTGACTATGGGTTTAAATGAATATCATGGGAATATCAAATAAATGCATTAACATGACATGACACTCTTGTATATAGTGAATTTCCAACCCATCACTTTAAGATATGAGAGAAAATAAATGATAGATTTATTAAAATGATAAAATGAAAATCTATTAAAAATTATACATAAAAACAATGCAATGCTTTATTCACTGAAGTGTTATACATGTAAGATACATTATAATCCTTCAATTGAAATAAAATTCACAAAATTCAAAACATTCCACATTTACTACTTGTAAAATAAATGTGTTTTAATGTTAAGTACAATATGTGTGTATAATTATAATATCACAAAAAATGCATATGTTTAAAAATTCAAGAGTTAATCTTAATTATAGTAATTAAATATTACTTTTTAATAAATAATCTTATCTAATCATTAATTTATTATTTTAAAAAAATAAATAGATATTTATTTGCACTGATAAATTTTGCACTTTAATTAATCTCTAAAAAGGTAAAAAATTTAATTCTTTAAGTGCTCATGTTTTTTTAAATACCTTTTGCACCCAATGTGTGATATTTTAAAACATTTACATATTAAATAGTTATATTTGAATGCAAGTATAATTTATATACATGAAGTTTTATATGTAATTATAGAGGATTTAAACACATACTTTAAGGCACCCTTCAGCAATCCACACTATCTCATATAACTATACACATGCCCACACACATGTGAAAAAGACAAATAATTTCCATTGTATGTAATACATATATTTTTCAAAATATAAAAAAAAGTTTAGTAAAATATTTGGTCCACTAAAGTATAAATAGATATATAATTGAAATTTTAATACTTTAAAATATTTGTCCTTGTGACATAAATAGTTAATATATATGGAATAAAACATGTCGTTTATAAACTATAAGATAATGTAATATTTCAAAACTTGGGGAAAAATAGAGATTGGTAAATGTTTAATAAAAATTGCCAATCAAAATTTTAAAACTTTACATTCTTTTATTATACCACTCAACATCTCATGATCACCATTTCTTATGCTTGCTCATAACTGTTATTAAAACAGGTAAAACTTTCCATACAGTAGTGCACTAGATAGGCACTAGAGCACAAGCCTTCTGGCATCCATTAATTACTCTAGCTTGCACCGAGTGGCACTACTGTATGGAGAGTTTTGCCTGTTTTAATTCTTTTATTATGTAAAATATTTATAAAATCAAAAACAAAATAATACTCACCTATTACATTGTACAACAACAAAATAATGTTAAAAGTAAACATTTTTTGAAACAAAATTATTTGGGAAATGGGTAAACTTGTGTCTTCTAAAGCTGGAGAAGAAATGGAGCGCATATTAAATAGAAAACGTATAACAATTAATATTGCTTTCCGATTACAGTTTCATTTATAAAAAATTACTGAAACAATAAAATAGTATACACATATTAATGAATAAATATCTAAAAATTCAAGATTTGGGCTAAATATTGGGAAGAAAAATTTCAAGATTATCAAAAACTATAAATAGCAGACTGTAAATGTGTCACCACAAAGCACTTTAGCTACATTTAAGGAAAAGTTAAAAAAATAAAAGTTGCAACAATTTTTTTTTAAAATGAATTGCTATAGAAAAAGAATTAAGCTAACCACTTCTAATATAAAATAAATAAAACTATACTAATATAAATTATTATATAGAAATTAAACTAGGAAAAGTGTGAAAAATATGATTGCTAATTTTTTTATAAATAAAATAATAAAAATGTCACTTCATTAAAAAATATCAATACAGAAAGTGTGCTGAAACCATAATTTATCAATGATAGATGGAAAAGTAATAAAAGCAACTTTTAAAAAATGTCTCTATAAAAGAGTAATATGTATATCTATAGTGCTGATTTCAGGACCAAAGAAAAAGGCAACATATTTGAAAATATTATTTAAAAATATATGATAGATATTTATATATATATATATAAATTATTAATCAATGTCTGTATTCCAATTATAATAAAAGGTACTGTTTGGTTAGCTGTACCCTAGCCGCTAGAGGTGCTGTTTCTGTGTAAACACACAGAAATATCCAGAGTAGGGGCCCTTTAAGCAGAAATTCCTGTTCCAATCATTAGGTGGCGCTGTTCACCATGCATATGCATATGAACCTTCCACAAGCCAGCTGACAGCAAAACTGCCCACCTGGTGGCGCTGATTGCAATGCGTAAGCCATGTAGCTTACATCGTCTGCTATCAGCCACTACCAAGAACCTAGGTGGCGCTGATTGCTGTAAACAGATCTAGCTTACGTAGGTATAACCTGAATAATTTCTCTCCATAAATCTATACCTGAATGATATCTCTCCATAAATCTATACCTGAATATCTCTAGAATTGTCATTATGATGTATTATAGCATTTTTTGGTAGATTTCAACAATTATTAACTTATGGGGTTGTGATCAAACAGAAAACTGGCAAACTTAAAGGAGATAATAAATATACTTGAATTTATTTACTGGTTAGAATCTCTACAGATTTTCTAATATAATGTTTGTGAGTAGTTAGGTGGTTTAATGAATCTACAAATGAATTTCTAAATAGACAAATTTTAATGTATATCACCCAACTGAGACACTTAAATATTTACCAATTTCACAATATCAACTAATAAACTATAATATACTTTGAGTAATCATTAAGATTTGATTTAATGCAAAAAATTGTCACACTCAGGAGGTTACAAATTTATTGCCATCCTATTAATTGAAAGGAAACCCTTTGATTCCTCTTGGAGGCCTTAAAGGAACTGAGCAAGGCAAATTCTTAATGTCCACTCCAAATGTTATTGTCATTACAGCTGTTATTACTATGTGATTATTCATATAGTATATAAACATGGATGGGCTGCTCACCAACACGCATTAGCCAGTGTGACAAGGTTATTGGATTTTTACCTCTGAGTTTAAGATCTAGAAACACCATGGACTTTCTTCTCAGTTGCCTGATAAGGCAGAATGAATGCTTGTGTAAATGATAAATATTTTTCCAATATATATATACAATTATGACAGACAAAACTAAATCATGGCCCTTATTCCCAGGAGACTGTAAAGTCACCAACCAAGGCAGCAGTTGGTGGCCGAAGGCAGAGGGTGCTAAGAATCTCCTGATTGTGGTCCCAGGCTGCCATTTGATGATGACTTTTTTTATTTAGGTACTTACAACTGCAGATCACTTTCAAGTGAAGGAATATTGCAAGAGTTAGAAGAAAAACTGTCTTATATTAAATGGGACATTATTGGACTTTGTGGAGTTAGAAGAAAAGATAAAGAGACAATTGTTTTAAAAAGTGAACATGTACTCTACTATAAAGGCACAAATATTGGAAATACAAGTGGAGTAGGATTCATTATAAATAAAAAGTGGAAGAACAACATTGTGGAGATTGATGGTGTATTGGACAGAGTGGCAAGATTAGTTAAACAACTTAATAGCAGATACCAAATGCAGATAATTTAGGTTTATGCCCCAACAAGTTCTCAAAGTGATGAAGTAGTAGAAGATTTTTATATGAATGCACAAAAGACTTTTGATCAGAGTAAACTACATTTTAAAATTGTTATGGAAGACTTTAATGCTAGAATTGGTAAACAAATGAAAGATGAAAGTGCTGTAGGTAATTTTGGTTATGGTAATAGAAATGAGAGAGGACATAGACTTGTGGAGTTTGCAGGAAAAGGAAAACTTTATATTATGAATTATTATTTTGCGAAAAAATTTAAAAGGAAATGGACATGGAAGCATCCAAATGAAGGTACAGCAGAATTGGATTATATTTTGACTAACAGAAAATACATATTTCAAGATTGTAATGTTCTTAATAAATTTAACAGAGGAAGTGATCATCGATTAGTAAGATGTGAAATACATGTTAATGCAAAACTAGAGAGACAAAAATTATTAAGAATAACAATATTTACAGTTGATATTCCTAATTTTCAGAAACATTCTAATGAATTTAAATTAGAACTTATAAATAGGTTTCAAGTATTAGTAGATTTTGAACATGATTCAGATGTGAATGAAATTAATATGAAAACAACTGATACACTTTTAAAAACTGCAACAAAAATAGCTCCTTGAAAAAAGCTGCACTTGACCAATAACATTTCTATTGAGACTAGAGAATTTATGAAGAAAAGAAGGAATATGAAGATATACAAAAATGATGCATTAAAAAGGATTGAATATCTCAAATTTTGTAAAATGATGCCGAAAACAGTTGAAAATGATATAAGAAAGTATAACTGTGAACTTGATAGGAAATTTATGTCTGCAATAAGAAAGTATAACTGTGAACTTGATAGGAAATTTATGTCTGCAATAAGAAAAAAAGCTGGAATTATTACTAAAAAGAGAGATGACATCATCAAATGGATAGAAGACTTCTATCAAGAATTATATAGTAATAAAGAACAAATACCTCCTATATCTATTACATCTTCTGAATTGCCCAGAATTTTAAATGAAGAAGTGAGACATGCAATTAAATACATGAAGAAAGAAAAGACTCCAGGCAATGGTAGAATTATAATTGATATATTAAAAGAAGCAGGTGAAAAAATAGAAATTTTTTTAGCAACATTATATACCAAATGTCTAAATGATAAAGATGTACCAGATGATTGGAAGAATGCAGTATTAATATTAATATTTAAAAAAGGTGATAAAGAAGATATTAGAAATTACAGACCTATCAGCCTTTTATCAGTTACATACAAAATTTTTACTAAGATAATTACAACTTGTCTACAGATAACACTGGATTTCCACCAACCAAAAGAACAAGCTGGATTTAGAAGTGGTTTTAGTACAGGAGATCATGTCTAGGGATTGAGAGAAGTTATAGAAAGGACAAATGAATATGAGTTGCCATTATGTTTTGGATTTGTAGATTATGAAAAGGCATTTGAATTTATAAACTTTTCTTCAGTGATTAAAGTATTGTATCATCAAGGTATAGATCCAAGATATTGTCATATTTTAAAGAATATTTATAAAAATGCAACAGCAACAATTAGATTAAAAAGTGATACTGGGAAAGTCAACATTGAGAAGAGTGTAAGACAGGGTGACTGCATATCTCCAAAACTTTTTACAGCAGTGCTGCAAGAAGTATTTTGTGTATTAAAATGGGAAGCTAAAGGAGTGAAAGTAAATGGTGATTATTTAAGTCATTTAGATTTTTCAGATGATGTAGTTGTTTTTGCTAATAATGCTTTAGATCTACAGGAAATGTTGCAGTGGTTATCAGATGAAAGTAGGACTAAAGATAAATGTTAAAATGACTAAAGTAATGTTTAATGGATTTTCTCAAAATATGAAAATAAAGATTGTTTATAATGAGTTAGAAGAAGTTAACAGTTACAAATACCTTGGTCAGATTATTAATAAAACATAATGGAGGAAATTAATCATAGAATTAAACTTGGTTGGAGTGCTTTTGGTAGAAATAATTTGATACTAAAATGAAATATACCTATGTTTTTGTAAAGGAAGATTTTTAATAAATGTGATTTACCTGTTCTCACTTATGGATCTGAGACTTGGACACTTAATAGAAGAGCAATACAGCCTTCAGACCACTCAAAGAAGCATGGAGAGATGCATGTTGGGAGTAACAAGAAGAGATTGAAAATGCAATGTATGGGTAATAGAAGAATCAGGTGTTACTGACCTCATTGAAAAAATTAAAAGATTGAAGTGCAGTTGGGCTGGACATGTTTCTAAAAGAGATGAAAATAGATGGACAATAGATGGACAATTGAGGTCATAAACTGGATTCAAAGAGAAACAGCACCTCTAGCGGCTGGGGTACAGCTAACCAAACACTACCTAATAAAAAATATATATAATTATTCAAACAATACAATAATTAATTATTAATTAATTATTGTATTGTTTTGAATAATATTTATATCATTAAAAATCAGGCAACTCTTAGACAATCCCAATATCAATAACAATTAAGAATTTCAAACTGTTGCCAAGATAACCTCCTTTTAGTAATAACAATAAAAGTATATATATACACCATATTAAGTTCAACATAATGTAAATTTATTACTACTGCTTAAATATGTAATATGTAGAATACAAACACATTATAGCACATTTTCATCTAAATACATTAACTGGAAATATTGGTAAGTAGATTGATAATGGATCATTTTTAAAAAACTTGAAAATGCAATTTTAAATGAAAAGTTTAAATTGTATTGGCAAGTTTATTAAAAATGAGTCTATTAACAAATAATTCCTGAATCATGTTTGGAGGAGACTGTTCTGAAATATATATATATAATACAAATAAAATATCTGTTAATTAAAAAAAACTATTGTAATAACAATAAAAATAATAAGTATAACGGTAGTAAACTATTATATGCAGTCTTTCAATCCGCAAAAGCACTTTCGGTTAACGCGTTAATTCCTTAACTAAACACAATAAGTAATAATTTTAAATTGATCTTACATAGTTAGAGTAGCTTGTTTTAATATGTAATTAGGATAAAATAAGACTGAACATTTTGATGTTTTTTTACTTTTGACAATATAATCATTTTTAAAAGTTTCTTAAGTTTTGGATATTATAGGATTGCGCTTCTGATTATATGAGTTTTTGGTATTATTTACAGCGTTCTAATATTCTCTGGAAAAAGATGTATTAGACAAAAATATGTAGTTTCAAATTCCCATTTAATAAAACTATTTATAGCTAAATATTTGTGTTTTTAAACAATTATTATATGAAATGCTATGCTGTCTTTTTCATGCAATGAATGCTATGTTTTTAGGCATTTTACTTTTTAAACAAAGATGTATGCAGATATTCCTTCAATCATAAATAATTATAATTAGATTCAATGTTTAATTTTATGCACATTATTATGATCTTTTCTGCACAAAGGATAATCAGTATGACATGCATTTAGACATGCATGATTGCTCAAGATGTAATGTGGATATTTATACTGTTGTGATATTTTTAGATAAATATTATTAAGACTATATAAGTTTTGAATTAATTGCACAAGAGTAGTTGCATATAAATGTGTATATAAATAAATAATACTTAATTTTGTCATTAATAATTTTAATAAATTTAAATTAATAAATGCATTATTCAAAATAAGAGTCATAGATCACATGACCCTATCTCTTAATTCTCACTGTTTATAATTATTCATATTGATTAGTTTTTACTGAATAGTTTTGTGTGATGAAGGCACTATTATTTAGCAGTAAAATTACTAATTTATATTAGTATAATTTGGAAGCAGTTTAAATGCCTTATGATAGTTTTAGTTTTCATTTATATAATTCCACCAAACTTGTACAGTTCAAGTTAATATGAAAAGGTAAATTAAAACTATAATAGAGTCTTAAAAGCATAGAGTCATTAAAAGCACTGACCAAGAAAATGGATGTGTGCATTTATATTTGACAGCTTATAGAAGTTGGTCTGATTATTTTCATTATATATATAAAATTAAACCATGAGTTCAATTTTCATGGTAAAGTGGCACCTCCATAACCAGTGAAGAAAGTTGAATATTTATATGATCAATTCAGTGTAATACTCTTACTAGCCTATTATAAGTATAAAGGATTTGAACTCAGATTTTCAAGCACCCTTCAACTATCCACACTATCTCATACAACTGATACATATGGCCACACACATGTAGAAAAGATTTATAATCACCAATATACATATTTCATGCTAAACCAGCACTCATCAGTTGGTCCAGATTATCATCTCTTACATATATATATATATATATATATATATATATATATAATCAATGCTCAGTTTATATTAAGATAGCAAATCTTCATACTTTAATGGACAGACTTCAATCCACTGCAACCTCCAACTTTACAGCCATCCATATCATTGAAAATCTGATGATAAAAACTCAAATCCCAAATCCCATGCTGATGCTAATATTATTGCCATGCCCATGTTGACCTGAAGTCACTCTGACCCCTCATGTATAGGACAGTATCCATTAAATACATATAAGAAGAATGGACAGGATACAAGCTTGATATGTAAATATTTGAAAACCAGGCACTCTTCACAAACCTGGGAGCTTAATTGTAAGTATATGGATGGCTGTAAAGTTGGAGGTTGCAGTGGATTGAAGCCTATCCATTAAAGTATGAAGATTTGCTATCTTAATATAAACTGAGCATTGATTATATATATGTGTAAGAGATGATAATCTGGACCAACTGATGAGTGCTGGTTTAGCATGAAATATGTATATTGGTGATTATAAATTTTTTCTACATATGTGTGGTCATGTGTATCAGTTGTATGAGATAGTGTGGATAGTTGAAGGGTGCTTGAAAATCTGAGTTCAAATCCTCTATACTTACAATTAAGCTCGCAGGTTTGTGAAGAGTGCCTGGTTTTCAAATATTTACATATCAAGCTTGTATCCTGTCCATCCCTCTTGTATATATTTAATGGATACTGTCCTATACATGAGGGGTCAGAATGACTTCAGGTCAACATGGGCATGGCAATAATATTAGCATCAGCATGGGATTTGAGTTTTCATCATACAGATTTTCAATGATATGGATGGCTGTAAAGTTGGAGGTTGCAGTGGATTGAAGCCTGTCCATTAAAGTATGAAGATTTGTTATCTTAATATAAACTGAGCAGTGATTATATATATGTGTAAGAGATGATAATCTGGACCAACTGATGAGTGCTGGTTTAGCATGAAATACGTATATTGGTGATTATAAATCTTTTCTACATGTGTGTGGTCATGTGTATCAGTTGTATGAGATAGTGTGGATAGTTGAAGGGTGCTTGAAAATCTGGGCTCAAATCCTCTATACTTACAATTAAGCTCCCGGATTTGTGAAGAATGCCTGGTTTTCAAATATTTAGCCTATTATAAATATTTTGTTATTCATTTGAAAACACTAATCATATGTATATCTAATAGGATATGTTCAAGAAAATTGGAAAAAATCTAATCCTAATTAGAAAAGCACCTATTTAAAAAACATTCCAATTCACTCAGATTCAAGACCCAAACTATGAATGTGATGGATAATACACATTTATTATAAATGAACCATGTTTTTATGTTAGAAGTATGTGTGTTTATACTTTTCTGCTTTTTTAAGGAATATGTTGGATTAAGTATAACTGTGTAATAGAATATTATAACAATTGTTAATTATATAAAGAATTTACATTCTCAATAAGTTTTGTATATTAAATTTATTTTTGCATCTGTTCAATACCTTTATAGCACTTAAACCTAAAATGTTTTATCTACTTTTCTTTCATTTTTTGTAAAATTTTGTAAGTAACGTGTTTTTGTTTTGTTTTTTTGCGATAAAATCAATTACATTTTTGAAAACATTAATGTTGTTTGTTGCAAAACTTATAAACAGAATCATAGTGCTCTAAATTATTTAGAACTAATAATTTATAGTTATTTGCTGAAATGTTTATAAATTTTGTATAAAATGTGTATTTAATTTTAAATTTCATTACATATATAATACTTTTGCATACGTATGTATATATGTTTGGCAAAGTGATATATATTTTCCTTTATACTTCATCTGATTGGGCGCACTTTCAATGCGAACACCGTAATCATACTTGTGTACTTATTAATATATTGATTGTAATCAGTCTATTACGACAGTATTATTTAAATGTTTGCGTGAACGCGTTTATGTTCACGTTAAAGGTAAAAATGCTAAGCCAGTTGTGACTAATAATATAATCAAATCTGATAGTCATAAAAATTTGAAAAGGCTCCTTATAATTTTTTCTGAATTAAAAT
Organism: Epiperipatus broadwayi; assembly: GCA_028023455.1. NCBI lineage: Eukaryota > Metazoa > Onychophora > Udeonychophora > Euonychophora > Peripatidae > Epiperipatus > Epiperipatus broadwayi. The sequence continues at coordinate 2,963,695 of JAQFVV010000120.1, forward strand.
AGTTGCTCTAATTTTTGAAGTCGCATTAATACTATTATACTTGTGTAGATGTCATTATAAGTTTAATTTGTTTTGTGAATTCTCTGCAGGAGAAAACATTCGATATTCTCTCTCAGTATTAAAATGTAGAGAAGGAAACGATGTGAATTGTAATCAAAAATGTTTTTTCTTAATAATTTGCAACGAAGTAAATAATAATATGCATAAACTTAATTATTTATCTGCAGCAGATACTTTGGCTTGGTAATGGTTTATATATATTAGCTATCATCGGCTGTTGTAGAAGAAAATAAGTGCGTATATATATATAGTGAATTCTTAACAGATTGTCTTCTCATGGAAACATTCTTTTTTCTGGAAGTCGCTTTATTTCTCTTTTTACAAACGTTCTAAATGATTTATCATGTAAATAAGACGCAGCATTGATTCACTGCCTTTGTAACAAAGTTGAATTTCTGTATGTTTACAATTTAAGCTTTTATTTGTTCAAATTGTTGGAAAAATATTTATATGTTATTGTTAAAAAAAGAATAAATGAATGTTAGAATAAGGAATTACGCACAGTGTCTGCAGTAACACGTGTGACAAAATGAATCTTTTATAATAAATTGGTAGATGTCTTATGTTAATTATGATTGATATTTATCTTAATACATCTTTTATATTAAAAAATGCAACACCAATTTCAAATGAAACTTAGACAATGATTTTTTTTTTTTTTTGAATTCTAGCTAAATAAACATAAGTTATAAATATATATTTCAAACATTAATTATTTACCAATGATAAGTCATGGACAGATTATTTATGAAAATATATAACATTAGCTCAATATGTAAGCAGAGGATTTGAACTCAGGATTTTTCAGTAATTGATACGCAGAACCACACACATGCGCAAAAGATACATTATCCCCAATATTCGTAATTCGTTCAGAACCAGCACTCATCCGTTTGGCCAAATGATAATCTCCCACACATATATACAATCAGTACTTGAGATGGAGTGGAGGACGAATAGATTGACAAATCCTGAGTTCAAATCCCTCTACTTACATATATAAGATATATTCAGTATAAGCAAGTTACATACTGCCGTACAATAACATTAGCTTTAATAGTTCTGTAATAAATCATTTATTTTTGTTTCCATCCTTAGATGCATATTTCCTGCTGCTTAAATATTATTTAAAAATAAAATTTGGTTCTATTTTGTCTTTTAATGAAACGTGTTTTGAATAGTTTTATTGTAAAAATGTTGCACTACAATATTTTTTTAGCTCAGGTGAAGCTTAGATATTTATTAAGAAATTGTTTAAGATATAAAGCCATTGCGATTAGTTTATTGTTGAAGCAATTAAAAGACTGATTATAAATTTTTAAACATTATGATGCATTCATTGTTCACTGTTTTTATCAAAATAAATTAATTGTTATAAGCTTTTTCACTTCTACTGTATATAAATACAATCAGAATTTGGCTATTGTCAATTATGTAATTAAATCAGAATAAAAATATATTAACATAGAATTAATGAAAGCAATGGAATGTTATAACATTATATTTTTGATACAATGAATGTCATTGATGCATTACTCCTTTCTAGAGATTTTGTTATTTAAAAATCATTAAGAATGAAGATATTTATAATATTTCTGTAGTGTAATTTTCACTACACCATGCTCACAAAAGATAGAAACTGGTTTCTATTCATCTTAACATCTTGGGAAGGGATGTAATCATAAATATATGACTAAAGACATGTGAAAAAAATCTATGATTTCAAACATGTATATTTTGTGCTTAACCAGCATTCATCAGTTTACCTAGACCACAATCACTTACACATATCTTTATCATTGTTCAGTATATATATATATATAGAGAGAGCAAATTACTACATGACTGATTTTGAGAAAATAAAGTTATTTACGTTTGACTATTCTAGATTCTAAAATACTGTCCATCTTAAAAACCTTTTACCACTGAGTCAATTTTATGTAACAGTAGTTTGCTGTCCTAAACTTTATTGCTACTAGCTTTCTTAGCAAAATATTGTATAATCTTGCATAGAAGATATCAGTGATGTTTTTAAAAGCAAAAGAATAATAGTTTGCAATAGTTTGAGTCACTAGTTCATTATTTATTACTGACACATAAATAACACAATCTCTTTTGTAAATATTTGCATATTTAGATATTACTAGAAACCATTGTTAATGTTTGGCACTGTCGTTGTACTAAATCAGTCAACTATGTTGTATTATGGCATCATCTTAATCCTTCTAGGGCAGAGGTTCAAAATCTTTTCTGTCACCATACCTCCTTGGCTTTTATTAAATTATCCAGTATGCCCTATTCATTATAATAAGAAATAAGCCATTGGGAAATGTATTATGCAGTACATTATGCAGATATGCAGGAGGTTATGATGACACTGGAGCTAGCCTTGAGGGGACACAGATCTGGTAATTTCAAAAGCTATTTTAAATCTTAAGAAAACCTTCTAATTTATCAGATCCTGAAGTAAGAAAAAAGTCTTGGTAACCTTACAGTGTCCATGTTCAAAAAAAGAACAGAAAGGTTGCTGGCACAGATGGCAGACAGTACCAACATGGAATAACCCAGAAATGTTAATAACTACTTTTGAAATATATTAATAGTATAAGAGTATACTGCAGAAAAAATTGCTATTAATTGACAGGAAACCCTTTGATTTCTCTTGGAATCCTTAAAGTAACTGAGCAGGAATATCCTCATGCCCATTGTATATGTTCTTGTCATTGCAGCCGTGATTACTATGTGATTATTTATATAGACTATGAACATGGATGGGCCGATCACCAATATGCATTGTACAATATGTTGAATTTATTTGCTTTCTACCTCTGAGTTTAAAATGAAGAAACGCCATGGTTTTTCTTATCAGTTGCCTGATATCTCTTAACTGAAATATCAGTTATATTTTCTTGAATGCAAAATGAATGTGTGTGTATGAATGAATTTGTTTTCTTCTAATAGATAGTTACAATCATGACAGACATCCACAAATCATGGCCTTATTCCCAGGAGGCTGTAAAGTCATCAATTAAGGCAGTAGTTGGCAGCCAAACATGGAGGGTGCTAAGAATATCCTTGATTGTGGATCCAGGCTGCCATTACTTTTATTTAGGTATGTACAATTGCAGATCAAATGAAGGAAGATTGCAAGAATTGGAAGAAGAACTAATCAATATTAAATAGGACATTATTGGAAGTTAGAAGAAAAGATGAAGAGTCAATTGATTTAAAAAGTAGTCATGCACCATACTACAAATGCTCAAACATTAAAAGTACAGGGGGAATATGATTCATTGTAAATAAAAGTGAAAAGGACAACATTGTGGAGATTGTTAGCATATCAAACAGAATGACAAGATTAGGCATTAAGCTAAATAGCAGAGATCAAATGCAGATTTATGTCCCAATAAGTTCTCATAGTGATGAAATAGTAAAAGATTTTTATATGGATGCACAAAAGGCTTTTGATCAGAACAAATAACATTTTAAAATTGTCATGGAAAACATTAAAGCTATAATTGGAAAACAATTGAAAAATGAAAGTGCTGTAGGTAAATTTCGTTAAGGTGACAGAAATGATAGAAGTCATAGACTGAGTTTGCAGAAAAAGGAAAAATTTATATTATGAATTTTTTTTTTTCAGAAAAATGTTAAATGGAAATGGACATTGAAGCATCTAAATGAAGATACAGCTGAATAGAATTACATTTTGATTAACAGAAAATGTTTTTTCAAGATTGCAATATTCTTAATAAATTCAACACAGGAAATGATTATCAATTAGTGGGATATAAGATACTTGTAAATGAAAAACTAGAAAGACCAATATCATTAAGAAAATGATATTCACCATTGTCATCTCTAATCTTCAGAAACATTCCAAAATCGAAACTTGCAAATCATTTTCAAATATTAGCAAATTTTGAACATGATTCCAGTTTAAATGAAATCAATATGAAGATAACTGATATACTTTTAAAAACTGCAATAAAGATAGCTGATACAAAAAAGCAGCAATTGTCCAGTAAAATTTATATTGAGACAATTTATGGAAAAAAAGAAATATGAAACTATATAAAAATGATGCATTAAGAAGGATTGGATATCTCATATTTTGTAAAATGGTGCAAGAAAGAATTGATAATGATATAAGAAAGTATCATTGTGAATTAGTAAAAAAAATATAAAAGAGAATAAATGTCTCAAGAGTCTTTGGTATTGGAAACTTCTTTCTGCAATAAGAAAAAAAAATGGAACTATTATTAAAAAGAGAGATAACTTCATAAAATGTGTAGAAAAATTCTATTGAGAACTATATATAGCAATAAATGCCAAGAAAAATACCTCTTACAATGACTATATTTTCTGAATTGCCCAGAATTTTAAATGAAGAAATGAGACATGCAATTAAAATTATGAAGAAATGAAAAGTTTCAGGTAATGATGAAATTATAATCAATACTGTATATTAAAAGAAGCAGATGAAGAAATAGAAAACAATTTGGCAAAGTTATATACCAAATGTCTAAATGATAAAGATGTACCAGATTATTGGAGAGATGTGATATTAATATTTTTAAAAAATGATAAAAAGGATTATAGACCTATGAGTCTTTTAGTGGTTTTATACCAATTTTTTACCAAAGTAATTACTACTCATTTACATCGAACTTTGGATTTCAGTCATGCTGGATTTAAAAATGGTTTTAGTACAATGGATCATATCGAAGCATTGAGAGAAGTTATAAACAGAACCAATGAATATGAGTTGCCATTATGCTTTGGATGCATTTTATTCTATATGCATATCTTTAGTGATTAAAGCATTGGATCATACTGTCATAGTCTAAAAAATATTCATAAAAATCCAACAGCAACAATTAGATTTTATAATGATACTAAGAAAAAGAATATTAATGAGTGTACAATAAGGTGACTCCATATCTTGAAAACTTTTTACAATATAGTTTTGCAAGAAATATTTTGTGGATTAAAAGGAAAGCTAAGGAAGTAATAATTCATTTGTGTCATCTAGATTGTGCAGATAATGTAATTGTTTTGCCAAATAATGCTTTAGACCATCAGAAAATGTTGCAAGAATTAGCAGATGAAAGTAAGAAGGTAGGATTATGGGTAAATGTTGAAAAGACTAAAATAATGTTCAATGGATTTTTTTTCAAAAGAAGAAAATAAAGATTGATAATGATGAATTAGAAGAAGTTAACAACTACAAATATCTTGGTCAGATGATTACAGCAGATGGATGAAATTAATCATAGAATTAAACTCTTAAAGTGCTTTTGATTGAAATAATTTAATATTAAAAAGAAATATGCTTATGTGTTTGAAAGGAAGATTTTAAATTAAATATGTGTTTACCAGTTCTTACTTACCGATTTGACTCTTAAACATTTAACAAAAGAACAATACAGAGAATTCAGACTACTAACACAGCATGGAGAGATGCTTATTAAGAATAACGAAGAGATTGAAAATAAGAGACATGGAATGAGAGAACAAATAGGTGTTACTGATATCTAATTGAGCTGGACATATTTCTAGAAGAAATGATAATAAATAGACAGTTGAAATCTTAAGCTGGTTTTCAAGAAATTGTAAAAGACTGAGAAGGAGACCTCATGTGAGATGGATGGATAAGAAAGTTTGCTGGTGTGATGTGGAGCAAATAGACTAGAGATTGGAGAAAATGTATTAAATTAAGATAAACCTTCATTCTGCAGTGGATTGATAATGTTTGAAAATGATGATAATGATACTTATTTATCTGCTATTTTCCATCCCCTGTGCAAGATCCCTTACCTCCCTGTGTTCAGGTACCTCAGGTAAAGACCACTTAAAGTTGAATGTACTCAAGTTTTCAATAACATCTCTGTTAAATAACCATGAAGCTTTCGAATATTATTATCTATATTTTCCATGTCCACAGTTTCCATTTTGGTTCTGTTAAAGATGGTCAATTGAAATTTCTTTTAATAAAACATGCAATTAGAAGTTAACATTGGCCTCTAGTAATTGTTATATATTAAATCAAATGCAGTTACTAATATTTAATTTGCATACATATATATGCTTATATTTTATTTTAATTAAATGAAACTATTAAATTTCAATGATTATCTTTATTAAAATTAATATTAATTTTTAATAATTGCCATTTGAGTTAATATATATATAACTTATTGCAAACAAAATAAAATAAATATAAAATGATTTTTTGTTCATATTAAGAAATTTCTTTTCAAAAATTAATTTATTTATTAGCAACATGCAGTTATCGAATTATTAATTTAAATACATATATAGAGAAATTTCAGTTAATTATTTGTCAAATAAAGAATAAAATGATATAAATAGTAATCAGGAAACTGTTAAAAATATGGGGAACATCAAATTAATGATGACTATTTACTGATATATCTATAAAATACAACTAAATTATAACTTTAAATGCAATTCAGGTTTTATAATTCAAAATATTTCATATCTTGTTTATAATGCATGTATATGTTTATATGCATAAGTTGAATATCACAGTAATCTTATACATATATAAAATCCACCTGAATGTATGTTTGTCCATAATGTTTGACTGGAGTGCCCTCTGCATTTCTTAAATAAAGCTGTGTACACAAAACTATTAGTAAAACTCAATGATCATAGTGTTATGCCAAATCACTAAATAGTACCTTATAATCCAATTTGCAACAGAAAAAGTTTGGAAATTTGTAAATATTTAAAATCATTATTAAATTATCTTCTATAAACAAAAACCATGTGAAGGTGTAATTGTATATAATGCTTTACTGGTGCACACTCTGAATTTTTTTGATTCAGAGGACACTCTGAGTAAATAATCTTATTATAAATAATTGTCTGTAATGTTGTCAAATTCACATATCAAACATAACAAATATATGTTTAAAAATTTTAATTTTAATTTAGCTTTATTAATATCTTGCCAGGTACATTTCTGAAGTGTACCAAACAGGGTGGGTTATTTCAACCAATCAAAAAAACTATTACAAAAACAACAGCTTTTCAGGCAGGATATATTTCTTACATTTATTTATATAATATTAAAATCTTTTGTTTAATTTATATTGAGTCTCAATAAATTTATTAAAGCAACCAATTAAAAAAAACATGACTTTTCCATAGGCTGGGTACATTTAGTTTAGCATAATGTTCAAAAAATCAAAATAAGTTCTGGTAGAATAGTGTTATTTTAAAAGTCATTTTGCTATTTTCAGATTCAGAGATTTACAAATTCAGCAAAATTGCTCAAATATATTTAATGCTTGTAATTGCAATTTAACAGTAATTAGAAAAAATGCTTTAAAAAGTATTCCTGCATTTGTTGCTTATAAAAATATTAATTAAAATTAAATGTAACTCTATATGAGAGAGTACCCAAAAGTGGAATCATTTTATGATGGGTGAGCACATTATAGTACATGCTTTTACCACTAGATAACTTTTGAGGGAACTTTTGCATCAGTCTATTAACTGACATCATTGAGTAAAGTGGCAGTGGCACATAGTAACTTTTTTGTTGAGTATGTTTCACTTATTCATCAATTTTTGTGATGGTAAAAAATTAGAACAATGTTAAATTCTATTTCTGTTATGGAAAATCGCTAGGGAAACCCATCGTAATGCTTGAAACAGTTTATAAGCAATCTGATCTGAAAAAACTACAAATTTATAAGTGATTTAATGGGAGAATTTAAATTCCTCATACCACCCAAAACTGTGGTGAGAAAAGTTACATGTCAAGATTCTGCTAATTTTTTTATGCAAACGGCATTGTTCACTCATAATTTATTTATAATTGTCAGGCATTATACATACAAATTGCGAAACATCACATGATCACCATTTCATATGCTTATACATGCTGTTAATAAGAGTGCCAAACTTTTCATACAATAGTTTTACCAAGTACATGCTTTTGTAATCAATGAATACAGGAAGGTTTATGCAGAAAATTCTTATCAATTGCCTACTCACCCCTCATCCCCAGACTAGTTTTTAGTTTGTGGCTTTCTTAGTGAGAAACCTTGGATGTTGGATGAATAAGCACTAGATAGGGACTCTTTGCACAAACTTTACAGCATGCATTGATTATAGAGGCTTACACTTGGTGTACTGTATGGAGAGTTTGGTACTTTAATTAAGTTCTGAAACAATAGTGTGATGTTGTGAAATGTATTTGTCCTTACTTATGACTACATGGAGGGGGGAGTGGCTTCATCACAACAATGTACCAATGTACAAAGCCTTGAGTATAAAATAATTTTTTAATCAAAAACAACACACCAGCTTATCCACTCATCTTGTTCACATAATCTTACTCTCTGAAACTTCTATTTAATTTCCTGAATAGGAAAGTCTTTAATGAAAAACATTTTGCAGATGTGGAAGAAGCAAAAAAAAAAAGAAACAATGGAGGCATTAAAAGACATCATTTTGTAAAAGTTTCAAGACTGTTTCAAAAAGTGGAAAACATATTTAGTCCAGTGCATTGTATCAAAATGTGTGGCACTTTGAAGAAGATTAAATTTGTATCACCTAAACAGATATATATATATATATATATATATATATATATATTTTATTACAAAATTCCAAATTTTTTGGGTACCTCCATGTACTTAATTAAAATAATTGAAAATTATTAACAAATATTATTTACTAAGGATTTGAACAAAATCAAATATAATTTCAGTACTTGTGAGTTTTTATGCAAATTAATATGGTATTCCATAATTTTGATAAATGTACAGTTTTGAAGGGCTATAATCTACCAAAGTCGTATTAGTTGTTAAATTAAGAAAGATTAATAAATCAATTGTTAAATTTTAAAAAAGGAATAAATTCTGATAAATTTTGTTAAGGATCTTTATTTTAATTTTTTTTATTTATATTATAACATGGAAAGCAATGAGATGCCCTTAACATAGTATGTAGTTTGGTTCAATTTAGTATGTCTTTTGTTAGCAGTTTTTTGGTAAATTGTCACAATGATACAAATTTGGGATGTTCCTGTTGCAGATCATGATGCAAAGGACTATTTCTAAAGGTTTGATGAGATTCTATTCTCTTTAAAAGTGTGCATTAATGATCATGATATGATTGCATGCTGCTGACATGCATAAAATGTAAATTTTATATTTATATTTTTTCATTTTTGTGTTAGTAAGTTAATCTAAAAAGAAAATAAACTGTAAATATTGTAATTAATTTTTCCACTATGATTTCTTTTTTTAAAAATAATAGTAATTAAAAATAAAATATAACTATTAAATATGATGTTTCCTAGCAAGTGTTTTTTTTTTTTTTGGTAAACGTTATTTAGAGCCCCAAAACTGTAGATTTATCAAAAATATGGGTTGCTATTTTAGTTTACATGAAGTTTACTTGAAAACTCACAAGTATCATAATTTAATATCATAGTTTAATAACTGAAATACAGGCTTATTATATACCTGTATCAATATATGTAATATATAGGGTATATGAGCACAGACTTTCACACTACCCACCACTCTATCTCATAACACTGATACACTTGAACACATATATGTTGAAAAGATTTTCAATTGTATGGATGGTTGAAGAGTTGGAATGTGGAGTGGATTGAAGCCTGTCTATTAAAGTATGAAGATTGGCTATCTTAATATATATCTGAGCACTTATTGCATATATGTATGGATATGATAATCTGGACCAACTGATGATTGCTGGTTTAGCATGAAATATGCATATTGGTGATTATTTATCTTTTCAACATATATGTGTTCAAGTGTATCAGTGTTATGAGATAGAGTGGAGAGTGGTGGGTAGTGTGAAAGTCTGTGCTCATATACCCTATACATATCATAATTTACATGCAATTTATTCAAAAAATAACATTTTATAAAGGTCAATTAAATAAAAAAAAATATGTTTAAATTTTTTACATAAATTTATTTGGTTAGGAAAAATTTTTACATTGCATATGTGACAAAAAAGATTAAATAATAAAAGGTATATCCGTTTTGTATACTGTTTTATGAGTTTTGACCTGATGTAAAAAGTGGTCACATATTAGATTTTTCATCTTTACTGTCCTTCTGTTGATATTTTGAGAAGAAACGTTAAAAATAGAAGTTTTTGTTTTTACATTTTGTCCACAATTGAAAATCAATAATAGATCAATTCATTATTTGTCTTGCATTGGTGGTCGAGAGATCAGTGCGACTGCCTTGCACTTGCAGGCAGTTGCCCGGGATGCGGGTTCGTGTCCGGGCCAATGCTATGACATTTAAAAAAATAAATAAATAATAAATCAATTGCCATGATTTTTTAATATTTTAAGCCAATAAACATCACATAATCACCACTTCTTATGCTTTCTTATAACTGTTATTAAAACAGGCAAAACTCACTATACGTATTGCCACACACAGCAAGCTAGAGTAATCAATGGATGCCAGAAGGCTGGTGCATAAAATCCCTGTCTAATGCCTACTTATCCAATATCCCCAGACTAGTTTCTGGCTTGTGACCTTCATCAGTGAAGAGCCTTCTGCACAAACCTTCTGGCATCCATTGATTACTCTAGCTTGCTATGTGTGGCAATACGTATAGTGAGTTTTGCCTGTTTTAATAACAGTTGTAAGCAAACATAAGAAGTAGTGATCATGTGATGTTATTGGCATAAAACCAGTCATGCCTAATAGGATAGTGGTGGCTATGGTTATTAAAGAACCAAAGACACTAAAATGTATAGATACTGAACTGAGTTCAGACCTATATGACTATATAAGCTAATGGGCTTGAATTGTCAATATTAAGGTGTTTTCAATTTAAGACTCATAGTTTTGTAGTTAAGTGGAGATAAAAGGTGGTTGCTGGAGGGTTGCATTAGATCCTAAGATCTAGGTGCAGTGCTCTCAGATCCAAGGCTCCTCACTGATGAAGGCCACAAGCCAGAAACTAGTCTGGGGATATTGGATGAGTAGGCACTAGTGGGGATTTCATGCACAAGCTTTCTGACATCCATTGATTACTCTAGCTTGTTGTGTGTGGCAATACATATAGTGAGTTTTTCCTGCTTTGATTTTTTAATATTCCAGTTTTTTATTTAAAAAAACTATATTTTTGAGCTTATGTTTTTATCTACATTATTATGTATAATAAAAGCACTCAGATATCTAAAAGCTTTACACCATTCATGAACTTTTATTGGAGAAATTGATTATTTTTTAGTTGTCATATGCAGTTGTGTGTGTATATATATATATATTGTTTACATATATTGCATGTACGTTAACACATTCAACTTTTGTGTAAAAAATGTGTTAGAAATATAACACTTTTTAAATACTTACTTTTGTTATATTATAACATATAATGTAAACATTACAAGCATAAAGCTAAACTAGTCAATAAATAATAAAATTACCCAAATCCAAAATTCAAACAGACTAGCCAAGAAAAATAATTAGAACACAGCCAAAGGTTTCACTGCTGCAAGCAGTCTTCTCAAGTGTAAAGAACTACAAAAAACTACACTACACTTCAGCCTTCTTTCGAGCTATGATATAATGAACAAAATAAAATACATAACTATATAATAGTACCATAAAAACTGTAAACAATAAAAAAACATAATATATATATATATTAAAAAAACTAATAAAACTGAAATAAACAAACCCAAATAAAATAATCCAGTTAATATAAAATAAAATATACAACATAAATAGAAAATAAATATTTTCTATTTATGTTGTATATTTTATTTTATATTAATATTTTCTATTTATGTTGTATATTTTATTTTATATTAACTGGATTATTTTATTTGAGTTTGTTTATTTCAGTTTTATTAGTTTTTTTAAATATATTTTTATGTTTTTTTATTGTTTACATTTTTTATGGTATTATTATATAGTTATGTATTTTATTTTATTTTGTTCATCATTATATTATAGATCTGAAGAAGACTGCAGGACAGTCGAAACATAGGTGTATGTATATACGTACAAATAAAGAGTTTTGCTAAAAAGTGTTTGAAATGGTTTGGATAAATTGTATTTATAGGATATTATAGCTCTGAAGAAGACTGCAGGACAATTGAAACATAGGTGTATGTATATATGTACAAATAAAGAGTTTTTCTAAAAAGTCTTTGAAGTGTTTTGGATAAATTGCATTTATAGGGTATTATAGCAAAATAAAGAAAAATGTGATTTTGGTAATATTTCTGGAAATATTGTTTGGTTTTTATTAATTTGTTTATTTTACTCTGAGAATATTGGAACACTATGAACAGCTGCATTATTGAATGTTAAAAAATGGGGCATTAAAATAAGGTATTTACGTTTATCTATTATCCAAAATATAAATCCAAATTCAATAAAATGTCTCTTTTGTTTCTGAATTATATTTAACAAGTCATTTTAAGTCTTATTATTATATTTTAATGTTCAAATTTGAACTTAGAGGTCTACAGTTTAGAGAAATAGTAAACTTGGATTTATACATTTTTATTATTATTGAAGTTTTGGCTTTATTAAGAGTTAGCCTATTTTTCATTTTATTTATATAGTTACAATGTATATATATAAACTCATGTAATGAATTTGATTTCTTTAAGTGGTTTGGATTCACATGTAAAATGTGAAAACATAAAATTGATTGATTAGAAAATTATTCTATTAGCTGGTGAGAAAAAAAATCTTTTAACATTTATGTAAAATTTATAACATTTTTTTTAAAGCATCTGGTTCACTGATGAGTTGTTTTTTCCTCATCTGATGAGAAATATTTTTTCTATTTTAGCATCACAATTTTAAAATTATTCAAAATTTTTCTTTTTATAAAAAGCTCATGTCACTGCATTAAACTTGAAGTACATGATGTCCTATAAAACTGTCATAATTTCTAATCACAATATTTTTTTGATGAGTTGAAAATTATGTGACAGGTGGAAAATGATACCTGAAACTTTGACAGTTCACAGGAATTTATTGTTCTAGCAAACATGTCATATTTAGTAATTCTAATTGCTTTCAGAGAGTCAGTTTTACTATTTTCTCAAATTCTATTTTAAATTTCATTATGCCAAAATAAAAATATTTAGTGATCTTTGTTTATTTACACACTTGCATATATATATATATTGCAAGGAAATCAAGTTATATATAATATGACTTAATTTTATAAGCTTGCATTACAAATGTTATATAATGAGCTTGCCACTAGCTCTCAATAGGCTTTTCAGAATATCCCTATTTTCACTGATGACAGCCAGAGCTAGAAAGTGGTCTGAGGATAGGGATATTCTGAAAAGCTTGTTAAGAGCTGCTGGAAAGCACATTATATAATATATATATATTTGAGGGACCCATATAATGGAAAGCACATTATATAATATATATATATTTGAGGGACCCACATAATAGTTAACACAACTGTTCTAGCTATTTAGTTGGTTCAAATCTAGCTGAAACTTAAAAAATTTTTCTGGATTCAGAAAAGATCAAGTTTTTTTCAGATTTTTGCAGCATGCTCAACCTAGCTAACAAATCAATTATTGTTTAAAAGACAATTATTTATTAGCTAGAGTGTAAATTAAGAGGAGGTGTATAGCTGATGAATATATTTCTTCTCCATGACATTTTTCTTTGTAAAAACACATTAAAGTGTTATTTGCTCTATGGTTCATAATTAACAAGTTTATGAGAAATCTGAACACAAGAAATTGTGAACCATGTATTTTGAACTTTAGAGTTCACTTCTCAACCACTGCATTAAATTATACAGGTTGAAATTATTTAATGGATTCTTATTCTGAGTCCACAGAACTGGCATAATCCATAATACCCATGTGACCATGTCATTTGAACTCCAGAGTCAATCACTCTGTGACTGTATCAAACAGAGTATAACAATTTTAGAACAATAAATTTTAAATAACAATAAAGTAAGCATTTATTTAAAAAGAACTATAGCAACTCCATGATGTTAATACCAATACGTGAAAAAAAATATTGATAAAATTAAATACAACCTCAATGTTTCCAGTGCTGAGTATTTTTAGTAAAGACAGCATTGCCTCTGAGATGTTCAGCACAATGCATTAAAATTGTCTTTAATTATATGAATATTTTTTTCTGTTTACTGGTTATAGTCTTGCCTCTAGATAAAATTATTAATAAATTATATCAGTACTGACCTAAATTAATCAATGCTATCAATCACCAATTTACATTATGCAAATGAATATATCATACCTGATTTTCAATTAAAATATATACTGGGTGTGGTTCTTTTTTATTTAAGTTTTTAAATCAATTTGTATTTATAGAGTAAAATATAAGTAGGAATATTAGCAAATACAGATCTCTCAATTGTCCATCAGTTCTATATAAAATCTTTGTTAAATTATTTATAACTTATATAAATTTAGATTTAGAAATGATTTTAGAAGTGGATCACCTCCAATTACTGAGAAAAGTTGTTGGAAGGATCAGTGAATATGAGTTGATATTATGCTTTGGATTTATGGATTTTAAAAAAGTATTCGATTCTACAAGCACTTTCACAGTGACTGAAGCTTTAGATTATCAAATTTTAGACCCAAGATTTTTTTTATATTCTAAAGAATAATTATCTAGATTTAACAGCAGTGGTTTGATTATGTGGGGATATTAAGAAGATTCACAGTAAGGTGGGTGTGACAGTATGATTTTGTATTTCCTAAACCTTTTACAGTTTTACAAGAAATATTTTGCGTATTTAAATTGGAACCTAAGTAAAGGTTATTATTTAAGTTACCTAAATTTTCAGAAGATGGGGTTGTTTTTGCAAGTAATGTTTCAGAGTTTAAACTAGATGCTAAAAAGGCTAAAAAAAAATTCAATGGATTTTCTCACACACAAAAAAAATAAAAATTGATAATTATTAATTTAAAAAAATAATAAATATAAATAATGTGATCAGATTATTAATACAAATGGAGAGATAATGGATGAGATTAATCACAGAATTAAACTTAGATTAGGTTTGTAAGTTATAAACAATGAGGATTGCCAATTCCTCAACAAGCTTGATGATAAATGCTTAGCCAGAGCCAACAAAAATATTTCTGTTAGGAACCCCCCCAACCCCTGACCATGGTTTCATGCTTTGGCACTCCTCAGAGAGGTGCCAGGGTAGGTTCAGACACTAGGTTTGTTTTCTAGAAAAGCATATTATTAAAAGAGGCTATGCCTATGTGTTTAAAAAAAGAAAAAAAATATATGTTTTTATTAGAATCTGAGATTCAGACACTTAACAAAAGAGCAATCCAGGACTTCACACCATTTAACAATTCATGGAGATTTATGTATTGGTATTAGCAAGAAAAGCTCAAAAATGAAATGCATGGGTGAGAGAACAAGCAGGTATCACTAATATCACTGAATGAATTAAGAGATTGAAGTGGAATTGAGCTGGCCATATTACTAAAAGAGATGATAATAAGTAAACAGTTGAATACTTAAGCTGATTTTCAAGAGATTTAAAAGACCCAGAAAGAGACCACATGTGAGATGACTGAATGAAATAAGAAAGTTTGCTATTGTGATATGGAGAAGAGATGTTAAATAATGGAGAAGCTGGATTAAACATAGAAAGACATTTATCTTACAGTAGATCAATAACAGTAGAAAATGATCATGACAATGGATAATTACAAATAAATTTGAAGACATAAGGGATTCACTTTACATCATTAACATTATAATTAGGAAAGAATTTTTGGTCAACTTTTTATAATAAATGATTATACTTCATGATTTTAAAAACGAGAACTAAATTATTTTCTGTTATCAGACAATGATAGCAGTAAATATTGATATTTTATGCAAAAATCAATGCAATGATTCATAACATAAACTAAAATTGTAGCATATGTTTATTTTACATACTTCAAGAACAAAAAAAATGTACCAGTTTAATATTAACTATCACATGTCCACCATCTCTATACTAGCACATAATTGTTGTAAACAAAGGCAAAATTCTCAATACAGTAGTGCCACCCTGTGCCAAAATGTATGGGTGCTGAATTGAGTTCAGACCCATATGACTATATAAGCTACTGAGCTTAGATTGAAAATATTATTGTGTTTTCAATTTCATTCTCATAGTTTTGTAGTAAAGTAGAGTTAAAAAGTGGCTGCTGGAGAGTTGCATTAGATCCTAAGATCTAGGTGCAGTGCTCTCAGATCCAAGGCTCCTCACTGATGATGGCCACAAGCCAGAAACTAGTCTGGGAATATTGGATGAGTAGGCAATAGATAGGGATTTTATGCACAAGCCTTTTGACATCCATTGATTACTCTGTTTGGCACAGGTGGCACTACTGTATGGAGAGTTTTGACTTTGTTTAATATTAACTACTTTTACATAAGTTTAATAGACAATCTCTTCTTAATAAATCACTTTCAAAAGCATTAAGTAAGTTTTTCTAAACTAGAGATGATATAATCATGATAGAATGCTCTTACAGCTATAAATAGTCACCCTATCATACAACAAAAGTACAATAGTTAATTAGTCATTATATGTAAATTACATCATCACAGTTTTAATCCTTATGCAATACCAGTAAATATTTCAGAAATCTATTGCTATATGGATTGCTGAAATATTTATTGACAAATGCAGAGACATACTTATACAATCTCTATGGTCAAGTTACAATCTTTAAGTGTGTGTGTATATATATGTATATATATATATATATATATATTCATATATATATATATATATATATATATATATATATATATATATATGAACTTCCATGTAGGGTCTGTTCACATACATATATTAAAGAGACTAATTGTAGAATAAATATTAGAAAGGAAGAACACATTCTGGCAGTCAGAAGAAAATCCAATTCATCAGCTATTTACTCTCATATAAAATTGACTAATCAAAATATCAATTTTGATAAAACAAATATTCTAGAAAAAATTGAACAATATGACCCGAGATTGCTAAGAGAAGCTACAGAGATTTTTAAAAGAACCAAGAGCATAAATGAAAGGTGTGAATTAAAGAAAATCAACAACATTTGGAAGAAGCTATTGGAAGACAAAATAATTCTTAAAACTTCTCAACCAATACAATTTAAATATGAGGAGAAAGAAAAAGATTAAAAAAAAAAAGGTTTTAAATCTCACACACATTCCCATGATTTGAAAAAGAGGATGCTCTGAGGAAGGTACATGTTATTCTACTGAAATATTTTACTATATGTGGAATATTTATTAACAATAAGTACTTCAGATTTGCTCATATATAAGCATTTGAGTAGTAGGAATAAGAGGATTCCTTTTATTCCTGCATAAATACTATATCTTGTATTGGTGAGAAAGTATTCATTTATTATTAACACTCCCAAAGCATATGCACAATTAGCTTGAAAGGCTGATATTTGAATGTAACAATAAGTATACATTTAAAATTTCTGGCAAAAAAATACTTTGTATAATATTCATCTAAAAGAAAAAATAAAGATGATGCAAATTATAATAAAATTAATTTATATTTTTTTACTAAAAGATAGTTTGAAATATAGTTTGAAATATCATAAAGCTATTAATGATAAAAGAGGCTACTGCAAGAAAAAATGTGATAAGGAGAAAACTTTTGAAACTAAGTTGAATATAGTTAATAATGCTTGCTTAATATGTGGTTATAATAATTTGAGAAATTAGCATTTTGTAAAGATAAGTATGTAATTGATCTTATTGATTTTGATAATCTAACTAGTGGCATATGTATAGTTGTAGATTCGAGACAAAAATATAAAACATAAAGTATAAAATAATAATACTAATAAAGATCATAATAATAATTTTATTTGGTATAGGGATATAGTATTTTTATTATACTAATAAATTGAATATAAAGAATTATTATAATCCGATAGTAGATTTATTTTATACATGTCTTTTAAGTTGAAAAAAGACTTAAATAAGTCATCATCATCATCATCAGCATCAACCATTATCAATCCACTGCAGGATTAAGGTCTCTCCAACTTCAATCCATATTTTTCTATCTTTAGCTTCTCTTCTCCACATCATCCCTGCATACTTTCTTATTTCATCCATTCATCTCACATGTGGTCTCTTTCTGGGTCTTTTACAATCTCTTGGAATCCGGTTTAAAATTTTAATTGTCCATCTATTATCATCTCTTCTAGCAATATGTCCAGTCCAACTCCACTTCAATCTTTTAATTTTTTCAATAAGGTCAGTAACACCTGTTTGTTCTCTTACCCATACATTGTGTTTTCGATTCCTTCTGGTTACTCCCAACATGCATCTTTCCATACTTCTTTGAGTGGTCTGAAGTCTCTGTATTGCTCTTCTATTAAGTGTCCAAGTCTCAGATCCATAAGTAAGAACTGGCAAAGCACATTTATTAAAAACCTTCCTTTTCAAACACATAGGCATATTGCCTTTTAATATCAAGTTATTTCTACCAAAAGCACTCTAACCAAGTTTAATTCTATGATTAATTTCATACAATATATACAATCATGAAAGACTTAAATAAGTATCATAGTAATATTTTCAGAAGCTTCCATGTAGTAAAAATATAATAGCTAAATAGCTGTCATGTCAATACAATAATATATATTAAAATTTCATATAGTTTGCTTATAAATAAATTTGTTAAAGATATCAGTTTATACTTATTATGTACCATGTTATTTAAATGTTGATTTGTCAACAAAATCAATAAAGTTGTTAAGTTCGAAATATATTAAGTCCATTCAAAACTCACAATCTTACAAATTCCTGAAGGTCAAAAGAAACCTACCACAAGTTTAAAACAGTGGTTCCACCTGAATAAATAGATAAATAATATTTGGACAAACTGATTGAAAAATATATGAGAAAATTATATTTATACAGTAGGAGAAAGAATTTATTTAGGATAAATGTTTTTAAATTAGTTTATCTATTTATTCAGGTGGAACCACTGTTTTAAATTTTGGGTAGGTATTTTTTGACCTTCAGGAATTTGTAAGATTTTGAGTTTTGAATGGACTTAATATATTTCAAACTTAACAACTTTATTGACTACAAAAATAGGTGATACATCAACATTTAAATAACATGGTACATAATAAATATAAACTGATATCTTTAACAAATTTATTTATAAGCAAACTATATATTCTAATATATATTATTGTATTGAAATCAGCTATTTAGCTATTATATTTTTACTACATGGAAGCTTCTGAAAATATATACTATGAGACTTATTTAAGTCCTTTTTTAACTTAACAGACATGTATAAAATAAATCCACTATCGGATTATAATAATTTTTTATATTCAGTTTGTTAGTATAATAAAAATACCATATCCCTATACCAAATAAAATTATTATTATGATCTTTATTATTATTATTTAATTTATACTTCATGTTTTGTATTTTCATCTTGAATCTAGAACTATACATATACTACTAGTTAGTATAATCAAAATCAATAAGATCAATTACATGCTTATCTTTACAAAATGCTTATTTCCCAAATTATTATAACCATATTATTATTATTTTCTATATTCAACTTAGTTTCAAAAGTTTTCTCCTTATCACATTTTCTCTTGCAGTAACCTCTTTTATCATTAATATCTTTATGATATTTCAAACTCTTTTAGTAAAAAAATATAAATTAATTTTATTATAATTTGCATCATTCTTTTTTTTTTAGATGAATATTATACAAAATAATTTTTCCCCAGAAATGTTAAATATCTGTGTGTACTTATTGTTAAAAAAATATTTCACATTTATTCATCTATGGTTGGACTGAACATTCATCAACTTTACTAGTTTTGCCTACATACTTTTGGTCACATTTAATATTTTCCTTATTATTATTTGAGCATTCCATCATCAGATTTTAAATTGGATGGATGGTTAAAGAGTTAGAGTGTGGAGTAGATTGAAGCCTGTCCATTAAAGTATGAGGATTAGCTATCTTAATATATATCTGAGCACTTACAGCATATATGTGTAAAAATGGTAATCTGGACCAACTGATGATTGCTGGTTTACCATGAAATATATATATCAGTGATTATTTATCTTTTCAACATATGTGTTCAAGGGTATCGATGTTATGAAATAGAGTTGAGAGTGGTGGGTTGTGTGAAAGTCTGTGCTCATATACCCTTTATATTATATATATTGATACAGGTATATAATAAGCCTGTATTTCAGTTATTCAATAATAGAGATGTCTTCCCATCCCTTGCATATGTATTAAATGGATTATGTCCTGTACATGAGGGATCAGATTGACATTAGACCAACATGGGTGTGATGAGAATCTTGGCCTCAGGGTGGTCTTTGAGCATTCCATCATCAGATTTTCAAATAGATGGATGGTTAAAGAGTTGGAGAATGGAATGGATTGAAGCCTGTCCATTAAAGTATGAAAATTGGCTATCTTAATATATATGTCTGAGCACTTATTGTATATATGTGTATAGATGATAATCTGGACCAATTGATGATTGCTGGTTTAGCATTAAATATGCATATTGGTGATTATTTATCTTTTTGACATATATGTGTTCAAGCGTATCAGTGTTATGAGATAGTGTGGAGAGTGGTGGGTTGTGTGAAAGTTTGTGTTCATATACCTTATATATTATTATTATTCAGTATATTATTTTCAATATAAGTGCTTTTATATTGACTAGTCTTCATAAATTCATCAAGTTCAACTTTAGTTTAACTTTTTTCTTATTCTTTATCATCTAAGATTATAACTTTAGTACCTGAATCTGTATTAATTTCCCTAAACTCATCTTATATATATATATATATATATATATATATATATATATATATATATATATATATATATATATATATGTATATATATATGCCATCTTTCATCTGAATTTTTTAATTTAATGTCTAAGTCATATTTAAAATCTTCAAATTTAGCATTAAATTCTATTTTAAAATTGTCAAATTGATCATTAAATTCAGTTTTTAATTTCCTCAACTATTAATCTGATGTTTCTTTTAATTTTTCTATTTTAGTAGCAAACTTATTATTTAATTCTTCAAATTTCTTGAGAAGAATTTTTAAACTATTTTGACTGCCTCCTTCAGGCCCTATTTCAACATTAGTATCCTGCATTATAGTACATCAATAGAAAAAAACAAACTATATTCCTATACAATGGTAAATTAAATGAATAACAAGTAATTATTGTATTGTTAAAAGGTGAGTGGAGGGAATTTGACAATGGTAAATGAAAATGTAACAATTTACTCTAGATAAATACTTTGCATATAATAGAGATATATATAAAAGATAGAGACCTGGGCCAACTGATGAGTGCTGGTTCAGCATGAAATGCATCCTCGAGATCATTTATCTTTTATTATATCTTTATTTATATGAATTTAAAGAGAATGGGAAAGTATGGAGGTGTTTATTATATCTATAAAAATATTTTTTATACTAACATTTGTTTACCAGACCACTATAGTTAGTTGAGAAAAAAATATCTCAAAGACTTAAAAAGAAAATCATCCACAATTATCATTTTGTCAAGTACCTACAATTGGTATATTCATTCTATAATAAAACAAAGATTTACTGACAGAATATCTTATATAGTTAAAAAAATTAAAATTAAACTATCAAAACTTCCAATACATTAAGATAAAAACACCTATTATTCATATCAAAATATATACACATGACAATAATCCCAGGTAAATCATTTCTAATTGAGCTCACCTTTGGGGTCCCAATTTCTGTAATTGTATAAATTATAAGTGATTGAGTAAGTAATCAAATGGCCCATAATATCAGATATCAATTTCTATAACCAACTATTATTAGATAAATAATAACCCATCATATTCAGATGCCAATTTTGTAACATAATTAATAAACTATTATTACCTCAGATAACATATTCAGTTTAAATCACATATTAGGATGTCAGTTTCTGTAACAGTATAATAATATTAAATAAATAGCTTAACATTTTTAGATATCAAATTTTATAATGATATGAAATATATAAAATTCAATAAATGATTATTTTAAAAATCCAGTTGAAATGTTGAATTCTATTAGTATGAAGTAGCTTTAGACTAATGTCTAAATAAATATAAGTCATAAAAGTTCAAATAATGTTGAAAATCAATTTAAATAAGTTTAAAGTAATTATATTAGTTTAATCAGTTATTGTTTAATAAAGCATAGTTTACCTTTTACTAATTATTTGTTCATTGTAATCAGTAATATGTACCTGATGAAATGCTATGTTAATACAATAAATCATTAAAGTATATAGGTATTTATTCAATATTTTTGGCTAGTTAATACTTAATATGCAAATAACTTACTTAGAAACTCTTGAAGCTGATATTAAAATACAATATAATAAATAGACTCCAAATAATCACAAATCCAATTTTAATTAATAAAATAAAAATTTATTAATATAAATAAATTTAAAAATATATTAAGTTAATAAAAAAAGGAAATAATCTTCGTGATACTATTCCATTACAAAGAAATTATCTGTTTTCTTATTATAAATGCTGTATACATTTTTATTTATGTATTAGACATTATGAAAGATATCCTAATAAGCCAGAAAAAAAATTTATTTTTACGTAAATACCTATAAAAAAATAGTAAAAAATGTTATTTATAAAATTTTTAACTAAGATATGCTTAATTGATTTTCTGTTTTTTTTTTATAATCATAAAAGTGAAATTTTTACCTTAAATACAGAAATTATAATACAATTCAAGTATATTAAAATATGTACTATCACAAAAATAATTCATGAATTTTACGCTTAACATTAATTGTCATTTGCAATAAAATTAAAGCAATCAAACATATTATAAAATTTCAAATAAGGACAAGTAAAATTAATATTAGAGAGTATGTTTAAATTCTGTTTTTTAAGGTAATCTAAATTTTCTTTTTTGGTTAATTTATATATTTAAATACTATAAACAAATACATGCATTCTAAAGTAAACAAATAAATAATGAAAATGTATGACCTGCTTAATTTAAAATTATGACCAAAAATTAGTATTTTGTTTATTGACTAAAACTCCATTTAAAAACATATTTATTAATATATATATATATATCAACATAACAACAATATTTGCAGAAACATGATCAAATTAAAGTTTATTCTTTTTATGATGCCTTATGGGGTATAAAATTATATTAAATAATTATCATATTTGAAATCCAATTATAGCATTTAAAACATTTTTTTTTATCCAGTTGAGTAGAGTATATGTTTTAAATAAAATATTCTGTAGTAAAATATTGAAATGTAATATTTTTCAATTTTTGTATTAGTATTACAATTGATTATTCTTTAGATATTCCATAGTAAACATTGTCATAGGTTTTATAATTCTATAATAAATTCCACATTGTATTGTTTAAGTTAATTTTTTAATATTATAACTGAAACATTGAAATAACTTGTAAATTAATATAAACCTGTTGCACTGTAAATGCTTTATACCAGAGGAGTCCAACAAGTCGATCGTGATCCATCGATCGCAAAGCCATTTTTGGTCGATCATGAGGCCAATCCGGCAAGAGCTGTCAGGTAACGAGTGAAACAAATTAAGTCAACATTTTCAAGTTTTTTTTGTTATTTTTGTTTTTATTCTAATTTTTTTTTTCAATTTTAGATAGGTGAAGTCCACTAAGCTGTATCATTATTGAAAATAATATTTTTAATCTTGATTAATTTGAATTAATAAATATTATTAATAAATACTCGCGTTGCTTTAATCCCCCCTGATATGAATTTTTTGGGCCATTAAATAATTGTTATTTTTAACTAGGTAGATATATAAAAATAGTATATATTTCACACCTCCCTCCACTTAGACTATGCCTATGTCAAGTCGATCACTTATGACAAGATCACTTCGATCACTTATGACAACACATTTTTAAAATAAAAAGTAGATCTTATGAACACAAAAGTTGGCTACCCCTGCTTTATTCAATGAGATGATATATTATAAGGTCTAGCAAATCTCTCAAAAGACAGAGGTTTATTGAAAAAAACATTTCTCCTTTATTTAGCAATGTTTTTATATTAAAATCCAAATATTAATATTATATATAACACATTGACTTTGCTTATTGAGAAGCAGATTAAAAGAAAGTAAGCAATCTAAAATCAGGAGTTTAAATGTTTTTCCTAATAATGACACATTTAACCACTATTCTAAAAACTGTTCCTATGATGTCACTCGAATTTAAATTGTTGCTATGTTCTTTGGGATTAAGAGTTAAATTCTGTTAAACAAATACCTGAAATACATCTATGTACATGAAATAAAATGTTTTTTAATATTGTAATAAATAAATGGTTTTAAAAAACATAATAATAATAATAATAATAATAATAATAATAATAATAATAATAATAATAATAATAATAATAATAATAATAATAATAATAATAATAATAATAATAATAATAATAAGAAGAAGAAGAAGAAGAAGAAGAAGAAGAAGAAGAAGAAGAAGAAGAAGAAGAAGAAAAAGAAGAAGAAGAAGAAGAAGAAGAAGAAGTTAGATGCCACAGGACTTATATATAGCTTGCACTTACAAATATGTAAAATTAAGAGCATGCTAATGAGCTCTAAACAAGCTTTTTTTAAATTTTATTTATGATAAATGCTACTACAAGAGAAGGCATTCAAATCATTTTTATCTTGGATTGTCCCCACCCCAGACTGGTTTTTGAATCTAATGTCCCAACTCCTCACTGAAGAGACCCATAGGTTGAAACCGGTCTGGGGATGGGGACAATCCAAGATAATAATGATTTGAATGCCTTCTCTTGTAGTAGCATTTATCATAAATAAAATTATTATTATTATTATTATTATTATTATTATTATTATTATTATTATTATTATTATTATTATTATTATTATTATTATTATTATTATTATTATTATTATTATTATTATTATTATTATTATTATTATTATAGTTTAATGAACAGAGAAACAGATACTAATGTTATACAACCTATGCTAGGAATTAACAACAAGAGACTACTCAAGGAATATAAAAAATGGGCTCTAGAGCCCAAATACTTTGATTTTATCATTAAAATGAATCTCATTGCCTTACCAACACCCCATTTTCTTTATCATAAAACAATGTGCATATCTCTTGACCCTTTTGAGGGACTCTGCCATTGAGCAGAAGAGATGCTGGACCACATTATTTATCAATGTGTAGCACTTAGCCAAACATGACAGATGATGTGTAACACCTACAGAAAACTGGGTACAATCATCAGTCACATAATAGTTGCTTTTCAGGGAAGATCAATACCTAGCATTAGGGTGGCCACATTTGTACTATATGTGTACTAGTACACCAGATGTACTTAATTGGCAGTAATACCAGATGATACCCAGCTACATTTAGCAACAAACTGTTACACATTTGAAATAGAGATAGAATAATAACCAATCCCCACTTATATGCAAGCAACATGGTCATTATTAAGACAACCATCAATGCTGTGAATGCTGCAAAGAAAACTATAATACAACTAACGTTCAAAAAAACATGTTGACAAAACTAAATATGCTCATCAAACTTTAGAACTGTTATTATTTTTGTTTTTTATTCTTTATATTGTTATAGTCCATTAACCACAAAGTGTAACCACTAAATTCCTTTATATATTTACCCTAATATTACTCATTGTATGTTAAATTTGAAATTTTCTAGATGTAAACTTGTATAAACCATTGAGATCAATAATTCAATTCAATTCAATTTATTCATAAATAAACAGCTCGAACAAGGCCACAAGTATTTATAAAGTAATATATATCTGTATTATAAATTACAAAGTAGTACATATAGATATGTTAAAAATACTATTTACATTACTGTCAATGTAAGATTGCTTTTATTTTGTCCTTAAATTGTTTATAGTTTAAAGATAAAATATCAATATCTGAAAACTTTTGATTATACTCTAGTTGCAATCTATGCAATGGTGAATTAATTGAATGTTTTAATATAGGTAAATAAAACAAATCATGACATCTAGAATTATAAGATGGAATCCTAATTGCAATTCTTGTGATTGCATATTCTAAGGATACAGTTCCATGTATTAATTTAAATAAAAATGACATGTCCATCAATAGTCTTTTATTATACATATTATTTACTTTCTTAGTATATATTTTATTTTTATAATATATTTAAAATATTTATCTTGTATTTTTTGTAATTTACATATATTTGTTTGATTGTATGCATTCCAAATAATACAACCATAATGCAGAACAGGTACAATTAAAGTATTAAATAGTAATCTATATATTTCTATTGTAAATTGAATGTTTGATCTCAAAATCATGCCCATAATTTTAAGAGATTTATTAACTACTGTTTGAATATGCTCATTAAATTTATAATAACTTGTGAAAATGATACCCAGATCTTTCTGTTTAAATGTTAAATAATAATAATAATAATAATAATAATAATAATAATAATAATAATAATAATAATAATAATAATAATAATAATAATAATAATAATAATAATAATAATAATAATAATAATAATAATAATAATAATAATAATAATAATAATAATAATAATAATAATAATAATAATAATAATAATAATAATAATAATAATAATAATAATAATAATAATAATAATAATAATAATAATAATAATAATAATAATAATAATAATAATAATAATAATAATAATAATAATCTGCATATTAAAATACATTTTAAAATCATAATTTATATAAAATATAAACATATTTTGTATAATTATTAATTTAATAAAAAATATTCTATTTTTTAACTATATCAGAGTATTTTGTGTCATAGTGAATTTTTAAAAAACTGACTTGATACACAGTTTTCACAATAACATCAGTTTTAATAATGTTACAGCAAAGTACTATATATTGACAGAAAATAAAAACACTAAGAAAAATAATAAGGCTAAGACAAATAGTGATTACCATTAAAAATTAAGGTAAAAAAAAAAGAAATTTCAACATGTGAAAAAATTATTACTGTATTGTTTGTTCATAATTTATAATTTATCATTAACTAAGTTTAAAATTACATCTACACTGATAATTTCTTTGTATTCCTCACAAAATTCTCATTCAAACCATATATAGTACTTTTTACCTGAGATAATCCATAGCTTCAGAACTTAAAAATATGGTAACATAAGAATTCTTCATTTTCATCTTGTATCTCAAAAGTTAACAAATCTCAAGATGTCTATAAGAAAAAAATTCATTCTAATAAAAGATACAAAATAAATCCTTTCCACAAGGTGGATATGCATTTGTCATCACTTGTCTATTCAAAACTAGAAATTGAAGGCTACTGTCTGTATCAATGATAAAATGAGTTTCCTCTCTTCATTTCATATTTTTTGTGCACATCAGTGATGTTTATGTTCTTTATGCACACCAGTGATGCTATTATGTTATATTTATTGTCCTAGAGGGATATAATTTATTTGCATATAGCTCATTTTCTAGCTACAGATTTAAAAAATAATATGATGCAAGATGGGACAAAACTACTGACTCCATAGCATGAGTATCAAGGGATAGATGAGAATCCAGATTTGATTCTTTGCCTGTATACAATACTAAGTGGAATACATAACTACTGTGGCTATTACTATGCACCTCACTTAAACCTCTCTTTATTGGTTTTAAGAGTTTATATTTTCACATGTACTATGCCCAGTAAATTTTTAATTGCTTTATCAACTGCAACCTTTCTGTACATCTGATAATCAGTCTTAAAATTTACATTGCACTGCTCTATAATAATGTAATTTTATATATAAAAATAAGTATTTGTTATACAAACACAGACATGCATGTACAAACATATTAATACAAATATAAAACACACTAATAAATTATTAAACGTTTTGAGAATCATTATGTCTATAAAATAAAGTTGCCTCAAATTTAGATCAGAGCTCCAATATTACATTGTACATAAATCACTACTTTTCTTATATTTGAATTTGAATACAAATATAATTTATATACTACAAAGACACACTAATACAAATGCAAACACATTAATAAATTATACATTTATCAAACAATAAAAAATTGAAATTTGAATATTTACCTATATTATGTTTATTTTCAAAATAAAGATCTAAAATCATAAATCATTGAGGCATGTTAAATCCATTTTATTAAAAAGCCTGTCTGATAAAAAAAATTGTGCCTTTATCTTCTTTGTGCAATCTAGTAAACTGGGCAGAAAAAAATTAAATCAACTTATTAAACAAAATATTAATAAAAAATCAAAATTTGTCTTATATTAACATACCATAAGATATTTTAAAAAGGCACTCAAGCTATAGAGAATGATGATATTTATATATCATATATATATATTTATTTATATATCATACTTTTGGTTTTTTCACAATTTTAAAAGGAAGACAAGAAATTTTAGTTTCAATGAATCAATGGCAGTGATGTTTAAAACATTAAACAAAATAATAATTGAAATAATTATATATATATAATATTTTAAATACAATTAATTTAATATTGTTTTAATTGAATAAACATAAAATACATATATAGTATAGGCATAGTAAATAATAAATGACCATTTGTTTATTTATGTTCTTTTATTATTTGTTAAATGTATACAATAAAAAATTAATCTATCAATATATATTTCAATCTATTCAATTTTTATAAATAATAAAATATTGATTTTATTAGAATATACAACAAGATATACAGTCTTCATGTAAATTAACTATTTTTAAAACAATTAAAAAAAAAACTAAGCCAACATTTTTTTAAGGAATATATTATAATTTCAAATTTAAATGTAGACCAGATAGTACAATATATATCTTTTTGGGTTTAAAGTTATATAATAACTTGGATTTGGAATAAAAATGGTCTTTCTTTTACTTTAATAAAAAACCCTATCAAAAGAGCTATTATAGGTAAACAATATACTACTAATAATAATTTTACCACTTATATTTTAATTTCTATGTATAAAGATATCTGGAAAAGGCAAATGATCCCAAGATCCATTTAGTGCTGAATAAATACTTATCAGTAGATGCAAAACTGTCACATGTATTTATTATTTCTGCCAATAAAGTCAAGTGATGATTGCTAATTTACATGAAGTGCATTTTGGAAATCATTTGCCTATTTTAATTTTTTTTACGTGATTAAAAATTAAAACTAAAATAATTACAAATCCCATTGATCTATGCATAATCAATAATCAAAAATCAATAAACTATGAAAGAAATAGAAGAATACATATATTTTTTAGCTCTGTTATTATTTAAGCTTTGTTTATTAGTATTGTTATAAATCAAAGAGTGAATCAATATATTATTTAGATTTATGTACATTGTAAATGCTATGGCTTCATTACTTCATTATTCAAAGAACTAAGGCAGTACCTTAATATTAACAACTCCCAATACTAAATCAAATGTCTGTTTAAAAAATGTGCAAAAAATAAGATAACTGAATGATCTGAAATTGAAATGAAACACAGTTTTAGATAGATAGATAGATAGATAGATAGATAGATAGATAGATAGATAGATAGATAGATAGATAGATAGATAGATAGATAGATAGATAGATAGATAGATAGATAGATAGATAGATAGATAGATAGATAGATAGATAGATAGATAGATAGATAGATAGATAGATAGATAGATAGATAGATAGATAGATAGATAGATAGATAGATAGATAGATAGATAGATAGATAGATAGATAGATAGATAGATAGATAGATAGATAGATAGATAGATAGATAGATAGATAGATAGATAGATAGATAGATAGATAGATAGATAGATAGATAGATAGATAGATAGATAGATAGATAGATAGATAGATAGATAGATAGGTAGGGTAGGTAGGTAGGTAGGTAGGTAGGTAGGTAGGTGGGTGGGTTCTGTAGGTAGGTAGGTAGGTAGGTAGGTAGGTAGGTAGGTAGGTAGGTAGATAGATAGATAGATAGATAGATAGATAGATAGATAGATAGATAGATAGATAGATAGATAGATAGATAGATAGATAGATAGATAGATAGATAGATAGATAGATAGATAGATAGATAGATAGATAGATAGATAGAAAAGTGGAATTGTGTTGGATTAATTAATTCATGTGATTATGTTTAACAATAATAGATATATTGATCTTAAATTAAAATTCAAAGCTTAATTAAAAGGATATAAGTTCTAGTATAAAGAATAATAGTAGCAATCGTTAAGGTTTATATTTGAGGAGAATGGAGTCATAGTTTTGTGTGTAATAACTTTGACATCTTCATAATAAACTGCAATATGATTCTTGTTATATAGTTATTTTAATGCATTTTGATTTGGCATATAATGTTTAATAATATTAAAATATAAAAGTTAATATCTTATTAAAGGTCTTGTGATGTAGAGGCATTTGTATAATCTGGAATTTATGTCTGAAATATTAAAACGTAAAACTATTTTTTAAATCACAATTATTTCAGATAGCTATAATTGGAAATCCAATATTGGTTTCAAGTATGTGTCTTGTTATTGATAGTTAGAGAGTATACTTTTTGCATACTGCGCAATTATGTTCTTCATCACTAACAGAAAAATTTTACTCACAATAGCATTAATTTACCTTTAGTTTGATATTTTAGCAGATTTTATTTTTTCTGTTTCATTTTATCAAACATTCATACTTGGAAAAAAAAAATATTGATTGAATTTAATTTAATTGAATATGAAAAATCATTAGAAATTAAAAAAATATTACAATACTTTATTAATACTTTTTATTAATCTCATTAATGTAATTAAGTATCGGTGGTCGAGAGTTTACAAGCAGTTGTCCCGGATTAGCGGGTTCACTTCACGGCTGATGTTATGACACATGAGAAAAAAAAAATATATAATGTAAAAAAATAATGACATAGGAAATTTTTTTGTATGCTCACACATCTATACTATTTCAATGTATATATAAATCAAAAAGATAAGTTTAATGTAAAACTTATGTAACATTTATAAAAAAGTAAAGACAATCTCTATATATTTTAACAATAATATTTGTGTAATTAAATTTTCAAGAGATCAGTGATGTTGGTATAGCAAAGTGAAAGATTAAACACAACTACTCTATTGAATTGCCCATATATATATATATATATAACCTTATAATTAAATATCAGCTTTATCAGATGGGAAAATAATTACTTTTTAAAATTTTAATGATAAATATTATTTTTAGCTTTAATTTTTTTTCTTTAATAAAAACTAACCCTAAATTTATTTTAGTTTCAATAACATAGAATTAAAATGTCTAATATGTTATTCTATTAATGGTTGAAAATAGATAAATTTATCCAAAGGTGTCAAACTCCATTGTTCTAGACAAGAACTTCATTTAAAAATTTATTTTCATATTTATAAAATATCAAATATTAACTTTTAAATGTATACCATTTGAACACTTATATTTGTAATAAATAATGTTAAAATAGTCAATATATTACATAGAAAAAAGTTCAAATGTAAAAATAAAATGCTCAAATATGGAGGAATACTTAACATTAGACTTGCTAGATCACATTCACAATAGTAAGGTGGAATTTTTGTCTAAAAGGGTTATGGTCTTTTTGAAACATAGGGCTGATTTTACTAAATATGTGATTATAGGAATTCTCTTAAAAGTTAAGTCTTGCTTTTTTAAATCTTAGTGTCTGTGAGTTATGATACTGGGCTGTGCTAACTAGCCATGAAAAGCAACTACAAATATAAAAACTCAAAAATATGCCAGACTCCTTTTTGAGACTTAGAAACAGATAAATATAAAAATTATATATATATATATACAATTATTTACATATATTTCAAAATTGTGTATTACAAAAAAAATATTAAAAATAATAAAATTTTTAGCTTTGAAGAGAACTGTTAACCAATTAAAACACTGAAATGAAAAGCATAAAATTGAAAATTTAGTACAATAATTCTAATTTTTATAAAACACCTTAGAAATATTATCTATAATCAATGAATATATGCTTTTGCAATTCCATAAACTTTACTAATTATTTAAAAGATACCAGTTTTTTAAAATCTCAAAATTCACTTTGCACATAATAACATATTTTTTCAATATTATACACCAAGTAGCAGATTGGATACGTTTCAAGCCTCTTTGATATATATTATAACAGTATGAAATAAAAAGAAACTATGGGGTGGAATGTTAATTAACATCATCCCTAATATCATAATAAATGGATATGAGCAAAAAATAAGCAATAGAAGTGAATAATAAACAATATATAAGATATAAACATAACATCATTAGCAATAATAATCAAAAGTCAATATCACAGCACACAACATAGTATATGTGCATATATTTAAAGCTTAAAAGTATAAAACACAGACAATTTAGATATTTAAATATTTAATTGTTAATAATACAGCTATTATATATTTATAATAGTGTGGAACAAAGCTACTCTTTATGCATGTAGTTTAGAATTGACACATATTCTGTCATCACTTATGCTTTTAAAACATTTATTGATAGGGAGCGCATGCCATTTCTATAGCATATAATGTGAAGAGTAGATTCTTTCCTTATCATTACATATATAATTATTTATAAAACTTGAAATAACCATATAATTTTGTTGAATAATAATGTTTATAGACACTTTTTGCATATTATAAATAATTAAAATCAAATATTTAAAAAAATCTCTTATTTAGTGCAAATAATTTTGATTTTCCTGATCTGAAAAAATGTAAAATATTTTAATGTAACAACATGTTCTTTTAAAATGTATATTAATCCTATAATCTGTGTTTAGCTAAAGAATTAGGAAAATTTAAAAACTAATCAGTTTTAATTCTTGTAAATTGAAAAATAAGATTGCATAATTAAATTATTAATCAAGATGAAAAATAGCTTACTTTAATTATCATATTTTTAAATTTGACTGTATACTATAAATAGCAGGTTCAAATTAGAGTTATTTAAAAATTATATCAACTTATTTATAGAAAATGCACATGTAGAGAGAATGCAAACCAATTCTGAAGAAAAAAAATTGCTGCTTTTCTTCATGTTGGAAGTTGGTTGAATTTCCAGAGAAGTAGGGAAGTGTCTTTTCTGTAATTCATAGACTAATATGTGATAAGTAGACAAATTGCCTGGCTACACATCAAGTTATAATAACTGCTAATGTTTGTCATATATATGTGCTATATCAGATATGACAATGAGAAACCTGCTTACTGCTTTATTATGGGAATGCCCACAGAAGACCATCTTACTAGTCTTGAGACTTCAATGCAACATTGCATATATATATATGTGTGTGTGTATGTGTGTGTGTCATATTATTATTACTATTTGTGGGATATTCCATGTAGTGAAAAAGCTAAATGTTGACGTTTCAGTACAATATCAAGTACCTTCCTCAGAGCGTCCTCTTTCTCAAATCATAAGAATGCATTGAAGCAAAGATAAAATAAATGCATTGTTTGTATATATATATTATATCAGCATGAAATGTATTTTATCTTTATATGGAGTACCAATAGAAGAAATTGGCTAGTAATTCAAATATATTGACTTTTTTTTTTTAAATATTAACTTTTCAGATAATGAAAATCGATTTTTCTTTATCATATTGATTTTCTTTTATAATAAATAATTTTGGACTCAACTAAATAAATTATTCTTCTAACTAAAAAATATTCTGAAAGAAAATAAAAGTGGCCAATTTGTATACAGGAGATCATAACTCGTAAGGTGTATTCTTAGATTTATATTTTTGGGACTCAGAAAAGTTATAAGGGATTGACCAATGTAGCCACAGGATGTAGCTCTAAATATGGAAGACTATAGATTCAAATAATAATAGCAACTTATATTTTTTGGTTCTTTCTATAACTTCTCTTGACACTTGGATATGATCCACTGTATTAACACCATGTTTAAATATAGTTTATTCTTTTGGTTGATTAAAATCCAAAGTTTGTTGTAAATGAGCTACAATTATTTTGGTAAAACTGATAAAAAATTGATAGGTTAATAATTTTTGATATCTTCTTTATCACCTTTTTTAAATATTAATACTGTATTCTTCCAAATATCTGGCATATCTTTATCACTTAGACATTTGGTATATAACTTTGCCAAAAAAATTCTATTTTTCTACCTGCTACTTTTATGATGTTGATTATAATTTTATCATTACCTGGAAATTCAATTACATATCTTAGTTTTTCATTTAAAATCCTGTGCAATTCAGAAGGTATAGTATTTGTAGGAGATAATTTTCTTTGTACTTTATTGCTATATAATTCTTAATAGAACTCTTCTACCCATTTCATATCATATCACCTTTTACTAATAGTTCCATCTGTTGTCTATTTTGTAAAAATAAGTTTTCTACAAATATCAAAATATTGTTTTACACACTTGAAACTTTTATTCTTCTATAACTTTCTTTACTAGTTCACAATTATATTTTCTTATATCATTATCAACTCATTTTTGCACCAATTTACAAAATTCAATATATTCAATTTTTTTAGTACATCATTTTTATACAGTTTCATATTCTTTTTCTTCATAAACTGTCTCATTTAAATAGAAATTTTACTGGTCAATTGCTTTTTGTATTAGCTGTCTTTCTAACAGTTTTTAAATGTGTATGTGTCATGTTTCTATTGATTTTATTTAAACCTGATTCATGTTCATAATCTGTTAATATTTAAAAATTATTTGCAAGTTCTAATTTAAATTAATTGGAGTGTTTTTGAAGATTAGGACTATTAACTGTAAGTACTATTTTCTTTAATGATTTTTGTCTTTTTAGTTTTGCCTTAACATGTATCTTACATCTCACTAATTGATGATTACTTCCTGTGTTGAATTTATTAAGAATATTGCAATTTTGAAATACATATTTCCTGTTAGTCAAAAATGTAATCTAATCCTATTGTCCATTTCCATTTAACACTTTTCTCAAAAAAATAATTCATAATATAGAGATGTTTTTTTCCTGCAAACTTCACAAGTCTATGTCCTCTCTTATTTCTATCACCATAACCAAATTTACCTACATCATTTTCATCTTTTAATTGTTTACTAATTCTAGCATTAATGTTTCCCATGACAATTTTAAAATGTTGTTTCAGCTGATCAAACTCTTTTGTATATCCATATAAAATCCTCTGCTTCTTCATCACAATGAGAACTTGTTGGGGCATAAACCTGAATAATCTGTAATTGATATCTATTATTAATAACTAATCTCATCACTCT
Source organism: Epiperipatus broadwayi (assembly GCA_028023455.1). Taxonomy (NCBI): domain Eukaryota; kingdom Metazoa; phylum Onychophora; class Udeonychophora; order Euonychophora; family Peripatidae; genus Epiperipatus; species Epiperipatus broadwayi. The sequence goes on from JAQFVV010000120.1 coordinate 2,999,295, forward strand.
GTCTGATACATAATCAATCTTTACAATGTTGTGCTTCCATTTTTATTTATAATTTATCTTACTCCACTTATACTTCCAATGTCTGTGTCTTTGTAGTATAGTATATGCCCACTTTTTAAATCATTTGGCTCTTCATCTTTTCTTCTAATTTTACAAAGTCCAATAATGTCCATTTAATATTAGATAATTCTTCTTCCAGTTCTTGCAATCTTTATTCATTTGAAAGTGATTTGCAGTTGTAAGTATGTAAATAACATGTCATCACCACATGACAGTCTGGGTCTTCAATCATGGGATTCTGAGTACTCTCCATCTGCCACCAATTACTGCTCTGGCTTGTGACTTTACAGCCCCTTTGAAATAAAGACCATGATTTACTTTCGTATGTCATGATTGTACAAAAATTATTCCTCCCACATTCATTCTGCTAGGAAAATATGTTAACAACTATCAGGCAACCGAGTAGAAAAACCAGGATGTTTGTTGATCTAAAACTCAGAGGTAAAAAGCCAATAATGCATGTTGGTGAGCAGTCCATCCATGTTCATATACTATATAAATAATTACATAGTAATACCAGTTGCAATGACAAATATATATGGAATGGACATTAGGAATTTGCCCTGCTCGGTTCCTTTAAGGCCTCTAAGGGGAATCAAAGTGTCTCTTTTCAGTTAACACAAACTTCTTCTGCCGCCATGTTTTCATTGTATATATTAATTTATTTATATATCTATTTATCGTAGAATATACGTGTTTGTCTATATTACATAAATATAAATTAACTAAAGAGAAAATTAGATAATTTTAAAACAAAATGTAAATTTTAATATAAAATTTTAAAGAATGTTTGTTTTGTTATTTATATATATTTGAAAAGTAATAGATTTTAAATATAAATATTAGCATTAACAAATTATATTTAAGACAGTGTATAATTCATATATCCAGATATATAAATCAGTCATCTTACATTTATTATTGTAAAATTAAAAAGCAAACTTAGTTATTATTTAAAATATATTTTAAAGACTTATTTATTATTGCTTATATAAATAAAATATTTTCTTTTTGGTTTATTATTTGATAGATACATAAATAACAAATTTAGACAAACATGCCCTTATACTCCTGGTAATTAACTCATAATTCAATATTCTCATCAAAATTATTTTATCCATTTATTAACTTATATATTATTATATATTTTGTAAATAAATTTTATTATATTAATTAAATTTGAATGTCATAATTATTCATAGTTTATTGATCACATTATACGTTAATAACAAATTAAAGAGGCTCTACATAATTCTATTTTTAAATTAAATATTCAACTAGCCAAAATATTAAATAAAAATTTATATATTTTAATGATTTATTATATTATTTTAGTAGTTTTCTCATTTACCTTTTATTGATTACAAAAAATAAATAATTAAGAAAGTTAAGCTAGTGTTTTAATAGATACTAATTGCTTAAGTTACTATATTTATTTATTCTAAACTGATAAATAGGCGCCAATGTTATTTATATTTTCATAATTTATATTATTTAATTATTAGTTTATACATATTTCATGCTAGTGAAATTTGGTATATTAATTAGATTATAAATTATTAATTTAATTATATCTATTTTGCTGCTGTTACAAAATTAATGTTCAAATACAATACATTATTTACCTAATAATAGTGGTTTATATTTTTATTTTTTTATAAATGACTTGTCCAATTCATAAGGTTTGATGATAATTAAAACTATATTTTTATTCCATTACAGATTTGATATCCAAACATAAGGGCTATTTACCTAGAAATATTTGATGAATCAATTATATATATTATTCATTTATAACTTTTAGCAGTGAAAATCTTGGACTTAATAACCATACATATCTAATACTATCTTTAATAATTTTTATATATCAAGCAAAAAAATCTAAATTTACAATTAATCTAAGAAGCTGATCCAATCCCAATTTATTTGTATAGTTATGTAAATAAATCAATTATTTTATATAGCGCGATGTTTTATAAACTGTAATAGCTAAACAGCATTAAGCTGTTGCACATGCGCTTTGCAGATTTTAACTATAAATGACTGAATACAAACACATGATAAAGTCTTTGGGAAAAGATAGAATGGCCCAAAGACTTTATCATGTGTTTGAAGTGTTTTTATTCAGTCATTTATAGTTAAAATCTGCAAAGCGCATGTGCAACAGCTTAATGCTGTTTAGCTATTACATTGTATAGTTATATAAATCATAGACTAAGTTAGTAATTACATATTGCAATTCAAATATAACTTGAAAACTTTGCATGAGAAAATATACTTGTAAAATAATATAGGCGCTATTGCACCTGAATGCAAAGCTACTTTATACTTAAAACAAAATAAAATTATACTATTCTGCAAATGCTTTCAAGAGACATGCTCTTATCTTCATATCTCTAAGTGAATTAATTATATGCAATTATGCAAAGTTCAAGATTAATTGCTCAATTTTCTTGATATCATGAAGCATATGTTCTTGTGGTTGATGGCATTGCAATCCATCACTATGAAGCAGGCCTCCACTTTTCTTTTTAAATCACGCCTTTCTTTGCAGACCAGGCTGACATCTTGAGGTTCACACTGATGTCCTGTTATTTTTTGATGAATTGCAAAAATTGAATAACTGAACTTTAATTTATGCATATTTATGTTGTTATAATCTGGTTTCTATTGCTACCTTGGCCTCCCCATAATATGAGGCTCCATAATTTGCATGATTGCATGCAATATTATAAATGACTTGAGGTGTTTGAGACAGTGCTAATTTATCTTTAGGGTTATTAAGCAAGATCATACATTTCAACAATAAAGTAACCAACAATACACTTAATGGGCATACACACAGGTTGCTGCTGCCATAAATTCCTAATTTACATAATAAAATTTACGAAATTTTTAACAGACAGTTTAAATTAACTTTTCATACCCCACCTCCCCAGTTCTAACAGATTGCTTAATAACACTAAAGATGAATTAGCACTATCTCAAATACCTCAAGCCGTTTATAATATTGCATGCACTCATGCAAATTGTAGAGCCTCATATTATAGGGAGACCAAGGCAGCAATAGAAACCAGATTACAACAACATAAATATGCATATATTAAAGCTCAGTCAGATTCATCATGTTATTCAATTTTTGCTATTCATCAAAAAATAACAGGACACCAGTGTGAACCTCAAGATGTCAGCCTAGTCTGCAGAGAAAGGCATGATTTAAAAATAAAAGTGAAGGAGGCCTGCTTCATAGCGATGGATTGCAACACCATCAACTGCAAGGACACATGCTTTATGATCTCAAGAAAATTGGAGCAATTAATCTTAAACTTTGCATATTTTTAATTCACTTAGAGCTATGAAGATGAGAGCATGTCTTTTGAAAGTGCTTGCAGAATAGTATAATTTTATTTTGTTTTAGGTATAAAGTAGCTTTGCATTCAGGTGCAATAGCACCTATATTATTTTATAATTACATATTTTATATATCTCAGTTTTACAAAAAAATTATAGATGCCTTTTAGCTATGATTTTCTTTGCATACATTTAACATGCTTCAAGGATAGCTTTCTTCAGTCAGCACTACATCCCTCTAATGCAAGTTTGACAAAAAATAAATACCAAGTGATAATGGTATTTTATCTAATTATTATGTTATATGAATATATTATAAATGTTATAGCTTTAATAAAGTGAACATATTTCTATTTTACAGCTTTTATTATTTTTTTATAGATATGCTAATGTTGTAAAAGTTAAAGAAGTATATAAAAAAAATCAAAAGAGTGAAATATAAATGAAGAACATTTAATAATATTCTTGAAAATAATGAAGAAAAAAAAACTTTTTGAAAATGAGAGATGTTTATAAAAAAATATACCTTCTGATTTTATGACAACAAAATCTATTGCCTTTTTACAAAAAAAAAAAATAGTACTGCAAATGAATGCATGAATTATTGAAAATAGTTCATGCCTCAAAAATTTTATTGATAATAACTAAGAATAGAATACAACAGAATATAGATGAGAATTTGGATGAAGATCAATGTGGTTATATTCCAAGGAAAAGAATTAGAGAAGCAATAATGTCATTAATAATGATTTTGCAGAGAAGACTGGAAATGAATAGGAAGTCTTTTGTGGCTTTTATTGACTTGGAAAAGACTTTTGATAAAGTGGATTAAAATTTAAGCCAATAAATATCACATGATCACATTTCTTATATAAGCTGATGAGCTTGGATTGAAGATATAGTGTTTCAATTTAAGTTTCATAGTTTTGTAGTTAAGTAGAGATAAAAGGTGGCTGCTGGAGGGTTGCATTAGATCCTAAGATCTAGGTGCAGAGCTCTTAGATGCAAGGCTCCTCACTGACAAAGGCCACAAGCCAGAAACTAGTCTGAGGATATTGAATAAGTAGGCACTAGATGGGAATTTTATGCACAAGCCTTCTGGAATCCACTGATTACTCTGGCTTGCATTGAGTGGCAATACGTATAGAGAATTTTGCTGTTTTAATGGATTGGAATTTGTTGTTTAAAATGATGAAGAAAGTAGATCTTTATTGAAAGTTGTTAATTTTGAATTTATATAAATATATTAAAATACAGAAATAGTTAAAAATAGTTGTACATAACAAATATTTTTATTTTAAAAATCATATTTTGTTAAAATTAATCTCCATTTAATCTTCACAAGATATCTCACAGTCATAATTTACAGGTAACAAAATTTCTTAACTTGTTCTAAATATATATTATTTATTCATATATCAGTTGATCTTTTTATCTTTTATCTGTATAATGCCATCACTCTAGTCTTATTCACATTTATTTGTTAATTTAAAAGATTGTAAATACATTCAATATCTCAGATCTTTTATTCATTTCTTTTCCTTTAACTTTTTAGTAGTCATCAAAATATAATGTTTTAATATCAACGTACCCCCCTTGTTATTTTGAAAAGACTCTATAAATATATTCAATATCTCAGACATTTTTTTCGTTCCTTTTTCTTGAACTTTTTTAGTAGTCATCAAAAAATAGTGTTTTAATATCAATGTACCTACCTCCCTTGTTACTTTGACTTTATTGACAAAAATATGAAAACAACTCAATTCATGTGGAAAATCATTCAAATGCCAATTAGAGCATGTACATGTTACAATTTGTTATATTGTCTATAAATATGCATATTAGTCTTAGGATTAATTGATAGACTTAATTGAAAAGGCTAAGTTTGGTATAAAATATACTAAAAAATGAAAAAAAGTTGAAAAGATCCATTGTAATAGTTACATAACTGGGTGGAATGTTGATTTACAGTTAAATATAAAATAAATTATGTGATAAAGGACGAATCTTAATAATTAAGGAATATAGAAAATATCAAAAGGTTTTAATTCCTTGGATTATTTATTAATAATAAAAAGCCACATAGTAAAAAAATTTATCACAAATACTTGACAAGTGCAATAACCTGTGATGAGAAGCACAGCCTTAGGGTAGCCTTTGAGCATTCCATCATCAGATTTTCAATTGGATAAACTGTTGAAGAGTTGGAGTGTGGAATGAATTGAAGTCTGTCCATTAAACAATGGAGATTGGCTATCTTAATATATATCTGAGTACTTATTGCATATATGTGTAGAGATGATAATCTGGACCATGCTAGTTTAGCTTAAAATATGTATATTGGTGATTATTTATCTTTTCAACATATATGTGTTCAAATGTATCAATGTTATGAGATAGAGTGGAGAATGGTGGGTCGTGTGAAAGTCTGTGCTCATATACCCTATATATTAAATATATTGATACAGGTATATAATAAGTCTATATTTCAGTTATTATATATATGGATATATTTTAAAAATAAATGTTAGAATTCTGTGATTGATTATGGATATGAAATTGAATACAGGAGCAGGGTAAAAAAAGTACTAAATTGTGGTGGTGTCAACAATTACCTCAAGCTGCAAGGACAGAAAACCCTAAATTGGTACTTCATTCAATTAGATACGTTCACCCATAAAATAAAATTATTTATTAATTTGACCATAAATAAAATGTTCTTATTTATTAATTTTTTGATAGTCCGAAAGGGGAGAGGATGTTTAAAAAAGGAAGAGATTGATACGTAGTGAGCTGAATAGGATTCGAACATCAAATGTAAATATGCTATTAATAAGACATATAAGCTAAATAGATCATATGCTATTGCAGATAAATGCTATTCATATGATTTTTAGCAGTCGATTCGACTCGATAGCAGCTAATAATAATAATAATAATAATAATATGGATGTGAACGTGATTTGAACGTAATTTTACAAACGCATTTAAAAATAATCTTTATAACAAATAAAATATTTTAAAAGTTTTTTAAATATATAATTGTATGCTTGTGTTTTCATATTTATATAAAAAATGTCAAAAATATAGATACTAAAATATGTTAGACAGAACGTCTGTGTATATATTTGTCTGTGTGCGCATACAAGGAAAGAATGGACTTCCAACTTTAAATGAAGTTTTTACCTGCCGTGGGCATAACAGGTGAGAGGTTCATATTTTATAATACCTGAGATGGCGACAATTCATCCTCCAACTTGAACAATAATGGGCGGCTGTGCAAATACATTATCAAAAATATTATATCTAGATTAATGATTACATGTGATTCATAAATTGCAAAGACAACTGGAACATATTGAGTTTTCAATTCTTTCGGGTCCTTTTTTTATTTGTCATCTTCTAAGATTTGACAAAAGGACAAAGTGATGCATCAGCACTTGAGGCGAGCCAGCTGGAGAGGAGATTTCTGTAAATGGAACCAAAAATCTAACTAAGAGAGATCAAGCTTTGGGTACTCTTGATCTTCAAAGATGGATTGATAAAAAAAGGCGGTCTGGTAATTTTTCTAAAATCACTGGGTCAGGTGGGCAGTTCAGCCACAGGCAGCAGTCCTTTCCCTCAGGAATAGGGCGGGAGACATGGCTAATGACAGTCTTTCAGAAGATGATGACACATGAGAAAAATGGCACCTTTTTTGAGGGGGTGAGGATTGACTAGTGCTTATTGCGTGGACAGATTGGCGGTTTGAAGTTGTTGATGATAAAAAAAACAACAGGTGTCCCTTTGCTGATCATGCGTAAGATCAGGTAACAAATATAACTGAAAGATCTGCCAATGACAGTTTCAAAAGATCGTGAAGACATGAAGCTTCGTAAACTTAAGTGTTGAACAGGCATACTGTAAACACATGCGTATATAAATTACATTTTTGTTGAAATAAAATATTTTATTTTCTAATGGTATATCAACTAATTATATATAATATTATTTCATTTTTTAAATTATACAAAATTATTGTTTTAGAATCTTAAATTTAAGTAAAAAATATTTTTATGGATGTTAAGAGACTTAGAAAGGTAAATTGACTCCAGAGTCTCTTGTCAAAATTGCTTAAGCTTTGTTTTTTAAAAGAAAAAAAAAACAAATCATATTTGGCACTAAAAATTAAGACTTTTTCCCCTGTTAACATGAAATAATAAGTAAAATATTTATGTAATATTATTTTTCAAAACAACAAAATTTATTATATTTTCAAAGCAACAAAATGTATTGTATAGATGTATGTGTTTACATATGCCGTAAAAATATTACTGTATGAATTTATATAGAGAGAGACATTTCTATGTATATCAGGTTTAAGATTTTTTTAGGTAGTCAGCCCTGAGCTAACTGAGTTCACAATAGCACATTGGTCAGTAAATGGGTATCTATCTATTTTATAACAAAGGATGAAAAACCTTCAAATCAGCACCACCCAGCATTGGCAAGCATGGAGAATAATGTTCTCTTTTTCATTGTTTTTGCTTTTTATTGAAGAGGCATTCTCTCTTCTATATTCTATTATATGTAAAGATGCTTGCTTGTACCAAGTGGACTGAGTATTTGCTAAGTCACATCTTAATTATCATAGTGACTTCTAACAGTGAAGGGTTCCCAGAATACTGGCATCCCATTTTTAAAATTTTTTGAGTTATACTTAAGTGTCAGACAAATGCCATCATGTGACTATAGTAAATCATGTGACTATAGTAATACCCATTTTAAAAAGAATAATTAAAAGGTACTGATTTCTAAAGATATAACAAAATGTTTTTGTAAAATAGTAGTAATGTTTTTAACAAAAACAAAGCTCTATATTACTTCATTTTAAAACCATTTTTTAATATAATTTCTCTACTCATTTTCTTTAAAATATCATTTACAAAAATCTTCATTGACTTAAGTTTGAAGGCAAAATGATCACTAACATTGTAAAATTCTCCTTAAATAAGTTAATGCTAGTAACAACTCATCTTCATCTCTCGCAAACATTGTCACAGCTCCTGAAAAATGACAATGAATTTTTCATTATACTGTGAACTCTACTACTCATGGTAAAACATTACACTGACAAAAGTTGAATTATATAAAAATTATGAAGTTAATAAAACTTATTAAATACAGATACCTCTCTCTGAACATTTTAATACAATCATAATTAAATGGGCAAAACTCTCCATACAGTAGTGCCACTAGGTGACATCCAGAGTAGTCAATGGATGTCAGAAGGCTTGTGCATAAAATCCCCATCTAGTGCCTACTCATTTAACATCCCCAGACTAGTTTCTGGCTTCTGGTCTTTGTCAGTGAGGAGCCTTGGATCTAAGAGCACTCCAGCTAGATCTCACTGACGAAGGCCACAAGCCAGAAACTAGTCTGGAGATGTTGGATGAGTAGGCACTAGATGGAGATTTTATGCCCAAGCCTTCTGGCATCCATTGGTTACTTTGGTTGGCACAGGGTGACATTACTATATGTAGAGTTTTGCCTGTTTAATAACAGTTATGTGTGAGCATAAGAGTTGTTGATCATATGATATTTAGTGGTTTAATACAATTATAATTACTAGTTATTGATTCTTTTCCAAAAATAATTTTGAACTATTTTACGTAAAAAGATTATAATACAATCATGAAAGTGACGTTTCAGCATGGTTTTGCTCAGAAAGTTTAATGGCAACATCTAGTTTATTTCTTCATCAATCTGTGAATTAGTAGTTTGAAAACAAATGCAAGTTTTAAAAATTTATTTGGAAAGCAAATACATGTATTTTTCTTTTGAAGCCTTAAGCAAAGCAATTCTGAATGTGTGTTCCATATTCTTTATTTATTTTAGCTACTAATACTAAGTGAATATTCATATGGCAAATAAATGTAAATAAACCAACATAGTAAATTTACTGAAATTTATCTATGGCTTTAGGGACAAGAAACTCCACTAATTTCTTTTCCAGATAACTGATAGTTTTTAGTTGAAATACCAGTTTTATTTTTTAATGCAGTATGAATATATGTGTGAAATCTTTTTTTTTATATTCATGATTATGATAGACGTACTATAGTCTTCATATCCTGGTGACTGTAAATTTTATCAAACAAAATGAAGTTTAGTGACTGTTAAAAGGTGCTAAAAATGGCTTAAGCTACAGACCCTTTGTTGCTATTTGTTGATATTCTTTTATTAAGCTCTCCATAAATATATACTGTTATCAAAAAAAGGCAGATTAACATGAATTGGAAGACCTGTATAATATTAAATGAGACAATGTTAAATTTGTTAAATTAGATGATAAAGAAACAATTGATTGAAAAGTAGACTTTTTTTTTCCATATGTCATAGCATCATCCGGGAGGTGAACCCACAACAACTGTCTACAACCAACTACTTGCTTTCAAGGCAGCTGCACTGATCTCTCGGCTAACAACACTTGACATACTTTTATTCACAGAAATCTATGAATTTATTAGCCAATATAGCAGTTGGCAAATAAAGTCATTTTAAGCCAAAAATTTTATAACTGCAGATTTGGGTTGTCATTTGGTGGTAGTATTTTATTTAGCTTTTTACAACAATATGTCACTTTCAAGTGAAGAAGAGATTTATGAATTGAAAATAATATCAAATGGAATATTATCATATTTTATGAAGTTAAAAAAAAGATGAAAGATGGGTATGTCACCATCATCAACCACTATCAATCCGCTGCAGGATGAAGATTTCTCCAAGTTCAATTCATCTTCTCTGATCTCTAGCCTTTCATCTCCACATCACCCCTAGACATTTTCTTATTACATCCATCCATTTCACATGTGGTCTCTTTCTGGGTCTTTTAAGAGTTTTAGAATCCATTTTAAGATTTCAATTGTGGTGAATATATATTTTATTCTAAATGCATAAATATCAGATACAAGTGATTGTTCATAAAAAATGCAAAAACTACATTGTGGAAATTAAAATAAAAAGATTGGTTTTATTTAATATAATGGAAAATAAATAATGCAGTTAATTTAGATTTATGCCCTATCTTGTTTTTATTATGGTGAAAAAGTAAAGGAAATATTTATTCAGATGTAATGCATTTGATTAATGTAAAAAATCTAAAAATTATCATGAAAGATTTCATTACTGGAACTGTGATGAAAAGATGAGAGTGCTGTGAATATTGATAAGAGTGAGATGAAAGATGACACAGACTTGTGGAAATCATGGAAAAAGAATGTTTGATCCAGACTTGAATGAATTTAATAAAAACATAACTGATATTATTAAATTTAGATATGTAGTTAGATGGAATAAAAAATAGGATTTCATTAGAAACTTATAACCAAAACAAAATATATGAAAAAGAATATAAAAATATTTAAAATAGGTATATTTAGAAGAAATGAATGTCAACGATGTTTTTTAAATGATACAAAAAAGTGTTAATAATAATATAAGAAAATATAATTATAAATTAGTAATGAAATGTATAGAAAAAGAAAACAAAAAATAAAATGCCCTTTGGTATTGGAAAAACCTTGTCCAGGAATATAAAAAAAATACCATTACTACTAAAAATATTGCAACAGTATGAAGTGTGAAGAACTCTAAAAAGAACTATATGGTAATAAAGAACATAAAGAAGTACCTACAAATTATAATGTTTTGAAAATTTAAGTATTTTAAATGATGAAATAAAACATGCATTAAATCTATGAATGATACAAAAGTTTCAGAAAGCAAGAAATTATTACTGATACCATGTGTGGAGATGATAATCTGGACCAACTCATGAGTGCTGGTTTAGCACAAAATAGGTGAATTGGTGATTATTTATCTTTTTGACATGTGTGTGATCAAGTGTGTCAGAAGTATGAGATAGCATGGATAGTTGAGGGTCATGTGAAAATCTGAGTTCAAATGCCCTCTATACTACACATTGGAGTGCAGGTATGAAGAACCCTGTACTGTAGAAAAAAATTCATATATAAATGAGAAAATATCAAAATGATAAAAAAAAAAATATCAGCTAAATACAAAAATGCAGTAATTGTGCTTTTATGTAAGAAAAGTGGAAAAGAAGGTACTAGAAATTATTGATTAATTAGTCTTATATTAATTCTAGATAAGTCTTTATTAAGGTCATTACAATTTGTCTAAAAAGAATTTGGATTCAAACCTACCACATACAAAAAGAAGTACAAGTATTAATATAAGTTATAAGTTTGAAAACTTAAAAAAAATATGTCTGAATATAAAATTCTTTCTTCAAAATTAAAGATTTAAAGCATCAAGGCATAACTCAGGATATTGCCAAATTTTAAAGAATATTTATCAAAATGCAATGGATGTGATTAGATTACATGCTCACTCTAAGAAGATTAACATTGGTAAGGGTGTATAACAAAGTGATTCCATATCTCTAAAACATTTTACAACAGCTTTATGATAAATATTTTGTAGATTAAAATGGAAAACCTAAAGAATTTTATAATCATCTAAATTTGACAAATAATTTGGTAATGAAATATTAAAAGAACTATCAAATAAAAGGAAGATAGTATGATGAAAGTTAAATTTAAAAAATGATAAATAAGAGTTAATAATGAATTAAAAGAAAATAATAATAAATATCTTAGTCAGATTTTTAATACAGATGAAGATGTAATGAATGTAACTAATTGGATGGAATGCTTTGGTGGAAATAATATTAAAAATAGACACATCTTTATTCTTGAAAAGGATTTTTGATAAATGTATTTTATCAGTTTTGTACTTATGTATTTGAGATTTGATACTTCTTAGAAGAACAATACAAACACTTCAGATCACAATAAAAAGCACAGATTGATGTATGATGAAAATATCAAGAATGAATCAACAAAAACTCAAAAGAGCTATTATAGGTTTAATGAAAAAACTGTTTTGGCCTCAGGGATTCTCAATTAGTAGTAATTAATAATTTCTTTATAACATCAAAGTTTAAATTTATTTCTATTTACATGGATATTATCTTCTCATTTCTATTTTTTATTATAATAATAATCCATGAAAAATATTTAATGCAATATATGTATATATGTGGCTGGAATATTATAGCTATGGGGCATTTCAAATATTATTTATATGGATAAGAAAACAAATAGTAAAATAAATATCAATGTATAAATTAAAAGACTTAAATAAGGTTAGGTGAGAAATATTGCAGAATATATAAATTTACATGGATTGTAGAAGTCTTAAACTAGATTCCAAGATGTTATAAAATATCTATGAAGAAAACTACATGTAGGATAGAGAATAAAATATGAATGTTTGTTGGAATGATGTTTGAGAAAACTTGACACACTTTACATTAGATCAATAGATATATACAGAGTGTTCCTTATCTTAATTATGTTATTTTATGCAATTAGTATTATATATTGATACCTAATAAGTATGTTAATGTGTTATATTTTAATGAGAACTTATATCACCTATTATGTAAATGTGATTCATCTTGAAAAACAAATATGGAGCAATATTTAAAAGACTTAACCTTCCTTGGATTTAAATACAACCACTTAATAAGAAAAGTCAAACAATTCTATTGCAAACTAAACTCAGACCCTCCCAATGACAATAGACCTTAGCTCCTCCTTCCATATATTCCTACACTAACAAAAATGTTTAATAAAACTTTTTCCCCAACAAGTCAGCTAAGTTTCCATCCCCCCTTCAACTAATAGACTAATAAAGGTATAGATTAACCTAAGCTGACCTCTAACACTGTATATAGGATTAAATGCCACCAAACTGGATGCAAAGCAACCTGCTATGGAGAATCTCAGGCATCCCTATCCACTCACATTTCACAACATCAATACTTATATAAAAGAGCATTTGACAAACCAGAATATAGCTCTATCTTCCTTGAACATCGGAAAGCAAGAGGACGTAAATTTAAACCTATGTCAACTACAATAGAATATATAGAAACAAACAATGCTAAACTTAAAATTAGGGAAGTATTGTATATAGCTAACAACACTAATGCTATAAACTGCAAAGATTCACATTCCATCATCACCAAAAAATAGATGCTTTAAACTGTTTATGTAAATTTGAATACTATCTACTTATATATATATAAATGCAAAACCATAAAACAATACAGTACTAGATTAAATTCAAAATTTTACCAAAATCCTTACCCAACCATGGTTTCATCTACTACAAATAGACCTTCTCAAGTGAAAATCAACCTAAAGGAAAACATATATATATACAAACAAACAAACCTTCCCATAATTCATTTCAAACTCCACCTTCCCTTAATATCAAAAGAAGTCTTCATAAGATTGATAGCCTCAGAATCAAGGAGTTTTATCATCAAAGTCTCCTTTATTCTCGTTTTAACTCATTTTTTCATAAAAAATAACCGAGCATTGTCAAACAATATTCTATGACCTGTATTCAATTCATGAATATATAAAGCTGAGTTAAGATACCTATGTTTAACTCTACTTATATGGAACCTTAACCCTTTCCTTAAGACTAAATTTACTCTCTACATAAAATTACCACAACTACATGGAATTTTATACTCCAGGATACCTACATCATGCTTTGAACCATTAAGTAATGAATTCAACAGACCTTTCCTCCATGCAACCTCTTCCACCTAACAAATGACTATTCCTATAAACATATAAATTGATGCTTTAAATGGTAAAGACATATAACTCATCATTACCAAAAAATTTTATAACAAATAAATACCACTTTTTATAAAATCATGACTATAACTCTACATATTAAGCAAATTCTTTTTTGAATATCAGCATCATTATTAAGCCTTCTATTCGAACAAAAATTCAAAAGACATTTTATGTATAAAAGGCTGATAACTATCAGCATCATATTTCTCAAATTTTTATTTTTAACTGACAATCATTAACTTCTCACATTTAAATCTAAAATTTAATTTTACAAAATCAAAACCCCCCTCAATTGTAAACTTAATATTAGAATCAAAACCATTCAATCCACATAAAAACTCTTCTAATTCTCGAATAAAAACAAACAATCTCAACTACCTAACAAATAATTTAATAGAACCGAAAACATATTAATAATACTCTCCAAATAATAATAGACAATGAAAATACAAACACTTCTCTAATCTAAAACTCATTAGATAAATATTTTATGTCTAATGATGTGTTTTATAAGATTAAAAGGTTGGGTTATTGGTTATGTCATTTCTCCATTGATTGTCATATTGATTATTTGGAGTTGTATTATTAATATGTTTTCAGGTTCTATTAAATTATTTGTTAGGTATGTTGATGATTGTTTGTTTGTTATTCAGAAAGAAAATTAGAAGAGTTTATATGGGATTGATGGTTTTGATTCTAATATTAAGTTTACAATTGAGGGGGGTGGTTTTGTTTTGTAAAATTAAAGTTTTAGTTTAAATGTTGAGAAGGTTAATGATGTTTTGTTTTGTAGTCATTTTATACCTAAAAATTTGAGAAATATGATTAGGCTGATATTATCAGCCTTTTATAAAAAATTCTTTTTGAATTTTTGTTGTCGGATAGAACTAATAATTTTAATAATGTCTATTTCAAAATCAATTTGGAATAGTGAATTGGGTTATAGTCATGTTTTATTAAAAAGTGGTATTTTAATAATGTTTATAGTAGTGATTTGGATGATAAAATTTTGTTGGTAAGGATGTGATTATATGTCTTTACCTTTAAAGATCAATTTATAATTTGGTTTATAGGAATAGTCATTTTTAGGTGGAAGAAGGTTTGGGGAAGGTTCTGATTTGAATTCATTACTTAATGGTTCAAAGCATCTATTGATAGTAGGTCTATTCTGGTATTTTTATAAAATTCCATGTAGTTGTGGTAAATTTATGTAGGAGTAAATTAGTCTTGGAAAGGGTTAAGGTTCATATAAGTAGAGTTAAACAAGTATCTACTCAGCTATATATTTGAATTGAATACTCATAGAATATTGTTTGAATGTTCGTTATTTTATGAAAGAATGAGTAAAGAAGAATAAAGGAGACTTGATGTAAACTCCTTGATTCTGAGGCTATCAATCTTATGAAGACTTCTTTTGATATTAAGGGAAGGTGGAGTTTGAAATGAATTATGGGAAGGTTTGTTTGTTTGTATATATATATGTTTTCCTTTAGGTTGATTTTCACTTGAGAAGGTCTATTTGTAGTAGATGAAACCATGGTTGTGTAAGGATTTTGGTAAAATTTTGAATTTAATCTAGTACTGTATTGTTTTATGGTTTTGCATTTTTATTTTTTGCTAGTATAGTGTTAGACAGTTTTGGTTTTTTATATATATATATACACACACACTCCACAATTTTACTATTCTGATTCTGCTATGAATATGAGGACACGATAAGCTCTCAAAAGCATTAATCCATTGTATTTTTACTCTACTTAGCTTCTCTATTGCAGCATCCCAGTGCACTTAATATTATATATATATATGTAATATAACTTATTTTTAAGCATATATATATATATAAGTATGCGTCTTTAAAAATTGTGAAGAAGACTTTATATTATTTAACAATGAATTTAGGTCAATTATAAGACATGGATTAGTTCTCATAAGCTATTCTATAAGGTTTGTGCATGTAAGTATGTAAACAAATTTTATTTCAAACAAACAAAAATAAGTATTAAGTAAATTGTTTTGATCAATCAAAGAGAAACATTACCAGAAGTAGATAGTAGATTAATGTCAACAATTGAAAAGACTAATTCAGTAGAAATACTTTTCATTTTATTAATTTTTTTAAAAACTCCAACAATAAAAAATGTAACTTTTCTTAATAATCAAATTTTTTTCCAGTGTAGATATACTTAACATTTAACTGCAAAATATATTTTAATAAGCTGTTCTTAAAAGTCCGTTTGATATAATCAATCTATATAAAAATAAATTATAACATACATTTGGTATCAAAACTACTAATAAAAATCTATTGTTACTAATCCAAACTCATAATTTGAAAAATATGTATTTACGAATGACAAAGTATGAGATAAATTTTATCTTTTTAATAGTAGTTCTTTTCATTTGATTCCAGTCATTTGATATTAAATTAAGAATAATCAAAGGACACTAAAAAATAGCCTTATTACATTAACATCTCTGAACTAATTTCTACCTTATATAACCTTTATTGCTATAGATTTCAAATATAAATGTGAGGATAATCCACTTATGCAGCTAAAAGCAATCTTTAACTTGTTTATATTATCAGCCAATAATCTTAAACTATAAAAAAAACACCCTAAGATTTTAAACTCAGTATAACTTGGTGGTTTAGAGATTTAACAATAGGCCAGTATCCAATATTTTAGAATTTCTATTTTCAGAATTAGAACTTAATAATATAAAAGTATTAATAGTGATTGCTAGAT
This sequence comes from Epiperipatus broadwayi, assembly GCA_028023455.1. Classification (NCBI taxonomy): domain Eukaryota; kingdom Metazoa; phylum Onychophora; class Udeonychophora; order Euonychophora; family Peripatidae; genus Epiperipatus; species Epiperipatus broadwayi. The sequence goes on from JAQFVV010000120.1 coordinate 3,016,183, forward strand.
GAGGAAGTGTATTGTCTCAGATATACATTCCAAGTCCTCATGGATGAAGTTCATAAACCAGAAAAAACCAATCGGAAATCGTAGGTTAAGTGTAAGCAATAAAAGTTATGATACTTATTGAGATTAATTGTAAATATTTATACAAACAAAACTATAAAGTAATTTATTAGTTTCATTCTAATTAATTCAGTAATGATTAAATAATATTTTAAGTGATTAAGTTAATAAATTATTTAGAGAAACATTCAAACAATAAAATTAATAGTGAAGTTATAGATAGTGTTTGGAAAATAAATTTTTTTGTGAATACTGAAATAAAAATTAACACACTTATCTTTAATCTGATTTATTTATAAATGAATGAATGAATAAAACTATGTTACAATAAATAAATGTATTTATTATAATAAGACTAATTTTGAAATGACAAACACTGATTAAATTATAAAGAGATAGAGGGCTCCGTATACTAAGTGTAATTTTAAATAATGAAATATGCGAAAAAAATGATTGATTGATTGATTGATTGTTTGTTTTATAAATATGCAATAAATAAATAAATAATTTGTAAATTAATAATAAAAAAATGATGCATATTTTTTTTTACTGAAATAGCAATCAAAAAGTTTGAAATATTTATTAATTCAGTTATAAAATCTTTGAAATATCAATTTTTCTGATTTATTGCTTTGTGTGTGTGTGCGCGCGCGCGCGCGTGCGTGTGTACATTATTGATATTTATACATATTTTCTATTACTAGACTCAATCATAGTATTTAAAAGTGTTTTGAAATTAGTCATCTATAATGTAACACATACACTGCCATGAAAAACTCCAGTTTTTTTTTTTTATATTAGCAATTAATATGTTAAATTAATTTCTGCTAAGATTAATTTATATCTTGATGAAATGAAAATATTAATTCTTTCATATTAGAGTAATATTTTATAAGAATAAATAAATAAAAATAGCATAAATCTTATGAGAAGTGAAACCAATAATTTGATGCTTAAATAATGTAACCTGAATAAAAATATAAAATTTAAATTATACACCAAAGATTGGAACCATTACCTCAATAAATGAGATTAATTTATTAATTAAAAAAGTATGAATATGCATATTAATTTTAAGCCTTATCATTTCTTTATAGAATGAAGATGTTTGAAGTTTTTCCAGTTTCTTCAATCCTTAATTTTTTCTACCATATCACTTTAGAAAACTCCCTTATTTAATCCATTCTTATCAAGAATTGTGGATTTATATTTGGACTTTTACAATACCTCATAATCCATTTTAAGTCTTTAGATACTTATTAATTATCATTTGTTTTAGCAATAAGGTTAGCTCAACTTTATATTAATTTATAAAATATAATAACTTTATCTTTCTTATTGCATTGCCAAATTCATATAATATTAACATCATCTATGTTCTTATTAAGATTTGGAAATATAAGTAGAAGTTCTGAAGAAGATTGCTGGTGCAATCGAAACTGGCAATAGTGGGTTGTAAAAAAGCATTGCAAAAAGTAATAAAGAACATAGATGATATTAATATTTTATATTAGTTTTATAGTTCTTTCAGTGATGTAGTCTTGTTTATTTTCACACTTAAGTATTTTGCTTTTGCTTTCTTCATATCATTCCTGATATATAAATCTATACTTTGTTAATATTCTGAATTTACTGTACCACTCTTCTGTTAAATGTTCAAGTCTCAGATTTATAAGTAAGTACTGATAAACTGCATTCAGTTAAACTTTCTTTTCAAGCACATTGACTTATTTTCTTTTGATATTATTTCTACTAAAAGCACTTCATTTAATTAATTTTATGATTATTTTCATCCAATATATATTACTTTCCATAGTAATAATTTAATTAGACAATTTTTTGTAAGTTTACTAATAATCTTTTTTTTTTTAAATCATTCAACTTATTTTTGGTATTTCTCTAAAAAAATAGATACATTATAAATAAAAATTAATATATATATATAACTTGCAAATTTATATACAGACATACGTATTTGTGTAGATCCAAGGAGTTGATATAACCATAAAGTATGATTTCTTTTTGATAAATTTTCTGCTTTTTTTTCTAATTAACATAAATATATTCAAAAAGTGGACAATGAATCAGATTTGGAAACCAAATTGTTTTGAGGTAGCTATTTTGCAGACAAGAATTTGCCACTTTGTACTACTTTTGCTGTAGTAGTCTATCCATTTAAAAGCAAATGTAAAAAGTGTAAAAATATAGTGTTTTCCTAAAAGTTTGTGATTATGGTATTTTAATTATATTTATATATTAAACACTTTCAACCATCTAATATAAGTATTAAATGTGTTTAAAAAAATTTAACTTTATTTAAATATTCCAAATACATTCAACTGTTAGTAATAGCACACTAGTTACTAAATGCATAATGTTTCAAGAGGCATTATTCTCTCCTCTTCTTCATGTATTGCTGGCTTGACCAGTGACAGTACTAGCATGGGAATCAAACCTGGACCCTTAAATTCTTGAATATTGGCAGGATGGCTCAGTTGGTTAGAACATTACTTTAAAAATTCAGTATTCAAGAATCTAAGGGCACAGGTTCGATTCCCATGCTAGTATTGTCACTGGTTAGGCCAGCAACCCCTGAAGAAGAGGGGATTATAATACCTCTTGAAATGTGCATTTACTAACCTATGTGCTATTACTATAACAGTTGAGTATATTTGGAATATTTAAATAAAGTTAATTTTTTCTAGAGACATTCAATACTCATATTAGATTATAGAAATTGACCATGTTAAAAATACAAGCACTGTATCCATGACAATGTTTTTATATATTAAATGGTATATTTTACCATAATCTTTTATGAGAAAATCTTCTTCATGAATGTAATGCACATAATTATTATATTAAAAAAATCAAAGAAATCTTCTGTATAATTCTAATTATGCAGCCACACTTTTGCATTGATTGAAGACCTTTTTGTTATCAGAAATTTCTCCAAATGCTACCATTTTTTATTAGCTGAATCTTTATTTTCATTTGAAATGCTAATTTTAAGTACATGAGAAATGAGTATTAGCTAGCAAGCCTGATTGTAGAATTTGTGTATCAACACACAGCATAAATATTGTAATCTAAAACCTTGATGTTGTTTATTAATATAATGATATGATTATTTGGTTAGTGTTTTTACTTGGAAAAAACTTTAATAATAATATGATTGGTTGCTTGGAAACTTAAATGATGCTTAAAACCCAAAATGACTATCTGAGAACAATCACTTAATCAAATGATAAAATTAAATTTGTTTTGTTTTTTTATGGGTTCACAATTAATTCAACATTTTAGTTTTGAGTTTGATATCTTCAACTTTATGTTAAATGTTTATGGAAAAAATAATTATAAGATCCTTGCTGAAGGAATCAAGTAACTGCCAAACATCAACATATAGGCTAAGCAGAACATTTATTAATCAGAGTAAAATTTTGTTATTTCATTTGAGAATCAGATGGATCTTCAGTTTTTAAATTGCCAATATTTTGTAAAGTGAATTTCACTTGTGGAATGTAAAAAAATCACAGTTATCTCAATAAAATGGTTGTTTTATTTCTGCTTTATTATGGTGACTGAACATAACCCTTTTAATTACAATTAAACAATTTGATGCTTTAGATTTGCTCTATACACCCTGCATATTTGTTTATTATATAACTCTTTTAAGTGACTAATCTGATGATTATAAGATGTAAATAAGCAAGACTTTCAAATGTTTTTAACCCGTGTCTTTTTTGTTTTAAGTGCCAACAGTGATATGTATCTCAAATTAGTCTTAAAACTTTTAATGATTTCACATATTTAAATTTCATATGTAGAATTATAGAAACGGCTGTTAGCATTTTTCTAGAAATATTAACCATACTGTATTTATGAAGCACTATGACATTTTAATTTTTTACAATTAATTTATTTCTTAACAAGTTTAAAGTTTGTTGGGCTAAGGATAATCTCTAGTTTAATAAATAATTAATGATAAGGTATTTGTATAGATTGGTTCGTGTGAAAGCCATGGGCGGAATGCGTTTGACATTTGTAAATCAAAATGTAACAATTTAATTTAGTCACTGATGAACCTTTAAACTAAAATAAACTTAAATATCTAATAAATAGTTTTTATTATATTATGCAATTTTTATTTTTATTTTTGTACAATATTAAAAATATTACAAATCAGCTTTAAAGATTAAAAACTGACTATATATATATAAACAAAAGGCAAAACAGCTCTGTGGAAGTGCGTGTTTCACTCAAGATTGGAGCCATCACTGCGTAGAAGAGTTTTTGTTTCTCTTTTATTTTTCATCCTGAAAATTAAAAATTAAAGTGGTATAAAAAATTAGCTCTTGTATATCTTTCACTTTCTGTCTTTTTTATTATGTGGGTTGATGATTGATTAATTGTTTAATGTGAAAAATATAAATGAAGAATGAAGCTCAGGAAGGAATTTGGTAAAGTTAAAAATTGACAAAAATGTTTCTAATTCTTTTTAGGTTTTTTTCCTTTTTTTATATATAGTTTTCATGAATAGCACTTTTACTCTTTACATAAATTTTTGATAATTGGTTAAAATTTAGCATTTCAGCAGGGCTGTTTTTAAATTGAATAAAAGACCCAAGTTGATAATTAAATTCAACTATTAATAATGCAAATAGTTTTAAATAATTCTATTTATTTTTTAACTTTTATAAAAAAAAAAAATATCAGTTTAGACGAGAACATTTTTTTTAATTGCAGTTTTTGAAGTTTTTAAATTTCCAATATTTTATAATGATTAGTTCACATAAAAAAATTTTAGAGACATAAAACTATTTCTGATATATACACATAATTTTGAAAAATTAACTACACAAAATAAAATTAAAAGTGATATGTATTTGAAATTTTTAAGAGGTGAACATAATCCACTCAAAACGTTCAGATTTCAAAAAGATAGATTTAGTTAAAGAAAATTTTTTTTTGAAACAGGATTACCACAACTAATGCTTCTAATTCAATAAATTTTACTTCTTTCGTTATTATTTTGTAATTCAATAAATAGGAGTAGTTCACTATAAATGAAATGTTATATATATATTACAAACTAACTACAGCGTAGCACTGCTTTGATCAGGCAGGTCATATTCAGTGTTATGAAAGCAGTGTTAATCCACAGTTTATTTGTGATATTATTAATCTTTTCTTTTTATCTCTGAATAAGACCCGCCTGCTCGAAAGCAGTATTAAACTGTAGTTTATTTGTAATATTATTAATCTTAACTTTATAGTGAACTACTCCTATTTGTTGAATTACTAGTAAAAGTATATCATTAAACCAATAAAAATCTAAGATTTATAAATAAGCGTACATAAATATGTGATGAGGTAAGTTTGATAATCAGTTGATATATTAATTATGTTACATCAGCTGATACTTGTTATATTACTTCTATAAAAAAGAGAAACATTTTGGCACCAATGACAGCAAAAGAGTTCAATTTTTCACTGCAAAATTTAGGGCAGTGAAAGCATAACTATTTTTGAAATCTATATTTCTTACAACAACTCCCCTCATATATATATACCTTAATGCAAAAGATTTTTATATAACTTCTTTATTTTCCTGACAGTTTCGACTACCCTGTAGTCTTCATCACAGCATTCATCAGAAGTAAAGGAAATTTAGAATGCTCTGATGAAGACTGCCGGACAGTCTAAACTGTCAGGAAAATATAGAAGTTATATATAAATATTTTGCATTAAAGTGTATATGAGGGGAATTGTTATAAGAATAATATATGAATATAAGGAGAAATGCAAAGAAAGTAAAGGAGAAGAATAAGAGTATATTTCTGAAACCTGTAGAACATGGCTCTGTTTCAAAGCTTCCTGGGCATAAACTTCTTGTGAACTTCCAAGCAATGAACCATGTGATTTTTCACTATAAAATTGCTGCTGAATTCATAAAAATTACTATGAGTTTTTATCTTGTTGGATCATCAGCATCAAATGATCCAAGAATCAAGATATTTGAAACTGGCTAATATTAAAAAGTGTAATTAAAAAGCTTTGAAAATTATTTTGACATGTAGGGATATATCTTAACAATAAAGCTCACAGTTATTAAAGCTGCTGTATTTCTTATCACTCTCAATTAACATGAAATCCAGTCATGAAAGAGTAAACAAAAGTTAATGTATATGAACTGTGTTGCTGGTGAGGGCTTTTAAAATGGCATGGAAAGCATGGAAAAATAAGTAAGTCAAAAATTAATCTAAGTAAATTTTTGAGTGAAACAGAAATGTCTACATTGATTCTAACAAATATGGTAAATAAAAAAAATAAACAAGAACAAGCAGGAATAGAGCACTCAAACTACATCATTTGGATGATCAAAGTGTATTTACACAGTCTAAAAATTCAATAAAATAAATTATAAGCCATATCTTGTAATCAGTATTAACTTATCTTTGTAATTATCATCCTGCATTGGTTAAATGCAGTAGCAGAATGTCACACTTTGGAGTGTAATGTCTATGGGTATATATGTAAAAATAAAAAAAAATATAAAATAAAATAATAATATATATATATATAAGTAGAGGGATTTGAACTCAGGATTTTTTTAGATTATTCATCCTCCACTCCATATCAAGCAACTAAAACAATGAACACACATATGTGGTGAAGATACGTAATCAACAATATAATATTTTGTGCAGAACTAGCACTTATCAGTTGGGCCAAATCATAATCTCTCACACATATATACAATCAGTGCTCTGTTTATATTAAGATAATAATTCCTCAAACTTTAATGGACAGGCTTCAATTTTCTCATCCTTCCAACTATTCAACTGTCCATATCACTGAAAAATAAATGATGAAATACTCAAAAGTCCTTATTGGATTGAATATTGTAATCATTCATATCTTTGTAGACATTATGTTAATGTAATCCCTCTAATTTTTGGATCATTATATATACATATATTAATAGGAGAAAGATGGATTGAACTTACACTAATATGTAATCTATTTTCCAAGCAAGATGTAATTCTAAAGCAGTATGCATCTTAGTTATACTGATTATTTCTTACATGCAAGTATAGGGATTTGAATTGATGAGTGCTGGCTCTGCACAAAATATGTATATTGGGATTGTGTATCTTTTCACATGTATGTAGACATGTGGATCAGTTGCTTGAGATGGAGTGGAGGATGAATAATTTTAAAAAATCATGAGTTCAAATCCATCTACTTACATATAGGAAATATTTAGTATAAGCATGTTATTTACTGCTTTATGATTACATATATATTGTAACTGTCAGTTTATATGTTTAAATTTATCTTAATTTAATTAAATTAATTCTGGTGCCATCTGACTTTAAACATCAGGAAATATATGACACACATTCATTATTTATATATGTTAATAAAATCCAAAATATTTTTTTTAAATATGCTATGGTGAAGACCATTACACAACAACTAATTTGTAATGCCAGGCTAAGTCACATAGAACAAAAGTTACTCCAATGAAATGGATATGGAATAAGTGTGCAGCTCTGACAATATTACATGTAAAGAAATTTAACATTATTTAAACAAACAACGAAACAATATTTACAAAATATAATTGTCAGACAAGATATAATGTTCACTTTCCTAAACATGTTTACATTAGAGACTATATCATAAGAATTTTTATCAATTTTTTGTGATTGATTATTACTTTAATAACTCATTTTTCCCTTTATCTTTTATTTTTAGTTCACAAGAATAGTATAAAATGAAAGCAGTTATTTGTAAAGTGTCCAAGACAGAAAGTAAATCCTTGCCCATTAATATACCCTGAATATAATTCTTCATATAGCCAACTCTCAAAAATACAATATATTTATTCATATCATTAGCTTTTTAAAAATTGTTTTAACCAATACATCTTTTTTACAATGATAATTCTAAAATTTGGCCATTTTAATGGTGCCAAAATACCCATTAGTACCCCCTTTCAGGTTCATAAATTTTAAATTGAGTTTTCTCAAAATCAGTAAATCATATCTTATCACATCGTTCTTTCCACCATTTTGTTGCCTTTAAAAAGGTATATGTATTTTTTTCTATGATGCAATTTGGATTTTTCATGAATTTTTTTCTAAAATGTAATTTGAAATTACTCTTTTTTCTCATTTTTTTAAAATTTAGTAAACATAAAAAAAAAATTCTGTTGAAATAGATTCTCTCACTACTTGGTTTAATTCTGATTTGAATATAGAGTTCCACATTGACAATCCCTGTCTTTCTGAGGCTCTTTCTAGCAACTCATCTGATGAGAATTCTAGTGATAGTTCAGGTCTAGACACTGCAGTGTCCAAAAAAAAGATTTGTGAAGTCATCTGTAAGGAGTATGAGCATGGTAATTGAATCTATGCTTAGGGCCTTCTTCACGACCAGACTTGGATTCAATTCTGCACAATAATGTTATGAGTTTCACCTGCCAGAGCCAAATTTTCCCACCATCCACATTCAATTAGTGTTTTTTTTATTACTTATGAATGATTTTGTATGTGTGGAAAACTATAAATATACTGTTAAATGGAAAACAGTTCCAAAGTGGGTCAATCTTTCAACCCATGAATTCAATGCATTTTTATACAGATAATTCAAATTTGTTGCACACCATATGTGACTAGATTCAAATTCATTTAGTCTAAAAAAGAATTCCTGTATCAACCAGGATTTTTGCTAAACTTATGACCTGAGATCAATTTATTGGAGTTTTAGGCAATTTACATTCAAACAAGCCATTTATTCAAGGTCTAAAATTTATAATTTACAGTATCTTCACCAGCAACTTCCTCATGTACTTCTATATAATATGTATTTTTGATTATCTTTTTATTTTATTAACATTTATTTTATTTTTAATATATTAAATTCGAGTTCATAGGAATTTGAACACAAACTTTCAAGCACTTTCAGTCATCCACTCTATCTCATTCATTAGTTGGTTTAGATCAGTGTTCTTCAATCTTTGGTCAGCAGACCGGTGCCAGAAGTTTTTTACCGGTCCCAGTAGACTGGCACGAAAGATTGTAATAAGAAAATAATAAGAGTTTAAACTTTTAATTAATATAAACAATTTTTATTTATTTTTTCATCTCATTTTTACCCAATTAAAAAAAAAACAAAAACAGAATGAAAACAGAATCTAATCAATCATACATAAATTAATTTGTTTTTCTAATTATCACAGATGTTTATGGAGGGGGGTACTTTTCTAAAAAAAATTCAAAATTAAAAAAAAAAAGTTTTTAATTATACAAACTCCATATATATATAACTGCATTTTGTATCTTTAACATTGTTGTTTTGATCAGTTATAACAATTATGCTCATCTAAGGATACGCAGTTTACATCTTTAAGAAAATTTATCAATAGACTTCTGCCGTGCAAAATCTTATCCTTATTTTTGCCGGTCAGCGAAACCTTATCCTTATTTGTACCAGTCTACAGGTGTGAAAAGGTTGAAGACCACTGGTTTAGATCATCATCTCCCACACTTATATATATATAATCAATACTCATAATAAATTTGTTTATTTTGATGTTTATTGATTTACTTACTTTTTATTCATTTTATCTTAGAGAAATTTTTGTTTAATATTTATTTTTTAAGTACACCTTTTTACATGAAAAGAATACATATTTTATATCACTCCTCTTCTCCCATTTTTCAATAATATAATAATTAATTGTATTTTTAAATACATTACACCTTATTAAGTTCTCTTTTACTGTTACCCTTCCCCCCTTTAAAACCAAACATTTTTAACACATACTCTGCATAAAAGGACAATCAAACATTTCTGCATGGAAGGACAAGATCTGAGTCAGCTGATTGTTATGTTAATTTAAAAAAGATTAATGTTATTGAACATCATCAAAGTTTGATCTTCCATCATTATTATAAACCATTGATAATTAGTATTTCTCGCCATCACTCTTTTTAATCACTAATCCACAACAGGATAATGATCTCTCCAAGTTTAATTCATTGTCTGATCCATAGCCTTTGTTCTTTATATTTACACCACCAAATTCTTTTATTTCACCTATCCATTTCACATTTTTAAGTATTTTGTAATCTCTTGGAATCCATGTTTAAGACTTCAACTTTTCCTCTATTGACAATTCTTTGAGCAATAGGTCCAGCTCAGCTCCAATTGATTTTTTTAATTTTTTTCAATGATGTCAATGATACTTATTTGTTCTCTGACAAAATATTTTAGATTTCAATCCCTTCTTACTATTACCAGCCTAATATCTCATACTTTTTTGAGTGAAATGAATTCTCTCTGTTGCTCTTATGAGAATTCAAATCATTGGTAAAACACATCTATTAAAATCTCCCCTCATTAAAAACACATCATTCTTTTTAATATTAAATTATTTTTACCTAAACCACTTTATCCAAGATTAATTAAGTATCACTGGATGGAAAATAAATCTCCACCAAAATTATTTAGGTAGAGTTATTTCCCATATACTGTGATTCTATTATCAATTCTACCTTATTCCTTAAACAAGAGCATAAAAACAAGTAGTTGTCTTGCATTGGTGGTCGAGAGGTCAGCGTGACTGCCTTGCACTTGCAGGCAGTTGCCCGGGTTGTGAGTTTGCATCTCAGCCGATGCTATGACACTTTAAAAAAAAACAAGTAGTTACTATTGACTGAGTGTCTTTCAATCCAAAGTTCGAAAACCTTTCTTAGTAACAAATAAAATTAACTGCTTGAAAAGTTGCTACCACATCCTTTTTCATTCCAAAGCAAAATTATAAATACTTGCTTATTTAGAACTATTTCCCTTAATCTTTGGTACCAGTGATGAAAAATCTAAAATGACATTATTAATCTAGCAACAAACTCTACTCAAATAATGCACATTCAGATATACATGCTATCCCTATGTTTATATTGTCTCATCTAAATTCCTTTGAAATATATATAATTTTTATTTTTATAAATCATTTTTATCTAAGCAAATCCATAAGTCATATCAACTTTGGTTAGTCTCTTTGATGCTATTCATCTAAAGCAATATTGATCTACTCTACTTTGAAAATTAAAGAACCATTTCTATTATCCATTTATCGTTAAAATTATTGAGTCTTAATATAGCCATTTATTCTTATTTTCATATCACAATATTAATTGGAAAAAAATTATCTTCAACGTCTATGTCAATTGGGCTTTTTAAGATAATTGTAGATAAAATAAGTCCTACTAGAGTTTCATCTGGACATTGCAGCTATCATAGATACTGTCTCAATAATCATGCTTCTTAAATGATTCTGTCAGTATATTTCACATTCATTCTTATATGTAAACATCACATGATCACCATTTCAATATGGCAATATGTATAGAGAATTTTGCCTGTTTTAATTCTTGTATGTAATGGGTAATTTATTTTTCAATAGAAAAATTCCCATTATAAATTTATGGATGTCCCTCAGTTTATTCTCAAAATGCAATTTCTCATGCATCCTACATAAGTTTTTATTTTCATTACTTTTATTTGATATATATGTACATATTTGTTTAAAACAAATGATGGATGACTTGATTATCTCCTTTCAGAAAACATCTATTCTCACTTCACTTCAAATTGGATCATTAATAAACTTAATGTGACTTTACCTCTAACAATAATAAGTAACATTCATGTAGTATCTTTAATAAATCCAAATAGTATCCTGTATCTTTGGAAATAGTCCACTGCATCATGTTCTGTGACAAGATGGTCTCAAATTTTTATCATTATAACAATTTACCTAAAAGCTGCCAACAAAACAAAACACACTGAATCTAACCAAAGTATAACAATGTTAAGAGCATCTCATCGCTTTCCATGTTATAGTATAAGTAAAAAAAATTTGAAATAAAGATCCTTAATGAAATTTCTCAGTATTCCTTTTTTAAATTTAACAATCGTTTTATTAATTTTGTTTTAATTTAACAACTAATACATCTTTGATAGATTATAGACCATTGAAACTGTACATTTATCAAAAATATGGGGTGACATCTTGGTTTACTTGAAAACTCATAGATACTCCAAAATTTTATTTATATATCACAATAGGGATACAATGTAAAAAAACAATATGTCTAAATGTGATAAAACATAGGCAGTGATGAAGCTAAGTGTAAATTGTGTTAATTGGCTGAGCACTTTTGGGAAGTTTTATCTTCACATAATCATATCAAATGGGTTGTGTAAGAATGGTGGCATATGTACATGACAAATATTTAAATATATGCAAAGTGGATTAGAAAGTCCATTTTTGGAGAGGGAAAAGCATACTTCCTTTCAGTTTATAAAGTAGATGTCATTAGCTATAATTCATGGCTTCTTTGATTTTAAAATTTAGAGTTACAGCATTCTATTCATGCAATGGAATCATAAGACAGTCCTAACATATAGACTTTGGTGTTCTAAAAAGATGGAATAATATTCAAATTTATTGTGAGCTCTTTTGTTTAAGTAACAGTGCTAAAAGACATGAGTGAAAAGAGATGTGTGGATTTTCCATTATATATTGCACTGCAACCAGTTGGGGGGCATGTAATTTGTACACTGTGTAAGGAGTCTGATCAGATAGTAAGTGGTCTTTTGAAGTATTAATTAATCTATTGGTTGAAGGAAAAGCATGAAAACTTAGCTTAAAAGGAGGAGGTTTTAATAAAGTTTTTAGTAAGGAAATGGATGTGTGGGAGGAGAGGTCATAGTCTGTCATCTTTTGGAAGAGTTGGTATTTAACACGAGGTAAAATTGTTTTACTTTTCTTGTAAGATGGTTGTATTTGAATTCAACATTAGTGAGGCCTTTTAAATATTGTTCAATGCTAGTTTTATGAGAGGATCCAAATTTATATAAGTGATAATTACAAAACAGGAATGATGAATAATCTGCAAATTTGTATGTGAATGGAGAGTTTGATTTAGGGTGTATGAAATCTTTGACTTTCAAAGGTTTAATACATATAGTGTAGTTTAGTTGACTTGCATCTCATTATACACAAATGTCCAAATATGTATGTTCATTGTGTGAATCTTTACAAGCAATAGTGAATGATAGAGAGGAATGCACCTGGAAAGATCTGATTAAATTTTACTGATGAATGATTCAAGTCTGGTGACAAATACATCATCAGTACAGCTGGTATAAATAAGACTGAAAGGAGTACTGAAGTAATTAGGAAGGTGTTTTATCTTCAAAATCATTTAAGTATATGCTGGACAGGATTCCACTAAGTAGTAGTTCCGTGAGTAAATCACCTGTCATATAAAAATATTATCCATTGAATGTGACAATAATATTGTCATCAAGCAATGTAAGAAAAATCAGAAATAAAGGTGATGCATGTCTGCAGGTAATTGCTTTTTATGAGTTCAGTTTTTTTTAAATCAGTATTTTGTATTCTGGTTTTAGCTTGCAGTGTTTAATGTGAGCAATGAAGTCAAAAGAAGACTTGATTTTGTATAGCTCTGCTGGCTATTGATTGGCTCTTTTTGTGGTGTTGAGATAATGCCTCCAAAATTCAACATCAACCTGACTGAAGAATTAAGTTTGTGTAGCTTAATGTTAGCAAACATTCTAGATAATATAGAAAAGAATGGATATATTTTATAGTATTCTGATTTGGTAACAGCTTTGTTACAATGTTTATGGATAAAACCAGAAATGAACTTGTCTCTATTGAGTTTGTTATTAAGTTAAGGAGATGATTGAATTTTAATTTATTTGTAGATTCATTATGTTATTATATTTGCATTTTTTCATCAGTATGAATCTATTTTCTTGGCCCTTTTTAAGGCAAGTTATAGACTTATCTCAAAGGAATTGCTTGGTGTTATTAATTTTTGACTTCCAATTATGATTAGCCATATTCTTTGGTGTGGAAAGAATAACTTTGATGAGCTGGGTGATTAATTTATTTTTATTAGGATTGTCTATCAGTCCTGCATCAAAATCAGCTATCAATTCCATTATTGGATGGTTACATTAGCTGCCAAGGTATTTTAATCCTAATCCAATGGCAATTCTTACATTAGCAGAGGAGTCTTGTTGGTGAGATTGATGTATGAAGTTTTTTCCATCCAGGAAATAGCTACTTCCTGTTTTTCAGCAAGAAATGACAAGTTTACAAGAGAACTTAAAATGTTAGATTTGCTGATAAATTATTGTATATAGTAGTTTAGATATGTTTGCAGAGATTCGATCAAAATGCCCCTTCTCTTCTTTAAGAGCATGTCAGCATCCCTTAATAATTAACTTGAGTAAATATGATTATAAATGCATATAAATTTTTTGGTAGTTGCAAATTGCTGGATTTATTTTGATTCTGCAGCTATTGTTTTGGTATCAGTCATGTGACAGAATAAAAGATGAAAAAAATAAATAAATGAAAAATTAGTTGAGTTATTGCCCATATAAATGGGTGTGCACAAAATTTACATATTGAAATTTACAAATTTCAATATTTTTTTAACATTTTTTTCAAACTATTAATTATTCTTTGTATTTATATATTGGAATATTTCTACTATCTAATATTAAATATTGAATGTCTTAGAAAAATTAACTTTATTTAAAATTTCCAAGTACTTTCAAAACACAAGTTAGTATATGCACAACATTTCAAGAGGTATTGTCTCCTTTCTTCTTCAGGTGGTCCTGGTTCTGACAAGTGACAGTACTAGCATAGGAATCAAACATGGACCCTTAGATTCTTGAATATTGAATTTTGATTGATTTATGGGGTTATTCAACCTTCCATGTAAGATGATTCTTTGAACTTTGTTTTATACCTTTTCCTCTTCTTTTTTTTTGTATTTTCCCAATTGACCATATGTTTATTAGACATACATGGTCTGCTACTTTAGACACATCTGTTTTCTCTCTACTAATTGTCAGCTTGTGCTCTTGCAACCACTTTTAAAATGGGTAATTGGTCTCACCAATATACATTCTTCCTCATTCGTGTGGTATTTCATAGATGACAGTTTTTGATTTTCAGGTTTAGGCTTTGTAGATGTTAGAAAATTACTTATAATGTGGTATGGTACTGAAAAACTGTTGTAATATTATACTGATTGCAGATTTTTTTTTAATTTGTCTGCTATTTTTGATATGTAAGGATACACTACAGCACCAATAATTTTTTTTGATGGTTCTTTTTGTTGTCTAATTAATGTTTTCTTAAATAACTGCTGATGGATAACCATTTTTCATGAGCTTGTTCTATATAGATCTTTTTTTTTTAAATCATGGATTTCTGAGCAATTTTTTTTTACTGTTCCATAATGATAGTATAATTCCATGTTTTGTATTTCTATTGTGATTGGTTGTATATACTAAATATTTTTTTATATTTGTGAGTTTTCTGTAAATTGTAGTTTTAATTTTGTTTGAAGGAGTTTATCACAAGAACATTTAAGAATACCAACTTTTCTTCTTGTTCTGACTCTGTTGCGAATTGAATTGAATTGAATATGTTTATGTTGTAGATGTGTTTCAAGAAAGTTGTAATAGTGATCCACTGTGATGTTATACAACAAATGTACCATCAACATTGTGAAGCAAAACTTTAAATGGATATTGGGTAGTCTTTATGGCTGTGGTTTCAAGTTTTCTATATAAATATTGCTAATATGAGGTGATAATGGTAAGCCCATAGTCATTCCTTGATTTTGTTTGAAGAATGCTGTGCAGTATTGAAAGTAGGTTGTTATGCAGAATGTTAATACTTCCATTATATTATCAATATGAAGAGTTGTTCTGGTTTGTAAGCTATTATCATCATTTAATCCTTATTACAATAGACCATGTTTCTTCACATGGTACATTTGTGAATAAACTTTTCACATCAAAGCTTATTATTATGTCAGTTCTTTCAAGTTTCATGTTCTTGCTTAATTCTACAGATTGTATAGAATCCATGACAAAGCATTGGGTCTTGTATGTCAAAGGAATGAGAATTTAGAAAAAAATCTTGACTCATTTTGTCAAAGTAAATTTCTATAGCTAACAATAGGCCTTAATGAAATATGATCCTTATGGATTTTAGGTAGACCATAAAGATAAGAATTTTTGCTGAAATATAATGTTAGTTTATTTTTTTCTGAATCACTTTAAGTACCTGCAATGCTTTATGAGTAATGCTTGTAATTTGTTTCTGTACTTGGTATCAAATTTTTTGCCACTTTTCTATATTGGTCTGCAGTGAGGAGTTCTTGTATTTTGTTGTCATAATCAGTTTTATCCATTACAATTTTCATTGCCTTTGTCAGCAGGGAGACTGATTATAAATATATCTACCTTGAGAGGTTTAATTGCTTTCCACTCGTCAAAGAATATATTTGGCTTCATTTTTTATTGCTTCTCAAGTATTTTTTTTCATTCTTCAGCATAATTATGCTATGTCTTCTAAAGGCAATTTTTGAGTGATTGGTATCTAATAAAGGGATATTAGATCCTATGATGGTAACATTATTTCCATTTTGAGAATAGAAATTTCAACATCTTAGATATTTTGAACTAAGATTTTAACAGATGAAGCTGGTACACTGCTTCATACATTATGACTTTTAATATACCCATGTATGTTGTCAAATTTTTTCTTTTGGCATTCTGTTCTTTTTCCATGTAATGTAGAATATGATTTTCTTACTTCTTGAAAAGCTCTTGTGAAGTCTTCATCACTACAACCTTTCTGGAAACAGATCAATCACCTATTTCCTTCAATTAAATTTGCAATAGAGTCTGAACAAGAACAAAAATTGGCATTCTTGGATGTACTTGTGACAAGACTCCCTCATGGCAATAACAAACTACAGTTTATTGAAAACCCACACATA
Source organism: Epiperipatus broadwayi (assembly GCA_028023455.1). NCBI lineage: Eukaryota > Metazoa > Onychophora > Udeonychophora > Euonychophora > Peripatidae > Epiperipatus > Epiperipatus broadwayi. The sequence goes on from JAQFVV010000120.1 coordinate 3,033,162, forward strand.
CATAAAAATACTTAACCTATACAACTAACCACACCAGAAACACAAAACATGGAGTTATACTATCACTATGGAACAGAGCAAACAAAGTTTGTTCAAAAACCAGCAATTTGAAAAAAGAAAAGATCTATATAGAACAAAGAGTATTTAAGTATTAGTCCAGACACCAAAATTGATTATGATAAGTAAAATTGTTATATCATACTTGTTTTTTAAATAGTGAATCTGGAATAGACTTTTTAAATCTTATAAAAATTCTGAGTAATTGTGGTAAATACAATGATATATTTAACTCTGTTACCTTTCCATTTGATTTAGGGGAAAATGGGATACATTTACTTTTATAATATTTTTTTATTTTTATTTAAAAATTCAGTTTATTGTCTTTATAATTGACTGTAAGTAAACACTGTTTCACATGGACCGGACGTCACTTTTCATTTTCATATTTTAGTTTAAATGAATAATTATGAGAAAAAAAAATATTGGGGCCATAATTGTTTGAGTGGCTGTCTTCTTGAGGTTTTTGCCTAAACTAATATTATTCTTTTTATTTTATTTAAAAAGTTATTTGCTATTTATTTACAATAAAATTAATTTTAAAAATATGGTTGGAAACCATTATACTGCTCAAAAAATATAGTTTTATAATAAATTTATTGCATTTTTTTTTCTAAATCAAACAAAAAGGTAATAGAATTAAATATATCAGTGTATACATTTCAATTACTCAGACTTTTCATAACATTTAAAACATCTAGTTTATATTAGTCCAGACTCACTATTTAAACAGTCAATATAATAAAAATGTTAGTTATCCATAATCAATTTGGATGTCTGGTTTAATCTTTAAGAACCAAACAAACTCTTATAAAAATGGTTATCCATCAGCTGTTAAAACCGAAATAGACCACAAAAAGAATCAACAGAAAAAAAAAACAATTATTGGTACTGTAGTGTATCCATGCATACCAAAAATAGCAGACAAATTAAGAAAAATCTGCAATCAGCATAACATCAAAACAGCTTTCCAGAATCATATCAGAGTATGAGGAATTGTAACATCTACAAAGTCTAAACTTGAAATACTAAAAAGCAAAACTGCATCTATGAAATATAATGTGGAAAAATGTACATTGGTGAGACTAGTCACCCCAAAGAGCACAAACTGATGATTAGAAGAGAGAAAACAGTTGCATCTAAGATAGGGACCATGTATGTACCAGGGAACATATGTTCAATTGGGAGAATACAAAATTATTGGATAGAGAGGAAAACGTACAGCAAAGGAAATTCAAAAAATCTGGTTGCATGACAATGGTGAATAATCCAATAAGTCAACTTAGTGTGTTTATACATAAGGTATGCAAACCACTAATCAATTTTCCTTCTAGGAAAAAGTAGAAAAATCAGGAGGAATTTGATAGATAACTATATGAAATTTCTACTGACTGTTGCCTTTGGCAGAATGGCTCAATTGGTTAGAACATTACCTTTAAAATTCAATATTCAAGAATATAAGGTCCAGATTTGATTCTCATGCTAGTGCTGTCAATGGTCAGACCAATAATACCTGAAGAAGACAGGAGAACTATAGCTCTCAAAATGTTATGCAGATACTAATCTGTGTGCTATTACTAACAGTTGAATGTAATTGGAAAAGTTAAATAATTTTTTTAAAGACATTCAATAAATATTAGATGATGAAAATAGTCCATCACCACAAACCTTCAGGAAAACATTATCAATTATTATAACTATGCAGGGTAAATAAATAAAGGGTATATAAAAGGAGTTACTTTTCAAAAAAATATGATTGACAATAGCTATATCATTAATTTGTCATCATTAATCATAAAATATTGTTTAAGACATTTATACATTTAAGTTTATTGTAATATGAAAAATTTATTAATAAGGAGCTTTTTCAAACTGATTATAAGTTGTCTAACGTTTTATAAAAGAACACAATTTAACTTTTGATCAAATAAGCTTATGTTTCGATCATCAATATAAGAAACAAGATCCTAATTTATTTATTTTTACCTATAAATTTTTAAAATCATTTGCACTGGCAACTGAAAAAAAAGAAAACAAAGAGAAGTTTCTTCATTTTTAAAAGAAACTATATTTTAATTTTTTTTTAAAAAAGAAAATATACTTTTAAACTATAATATAAAACAGATCAAATAAACAAAACCAAGTTTATTCTTATGGTTTATCTGTGTTGGAATAAAGATTTTAAGTAAAAGAGATGAAGTTGATTTATTCCATGTGTTTCTATATAATTAAAAAACAGATATATTACTCTTATACTGAAGTTAAAAGTTTATAGCTAATTTAAAGATAATCTTTAGTTTAATTAAAATTTGATACGTGTAAATCAAATTGTAATAATAATATTAATATATAGGGTAGATGAGTAGAGACTTTCACACGACCCACTGCTCACCACTCTATCTCATATCACTAATACACTCGAACACATATATGTCGAAAAGATAAATAATCACCTATATACATATTTCATGCTAAACCAGCAATCATCAGTTAGTCCAGATTATCATATCTACACATATATGTAATAAATGCTCAGATATACATTAAGATAGCCAATCTTCATACTTTAATGGAATCTACTCCACACTCCAACTCTTCAACCGTCCATCCAATTGAAAATCTGATAATGGAATGCTCAAAGGCCACCCTGAGGCTAAGATTCTTGTCACATCCATGTTGACCTAAGGTCAATCTTCCCCTCATGTAAGGGGCATAATCCATTTAATACATATACAAGGGATGGGCAGACATCTCTATAATGTAATAACTGAAATACAGGCTTATTATATACCTGTGTCTATATATGTAATATATAAGGTATATGAGCACAGACTTTCACACGACCCACCACTTTCCACACTATCTCATATCACTGATACACTTGAACACACATATGTCGAAAAGATAAATAATCACCAATATAAGTATTTCATGCTAAACCAGCAATGTATTAAGATAGCCAATCTTCATACTTTAATGAACAGGCTTTAATACACTCCACACACCAAATGGAATTAAAAACCAGATTTTCAATTTGATGAACAGTTGAAGAGTTTCAATTGGATGAACAGTTGAAGAGTTGGAGTGTGGAGTGGATTGAAGCCTGTCCATTAAAGCATGAAGATTGGCTATCTTAATATATATATATGAGGACTTATTGTATATATGTGTAGAGATTATAATCTGGACCAACTGATGATTGCTGATTTAGCATGAAATACATATATTGCTGGTTATTTATCTTTTCGACATATATGTGTTCGGGTGTATAAGTGATATGAGAAAGAGTGGTGAGCGGTGGGTCTTGTGAAAGTCTGTGCTCATATATCCTATATATTATATATATATTGATACAGGTATATAATAAGACTGTATTTCAGTTAATAATAATATTAATAACGTCATTAATCTATTTACGCCAGCAATATTAATAGATCTTACTAATTCTGATGTTTGATCAAACTTATTTTTGCCAATTTGGTGACTAATTTGAAAATACATTATTTAGATAAGAGTTATCTAGATTAATTTTCTATTGACATTATATTAAATGGAAGAGGGGGAGGGGATATATTTTAGCTTTTTTTTTTTTTTCATATGTCATAGCATCGGCCGGGACGCGAACCCACAACCGTCTGCAACCAACTACTTGCTTGCAAGGCAGCTGCGATGACCTCTCGGCTAACAACGCAAGACTATATTTTAGCTTTCCTAGCAATAATCTAAGGACTGATTTTTAACTTTTCTGGCGTTTCTTCTGTGAATCCAGCAAATTTATCCGATGTCTTCTATTAGGATAACTGTCTGAATTTTATAATTCAACACAAATTTTGAAACTGATCTTATTTTACGAAATAATCTACTTTCTCTATAATTAACGATTTAATACGTCCAGTTCAAATGTTTTTTTTGTTGTTGTTATTGTTGTTCTTTGATTTATCATTTGTGTTATTTTAATTATGATATTTCTTGTTATATATTGGTAATATTTGTAGAAACTAAAATATTTCTTGCAGTAATCTTATATATATTGAATGTAATATTTATTTTACAAAGTACATTCCAACAAAGTGATTTGCTAGCATTAAAATTTATTTTCACTTAATTTGTTGATGCATATACAAACTCAGTAATTTAATTAAAAAGATTTTAATTGGTATAGCATAATTTTTTTATTACATTTTATAACTTTGTAAACATGATTTATGACTATGTTTATAATTTGCTGAGAATATATGTTATATGTAATTATTGTGCATTTTCTTTGCACAATCATACAAACTTATTAAATGTATTTTAAACTCAGGCTTTCACATGACCCTCGACTATTCACGCTATCTCATATAGCATGGATAGTTGAAGGTCAAGTGAAAGTCTGAGTTTAACACCCCCCTATATATTACATATTGGAGTGCAGGTAGGAAAAAGCTTGTACTGTAGTAAAAAAAATTCATATATTAAATGTATTTTACTAACTACTGCTTCTTCACATTCTAATATTTATTTATTGAGTTCATTGTGAATAAAAATTATATTACTTGAAAATTAAGTTTGTATATTCAATATTCTTTTAGTAGACGGTATTATTATCCAACCATTAAATGCTATCTTACAATGATGAATAATAGAATAACAGAAAATTGTAGATTGATTAGCAATTTGTTTAAAAATCTACTTTATAAATTCCAAAAGTAATGACCATCTAATATCATTTTATGGATGGAGAGTAAAGTACTTTGGGGTTAGGGTTGCTTTCTGCCATATTGATTCTAGCACCTTTACATTTTGTTTTTATTTTTAATGGTTAGAAAACTTTACATTTTAAAAAATTAGTTTTTGAATTTAAGTTCATCCAAAAAAATATTATGAAAATGAAATTTATATTTTAAAAATGAGTTTTTGAATTCAATTTAATTTTAAATAAATAAAGACTTTTTCAGATAAAAAAATTAGGAACAAAAGCAATTTTCGCCATTTAGTTTTATTTAATTCTAAATCTTTTATTTATACTGTATTCAGAATACTTTTTTTAAAAATTAATTTGAACTCGAACCCCATTTTTAAAGTATAAAGTTTGCTAAACCTAAACTGAAAGTTCCAAATATATTTGCAAAATTAGAATCAATATGGTAGAAAGCAGTGCTATTCCAAAGTACTGATAATAATATTGTCCACCAAGAGAATATTTGAAATTGTATAGATTGTTTTCATTTGTTTATAGCTATTTGGAAAAGAAAAATAATTATATATGATTAAATTGGGGAAAAAGCCATTGAATAGAATAAATATACTGTATATTAGAATTTACATAATACTTTGAGAAAAATAGATTCATTTATTTTGTCTTTTTAATGCAACATGGGGAAAACAATTCACTCTAACATATGTAAATATAGGGGATTTGAACTCAGACTTTCAAGCACCTTTCAACTATCCACACTATCTCATATCATTGATACACATGTAGAAAGAACAATTAGACTCCAGTTAGATGAAGAGTGCCTGTATTTCAAATATTTAACATATGTAAACAATTTAAAAGACATGATTTACATAATTTAGATTAATAAAATATATCAGAAGTGAGCAAGTTGTAGTATTAAGTTTTGATAATTTCTAAAAAAAAAAAAAAATGACTTGAATGAAAAGTAACAAAAATGAATAAAATAAAACAAATCTCAAATGACAGATCACTGCCAAGAAATTTTAGATGTGAATGATTTTATTTATGTTATCAAAGAAAAAAAGTAATAGTTTTTTTATTTATGTAAAAACATTCAATGGAAGCAAAAAAAGACTATGAAGCTGTTTTTAGAACAGTCAAATGCATGGGTGTTCATGAGAGATGGAGAGAAATCTAATTATAAAATAAAAACAGCAGTAACATATGAAGAGAATTGAGAAATTATAAAAATTACATAATGTATAAATTATGTCCAGTTAGTTAATTCCAATTTCTCCTTTTTTGCATTGTCTTATTAATCAATCAACTTTTAACACATTTAAATTATTTATTCTTAACCAATGCTCAGTCAATCATTTCTTGACCTTTTTACAGTTTCAATTGTCCCTGCTATCTTTCTAAAAAAAATGGTTTAACTGTGAAGAAAGGCAGCAGAGGGAGAGGATTAAAGAGATCTTTAAGTTCTGAGGAAGATTGCAGGGGCAATTGAAACTGTAAAAAGGTCAAGAAATGATTCCTGAGCATTGGCTAATAATAAAGAATTTAAATATGCTAAAAGTGGATATGTCCAGTTAGATTGTATGGTCTTATTAATATATCTAAATATGCTAAAATTCAGGTATTGGTGAATCTAATTCCAGATCATAAGATTAATGGGCTGAGCACTTTTGAGAAGTTTTATCCTTTCATAATCAAAGCCAAGAGAGTTGTATGAGCAGAATGGAAAATGTGTGTTGATGAATATTTAAATTTATGCAAAGTGGGTTAGAGAGTCCAGTTTTTGGAGAAGGAAGCATTAATCTTATTATCTGTAATTAACTTCACCAATATTGGGGAAATTTACATTTTTCTTATTATTACATGAACTGCAATAGCACTGAGGGAGGTGGGGGGGGTGTTGACTCAAACATGAAAAATATGGTGATAAAAAATATACTGTGCAAACAATTCAGAAAGTTAAAAAAATATTAAGACAGAAAACAAACATAAAAATAATTGATATTTTAAACAGTGAAATTAGTGCTACAAAGAAAATAATTATATATGGAATGGAACATGCACAAATTAATGCAAAATCTTGCAAATGAATCAGATAATAGTAACTCAGAAACAATTGAATGGTCTACAGTTGGGGACAAATGACTATTTGTCATATGGTTAGTGTATCAACCTGTTGTATGCATAAATCTGGAATGAATGAAAATGTTTTTTAGTTCTAATAAAATATTTAAGCAATATTATTCAGAAAATGAGTATCTAACTATTCTTAGCTATATGAAGAGTAATACAAAAATGAAAAAATGTCCAAACCCTCACTATCTGACAAATAGCAAGTCTGATAGGTAATGTGCTTCTTCATTGTTTAGCTATGATAAGCTTTTAGAAACAACTATTATTTCAAAATTAAATATGTATTATAAAAAAACACTCTTGTAAATTAGTAATAAGTATTGAAAAGAGTGATGAATAATTTGAAGCATACTTGAAGAATGAAGATAAACTAGAGACTCTATGCAGTGCTTCTAACTTACACATAGATAATTTTCTTTACTCTGTTTTAAATATGTTAAATATTTAATATTTATAAAAGAAAATATTGACTTAAATTTACTCCAAGATTATTAAGATGTATCAACCTGAAAATGCCAAAAAAGTTTCAAATAAATAACATTATCATTAAACTACCAAAACTGTAGTAGTTTTGAAATCTACTTTTTCTCTAAGGATTCCTGTGTAATGTTTTTAAGTATTGTGAGCATACAAATAAGTAAATTTAAATCATTATAAGCATTTTTATGATGTGATGATGTGATAATATGCACTGTGACTTCTCCTTATACAGAGTCAGGAATCTCTTAGCAACTATGCCCAGAAAAATCTGTTAGCCACTTTACCTTCTCTTTCCATTCCCCACTCTAAGTTTTTCCATATCCTGCTCCATCCCATTTCCACAACATAATCTTTGTCAACTGTATGGCTTTTATATCTAAATCCCCATTATCTTTTCCCAAACCCAGCATAAAATCAATAATCATGAAGTTAAATTGAGTTCTCACCTGCCATCTGCAATAGATAAAGGAGTATATATATATATATGTTAAAACGAAGATTTGCACGGGTTAAATATATAAAAGACATATTTTGCGGGTTCATCCGTGTTAAAAATGAACCCGCAAAATATGTCTTATATATATATATATATATATATGTCTAGGGATCATATAGATTTATATGTGTATATATATGAAGAAGGTATATGTGTATATTTTGATATGTATGTGTGTATTTTATATATATGTATGTAAAAAGATGGAGATATATATATATATATTTGATTTATATATGATTTATACATATATATCTGAAATGATAATTATGTATTTGTATTATTCAAATCTTGTAGCTCTGATGAAGACTGCTGGACAGTCGAAACTGTAAGAAAATAAAGAAGGTTAAGAAAATTACTTGCATTAAAGTGTATATGAATGAAGTATTATAAGTAATATATATGATAAATAATGTTATTTTATTTGGCAAAACATTTTTAACATCTGCAACTGAAACAGTTTTTATTATTTTTCTTCTATGAAATATTTACTTCTTAGATACAGCTGAGTATACTTTCAGTGTGGTAAATATTTCATATGAAGAAATTAATAAAAAAACGTTTTGTCAAATAAAATTACAAATATAAGTGAAAAAGGAAAATAATATTATAAATAATGTTAGTGTCTTTTGTTAGCAGACTATGTTTCAGTTATTTTATTATTTAAATACAGTATTGAATTAAAATGTGGTACAATCCGTTTCAAAAAATCTTCATGGTTTATATCTTACACAATCCACATTTATATCTCACCTATTATGAAGCAGTAATTACTCATGAAAACATGTTGTTTCTTGATTTTTTTTATATTTTTAAATATCTTCATGTTTATTTCAAAGCACATATCTAGAATTGATATTGCAAGGAGCATATCCAGAGGTTGAGATTAATGAGACTATTACTATAACATAAGATAGATTGTAGTTACATTGTCCTATTTAATGGATGATATACATTTAATGTTGACAATGAAACAGATTTCTATCCACAAAAGAAAAATAAAATTTCTAATGTAAACTAATGCTGGGAATTATTTGCATTTTGATATGTTTGGTCATTAGTATGTCTATCTGAATGTCTAATTATTAATTGCCATGATCTAAATAAGTATGAAAAGGGAAATAATAATGATATAAAGGACATGTGATCATTCTCAACCTGCTTCTTTAAACAATATTATACTTGTACCATGAATTTCTTCAGAAAATGTGTCTGGGTAAAGCAATTGAGATCACGTCCATAAAAATCAGGCTTCATTTACACATGATCAAAGATATTTTTGGATATCTTAGCCTCTTCATTCAAAAATGAAGATATTCATTTTAAAAATTTTGAATGAATACAAAATCTTAATTCATTTACAATTAATTCTATTGTTACATTTAAAGCTTAAAATATAAATTGAGATGCAATTTCATTCAAAATAAAAACATTCTCTTTCACCAACCAGAAGAATACGAGAATTTAATTAAGGATTACTATCAAAAATATCATTACCACAATAAAATCATATATCTGGGGATCAACATCACATCTTGTATTAATTACAAATACTTGTTTTCCTATTTGCAAAGGTAGCCATAATCTAATATCTCCTCAATTATTTGCATCCTATATCAGAGTTAAGATGAACATTGCAACCACTGTTAATCCATCCTCAAAGCCATTCTTTCAATTGTAATATTGCTTGCTCAACTTCCATATGCAAGATATTCTTTTTTTTTTTTTTACTGATCATGCTATTGAGAATGCATATCTGTTGAATAATTGTAACATCAAATCTTTAATTGGAGTTTCTTTTAAAGATCTGAAAAAAAAATATCCTGACAGATATCTAAGATCAACCTTACCAATTGCCAAAACTTTAATAAGATTCCAAAATATGTATGATTTTCAAAACTTGTTATTTATCTTCATCAGAATTCCCTTAAGAGATGAAAGAAGCTCTTTTTGAAGACAGCTGGTCAGTCTAAATCATAAATATTTCATTGCATTTGAAGGATCTCTGGAGAAAACAGCAGGTCAGTCAAAACTGTAATAAAATATCAAAGAATAAACTTTGAATTTGGTTGAATTGTAAAAAGTGATTAAGGAAAGTGTATAAATAGCATTAAGTTGACATAATAAAACAATAGTAATAAATAGCATCTTATTCAAGGCTTGTATTGTTCCATGTGATTTGATCCAGTGGTACAATAATAGAGTCAGGAATTTAGGGTTTAAATACTGTGCCCAATTCTATCATATCTGGTACTTGAACTTCCTAAATTCCAGCACTATAAAGCCAAATGATTTGTGTTTATTTATTTTTTAAGGTCCATATTTAAAGATACATCCATTTTTCAAACTATGCCGAGAGATCTGATAAAATAGTGTGTAATTAAGAAATAGTCAAACATTACCATTTTGTGACAAACAATAGTCAAAGTGGTTTTGTTAATAATCAGAGGTTCAGATCCTTATGTTATCAAAATGGATAATATTTAACTGAATACATCAGATTTATCATAAATACCTAAGCCTTCATAGTTGTAGTGATTTTTCCAATGGTGATCTGACCAAACTCTAGATTGACTAAGTGACTCTTGGTAGTGTGAGTCAATTTGTCTAGGTGAGTTGGTGAGCTTAATTGGTCTACTTGGGTGTTAACAGTAGACCAGGTATTCGGGTTTATCTCTTGCCCAGAATAATACTAATATTTATTTATAATCATGTAATTCTTTTTTATGTTTATAATTCTAGCTTTGCTTTTAATTTACCATGTATACATTATTGTCACTGTAAACATTGTACTTGTTTAATAAATATTTGGAAACAATAGTCAAATATTATTTATTTTATAGATTTTACTGCTTCTTTATTTGAATCTGTTCTTAAACAGAAAACATATACAATATATATGTCACAGATGTTTGCTTCATATCAAATGATTTTTTTTACTTTTTTATCATTTTTTTTTGTTATTTAATAATTCATTCAAATTAAAAAATTATAACTTTCTTTTGATATTTTTAAAATTAATCACTTTTATTTTGAACGTTTCTTGCAATAATTTGTATTAAAGGAGTATTTAATTTAATAATGATATAAATAACAAAATCTAAAATTCTCTTTTAAACTGCTATTTTACTTTGCAGAAATTCTAAGTAGGATGTAAAATTATTCATAACAGTTTAATGTGCAACGTGTAATTGTTAAAGAATTATTTTTATACACCTTTTTAAAAATTATAATTTTAATTATTTTATTCATAATAAAATAATTTCATGTCTTTGTAATATTTAAAGGATAATATTGAAACTACATTTCTATCCATTAATGTTTTATGATAGTTTTTTTATTTTTTGTTGTTATATGTCATAGCATCCGCTGGGTAGCGAACCTGTTAACCCAGGGCAACTGCTTGTAAGGCAGCTGTGCTGATCTCTCGGACAATAACTAATTTTCCAATTGTTTCAATTTCAGGATCATCCTCATATGTTTTTATATCACTGCACTAACTTTCAAATATCTAATTTGACTTTAACATTTAAACAAAATGTAATTGGCATATTACATTTACAAAGAAATCAAATCATATCACACATGACCTAATTTAACAAGATTGTATTACAAATGTTATATATAGAGCTAGTAAATAAGCTATCCCCAATCCCAGACTGGTTTCTGATACTGGCGTCATCAGTGAGGTGCTAGGATATTCAAGCATTAAATTAAAAATACCAGGACAAGTCCAGCATTTTATCTAATGGATAACTATTAAATAGAAAATCTGAAATTTTCAGACATTCATATGTCTTCCAATCCAGCTATCTAACTTAAATAGCCATATGGTACTGAACCAAGTTCAGATACACCATATATTAATAACTTTAAGCAATATAAAATCACCAAAGTCTTTATAGCAAAAAATAAAATTACAAAGAAATTAAATCATTGTCACATGACCTATATAACATTTATAATATTACATTTAATATGCATATTTTAAAACTAAACACTTCATAATAATAACTATTCTCATTGGTTAAATCTTTATTTTTAACTGATCATCGCTTAAACCACTTTGAATTTCCACTTTTACTTTCAAAGGACTCAAATTTCTAGATATTAATATTATTATACTACACAGTATATTGTTTATAATCATCAAATAATTACTCTTTAAGTATGAATTATTAAACACAAATATGTTTGAGGTTTGAAACAGAAGTCTTTAATTTAAATCGGTGTAAAATTATTTAAATAAAGAAGACCAAATGCATTAAAACACTGAGTGTCATAGAAAGGCAAGATTGCTGGAATAAAACCGTTTTAATAAAAACATGCCTTATAGGAAAGTTTCTAATCTCTTTCACCAATTGTTTATGGAAGGAAAGATGAATTTGTACGATTGAAATTTAAAAATACATTTGTTTGAGAGTGTGGATGAATAAAAGAAAAATAAAATATAAAATGTATATTTTTTAAGTTGTGACATATGGTATAATTTATCTTTCAAAGCAATCATCATAGTCAAGGGTTGGTGGTTGAGTGATCAGCATAGCTGCCTTATAAGCAGTTGTCATGGGTTTGCAAAATTGTGACATATGGTATAATTTATCTTTTAAAGCAATCATCATAGTCAAGCATTGGTGGTTGAGTGGTCATCACAGCTGCCTTACAAGCAGTTGTCCCGGGTTTGCGGGTTCGTTTCCCGGCCAATGCTTTGACACATGAGAAAAAAAAATAGTCATCATAAATTTAAAAGTTTAATGATTGGTTGATATTTTTATTAATTGTACAATTACATTAATATTTAAACATTTGACTGTTTTAAAAATGAGATCAATAACTTCAGTCGAAATTTGTTTAGGTATATAACAATAATATTGGAGCATTAAGTAGATAGAGATCCATTGAAGTCATACTTACTTAATGATGAATGATAAATGTAATGTCATTGGATGAATGATATATTAATATTATTGTTGTAAAAACAATAATCACATAAAAATATAAATATTATAATATTTATAAAAATGGTTTTTATAATTTAAGAAATGAAAATAGTTGTAAATTTTCAGAAAATACTTTTTTATATGGATTATACATAATAAATCTTAATTTATAACTTGAAATTTATAAAAGTTAGAGATCAAAATGACTTTTACAAAGCTCATTGTGAAGTGAGATATTGGATGTTATCTATAACCAATACCTTATTTTTCAATAAGCTTTTGGGAGTTCTGCAATACAATCACTCTTACATAATCTAGTACTGTATCTAATAATATTTATGGAGATTTAAAATATTTTTCAAGTTTCTTATAAAGAATTTTTAAGGATTTTAGCTTTGTTCTATATATGTTGTGACATCACAGAGATAAAACTCTCTATACAGTAGCGCCACTCAGTGCAAGCCAGAATAATCAATGGATGCAGGAAGGTTTGTGCATAAAACTTCTATCTAGTGCCTACCCATTCAATATTACCAGACTAATTTCTAACTTGTGGCCTTTATCAGTGGAGAGTCTTGGACCTGAAAGCACTGCACCTAGATTTTGGCACTAGATAGGGATTTTATGCACAAATCTATTACTCTGGCTTGCACTGAGTGGTGCTATTGTATGGAGAGTTTTGTCTCTGTGAAAAAGCATCTCATGTAAGCATAACGAACAGTGATCATGTGATGTCTGATGTTGTAACATATTGTTTATCCTATCATTCCTGCATGAGCAGAAAAATTGACATGATAAAGTAATTTTGAAGATTGTCAAAGTTATTTATAATTATGCTTAATGTTGACTAATTGCAGTACCAATATTTACTATAATACTACATATGGGAAACAATAGATGAGATTAAATCATAGAATCAAACTTGGTTTGAGTACTTTTGGTAGAAATAACAATATTAAAAGGAAATATGCTAGCATGTTTGTAAAAGAGGGTTTTTAATAAATGTGTTTTACCAGTTCTTACTTATGGATCTGGGAGTTGGATACATAATAGAGTAGCAATACAGAAACTTCACACCACTCAAAGAAATATGGAGAGATGCATGTTAAGAATAGCAAGAAGAGATCAAAAATCAAATACATGGATAAGAGAAACAGGTGTTAATGACATCATTGAAAGAATTAAAAGACTGAAATGAAATAATCTATGAAAAGTTGAAATTTTGAACAGGATTTCAGAGATTTAAAAGACCCAGAAAGAGACCACATGTGAGTTGGATGGATGAAATAAAGAAATCTGCAGTAGTGATGTGGAGAAAAAAGATGAGATCGAAGAAGATGAATTGAACTTGGAGAGACCTTTATCTTGCAGTGAATTGATAAATGGTAGAAAATGATAATGATGATGACTTAGAAAAATGATTTTAAAAATATATAATGAGATCTTGTATTTTAAATGATGCTTTTATTTTTACCTCATTTGGATTTTACATTACTGAAACTAGCCTCTTGTCATTAAAATACAGTTTTAAACTTGAAAGACTATTATTGGATTAAACTGAGCATGTGATAACATAATTTTTACCCGTGCCATGAACTTCAACTTCATAGCATTATTTATTTATTTTAAAAAATATTACACAAGCAAAAAATTAGAATATTTAAAATTTTTTTTACACAAGTTGTATATATATGTTATTTATGTTTTCAGTATGTATTACATTTAATACATATACATGTGTATATATATATATATAAATGTGTTAAAAATATAATATGTTTTATTATTATCTACAAATTTTAGTATCTGTAATATAGCTTAAAAATAAATGTTGTTAACACATAATGACTATTATATATAGTTTTATAATCATATATTACATTTAACAATAAAATTTAGCAAAAAAATTGACAAAAAATATATAATATTTACATTAGACTATGTATCTGATAAATTTATGATATGTTAAATTTGATTGCTTAAATTGATTGGGTTAATATTAAATAGAATAATAGACATATAGATTAATGTTTAATTAAGAGATTAGTTTGTAGGATCATCACAAAACTTATATTTAGTGTAGTAGTACTACTATTTTTTGGGGTTTATCTTATCCTTTTTTTTTTGTCTTATCTTTTTTTTTCATAGTTGAAGTGGCCATATTTGTTCGCAAATCACACCTGCTGCTAATGAGTATTGTGCAAAAATACATAGACATATTCATACATAATCTAGTTATATAATGTAAATAATAAAATGTTTAGGATGTTTAAAATGCTTGATTGTATTAAAGATTATTTATTGTAATGGTTAGAAAATATTTATAATAAATGTCTAAAGAATTTAATCATTTGTAAGTATAAATGGAATATTATATGTGTAGTAATACAGGTATTTGTATGTAAATTGTATCATCTCCATATTATTAATTATTTAAATAGTTTTCAATTAATTTTTAACTAGAATTCTAAATAATTTTAATAATCGTTTGGATAATTATGAGAAACAGATTATAATTTACTCAATGGAATTTTGTTTTATTAATAATAAATAGCTGACATTTCAGTGTGGTCATAAAGTGGTTTTTCCCGAGATTATATTTTCTTAAGTTGTAAGAATGCATAAAGTATTTTAAATCCTTTTTTTTTTTCAAGGATTGTTAATTGAGATATGTAAAGTCATAATTTCTTGAAGTATATACATTTTCCAAATAACATTTAATTTATTCTGTTACTGCATTTTATTCATACAATAAGTCTTTTAAAATCTCCATAGTTTAATTTAGTAAATAGAAGAAGCACTTCATTTAAATTATCTTGTTTTATTTTACTGTGTGAATAAAATGATGTTTTGAATTCATCCTAACTGAATAATGTCTTTTTCTTTTTGGCCACATAATGTATAATAAATTCTTCCAATAGGGACTTTCCTAGCATGGAATTTCATAGATGTCATACAAAAGAATACAACACCATTTTTTATAAATGTTATGAATTTTATCTATGACCTTTTTTATGGAAGCTAAGCTTATGTCAAATGCTGAATTATCAAAGTTTATGATGAATTATTTATGTGCCTGTATATGTAATAGCATTAGAATTGCATAGTGCTTGTAACATACCATATTGAAAATTTTCCTATTCAGACATTGGATAAAGTCCAATCATAGAATCAGTCCTAGAAGATACTTCTGGTGCTGAACTTTCATATGAAATTCTGAAAAACAAAGTATTGTTTTTTACTATATTAAACTAGCAAAAAATATCAATTCCAGTGAAATATGCATTCTAGTAGAAAGTGATTAATTATAACTAGGGATCATACCAATAGCTTAAATAAATGATATAAATTATATTTAAAATAAATTGTGCATCTGCAGAAGAGATTATTACAAAACAATATATAATTTAGCAGATATTAACTAATTTAATGTAATAATAAAAAACAAAATAAATAAATAAATAAAAGATGAAAAAATGTCTGTATATGTTTATTAATTTAAAATACTGTTAGCTGTAAATAAAAAGATGTGTTATTATCATGTCACTATCTCATATAGTTAATTAAATTTTTCCAAAAGCATTTATCTTCACCGTACTCTATTTCATAGGATTACTGTCATCATATATTTGTACAGAAATTTGTTTTTCCGCTTCAAAATACGTTATGAAAATTTGCAGCAAAAAGTGTATCTCAAAGAACATTTCATTGCAATTAGTTCTACTAGTCAGAATATTTTTGGTCATATACTCATAGTTTTTTATTTAAAAGTCATAGGTATACATATGCATGCAATTTACTTGAATGTATTTGTCTGTATATTTAAGAAATATAGTTTATATCATTTTTAAACATAGTCACAACAATAGTTTGATTGTCATACTCCAATGTATTATCACCATTGACTATCTGCCAAAGAACAGATCTTGCACTGTCAATCTCATAACTCTCTTCCTATAAATTTTTATCTATTGCTATAACATTCAGACATTAATAATTGTTTTCTTTCATAATAGTAACCAATTTTATTATCCTATCTCTTTTCTATCATAAGGTTCATTATTCTTATCTGTCTATGAATTTACCACCCAACTTCTCTTTTCTATCATAATATCTCCAATAAATATTTTTTTCCATTTATATTTTGTATCGTGTGAACACTGAAAATGCTATTGTTCCAAGTTTTTTTTTAATTATTTTTAGAATCAATAATTTAAAAAGCTCCTATATATTCACATCTCTTTTGTAATTATTCAAGTATGATTTATATAAAGCCACACTAAAAAAAATTACTTATTTTTAAATCCAACTCTAATGATGTAGAAAATAAATTCTATTTTCATTAATTGTTTATCATCAGTTTTTATTCTTATTTAGAAATATATTTATTGACATAACAAAATTTATATAGATGAATACTAAATACACTTTGCTAATGATGGCTCAAATTCATTACTGGAATTGGCTTCTTCCAAGGCTGGCTTGGTAATGTGAATGTCCTAGGTCTGGTAAATGTATGGCAGAGCTATTAACTGCACTAACAGATTGATGTACAAGTGGCATTCCATTTTGTTGGTATTGTCCACCACTTTTCAGGTTGGCTCTATAATGCTGATGTATCAGAACTGATATCCATGTGGTGTGAAATCAGTTTTTATTCTTTTGTTATTGCTACTATAAAATATCAGAATTTTTTGCCCGGGTTGCGGGTTCACATCCCGGCCGATGCTATGACACTTAAATATATATATATCAGAATTTCAAATATTTAAAAGCCTTAATCTTAAACTGAGGAAGCTTCCTGACTAAATGAGTAGTATTCTTAATTTTTTTTATAAATATCACTATATAATATATTTAATATTAGATGTATTGATTTTTATATAAAACTTTCTATTAAATTCATCTGTAACTAATAAAAAAATAATGACAATATGATAAAGAATTGTTAAGTTATCAGAAAAAAATATAAACTTTTCTACTTCTAATATTACTATTATCGTATAAGATTAATTGACTGGCTTATTTAATAGGAGTTTTAAAACATTTGACCACAGAAAGCTACAGATCTGGAATATATGCTACTTTACCAGTACACCAAAAACATGAATGACCTTATCCTTATAAAAATCACACTTATTAAGAAATTCATTTTAACAAGTAAGGTTATAACATGACCTTTTTCATATACTTACATAATCTATGTAAAAAAAATCCATTTAAACTCACAAATATTTCATTCTTGTATAATTGTTCAGTCATCTCTTTTTCCAACATATCAGGAGGCACCCAAATGTAACCAGAATTGTTCTCTGATTTGTGCACTGTTGAAGTATATGCTCTGCTGTTACATACTTCTTGCAGGAATCCTTCTGCATCAATCTGATAAATGGCACCACCATGTGAAATTATGGTGCCACATAGCATATTTTTTTGTAAAGTGTTTTTTAGGTATTTGGTGATTTTTACAATGATTGAAAAGTTGAAACAATGTGAAATTCAGTTTTTGTTTACAGAAAACAGCAAGGAAAATAGTTGTAATGCGTGAAACAGTTTATAAGCAAGCTGATGTCATAAATATGCAGGTTTGTTAAATTTACCAGGTCCCTAAAAAAGCATGGCAATTGAAGTCTAAGGCAAAACAATACTGATTTTTTTTATGCAAATGACATTTCCTCCTCAAATTTAGTTGGTAATAGTAAGATATTTTATTTGCAAGTTCTAAAACATTTACATGAGGTGTTAAAACATAAACATTCCATTTTATGGCAAAATAAGTACAAGTTTTACCCATGACCAAGTGTAATCTCTCAACGCCTTCAGTGTGAAACACTTTTTAATTAAATTCAACAAGACCCAGCTTATCTATCAGCTAAATTTACTTGATTTCACTTCTTGTCATTGTTTTTATTTACTTGAATAAAAAAGGCCTTAAAATTAATATTATTTTTACAGACTTAAGTGGTGAAACAAAATGCCACAGACATTAAAAGGCAACACTTTGCAAGTGTTTTTGAACTATTAAACATACATGATTACCATTTCTTAAGCATGCCCAAGCTGTTAAAACAGTCAAAACTCTCCATACAGTAGTGCCATTCAGTGCAAGCTAGAGTATTCAATGAATGCAAGTTTTTTTCATGAAATCCCTATATAATTTTTACACATCCAATATCCCCAGACCAGATTCTAGCTTGTGGCTTTCATCGGTGAGGTGCCTTGAGTCTAAGAACAATGCACCTAGATCATCATTGATTACTCTGGCTTGCATTGAGTGACACTACTGTAAGAAGAGTTTTTCCTATTTTTGAACTACTTGGAAAAATGAAAAATATCATTAGACTGCTATATTGCATCAAAAACAGGCAAAACTCTCCATACAGTAGCGCCACTCAGTGCAAGCCAGAGTAATCAATGGATGTCAGAAGGTTTGTGTTTAAAATCCCCATCTAGTGCCTACTCATCTAATATCCTCAGACTAGTTTCTGGCTTGTGGATTTTATGCACAAGTCTTCTGGTATCCACTGATGACTCTGGCTTGCACTAAGTGGCGCTACTGTATGGAGAGTTTTGCCTGTTTTAATAACAGTTATGAGAAAGCATAAGAAATGGTGATTATGTGATACTGCATCAAATAAATAATAATTTGAAAGATATTAAATTTATAATACTTAAAAATAAATAAATTATTTATCATAAAATTCTGGTTACTTTTGGGTGCCACCTCATATATTTTTCATTAAGATATCCAACAAAATAAACCAGTTCACTATATAAATATTTTTTCAAGATCAACTAAATAAATAAATAAAAATTTTCTTTATATTTATCTTCCAACAATAATCCATATCATTTTTATTGCATATTTTTTATTCCTCTATCTTTTTTAAATCTAAAGTGATCTTTTACCATAATCATATCTAACTTATTATTTATCCATCTACATATTTATTAATACATTAACTATATGCGAGATCGAATTATTTTTTTGTAATTCCATATTTTACTGCAATTAAGTCTTTTGTCCAATAAAAAAAATCATAATTGTTGAAAGACAAATCAGAAACTCTTTTATGTCATAAGTTATGTTACACATATTACCTAATTCTTTCAAACATTTTCTCTAATACCTAAAATATTTCAACAATTCACCTAATTAGTTCTATATCATTTTCTTAATTTTATCTTAAAAGTAACTTTTACTGTCAAGCGTTGTTGGTCGCGGGGTCAACACAGCTGCCTTACAAGCAGTTGTCCGGGGTTAGCGGGTTCGCTTCCTGGATGCTATGACACATGGAAAGAAAAAAAAAGTAACTTTTATAGCTTCATCATTTATTATTTGCATGAACCAATTTTATTTCTATTTATCTTTTTTATCATTGTTGTTATTGTTTTTCTTTTAACTTAAGTAAGAGTTTTATTTTGTAAGCATATAAATCATGTTTGATCTCTTTCTATTTTTTCTATATTTCTATATTTTCTTCTTTATAATAACTTGTCACTTTTTTGTTTTAACTGTTATAACACTTTCTTCAATATCTCTCTCCCACAGTGTTTTATTGTATTATAAGTTAGATTAAACTAACACTATAGTTTCTGTTAATTAATTACATTACTTTCTGACCAAAATTATTTAGGTTTACCTCTTCTTGACTCATAGTTAAATCATCTAATAATCTTTTACTTAGTAATGAATTTATAATTTACAATTTTCTTTCTTTTATTATCTTGTCATTAATTTAAAGTCCTTTTTTTTTTTTGCTTTTTACCTTCTTCCAGATTTTGTTATTTTTCTTTAAATACATTCTACTTTTTATTTGAATTTATATTGCCACATATCTTGCTATTATTTATACTTGTTTTATTCATTCAATATATTTCAAAACTGTTTTTCTACCTTTAATGTATTAATATCTCATATCTCTCTGGGATTAAATTTTTTTATACTTGTAAAATTTGTTTATTTATCAATATCAAATTGTAATATGACTTTATATCAGCTCCAGATCTGGTCCATAATACATGCTTAATATTATTCTTTAATCTATACTGAGATAATATATAATAATTGAACTATATTTTATTCACCTTGAACTTTCTATGTGTAAATATATTGCTTGTGATTTTTAAACAATGTATTGTTTATTGCCATGTTTTATTTATCTACAAAACTTATTTTTTAATCTTAAACCATAGTTTTTTTATAACCTTTTTCTCCTACCTAATTGCAATAATTTAATATCTCATTTTATATAACTATTTTTATATTCAGTTCTTATACTTCTCCATTTTTTCATGCATGATATTTTCTAGTATACATGTGAACTAATATAATAACATGGTTATCTGGAACTGTTTTTGGTCTCACCATCAAAAGCTAGTCATTTAGAATGCTATTATTAGAAATAGTTTTATGTATAGTATCTATAGTTTATGACTTAAAAATACTAAATATTTAAAAAATTAGAAATTGATAATAAAAATTTAATTATATATATATTGTTATAATGTCATCATCATCAACAACCATTATCAATCCACTGCAGGATGAAAGTCTCTCCAAGTTCAATCCATCTTCTCTGATCTTTAGCTTCTTTTCTCCACATCACCCTTGCACACTTTTTTATTTCATCCATCTATCTAACATGTGGTCTCTTTCTGGGTCTTTTACAATCTCTTGGAATCCAGTTTAAGATTTCAACTGTCCATCTATTATCATCTCTTCTAACAATATGTCCAGCCCAACTCCACTTCAATCTTTTAACTTTTTCAATAATGTCAGTAACACCTGATTGTTCTCTTACCTATACATTGCGTTTTCGATCTCTTCTTGTTACTCCCAACATGCATTTCTCCATACTTCATTGAGTGGTATAGATGTATACTGTACATAAACCTATACCCCATGTGTATAATATAAATTTTCATCATGTAAATATATAAATTTACACATCTATATACACATATGCTTGTGTTAAAAATGCGTATTATACTGTTCACTATTATCTGATAATTTATGTATCTGCAATATGGATTGTAATTAAATGTTATAGATATGGAGAACTGCTTTGTCTGAAGATTTGTGATAATGTCATTTTAGTAAAATTAATTACTGGTTAATCTATTTCCATCATTTAATATTAGATATAAACTTTATTTAAACTTTCCAAATACATTCAACTGCTAATAATAGCCCACAGGTTATTTTTGTGTAATTACTAACAATTAAATGTATTTGGGAAGTTTAAATAAAGTTTAAAATATTTTAAAGATATTCAAAAACTAATATTAGATAATGAAATAAGGAGAACTACTTCATATATATCGTAAAACTGTGTGCATATGTGGGGGGGGGGGGATCAAAGGAAATGCTATTTAACAAGAGGATCAGAAAAATCAATTCTTTCTCAATATTTCAATCCTTTAAGAGAAGAAAAATGCTAATAAGTAGCAAAAAAAGGGAGCCGAGAGGTCATCGCACCTGCCTTGCAAGCAAGTAGTTGGTTACAGACGGGTGTGGGTTCACGTCCCGGCCGATGCTATGACATATGGAAAAAAAGACTTGATTTAAAGAAGTACATTTACCTTACTTTAAATCAATAATAAAACAACAGAATACAGTACTAAGCAACTTAGACAATTAGCAAGTGTAAACACCAAATAGTACTAATACTATAATATTACCGCTTACTTTTTATGTTAAAAGGCAAACAAACAAACTTATGATATGTAAAAATAGATAAATGTTATAAAACATATATTTTTATTGTCATAATTAAAATTGAAAATATGGTAATAAGCGAGAAAGAGAATTGCAGTTTTACAAAAAAATGTAAAGGATTTGGAAATACATATACTAATATTAGGCCATATACAAGGAATAGAATTAAAAATTATCATCTTCATTTAAAATTATGAACTTATCACATTAAGTGCATGAACTTTTCCCCCAGCTCTTTCTATTGTTATCTATAATCTTTTGAAAACATGGAATAAATGCAAATTAGTTTAACCGCAATGTTTAAAATCATCTATTTATATTCTACGAAGTCTGATTCTTTTGTTTGTATCTTCTGTAATATATATATAAATACAACAATATGATATCTGGAGATCTCACATTTTATTACGATTACTGCAAGTGAATTCTGACGATGTTTTCCTTAAACTAAACACCATTGACTTACTTTAAATAAATAAATAGCAAATCATGTTCAATTTAAAAATAAGACATATATAATAAAGAACATTTTGACATACTGTTAGTGAGTGGTGGTTTTATGAATGTACTACTTGTTGGTGGAACCACTCCACATGCTAAATTCGACAAAAATAAGCTAATAGATAAGTTTCAAAAACAACAACAACAAAAAAAAAACATTTAGTAAAAAAAAAAAATTAGTGATGATAGTAACCCACTTAAATGAAGGCAAATCAAAAAAAGAAATCCCCACATGAAATTAATATAAAATTTGGAAGTATGAAAATAATATGATTTATTTAGAAAACAAATCTACAAATAATATATTTCATGAACAAACATTGGTTAAAAAATGAGTATTTGAAGAGGTGCTATGAATGAAATCATTAATAAAAACATTAAAAGAGAAGTGAAGAATAGATAGTTTAAGCATATAATATGATTATGATTTGTAATAAATATTGTGTGTTGACAGCTGATGATATAGATGATATTTTTTTATTTATATGTATAGTTTGTGACATCTACTTTATGTTTTGCTGTTGACATGGCATAACTGTTTAATTCTCACTAACAATATTCTGTATACTGCTTCCTAATAGAATCAAAATAAAATCAGTTAAAAAAACTGATATAGACCTTTCTTTTAAAAGTTTATTAGATGAAAAAAAGGAAACTCAATATATATTTCAGTATATGATGAATATAATTATATTATATAATCTATTAACTTTATTTATTAACATACTCTATATAAATTTATGGTACTTTATACAGAATATTTGATAAAAAATAAACTAACATTTTACAGCTGATGATGTCAGGTTCGATTGACCGAAACATACCCTGCAAAAGGTTGGTTGCATCAAACATTGCCACATATAATACAATGAGTTTCTGTACAATTTTTGTAGAGAGTGTAAATAAATAACATTAAGATTATAAAAAGGTGATAGATTTTGTAATTTAAGTTGTGGTAAGAGAACCATTACAATTACAGGATTAAAAAATATATATCTTAATAAGAATATGCAGCAGATAAAATTATTGTATATTTCAATGTAAATGATTACCTGCGTGTTTAACAATATTATTGACTACATAGACTATGATTATGTTTATAAATCTTATTTAAAATTGTATATTTAATATAAAGGATTCTCACTAGTAAATGTTTATTACAATTATTTATGGTATAGTCAAATTTCAAAAGATAGTCAAAATAGTACACAGAGATCACCAGTTTTATTCACCTAATCATTTTTTTACCTTTACAGGAAACTTATCTATAAGACAACATCATACCACTGACCCACCTGTTCCGTGCATTACAACTAATGAAGAAGTAACTGCACCTTATGTTTGACACAAATTTTCTACATGCCATCGACCCCTGACATAATAAGTTTTCTTCCTTACAGAAAACCACAAGTTTACAGTAAATATATATTTCTTTATTATTGCATTTCAAAATATTTAATGCAGTGAAAAAATATAAAGATTTTGTAATAAAAAAGTAATGATTAATTTATTATCTTTTCCCTATGTTTTATACATTTATTCAAAATAAAATTATTAAAAAAAAATACATCCTGCTTCAAATCTTCCATATATCATAAAGATGACATATGAAAGAAATAAAAAAATAATAATCTTATAGCTTGTCAAAATATTCTGTGGTTTTAAATTACAACTATGATTGATTATTATGAAACATCCTCTTTAATAAGAATCAGACTTGTCAGGGTTAATTTTTTTAAATCTAAGTCTTTGTGATATAAAGATTGGACCAATAATAATATATATATTAATTAGACAAAAATGCTAATGAAGCAAAAGGCCAAACGTAATTACATCTAAAATAATTAATATTTATTTAAAGTGTAATATTTAAAACACACGCAGAAAGTGGGAATGAATACAAGGAAGTAATAAAATGTTTGTTTTGTTAAGAAAAAATTCATATTTAAACACAGTTAATAGATTAAACATTCCTTTATCATAACCGCTATTGAATGAAATATTAAGGCACCTCTAACACTTATGAAATAAATAATATTATGTACAAAATGAAAAATTAATATTATTTAGGAAGTAAAAACTATTAGAAAAGAGATAAAAGTAACAGATTTTGATGATATATAAAGCTTTAATGAAAACAAATAGCCAATTATCACATATTATTTCAAAATTATCTTCATTGCTATTTACATAGGCATTATTATAGTACTTCATTTTTCTTTTGGTCTCATAAACAAATATTATTTTAATAAATAAATATAGTTTTACTTCTCACTATTATGTAAAATATATAATTGTTAATTAGAGAAGATATAAATTAGTATTAAAGTTTATCGGCTTAACGTTTTCGAGGATCCATTCCTCATACTGCTGTTATTAACAGTAATGAAAATAATATATATTGTACCTACCCAGATTTGAGCTGCATATTACAATACAGTATATATAAATAAAGGAAATATATTGATGTTATTTAATTTTATTTGACTTGATGTATGGATAATGGAGGTGTTGAATTATAAAGGTTAACTAGATAACTATGGCAACCAGTATTATTAAAACAATATCCATTTATTATTAATATTAGCTCAAATCATAAATTGGTTGTAGTCAATTTTAGGGAAAAAAAATAAGTGAATCATAAAATAGATCACTTGAATAAAATTATTATTATTACATGTTTCAACTTTTATTACTACATTTACTGTAGCAATTTACTTATTACAAAATTAAATATTTGATTTTTCATATATGTTTGTTTATTTCTTAGTTTAGTGGGATATATATTTAAAAAATATGTATTAAAAATATATATTCATTAGAAGGTATAAAAAATGTCATGTGAATTATTTGTTTTTGGATTGAAAATGAAAAATAATATTGAAATTGTAAAACAAAAAAAAATATTTTTTACTGTATCCAATATTTTTAAAATCTTCATTTTTATTTCTTAAATGGAGGCAAATATTATTATGCTGAATTGAATTGTTATTGAATTCAATTGGACAGTTGCCATAGTAACACTAACATCAGTAAAGAGATGTTATAAATAGAACTGAAATGCTTTAACTCTAGTTCATATAACTTTTGTCATTGTCCAGAAATGACACTTTAACATTTGTTTTCAAAAATTATAAATTTTATTTTAAAAGTTATTAATTTCTAAAATAATGGAAGAATAAAGATTTAAACTGTCTGCCCATTCAATTGAGGGCAATTTGTTGATAGAATTCCAAAGAAAAGGACAGACTGTATTATAAAAGAAGAAAAAACCTATCAATATTTGTTGTATTACATGTAAGCTATAAAATATTATATTAAAATTTGGGATTTCATCTTTATATTTGTGATGAATACAAAATCCATGATGTATATATGGATATCATTTTTTTGATCAAGGAATTTTACATGATCGATTGATTTAAGTTATATGTGATATTAAGTAATTGAAATTTTACTTTATTGATTTGGAAAAATGCTAGCATTTCTTATTCATTTAGACCATAACTGAATTTTATCAGTGGAAGAATGTCTTTTCATATATCATTGCAAATAAAAGTAGAATACCAGTGGTGTATAATGTTGTCTCATCTAACTAACTATTTATAAAATGAATTGAACCTGTACTGGAATAAAAGATTGATTATTATTATTATTATTCATGCTTGTCTTTTTCTCTACTTCAAGAAGAATTGTTTCTCTGCACTGAAATCAGAAACAAGGAAACTAGGAGCTACAATGGAACAGTAGGTAAAAGAAAAAAATGAGACTTTTCATTTATGTAGTATATTTTTCATTAAAAAATATATGTTTCTTCATATTTCTATTTTAAAATATAGGATCAAATAATATGTATATTTTATTACATGATAAGCTATCTACACAATAAAAAATTGGAGATATTTTTTTTTTTTACTTTAAACTCTTATCCAATGATATAAATTAATTCCCAATTGAATATTTTCAAATATTTTCTATTAATTTAAATTTTAACTTAGGGATATTTGTATAGAAGAGTTTAAATACAATCAATTTTATGTTATTCAATTATTTATAGCTCATATCAATAAATGAATAAAGTCAATTTTATTTAGTCATATTTTTGATTATATATTTTATTTAAAGACTAGGGAAGATATCTTGAAATTTCTCCAACAGTTTATATTGTTCATATATAACATATTTTGCATCCATATATATTTATTAATTATTCGTTATTAATTTTATAGAGTAATAGACAATCAAATTAATTATATATTAAAGAGAAATAGTATTTGTACTTCTTAACTGGTTACAATTTTAGTCAATTGCATACATCATTTGTTTTTGTTTTTTATTACTATCATTATTAATTCTTATTATAAATTAATAAATTAAAATTTAATTGAAACCTAATAAACCTCACTAATATTTTTTTTAAGTGTGCAAGGTATTTTTTGATAGTTAAATACTAATCTAAGATCAAACCAATATCGGTAAGTGAAGTATGGTTATATACATATATATCTTATTATATGATTATTGTTAAGCCTAATTAGATATAAATTTTATATTATCATTACATTGAAATATTTGTTTGCTTTATCTGGATTAATCTTGATGTTATAAATAATGTAATTAGTTCATGGTTAATTATTAAGAGTGTATCTTGTCCAGTTATCAAGATCTTGATAGATTTTATTCTGTCATTAGTCAGAATGATCTGCCTTAATTATCTTTAAACTTCTATTGGGTGAATCGTAAGTTTAATTAACTGTTATATTTTAATATCTATCTTTGACTTAAAATAAATGCCAATAATTATTTTATATAGTTTAATTGTTATAAAATCCATTTTAATAATTTATTTACAGGAAATTTAAATAGATGGATAGGATTAATTGATTATGATTCAGTAGATCTCCAATAGAAACCTACTGCATATTTAATATAATGATATGATTGGATATTTAAAATGCAAGATTATCTAATAGGTCCATTGATAATGTGTCCTTGTTAAGCATTTTATTTTGATATATAACTTAAGCAATGATTGTATATTGATATAAAGTAGAGTATAGATAGGTTAATATTATTTAACATTTTATTAAACTTAATATAAAACTGATTAATGGTTTTATTTTATTTAAACATTAGAGATATTGTAAGTTTATAAAACATTCTCTAAATGTTATCATAACCATTTATAATTAGTTTATTTAGTTAGGAAATATTAAATTTTATCATAAATTTACATTAATATATGTAATATTTGATTAGTAAAGTATATCAGAACTTAGTTGTTTATTGATTTGATTTTGATTTTATCGAATTACAAATTAAATAAATATTTTAGGCATATATCCTTGTATAAGACAATGATATACAATTTCACTGCTTATTGTAGTTTATTTTGGGATGATGAATAGATTTGGTGATATCTGAAGTGATGAACTTGTTTGTTTGTTTGTTTTTTTGTTTTAAATGCTATCTGAATAAATTAGGTTTTAATAAAGATTATCATCATTACTTAAATTTAGTGTAGTGGACAATCTAAATAATTATTTATTGGAAAAATTGTTATTGCATAGTGTAACTAATGACTGAGCTAGATAATTTTATACAGGTTATAACCCAGTTATTATTTATTGGTACATGATTAGCTCTGTTATAAATAATAATTAAATCATCAGGGCATTTCTTCATTATCTTTTATTTTATATTTGTGTCAGTAATAAATAGTTGTCTAAAATCTGTAGGGTAATTTCTTTTGTTTCATGACAAATGCTGACCAAACCAATGTAGAAGAATAATGGGGTAGAAGATCAATTATTATTTTGTTACAATATATATATATATATATATATATATATATATATATTATTGTAATAGAAGAAATACAAAAACTTCAAGACAAGGTGATTAGTGTATTCATCTGTGATATCCATATTGGATAGAGTATTTTTTTTTCTACCTTCAAGAAGCTTTAAGATCATATTTAGAGAAGCTAGTCATTGGTTGGGAAACAGTAATCTAATTATTCTTACATGCAAAGCTGTTAAAACTTTCATTAATATGTGCTAAAATGAGGAAAAAACAGATCGTAAGACTTTTGCATTGCATTGGGTTTATTAAAGACTATTTTTTTCTTTTTAACTAATAATAGAAGTAGAGTCCAATCAGAGTGGTAAAGCAATTAACAGATGTAAGTAAGTATTATAAACCTTGTAAAGAGTTTATCTAATATTTTGTGCATCACATAATCACTATTTGTTATGCTTGCTCTTAACTGTTATTAAAACAGACAAAACTCTCTATACGTATTGCCACTCAGTGCAAGCCAGAGTAATCAATGAATGTCAGAAGGCTTGTACATAAAATCCCCATCTAGAACTTACTCATCCAACATCTGCAGACTAGTTTCTGGCTTGTGGCCATCATAAGTGAGGGAACCTTGGATCTGAGAGCACTGCAGCTAGATCTTAGGATCTAATGCAACCCTGCAGCAGCCACTTTTTATCTCTGCTTAACTACAAAATTATGAGACAAATTGAAAACACTATAATATTTCCAATCCAAGCTCATCCACTTATATAGTCATATAGGTCTGAATTCAGTTCAGTACCCATACATTTTGGTGCCTTTGGTTCTTTAATAACCATAGCCACCACTATCCTATCAGGCAGGATTGGATTTAAGCCAATAAACATCACATGACAAATCCTGCCTAATAGGATAGTGGTGGCTGTGATTATTAAAGAACCAAAGACACCAAAATGTATGGGTATTGAACTGAACTCAGACCTATATGGCTATATAAGCTGATGAGCTTGGATTGGAAATATTATAGTGTTTTCAATTTAAGTCTCATAATTTTGTAGTTAAGCAGAGATAAAAGGTGGCTGCTGGAGGGTTACATTAGATCCTGAGATTTAGCTGCAGTGCTCTCAGATTCAACACTCCTCACTTATGAAGGTCACAAGCCAGAAACTAGTCTGCAGATGTTGGATGAGTAGGTGCTAGATGAGGATTTTATGCACAAGCCTTTTGGCATCCATTGATTACTCTGGCTTGCACCGAGTGGCAATATGTATAGAGAGTATATTTTGTGAAGTAATTCAATTCTTTTTTTAATGTACATATTTACAATCAAAAACAAATACAGATTGCATATAAAAAGATATATACTATAGCACAAGGTTCAAGAGAAGATAGGAAAAAAAATCAGGAATCATATATATATACCACTTTTGAAAATTCATTAGTATTAAGTTAAAAAAGATGTTCACCAACCAAATTTAATTTGTAAGTACTGGGTAGACCAAAAAAGGGGGAATTTCAAGGCACCACATCTACAATCTTCAATGAAGAAATAATTACATGCATGAATTTTATATGACAAAAATTCAAATAAAGTTTTGAAAGCATGTTATTATAAATACTATTTTTGGTAATGACTTTGTATAAAAAATTTGTATCTCTAGCTCTTCTTCATACCAAAAGAGATATATTACAATCATCTTTAAGTTGACAAAACATAAAAAATTGTTTGAAAATTGCATTTTATGTATTTCTCTTTTCAAATGTGGGTTTCATAAAATTGACTCAAAATCCCAAATAGAAAGAATCAAAGAGAGAAAATCTTTATAATTGGTGGAGTATTCAAAAGCATTACTATGTCTGTAAATAGTTCCCCCATTTTGAGTGCTTTATTTATTATTGATTCTATATGAACAAGGAGCCATTACTGAAAAATAAGTTTCCAAGATCCAATAGAGTATCGGCAGAGTTTATTTTATGATTACTAATATAATATTTAAATCTTAGAAATTCAGATTTATCAGAGTAAAATATAGAAGAGCAATTGTATGTATTGACTCTATTCGACTTTTTTTCACACAGTCATCTGAGAGAAATATTATCTACACCCTTCTAATGTTTACACAAAAGATGTGTTGTTTGGTTTCTTGCGATTTTCTTTTGGATAAGACCTATTGTGGATCTTTCTTCATTTAGGCATGCTTGTCTCTTTACTTCCAAACTTCTATATTCATATTTCATTTTTATTTTTCAGAATTGATGCATATCTAACTTAACAAATTAGTAATTGCTCTTCCTCTATTATTTTTATAACTAATCTTTCTGCCTTTTTAAGAATGGTTAAATATTTTTTCTATTCAGTTAGGATTTCACCACAATTAGTACCATTTTGGAATAGTCTAGGTAAGCATTCAAACAATTGCTATTATCCCAAACTAAAAATCTAATAATGTTTTCAATTCACTTGCAAAGATATACAGATATTAGTCCATTTCATTATCTATATACTTTGGTGTCTTCACATTATTAATAACCATAATTATCATTTGGCAGGATTGGTATTTTACAATTGAAACAAACTATTAAAACAAAAAAGGTGGATGCTAGAGGGATGCATTAGCTCCAAAGATCTATATGCATCACTTCCTATCCAAGGCTCCTCACTAATGGAAATCATAAGCTAGAAACTAGTCTGAGGATATTGGTTAGACAAACACTGGGAAGGGGTTGTACTGCACAATCTTCTAGTGTCTATTGATTACAGATCTAACACCATGTGTCAGAATTAAAAGAAGGAAGAGGACAAGGAGGAAAAGAAATAGAAGAGGAGGAGGAGCTGGAGGAGAAGAGGAGGAAAAAAGAAGATGATGACAATGGTGATGACTAATTTAGAAAATCCTTTTATATTTTTAAAAGATTATGTATTCTAACACCTTTAAAAAGTTAGTATTTTTTGGAAAAAAAATTTCTACAACTAATAGCAAAAAAAAAGTGATGCTTGCAAAATCACATGCAGAAAGAAAACTCATTCACAGCATATGTATTTAATTTGGTATATTGTTTTTGGTACTACTGTGCATATATAAGTTTTTAAGAAAGTTCGTAATTAAATATAAACTTTTTGGCCTTATTCTCTAACACTGGGATTTTGATAAACTGAGATACATGAAACTTTATTGCCAGACTAATGAATATACTTTGATCAGTCCGAAAACTCAGCACAAGATAACTTACTTTGAAAACATGCTATTTATTTTATCACTGAAATAATAAAAAATGTGTTTTTCAATTTTATATCAGATAAAAAGATGATGATAAAAATATTCTACTCATAAAATTTATTATCAAATATTATATTAGCAAATATATGTATATTAAGATGATATAAAGAAAAATAAAAGTACATCAAAATCAAAATGATATCACTGTATGTTTTAAATACATGCCAAATACATTATACCAGCTATTAACAATAGATGTGTAAATTAATTCAAACGAATAACTCGTTAATATATTTTACTTTGTGTGCAACTGTAACACACACATGTACCTATATACAGTTTACTAATTTATTGCTTGTAATGAGTGATTAAATAAACTTATACGAATTAAATTGAATTTGTATGAATCCAAAATAACAGATGCATTATTAACACAAAACATAATTAAATTTTTAAAAGTTCGCAATAAATGTAAAGATAAAATGTAAGACGAGCAATAAAGAGTTAAATTAGTATATATACATTAACACTTAATGAGCAGTACGTTATAAATAATATGATTTATTTTACTTACAAACTGTAAAATATCACCATATATTTATAACAAGCAGTGAATTATTTTTGCTTAATTAAGTATGTTTTTTATATGTTTCGTTAATAAATTTAGATACATTTTATAAATATAATATTTTTAAATAAATTTAGATACATTTTATGAATATAATATTTTTACCGTAGCTTTACTGTTTACACTAAATAAGTAAAAAAAAAAAAAATTGATTAGATTCTTTACGCATGCGCAGAAATTCATCAGAATTGCTATAAGAAAATTCCGAATTGGCAATTTATGCACAATTCCATTTGATTGATCAAATTGTGCCTACTTGTTTTTCTGAGCTGAGAATTGATGTGGAATTTTAAATTCTAGACTCCATCACTGTACTACAGAGCTAAACTACAGAAAGTGGCTTATTGATTTTTATGCTGGGTTTGGGAAAAGATAAGGGTCTTTCAGATATAAAGGCTATGGAGTTGACAAAGATTATGTTGTGGAAATGGGATGGAGCAGGTTAGAGAAGAATATGGGAAACTTGGGGTGGGGAATGGAAAGGGAAGTCAAAGTGTCTAACAGGTTTCTCTGGGCATAGTTGCAGAGAGATTCTTGACTCCGTATAAGGAGAAATCGCAGTGCATCACATCACATCGCATCATCACTGCAAACGACAATAGAAGAATGATTTCGTCTATAAAAAATTTATCATATACACTAATCGTTAAATAAATTCCAATAATTGCATAAAAATATAAATTTCTTTTTTTTTTATTATAAAAACTTATTTTTTCCAATAAAAAATAAGGAAATCCCATTAGAAGATTATAGTGATTATTCTAAAATGAAATTAATGTGATCAACATCAGCTACAACTATTCGTAAACAAATTTGATCATTCCAACTCAAAAGACAAAACATCACAACAACAACAATAATAATAATAATAATAAATAAATAAACCACTAGAAATGAGTTTTATGATGGCTATATAAACTAATCCAAGAACAGTAATCCATCCAAATATAGGACATACTGGTTCATTATTCAGCTTATTTGATATTTTGTAATGATATCTTTTAACTCTCTTATTCTTCTCTTTCACTTTCTTTGCATATCTTCATATAATCATATATATATTGCTTATAACACTTCTTTCATATACACTTTAATACAAACAAATTTTCTTAAAAACTTCTTTATTTTCCTTACAATTTCGAATATTCAAATATTGTAGCTCTGATGAAGACTGCTGGGCAGTCGAAACTGTAAGGAAAATAAAGAAGTTTTTAAGAAAATTTGTTTGCATTGAAGTGTATATAAAAGAAGTGTTATAAGCAATATATATCTTTTAACTTCTTCTGCAGAAACTTTCATGAAATATTTCAATCCTACATTTAACTGTTGCTCTTCAATGTATTCTATTTTCTAATATATCATCATAAAATAATCAACATTACCCTTTTTATAATGTTCTTGAAATATTTTTTATAATATAAATGTAGTCTGCCTTTCCATTTCTCAAAACCATTCTCATGTTCACAATAAAATATCCTTTGAGATAGGCCTGTATTATGCAATTGTTTCACATGGTGAATTCCAGAAAGAGGTTAAGTAGATGAAAGTCTAAGTCTCAAATTGGTAAAATATACCATAAAAATCTTTCTTAACACATAGATATATTTCCTTTTAATATTAAGTTATTTTATCCATTATATTTTTATTTTAATGATATGACCAAGATATTTAAAGTTGTTAACTTTTTCTCATTCATGATCATTAATACTTCTGCTGGAAAAATCCATTGAACATTACTTTAGTTTTTTTAGAATTTATCTTTAGTTCTATTATTTTTTCATTATCATCTGATAATTGTTGCAACATTTTCTGAATTTTTGAGATATAATTTTCAAAATCCATCATCTCCAAAATCTAAATGAATTAAATGATATCCATTTATTTTTAGCCTCCTAGATTCCCATTTTACTCCACAAAATATTTTTTCTAATTGCATTGTATATTGGACTATTTCCATTATGTAATCATCACAAACCTTCAGGAAAACATCTTTTTTCTAATCATTACTACTGCAATTTGATAAATATTTTTCAGAATATGACAATATTCTGGGATTAAATCTAAAGGATCAAAAGCTTTTAATCACTATGAGAATGCTTCTGCAATCAAATGTAATCTAAAAATCCAAAGCTCAATGGCAATTCATATTTACTGATCCTTTTTATAACTTCTCAATACTTGAATATGATTCAATGTGCTCAAACCAATTTGAAATCCATCTTATTCTTTTGATGATTAAAATCCAAAGTTCACTGTAGATGAAATGTAATTATCTTGGTAATGATTTCATGTAGCATTGATCGAAGACTGATAGGTCCATTATGTCATACACCTCTATCATTTAGACCTTTGGTATATAACTTTGGCTACATTTTTTCCTTTACCTGCTTATTTTAAAATATCATTTCTTGCAGCTTTTCTCCTAATCAGAGATTTAATTACTTGTATTATCCCTTCATTTAAAATACTCAACAATTTAAAAGATGTAATAATTATAGGGAATATTTTATTTTTTTGTTCTTCTTTATTATATAATTCTTTCATACATTTCACAATGACATCTTTCTTTTTAGTAATACTTCCATTTTTTTATTGCTAAAATTAATGTTTCTCCCTTAATAAGATATTGATTACACTTTTGAGACTTATTCTATTCTATAGTTTCCTCATCCAATTCACAATTATATTTTTTATATTATTATTAACTGTTCTTTTCTGTAGCCTTCTACAAATCTCTAGATTAGTCACCATTTATAAAAAAAATCATATTCCTTTTTTCCCCATATATTTCCTTATTTCATTAAAAATGTATGAATAAATTGTACTTTTTTGTACTCACTATCTTTCTTGAAGTTTTTAATAGAATATCAATTACACTTTATTGATTTCATTTAAGTCTGAACTATTTTCAAAGTATGTTATAATTTGCAAGTTCTAATTTAAATTCATTGAAATATTTATGATAGTTAGGAAAATTAATTATTAATATTATCTTCGTTAATATTTTTATCATTCTAGTTTTACATTAACATAGATCTTAAGTCTTACCAACTGATGATCACTTCCTGTGTTGATTCTCTTAAGAACATTATAATCTGGAAACACATTTTTTTGCTAGTCGAACAAAATATAATCCAATTCTAAATTCATTTTTGCTTGAATGCTTCTATATCCATTTCTGTTTGGCATATCATACTCAAAAAAAGTTCTTAATATATAATTTATATTTTTCCATGAATTTGACAAGTCTGTTCCTTCTCTCATTTCTGTCACTGTAACCAAAATTTATGACAGCACTTAATATCTTTTAGTTGTTTGTAGATTCTATCATTAAAATCTCTTATGGCAATTTTAAAATGTTGCTTGACTTTATCAAGAATACCTTATATATCCACATAATAATCCACAATTTTTTTTTTACAATAAGAATCTTTTGAGGCTGAAATCTGAATTAACTGTATTTGATATTAAATTGAATAACTATACTTGCAATTTTGTCTGATATATCTCATTATTCACAATGTTATTCTTTATTTTTTTAAATTTATAATGAATCCCATTCCACTTGTGATTCCAATAATTGTACTTTTATGATAAAGTACATGTATGCTTTCTAAATTCTCTACTTTCACTTAAATGTGAATTGTAGTTGTAAATATTTAAATAAAAGGCTGTCATACTTTTTTTTTTTTAAAAAAGAACATTCACACACACATTCATTCTTCCTTCAAAAAATCTTAACTGATATTTCAGTCAGGAAAAAAAGTGTTGGCATTTCTTAATTTTAAACCCATCATGTTGGCTGATATGGTTTGGTGTTTAGCCTATACAAGTTTTTTCTTTCTATATGAATAATCACATAACAATAGATACTGCGATGATCAGAACATATAGAATAGACATTATGAATAGCAGACATCAAAAAAGAATCATAAGATATTCTTTTAGTTAACAGCAAACTCCTTTTAGCAACCAATAGGAAATATATAGGTTATATATATTTATAAATGCATTTTAAAGATGTAGCATGTATATTGAAGTTTATATATATATATATACATAATTGAAATTCTAAATTAAATTTTGTCAAAAATATGAAAATAATGGCAAATTACCATTAACATTTTTTTTCATATGTCATAGCATTTGCTGGGAAGCAAACCCACTAACCCTTGACAACTGCTTGTAAGGCAGCTGTGTTGACTGCCCGACCACCAACACTTGACTACCATTAACATAATTTATCACAGTATCCTAAGGCATAGTAATATCAAATTCTCTTTAATTGCAAGGCATAACACATATAATTATTTATATGAATAAAACACAAAACAGTATTTAAATATTTCTTTGTAGTCCAAAGTCTCTATGGAGAACTGAAAGAAAACAACATGCAACAAATTTTAACTCTAGTTAAAATAATTAGATCTATTAAGTGCCTATAAATAGATAGGTTGTTTAATTAGTATAGCCATATGCTTCAAAAAATGTCCTAATCTTCCTTAGAATATGAATAAACTTTGTTTTCATGACATATAAAGCCCATTTATGAATGAACATAAAGCAAATTTATTAAATAACATATATACAGATCTTAATAACCAGATATTTTCTGACAACTTTGAGAAAATTAATCATGATTCCTCTTTTTAGTTAACTGAAAGATATATTTTTTTGTATCATAACAAATCTGAATGTCCAAATTAGCAATATCAGTGTTCATTTAAGGTCCAATAGTTATTGAAATTTACCAATGAATAGTATATATTTTAAATAATAAATATCAATTTTTTTAGAAATTTGATTGAAATAAAACTTATATTTAAGGGAATTATTTTCTGAATCTTAGATTATATCAGACTTTAATCTATCTGAACAATCTGTGTTTGTAAGTGCTTGTATAATATAATCTCAGAGACATTCTGAAAAAGTCCAATGTTGATTATTTTCATTGGGAAGATATAGCAAAAAATAGAACAGACCAGAAAGCTACAATTGAACAATATTTTGAAATTATTGCAGTACGAAAAGTTTTTTGTAGTAGAAAGAAAAATACCAAATTAATATATTATTGGTCTAGCATATTCTACACATGGATGTCTTTATAACTCACATAATGGTTTGTACAGGCATTGCAAAACTTATCTCTTATTTATTATTATTATTATTATTATTATTATTATTATTATTATTATTATTATTATTATTATTATTATTATTATTATTATTATTATTATTATTATTATTATTATTATTATTATTATTATTATTATTATTATTATTATTATTATTATTATTATTATTATTATTATTATTATTATTATTATTATTATTATTATTATTATTATTGTTGTTGTTGTTGTTGTTGTGGTTGTTGTTGTTGTTGTTATTATTATCATTAATATTATTTCCAATAAATAATTTAGAGCAATTAACTTGCTCAAAAATTAAGTCAAATAAACTAGGACATTCATTCATTGTTTGTTTATTTTAATTCTTGTAACATGGTTATATCATTTTTTGTATCGTAGGAAAGGTGTATTGTAACTATGCCTGATACTTTGTTTTCAAAAATAATATCCTGCATATTCACCCTAATAAATAGATTTTTTGGCTACTCAATGATTTTTTTGGAAAGTGAAGCAAAAGGTGCCAATCAACACCCAAGTATAGCGTATTTTCAAAATGGTTTGGCTTATGTCAGAAATAACACTAATTGTTAGAATATTCTAATTGAAATTGATCTGGAATTATTGTTATTTTAATCTTTAATGATAAGTATGCAATATTTAATTAATATCTGATTAAAAAGATCTAAAATATATTCATATGAATATTCATATTATATGAACTAATTTTGATGAATTAAATATATGTCCATGTAATCTTCCACTAGATTTTTGTACTATTATTGTTCTGCTGAGTCATGGATTCTCATAAGGATCAACATTTTACATTGTTTGGATGGTTATAAGAATGTTATTGCACTATGTTCCTATTCACATTCTGGAGGTATAATGATTTACATAAAAACTGGCTTAATATTTATAATGTTTCAACATTTATTAATGCCAAATCTCTAATAGTAATGTTTTAATTTTCCAAATTAAGATTTTTCTTTAATGGTCATATATAAATAAGATACTACTTCCATTACGTCTTTTATTTGTAAACTTGACAAATTATACAATTTGCATTCATCCTTTCCCATAATAATTGAGGATATGAATATTGATTTATTTATCAAGAACCATAATACTGCCTATATATTCTTGGATTTTATAAGTCCAGTTACCTACAAATTCATTAATAAACTATCATATGTTAAATTAAACAATTTATTAGCCATTCAGAGCTGGGATTGCATTTTGGTTTGACATGGTCCTTTTACAATTTCAGAATATTTGTACTTCTTTAACTGATAAATTGACTGATGTATTAAATTGAATAATAAAAGTAGAAAATGTTCACCATGGATAATAATGGATCAATTAATTGAAAAAAATATCTCAATAAGAAAATTAAATACAATACTAAAATAGCTAAATCAAGTTATTATATGGAACTTTTTTATAATAAAAATATTCTCTAAAATGAAAAACAATTAATTCTTTAATTAAAAAATTCTCTAATCAAATCAATTTTATTAAAAATAATGATAATTTTTTAAGAGTACATGGATATGAAAAATATATGGCTGATTTTTTTAATAATTTCTTTACGTATATGCTATTTGAGAGGTCATCTATTACTGATTCTTTATTTTGCTTGAATATTTCTGATGCTCAATTATGACTCTTAATTGATTGTTTAAAAAATATTTGCTCTTCTGGACTAGATAGATTAACTTCAAAAATTCTTAAAGATAATAAGTTTGCTTTTAAGTTTAATTATTTACCTCATGTATTTCCCAAATGTTTACAGGTTGGTGTTATTGTACCCATTTTTAAAAACAATGATCGATTAATTATTAGCAATTATGGACCTATTTCAATCATTTGTTATTGCCAAGTTATTTGAGATGATACCCAACAATAAAATGACATACATATATGCAAAGAAATTTCTGTACACCAGTTTGGTTTGCTTCTAGAAAGATGTCTTTATAGTCATGTACATAATTTAACATTGTTATTGGGTAATAATCTCAAAATAGCAACTGTTTATTTGGATTTATCTAAAGCATTTGATTCTGATAATCATACAGTTCTTCTATTTCACTTATATTTATATGGTTTCTGGGGTCTTCTTTTTTTCCTAATTAAAAAATTATCTAAAAGACAGAAAATGATCTACTAAAATCATGGTATTATTAATGATCTTAAATTGATTAATCATGAAGTTCAAGAGGAGTCCATATTTGTCTCTCTATTAATTTTAATATGAATAAATGATATTTTTCATTTACTTTTGGATTCAGTGATTTATGGTTTTGCTGATGATATTGCTCTGTCTTGTCAAGTTCTTTTTATATAATATTCTTGAAAAGGTGATTAATAAAGATTTGGTATTCATTAATGATTAGTTCACACTCAATTACTTAATTATCAATCATAATAAATGAGGGTATTCTATTTTCTTACAAATACTCTTCTCATTCATTTAATATAAGTATTTTGTATTCAATATAGAGTTTATTCCAATACTATTTGTACTTGTAGTAACCACTGAACATCACATGATCGCCATTTCTTATGCTTGCTCATAACTGTTATTAAACAGACAAAACTCTCCACACAGGTGCACTGCTCTCAGATCCAAGGCTCCTCACTGATGAAGGCCACAAGACAGAAACTAGTCTGGGGATATTGGATGAGTAGGCACTAGATAAGGATTTTATGCACAAGCCTCTGGAATCCATTGATTACTCTGGCTTGCACTGAGTGGCACTACTGTATGGAGAGTTTTGCCTGTTTAATATAATTATTGTTAGTAACTATTATTATTTAGGTATTTATATTGATTTGAGATTATCTTGGTCAAGTCATATTTCTTGTCTATATTCTCATTTATGCAAGATTAATTACTTGTTTTATTATTTAGTGAACATTTTGCCTAGGTCTTCTTGTTATCAAAGTGTATGGTTTTTTAATAGCTCCTATTTTGAATATTTGTATTATTTACTCACTATCCTCATTATGTATTTTTACAAAATTATACCATGTAACTGAACAGGAAGTAAGAGAAACTTCCAATGAATTATATAATGTAAATAAACTCATTGGAAGTGTCAGTTACTTTTTTTTTCTTATATGTAATATGAGATATTTATATATTTACAAAATTATACCATGTGTATTATTTTTGATGGGCTTAGATTGATTTCTGTGCATGATATTTATGATAATTCTTGCATGTTTTCTGTTTTCAAGCTTTATTAATATAGTGATTATTGATATATGTCACCTCATTTCTTTTTATGTTACGAAATGTCCTTTGCCATATTTTAACTTGGAAAATAATCATGGCACATAATTCTTTTATTGCTGATTATTCAATAGATGTTGACTAATTATCATATATATATTTAAGAAATGTTTGATACTTTCATTAATGTATTATCTGGAACAATTTGTTGTTTTAACATTTGTATATGCTTTTGGCTTGTATGTAACTAAATTTTATGTTTTTTTTCCTACATTATAATGTATCCGTTTGTATTAATCTTTGCAAATTATTCTCTGTATGTGTTTTATATGATTAATGAAAATATATTCTTATCCTCTTTTTTGTTATTATTTTGGAATATAATGACTCTTATGAATAATAACTCCTCCCACAAGTTCTGCTTATTTGGAGTTTCTTTTATATTTATTATTTGTTCAATAAGTAAAATAAATTATTACGTTTGTCATTTTGTTTTTTTTCCTTTTGAAGTTGGAATAGTTATACTTATTTGCGAATGACTGATGATGATGATACAAATAATTGTAATTATAGAAATAAATACTTTTATACAGGGTGGATTTATGATAAATTTTTCTTATTATTATAAACATTATTATGATTGTTAGTATTGACGTTTGAATGATTTTTTTAACCTTTGAACCGGAAGCTCTTCAGAAGCATGCTGGGATGTCTTTAAAAACTAAAGCTACACTGCTTTATTCAGCTTTTTATTAATATAAAGATATGATATTTAAATCTTTCATTTTTAGATTTTTAACTTGATAGAAATGTCATGGGAAAATGTTTATCTGAAACTATTTAAAGGTTAATATCTAAACGCTAACGAATGAAAGACCGACTATTCTTTACTAAAGAGGTTGCACTTTATTAATAATAGGTTTTCCTTGATGAGGCAAAGAGAATCTAAAGATGTATTTGATTATGATGAATGATCAAAATTATGCTGATGATTAATGATATAATAATTGTAGCATAGTCCAAAAGATCCCACTGCTCTCGTCTTTTATTCTTTTTTTTTTTTTGTTCTGAGTGAAAGTCCTGCAAATAAAGACTTTCGTAATTATAGTTTGTTCATTTAAAATGTTCGCCTGGACAAGTCTGTTTAAATTAAAGTGGTTTAATAATTGCTACTGATAGATTCAGATGTTGACCATAAAAGGAAGCATAAAGAGAAAAGGTCAAAAATTATCTATAAGCACAACAACAAAATCATGGAGTCTATAATTTTTAAAAAGATTTAACCATTTTATTACTATTAATCATTCATAAGAACAGGAATTATATTTCATGTTGATTAACAAAAGAGTTATAATTAGCATCATATAAAGTAATACTTGTCTGTGTCAATGTATTTATTTATTTAGTTTTAAAAATACATTCACAATGAGTAATTTATTTTGTGATGACATTTTTAGAATGCTCTTGATCAAGAAAATGTTTACTTTTAAGAGAACCTGATACGTTTTTGATATAAATATAAACTGTTAGTTTTTATGGTTAAATATACGATTGTTTAGTTCATGTGAGAAGCAGTATAAATAAACTGTTTTACAAGCCAAGAACTTTTAGATAACAGCTAAAGATTTAAACATAACATGATCCTAAGATCTAGGTGCAGTGCTCTCAGATCCAAGGCTCCTCACTGACAAAGGCCACAAGCCAGAAACTAGTTTGGGGATATTGGATGAGTAGACACTAGATAGGGATTTATGCACAAGCCTTCTGGCATCCATTGATTACTCTGTCTTGCTTTTAGTGGCACTACTGTATGGAAAGTTTTGACTATTTTAATGAGCTAAGGATTAGTCAGTTGATCTCTAGCTCTTTTTAATTAAAAGATAAAGATCCTAGGTTAATTTAGACTGGTCTAATGAATGTCCACATGTAAAATGCTCACTGCAAAAATAAAAATGTTTATGGGGTGAAAGAGGTGTCAGACTTCTGTGAGAATTAGGCCTACAATCAGTTTTAAATGCCATGTTATAATATTAGATCATCATTTGGTGACAAATGGTCATTGCTGGCCACATGCTTAACATAAATTATTTTCTATTTTTCATATTTACTGCTGCATCATGAACTTTAATAAGCTGTTTACATTACTCAAATGTATATGATTAATAGTATTATTAATAAAAATGTAATGTTTAAATAGCATATAGATATCCTAAGCATCTATGAAAATTAGAGGTGCATTAACAAATATGATAAGCTAATTTTTTATTATTATTTCATGCTCTCATATTTTTTAGCATTCATCAAACTTTAATACATCGGGGATCAAAAATAAGTATACCTTACTTAATGAATCATATTTAATAGCTTAGATGCTTTACAATGTTCATCAACATTGTATAATTTCTGGAAGTGTTCCCAGAAACTGGGATACACTGTAACACACAATTTCTGATAAACACTACTATTGATAAATACCTGTGAGATGACTTGATCCATATTTTATATCTACTTTTGGCATATAGATTTATTTTTTTGTGAGGCTTTCAATAAAAATAAAAGTTGTGGTCATCATCATACTCAATGTAAGCTTAAAAAAACTATTTACAATATTTAAAGATCATACAGTCTAATCCAACTAAACTCAGGGATAAAAGATCAATCTTGGATCAGATAATTCCTATATTGATTGTAAAGTGAGTAAAAAAAATAATTTAATTAACTGAAAAAACTTACTGTGATATTAATGTACGACTTTGGTGCTCAAACACTATTTAATCTGAGCAAATTATCACAACTATTTTGTATTGAATTAAAAAATCATTAAAATTTAATAATTTTCAAGAAAATTATTGAATTGTATTAAATAATAAGTCCTTTACAAAAGCATGTATATAGGCTAAATGTAAAAAGTAATCACAAATATGGATAGTTTTCTAACTGATTGTCCTTGATGTTTAAAATCTTTTTTGCAAATTTTATTGATAATGTCAAGATAATATATGTGTATATATAGTTGTTATTCTGGACATTGTATATAGTATTGCACAGATTATTTATGAGATATATAATAAAAATTCAATATCAAGCTACAAAGATAAGTAAATATTAAGACACTGAACAAAAAGAAATGAAATATATAAATATAATACTCCTAAAAACAATGTAAAAAGTTGTAAGATGTTATACATCTAAGTTATAACTTGTGTTGCTTTTACACCAATAGACTCGTAAACAATTCAAAAGATAAATTAGACCCAAAAACAATATCTCAGGTCATATATCAAATCCAGTGCCCTCAGGCAAGTTGCAGGGCCTCGTATTATGGAGAAACAAAAACAACCATCACAAATAGAGCATCGCACACATGTATATGTTTAGAAGAGCACTCAAAAATAAAGGGACCACAGCATTTTTAGAACATGAAAAAACACAGACACAGATTTGAACTCACCAACCCCAGACTAGTATGTAGAGAAAGAAATGACCATATGTGTAAAATTAAAGAGGCCTAACGATGATACTAATTTTATAAATAGGAAGGACACCTGTTTCACCATTTCAAAAAGATGGACAAATTAATCAATACAAAAGAAAATGCCATGACCTATGACTAATGAACAGCAAACTAATTTGCATAAATTACATTACTCCTCCTCATTGCCATTGACTGCACTCAGCTATGAATATGAAGT
This sequence comes from Epiperipatus broadwayi, assembly GCA_028023455.1. Classification (NCBI taxonomy): domain Eukaryota; kingdom Metazoa; phylum Onychophora; class Udeonychophora; order Euonychophora; family Peripatidae; genus Epiperipatus; species Epiperipatus broadwayi. The sequence continues at coordinate 3,077,878 of JAQFVV010000120.1, forward strand.
CTAAGAACTTTGAAAGTGCTTAGCATATATGAACAAAATTAAACTTCTCTAACAAGCGTGTTAGTGCAGAATTATTAGTATTAAATAAAGAAAATATTTTTAAATCTATTCAATTAAAAAACATGTGAATGACTTCAATGCTCAGGATTTCAAAAGAAGTTTAAACACTATAACTCCAAGCACCATTATTTTCTGTACCAGAAATGTACTCCTTTCACTCACTCTACAACATTGTACTTTGTAATCCTACACAACTAATTCAAGACCATAGTAGGGTGTTATACATTTCAATATTGTGAATTCTACATTTAAATTAGTTAATAAAATGAATTACTATAGACCTCACATGGACACACAAGTCAATTTAATGACATATCCACAATCATCACATGGTATTAATGAAATCCTTATTATTTAAAAGGGTATCAAATTAATAATCATTAGTTATATTTCCTGATCATCCTTTTGGTATCAATTCCTATAAAGATCCACATACTTGGCCATTAGTAAAGCATATTTATAAAGTCCAAATCACATGGACTTTATGTGCCACTTTTACGGAAAGAATGCTTTAAAAGAATTCTTATAGAGACATCCACCTACTGTTTTCTACAGCACATCCCAGTTTCAATCTTAGTAATAGCATTGAACTTTCAAAGGTGAGTGGCATATAGTAAAAAAAAAAAACAGACAAAAATAAAATCAATAATTTTTATGTACTGTGGACACTTTATTAACTGTACCAAACCCATAGGGTATTTATTCAATGAAGTTACAATATGAAGAACTTTTCATAGAAATTACAGAAAACCAAATTAGAGTGTTTTTAAAATTTTCAGATAATGAAAGAATGTACCACATAGTTGCATGAATATCAGAAGAAAGATTTAACCATCAAGTTTAATTTTATCAATTTTCTTTTTTAAAAAAAAATTTGGCACTTTAGAAACCATAAAATAAGTTGAAATGATTTGGCTGTAACATTAAACATTTTATCTCTACATTTTTTATTAGTCCCTTTGATGGTGGAGTGTGATAGCATGATTGTGGATAAGAATATGAAATAGTGGTCATGGTATTCCTGAATATATATAATCCAGTATGGTTAAACAGAAAATGCTTCTTCACCATGGCAACTGAGAAAACATTTTGTTCTTGTTTGATGAACTCGTTCTAGTTAACAAAGTTTTTTTTATTGCAGATAAACCATTAATAAGCAGATGATCAACGTTCAAAAAAATGACATAGAAAGATTTAGAAAATACAAAAATATGTAAATATTAATGGTTTATTATGATATTAGTCTTCCATATTGGATACAATTCTTTAATACAATATTGTACTTATTTTCGTTCTCTATTTTTACAATGCTATTATTATTATTGTTCCACATAGTTTTGGTTTTTCAGTAATCTTCAGAATTCAAATTAATAAATGCATGTATTTGTTATATCATATTATCCATATATATATAATCATCAATAGTATTTTGTTCCATGGACAGATCCAGAGAATAGTCACACTACCAATTCATCCTCTTTTTCACTCCATTCTCTTCACTGCCAGTTCTTCAACTCCATGTATCTCTTCCCATCACTTACATCATCCAACAATATCCTTTTTTCTTGCTTTCACTCACCATTTCATCCAAAACATCTTTCGTTAAACTTACTTTCTTCTTAATATATGTCCAATCCAGTTTCTCTTTCTATTTCTAATTTTCTCAGTCAATCTTTTTTTTCATATACTCTTTTCAAAACTTCTTCAATTGTTATTTTATTCATCCAATTTTTTTTTCCATATATGCATGTGTATATACACACTGCTAACATAATCATTATTAGTGAAGTATGTGATTACATGGTTTATATAAGTTTGGAGTATCTATACATCATTATAATATTTATTTAAAATCAGTTTTAGAATGAATTATATACAAGTGGTGGATAATTAATTAAGGCATGGAATGTGCTATTAGATTTAAATGTGTTATGGGTTAGTATTCAATGGGCATTTACTATATACTAATTGAATCAATTATTTTATATAGCGTGATGTTTTTTTTATAAACTATAATATTTAAACAGCATTAAACTGTTGCACATGGCTTTGGATTTTAAATATAAAATGAAGTGTTAGTATTCATTCATTTTATATTTAAAATCCAAAGCGCATGTGCAACAGTTTAATGCTGTTTAAATATTATAATATATACTAATTGTTAATAGTTAATGCTAAGTATTGAGTATTAAAACAAAGATCATATCCTAACTGTAATGATCAATGGTTGCAGTAATGTAGATAAAGTTATTAAACTATATGTGCTTGCATGTATATCTGGAAGTATGAGGATTTGATCTAATTTTATTTTTGTATTTGAAATACGACTGCAGTTTTTTTTAAAGTTGCGTCAAAGCAGAAATGGCATCTAAGAAACCAAAAAGTGAATAAAATTAGTTATTCTAATGTATGAAATAGCTCTTTTTATGCTGTTAATAAGCATGATGATTGAGGCTGATTGGAACTTAGTGACATATGTAAGGATAGTTTGGTGTCCTTAAAGTGATGGGCACATAAAGAGAAAGTGCTGAATAGTTTCTTCTTTCTGTGACAGAATGGACAAGTTGAGTTTATATTGGCAGAAAACATTCTTTTAGCTAAGAAACTACAGGTTGATAATGCTTCCAAATTAATCTTGATAAGAAAATCAACATATTTGGGTTCTAGATACCAGAATTTAAATTTTTGAATCATTTGCTTGTTTATGCAATGAAGAATAGATTGGAGTGTTAATAATTGCTCTGCTCAGATTTTTGATCAATGTTATAAGCTTCCCATTAATTTATTTCAGTTGATAGAGTATATTGTTTGAATATGGAGTATATAGCAAGGATTGAGGAGATTTTTGAAATAGATATTTTTAATTGGTGGTAGCATTTTTACTGGGGTGATGCTAATAAATTTCTGAGAGTCCAGGAAAAGAGTTAAAAATCTGAGTACTTCATTTACTGTTCTTGGGAGAAAATGGGAGTTTATTGTTACTGATTTGCTTTTGCATTGGTAAATTTGATTATGGTGACAGAAAAAAACCCTGTTTATTATGAATTCTTTCTTTGAAAAAGAAAATGCTAAGGTATATCAGAATTGGATTATATTTTAATCAACAGAAAATTTATATTTCATGACTTTAATATTCTTAACAAATTCAACACAGGAAATTATCCTCATTTAATGAGATGTAAGATATATAATAATTAATATTTACTAAGGCTGTAAACCTCAAGAGTGTGCATGTGAAAATGCGAAGGTAGGGACCTCTACAGGTCTTAACCACAAGCTTATGCTTTGGAAGAAAAGCTTGTGGTTAAGACCTGTAGAGGTCCCTACCTTCACATTTTCACATGCACATTCTTGAGGTTTACAGCCTTAGTAAATATTACATATATAATCGATGTGCATTTAAATAAATTTATGATTTTTAATAATGCAAGACTAAAGAAATGAAAATTAAGAAAAACAATACTAACTAGTTTGCATTCTTAACTTCAAGAAATACTCAAATAAATATAAATTAGAACTTGTATATCATTTTAAATTAATAATCACTTTGAAGATGATACTGATTATTTAATTCCAATTTCTCCTTTTTTGCATTGTCTTATTAATCAATCCACTTTTAACACATTTAATTTCTTTATTATTAACCAATGCTCAGACAAACATATCTTGACCTTTTTACAGTTTTGATTGCCCTTGCAATCTTTCTCAGAACTTAAAAACCTCTTTAATCCTCTCCCTCCACTGCCTTTCCTCACAGTTAAACCCTTAAAAAAAGGGCAGTGAAGGGAAAGGATTAAAGAAGTTTTTGAGTTCTGAGGAAGATTGCAGGGGCAATCAAAACTGTAAAAAGGTCAGGAAATGATTGTCTGGGCATTGGTTAATAATAAAGAAATTAAATGTGTTAAAAGTGGATTGATTAATAAGACAATCCAAAAAAGGAAAAATTGGAATTAAATAATTCGTTAAAGAAGATAAGAAAATATGAGTTTTGGAGGTAGAAGAAGGAAGATAGATATAGACTGTGTGTGGGACTGAATACATGGAGAACATAAGAAGTATTAAAGGATTTAACTGTGAAGAAAGGCAGTGGAGGGAGAGGATTAAAAAGGTTTTTTTAAGTTCTGAAAAAGATTGCATGGGCAATCGAAACTGTAAAAAGGTCAAGAAATGATTGTCTGAGCATTTGTTAATAATGAAGAAATTAAATGTGTTAAAAATGACAGTGATTTGACTGAGATCAATAATAAGATAATTGATATAGAAGACTGTAATAAAGACAACTGTTATAAAAAGCAGCAATTAAACAGTGAATTTCAATTAAGACACAATCTATGCATAAACAATATAAGAAATATGAAAATATTTTAAACTGATTCATTAAAAAAATTGAATACATAGAATTCTGTGATATAAAATGAGTTAATAATGATACAAAAATATATAACTGAATTTGCAAAGAAAGATCTAGAGAAAAAGTTTCAAAAGTATTTTAAGTCATCTTCATTTTGAAAATAATACTTCAGGAATTTAGTAAATGTTGAGTTATTAGATGGAAGCAAAAATTAGTATTAAAGATAAATATGATATAGGGGTTGAACACAGACTTTCAAGTTCCCTTCAGCTATCACTATCTCATACAATCGATACACATGACCACACACATGGAAAAATAAATGATCTGCAATATAAATTTCGTGCAGAACCAACGCTCATCATGTGTGTGGTCATGTGTATCAGTTACATGAGATAGAGTGGATAGCTGAAGGGGGCTTGAATGTTTGTGTTCAAATTCCCTATATTATATCTAAGCTCCAAGTAGAACTATACTTGTATTTAAAATATTAAAGATAAATACTAAAAAAAAAAAAATGTTCAATAGATTTTCACAGATTATCAATACTAATATAAATATAACAAATTAAATTAATCAAAGAATTAAAATTTGACGGCATGGTTTTGGCAAAAATAACTAAGATAATGCCTATATATTTGAAAAGATTTTTATAATAGATGTGTTTTGCCATTTCTTTCACATGGATCTGAGACACAAAACAAAAGAGCAATGTCAAGATTTCAGACCTTTAGTGAAAAATAAATAGATTTATTTTACAAGAAAAGAGATTAAAAGTGGAATATGTTAGTGAAAAAACAGACAATACCGTCACCATTTCAATAATCAAAGAACTGAATTGGAGCTGAACTGGACGTAATGCTAGGATACATGATTGAAATAAAACTAATCTTGTATATACTGTCTGATTTTTTTTTTATGTGTCAAAGCGAACCCCGGTACAACTGCTTATAAGGCAGCTGTGCTAATCACTCGGCCACCAATACTTGACTATGTGATTTGTAGGAAAAATATTTACATTAAGAAATTGGAAAAAATATTATGTTTTAAAAATACAAAATTACAAAGAATACTTAAATGGCTTTTTGTATATTTTCACAAGTAGTAGAAAGTTAAACTCATCTAAATTTTCAATACAAATGTTCTCAATAATTCTGTTTGTTTTTATACTTAATTTGATATCATTTTCAATACAATAAGAAGTGTTGATCTTTATTTTGTTATGTTTCTTGCCACCATTTTATAGTAGTTAAATAGACTATTCTCATTTCAAATTATGAATGTTTGCTCCTTACTTCAATATTCTTGCCATAATTTTTAGGATTTCTAATATTTTTTTCTTGCTTGGTATCTTTTTCAATGTGTATACCATTATATCATTCATCACCCACAATTTCTATTACCATTAGTAAGTGTTCACAATCCTCCTGTTAATAACTTAACATGAACTTCTTCTACCTATATATCTACAAATTATACATATTTTATTGTTTCAAATTTTTTGTTTCATATAACCTACATTTTGTATTCTTTATTTTCACCTGTTTATTCATTCTTTGCTTAGTTTCTAAATACTCCACCTTTGTCTTAAATAATAGACTATTTCTCTACATATTAATTTTGGTCTTCTTTATCTTTCTGCTCTAATTTTCATAATTATTTAAAAATTTTCTTTATTATTCATCCCATTTTTAAACAAATATATTGTAAAAATAAACAAAAAATAAAACTCATTTCTGAAAAACCTATCAAACTTTACCATCCTTTCAGTCTTTGGATGTTTTTCTTGCATTTTAGGTTTGTCACATAAAATTGTTTCTATATAAATGAAACCAGAAACTTTCTTGCAAAGAAGGACATATTTCTATAATTAGTAATTATGTATAGTCAGAAGCTAATTGTAGATCTTCTTAAATTTTTTAAAAACTTTCATTCTGATTGCTAAAGATTTCTATAAATACAGTTCTTATTATAATAAATAAAGGGATTTAAATGTAGGATTTTCAGTCTATAGACGCCACTCCATCTCAAACAATTAATATATATGACCACACACATGTGAAAAATGTAAATGCTACTCAATATATATATTTTATGCAGAACCAGCACTGATCAGTTGTGACAAATCACAATCTCCCACACATATATACAATCAATGCTCAGGTTCTATTAAGATATCAATTTCTCAAACTTTAATGGACAGGCTTCAATCTTCTCATCCCTGTCCATTTCATTAAAAAAAACAATGATGGAATGCTCAAAACCTTTGGTGGATTTGGTATCGTAGTCATACCCATGTATCCATTACATCAATCTAATCCCTTATATTATTGGACCATTATGTATCCATCTATTTAATAGAAGAGAAATCTTCTGGACTTATACTATGATGAAATCCATTTCCAACACAATATGTAATTAACCTATTCATTCATTGTACTGACTCTTTACTATAGTAAATAGAAATATTTGAACTTAAGATTTTCAGTCTATATTCATCCTCCACTACATATCAAACAACTGATGCACATGACAACACACACAAATGAAAAGGATAAATAATCTCCAATATATGTATTTTGTGCAGGACCAGCATTCATCAGTAGGGCCAGTTCATAATCTCCAACACATATATACATTCAGTGCCAGCTTATATTAAGATAACAATGTCTTAAACTTATTCTCTCTATATAATACATTTACTATATATCCTTCAGACAAATGAATAAAGGGCTTGTAAATTGAATAGTTGTAGTTTACGACTTTTATGCAATATCGGTAGTGAATGGTTATGATCTTGATTGTGTATATAGAAAATTATATCTGTTGACATCAAACAATTGCAGTAACTCACACTTGTAAAATCAGTTTTATTTCTTTTTTTTCTCACATGACATAGCATCGTCCGGGAAGTGAACCCGCTAACCCAGGACAACTGCTTGTAAGGCAGCTGTGCTGACCACTCGACCACCAATGCTTAACTTTTTTTTCATTTCTGAGTTAACATTGTATTCATTTAGTATTAATTACATACAAGTTTTGTTTTAAAGATAAATAATTGCTGCTTAATTATACTTTGAATATATGTTACAGTTTATTTTATATAAATTTAATGAAAAGACAGTTCAATCAGTAGAATATTTTTTTAATATTTCAGAGAAGCACAACTAACCAGACAGTTATGAAATTGTGGGAAAAGTTGCATTGAGCTTTTATAGAGAATCAAGACTTGGTAAATAGCAATCAGGTTAGCATGTAAAGCCATCTGGTGATAATAGTAATAAAACATTGCTTCCTAATGGTTAGAGCTTTGATTTAAAATTCAGTATTCAAGAATCTAAATGTGTAATATTTTCCTGAAGGTTTGTGATGATGGTGTTCTAGTTATATTTTTATATTGGACTATTTCCACCATCTAATATGTGTATTGAATATTTTTATAAAAGTTTACTTTTATTTAAATATTTAAATACATTCAACTGTTAGTAATGGCACATCAAACAGGTTAGTATATGCACAACATTTCGAGGGGTATTATTCTCCCTTCTTCTTCAGGTGTTGCTGGCCTGACCAGTAACAGTACTAGCATGAAATTCAAACTTGGACCCTTAGATTCTTGAGTATTGAATTTAAAGCAATGCACTAACCAACTGAGCCATTCTGCCAAAGGCAAAAGTCTGTAGAAATTTCATTTACTTACGTATGAGGTTCCTTCTGATTTCTCCACCTTTTTCTAAGAGCAAAGTTGATTAGTGTTTTCCATACATTATGTATAGTCACACTAGATTGGCTTATGGGATTTTTTGTCATTGTCATGTGAGCAGCTTCTTTAAATTTTCTTCTTTATACTTTTTCTTCTCTTTTCAATGTGTAAGTTTTTAAATGTGTAAGTTTGACTACTATGTTAGCATTACCACCGGTCAGCCTAGCAATACCTGAAGTGTGGAGAATACTACTACTCAAAACATTGTATAAACTACTAATCTATATAGCTTTTGTCTTTATATGTTGGACTATTTCCAACATCTAATATGAGTATTGAATGTCTTTAGAAAAAATTAATTTTATTTAAATATTCCAAATACATTCAATTGTTAGTAAGGATAACTCATTAGTTAAAGTGTTACTTTAAAACTCAATATTCCCCTGCTAGTACTGTCACTGGTCAGGCCAGCAACACCTGAAGAAGAGGGGAGAATAATACCTCTTGAAACATTGTGTATATACTATCCTGTGTGCTATTACTAACAGTTGAATGTATTTGGGATAATTAAATAAAGTTAAATTTTTCTAACGACATTCAATACTTACATTAGATGGTGGAAATAGTCCAATATATAAATACAACTGAAAGACCATCATCACAAACCCTCAGGAAAACACCATGTTGCCTTTGTCTGTTATTCCTAACAGTTGTTTATATTTGAAAAATAATAATTAAAAAAGCAAGTCATATATAATGTGACATTACTTTTAATGAGCTTGTAGTTACAAAAATGCACATAGAGAGCGTACCAATAGCTCAAACAAGCTCGTAATTAAGAAGTGCGGTTATGTGGATAGAGATTTTAAATATTTTCTCATAACCGCACTTGTTAATTACGAGCTTGTTTGAGCTATTGGTACACTCTCTATGTGCATATTTGAAAAAGTTTAAGTAAGTTTAAAATTTTCTAAACATTCAACATTTAATGATAGATGATGGAAATAGTCCAACATATTATCACATATAAAAAATTATATTTCTGGAATAAAAATCATAATAATATTTCAAATGAGAATAGAAATGCCTCATATCTATTAATGATAGAAAGATTGGAAAATCAAACATATTTAAAAATTATGGAATAAATTTTGTCAGTTTCATGCATGTATTCATTAACATTTTATTATAACATAACAGATAATTAAATCAATGATACATAGATTATATCTAAACTGAAAATCCTCCTTTTAATTGCACATGCTCTTTATTCAACATTTATAAATATTGCCATCAAATCTACTGTATATTTGGCAAAAAGTGGCAAAACATATTTATTTTTGTTTTTTATATCTTTTTTTTATACATAAAATTCTCATTAATGAACATTGTAAAGGCATGATTCCTGCCTTAGCTTTATATAATTGGTGAAGAATGTTAAATTTAGCATGCCAATTTATAAATGCTTTAAATATCACCACATTTTTTAAATAACTCTACTAGTCTTAAACTATTCAATCTTTCCTAAACTATTTTATACTGCTATGAATCCATTTATTTCTTACTATACATTATCATCTACTCTATCAATTTACAATCAACAAATTATTCTGTTAATACTGATAATTGCATTTTATTTTATTCCAGTTTAATAAATGATGTTTTATTAGTTCTCATTTTTTATTATATTCTACCAGTCTGTCTATACATCACATTTCATTTTTTCCTAATCCATTTTTAATAAACCTCTTTTATTAATTACAATATTACATCATCATATTCCTTGTTCTTTTAATAAATAATAATCAAGTAAAAAATCTCCGCCTCCATGACTCCATTATTTTGACATTTCTCCCACCCTCCATATGCCTTATCCTGTTTCTTTTTTCAATATTATACATGTATTCAAATATTACAGATTCAACCTGACTTCTGCCCATCTCTCTTCTGTGTATTTTAATGGACATATTAAAGTTCTATATACAAGGGATCAAAATGACTTAAAGTCAACATGGGTATGACAATAATATTAGCATCAATAAAAACTTTGAGCATTCTATCATCATATTTTCAATAATATTGATTTCTGAAGAGTTGGAGGGTGGAGAAGATTGAAATATGTTCACTAAAGTTTGAAGACTTGTTATTTTATTAATAAACTGGGCATTGATTATATATGTGTGTAGTAAATGATGATCTGAACCATATTGGAGATCATTTATCTTTTTCACATGTATGTGTTCATGTGTATTGATTGTATAAGATAAAGTCCATAGCTGTAGGAAGCTTAAAAGTCTGAATTCAAATCCCCTTTAATATCTATATCCAGAAATTAATGTTTAATAATTTTCCACCAATCTCCACATACCTAATTCTATAATTCAAATTCTTTTCGCATTCCAAAAATCCTAATCTTGCCCAAATAACAATGGGGTTCTCTCTAGTGTTATATTATATCCTATTGTACATTATATATATTTTTATTTTTTATACAAATATAGTAATTTTTTTTTTGTTTCACCAAATTATTCACTAAGCAATTCATCTGAAACCCTTATTTCTTATCCCTGCGATGCGATGCGATGTACTACGGCTTCTTCTTTCTTGGATTCAGGAATCTCTTAGCCACTATGCCCAGAGAAACCTGTTAGCCACCTTGCCTTCTCTTTCTATTCCCCACCCTAATTTTACACTATTGATCATATTTAATCCCCTGACACCTACTGGTCAAATTTTAAAACTATTTGACATTAAACAAAGAAAATTAATAATATTTTTTTGAAAATACAGTACCTATTTTTGTCATTTATAAGTCACTAATTATTTAAAAGAAAATAAAAGAATTCATTATATATGTTAAGCTGATATTTAAAAACTGTTTTTATTGTATTACTTAAAAAGAAAAAAAAACAAATATTTTAATTATCTATACGATTGCAATCTTTAATTGTAAAATTTGCTTGATTTTGCGAACGGGAAAAATTAAGAAAAAAAATTATTACTAAATTTCTACATTTTTTTTTTTTTTAAATAATAATTTATATATGCTATCTTTTCTTATCTTTACATCTGTATTTCTATAACTCTGTAATTGATTAATCATATTTTTCTTCGGCTCTGTACAATTTATAAAATTTCCTAGAAGTTTTACTATTCATATTTATTTTAAAAAAAATATAATACAAAAATTAATTAACTATGTATACATAAATATAGAATACTACTGTACCAATAAAATAAAAAAATTCCTAGTAAGTTTTTACAATAAAATCATTATAATAGTTTTATAATTTTTATGTATAGTAATGTTAAGTACATCGGAACAAAATCTAAAATATATGTGTGATTTCAGATTAAATATATATATAATTTCAAATTTTGCTTTGATGTCACAATCGAGCTGATAATAATGAGTGGTCGGAAGTTCTTTGTTAACAATATCTTCTCGGCAGTCCTACATGTGACCTGTTTCAGATGTCTCCCTGTCAGAGTAATATCTCTCTCTTCTGTCACCAACTTGAAAAGACAGATTTTTCTGTCATTCTGAGCTTCAAATATTCTTTTTGTGTCGCCGAGTGTAAAAACTCTTATTGTATGTCTAGTGAGTGATTGACAGGCCAGTGGAACGATCATTTTACTTGTGCCATTCAAATAGCTTGATTGCCTTTGAGAAAACCCACTTAAGCTTGATAGGATAACATTGCATAATAGAGCGAGCATCAAAAGCTAGTCTCTCCTCATTGGGGCGGTAATGAAGTGGGACCTCTCTACTCACACAGGTACCATGTTCGTTTGGTCATCAATCCTTTATTCATTCTCTCTATGCGTTCCTGATTAACAAAAGAAGTGGAATAAAATAAAACTTTCTGACATCTACAGGTGTTGCAGAAAAGTCAAAAATAGTTGCTAAAACGTTGTACTAAATCGAATAACAAAACGTTAAAATATATATTGGAATAGAAAAAAATACATATCTTTATTAAACACATGTTCCTTACGTCTGTATTAAACTGCAACCTGTTAGTTTTAAAGCAATTTGTAAATGTAATGCATCTATGTATATACATGTCTGTACTATTAAACACGTTCATTTATCAAAATAAGATTATAATATACGGGTAGTTTATTCTAATGATTTTAAATAGCCACTATAAGGGAAGGATATCTAAAAAAGGTATTCCAACTGCCGAATGGTGAACAATTTTCGATGTGTTCTATTATATATCCATATATCGATCAATATTTAGTGTGCCGGCTACCTGAATAAAAAATCCAAACCTGATTAGAACCTAAAAAAAAAAGTTTATTCGAAGCACATTCAACCCATACGTAAACCTGACAGATGGATATGCTATTGTTATTGCACTACGAGGGTTTTAAAACATGAACTAAAGTTTATTAAATAAGTTTATCTTCAATATTATATAAAATATTGTTAATGACCAATAAAAATCAGTAACTAATGAAAGAATTCGTTAAATTTCAGAGACTATATATACATACACATGTGCTGCTGTGAAAAACAAAACAATAACGACAATATTATTATAATAAATTCTTAAAACAATGCTGATATTATTTTTAATTAAAACACTTCAAACCGATATTTCAATCCAAAATCAATTATATACTTATATATCTATTTTCATATACATATTAAATTAATGAAAGGTTAATTTTATTCAATTGTATCTAAGATAATAATAATTTGATTAGAAATATGTATATATAAAATCTTTTGTTTACAAAAACTACTTTTCTTATGTAGTCTGTTTGAGCGTGGGGAGGCTAACCATTTTTGTCTCGAATAGAAATATGTTTTATACGTAATTGTTTTTTACAACAAATGATTGTGGTACCAATGTAAGTTTGAGAATTGTAGAAATATTAACAAAATTAAACACTTTACCCGAATTAAGAGCTCAAAAAAGTAATTGTGATGCCGTGGAAAGCAAAATCACAATAGACAGAAAAATCAAAAAATTTCCAAACCTCTCTACGAATTTTAAATCTCGCGGGTGAAAAAAAATTGACTCTCTGATGTATTAATCACGCCAGTCACTTGGTTGCCATGACAACGTTGTCAAGCAAAAATCGACGATGTCTACCGGAAGAGAAATCGGTAAGTGTAATGCGTCATCGGTTGAATTATCCGTAACTACCCAATAAAGTTAAAAGACCTAAATAATAAGCATAAAATATAATTTAATGTAAAAAATAAAGATAATTATACACTTTCTGCTCACAAGTGAATAGTTTCTCTTTAATGTATTGTGAATGTTCACTCTTATTTTTATGATTAGAATATTGATATTCATATAACAACATTGCATGTCATTTAACCAACACAGGTTGATCTAATATTTACTTTACCATATACTTAAAACAGTTAGATAGAATGGTTATGTGAATTGGTTATGGCCAACTGAAAAATTATCAGCTATCTAAAAAAATTTCCATTTCCATACAAAAAGTTGAATCTCATGTTGTGGATCTACTAGAGAAATATAATCTCAAACATTGTATATACACAATATTTTAGATTATATTACTCTAGTACAGGATGGACAAATGGTCAATTGCACGGTCGATCACACACAGCTTGACAGTTGATTGGAGATGTTTCTGCCATCAGATTACTGTTGCCTGAATTCTGAATCTTTTTACTTTTACATTTATATTTATAAATTCTATAACTGAATTGACCAATGTTTAGATACCGCTCTTTTGTTATGCATGCACACTTCTTGCTTTTACACCTCATTGTGCATCTCGTCTCAATATTGTGGCATCTTAAATGACTTGATAGTGCTTGAATGGCAGTACAATATAGTATCTATATATGTTTTTATGTATTTTGTTTTGCTCTTATTCTAAAAAATTTAGCAACTAAGAAATTTGCATTAAAACATACTATATTTTTTGGCTGGAAGGTGAATCTGGTATGTATCAATAATTTAATCATGTATTTTTTCTATTGTTTCACTCATTAATTAATTATTACCTCTGCTAAGATTCTGGATTCTACATCCTATCAATAAAAATAATATATTTAATCAAAGATTGTTTTTTAAGTATTTTAGCTTACAGAAATTCACACTCCATAAGAATTCTTCCAACCAATATTTAAAAAGCTTATTTCTGTAAACATAGCGAAAATATATAATTAATAATTAATAATAATCAATAACCAAAATTTAAATTTTATAACATATTATTTATTTCTTTATTACCCAAAAAGTCAATCGCCAATAGATAATAAATATAAAAGTCGATCATGCTACTTTTAAGTTTGTCCATCCCTGCTATGAGGTTGTCTTGACAACAGTTTGAAATTGTTGATTGTTATAGATAATAGAATTGTTTAATTGTTGACTGGTTTTTAATGATATACATATATGTAATAAATATGTTAAATATTTCATTATTCCAGGTTTAATAAATTATGCAGAGTTTAAATAAATAGACAAAATAAAGAGAAACAACAAAAAAAATTATAGAACAGCCTACAATTCTTATTTCATGGTGATTTAGCAGGCTTCTATTCCTGTTTTATCTGATATTGGACAATTAGATTCAAAATTTAATGAATATTATTTATGGGCTAGTGACTGGGACAAAACAAACAACCTGCTTGGAAGACTTTACCATGTAATAAATATCCCTCTTTAATCAAGATTTAAATCTTTGGTTACGTGTATTGCAAATCGATATGTTAACTATTATCCCATGAGGTTTTCTAAATACAGATCATATTTAAAATACATATTAAGCAAGCAAATACTGAAGATAAATCTAATTATTTGATAATCCAAAATTATTATAAAATTATGTAACTAATATGTAAATACAATCTTAAATTACTAAAACATGAGGTGACCAAAATTTGTAGATATAATTTATATAAAAAAATAATAATGTAAAAAAAAAGTTTAGTTTTTGATAAGATTAGTAAGATTATTATTAATAATAGATTAAAATGCAATGTTAAAAAGAAGACAAACACATATTACTAATCTTATTCGCCAATATCAAGCTTAATTTCCTACCATATAGGGTGGCAAGTAGGAGAGCTTTAGCTATTTCTTTAACCTCTTAGTTGAACAACTGTAGAACTTAATGAGTTCCGTAGTTGCATTACCGAGATAGTACCGAACTCATTAAGTTCTACAGTTGTTCAACTAAGAAGTTAAAGAAATAGCTAAAGTTTTCCTACTTGCCGCCCTATATAGTAGGAAATTAGGCTTGTTTTTGGTGAATAAGATTAACATATTACTAATGTTTTAAAATAGTACTGGACTCTAAAGGAAATAGGAAACAGCTAAATAAAAAGTAGGAAAAACAACTGTCTAAAATATGTTATACGGACAAGTAAAAAATAAAATTAAAAAATATTCATTAGTAAATTAATGGTGCGCTAAAATGGTTATCCCATGCCTCATTTCTTTATAGAAATTACTTGGAGTTTCAGAAACTATTTATGTAGTCATAATTGTTTATTCATGATTACAGTAAAAAAAAAAAACAGTACATATGTGTCTACCAAGCATGACAGCCATTTTTAAATTATACTGTTTCAGGGGCATACAAGTGTTTGTTTCCGTTTTAATTTTTTTTATCAAATATGTGTTAGTTATTAAAATTTTAAAAATTAATAAATCACTTATAAATTCCATTCAGAAAGTTTCTTTCACTTTTTTTTTAAATTTATATTGTGACATGTAAATGTTTATATGGTCTGAACATTGTCACAGTTTTTGCCACTTTGGCAAAATGATGAGAGTTTGGAATCTTCCATTAACAAAATTGGTGTAGTGGAGTATTTACAAAGGTAGGGTATCCTGCTCTCATAAAAGCTCTGTGTTAATGAGCACAATATAATACTTTACATTTCTTATTTATATATATAATTAAATTAATAAATCAAAGTCTGCATTAATGGTCACAATATGATACCTTATACATCTTATATGTTTTTATTTGTTATATTAATAAGTTGACTTAATAATAATAAATAAAGTAAACAGGCAAAACTCTACACACAGTAGTGCCACCCTGTGCTGACTAGAGTAATCAATGGATTCCAGAAGGCTTGTGCATAAAATCCACATCTAGAGCTTACTCATCCAATATCCCCAGACTAGTTTCTGGCTTGTGGCCTTCGTCAGTGAGGAGCCTTGGATCTGAGAGCACTGTACCTAGATCTTAGGATCTAATGCAACCCTCCAGCAGCCACCTTTTATCTCTACTTAACTACAAAACTATGAGAACGAAATTGAAAACACAATATTTTCAATCTAAGCTCAATAGCTTATATAATTATGGGTCTGAACTCAGTTCAGTACCCATACATTTTGATGTCTTTGGCTTTTTAACAACCATAGCCACCCCTATCCTATTAGGCAGGATTGGTGTTAAACCACTAAACATCACATGATCCACATCTCTTATGCTAGCACATAACTGTTATTAAACAGTCAAAACTTTCCATACAGTAGTGCCACCCTGTGTCAATCAGAGTAATCAATTGATGTTTAATAAATAAAGTAGAAATATTATAATTAATTTTCGCAAAAACTTTTGTTTAAAAAAAAAAAACAGTGATTAAAAAACTGTAAGTATTAAATATGATTACTTCTTGTCAGTTATTTTGTTTTAAATATTTATTGTGTCTCCAAAACTATATTTTAAAAAGAAATGGCTGCCAAGCTTGGAAGACAAAATAATACGTAAGTACCAACATTTTTATTATAAAATTCATGTTAAAACTCTTCTGCAGATTTCATAAATTTTTTCCTCTTTTTTAGATATCTTTGGTTTTTGTTAGTATTAAACAACTTTTCTTCTAAAAACAAATTATTGTTGTACCCATAATAAATAAAAATTAATAAAAGTTAAGGAAAAAAAATGTAAGAAATAAAATAATATATGATGGTTGTAAGAGATAAAAAAAACACCTTATTTAAAGTTTATAATAAACTTGTTAATAAATAAAAATAAAAGGCATGTGTAATTATAGATATAAAAAAGCAATAAAAACTGATAAATTTTGAGACTATAAAAGAACCTGGTTAATGTAAACAGTTTCACTATTATAATGCAAGTTTGAAGTCATATGTTATAACTCTAAAAAACATGATGAAGTAAATTGCCTTAGAATTATTATTTAATGGTAAATGATCATTGTAGGATAAATAAATCAAGTAATTTCCATAATTTTAAGACTGTAGTTACACTGAGAAAATAGAACAGTATAATTTTCGATAATCATATATTCTTTTTATATCTATATTTACAAAACATGCAATTATCCAAAAAGATGACATTAAAAAAATGAATAATTAATAAAACAAAATAATTTGTGTTAATCCAAACATTTTTTATAATTTATAGTTATAACAATTTACATTTAATGATGTTAGAAAATGTAATCCATAATTTTTTTTCAAGAATCAATTTCCTAACTCAAACTGATTACTCATAATTGATTATGATCACACAACTGGATATCTTTAAGTTTCAATACATATCAATAATTGAAGCTGAAAACTCATTTACCTATCTTTATATGATCAATATAAACATCAGTGCAAAGTATGATGTGTTTCACTCTATTTTTTAATAACATTTCTAAGTGTTTTCTTACTACTCTCACTTTAAAAACTATCTTTACTACATATAAATAAAAACTGACCCTAAAACAGATTTATTTATTTACATTATATATATATAAACAAAAGAAGTAAATCACACTTTCCCAGGTTATAAATTAAAAGCATTCTCAATGTTGAACAAAGGATCAAGGACAGAAGGACTCCACTATTCCTGGAAGCTCGGATATTTATAAGCAAAAACTTTGTTAATGTTGTTGGGAATTCAGAGTGAAATTAATTTCTCAACCAGACAGAAGATGGCACTTAAGTGTTAATAAACCCATAATCAAGTATACAATGCTGGAAACAACATCTCTCTTTTAATACCTTGATTGCAATAATTAAATAACATTTAATTTGTAAACTTTAAATTAAATATGGCTCAATAAATATGTAAACAAAGGGAATAAATCACACTCTCCCATGTTATAAATTAATAGTATTCTAAATGTTAAACAAAGGATGAAGAATGGGATAAATCTACCTACTTCTGAAAGCTCTGATGCTTATGAGCATACCTTTGTTAACATTATTGGTAATTCAGGGAGAAATTAATTTATCAACCAGAGGGAATATATATCTAAACCCAGTATAAGTTATGTATATTTATATTTCATTTTTTTATTTATTTAAAAATATCATTAGTGTTTGCATATTTGTAAATCACCGATTTTAGTTAATCGCTATTAATCAATAGTCAATAATGATTACTGATATCAAATATTTCTGATGAAAAGAAAAAATCTCTATTCTTTTTTTAAAATAAAAATCAAATAATGGGAATATTCAACATACATCTATAAATGAATAGCCCAATTAGGTGGAATATCACTTTTTAATTAAATTCATTATTCGAAATCTAAATATCACCAGTCCGATAGTCAGACCAGAAATACCTAAATAAGTTAATAATAATATTACTCAAAGCATTATATTTCAAAATAACTTGTATGTTGTTACTAACAATTAAATGTATTTAAAAAGGAATAAATAAAGTTGAATTTTTTCTCAACATTTAACAATTCAATTAGATGGTGGAAATCATCTAATAATTATCAACAAGTAAAATGTCATAATCACAAACTTTCAGACAAACATTATTTTTATATCTCTTAATTTGTTGTTTTTGTCAAATTAACCTGCTAGAAAGATAAAATGAATTTATAAATTACTCAAGTATACAGTTCCCATTCTTGTCTCAAATATCATCTGTTCTTTGGTCAGTTATATTTGACACCACTAGTAATACAAAAATTACAAAATATCAATTTTTTTTTTTTTCTTTACTGTTGTAGCATATAATTTCATTATATTTACTTTACCAAGTCAAAATTTGAAGCCTTTTTAAATACCATACATGAAAACAGAAAATACAAAAATAGAACTTTTATTATAGATTATTTTTTAATTTACATTTTCCAAATAAAACTTTCTAGAATGTTTAATATACAAAATTAACAAAGCGTATGACACACTTGAATGAGAAGCTATAAAGATACATAGAAATTATTACACGCTAAGCGCTTTCAAGGCCTTTTGCCTCATATTCATAGCAGTACTGTAAGCTGCAGAACAAGAAAATAGGGCAAGGAAACAAAACAGTATGCAAAGCGTATGCAAATGAACTAGATAGTCCAACGTTTGGAGATGTCAAAGCAGGTATCTCGTCTATTGATGGAGTTATTATTGCCATTAATAAAATATGCTTCTCTGATTTTCCGCTTGATGTCATTTTTCTCAATACAGACTATTTTAGGGCTGGAGGGTTCAAACACATGTCCTGTCTTCTAATAAGAAATTACCAAGATCAAGACAAGTGTAGAAAGACAATGAATCTAAGAAATACAAATTTATATTTTTATACAATAATTGAGATTTGTTTAATGTTTTATAATTTGATATTTTTGCTAAAATTAAATACTTTATATCTCAGAAATTTATCTTTAATATTAGAATATATTTTAATTCTGTAATTTATATATATATATTTTTTGAAATTCAATAATGTAAAGAATATGATAAATGTATGTCACATAGGGAATTGATAAAATTAGTCTTTAACATGAAAAACGTCCTTTAGGCAATTTGTTTTAGAATGTTTAAGAAGTTTTCAATTTAGGATTAAATCTTTTTATAATTGTATTTTTAAAATATGAATAATTTATATCTGCTATTTCTTATCAAAATCCTAATCGTATCTCAAATAAAATAAGATCAATTTGATTCTGATATTTTTATTTGCATCATTTGTCACAAACAATACTTCTATCAATGAATAATCTACCACTTTGATCTTGAATTGATAGCAAAACTCTGACATGTTGGATCTAGATTTTGACGAAGTTAATCAGAGATTTAATTACTGTATTAATCTTAGACAATAGTTACTGCATTCTAATTGTCTTCTTGTATAATAAAAAGTTGTTTGTATTGAATATTGTTTATTATTTATTATACTTCTTTTTGCAGCTATTAACATTTTTGTTAGCTATTTTGGCACTAAAATACATACTTATGAATTAGTTCAGCAGTGATGAAAGTCATTGGCATATAAAGACAAAATTAAACACATTTAGAATCTTCTAAAAAGGAAATGAATTAATTTTGTAAGGAATATTAGATAATATTCCAATGAGAAGAAAGTTATTAATCAAGATGTTGGTTTTCCTACTAATTTTATGGACAAACAGTGACAGTGTTTCATTTAGGATTGTTGAAAGGAATAGCCATTTGTAATGGAAAGTGGTTCGAGGTAAGAAAGTTCAGTCCGTAGCACTGATGCTAAGAAACAACATTTTGTAAATGGACAGAAATGTAAATGGACAGAAATACATATATTATATATTTTTTGGTTTGATTACCACTTGTAATAAATTTAGATTGATAGAAGTTTACTTGTTAGGAGATTATTTCTTGCAAAAAAAGTAAATGTTTTGTTTGTTTCATTTCCATTAAATAAAGTTATAAGTGGTTATTTTTCAAAGTAAAAAATCTTTATAAGTTTAGATGGTGAAAGACAATATCTCACAAAAAATGTAAATGCATGTTAATAGACATTTGTATCATTTCCAGAAAATAACGTTATCATTTTTCAAAATAAATATTGCCGGACTAATCCATACGTGAAATCTCATCATTGGATTAATACATAAGTACCCACCCCTTTCTAGATAATTTGGCACTAAAATACTATTACAGCAATAATGATTAATATATATAAAACTTGAAAATTAATGGATTTTTTTTACTATTAATATTATAGAGTATTTTTGTTGATATAATATGAAGTGATAATAAATACCAATTGACCCTGTATATAATTAGAACAAACTTCTTTTTAGTAGTGTTTTATAATATTAATATAATAAAAGCAATATATATTGCTGAATTTGCATTTGCCCTTATCTGTTATAAACCTAGAAAAGTCAATAGGATCATATATACAACTTCCAGAGTTTCTACTAAATTTAAGATTTAAAGCCAA
This sequence comes from Epiperipatus broadwayi, assembly GCA_028023455.1. Classification (NCBI taxonomy): domain Eukaryota; kingdom Metazoa; phylum Onychophora; class Udeonychophora; order Euonychophora; family Peripatidae; genus Epiperipatus; species Epiperipatus broadwayi. The sequence continues at coordinate 3,099,129 of JAQFVV010000120.1, forward strand.
ACTGTGATTATACATACTAAAAATATTCTAAAAATGTGGCATACAAGCAAGCTATAGTAAACATAAAACCAAATAAACCTCAAAATTATAGCTAATATCATTGTTGTTTGTTGCTGAAAAGCATTAGCTTGTAGAGTGGGTGAGATTTTGACTAGAAAAAAGCTGATGTTAACAAGTTATCTCTTTAACAATTGAAATATTGAATATGTCTATCAAGTGCTTTGTAACAGAATAATTAAAGTAAGACTAAATGGTTTCAGTTTTCACATCTATTTTATTTAATATATTTATTAGTAATCATTCAAAAACAAAATTCAGTAAACTAATCTTAATTGATAATATTGCTTTGATATGAAAAAAAAATATTTTTGCTAATAACAAAGTATCTCAGTAAATATGAAAAGTTTAGAAATCTTTTTCAAAATTAAAGCCTTCAACAAAGGCATTTAACTTTTCATCTAAATGACAAAGAAACCTTTTATAATCTGAATATAATATTTTGCAATAATAAACTGAGCCGCAATCCTACCCCTATTATTTAGGCATAAGCTTAGATAGTAATTCAACATATTTTTTGCATAAGGTTAGATCTAAAATAATTTTAGGAATAATCTTGCAAAACTGGATGCCACTACTTGGGAGTTGTGATGCAATATCCGGGTGCCCCCTGATTGATTTTTTGTCTTGCGTTGTTAGCCGAGAGGTATCGCAACCGCCATGCAAGCAAGTAGTTGGTTGCAGACGGTTGTGGGTTCGTGTCCCAGCCTGATGCTATGACATATAAAAATACTTTACAAACAACTTGATTACCATTAGAATATTATACTGGATAAATAATATGCCCATGTTCAGAAAAAAAATGTGCTCATATTAATCTTTTGGCTACTCAGTTTAAATATTACCACCAGAAATGTTACAACCACACTCAGGTCTATTCCTTTACAATGACGTTCTATTTTTTCACCAGATATCAAAAGAGAAGTGTCACATAGAAAATGTACAAAATACTGTTTAAATAGATAGTTTTAGTACCTAAATATCATCTCTAATCAAGATCATCTTTCTGGTTGTTCAACCAAAAATCTACAGAAAAACAATTATGACACTGAAAATAATTTTTTTATTTTTCGATCCAGCACCCAAGCCATCTGGTTTTGATCTTCCTAGACATTAATGGAGTTTCATCAATAGATTTAGAACAATCCATGACTATTGCACTCATCTATTTCACAAATGGAATTTAATAGGCACTGTCTATGTACATGTAAAAAATATAAATAAAAAAACTACTTAATTAATGACTGTTGAATATATAAATATGGCACAGAATTGAGAATCTTATAAACCACTATTCATTTTAGTTCCTGGATTCCTCTATATTTTATTAGTAATTATGTTGCCAGTCTAAAAAAAGCCATGTGTTAACTAAATAAATAGGTTTAATACATTAACTATATAAGTGTTAATGGTTTATCAGATTATTAAAAGAATTAGAATTTATCTTGTAAATGTAAAAGAAAATGTTAATCAAGTTTGTTGCAGTAATTATGTCAGCTAATTTAAGTGCTCCTTTATAGTGTCTTTAGTTTAATTTTTGAAAAAGCTTAAATGAACAAAATAAAAATGGACTATTTTTTATATGTTAGTAATTTGGTCTCTGTAATAGGAGGCATTGGTGGTTAATTGTTGATAATAATTGCCAATTAGCATTATGCATTGGTTATATTTGTGGCATATGTAAATAATGGTGGTTTATAGGTTTATTAAAATCATTTGAAGTTAATGTTACCTTGTAAATGAAAATTTAAAAGCTAATTAAGTTTGTTATTGAAATATTTTTGGCATGTTTGAATATTCACTCCTATTGTTATAATCCTTTATTTGCCGACTATTTATAAGCTTAGCTAAACAGAAAGAAAAATGGTTTATTTTTTTCTATTAATAATTTGATTTTTGTAACATTAAGCATCATTTCTGTTAATTATAAACATTATGTTGCCATGATATTCATTCATAATAAATATCAAGTAGACATGTATTTATCATATATATATATATATATATATATATATTTATCATATATATATATATATATATATATATATATGCTTTATTCTATCCATCCCTCTTCTGTGTATTTAAATGGACTTAAGGTATTACATATGAGGAGCCAGAATGGCTTATGGTCAACATAGTCATGACAATAAAAAAAAAACTGGCAAACAAGGAATTTGAATATGCTATCATCAGACTTTAAATTATATGGATGGTTGGAGAGTGGAGAAGATTGAAGCCTGTCCATTAAAATTTGAAGATTTGCTATCTTAATATAAACCAAGCACTGATTATATATATATGGGAAATGATGATCAAAACCAACTGATGAGAGCTGTTTCAGCATGAAATATATATATTGGAGATCATTTATCTTTTCCACATGTATGTGGCTATATGTATTGTTTACATAAGATGGAGTGGGTGACTAAAGGGAGCTTGAAATTCTGAGTTCAAATATATTCTAATTATATATGTATATACAAGATCAATGGTTTTGAATTTTGATTAAATGTAGGTTAAACAATATATTGTTATTTAATACCGTTTCAGTTCTGCACAACTAATTTTAATTGGTTGTTGTCTTGGAAACATCATGGCTAGAAAAGAAATTTATAAAAAAAAAATATACATTATATAAAATAATAAATGAGATTATTTAAGAAAAAATAGATAAATAACCAAATGACTTTAGCAACTGGGAGTTCAAAAAAATGTAAGGGATAAAAGTGCAAGTGCTGAAATAAATCCAAGGACCTTACACTACGGAAACTGATACTTTATACATGTGCCAAACCATTCAGGCCAGAAAATAGATGTAGAAGATATAATGGGTAAAGAAGGAAACAATTTGTACGAATTGAAGATATTAGGATTAGAAATGAAGAAATATTTCCATATAAAATGTAAAATTGGATACTATCTAAAAGAATTAAGCATGTCCTAAACAAACCCAAGGTGTTGGAAATGAGGTTATGATCATTTGGAATATGAGAACTGATGATTTCTGGAATAAAAAAAGAACAGTTACAATAGATATAAAGTAGTTGCTCTATCAATCAAAATTTTGCAAAAAAAGGATTGTAAGATAAAGTATTTAAATATAGATAGGCTGAATATCATAGCATAATCTATCCAGTATGAAAACTTTTGATTGCCTAACAAATAATGTTTTTTCTTAAGATGATAAGTCAGAATGTTTGCTGCATCATTGTAAAAAAAGAATGACTAGTTACACCATTTTCGCAGAGAAGTATTTAAAAATCCAAAGCTGATAAGAATCATAGTTCAAAAACGTTCAAATATATTTTTTATCTAGTGTTAAAAATTATTTTATTGTCATTAGAATGCAATGAGGTGAGATTAATGTCTTCTACAAAATGATTCAAAAATCCGTTTAGGAGTAATAGAAATTTAATTCATAGTTTTATTTAGTAGATGTAATTTTAAAAATTTGATATAAATTAAATAAAATTTGTAAATGGATATTGAAGAAACGAACGCGTGACTGCCAGCACCACCCTTACCTGAAATTGTGTGAATGTGTGCTAGTTCATATTGTTTCATTACCTACACACATCTGTTTCTGCCAGATTCGTCTATTTACACACATATATATAAAACAAGTATTATTTATATAAAAATGATTTATTTTCTAGTTTATTTTATTAAGTAAGCAGATATTTTTCAGTCTTCAATCCTTAACTACTTTACGTTCTGTATTTCTTTGTTCTTAGAATGGAGATTTTTTTTTAAGCAGAAAAATAAAAACTTTTTTTTCATAATAATTTCAGATGTTGTGTGAATTTTATTAGACTTCACATTGTTGTTAAGCCATCACTGTAGATTTGCTTTGTATAATAAAAATTATAAAAACAGGTAGTGGAGAATATGGGAGGGGGTTGAGAAAAATGCTATCAGATTAAAAAAAAAAAATCTTAAAAGTTTTTTTCCTCAGTGGGGAATTTCTACCTCCCAACCTTCGCTCGTAGAAACTTGCAAAACTAAGAAATAAAATTTCTAGCAAGGTCAAATACCCCAGGGTTCTTTCCTTGATCAGAGTTAATACTTGTTTGGAATGCCAACCTTTCTTTACAAGACAGCCATGCTTCATTTGCTTTACAGAGATTCTCAGTCGGTCTGGAACAAAAGCTGCGGCAGTGTCACAAACTGATGAATCTTGTTATAGCTTAGACTCTCTTGCATGTTTATTGGGTCAGACTTTCTCTTTTAAGTTACCAAAGTTTGATGTCTGCGTGCTTCTGTTGAGTATACTCCATTGCTATAGTCCAACCTTGCCCAAGGCCTTCATTTGTTAGTGATATTAGCTCCAACAAAATTGTTTGCCCATCTTTTCAAAGTGAAAACCTTGTCTATATTCACTGAAAGGTCAGCAACAAAATTCTCTTTGACCAGCTCTCATCTAAACAAGAATTCAATGGCAAAATACAATGATATTTAGCTTTATCAAGCTTTATATATATATTTTAGATTTTATTTCAAGGATTAAAAACAAATGTAAGTTAATAGATAAAATCCTTTCTAGAAATTTCAATCACTTAAAAATATATACGTATTTATTATTTATGAAATTTATGTAATTTACTTATACTGAATATTTCCTATATATATAATTCGAGGGATTTGAACTTAGGATTTTTCACCTGTATGTGGTCAAAATGTGTATCGGTTGCTTGAGATGGATTAGAGGCTGATTAGAATAAAAAATGCTAAGTTCAAATTCCTCTAATTATGTATAGATCTTTATGATTTTATTTTATCTAAATTCCACCAATTACTTATCAAAATAAACAACACGCTTAATTAATATCTTTCAAGTATGTTTCTGTAATTTGAAAATTTCCTAGTCTACGAATTAGTTTCATTTTTTGAATTATATATATAATTAAAGCTATGAAATCTTGTAATGACATTTTATATATATTAAAAATATATCATTTGGTTTAATTCAGGGATGGGCAAATAGTGGCTCAAGGGCCCCATGCTGCCCACCAAGACAATCAGAACAATCCACCTTGAACTGAGATTTCCTTCCTGTGCATGACCGAAGATTCATCTCGTATTTTCCACTAGGATGGCCATGTCAATACACATGCACAGTGTAGATACAATGTGCAGTGCTTTTCCAGTTGATCTGGTTAATTTCAATTTTGTCTTTGCATTAGCAAATTTATACATTTCCAGCTTTAGTGAAACCATGAACCCTCCAAAAAATCTGTGATGAATGTCCTGTGTTTAATGAAGAATGGACAAACAAATATTTCTTTGATAATACAGGGAATAAAGCAGTGTGCTTATTGTATCATGAAAAAAGGTGTGGCCCTCCACTAACCTTCACTTCCACAAAGTGGCCCCTGATGCAGCCCTCCAATCAACCTCTGCAGCTCCTGAGCCAAAACAATTGCCCAACTCTGTTTTAATTTATTGTTAAGTATCCTACACAGTTTTGCATAATTGATAGAATGCCAGACTTAGGATACTGAAGTTCCAGGATCGATTCTGCTCACAATTGTCTTAATTATTATTATTACGAGTTCTTTACATTATTTTATTAATGTTTAATTATTTTATCATTTGAAGGAAATATTTATCATACTGCAGCATATCTATTATATTATGAGTGCAACGAATGTGGCTTTTCTAGCCAAAAGTGCACTCAGCTAAATTTGAATAAAATAAAGATACTAAACAAACCTTTTCATTAACCAGCATTAGAAAACGTTTTAGACAACTAATCACAAGCAAGATAATAAAAAGGATACAACTTCAAATATTACATTATATTTATTATATATATTTATTTATTTATTTAAAAAAAAGTTCTGTTATTTTTCTTTCCATTATCTAACGTCATCAGCTTTTTAAAAAAAATCTACATCAGTCATCTTATTTTTTAAGCCTCTATATATGTAAGTTTGTAGAATGATCGATCACCTTCTTAATTTATTCTAGAATCTCAATTCTAAAATTACATCATAAACTTTACATGATATGTCTATTTATGCCTCTTTTAAAATCATTTTCACATCTTTTACCATAAAAATTGTTAGAAAGATATCTTTTTTTTCTTCTACCTTTTCTATTTCTCTCTTTTTCATTTTTTAAACTCTTTCATTCATTTTTTTCTCTTATTAGACTTTCTCCTTCTTTCTCTACTTATACATTACAAATTATATTTCACAGTATATGGTGATCCACCCATATTATTTTATATTTTTCTGTACTCATATATATATATATATTGTTAAAAGAAGATTGCCCTGACAACAGTCTGAAATTGTTGATTGTTATTGATATTAGGATTGTCTAAGAGTTAACTGGCTTTTAATGACATATATATATATTTCATTGTTCATGTTAAATGAACTGCTTTTGAAAAAAAATAATTGTTAGCTATATTTGTTTTTTCTAATTATAAGCTTATTTAGGCATATATCATAATTTCTTATATAAATATGCATTTTTTAAAAAAAATGTTTTAAGTCACTTGTGCTGTTTTTCTCTTTATTTCTCTCAACGACACACAAAATTATAAAAATAACATGAACAACAACAATTGATTTTTAAAGTATATACAAAAACAATTAAATATAGAAAACAATAGATAATTGAATTCCAATAATACATCTTTAACCAATCTTCATCAATCAGTACCCACTATTTTGATTTACAATTGATTATTCATATTTAAATCCAAGTATAGAATATATATTTAAGTTAGATGTAATCAGAGGGGATTTGAATCCAGACTATGACTGAAGATAGCTTGAAAGTTTGGGTTCAAATTCCCTCTAATTGATTATTCACTATAATAATTTATAAAAAAATTCAAATCTTTTTTCTTACAAACTGCCCCATTAAATGATGTAGTTTTAACTAATTCATTATCCTATGATGTTATCAATCTTACAAAATGGCAGCATTGATGCTAAAAATATACAGTATAGAGTTTATTTATTATACAGTATGCAATATTGTTTTGATTATAAATTTAAAATATGATCAATATATTTTATCTGATTTTCGTTCAGTGTTTTTACTAGAAAGTCCCTGCTTTTATTTATGACATAACCAAAGAGAAGATTTTCATCATTAATGATACCAAAGCAAAATAAATGCCAGTCTCATTCAGTACATTAAGTAATCCAAAACATTTTTTAATCATGCGCATCAACAAAGTGTAATAATATTAAAATTTTAAATATTACATTAGGTAAAATATATTCACTTAATCAAGTTTATGAATTAAAATTATTATGAATGTTATTTTGCTTGGAGCCAAAATTATTTTGAGGAAAAACAAGAGAAGGGAATGATTTTGTACATTATGCAGTTTATAATCAAATTTATATGATCAAAGATTACTAAACATAAGTTAAAACTATCATTTACTTGCTGAATTTAAAATCAATAATCTTGTAATTTGTTTCCAGATAATGGTGGCTTTTATCCTAAATATTAAAAAAAATACACTTTTGCAGTAACCAAAATGAAAAAAAAATCATTTACATTATTTATGTAAATTAATACATTGTGCAGGTGTACACACACCTGCACATATATGATGTAATGGATTCGAACTCAGTTTGAATCCTTTATACATTATTAAAACTTCAGCAGTCAATTGGACATTGCATTTCTTTATCAATTTTATATTTAATTTCACTGAAATAATGCAAAATAAAAAAAAATTGCACAAAGGGTATTTTAAAAAAAAAATAACGGCAATAAAAAAATATTTGGTTTATTAGTTAAATATCACAAAAATGAAAACCATTGATGATAGAATATATAGTGCATTGAAAATATATTTTTAAATGTGCATTGTGTTAATTTTTTTTTAAATTTGTTAATTTAATAAAGTGAGATTTAGGAAATATTTTCTAACAATATAAAAAGCAAAATGATAGATCAGCAATAAAAATTTATGATTTTTTAAAAAAACGTATAGCTATCTAAATATAGGGGATTTGAACTCAGACTTTCAAGTACCCTTCAACTATCCACATTATCTCATACAACTGATACAAATGTCCACACACATGTAGAAAAGATCTGTGTGGAAATGTGTATCAGTTGTATGAGATAGTGGGGATAGTTAAAAGATGCTTGTAAATCTGAGTTCAAATCCCCTATATTTACAATTAAGCTCCAGGTTTGTGAAGTGTACCTGGTTTTCAAATATTTATAGCTATCTATATGTTTTTATGCAATATATTAATCCATACATTAGAATTTTATTTTTAATTGTCATCATCATCATCATCATCAACCATTATCAATCCACTGCAGGATGAAGGTCTCTCCAAGTTTAATCCATCTTCTCCAATTTTTAGCTTCTCTTCTCTACAACACCCCTGCACATTTTCTTATTTCATCCATCCATCTCACATGTGGTCTCTTTCTGGGTCTTTTACAATCTCTTGGAATCCAGTTTAAAATTTCAATTGTCCATCTATTATCATCTCTTCTAGCAATATGTCCAGCCCAACTCCATTTCAATCTTTTAATTTTTTCAATAAGGTCAGTAACACCTGTTTGTTGTCTTACCCACACATTGCGTTTTTGATCTCTTCTTGTTACTCCCAACATACATCTCTCCATACTCCTTTGAGTGGTCTGAAGTCTCTGTATTGCTCTTCTATTAAGTGTCCAAGTCTCAGATCCATAAATAAGAACTGGCAAAACACATTTGTTAAAAACCATCCTTTTCAAACACATAGGCATATTTCCTTTTAGTATCAAGTTATTTCTACCAAAAGCACTCCAACCAAGTTTAATTCTATGATTAATTTCCTCCATTATGTTTCCATCTGTATTAATAATCTGACCAAGGTATTTGTAACTGTTAACTTCTTCTAATTCTTCATAATCAATCTTTATTTTCATATTTTGAGCAAATCGATTAAACATTATTTTAGTCTTTTTAACATTTATCTTTAGTCCTACTTTTCTACTTTCATCTGCTAACTCCTGCAACATTTCCCGCAGCTCTGAAGCATTATTTGCAAAAACAACTACATCATCTGCGAAATCTAAATGACTTAAATACTCTCTATTTACTTTCACTCCTTTAGTTTCCCATTTTAATCCACAAAATACTTCTTGCAGCACTGCTGTAAAAAGTTTTGGAGATATGGAGTCACCTTGTCTTACACCTTTCTCAATGTTGATTTTTCCAGTATCATTATGTAATCTAATTGTTGCTGTTGCATTTTTATAAATATTCTTTAAAATATGACAATATCCTGGATCTATACCTTGATGATCCAATGCTTTAATCACTGAAGAAATGTGTATAGAATCGAATGCCTTTTCATAATCTACAAATCCAAAACATAATGACAACTCATATTCGTTTGTCCTCTCTATGACTTCTCTCAATACCTGGATATGATCTATTGTACTAAAACCACTTTTAAATCCAGCTTGTTCTCTTGGTTGGTGGAAATCCAAAGTTCTCTGTAGACGAGTTGTAATTATCTTGGTAAAAAATGTATATAAAACTGATAAAAGGCTGATAGGTCTGTAATTTCTAATATCTTCTTTATCACCTTTTTTAAATATTAATATTATTACTGCATTCTTCCAATCTTCTGGTACATCTCTATCATTTAGACATTTGGTATATAACTTTGCTAAAATTGTTTCTATTTCTTCACCTGCTTGTTTTAATATATCAATTATAATTCCATCATTTCCTGGAGCCTTTCCTTTCTTCATACATTTAATTGCATGTCTCACTTCTTCATTTAAAATTCTGGGCAATTCAGAAGATGTAATAAATACAGGAGGTACTTGTTCTTTATTACTATATAATTCTTGATAAAAATCTTCTACCAATTTCATGATGTCATCTCTCTTTTTAGTAATAATTCCTTTTTTTTTTCTTATTGCAGATATAAATTTCCTACCAATACCAAAATGTTGTTTAACATTCTTGAGACTTTTATTTTCTTCTACAGCTTTCCTTGCTATTTCACAGTTATACTTTCTTATATCATTTTCAACTCTTTTTTTTAATTGTATGCATAGTAAAATGTTTTTTTATTTATTAGGATTTTTATGATTTTTGCTTTCTTTTTTAAATTGAATTTTTATATATTTTGAATTTAAAATAAATTATTTTTTCCCTATAGGAAATCATTATAATTGAATATTTTTTATGCAAGATTTTTAATTTATGATGCATTTCAAGAAACCAATTGTCCTTACAAGCTGGAGTAATGGTGTAATTTAAAATAAATAAATAAATATTTGCATAACTCCTTTTAACAAATGATAAACCAAATAATACTTCTCACTCTCACAAATGGTGACAACCATATATCAATCGATATGATGAAGGTACTGATAATAAATGTATGCTATGCTAAAATATCTTTTTACTCAATGTTAGTTGAGTTTGTTGCAGATTTTTTTTTTATAATAATTATATATATATATATATAAATAATGACTTTTACTTGAAATTTAGATTTATTATACTGCATTAACATTGTAATAAAAGACATGATTTTCTTTTAATTGGAGAATATGTAATTGGTATATTTATATATTCTGTGTATTTCTAATAGGAATAAAATTGTAAGTTTTATCATCAAGAATATTATCAGTCAGCATTAAAGTACTATTTAAAGATGGAAGACTGATGTATAATTAAAGAAATATTATTAAAAAGTGAATTGAATCTATGAGTGTTACTTGACATCAAATTTTTATCAATGGATTTTGTTTTTTAATAAAGATGGTAATAATTTTATTTTAAAATGCTGTCATAGTCCTAGAATTTCAAAATTCTTCTAATAAATGAAAATTGCCTTTAAGATATTCTAGTTTAATATAGCTTACTACAAAAGATTACATAATGTTGGATTAATTAGAGTAATACATTCTTGGTAAACTGAAAAATATAAGCAGATTATTTCCAAAATCTAAAGATTTGAGTATGCACTAAGTTCTAAAATAAAACTGATGTGAATTACCTCAGATGGAATTAAACAATTTTTATATGGTAATCAAAACATAAAGCTATAATAAAATGTAGATCGCATAAATATGAGAAGTTTATTTAATTTTAAAAATGAAGAATATTGATCTATATGGGAGTTTGAATAACAAATAGACATAAAGATGAAATTGTTATGAGAAGTCAATTGTAGCAACATAAGAATGTAAATAGTAAAATTGATTGATCACAAACTACTTTGAGAAACAGATATAAATTTATGCAAGGAAACGCTTGAAAATGTTGGAATGACAATTTTTGAATTCAAAGACTTACATTTAGAGAATCAATATTTGCTGCAGCATTTTCATGTTTAGCCTTATTTATAAAATTTGAATCTCTCTCTCTTCATTGATCGATCTATCTATTTACCTACCCATCTACCTACCTATCTATCTACCTACCTATCTATTTATCTATCTATCCATCCACCCATCCATTCATCTATCTATCTATATATCTGTCTGTATATATATAATGTTCCAGGCTAAATCTCCTGAAGTGACCACTGCTGTTAAATATTTGACTTGTCCAGGGCTACCAAATGTAAATGTGCAGATTTTGTCTGGAGAAAAATGCTTTATCATTGAAGACACCATGATAATAAAATTTATACATAAATAAAAATGTCTAGATTTCGAAACTGCTCCATTATTAGAAAGACATTCTGATTGTAAATATTTTTTATTTAAATATAAGAGAATTACTTCTTTTCTTAGTCTTGTCACAAATGCTCGAAATATATTACAGTATATATTTTTATCATAAGCACTTTGTCCATTTGTAAAGAAAAGATAATAGATATCATAAACTTTGGTCACTGAATTTGAGCATTATCAATTTGACTGACTAGCTACAAAGTATGCTTAGCTATATATTGAAAGTTTAAAACAAAATAATCTTTTTGTTATGAGCGGGTAAAATGCTTATTGGTGGAATTACAATGTAACAGAAGAAAAGAAGTAAATATTTGTAGAATTACAGTATGAATTATATATCTACCTAAATTGTGCTAAATTATATGCATGGAAACCATGTAGTCATAATAATTAATAAAATTTAAATGTTAATGAATATGTTTTCATTTTCAAATCACTTCATTGTTAGAAACATATTCTGACTGTAAATATTTTTTACTGAAATGTGTGAGAGTTGCCTTTTTAGTTAGTCTTTAACAAATGTTTGAAATATACTACAGTACATATTATATACGCTACAATTGCACTAAAACAGACAGACACCAGGTCATTGTGATAATTAACAAAATTTATAAATAAATGAAAATGTTTAGGTTTTGAAGCACTTTTATTTAAATATTCCAATTCATATAAAAAATGACATTACTATTAAATTATTAAAAAAAACTTATTTAAAAAATATTGTCTCATAATATTTACAGTAATTCTGAATATAGCTATATAGCATATAATTACCATTATCAGTTATATTTTATAAGCATCACTATGTGTGTTTGGTACAGAGTAGTGGCATAGTTTTAGATTCTGAAAAATGGGCTCGTGAGATCATTCCAATGCTGTTGTGAAATTTTTATTTATTATTACTTTTTACTACATGCTTTTCTAATTTATTATTCTTTGGCAAAAATTATGAACATAAAAAATTGTTAAAAATTTTATTAATTGAGTAAGGGTTTTTTTAAAAAAAATCAAGCCTGATAACAAGTTTTCAGAATCATGTTAACACTATTTACCAAATGGAAAGAAAAAAATTAAGTATTTTGTAAATAAAATGGTAAAACTGTAAATAAAATTATAATTTGTTAATGTTCTACATTTTTGTCTCTTTTATTAAGTAAAACTTTGTAATATTCAATTTTATTTACTAGCACTGAAACCTTCATGCTCTCAAGCTAAGATGTTTTAGAATGGCCTATGTAACTAAGTTTAGGTACAAAAGATAAGATAGCTGCTTTTGTATTTTCAAAAGTGTCTATCTTGTGCTTTGGTTTGAGAGTATCCTCACTACTCAACAAGGCATCATTAAACTATTATAACAACATTACAGCACATATGCATAGGATATAAATCCCCCCTGTTTAAATTTAATAAACTTATCCTCACTACTCAACAAGGCATCATTAAACTATTATAACAACATTACAGCACATATGCATAGGATATAAATCCCCCCTGTTTAAATTTAATAAACTTTTATAGGATTCATTTTGTTTTAATTTATATATATGTATATATCATTAAAAACCAGTCAACACTTAGATAATCCCAATATCAATAACAATCAACTATTTCAAACTGTTGTCAAGGCAACCTCCTATTAGCAATAAACACTATCACAGAAATATAATCTCAAGGAATATTAATTCCAAAAAATATGAAGGTAAACAATAGTTAATGAAGTATACAATCTAAATGTATTTTGATGCTGAGAATCCTTATCAAAGGCAACAGTTATAAAATTAATATTGCATATTTACTTATCTTTGTATTCTTTGGAATTAATATTTCTTATGGTTAAATTTCTGCAATGAAGTTTTTTTTTTTTAAAATCAAGTTTTTATTACACATATTTAACTTCAGCTTGATGATTTGCTGAATGTAATTGCTTTTTTTTTTCTTTAAAAAATCTGTAGCTATTGCTTTTAACAAGATTGATAAGCACTAAGAAAGTATTTAGGTTATATGTTTTATTAATTACTATTTATCTCTGTATTTTTTTGTTTTAGTTTACAAATTTTATTTCATTGGATTCAAAATGCTGGAATTTAACATGCACAATGATGCATCTCACCCATATAGTGGCCATAAATCATTGATATACTCTTTTTTCTTTCATGTGTCATAGCATCAGCTGGGAGGTGAACCTGGTAACCCAGGACAACTGCTTGTAAGACAGGTGTGCTGACCACTCGACCATCAACGCTTGACTGATATACTCTTTAGCCACAGCATTCAACAACGATTAAAAGAATAATAATCTCTTATTGCATCATATATTATTATAAATTTTTTATTGAACAACCTTAACCAAATGAATGATTGTTTACATCAATCATGTAATACATTGCATGTTAGAGTAAACTGAGAAATATTTGTAGTGGCCTAGTGGTTAGCATAGCTGCCTGCCAAGCAGCTGTCCCGGGTTTTCTTCCCGGTCAATGCTTTGACATATTAAAAAAAAAACAATGTAGGGTGCAATAAAAAAGTGACTATCTTTTATTTCAACTATTGTCAAATACTATGGTTAAAGGGTATATCGATTATTTATAGCAACCGTTGTTTCAGAAGATTTAATTTCTGGCATTACATATATTTAGAACTGCAATGCTTACTTTTACACCTACAGATATACATATATGTATTGTAAACAAAATAATTACTTATATACAAAGCAGTTGGATAGACAAGTAATTGTGTTTTGTTTTTATTTATTTATAATTAGTGTATATATTTCTTATTGTTTTCCTGTGTGTGTGTGTGTGTGCATAAGAACAAACAAATATTATTAGCAATATTGAAAAAATTAAGAGACTAAAATGGAACTGGGCTAAATATGTTGCTAAGAGAGATGATAATAGATTGGACAATTAACGCTTTAAATTGGATTGCAAGATGTTGTAAAAGATTTAAAAAGTGTCTGCATGTAAGATAGAAAAATGAAATAAGAAAGTTTGTTGGTGTTTTGTAAAGAAGACATGCTAGAGACCAGAGAAACTGAATTAAATTTAAAAGACCACCCTACCATGGATCAATAATGATTGAAATGATATATATAGTTTTTTAAATTTACAAATTGCCTGATAAATTTTGTAGCAATAGAGAATATTAAAATTATCTATAAAAAATGACATTGGAAAATCCAAGACAAGATTATTTAATTAAAATATAAAATTAAATAATTTAATTTAAGTAGAAAAACCACCTTTTACTTATAGAGGCTATCTTGGCAACAGATTAAATATTTATGATGTAGATAAATTCTAGCTGTTATGTGATTTAAAATTAAACAAGTAAATTACTCATTTGAAATTGATATAATTATGGATACTCCACATAAAATGCTTTACTTTTTACGTAATACTGTATTTTTATAAATAATTACACTTTTTGACTATTTTAAATTGTTATCTTCAATTTCATGTTTGATAAAATCATTTTTGAATTTAGTTGCATCTCATATAGGGCGCAAACACAGGATTTTTGCGATCTCTTTTGATTATTTTAAGCAGATTTCTATTAATCAAAATCATTAGTTATTTTTTATAAAGCAGGTTTTTTTTTTTTTCATATGTCATAGCATCGGCCGGGACGCGAACTCACACCCGTCTGCAACCAACTACTTGCTTGCAAGGCGGGTGCGATGACCTCTCGGCTAACAACGCTTGACAATAATACACCAAAATCGACCGATTTCTTCAAACCTTTTCCACATAATTATTTTTCACTTTAAAATACTTTAAAATCTTTGACGAACATTTTCTCCTCATACCTTTTTATCTTTCATTCTTCCAATATATATTTCATAATTTGCTTGTTTTAATTAAAGTCCCATTATTATATTTGTAAATATAATTTTCTCAAAAAATAATTTGTCTAATTAATTTTTTACAACACTTTTATATTGCTAATGTCATTGTTTTCTATTTTACCTCTTTACCCTCTAAATATAATAATTAAATCCTCCAATCTTTTATCTATTTTTTCCTACTGTCCAATATTTACTTATTTTCATTTCAAACCATATATACATTGTAATGGGTGGAATGATATTGAGAAGTAAGAATAAATTCTATATATATATAAATTTTAAATATAGGTATATTTTGCATATCTTGAGTCTAGATGTAATATGGGGGATTTGAACAGAGACTTTCAAGCTCCCTTCAGCTATCCAGCCTATCTCATACAACATATACACATGACCACACACATGTAAAAAAGATAAATGATCTCCAATATAGAATTTCATGCTGAACCAGAACTCATCAATTGGTCCAGATCATCATCTCCCACAAATATATATAATCATTGCTCAGTTTATATTAAGTTAATAAATCTTCAAATTTTAATACGCAGGATTTAATCTACTCCACCATCCAACTCTTCAGCCTTCCATATTTATACCAGTGAAAATCTAATGATGGAATGCCCAAATCCCTTGATGATATCAATATTATTATCATGCCCATGTTGACCTTAAATTATTCTGACACTCATGTATAGAAGATTGGATATCTGGAAAGAGCTTAAAAATCTGTGTTCAAATCCTCTAAAGTTACATCTAAACTACAAATATATAAATTCTACTTGTATTCAAATATTACAGATTTAGCCTGTATCCTTCCCATCCCTCTTCCATGTATTTAAATGGATGAAGTCTATACATGAGGAGTCAGAATGACTTAAGATCAACATGGGCATGACAATAATATTGGCATTATCAAGGGATTTGAGCATTTATTCATCAGATTTTCAATGGTATGGAAATCTGAAGAGTTGGATGGTGGAATAGATTGAAGTATGTTCATTAAAATTTGAAGATTTGCTATCATAATATAAAACAAGCAATGATTATATATATATTCATGGTAGATGATGATCTGGACCAACTGATGAGTGTTAGTTCATTATGAAATATGTATATTGGAGATCATTTATCTATTTCACATGGATGTAATCATGTGTATTGGTTGTATGAGATAGATTGGATAACTGAAGGGAGCTTGAAAGTGTGGGTTCAAATCCTCTATAATTATATATATGCATATGCACATGTGTACATATGTATGTATATGTGAACATGTGGATGTGTTGGTATGCTTAAAGTAACAAGACATATTGCTTAGGTAGACATTAATATTCTTAGCATTTTAAAATACCACATACATATAAAATAAGAATGTTGATCAAACCAAGTACCATTTTCTTTAGTATTAACGGTTATATATATAATTTATTTATTATCAGTTTATAATTTAATCAACTATCATGTCCAGCTAAAGGGTCATCTGATAAAAATTTATACTTAAAACCTATTTAGTATGGGCATGACTTTGTGTTGGTAGATCGTCCTTATAGAACTATGTTTGAATCCTAAAATATTGTTCTTTTTTTCTTGTTATTGCTTTTGACTTTTAAATAAATATAAAATATATATTTGAAACAGTAATCACACATACATAATTATTTCTAATTAATTAAGAGTATGCCATGGAGATAAGTTTTACACATTCAAAGGAGAAATTAAGAGAATAGGCTTTTTTAATAAACGTAACAAATTTATCACTAGCAAAAAACTAATTTTTTGTGGGTGTTAAATGCATATTACAATAATCAAACAGAGTTTGAAGAAATGAATTTACCAAAGATATCCATCCTGTTTTATTAAAATATTTTGTTTAAATGTATTCTTGAACATAAATAAATTTATCTTAAAATTATACTATCTTGCTCTAACAATTAAATTGTCAAAGGCATTTTATTCTATATATAAAATGGTTAAATAAGATGAGTAATACATTAGTATGTAAAGCAAATAAAAGTGAAAAAAAAACCAGATAAAAAACTAAATTGTCTCCTCAACATCATCTAAAATTATTACAATTTCACAAAACAAAAATAAAATATACAAAAATATGTTTAGAGTATCAGATAAAAAGTTTACATCTTTTTTAAGTTGAATAAAAGTTATCAGTAAATTTAATATTGCTATTTCTGACATATTAGTGTAATAGGTACTTCATATAGACATATCTTTTAAGCTATTCATGAAAAATCTTCAATATTTGACTTTATTTTTGATTAGGGCTGTCCAAAATAGGTATTATATCATTGGAATTTTGACAAGGTTATTCTTAATTATGATTTTTATTTTTTGGATTTTAGATTTGTTATTTCATTAAATTTTTTATATTACTGGACCCTGGGTTACTTTTTGACAGGCATTTTAGTAGGTCAGGCTTACCATATCAGGAAAACAAATTCAGGACTATTATAAGTTTTTATGAAAAGTATTTTATCATCTCTGAAAAACTGTTCCTGATTATTGACACACTTTTTATCTGCACTTTTTTTGCAATATTGTGTTTTCCAGCTGCAGTATAATATTTATGAATTTAAAATATAATTTTTTATTTTTGTTCTCATTTCTATTAAATTGGAACATATTTGAATTAATTAATGAGGCTTTTCATCATGAATTTATACACAGTATAATTTTCTAACAACATAATATACTGAAATATTCAATCATTAGTTTTAAATTATATGTTTATTATATGATTGCTGATTATATTATTTATAATACTTCATTCATATACACTTTAATGCAAGTAATTTTCTTAACCTTTATTTTCTTACAGTTTCGACTGTCCAGCAGTCTTCATCAGAGCTATTGCTCATTATTTGATATGGTTTTTTCATTATTATGTTACATTTTCTGAAAGTAATTTCTTTCATAATATTCAAGATAATCACTATATAATTAAAAAAGCATTTTAACTTGAATATAAAAATTACTTGCTTGAATATTAGTACATATATGTGCTCTGTGCATAGATAATGAAGCTATTAATTGTCTATGAAATTATTAAAATTTAGTCCCATATTCATGGTGACTGTGTTCAATTGATAACTATAATATCAATGCAAATTTATATGCAGATGTTATGTGGACCATTTTTGAGATAGGGAAATATAAGTAACAAATATGCTTATTAGATCAAAACCCTTGGAAGCTCCCTCTAAATATCACTGTCAACAGCTTTATTTCAATATTTTTAAAGCATATGATGTTTTTAGCAGAATTTTAAAAAAATCTATTATTAATCATAGTATTTAACTTATTTTTTGAGATATAAATTTAAAGAATATTAAATAAATAGCAGGTTTTTACTTTATACTTGAATTTTTTGACTACAATATTTTCTGCTGTTAGTGAAATAATATTAATTCCTTCCCTATATGTTATACTAATTAAATTATCTTAGCAGTTTTAATAGCAATATGTTAATTATAAATTATAATAAAATATTGTAATATTCAAATATATATATTCACCTAATAAATAAAAACATTTAACAGAAATTAATTCTATATATTTATGAAGTTAACAATTACAAATATCTTAATCACATTAATATTACAGATAGAAACTTTAATAGATTAAATTGATCATAGAATAACCTTGGATATGTGCTTTTAATTAAAATAATTTAATATTTAAAAAGATGTGGCTATATGTTTAAAAAGAAAGATTTTAATTGATGTGTTTTACCAGTTGGTATATATGGATCTGAGATTTGAGCATTTACTAAGAAAGCAAGACAATAACTTCAGTTCATACAATGAAGTGTGAAGACATATATATTGGAAGTAATAAGAAGATATAGAAATTGAACTACATGAGAGAAAGAACACACAAGCATCATTTACATCATTGAAAAACCAAAGACTAAAATAAAGCTGGTCCAGACATTTTTCTAGAACTGGCAATAAATAGACAATTGAAATCTTAGATTGGATCTAAAGAGATTGTAAAAGCATAAAAGAATAGTACATAAATAAATAACAATGGACTGTAGAGAAGTTATGGAATGGAGAAAATGAATTAAATATGAAAAGAAATGATGATAATGATATGAAACTATATTGCAATGTAAAAAATAATAGATGATAGTTGTTTGAAAAGTCATGTGATATTGGAGTACCAGAAATGATAAATTGTTCTTTAAACCAAGAAATTTCATATCTTTAATCCATCACTGTACTGCTATACTAAACAATACAGGACATTTTCCCAATGTAATATCTTGACAAATAATATTTAAAATTTAATTTCAATAAAGTTATCATCTTACCACTATGGTTAGTTGCTGTTTTAGAGTTTTAAATATATTATAAAGTTGTAGTTTCTTTCCAATTAAGCCTTGCACAGTTCGGCATAGATAGTAGAGCATCTGACCTGAGATCAGGAGGAAATCTCTGGATCAATTTTGTTGCTCACTGGTCTGGACCTTGAAATTCTTATGAATTCCCAAACAATAATGCCATATGTCTTTTTTTATATTAAAGTTTGATTTTTAAAAGTTAATAATAAATATAGATTTTAAAATTAATCAATGATTCTGTTATTTAACTTTATATTAAAAATTTGTATTAAACTTAAAAAAATTAAGAGACTGAAGTGGAGTTGAGTTGGACATATTTCTAGAAGAGATGATAATAGATGGACAATTGAAATCTTAAATTGGATTCCAAGAGATTGTAAAAGACCCAGAAAAAGACCATATGTGAGATGAATGGATGAAATAGCAAAGGGTGCAGGGGTGAGGTGAAGAAGAGAAGCTAAAGATCGGAGAAAATGAATTGGACTTGGAGAGACCTTCATCCTGCAGTGGATTGATAATGTTTGATGATGATGATGATTAAACTTGTTAATAATAATTGTGTATTACAAATCTTTATTATATATTACAGAATTTCAAGTGATTTAATGAAAGAATAAATTCTGCTTCTGCCCCAATTTCATAAACTAATCTCATTCATAAAGACCACTTGAAAATATCTTAATTTATCTACATAAAATAGTAGTAATAATAACAAGTCAGATGTCACATGACTTATATATAGCTTGCATTTACAAATATGTAAAATTAAGAGCGTGCTAATAGCTCTAAACAAGCTTTATGTCCCAACTCCTCACTGAAGAGACCCATAGATCGAAACCGGTCTGGGGATGGGGACAATCCAAGATAAAAATGATTTGAATGCCTTCTCTTGTAGTAGCATTTATCATAAATAAAAAAAAAAAAGCTTGTTTAGAGCTATTAGCACGCTCTTAATTCTACATAAAATAGAAAATTTATATTTTTTGTGGAATAAAAAATTAAAATAAATTCAAAGCAATAAAAAAAATCACAAAAAATTAGTAATCTTTATTTTACCATTATAGTTAGAATTCTAGGACTTTGTTTGAAAGTTTTGGAGTGAGAAATTTAGGTAGGATACATATTATGATGTAATTTGTATATGAAATGAAAAATATTTTCAAGTTCTTCTAAAAAAAAATATAGGGAGAGATGTATGCTATATAGTCTATTTTGCTTAATATAAACTCAGCTGAATTATTAAATTAATGTTATTATGGATTTATCAACAGAAACAAAGAGGTTTATTTTCTAAAATTTGGAAATACCTGTAGATATTAAGAAAACGCTTAATAAAATATTGTAAATAATTAATAATATTTTTCGAAGATTTTGGATGAAACTAAGTGTAAATAAATAAAAGCAATTAAAATGTGTAGAGATATGAAAAAAATATAAGTAACTAATGACAATTTTTAAAATATTTGAAAAATTAATAACTGATTCAAACAGTGATTAGAAATTATAGATTCTAAACAGAATTTTAAAAAAAATATAATTTCAGTAATAAATGTTCTGTTTTGGAATAAACATAAATGAACAGATTTTAACCCCTCCCCCCCAATTAAAAATGGTAGAGATATAGATTTGAAAAAAAAAGAAAAATTGATACAATAACATTAAAAATGAAGAATCGTTGTAAAGAGTAAGTAGAAAAAATACTTAGCAAGCCTATTTCTCATACTTTAGTGACGTCATTTTCTGTAAATTTGAGAAATTAATAGCTAGCAAAGATCATAAAATTTTTTTGACATCTAAATATAAATTATAAAGGCAATTATAAGAAAAAAAATTGAATGATGTATTTTTTTTTCTCATGTGTCAAAGCATCAGCCAGAAAGTGAACCCAAGACAACTGCTTGTAAGTCATCTGTGCTGACCACTCGGCCACCAACGCTCGACGTATTTTGAGGAAAGAAAATTCATGAAAGATATGTTGAAAAATTATATAAAGTAAAGAATGAAAAAGATAAGAGGAGAGAAAGGTTTAGTAATTGTAATGAATAAAGTAGGTAAGAATAAGTTTGAGAGCTTTTCAGTAGATTTATAATAAAAAGGTGTAGAAGATGGTCTATAATTAATTATGAAGATGTGAATTATTAATTTGAAATTAATGAGTTTAATATAACATATATGTATATGTAAAAACTATAAATACCCATTATAAATATACTACATATAAGTTCTAAATAATTTTAATAATAAAAATAATAATATATGTAGCTTAATTAATCAGTAGCACTTTCGATTATGTAGTAATCCTTATCAATTGTAAAGTAATATGGAATTTTAATATCACATAAGTGTCCATGAGCTGTGTATGTCAGTATTTGCTGCTTGTCTATTTCTTATTTTATCTTTAAATTTATTTATTAATATTGCGTCCTTAATTTTCCTCTTTTTATGATTTCTTTCTTCCATTAATATTTTTGTATCATTTACATTAAAAGTAAATTTGTAATTACAAGATTTTTCATGGTCGAAGAGTATTGAGGCCATATTTAATTGACTATTTACATTTTTTTTACCCAATTATATAATAATTGATGTTCTTTTATTTTTTTTACCAGAGCACATCTTAATTCCCCCATATACGATTTTTTACAACCACATACAATCTGATAAAAAAATCATACATCAGGGAATCAAGATGTGCTCTGGAAAAAAGGATAAAAGAATATTAATTATTATATAATTGGATAAAAAAGTATAAATAGTCAATTAAATAGACCTCAGTATTCTTTGACCATGAAAAATCTTATAATTATAAATTTAATTTAATGTAAATTATACAAAATTATTAACAGAAGAAAGAAATCTTAAAAAGAGGAAAATTAAGGAAGCAATATTGATAAATAAATTGAAAGATAATATAATAAATAGACAAGCAGTAAATACTGACATACGTGGCTCATGGAAAATCACGTAATACTAAACTTCCTTATTACTTTATAGTTGATAAGAATTACAACATAATTGAAAGCGCTACTGATTAATTAAGATATGTTTTATTATTTTTATCATTAAAATTATTTGGAACTTGCATATATATACATAATTAATAAAATTAGCATAATAAATATACTTTGATTAAACTTTATTAGTGATTTAAAAGACTGACATGAAACTCATTTAGGCATATTGCTAAAAGTGATTTGAATTAAATTCCAAGATCTAGAAAGTGACATCATGTGAGATGGGTGGATGAGATAAAAATGTCTATGGATAAAAGAAACTGGATTAAACTTGGAGAGATCATGTTTCATCAATAGTGGTGGGAAATGATGGTAATTTATAAAAATGTTGCTGAGTCTAATCTTTTACAGTTCTTATTCTACTTGAATAGTAACACTTATAAGTTTTAAAAAGAACTAGAAATAATAAATGAGACATTGTGAGGAGTATAAACAAGAATAAACTTGATAGAAGTGATCACTATTTTATTATAAAGTTGCAAATGATAAAATATTAAAGATATTTAAAAAAATGGAGTGCCAGTTGAAGTCTTTTACAATTATTTTTTTTTTGTTTAGCATTTAAATGCACCAACTCATTGACTACATTTTTTTTTTTTTGAGTGCTACTGGATTTAAAAAAGTAAAATAAAAGAATTGTAAAAGCAATTGATGCAAATAATGAGATGTTATAAATAAAAATTAGAAAATATTTGTATGATGGATTAATAATTTCATCTGTTAACCAAAGGAAAAATCAAGATAAATGACAAATACGTTTGTGTAATAATGGAGGATGAATTTGTAAAATATAGATAAATGCTAATTGAATTACTGATTATAATTTACAACAGAATTCATAACCTAAAAACGATTTACTCGCTGACGAAGAAGCTTCCAAATAAACAAAACAAATTTCGCATAAAACTATTAAATGGGCCAAGCGCTTTCGAGGTTTGCCCTCATATTCATGGCCGACGAACGTAATAAATCTTTACATAGTGTTATTAAATAACAAATATGCAAATGTAAATGCAAATCAGTTTGACCATTTTTTTGAAATGGAAAAACATGTGTCGCGTCTATTGATAGAATTGTTGTCACAAACAATAAAGTACGCCTCTTTGATCTTTCTCTCACAGTCGTTGGTTTCAGGGCATACAATCCTGGGGTTGCCTGGTTCAAACACATGGCCAGTCTGCTCTTCATGTTCCAGAAATATTGAAAAGTTATCACTGTTCTTTTTTGCTCTTCTATAGGTATACAAGTGTTGAGCAGCTCTGTTGTGAACAGTGGCCTTAGTTTCCCCATAGTATATGGCTTTGCATCTGGCCTGTGGACATGACATGCTGTAGATCACCTGGGGTGTTTGAGATGGGTCTGTTCTATCCTTTGAATTATTAATGAGTCTGTTAGAATTAGGGGGAGTATGAAAACCAACCTTAAATTCCCCAGTTAGAGTCTTTATTATCTGTTGTGATACTTTGGGAATATAAGGGAGTGTAATTTGAGGCTTATCCTTATTTTTGTGGTTAGCTATTAGTTTACTGTGAAATTGCTTAATTTTCTTTGCAATTGATCTGTAGCTGAAACCTACGCTAAGCAAATCATTTATATAAATTGCGATGTTGGTCTTTCTATCGGCTTCAAATTTACATGGATAAGCAAAATATCATCAGTGTATTTTTTCATTGGTTATAATTTCTTTAGAAAAAGATTAAATATAAAATATGTTAAAAATTGAAATAAATATGGTAAAATAAAAAATAATTAAAAGGTTTATTACTTTAAAGGAGTATAATAGATTTGAACACCAGAAGTAACAAAGCTAGACTACAATTCAAGGACTTTGAGCTCTAAAGTCCATCACTGCACCAAACCATTTAGAGTAATTCAATAATGTTTTGGCAGAATAGGCAGATATATAAAGTGAAATAAAACATATACAGTGTATTTATATATTTTGTTCTATTTAATATTTATTTAAATAAAATTTTTAATACATGTCATTCTGATATTAGCAAAATTAGAAATGCGGTCAGAAGTATTCACATTGATGTTGTCATGTCCAAATTTTAAGAATAATTAATGATATCTGTAAAAAGTCTAAAAGCAGTTTAGATAAAAGATTAAAAATGATACTTGGAAAACAGGTATTGTGGAATAGGTAAAGTTTGTTATTTTAAAAGAAGTTACTCATTTAATTATAAAAATAGTGACCAACATTATTAGAATAAAAACTATAATGATTAAAAAGCTATAAGAATAGGATGATATTTTGTAAGAAATATGTAAAAAAACAACAACATCTTATTGGATGTGTTTTTAACAGTAACATGTACAATTTATATAAGATGTTTTTATATTTACAGGTCAGGAAAAATATAAAAGATAGGATTTGCACTATTGAAATATTAAGAAGAGTAAAGAAAAAAAGATTGTTAAAAAAAGTATAAACTTCAAGAAAAACTCAACTGAGAATATGCTTCAATGCAGAAGAACTTTGATAAATATGCTTGATGGATTTGTGAAAGATAAGAGAAAAAAGACAATGCAAATAAAAAATTAATTGATCATCTAAAAAAAAGAGAGAGATTTCGAAAATTCACTAAAAAGATATAAAGGTTTTGAGAGGCTAGTAAATAACCAATCTTTGTAGAGAATTACATTTAATAATCTTCTTTAGACATGAGATATTATATTGAAAATGTTTAAGGAAAGCAGTAAAACACCACGACTGATAAAGTTCTTTTTATTATTTTATTACATTGTTCTGAAACTTTAGGTTTTTAAAATCTGTTTGTTTTTTTTTAAAAAAAAAAACACCTGTCCATCTATTTATTTTGGAGGAAAAAATTATTACATGCTGAAAATTAAAAAAAAAACAACTTTATTTATAAATTATTTTTTTCTGGTCTATTTGTTATATATGAAACAACAAAAAAAAGCACACCTTTTATTTATAGATTAGATCTTTCTGGACTAATTATATATATATATAGCAGAAACTGAAAATCTATGGAAACAAGTGGCTGTCAGTTTCTATGTTATCATTGTCTCTATATATACATTTATCAAAGTTCTTATATTTGGATAAAAAAAAACATGAGAGCAATAGAAGATTTTTGCACTATTTATACTTTTCCGATCAACTCATAGATTTTTTTTATCGTCTTACTTTTGACTCACTTTCTGGTTTATTTAATATTCAATACTGTATATTTATACTTAGTTTAGTTTATAGATTTCCCATATATTTTAATCACGAAATTTTTTTTATCTTGGCAAAAATTTTGGAACCCTGACAATTTTTACTGATTATAAATAAAATAAATTAAAATATGAACAATCATTAATTTAAATTGATAATTAATGAGAAGAATTGCACTTCCGTTCGTTCAATAATGTGGTCAGATTAATTCTAATGCCAAAAATGGCATCCAGATTCTGTATTTGATTTGTATTAGAATATAGTGAGAAAATTTTTCAACATGCGCAGTACGTTGAAATCATTATTGGAAGCTCACGAACTAATTTTATTATGGAATTTCAAATTTTATCCGAGGGTACACTAGTATTCAACAGAATCCAAATTTAAAATCCTGGAATTTGATGAATAATATTAAAATAATTTATATTGGTATTAATATAATTTAACTTTTAATATCTTACTTTTATTTAAACAACTTTTGAAAATGAATTCAAGCCATTTTTTTATAACTTAGGAGAAAAATGACATTTTTCTAAATTATATGAATAATTTAACTTTTGAAAATTAAATGTACTACGTTATTATATATATATAATAAAACTTTCAACGACCACTAAAAGAAGAGAGGAGAGATATTTGCTTGAAATTTTAAAACTATTTAATTTGAAATTTTTTTCTAATTATTTTAGACTTCAAAGAACGTTTCGTTTTAAATCAATAGTTTATTAAGATTTACATGAATTTGTCAATATTTACACTGAAGTCCTTTGTGAGTCACGAGAAGTTTAAATCTTTATATTACTGCAAATGTCAGTAAGTCTCCACTAATCAAAGCCACTTTAATTTTTTGTTATGGTCGTAATTTAATTATAATACCAAATTGATTGTTCTGAAATGGAATTTATATTTGATTTTGTTTTAAAAGTAAATGCCAATTTTACTAATAATCTAATATCAGTAGTGATAACTTCTCAAAAAATGGCAGTAAGAAAAGTTTAATAAAAAGGAACTATTTTACATATATGGAAAACAAGAACGTTGAACTTGTGTTTATCAACAAAACTATCCTAAAAATACCAAAACGTTATGTAAATTATAATATTCTGTAATTTATTTTTCAAAGACAAATTTGATGACTCAAAACAGTCTTAGTAATAACGAGTTTTGGGATTTTTTGCCTTCAATACTCTCCCATCACTGAAGATATATTTGTATAATACAATTTTTGAATTAGCATTTTGAATTACAAAAGCTTAAAATAATAAACATTTAAATAACCTTTTACAGACAAATGTAAGACAAGAATTTTATTCAGAAATTAGTCATTAAAAAATTAAAGCAAATGGTGAGGGATATTGATAAAATCAGAATGTTATATATATAGAACTATTTGTCCATTCCTTATGTAGTTGTAGATAAATTGATTAATAAATCAAAGACTGAAATCACTTAATATCACATGATCACTATTGTCTATGCTTACACAATCTTTTAAAACAAAACTCTCCATGCCATAGGGCCACTCAGGGCAAGCCTCGCTAATTAATGGATGCAGGAAGGTTTAATGCATAAAATCCCTATCTAGTGCCTACTTATCCAATATCCCCAAACTAAACAGAGCAAAACTCTCCATACAGTATTGCCACCTGTGCTAAACAGAGTAATCAATGGATGCCAGAAGGCTTGTGCATAAAATCCCTATCTAATGCCTACTCATCCAATATCCCCAGACTAGTTTCTGGCTTGTGGCCTTCGTCAGTGAGGAGCTGTGGATCTGAGAGCACTGCATCTAGATCTTAGGATCTAATGCAACCCTCTAGCAACCACCTTTTATCTCTACTTAACTACTAAACTATGAGAATGAAATTAAAAACACAAAAAATATTTTCAATCTAAGCTCAATAGCTTAAATAGTCATATGGGTCTGAACTCAGTTCAGCACCCATACATTTTGGTGTCTTTGGCTCTTTTACAACCATAGCCACCATGGTTTAACACCAATCCTGCCTAATAGGATAGTGGTGGCTATGGTTGTAAAAGAGCCAAAGACACCAAAATGTATGGCTGCTGAACTGAGTTCAGACCCATATGACTAGATTGAAAATATTTTTTTTCAATTTCATTCTCATAGTTTAGTAGTTAAGTAGAGATAAAAGGTGGTTGCTAGAGGGTTGCATTAGATCCTAAGATCTAGATGCAGTGCTCTCAGATCCAAAGCTCCTCACTGACGAAGGCCACAAGCCAGAAACTAATCTGGGGATATTGGATGAGTATGCATTAGATAGGGATTTTATGCACAAGCCTTCTGGAATCCATTGATTACTCTGTTTAGCACAGGTGGCAATACTGTATGGAGAGTTTTGCTCTGTTTATCAACAATTAATGTGCTAATATAGGAAATGTGATCATGTGATCCCCAAACTAGTTTCTAGTATATGGATTTTATCAGTGAAGAGTCAAAGATCTAAATGCAGTGCTCTCAGATCTAAAGCTCCTTACTGATGAAAGCCATAAACTAGAAACTTGTCTTGGGATATTGGATGAGTAGGCACTAGATAGCAATTTTATGCAATAAACCTTCCTGCATCTATTGATTACTCTGGTTTGCACTGGGTGGCACTACTGTTATGGAGAGTTTTGCTTCTGTTTTAAATCAAAGAATTATTTTACTCCAGAGCAATGAATAGTAGCTATAATCCTCACTCTAGACTTGTTTCTTACTATCAATCTTTTATCTTTAAAATTTTTTTTGTCTGCTTGCAATAGGCACTTAATTATTTTTCTTATCAAGGTAATTGCCTGAAATTCAAAACATCATGAGGTTTCAAAGCCAGCCAACTTATTAGTTAAATAGATGTGGGAGCAATTAAGTAATATATTTTAGTGATGTGGAATAGAATAAAATGGATACATATTTAATATGAAAAGCATAAATTGTGCATAAGCAGAGCAAGTCTTGTGATCATACTTTGCTAATGCTGTCTCCCATTAATGGTATTTAAGATTTTTACCACTTCGGTGACCTATTTTCACTCTAAAATCTGTCAAGATTGATAGCATCTTTCAAAAAAAAAAAAAAAAAACTGTTTAGATTTCAATATATTTAGCTACTCACTCAAAAAAAAATCTTAAAATTATAAAACTCTACAGTTACTCATATTTCATTTTATAATGTTAAAATGACTTAGAACTGAAAGATTTGTGCTTGCTTGCAAGACTTAAAATATCAATTTATTTATTTTTTGAATAAGAAAAGCATCAATATATGACCTTTTTTTTTGGTTTGTTTTGGTTTAGGAAAGATGATTTTTAACAGTAAATCACTGCTATTATAAAATTATATATGGCTTATAATAACTTCTTTGTTTTAATAACTTCTATCATATACACTTTAATGCAATTTTTTTTTTTATAAAACTTCTTTATTTTCCTGACAGTTTTGACTGTCCAGTAGTCTTCATCAGAGCTTTCTGAACCTTCCTTTGCTTTTTAAAAGAACTGATTTTTTTTTTAAAAAAAAGGTAAAAAAAATTTAAAAAAAAAATCAATTATTTTAAAAAGCAAAGGAAGGTTCAGAAAGCTCTGATGAAGACTGCTGGACAGTCGAAACTGTCAGGAAAATAAAGTTTTATAAAAAACTTTTTGCATTAAAGTGTATATGAAAGAAGTTATTATAAGAAATATAAATGAATATATAAAAAAATGCAAAGAAAGTAAAGAAGAATAAGAGTATATACTTCTATTATAAAATTACATATAAACATTATAATTTCTTATTGTTTAATAAAAGTTCAATATGTTAGTTTTCCACTTTAGATTAAATAAATTACTCAATGTGAAACACTATGAAAATAGATACCTATTTTTTATGTACAATTATCTTCTACAAATATTCTAGATAATGCATGAATGGTCATTTGCTTAATTATAAAAAAATGCATAGTTAAATTTTAGTTTGATTACTGGTGTTATAAAGTGTGTTTACCATGCAATGTTATTTACTAGAAATTTAATGGTTTTTCATGAAAAATCATTTTATGCTTGGAAATTTACCTACATAGTTTAGGGCAGGGGTGGAAAAATAGTGGCCCACTAAAAGGGTTTATGCAGCCTGCCAAGACAATCAGAAAAATCCACCTTGAATTGAGATTTCCTTCCTGTGCATGACCGAAGATTCATCTCATATTTTCCACTAGGATGGCAATGTCAATACATGTGCAGTTTAGATATGATATGCAGTGCTTTTCCAATTGATCTGGCTAATTTCAATTTTGTCTTTGCATTAACAAATATATACAATTCCAACTTTAGTGAAACCATGAACCCTCTGAAAAAATGTAAAATCGATGATGAATATCATGTGTTTAATGAAGAATGGACAAACAAATATTTCATTGGTAATACAGGGACTAAAGCAATGTGTTTATTGTGTCATGAAAAAAAGGTGTGGCCCTCCACTTCCACAAGCCCTCTGCCAACCTCTGTGGCCCCTGAGCCAAAACAATTGCCCACCCCTGGTTTAGGGTATTAAATCATTAAACATCATATGATCACTGAAGTTTAGTGTAGTGATAGACTGATGATATTAGAGATTATAGTTTTTATCATTTACTTCTTATGCTTAAACATCACTTGTTCTTCTGAATGACAAACTATTCAATCACTTTATTTAGTAAAATCAATAAAAAATTGTGTTAATTATTTATTTATTTCTCTATCTACTCAATTAATAGTATGAAATCAAACAACTATTAAAATTATCTATAATATGCTAGAAATATAATATAGTAAACATATTTGTGATAGCAGCATCAACCCACCATATTACTTTAGTCCAGAGTCATCTAGTGTAAGATTGACTAATCAATAGATACTGCATGATAATCCCAATCAAGTTTTAGAATAGCTTCTGGCTATTTTGCTTTCATAATTGAAAAGTATTGGATAGTGGATTACAGTGAATAATAAAAATAACCTGAAAATGTCATGTGATGCATTATTTGGTATATATACTTTATTAAGATTATTTTGCTTATAACTTTAACATCAAAGTCATCCTTGATTTTGCATTTAGCAAAATATCATTTAAATATTTTTAATACAAAAAAGGATTTGTTGCTAATGAGATAAGCCTCCATATTTAAAGCTTTTTCTATTAAAAAAATCACTTTGTTTTATTGTAATTTGTTTGAATTAGTTCATAGTTCAATATTTAAGATCTAATACTATACAATTCCAAAGAGGTACTTTTTTGGAACTAGCTGATTTAATATGGATTCTTATATTCATTCACAGAAAGCGTAGCTGAATTTCTTAATGATGGAGGTGATTTATTATATATATAATTCAGGAACAAAGGCTTCATGTATTGAACAAATGAGTGCTTTTGTAGAAGAATTCACTAAAAAGTTCAAAAGCTTTAACTAAAATTCAATTTTAAAAATTTACTAAAATATGTACATATTCAACCTCACAAAATCAATCCAACAAGTTGCACATACAATAGTGTAGTAAGAAGAATAAGTACATTAGTACTTAAATATGTTCTATTTTGCCAAATGTAAAAAAAAAAGTTTTCTAAACTATTTTTCTAAACATAAAAGAAAGAACTATTTAAACTCATTTTTTGTATGGAATTTCTGTTGACTTAAATATGTTCTATTTTGCCAAATGTAAAAAAAAAAGTTTTCTAAACTATTTTTCTAAACA
This sequence comes from Epiperipatus broadwayi, assembly GCA_028023455.1. Classification (NCBI taxonomy): domain Eukaryota; kingdom Metazoa; phylum Onychophora; class Udeonychophora; order Euonychophora; family Peripatidae; genus Epiperipatus; species Epiperipatus broadwayi. The sequence continues at coordinate 3,130,991 of JAQFVV010000120.1, forward strand.
TAAAAGAAAGAACTATTTAAACTCATTTTTTGTATGGAATTTCTGTTGACTTTTAATTTTTTTATCAAGAGTTGAATTGTTTTTATATAAGACCAATAATGAGTTTGACCATCACATTATTCGTTGATTGTAAGAAGTTCAAACAATGCTAAAATGTGATTTAAAGTTAAAACTTAAGATTGTTAAAAGCATTTGGAAGATAAAAATATCTTGATAATGTATTGTCTATATGTAAATTAGTCATGGTCTGATTCTTAGATAAGACAGTTTTATATTTTTCTCTAAACTATTTTTCCAAACACAAAAAAGAAGAATGAACAGTTCAAACTCATTATTTTTTGTATTGAATTTGTTACCTTTGTATCTTTTTACCAACAGTTGAACTGTTTTTATATAAGGCAAATAATGAGTTTGTCCATCGCATTATTTGCATTATTCATTCATTATAAGAAGTTCAAACAATGCTAAAATGTAATTAATAGTTAAAACTTAAGAATGTTAAAAGCATTTAGAAAATAAAAATAGCAATAAGTGAGTCCCAGATTTTTCTAGATATATGTATATATTAACTATTACATAAAAATTATTATGGCAAGTAAAATAAAAACATTATTATAAAAAGATTATGTAGTGTGCTTCCGTTCCTAAAAAAGTCACACTTTGTCACTGATGTATATATAAATCTTATATGTAGTAACAGAATTTTGAATATTGTGTATGCATTTTCTATATGACAAAAGCTAAACTAATGTTTATTGTAAAAAAGGTAACACATAACTTATATGTTACAATTCATTGTTTATTGATATATACACAGTATATTCCAATATAAAAGTGATTGTTTCTTTTTCCAAGATTTCTGAAGTATCATCTAAATCAACATGTCATTTAATGACATAGTTTAGATATTCATCACAAAAACTTTCAGGTCGGTCATGAGTTGTGGTATGATAATGTGTCTCGTACTATTTTAGATTGTCTTTAATGCTTTCCCTATCATTATGATATCTTGCCAACAACTTGAAAACATCATTGCAATTCATGGCTTCACTGCTGTGCACAGTTGAAATCACTTCAAAAGATTTAGTAACCAGTTTGTTTTATTTAAACAATGTTTAATGTTAGCACATTATTCTATGAGGTAATGCATGAAACATACTGTCATATTTACTGTCATAACTCATGAAATTTATTCACTTTACTTTGAACACTTTTTAGCAAAAAAACCTTTTATTGTACATATATGCATACCCAATCTTAGGTTTTGACTATCTTATAGTCTTCTTCAGAGCCACTTTTACTTTAATTTTTTTAATTTAAGCAAAAAAACCTTTTATTATACATATATGCATACACAATCTCTGTCCCGCAGTCTTCATCAGAGTCACTTTTATTTAAATTATTTATAAGTAAAAAAATTAAAGTAGTTCTGAAGAAGACTGCAGGGCAGTCAAAACCTAAGATTGTGTATGCATATATATACAATAAAAGGTTTTTTTCTAAAAAGTCCTCACAGTAAACTGGATAAACTGTATTTATATATATAGTAAAATAAAGCAAGTGGTGAATTTGGTAATATTTCACATTAAAATAGTTGTGATAAATAGCTAAACTATGGCTTTATTTAACATGCATTGATTCAAAGATAACATTACAGGCAGCTTGGACAATACCTAGTCATTTTTTCACTGGGCACATTGATGTATAGTATTTTTCGTTTAATTTGATGTAGGTTTTGTGTAAGAGAATGTAAGTTAGTATCTTGATATGTAATTTAAATACTGGCATTCCAACTATTTTACTAAAGGGTGCTTTATATGTTATCTCTTAGCTCATCAATGTAACATTAAAAACTGCTCCCTCTCAAAATATTCTCATCATTGTGCTTAATATATTAAATACAATACATGTGGGTAGGTTCATGAAATTATCTCATAAATCCCCTGAACAAAAAAGACAAAGTGTTTTACTAATATTAAATTAATACATGTTCAATATTGCTAAGGAATATTAATGATATAATAAATGTGTAAAATAAAAACTGTATTACATTTTGGAATAACAAAGTCAATGTTTATTAATTACAAAAATCATAAATTGATATTTGGAGCAAAAAGGATTAACAACAATATTTTTTTTTTTTTTTGCCATTTTTATTTTTTATCAGTAAACAAAGCTTCAAATACAAAAGTTAGCTTGAGAGTACTTTCTGATATGATCCAATGGAACTGCATTTACAACTAATACTTTTATATTAAAAAAAAAATTCTTGCAAACACTAGAGAGACCTAATTGGTTGAAGTACATTGCTAGACTTATTAGCATACTTTTATCCAATGTTCACAACCATATGTTTGAAATACGAATTAGCAATAATAGTATTTTTTAAAAATATAAAATCCTAACATATGAAGAAATTAATATAAAAAGTTTTAAAAAAGATTATCATGGATTTATAGAAAGAATATGACAGATTTATTTAACTTTATTAAATTAAATACAATATTAATAATAAAACAAAATTTAATAGCTTTTAATTTAATAAAAAGAGAAGATGATAGTTGTGAATAAATGCTTTCTGAAAAATATGAATTTTATCAAAGAAATTTTTATTTGTACACAGTATTTTCCAATGAAAAGGTTACTTCCTACTAGTTCTTCTCCAAGCTGACTACAGCGCCATCTTTAAATCAAGCAAAAATTAACTATTTACTATAAAAAAAATTTAAGGCATTAGCACTTGTGAATTCTGACATGAAAAGTGTTTTGTATTTTGATTCAAGTTGAAGCAATGTAAGTTTTGTTTTAAATTGGGTAAAACTGTTAGTGAAACATTTGAAATGATTCAAGTAGTGTGGCAATGATGTTATGAGTCACAAAAATGGTTTGCAAAATTTTTAATGGCAGGGAAAGTATCGGCAATAATTAACAAAGGTAAAAACTATCTGTCACATATTATGTCATAATATTCATGATCCACACATGGTAACATCTTAAAATATTTGTGATAAAAAGCTAAATTACATCATTATCTAACACATATTGATTTAGAAAAGGTACTATACAGGTAACTTGGAAGAGAGTTAGTCACTTTTTCATTGGAATAAACTGTATTTATATATTAAACAGTCAATTTTTTATAGGTTTGTTGATTTAAATGATGAGTTATCTCTGTGTATTTTTATAAATATTTTTCAGGTCTGATGTATTTAAAAATCAATTAACAACAACCATTGTAAGTGGAAATTACATTATCTACCAATAGTGATCTTTAAAATACTTTAAGCCAAAAGTAAATTCATTACTATTCAAGTTTATATAATATTGATAAAATAGACAAAAATATTTTATAAATGCGAAAACTGAAAGCATATCAACTTCTCAGATTTTGCTTTGTTATATCATAACAGAAGAAAAACATAATTAAATGCTATATGTGGAGTGCACTATCATATGGTTGTGAAACATGGACAATGAGTAATAAAATTAGGAACAGATTGAAAGCCTTTAAGATGTGGAGATCGAAAATAAATGGAACATTGAATGACAAAAATAACAAATGAAGTTTTGAAAAGAGTAAATGAAAAAAGAAGATTGATAGAGGAAATCAAAAAGAAAAACTGGACTGGAAATATATTAAGAGTATAATTTAATGAAAGATGTTTTGGAGTCAATGGTGAGTGGAAGCAAGAAGAAAGAATGAAAAAGATTGACATTGCTGGGTGATATAAGTGATGGGAAGAGTTGCATGGAATTGAAGAGCTAGGCAATGAAAAAAATTGAGTGCAAAAATGGATGATTTGGTAATGTGACTATGGGACTATAGATGATATCAGAACTAAACATTACTTATAAAAATGCACAGACATTTTATAAACCTCTAAAAATGTTTTATTTTCACTGAGATTAAACATTAATATCTGATTTATGATCATTATTTAAATTTGGATAGTAAACTAAAAGTGAATTCACTTTTGGATTAATGGCCTTCAGACAAACATTATGGATGATATAATTTATATATTTTAAATAATTACATCATGTCTGGAAATTATTTATGGGAGAATACAGAAGATCAATGGAGTTTTCAGACTATCAACAAAGTATGCAAGTTATATGTTAAGAATAACAAGAAGTCAATAATGAAATACCTGAGAACAAGCAAGTATTATTGACATCATTAATGTAATTAGAAGGTTGACATTAAGCTAAACTGGATATATTTTTAGAAGCGATGATAATAGATGGACAGTGAAAAATTTAAACTGTATCCCAAGAGGTTTTAAAAGACTAGGAGATCACTAGTTTAATGGTGTAATGTGGAGATGAGATGCTATGAATTGGAGAAACTACATTAATCCTGGTGAGATCTTCATCCTTCAAAGAACTGATAATGGTTGAAAATGAATATATAAATAGAGAGATTTATAAAAGACTACAATGACTGTGTATATATTATGCTTTATAAAAAATATTTTTGTAGTGTAATTTTTACTATGCCTCTCCCATATAGGGTAGGAACTGGTTTCCATCTACTTTCAACATCTTGAGGAGGGGTGTAATCATAAACATATAACCAAAGATGTGTGAAAAATATATATGATCTCCAAGATACACATTTCATGCTGAACCAGCAACTCATCAATTGGCCCAGATCAAAATCTCTTACACATATATCATTATTCAGTATATATAGAAAATTACTAGTTTATTTGATAAGTGTCAAATATGCTGCCCTCATAAGTTTGACACAAATGACTTAATGAAAGTATATTAATAATTTTTATTAGTCATTTATTATAGTATGCAATAATGAATATTATTTTTGTAATGCATCTTAAAGATTATACATCTTTTTACAAGTCTTTGGGCATATGTTTTTGCTTACTTCTTTACATAAAGTATTAAAAGGGATAGAAACCAGTCTCTACTTACATGAGAGTGGTATAGTGAAAATTACTCTACAGAAATATTATTCATTAAGTGGATAATTTCTAGTCTAATGAATGCTAACAAAAATCATCAATACTATGCTTTAGTTACAATAAATGAAAAATAGCAAAACATAATTACTGGAATGTTAAAAGGTGCATTATTTAAATTTAATAAGTAATATAATAGTATATACTTAAATAAGAATTGTATTTGATTAAATTGGATGCATTAATAGATACATCAGCTGGTGAATGTTGTTAACTTCGATAGTTTCTTAATACAAGAGTGCTATATATAAAATCTAATTTGATCCAGATACACTTGGCTTTTATTTGACCCTCCCCCTCATTTTATACTTACCATTCTATCTATTGTAAATATAGGGGATTTGACCTGACTTTCAAGCACCCACCAACTATCCACACTATCTCATACAACTGATATACATGATACACATATGTAGAAAAGATAAACAATCACCAATATATGTATTTCATGCTAACAGCACTCATCAGTTGGTTCAGATTACCATGTCTTACACATATATGTAATCATTGCTCAGTCATACTAAGATAGCAAATATTCATACTTAAATGGACAGGCTTCAATCTACTCCAACTTTTCAACCATCCATACCATTGAAAATCTGATGATGGAAAGCCAAATCCCATGTTGATGCCAACATTATTGCTAAGCCCATGTTGACCTGAAGTCACTTTGACCCCTAATGTATAGGACCTCATCAATTTAAATACTTAGAAGAGGGAAGGGCAGGATACAAGCTTTATATGTAAATATTTAAAAACCAGACCCTCTTCACAAACCTGGAGCTTAATTGTAAATATAGGAAATTTGAACTCCGACTTTCAAGCACCCACCAACTATCTCCACTATCTCATACAACTGATATACATGACCACACACATGTAGAAAACATACAATCACCAATATACGTATTTCATGCTAACAGCACTCATCAGTTGGTCCAGATTATCATCTCTCACACATATATGTAATCAGTGCTCATTTACACTAAGATAGCAAATCTTCATACTTTAATGGATGGGCTTCAATCTACTCCAACCTCCAACTTTTCAATCATCCCTACCATTGAAAATCTGACGATGGAAAGCCAAATCCCATGCTGAAATATGTATATTGGTGATTGTTTATCTTTTCTACATGTGAGTGGTCATGTATATCAGTTGTATGAGATAGTGTGGATAATTGGTGGGTGCTTGAAAGTCTGAGTTCAAATCCCCTATATTTACAATTAAGCTCCAGGGTTGTGAAGAGTGCCTGGTTTTCAAACATTCTATCTATTATAATTACTTGAACTCTGACATATATGAAGGATTAGCTCTTAAAAGGGAAATAATATTCCAAAATCTTAGATTAACATTTATTAATTTTATGATTGCTAATTTTCATTTCTCTTTCAAGTTTCAGTGTAGATGTGGAATTGTTCAAAACAAAATTTACTGTTTATTTTAGCAAATTACAAGCGACATCTATTTTTCAAATAACGTTTACCTTCTTTGGAACTTTATAAATGCAGTCTACTGAGTACCCTAAGGGACATTGAACTATATGAATTGTTTTAAAGTTTTATTGTTATATTTTCTACATGGAGAATATTAGTTCTTTGTTCACACTTTCTATATCAATATACTTTTCTATATTCCTGTAAAAATTGTACACTTTAATTTGAAGAGCGAAAGATTTTGTTTTAAGTTTTTGTATATCAATTTAAAGTTTATTAATCATAAAAGATTGCTCTTTTAGAATTGACCACTTATTAAAATTTCCATCTGCTCTTATTTAAATCTTGGAGAATAACAAAATGACATTTTAACTACTTGAGATTGTAACAATGAAATTTAATAATTTCAAATTCATTTTATAAGTAATATTTTATATTATTTTTATAAGAATAAAAACTAACCCATTAGTTGCATTAAATGAAATTACAATAATAGCTGTCTCAAATTAAAATCCAAGTTCACGTTTCTTAATTTTTTTTCGCATCTTCTATATAAATATTTGATTTTTTTTAATATTAATTTAATAAACTTAACTAAAACTTACTGTTAAAATAAACTTTATTATGCATTAAAAGCAGCCATTCAAAATAAAAACAAAAGGAATAGTTAAACAATTATTGAAATAAAAAAGTCCTACAGTATGATGGAATCTAATTACAATTTTTTTTTTTACACTGATTAATCAGCTTTTCAATGAAATGGATGGCTGAAGAGTAGTGGGGTAGAATGGTTTGAAGCCTGTCCATTAAAGTAGGAAGATTGGCTATCTTAATATAAGCTGAGCTTTGATTGTATATATGTGTGGAGATGATAATCTGGACCAAGTGACAACTGCTGGTTTAGCACAAAATGTGTATATTGGTGATTATTTATCTTTTCAACATGTGTGTGATCAAGTGTATCAGTGGTATGAGATAGCATGGATGATTGAGGGTCATGTGAAAGTCTGAGAACAAACCCCTATATATTACTGATGAATAAGATAAATAAGATTATACATGTATAAAATTAAGGTTGCAAAATACAATTAAAAAAAACAATACCAAAAGATCTAAATTACAGTCTGTATATCACAATGTGGCAGGAAGAGAGATCTGGCTCCAAGTGGCTACTTCAATATCCATAGGAATCTGTGTCTGATCTCTAGTTTTAATTTTTGACAACTTATTGATAAAAAAAGTATTTAAGTTTTGGAAATGTTGGGATCAGAATAAAATGGCATCTCAGAAATCAAAGGACAAATAGAATAAATATTGCCCATCTTATATTAGGGAACAGTTCCATCTGAATATTTTCAATAAGTAATGTGAATGAATAAGCCTGGTTTTGTGTAATAGTTGTTATAAGCTGATGTTTTGTATGTAAAACAGTGCATTCATAGACAAAATGTTCAAGTGTTCCATCTTCCTTCATACATAAAGAACACATTTCATCAATATTTGCAGGTGATATTCTTCTAGCTAGGAAGATGTTAGTTGATAAAACTTTGAGACTTATTTTTATCAAAAAATCCATGTCTTCAAATGCCAAAACTTGAATTTCTTTATTAGAAATATAAATAGTAAGAAAAGAATAAGAAATTTCCTTAGAGTCAGTGTTAGTTGTTATGTTTCCCAACACCCATTTTTTTTAAAGAATAGAATGAGAATGGGGCAAGTATATTTGGTTATGAATGTGAATAAGGTATTTATGCATTTGTTCCTGATAGGGGTGATTGGTCTCTGGGAATTACAGGAATATATGATTTAATATTAGGGCAGGAGACAGTGAGTTTGGTCAATATATTGATCACTCTCTGACAGTAAAATATAAAAATATAATGTAAGAAGGGACCATTTGATTTTTATTGTTTCTGCATTATTTCATACTTATGGCAACTGTTCTTTTGCTCCAAGTGAGTCTGGTATGTAGAGAATTTACCTTTTTTAAAAACAGATGATAAAATTGATAATCAGGGCATATTAAATGATTCTTGGGAATATTAGAATGTTGATAAGAGAAATTTTATTGTATAGTGACAGATAAACTTTTGAATGTGAGTTAATGACTTTTTCAATTGAAGCCAGAGCAGTATTTTGTACTACTAGCCTTAATGAACTGAGGGGAAGATTAATTGGAAAGTCTAAAAATTTATGAGGAAGGCAGGTTAAAGAGAAAGCTTGAGAATAATGTTTTAGTATAAAAAAGAGTTTTGGGAGAAATTTTTTGATCGAAAAAAATGACTAAGTCAACCTTATATGAAATATGGCTGAACACAACTTGTACTGTGTTTAAGATCTTATATGGGCTATAGTGATGCACTTACTCATATTTCTTAGTATTACTTCAATAAAACAGACATAACTCTATATGCAGTAGAGCCACTTAGTGCAAACCAGAGTAATCAATGGATTCCAGAAGGCTTGTACAAAAAAATCCCGATTAGTGCCTACTCATCCAATATTTCCAGACTAGTTTCTATCTTGTGGCTTTCATCAGTGAGGAGCCTTGGATCTGAGAGCACTGATAAAAGCCACAAGCTAGAAACTAGTCTGAGGATATTGGATGAGTAGGCACTAGATAAGGATTTTATCCACAAGCCTTCTGGCATCCATTGATTACTCTGGCTTGCACTGAGTGGCACTATTGTATTGAGAGTTTTGCCTGTTTTAATAACAGATATGAGTAAGCATAAGAAATGGTGATCCTGTGATATTACTCCAATATTAACATCCTTTCTTGATACTCTGTCACTTTTTTTACTTTTAGTAATCTTTTTTTAATCTTTACTATAATTGTTAATGTAAAGCGCTGCTTTCTAAGTTTAAATCTTAGTAGATTTTTTTCTCTTTTCTATCCTATTGCTTTCATTCTTTTTTTTTTATTTGAGTGCTAAAGTCAATATTTTTTTAATATTTAATTTTATTTAAAATAATTTCTAAAGTATTTTTACATTTTAAAAAAAAAAAGATTTTATTTTTATTCTTCACTTAACGACTTTGTAGTAGAGAGGTTGATTATTTTACTTATTAATTTATTTTTTTTTACATATTTTTTTATTATATTAAATTGATTTAGAAAACTAAATTATTCCAAAAATGATATTTTTTACCAACCTTTTATTAGTTTTTATTTTGTGTTAAGAGATATTTTTAAATTGAAAAAGATTAAACAACTCTAACGTAAGTTTCTTATTTCATTTAGTATATAAAAAAGATATTAGAATACTGCAGTAAATCTTTGATAATAATTTGTATGTATTAATTAATCTTTTGAAGGATAATGTTATTTGCCTTTTTTTTTTCTTTTCGATGTTTATAAATCGCTTTTAAAACTATTTTACACTTCTAAAAGTGATGGCATTTAATAAGTCTTAAGAAGATGTAATTTATTGTGCAAATTCATAAATATGTCAAGCGTTGGTGGCCGAGTGGTTAGCACAACTGCTTTACAAGCAGTTGTCCCGGGTTTCGCTTCCCGGCCCATGCTTTGACATATTAAAAAAAAAAAAAAAATCATAAATATGTATTTGTTATAGCATAAAATTGTGAGAATTTGGTGAAAATTATCAGAATTGATTAAATTATAATTAACCCTAGTAATTATATATTGGACTATTCATATAGAATAACATTAAATATTGAATGTCATTAGAAAAATTTTTAAACTTAATTTAAACTTTGCAAATTCATTTAACTGTTAGTAATGGCACACAGGTTAGTATATAACACAACATTTTGAATATTACTACTCTCCTCTCTTCTTCAGGTGTTCCTGATTTGACCTTTCACAGTGTTAGCATGTGAATCGATCATGGATCCATAGATTCTTGAATATTGAAATTTAAGGTAATGCTCTAATAATCTGAATTATTTGCTAAAGTCAACGGTTGGTAAAATTTTATAAATATATTAAATAACCTTCACACTACCACCCTTTCTTTTAAAATCATATGAATAAAGATACAATAAGATGTATGCCCCCAAGATGATCTGTTGGCCTAGGTCATCACCTTGCATATATATCTCTATTAAATGTAGGGTATTTACCAATAGTAAATTGTTACATTTTCATTTACAAGTATCAAACACACACATCAAGCTTTGGTGGCCTAGCTGTTAGCATAGCTGCTTTCCAAGCAGCCAGCCCAGGTTCACTTCCTGGTCAACACTTTGATATATATATATAAACATTACAAGCATAAAGCTAAACTAGTCAATATAAAATCAAAACTACCCCAAATCCAAAATTAAACCAGACCAGCATAAAGTCTGCTTGTAGCAGTGAAACCTTAGGTTGTGTTTTTTATATTATTTTTATGCTGGTCTGGTTTAATTTTGGATTTGGGGTAGTTTTGATATATATATAAAGTATCAAACACATTCATCCCACAATTTTTTCACCCCACCCCCCATTTCAAATAAATACAGTAATGATTATCAGTAATCATGAACTAAACTAGAAAGTTTGACATTTGTAAATTAAAATGTAAAAATTATATATTTTTATCTATGATGATCTTCTTGATTTGTCTACCTTTTGTTAAGAGTAAGGTTAATTAATAGGTTCCAGACATTATGAATTGTCACACTAGGTTGACATGCAATTATTTACCATTGACATATGAAAAAGATATTTGGAATTTTCTATTTTGTATTTTTTTCACTGTATCCACTATTTTAGTTATTTTACAATCAAATATATGTCCGTTCATATCTAATGTGCAACTTTAGACACATCTGTGTTCTATTTTCAAATCATCACTTGGTTTTCTTTCAATTACTTCTCAATGGGGTGACTGGTCTCGCCAATATACTTCCTTCTATATTTATATTGAATTTAAAAAATACAGTTTTGTTTTTCAGCATTTCAAGTTTAGGCTTTTGTAGATATTAAAGTTCCTCATAGTGTTGGTTGGCTTTGGAAAGTGATGTTATATTGAACCCTGATGTTAAGCTTTCTGATAAGAAGAAATATATAACAAGCTTATATATAATGTCAAAATACATTATTATACTTGCATAAAAAAATGTGACTAAATAATAATTATAATAGGTTTAAAAGATTTTATTATCCTTATGGGAATAATCTGTCTAAGTAATAACTTTACCGGCTAAATGTATATAATCTCTAATTTTAAATCTATAGAATAAAATTTAATAATAATAATAATATTGGGATAAATTTTACAATCACTATTACTTCAATTATACATAAAAATAAATCTTGTATACACTTGAACTTTTTTATTTTATAAAAATCAAATACATACATTGTACAGGCTTAAACCTGCATTTATATATGTAATATATGCGGGATTCGAACTCAGAGTTTCACATGACCCACTACTCTCAGTGCCATCTCATATTGCTGACTCATCTGATCACACACATGTTGAAAAGATGATTGCACCAATATATGTATTTTATGCTAAACCCGCAATCATCAATTGGTCTAGATTACTATCCTCACACATACATACAACCAGAGCTCAGCTTTATATTAAGATAGCCAATCTTCATACTTTAATGGACAGGCTTCAAATTATTCCAACTCACAACTCTTCAGTCTTCCATTTCATTGAAAATCTGATGATGGAACGTTCAAAGCTCTTGTTAGTGCCAAGGTTGTCATCCTACCCATGTTGACATATTAGTCATTATGACCCTTCATGTACAGGAGAATAATCTATTTATACATACATATGTGAGGGTAGGGGCAGACCTTTTACACACTATTTATATAAATTAATACATTGTACAGGCTTCTAATAATATAAAAATAATCATAAACAGTATACATCAAAAAAAAAATAAATCACTATTGAATGTTGTAAATAAAATAAAATATTTTGATTTCTTTATAATTGCAGGTTGTTGTTTCTTAATAATATCTCTTATACTTATTAAGATTATTAACTAACTATATTTTGGTAATTTTCATTAAAAAATTGTTTTCAATATTCAAATAATTTTCTAGGTTTTTTATATAACTTACAAATCAAGGCCCCCATTATTAATCAACTGTATAATGAAGATACTTCCAAATTTAATCCAATTTCTCCAATCTTTAGTGTTTTGTCTCCACATCAAACTAACAGCATTCTTATTTCATCCATCCACCTCATATGTGGTCACTTTATTAATTTTTTTGTAATCTCCAGATAGCAACATAGTGTCTATTTTTGCATGATCTTATATAAACAGAATTTCAATATAATCAAAAACATCGCATGCTATATAAAATAAATATCTCATTTAAATAATTCTTTTAGTAATAATCCATTATATAAAAGACAAAATTTATGAATCCATTAAGTACCTTAAAATATGTTAGCATTTAAAAAATAAAACAAAAATATTATCTGGCTCAGTAAATACAAAATTAAGACATCGCTTACATCATAATGGTCATATCATAGTATAGTAATGTTTTCTTTATAATTATTATGATCAAGGTTTTGATTTTCATATGATCCAACTCAGTTTATCTTGAGATATTTTTAATTTCCAAATAGTAATAACAAGTACCTATTTATTAATGAATATCACTAAAGATAGATGTATTCATTATTAATTAGATATCTGGAAAAATCAAAGCATGCTTATGAGTGAAAAATTTCAAAGATTTACTCAGAATAATGTAACACACAAATTATAAGCATATATATGGAAATGTTACTTACAGTAGATTAGACCTATTGACTTAATTTAACTCTCATCCATAATTTAAGTATTTCCCAATTATGTATTTAATAAAATTATTTATCTTTTTAATAACTCGCTTCTATGGAAATCAAATGCTTGATGCAGTTGAACACAAAGTATGTATGTCATAATTTTTTTGTCAGATTAATAATTATTCTACATCAGTCAATATTGAATTTAATATTAAGTTTAGGCTACTAGCTATTTCTTATCAAAGATAAAGTACAGGAGTTGCCTGATTTATAAAAATGTAAAGCTGGATTTGACGACATTTATGTCTCTGAAAAATTCACATTTTCAAATTGATAGTAACGTATTAAATAAGTGCTGATGCTTGAGTTGGAGTTTTAGGTCTAGTGTCTGAAATCCTAGCTCCTCACTGAGGTGAGTCATAACCTCGAAACCAATTGGTCTGGGGATGAGGATCTTCCAATAGAGATTTTGAATTCTTTCTCTTTCGGCACTTATAATTAAAGCTTGTTAGGAGCTAGTGGTAAACTCTATCTAGTGAAAGATGATAAAGGTATACAAATAACCATCTGATCCCACACTTACAATCCAAATGACAGATGCAACATGTCTGCCAAATAAATAATGTTAAATTTTGTTTACTACAACTTATTAAAAAAGTAATCTCATATAAATATTTTAAGTAATAAAAATAGAAATACAAATATGTAATAAAAGAAAGTTTATTTCTTAATGATCTGAGCTTCACGGGTAAAATAAAATAAATAAATACTATTTATGCATTTAGAAACAGTAATTCAACATATGTATATTCTAAAATCATCTATTGTAATCTTAAATAATTAATGTATACTAGATAAAAATAGTATTATGTTCTCAATCTCAAATAATTTATGATTTATAACAATCATACGTAATGTATTTATACTACCAATACAACAGCCTGAAAGTAAAAAAGAAATCTCCCAAGTCTTTTAAATTCAATTTGCATATATAATAATATAGATGCCTAATCAATAAATTATAACTAAATCAAAATAATAGACAACTCATTAATATAAATCCCAATTTAATATAATCATCATCAAAATCAATTTTCATTATGATTTAGTTAAAATTTATTGATTATCATCAAAATCAATATTTGTTTAACAAATTTGATGATGATAATATTAAATTTAGTTTTATATCAATGAATTGTCTAATATTTCAATTTAGTTATAATTTATCGGTTAATTAAGAGTTTATACTTTTTTGACAACATTATGGTTATGGTCATGTAATTTATTGTTACATTTTCATTTACCATTGTCAAACTCCCTGCAATTACAACTTTGACGCCATCCATTTCAGATAAATACAATAATGATTATTACTAATCATTTTCGAAACTAGAGATTATCTCTAGCACAGATATAAACTTTAAATCTCAGTTAAAGATTAATATATCTGATTTTTTTTTAAAAAAATTTTAGACACATGGAGTTATTCACCTTTCTCTTTCCCATATGTAATATCTTTATAGATATAATAAACACTTCCATACTTCCCCATTCTTTTTAAATTCATATAAATAAAGATACATGATTGCAAGAAATGATAATAATATAATCTGACATTAGACATGAAGCTATATACTCTAGTGATATCTATTCTATATCACCTAATCAAAATTACTCCAAATTTACAACTCAACCAGACCAGTTAAAGAAAATAAACTCTAAAACACAACAACAGTTTTCCTGCTACAAATAGACTTCTCAATTGTAGAGGACTACAAGATAACAAATTTATACCAAATATTACCCACAATCCAATTACATCCCACACAGCATTAATATTAAAAGAACTTTTATTTAAGTTACTTGCTTCAGAATCATAAATTTTTAATAATATTTTTTATTTTTATTAAAATTTTATGTTTCTGAAGCAATTAACTTATTTAAAAGTTCTTTTAATAGTAAGGATATATGAGATGTAAGTGGAATTGTGGGTAATGTTTAGTATAAATTTGTTGTTACCTTGTAGTTCTTTATTTACACTTGAGAAGTCTCCTTGTTGCAATGAAACCATTGATTGTGTTTGAGAGTTTATTTTCTTTGGCTAGTCTAGTTGAGTTGTGAATTTGGGATAATTTTCATTATTTTATTGACTAGTTTAGCTTTAGGCTTTTAATGTTTATATTAACTGTATGCATCATTTGTTCATTATCCAGTATTATATATAACTACAAAACATCACCCAAATTTTTTTGCTTATATCTTGAGGTCAACATGGGCATGACAACAATAATGGCATTAGCATGGGATTTGGGAATTCTATCATCAGTTTTTCAATGGTATGGATAGCTGAAGAGTTGGAGTGGATTGCAGCCTGTCCATTAAAGTGTAAGGATTTGCTATCTTAATATAAACTGAACACTTATTATATATATGTATGGAAGATGGTAGTCTGGACCAAGTGGTGAGTGCTGGTTTAGCATGAAGTATGTATATTGGTGATTATTTATCTTTTCTACATTTGTGTGGTCATGTGTATAAGTAGTATGAGATAGTGAGGATAGTAAAAGAGCTTGAAAGTCTGAGTTCAAATCCCTTATATTAATAAATGTTTTAAAAGCAATTATTCATTCTTTTTTTCCAGAACTATCTGTTATAATCTTGATTAATCAATGAACATCAAATGCTACTGCTACTATATTTATATCCCAAACAAATATCTGACTTATTTTCTTATCCAGCGAGAAATTTAAATCCTTATAGTGTTTTTGAATTTTAAACTCTTAACTTGATTGCATGAAAGAATTAAAACTGCACCCTGAATATGCAACAGCTTTACAACCAAAATATGTCACTTAAAATGCAAATATGCAAGAAACTAATGTGGGAATAAAGACACAATAGTACCAACATTGAAATGCCAATTCACTACTTGAGCATACAATTTATGAATTTACAATAGATTAAATGGATTACAACATTACTAATAATTGAAAATGTTAATAAGTAGAAAATCTAATGAAATTTAGTTGATAAAGTACTATTTAGGTAGTCCATTCTATTCTTTAGCATTTACTGATGTATAATTCCTATTTATACAGAACTTCAGGAAGTGTTGCTACTTCTGTTTAAATTTTATATACTATAAGTCATGCATATTTGTTATTTATTATATATTTCATTGCAGTAGTTAAAAATGGGATTGTATCTTTCTCCTGTTATAGATCGAATAGGTTTATCCAATTTAATTAATAATATATGATTTAGGCACATAATAGATTCAAACTCTGATTTCAGCATGGTGAAGACTGATTTGTGTATAAATAAACTCTAAGCATAAGTGTATACTTACAGTTTTAAAGTCGATGCTCAAGAATGAGTGCACAGAGATTCTTAAAAGAAATGACTAAGGGATTGTTCCTTCTTTATAATATTACATATGTAGAATGTGCTATATAAATAACAGAATATTTATTAAAAGTAATTCAAATTTGCTATATATTTCTTTGTAGGTGGTTAAAGATGGAATTCTACCTTTCTCCTGTTATAGATTGAATAGATTTATCCATCAAATTAATAATATATAATTCAGGCACATAATAATTTCAAACCCAGATTTCAGTATGGTCAGCAAAGATTGGTTTATATATAAACAAACTCTAAGTATAAGCATATTTATGCTTTTAAAGTCGGGTAAGTAAACCGCATGACCGGAGGAATTGTTTCTTCTTTATGGCATTTACTTTTATAAATAAATATTTCATTAAACTATGAGATTATTAAAAATAAAACTCCGTCTTCCTTTATTCTATAAATATACAATCTTTATTTCAGAATGACTTATGATAAATTTAAATCATCACAGTAGATAATTTCTAATATTATTTCTAGTGTTATCATCAATGGAATCTTATAACTATTGAAATCTTAAAGAATAGATGCTCCATTCTATTTTTTATCATTTACAGATGGATAAAGTTTTTTATATGCAACTTCCAGGGTATTGTTGTTTTTATTAAATTTCATATTTATTAAGCTGAACATATTTGATGCTTATCTACACAGATAATTCATGCCAATAACATTTGATATGGAAATGATCTGTCCCAACTGATGAGTGCTGGTTCAACATGATATACATATATTAGGGATCATTTGCCTTTTCACATATGTGTAGTCATGTGTATCAGTTGTTTGGGATGGAGTGGAGGATGAATATAGACTGAAAATACCAAGTTCAAATCCCTCTATTTATTATAGTAAACATTCAGTGTTCTGAATAAATAGGTTAATTATAATTATGGTTATTTTTTTATTTTATTCTACTTTAATTTATATAAATTAATACACTGTACAGGCTTACACATACCTGCACATATATAATGTAATATAAGGGATTCAAACTCAGACCTTCACACAATCCTCAACTCTCCATGCCATCGCATATTGCTGACCCACATGATCATATACATGTTGAAAAGATAAATAATCACCAATATATGTATTTCATGCTAAACCAGCAATCATCAGTTGGTCCAGATTACTATCCTCACGCATATATACAATCAGTGCTCAGCTTTATACTAAGATAGCCAATCTTCATACTTTAATGGACAGGCTTCAAACTACTCCAACACACAACTCTTCAGCCATCCATTTTATTGAAAATCTGATGATGGAATGTTCAAAGCCCACATTAGTGCCAAGGACAACATTGGCGCTAATGTGAACTTTGAATATTCCATCATCAGATTTTCAATAAAATGGATGGCTGAAGAGTTATGGGTTGGAATAGTTTGAAGCCTGTCCATTAAAGTATGAAGATTGGCTGTCTTAGTATAAAGCTGAGCACTGATTGTATATATGTGTGAGGATAGTAATCTGGACCAATTGATGGTTACTGGTTTAGCATGAAATATGTATATTGGCGACTATCTTTTCAACATGTGTATGATCAGGTGGGTCAGCAATATGAGATGGCATGGAGAGTTGGGGGTTGTGTGAATGTCTGAGTTTGAATTTCTAATTTATATTATAATTTTTTTTATATGTTAAATGGTAACAAAGTATAAATGTTAAATAATATTAATTTTTGATGTAGATACATTTATAACATGCCAGTCAGTTTTACAGTTAGTACAATTGACTGACAAGCTATCCACTATGGCATCTTTCAAAGTTTAGCTTAAGGTTAATAGTTATGCATCCAGGAGCTAAAGATTCTTGGATTACATCTAGCTATAACACTCTTACAAATACATGATTGGTCGTTTGGATAAAACTGTGGTGCTTAAGTACCACTTAAGTGCTCAAAAGCCTTTTATACTTCCTAAACTCTAACTATATACTTTATTAACAACCTCACTGTGATTTGTTTTACTATATTTACATATCCCTGTTACCTTCGTTTGAATTACATTTACTATGCAATTGAATATTTATAAAAATGCATATGTATATATGTTAAATTCCTCGCCTAAAGGCAGGATAGCGTAAGTAGACAAGAGAGTACTAAACAGCTTTACATAATTCAACAATTGCTTTGAAATAAATAATTATTGAAATTTTTATTTATTTTCCATTCTTACAAACTTTGAAAACACCATCCATTTGAAATACATGTTTTGGAATGAAAATTAAATGATTGTTTCCATAAATGTATTTTTGTTCTTTGTTTAAAAAATAAATTGAACCTGTTTGAGATCCGAGTGTCAAAAGTGAATACATAATAGCATTTGTTAAAGAAAATGATTGATGATTGTTTTTTATTAATACCCCCTTTGGTAAGTGCTACTTTCAAATATTTAATGAATGTTGGCAACGAGTATTTTCCTTTGAACTGTACTTACATAGAATTCCAATTTATTCTGTCTAAAATTATAATCTTTGTAATAAAGTATTTTTATTTTCACACATTTTTCCGTATTCTCAAAGCAAAAAAAGACTTTTGAAAGCTGAAATAACTTAAATATCTTATTTTTTTAATTACCTACTTGATGTTAATTGAACACGTGTTTTTATTTATCATGTTGTTTGTGTGTATTTGTGCGCATGCGCGCGACTAATTTAATTTTTTTTATAATTATTAATTAGGTTAAAGTAGATACTATATTACCTTTGTATTTTCATTAGTATTTATTTTTAAAGTTATTCATAAAAAATTATAATTTAATTTTTTAAATTTTGTCAAAATTTAATTTCAGCAATTACCTAACTTTACTCCGTAAATTAAAAAATAATAATAATGACCCTCAGTTGAATTATTAGTTCACTTATAAATATTTTGAGTCTATTGATTTAAATAAAATAAAACATTTAACATAATTATTAGCGTTAGTAGATTTATTTATTTATTATTAAATTTAAGTCACGCAATTACAAATGGCAGCACACGTGCTTGCGTAAATGAAGCATTCCATGAATTCTTGCTTAAGTCAAATTCTCATTAGGCAGGATGTTAACCAGGATGGAAAATATGAAAATACTTTTATAATATATATAAACACTACAATGTATTACAATAAATGATCATAGTGTACAGCAAGATCTGAAGAACTTAGAGACTTATATATTTTATTTTTTTGCAAATACTGCCTGATATATATATAAAAGATATATCATGCAGTATTTGCATACATTCAGAATTATCCAAGCCAGCTTTATATAAATATGTGACGGCTAATATTCATATAATCAGTTTCTCAAATTCATTCGTCGTTGCAGTTGCTACATCTTCATGTTGTTCTCCTTTCACCTTTTCAAAACATGTTGTCCAAGTATTATTAATATATTTGTAATTAGATTTTTCATCTCAGAATAAAACTTTATTTATACTTCATATAAAAGTCTAGTTAAAATCAGATCAGAGCTTGATTATTTGATGTTTTTTCCTGTTAATGACCTTTTAAAGATATCCATCTTTTTTCTTTTTTATTCTGCAGTTTGATATTTATATCTATAATACTGATTTGAACATTTGTAAACTTGTTTTTAAAAATAAAAAAAATACTGAAAAACTAACTTGTTTGGTTTTAAACATTTCTTCCAAGCGCTATTTGGGGCTTATATATATATCATCACCAACCATTATCAATCCACTGCAGGATGAAGATCTCTCCAAGTTCAACCTATCTTCTCTGATCTTTAGCTTCTCTTCTCTACCTCACCCCTGCACACTTCCTTATTTCACCCATCCATCTCATATGTGGTCTCTTTCTGGGTCTTTTACAATCTCTTGGAATACAGTTTAAGATATCAGTTGTCCATTTATTATCATCTCTTCTAACAATATGTCCAGCCCAACTCCACTTCAGTATTTTATTTTTTTCAATGAGGTTAGTAACACCTGTTTGTTCTCTTACCCATATAGCTTATATATATTGATTGCTAAAATGCTTTAATCAATAACTAATTCAAAATTATAAAAAAAATGTTAATATTTATTTCTTCCATCATCAGTGAGTGACCTTTTTTTTATTGCTATAATTATAATCTTTTTCACATTTAATTATGGCACCATATCTTTATTCTACTTCATAATCAAATGTTTTTGGGTGATGACATTTTGCTGGTAATTATATGTTGGACTATTTCCATTATCTTGTTTAATTGCTAAATCTTTTAGAAATTCAATCTCTATTTAAACTTTACAAATATATCCATCTGCTAATAATAATATACAGACTAAAATATACAAATATCAAGTCCTCATATTCTCCTTTTATTTTCAGATAATACTGGCCTAACTAGTGACAAAATAGAAATTAAACTTGTGATCTTTATATTTTTAAATATATAATTTACAGTGATGCTGTAACAAACCTCAATATTTATGAATTTAAAAGTCTTGATTTGATTTATATGCTAGTAATGCTCTAATAAACATTAGTGTTTACAAATCTAAAAATCATTGATTTGATGTCTATGCTAGTATTATCACTGAGTAGACAGCAACATATGAATAAGAGAAGAAAATAATACCACTCAAAACAATGTGTTATGCCTAACAGTTTAATAAACTTGAAAATTTAAATGAAATTTGATTTTTTCTAAAACATTTAACAAATAAAACTAATGCAAATAGTACATTGTTCAATTGTGTGCTTTATGATTTTTTTGTGAATAGCTTCAAATTTTCATTTTAATATGAAAGCAATAACTTCTACTATGGAAGTTCTTTTAATACATATTTAGATTATTTAATTAAATAACATTACAAGGTTTAATTTAACTCATATAATCTTTTTTAATGTGTCCCAATGATTTATTAAATTGGAATTAATTGTTAGCTTCAACAGGCAAATGTCACATGATCTCCTAAACAATGGACCATGCAGTTATATTTTTTATTCTATGCATTTTGATGCACTATTCTTGGAGTAAAACTTTTTAATCTATCTGAAATGTAACAACTCTAGAGCAGTGATTTCAAAACTTTTTTGATCATGTACCCCTAAAATGAAAATAATTATAAGTTATACTCCTTATCATTATCAACCATTATCAATCCACTGCAAGATGAAGGTCTCTCCAAGTTCAATCAATCTTCTTCAATCTTTAGCTTCCCTTCTCCAATGACCCCTGCACACTTTCTTATTTCATCCATCCATCTCACATGTGGTCTCTTTCTGGGTCTTTTACAATCTCTTGGAATCCAGTTTAAGATTTCAATTGTCCATCTATTATCATCTCTTCTAGAAATATGTCCAGCCCAACTCCACTTCAGTCTTTTAATTTTTCCAATGAGGTCAGTAAGTATAATATATATATGGGTGTAATCAAAAATCAAATTATTTATTCATAGTTATTATAATACACACTGCTATCTGTATAAGTTCTGTATAGTTCATAAAATACTCTCGATGATGATACACGACCTATCAGGCACTTGCACAATGCTGTACTGAATGGCTGGAAGGTAAACAGTGTTGCCAGATATGAAATTCATTTACCCACCAGAAACAAATTCTGAATCCTGCTAAAAAACTGCTAAATTTAAATTCTTAATATCCCACTAAAAAGTAATAGAAATGCATTTTCCCGCTAAATAAAATAATGATTACATTTTGAAATAAGATGACATTTCTGCATACCTTCTGGGGTATGACAACCCCACTTTGGAGACCACTATTCTAGACCACTATTCAGAGCAATTAGCTATTTGATTTAAATAAATAATTATTTTATACATCCATGAAAACATTTATAATTTAATGTCATTAACCAGATTAGTTCTCAAAAGAAGTCTATAAATTAGATAATGTCAAAATCTATTACTTCAGTTAACTTATATATTATGTAAAATCAATATTTTCTCAAGCTTATTTGACTTTAGAATTAAAAAAAGCTCAGAAGTAAATTAATTTAGTACTTACATTAATATTCTATAACAACATTTTTGCATTACAGTATAAAACTGTTTTCTTCTAAACCATGAATCAGGTTATAAATAGTCAAAATAAAAGTCATAGATCACATGACCCTATCTCTTAAGCTTGTAAGTTATAAACAATGAGGATTGCCAATTCCTCTACAAGCTTTGTGATAAAAGCTTAGCCAGAGCCAGCACTTAAAATATCTCCATCAGGAACCCCTCCCCAAAACCGTGACCATAGTTTCGGGCTTTGATCTAGTGTCTGAACCTAGCCTGACACCTCTCTGAGGAGTGACAAAGCATGAAAGTATGGTCATGGGTTTGGGGAGGGGTTCCTGATGGAGATATTTTAAGTGCTGGATCTGGCTAAGCATTTATTACAAAGCTTGTAGAGAAATTGGCAATCCTCATTGTTTATGAATCCGGTTAGTTTTTACAACTTTTTCTTTCCTGTTTGCAATATTTTAGATATACTTATCATTGATTCTATCTTTTTTTTGGCAATAATTTCAATGTTAATAAATCTACTTCTTCTATTCTGAAGATTTTTCTTTGAAAAATAATCTATTATTTCCATTAGACTTTCATTGCATCAAAACTTATTTTCAACACATACTTAGCCAATTTTTTTCTATATTCAGTTATATTTCAAATCCTTTTTACTGACATTCATTTTGCAATTATTAAACAAACCAACATATGCACGGATCACATGTTAGCCTCTTAGATTGCTAATAAAGTTCTCTTTTGGTTTCTGTGGTTAATTTTATCTTCTGATAAACTTCGAGACCTTTTTTCATTGCAATTTTCTGTTGTATTCTATTCTTAGAGGTATTATGCAAATGATGCCAAAAAATAATCAAATCATGTTATTGTTTAGGTGTTCATAAGAAACTAATGCTATGATTGGAAGAGGTGAATCACTATCCATGACCTTAAGTTCCAAAATCTGCCAATCTATTATCACTGCACCAACCATTCCTGGCATAGCAATCATTATTGAAATAGTGTCTTTGAGGTAATATTTATACTGAAAATGGATTCATATTTTCTTGTAAATATCTTTACTAAAATTATGTATTAAAGATACTTATGAAAGAGTCTGCATCCATTTTCCTTATTAAGATTATCTCAAATAACTTTTATAATATGAACTAAGCTGTTAAGAGTTAATTCCTGGATTAATTAAATAAAAGAAAATAAATAATATATACTGTTGGAGTGTATGCACCAACTAAATAAATTAAAAATGATCAGTAATGAGTTCTTGGTATCTGTTTAAATGAGTTTAAATATTGACTTTTTGATAAAATAAAGTTTAATTTCATTTTCAAAATCACTTTCAAATATAAAATTATTTCTTTGTGAACAAAATTCTTTGATTTCATTGTCAATCTGGACTATAATATGCCTATCCACTGAATTTTTCAATATTTTTGTTAGTTAATATTATAGTTATTCTTAGAAAATTGGAAAACAAAACAAATAAACAAAAAAAAAAAAAACCTAAAGTGAAAAAAAGGAAAGAATTATACTTTTTTTTTTTAAGTTTTAATTTACTAGTAACTATTATCAATTATTTTATACTTTTTAATGTTTTTTATTATTTATTTTATTGTTTTAATATTTGAAGAAATATTTTTGTTTATACAGAGGCAAAACTTTCAATACTGTAGCAGCAATCAGTGCAAACCTTCATAATCATTGGATGCAGGAGGTTTGTGCATAAAATCCCTATCTGATGTCTATTCATTCAATATCCCCAGAGTAGTTTCTAGCTTGTGGCTTTCATCACTGATGAGCATTGGATCATGTGATGTTTAGTAGTTAAATATTTTTGTTGTTGTTTAAATTATGTATTAAAAAATTAATTATATATGAAAATTATAAATATTTTCTCATAATAGGCAGTGGCAATAATAACAATTGTAGAATTATTTATTGTTCAGAAATTATAACTAAGTTTGAACCCAGATAGTGACAGGATTGAATCACAGTCCATAAACCTTGAGATCTAGGATCTATTTCTCTGTATTAAATTAAACAGGGCATTTTAAATATTAAAAAAAGAGTTTATTTTATTGTTAAAATTATCATTTGTGATTTAGATTATAATGCTCACTTTAAAAATAGATATATTTGATTTATATGTAAAAACAACATAATTGATTAAACTTCTTTCCATTTTTGATGATTTTTAGTTAATATATTTATTAATTTTTGTTTTGATACTTCTTAGTTATGTTTGTTTAACTATCTTTCATATATAGTAACTTCAGTAGAAATCATTAAACTGTAAATTTTATATGCATTGAATTTGAATAAGATGCTACTTCTTTATATTTCTAATTACCCATAACATTATCAAAAAAATCTTCCTGGAGTCAATAAACCTGGTTTCAAGAGGTCATGAACATGTTATTTTTAAGAAATTTATGATTTATATTTTTCTAATGCACCAATTTATTCAGCATGAAATAACAATTTTAAATGTTAATCAATAAAATACGTAATAAAATTAAATATGTAAAATATATGAAGTATATGTTGCATATATTTTATGTATATGATAGATACATTATGTTTATTCTCATTTTTTAGCATAAAATATGTATCCTCTAGTGGCTTTATTATATTAATCAATTTTGCTACTTAAACACAAAGTGAACTATCATTAACTATGTGGTTCATAAATTAGAAGTTGTTGGAAACAGGTAAACATAAAGACCATGGAGCATAGTAAGTTGTTGAATATGTAATATTAAAATAATTATATTAAATTTGTATCAATAGCAACTATTAGCAAAGATTATCAAGTCTTATAATTTGATTTCAGATATTAGTCTAAGGCTAAATAATCATTTACATAACATACCCAGAAACATACATATGTTTTAATTTATATACCGTATAATAAACATACATATGTTTTGACATTTCTAATAACCGTAATAGAAGAATCATATACCTTATGCTAATCAATTGCAAATAGGAATGATAGCAAAGACAGACCAATTCCATTTACTAACCAGCGTAATATCTGCTTACCATATTTGATATATAGGCAGATAGAATTTGAGCCTATATATATATAAAACATTCGTTACATATGATAAACATGATAAAGATGATTGAAATGTTTTTACTAATATAAACTGGTCACTTGAATTAATATTTTTTTTTCCTTTTAATTAAATGAAAATATAATCGCTTTGTAAACTTATCAATTTTTTTATCTAATATTTTTTTTTTTTTTTTAGCTATACTGTAGATTAAACAATTTATATATATATTGAAAACTTGATTATGCTAGGTGAAAGGTATTGCTGAGTTTGTGAGGCGTAAGAATATGACAAGTTGTTCTATCAGGCTATATATCATCAATGCACTTCAGCCTCAAGCGATATATAATATATTCAACTTTTATCATAAGGATATATCTAATAGGTGAATTAATTTTTCCTCATACCATGTTGATAAGCTACAATATCAACAATTTACACACTTTTCTAATATTGTAATTAAAAAAGTATTATTTTATTTCAAAAAAATATTTAAATTAAATCAAAATAAAGCTAATAATAAGTTATAAATTTTCATCTTTAATGCATACTTAATTATAGATTCATATTATATATTATCAAATGAAAAAAAAAAACTGTTGTAGCTGTCATTTCATAATTTATGTTGATGAATTCTGTCACATCTAAAGCCATAAATCAAAATCATAAATTATAAACTGTTTTCTTTGTTGTCATGATTCAACATTAATCGTTTTAAAATAATATATTAAACAGTGACAAAAAAATAAATATTAAAAATGTCATCAAATTGTCATTCATAAAGTATTAATAATAATATCAATTTATTTATCTCTCTTAATACTTTTTTTGTATGTGTGTGTACTTAGATACATTGCGTCAATTTTTAAATTTTACATTACCGTATATAATAACTGAAATACAGGCTTATTATATACTTGTATCAATATATGTAATATATAGGGTATATGAGTACAGACTTTCACACGACCCACCACTCCCCACTCTATCTTGTAACACTGATACACTTGAACTCATATATGTCGAAAAGATAAATAATCACCAATATACGTAAACCAGCAATCATCAGGTGGTCCAGATTATCATTTCTACACATGATTGCTGGTTTAGCTAGAAATACGTATATTGGTGATTATTTATCTTTTCGACATATATGTGTTCAAGTGTATCAGTGTTATGAGACAGAGTGGAGAGTAGTGGGTCGTGTAAAAGTCTGTACTCATATACCCTATATATTACATATATAGACACAGGTATATAATAAGCCTGTGTTTCAGTTATTACATATTAGAGATGTCTGCCCATCCCTCGTATATGTATTAAATGGATTGTGTTCTGTACATGAGGGGTCAGATTGACTTTAAGTCAACATGGGTGTGACAAGCATCTCAGCCTCAGTGTGGCCTTTGAGAGTTTCATCATCAGAGTTTCAATTGGATGGACATTTGAAGAGATGGAGTGTGGAGTGGATTGAAGCCTGTCCATTAAAGCCTGAAGATTAACTATCGTAATATATATATATATATATATATCTGAGCACTTATAGCATATATGTATTATAGAGATAATAATCTGGACCAACTGATGATTGCTGGTTTATCATGAAATATGTATATTGGTGATCATTTATCTTTTTCACATGTTTGTGATCATGTGTATTGGTTATTTGAGAGGGAGTGAAGGATGAATATAGACTGAAAATCCTAAGTTCAAACCCCTCTACTTAAATAGAAAACATTTAATATACTGAATAAATAGATTGACTATTGTATCTAATTAACATTATATATTTTTTGCAAATTTAAAAAAAGTATACAATTATATATATATATATCATTAAAAAGCAGCCAATATTTAGACAATCTCAATATCAATAACAATCAACAATTTACACTCGTGTATATATATATTATAATAAATTATACACGAATGTACCTGGATAGTCTTTCATTTGTATCGGTAGCTGATGAAAATCTCCAATTTAATATATATAACTATAAAAATTTATATTTCAATTAAAATATAAATAAACATTAATAATGCAAATTTTATCTAACAAATTTTTACTTAGCTTATTCTTTATTATCATATATTTTCTTTTTACTTGTAAATTAATATTTTATTACCTATTTAGGATTTACTTAAATCACATTTTATATTATTTGATTAAATTAATATACATATATAAAAATGAATTTTATTAAATAAATAAATACAGTATACAATACTTATTCAATTGGTGACATTTTTCTTAGTTTGTCATTTCGAAAGCACTAATTATTATTGTTTCCTAAAAATTAGCTACGGAAAATGTAATGTTTAACAAGGATATACATACTCTCAAATGAAGATTGTTAGAGAATATTGGTTTTTTTTTTTTTTTTTTCCATAGGTCATAGCATTGGCCGGGACGCGAACCCACAACCGTCTGCAACC
Organism: Epiperipatus broadwayi; assembly: GCA_028023455.1. Lineage (NCBI taxonomy): Eukaryota > Metazoa > Onychophora > Udeonychophora > Euonychophora > Peripatidae > Epiperipatus > Epiperipatus broadwayi. The sequence continues at coordinate 3,158,996 of JAQFVV010000120.1, forward strand.
AACTACTTGCTTGCATGGCAGCTGCGATACCTCTCGGCTAACAACGCAAGACTTTTAAAAAAAAGTTTTTTAATTAATAATAATAGGAAATGTAATAATTTAGAGATTATGAATTCACTTTACATAATAAAATGTTTGAACTGTTTTAAAAATAATATAGAGATGTCATATGTTGGGATTACAAAAAATAAATTAGAAATTAGATTAAAATAACATTTAAGTGATAAAAATTCTGCTATTTATAATCATATGAATAAATTTAAACATTAGTGAAATTAAACCTGAATTAAATAGAATGTTAATAGAAAAGAAAAAAAAATAATAGATTTGTTAACTAAACGTTTTAGGGTATTTTGGGATGGGTATATAAATGTAAAAAAAAATAGTGAAGTTTTGAGTTTGTTAGCAATAGAAAAGGTGTTGAGGTAAAGATAACTTTTTAGTATTTTTAATGTTTTTGGATTTGTTTTGAAATATGTGATATTTTATATATTTTTATTTTTTATTTTTCTTTGAAAAAGTCTATATTATAAAATAGTCAAAACATTGGTGTTATTTTATTTTTATAATAGTCATATAAAAAACAAATTTTTGAAAAAGAATAGTCAAAATAAGAGTCATAGATCACATGACCCTATCTCTTAAGCTTGTAAGTTATAAAACAGTGAGGATTGCCAGTTCCTCTACAAGCTTTGTGATAAATGCTTAGCCAGAGCCAGCACTTAAAATATCTCTGTCAGGAACCCCTTCCCAAACCCCTGACCATGGTTTCGTGCTTTGGCACTCCTCAGAGAGGTGTCAGGGTAGGTTCAGAAACTAGATCTAAAAATACCAACCCAAAGCCAGCATTTAACTAAAAGTTATCTATTGAGTGGAAAATCTGAAATTTATATATAAGAAAAATTATGAACTATTTTTAAAAACTAAAACTGTGTAGATGATATTTTAAAATTTATTGTTAGAGAGTAGAATCACAAAATATTAAAGTGAGATAAAGAAAACTACTTGCTTTAATAATAAGGAAATTTAAAAGGATGTAAACAGACTTGCTAATTATGTATCTTTCTCATAAGTTTTATTTAAAATTAGAAATTATACTACAAAGAAGAATAAGAATACATAGATAAACTTTAAATACAAATTTATATGAACAAGGTGAAAAAACCAAAAGATTATATTTTTATTTAAAAAAACTATACTGATGTAATATAAAAGTTTGACATAATATTTTGAAGTTATTTAACATATCCGATATTTATTAAATTTACTTTATTGTTATTAATGTCATGCTTGATTGGCTGCTGTGGTAGAATGGCTGGTTAATTCTGGATCTCAAGTTCTAGAGATCCTAACTCTTTCACTCAGGTAACAATCATTTGTTCTAAAGACTACTTTCCTAAAATAAAAAAGTTTGACTCAAATTGTTTGATTAATCAAATTCTGGGTAAAATTGAGAAAACTAATATATGAATCACATCTTTGTTCCCAAAAATTTTCTTGTTTAATCTGGACAACAAAAGCCATGTTTAAGGTTTGTGATGGCAAACCTTCTAATTCTCTAAAACCAAAAGGAGTCTCACGACCAAAAATAACCTATTCAACACAATTCTTGAAACTTTAATTTTGATTGTTTCACATATACCATGATAATTATTACAGAATTTTCTATCCACTTTATTTTTATATATTAAAACAATATAACTATTTTCAAATTAGGTAACTCAACTTCATATTTCCATATATTTATTAAAATTTCAATAACTTCACTAGCTATGTCATCCAAGACTGCAAGGAGATTTTTTTAATCTCCATTAAGCTAGATATTTCTGTCCAAATCAAAGTGAATAGAATAGAATGAACCAATCATCATATCATCATTACCATACAAAATAATGTTATCCGTAGATTTAATAGGATTATATATCATTTTTTACATTTCTATGCAAGTATCGATGTTTCAAAAAAGATATAATGTGGCTATGAATGACTATTTCTCTTTTGGAGTTTTAATCTATCAACCATTTTTATGACTTTTTGTTAACTATTGAACAGTTATCTTGAAATCTCTAAACTGTTTAAGAAGTTTAACATTTATTATCTTGTCAAGTAGAAAATACCCCACATTTTATTTAATCAATTCTCTAATAATAGAATTATTTGAGGATCAGTCAAGATTCTTAATTTTGTTAACCCCAAAATAATTTATTTTATCTACAATAAACTCACAGAGCAAAACACCATACAGTAGTGCCATCAGTGAAAGTCAGAGTAATCAGTGGATAGAGAAAGGTTTGTGCGTAAAATTCCTATCTAGTGCCTACTCATCCAATATACCCAGACTAGTTTCTAGCTTGTGGCTTTCATCAATGAGGAGTCTTGTATCTGAGAGGACTGCATATTAATTTGGGGATATTGGATGATTAGACACTAGATAGGGATTTTATGCACAAGTCTTCCTGCATCCATTGCTTACTTTGGCTTGCACTGGTGGCCTACTGTATGAGAGTTTTACCTCTGTGAAAATTAGCTTGTATGAGCATAAAGAAATGGTGATTGTGTGAAGTTTGATGACTACAACAAACCCCTAAAAATCATACTTTATTGACATGGCAGTTTCAGAAATCTATTTTAAAATAGTATTTGAAATAGATTATAAAGAATGAACATTAGATATCATAATAATATGCCTAGAATAGGAGTTTATGCTCTGTCAACAATGCAAATCTGTAAATGCTTGGGTGTTTTACACAATGTATTTTAGTGAAAGGTAATTGAATTTATTTTCACTTCAAGCTGCTTGAAACTTCATATCTTAATCAATTTATTTGTTAATTAGTGACATACTTTAAATAATTATCACAAAACCTTAAGGTACTTGCATGTTTGAATCATGATTGGAGAGAGAAATGTAACAAATTATATCATGTTTTAACCTATGATGTAACAATGCACAAATTTTGTTTAAATTAGTCAAAACTGTTACTGAAACATTTGAAATGATTCAAAGTATGTATGGCAATAAAGCCACAAGTTACAAAAATACTTTCGAATGGTTTTTAAATTCCATGATGGCTGATAGAGCATTGAAGATGTTTATGAAAGTATAAAAAAACACTGCCACATTTCATGTTATACTTCCAGACATGCTAATTCTTAAAATTCTTGTGGTGAAAAGTAAACAATATGTAACATGTATTAATTCATAGATGGCACTACAGGTAGTTTGCAGGAAGAAATAATTACATATTTCACTGGACAAACCAATTAATTAAAAAAAATATTGCAAATAAAATTATACAAATTCTTTATTCTAAAATTTAATAACTTGTATAATGAATATAAATAAACAGAATATATCTATTACTAGCAGTAATGGTTTACTCTAGTTGTTATGGTTAAAATGTCAGTTTTTTTTTAAATATTAACTTTGAGGCAAATGAATAATAGTAAATCTAACTACTAGATAAATCAATGCAACAATCTATCACCACGAAAATAGCTAATTTGTTAGAAAATAAGCTTAATAATCTATTTTCTTGCTCTACATCTAGTGTTTATGAATTTATTCATCCTACAAGAGATCATGAAACATTGTAATTTAAAATGAATTTATTACTATTCAAACAAATTTTATAATAAAACTATGAATATGAGGCAAATGGCCTCAAAAACGCTAAGCATATAACAATTTGTGGAATCATTATAGCTTCTCGTTCAAGTGTTTCATATGCTTTTTAATTTGTATAATAAAACTATAAGAAAAGTGAATTGGTTAATACACTGAAGACTACCAAATATAAATTAAATATATGCTATAATAAATACTTTTAATACTGAAGTGCAAAAAATCTGTAAGATATATATACCAGTACACTGGATTTATATGTTGGACTATTTATAAACATCACCTAGAATTAATTGTTAAATGTGTTTAGCTTCAAGCTTTTCAAATCCATATAAGTGTTGGTAATAGTACATAGCTTAGTATGTAACACAACATTTCCAGTGATATTCTTCTCTTTCTTCAGGGTGTTGCTGACCTGATCAATGAGAATTAAACCAAAACTTATAGAGTTACACAATACTATGAGGATCCTTTTGATTTCTCCATTTTTTGTTTGAGGGCAAATAAACTTCCATCATAAGAAAATTTTAGATTATTATAAAACTAAAGTGCAAAGATATAAATAAAAATATATAAATATATTGGACAATTAATAAAGTGGGATTTCACCTTTATTGTTAAAAGGAGGTTGTCTTGACAACAGTTTGAAATTGTTGATTGTTATTAATATTGGGAATCCACCTTTATCATACAATAGTCTAAAATTGCTGATTATTATTAATATTGGGATTGTGTAAATGTTGACTGTTTTTTAATGATTACTTACAAACCCACTGAATCTTGAGCATTATTACACATATCATTTAAGTAATACTTTGGGTGTAATTTGAAATTTATAATTGCAGTTTGTAATGTTGCAATTGAATATTTATTAGTCTGCACTCAGAACAGGTTATATTTACCTGTTTAAAGAGGTTTACTTAAACTACTTTGTATTAAGAATTTCAATCTCTGTGATCATGTTGCAATCTTTAGTGTCTATATAAATATGTTGGATCATTGATGAAAGTGGTTATTGTTAAAAGGAGGTTGCCTTGACAACAGTTTAAAATTGTTGGTTGTTATTGATAATGGGGCTGTCTAAGTGTTGACTGGTTATTAATAATATCTCAGCAACTAATTATAATGGTTAATTTTTAATGAAAAAAGACATAATTTACAATATTACATATTTTTAAAAATATTATGCTAATTATATAAATACAAAGTTAACAATAAAAATCACCAACCACTGTGTTCATGCATTCCATAGTCTTATTGGGTCATTTTGCTTCTCAATATAACACTCGTGATTGCAGCAGATGAGCAAGATTGAAGAACTGGATTATCAGTGTAGTGATTAGCAGAAGCCTAGAGCAGTCATTCTACTGATGTAGATCAGTCTACTGACAGCATCTATTCAGAAGTGAACAAAATATAGGATAGGCAAAGGAATAAAATTATTTGCATCAAACAAAATACTTGCAGTAAGCTTAATTTCTCAAAATTGAGTCGAGTTAGACATAATCCATCACAGCCATGAACTGATATGATGTTGAGCTACAACATTTCATTCTTACTCTATCTTGAGGCCACATATACAGAAAATATTTTTATATGTTAGAACAAAAAAACATGATGCAATTTATCAAATCATTTTTACAGTTCTGAGAATAATAAAATAGCTAAATATCTGATCCATGCTTTAAACACATCAACAAAAAGCACTGTTTCAACAACTCAAATATATAATATGAACAATGTAAACATTGCTGCAATCAATGTGCATGGTGTAAATTCACACCCAAGAACTACACAACTAATTCAATTTTTATCTAAACAGCGTTATGATATATTTATCATGACAGAAACAAAAATTCCATCCTTAACCAGTTATCATTAGTGCTATAAATTCAATTTTCAAGCACTTGGACACTCTGGTAAGAAAAGCCTAAATAAATACACTTTAAAAATTGGAATTTTAGTTTCATAAGAAATGTTGTTACTTCAATGAATTAAATTAGTACTATAAGTAAGAGGTATATTTTTGTACATAATCTGAACAAAATATTGGTTCAGTGTGTAGGAGATCTGATAAATTATAAAAATTTCTATTAATAAAATTAACCATAGTGCATATGTATATTAATGTAATTATCTTCTCTTTTAATCATCAGTTACAACACTTTTATCTCTGAGCAATATATTCATGTCAAAAAGCCCAAAACATAAGTGATATACTTCCCATTGCCTAGAGGAAAATCTTACACAGGCTTGGAATAACCATCTTATGTGCTGACTTCAGCTAATCTTACAATAAACCACTATCTGCATTATAATCTAAACTTAATCAACTTGCCCTGCTATCATTAACTTTTCTGTATTCTTATGGTGCAGTTTTGTTTATGAGTGAGTAAAAGTTTATCTCTCATTGATCTTAATTTTACATCTCAATCCAAATTTAAAACTTCATTTTACCAACTCAGTATTTCATTTTCAGATCATGCTTTTTTGACTCTCAAATTATCAAAATTTCAAAAAGCATACTACTCTTATAAGTTTATGTTTAAATGACAGATTTTAATAGAATTTAATTTATCCATAAGTGACTTTTCTAACATAATCATCACAGGACATTACTATTATCAACTGCAGAACTCTCTCCAATGGGAACTTGGTTAGTCTTCAAAACCTTTTTGCACAACTAATAAAATAACAATAACCTCATAAAACAATATATTGAAGAAAAGGATACAACTCTGCAAAGCAGTTCACAAATGAGTAATACCAATGCACCTGTCTGTAAACTGAAAAATGAAACAAGCCAGTTAATTACATTGTTCAACTAGAATTCAATATCAATTATGCTACAAAATTATTCCAAATCTCACAAAGCTGATAATAACTACTATAAATCTTGCAAGATCTATTCCATCTCAAGCATTTAGCATTCCCATTTTATCAAAGTATAGCACTCTCTTTTCTGGCACCAAAGTTGTCATGGAACTTCTTAAGCACCTAAAATCTAACCTAAAGTAGCTAATCAATATCATCTCACTATTTGCTACAATGTACAGCCTGCTCAAGAAAATTATATTAAAAATGCACAAATACTGGAATAAATTATGCACATTGGAATACATAACATTTTAGATGCAGGTATTATTCTATCTAATGTCTAAAGGCAGTTTGACTACCTTATTGTTTTCATCTTACATAAGTGCTATAATCAACTGTGCTCAAGAAATCTACAACCCTAAACTTTCTATTAATATAATATTTTGTCTTAAAAATGAATCCAAAGCATTATATCTATCTGTAAATAACTACATTGATCACAATTGTTTTAAAACCCTGAATCATCTTATTTGGTCAAAACTTTCTGCTTTACCTTATGTAATAAATGATCATCCTTCATCTCAAGCTATGCTTCAAATAGAAGAATTAATCTTTTTTTTTTCTTTTCATATGTCAAAGCCTTGACCAGGAAGCAAACCTGGGCCAGCTGCTTGGAAGGCAAGCATGCTAACCACTAGGCCACCAACACTTGAATCTTGTTTGCCAAAAAAAAAAATACATATTATATTGTATGCAAGTTGACACTAAGGATGTGTTTGATCTAGTCAATTGGAATTATTTATTCACCACAATATATAAACTTCTGCCTGAATTATTAATATAATAATCACTATACAGAATTATTTTTCTAATAGATCAATTAAACTAAAAAATATATATCCACAACTTTCACATTTAATCAAGCTAGTCCACATGGTTCACCACTTGCATCTTTGTAATGTGACATTTATGTAGATTCTCTGATAAAAAAGTATTTGACAATGCCAAAGAAGACCCTTTCTTTCTCATTTCACAACTATTGTCTAAGCCAAATCTTTCATTGATAATGTCCTAATAATTTTCAGAGACCTGAAAAGCATTTACCTCCATCTAAATATTTTAAACCATCTACCGATACTGACTGATTAAACAATACAAGTTTCAAATTATTTAAGAAGCAGCTGTCTATAGACTCTGAACTATAATTCTTTTTCACTGTTGAATTCTTCATTCTTTCTCCCACATTCAGTACGAAAATGAAAGCATTCTGTATCCTATTGTGAAGTGTTACATAGTGAATCATATACTTAATAAAATACTTGCCTATTACAGTGATTGTATGCAGTTATTCAACACTGCTTATATCTATAATAAAATCATACATCTGAGTCTTGTTTTCATATCATTTACTAATCATAACTACATACAATTTCATTTGCAATGGACACCTTAGTCTGATATGTAATTTAAACTAGAATCAAAATATATACCATGACTCTTCTTACCCCAATTGTCAGTGTCTTAAGGCTTACCATGACTCTTCTTACCCAATAGTCAATGTCTTGGGGCCCTTCCTCCAATACAATTACTTGCTTCACTTTCATATGGTGGGTAATCCTTTTTTACAGATGATATATTTGAGTTTGCTGATCTATTAGACCAGTACAATATCAAATCTCTTGTTGGAATATCTTTCGAGCAGAAGTTCCCAACCTTTTTTGGGATAGAACCTACTTTTTCAAATAGTAATTCAATCAATGCCTTCCTTACTAAAACAGATAGATTTTTTATTATTTATTATAAGAATTTAACAATACTGGCATTTTTTTCAAAGTAGAATAAACAAAAACTATGATCAAAAATGTGACTATATAATATTATTAGTGAGAGGACCGATCTTTGTGTGATGACACTAATTTATCAATATTTGAGGTCACTTTGTCACCAGCAGTCTGAAGCTACCATCTTGCACTATTAACAATCCCATTTTTTTCCAATAGATTGGTAACCATGTTAAATTCCCTTTCAGCCAAATATGATGATGGTAATGCAACAAAGAACTTCTTTGCTTCAGTCCATAAAGCTGAAAAAAATATTGGGATTTACTTTTGGAGCCAAAATTCTTGATATTAATTTTTTAATTTTAATTTCAGCTCTTTGTTTGTTGATAATTCTATCAAATCCTCCTGCAGTGATAAATCTGCTGCATATTGACTTGAAGAAGATTCTAAAACCCAATCTGAAATAGACGTATTGAAAATGCCCTGAAATCAATTCATGAAATCTTCTTTAAGTACTTCCAAATGCTGGGTGTATATGAGAATGTCATTTGTTACTATTTAGGCAAGATTTGGAAACTGGTAAAATTTCTCTTCAATCTATATTTTGTTTATTACAAGGTAAGTTTTGACAAGAATGCAGAAAGTCACCTTTACTTTGATGAAATTTACATCATCTTCTTGCAACTGTAGATTTGTTTTATTAAGTTTATTAAACAAATCTGTCAAGTAAGCTATATCATTTTTAAATTTGATTGAATTCCTTCTTAAAAAACAATCTTTGTTTTCAAAAAAACTCTAAAACTGAGCCAAAGAACTCCATTTTAGATAGATACAATAAATAACTAAAATAAATGACTGAAATTTTTGTTTTTTTTTCACAAAACTTTACAAACAATCTATTGTTGAAAGCATTGCTTCTTATTTTGTTAACTACTAGGATTACAGACTGCAGAGGTCAATGAAGGTGATCATTCAGGTTTTTTGTCACCATAGGTTATTGGTGAATCATTTAATGTATGACGACTACATTTGGTACAGACTTTTTCAAAGCATCCAACCATTGCTGGAGTACCATCAATAGCAACTTACAATATATTTTAGAAAGGAATATCTTTTTCTGTAAAATAGTATTCCAAGACATCAAATATAGACTTTCATTTTGTGTTCATTAATTATATTGTAAATAATAGTTCTGACAATTTTTTTATGAAGTGAACATATGCTAAAAGGAAAGCTTTATTTTTTGGTAAAGTTGATTCACCGAGTTGCAAATAAAACTCAGTAGTTTTCAAAAACTCATTTGGTGAACTCTCCATATTTTTGGATCATACCATCAATTTGTCTCTGCACTGTATTATTGATCAATAGTATTTTTTAAATAATATCACATGCTGGTTTGTGCACTATAGTATGCCCTCATAACCATTACTATCAATTCTTCACTAATAGTATGTGATTTCTCTGATTCAGCAATAAGCAATCAAATATTGTGAGAGACACAAAATCCATCATTGTCTTTTTTTCATTGCCACTGAAAATATACCAGGCAAAGTTGGATGTCTTGAATATGATCTTTGAGCATTTGAAAGTAGGGTAAATCTTTAATTTCTTTGTCAGAATGAAATTTAGTTAAATGTTCTTCTAATTGTGAAGGGTTTATGGCTTCATTAAAGAAAACCTTTTTGCAAGTCAGGCACATTGTTAGTGTCTTGTTTGTAGATGGCTGAATAAACCCATACTTTAAATAGTTGACAACACACTGCATAAATTTTTTCTTTGATCCAATATGATTCTTTTAGGAAAATAAACCAAATAAAGTGATTAATTTCACTTTATTTAAATTTAGTATAACACATGTTATGTAAATATCTCTTAATAATAAAAAAAAAACCTAAAAGACTATACCTATATCAGATACTGGTAGGTGACAAATAGAGAATTGATTGATATTTATTGCAAAATTAAAATAACCATTATTAATTTGGACTGTAAAATTAAATTCAGGTCAAGTGTTGGTAGCCAAGAGGTCAGCGCAGCCACCTTGCAAGCAAACAGTTGCTTGCAGACAGTTGTCATGGGTTCGCTTCCCAGCCGACATATGGAAAAAAAAATTAAATTCAGACCTTTGACAAAGTAAAACTCGATTGTTAATTGAGCTACATAAATACATTCAATCATTCAAGTGAACTCTGTGAGGTGATTTTGTGGTGAAACTAAATTAAAACAAACAATTATTAGTTTTGACTGAGAATCAAACTCAATCCACTTGGTAACAGCCATACTTATTATAACCTCACTTCTTTGCCCCACCAACACAGTCACATCATAATAATCACAACAATCTTATGCAAAATTTAAAATAATAATAATAATAATAATAATAATAATAATAATAATAATAATAATAATAATAATAATAATAATAATAATAATGATGATGATGATGATGATGATGATAATGATGATGATAATGATAATAATAATAATAATAAAACAAATAAAAAACAAATAGGCACTTATTTATTTGTCAATAATTATTTATGCTAATATTATAAAATACATGACATAAATTATCTTTTTATTGTAATCTCTGTATAGGCACCATACTAAACTTTAGTTTTACAATTTCTCTAAAGGAGTACTGCAACCAATTGGTTATTTTTAAACATTTGTTCAGTCTGTTTACAGTAATCTTCAATGAACCCATCAGAACATGCAGTAGATTTAGAGCTCCCTGTATGTGATAATTTTGGAAGGACTTACATGATTCAAAAATGTATGACTTTCTCAAACTTGTAAAATGTCATTGTGGAGAGGCTAATGCAAACATGTTTAGCTAAGAAATAAGTAAGTGTTGGTTTCAAACATGCATTTATGATTGATTAATAAGACTTTTCAGAATGTTACTACTAGTTCAAGGGTGATGGTGGCTGGTCCTCAACTTCTATTATGTCTTGGACCAGCATTGCTCTCTTAAATCTTCTAAGTATTCATCTGTGAGCATTATTGCCACCATTAGGAAACAAAGACAATCTATTAATGTAGATATACCTGAGCATTTTATCAGTTTCTAAAATTCTAATCAAATTGCAAAAAATTTTCTGTTTCTCAATTATGGTTAAAATTCTTGTTCATTACAGGACACAATATACTAATCAAAATGTTTTTCAATGACCAATTCAAATTAAACTTTGAAGTGAAATGCCTTGTACAATAAGTATCCAGAAGAAATATATCTCTTTTTGAAACCAGCCCATACTTCTTTATATTTGTCTGTGTTTCATATGTTCACAATCAACCTCAAGCAATTATTTAAAAAGTATATAAATACTTTCAGCACTATAATGCATCTGTAATTTCTCATGCATTAAGAACCTATGACTTGCATGATGCTTCATGATATTTGGCAATAAGAAATACAATATACAAAAAAGAAATAAGAAATGGTTCAAATCATATTTGTACTCCCAAATTCTTACCCAAAAATATCATGAGCATAACTTGACAATCTACACTTTCATAGCTTGAACATTCATTGTCATTAAAATTCCTTATAAACATTCATTATTAAAGTAATTATTAGATTAATTATGCATTTAGCCTCATGGACAGCTGTCTGTGTAATTTAAACACATCTTTGTACATATGTTAACATTAGTAAATAATATGTTATTAATTAAAAATATAAAGCAGGATTTTAAACAAAGATGCATTGAATAGCTATACTGGTGACATATTAAATTCAACATTATCTTAATCTGAACTAAACCCTGTGTACATTCATCAGCATATATACCTTTATGGAAAAAGTTACCCTATTTTAACGTTAAACATTAATGATTATTAATAAGAAAGGCAATTGTTAAGATATTTGCAGGCTTTTTAAGATAGCCATGTCTTGATATAAAAGTCAGACTATGATCTGAAGTGAGTAATAGAAATGATTAGTGCCCTATACATGATGTAAAACCACATCTGTAAATATAAAACTATGAGAGCTGAGCATTGTTAAAGAAGAAGAAAATAGCAATTGGGTTATGGAGATGTAATGACAACTGCAAAAATTTTGTTAATAAAAACTCAAGTGCATACATTAAGTTAACATGTATTTTTTTTTCATTTAACTATATTTAGATGTTATATATTAATTTAGATTATTACACAATATATATATATATATATATATATATATTGTTATTATAAAAAGATAAACATATGCTTAATACTCTCACTCTACCATCAGTTAAATGATATGCACATGACCATCACATAATATGACTCTGGAATCTTTACCTCTATCTAAGAATAGCAAGATCCCATTCATTAACTAAATACTATATATTATCCACTTAGAAAAACTCCCTTCTAATTTTGATTACATCATCTGATAGCATTCACCGAATTTTCAAGCTTACATTAAATGATTCTAAGATAGGGTGAAGAAAATTGTTTTGATTTCTTCTACTTTATTACATTTATTTGGATTAATAGAAGCTAATCATAATAGCTTCTTTTGAAAAATGTAGTGATTTTTACTAACTATATGTATCCCTCGATGGTTATTCATTTAAAAACCATTATGTTATCTTTCTTACATACTTTCTCACTGAATTGAATATATAAACGTAATCAGCTTAATAGACAACTATATATGATATGTAAATCACGTGACATATTGAATTAACATAACACCTTGACAAACAATTTTGAACGAAAGTTGATTAGAAGAAAATAAATATATTATTGTCTAGCGTTGGTGGCCGAGTTGTTAGCACAGCTGCCTTACAAGCAGTTGTCCCGGATTCACTTCCCGGCCGACACTTTGACACTTAAAAAAAGAAAATAAATGTATTACTAAAATATATAGTGGAAGCTGATTATGTTTACATGTTCAATTCAGTGTGAATATACATATATTTAAATACATTTATATTGTCTATACTAAACTTAATGTAATTAGAAGAGACAAACTTAGACTTTTCAGCTCTATACAATTAACGACTCTATCTTATACAACCGATACACATGACGCGAACAAAATAAATAGTCTCCAATATAACTATTTCATTCTGAATCAGCACTCATTATTTGGTCCAGATGTGGACCAACTGATGAGTGTTAGTTCAGAATGAAATATGTATATTGGAAATCATTTATATATTTTTAAACCAACTGATGAGTGCTGGTTTAGAATGAAATACGTGTATTGGAGCTCATTTTCTTTTTCATATGCATGTGGTCATATGTATCGGTTGTATAAGATAGAGTGGATAGTTGTAGGGGCTTGAAAGTCTGAGTTTAAATTCCTTTTAATATATATATATATTTGTGTAATAAATGAATTATATATAAAATGTTATAATATAAAAAGCAAATAATTATTATAAGTAATTATATAAATATTTTTAACTATGCATCTGTTTACTAATATTAAAATGAAAATAAATCTACATTTTAGCACATCACTCTAAAAAAATATATATATTTATATATATGAGATATTGTGTTTCTTGATTCTTATTTATTTGCAGTGAATAAAAATGTTAAAATAACTCTATTAAATTGACATATGCAATGGAAATGACACCATGAGCTTGGATTATTATGAAATATTACAAAGCTTTGTTTTCAGTTGTCATTTCTAATAGTATATTATAGACTTTATACATGTTTAATGAAAAGTTAACAAATTTGTAGGATTATATTTATATTTCAGTTTGTATTGTTACTAAAAAGTACGTTTCCAACTTTTAAATCTTTATTAATTGTAAGCTACATATGAATTAACAATTTTATATACAATTATGCATTCACAATATTAAAACTATAAGTTAGCATACATCTGTTTAATAGTAATTTAATTTAATTCTAAATAATTCAAGTCCATATTAAATAACTCATGTCTTTTTTTAATTCCGATATATTTAAGGTTGTTCTTTTGGGTGATACATCATAGACCAGGGGTGGCCAACTTTTGTATTCATAAGATCTATTTTTCATTTTAAAAATGTGTTGCGATCGACTTGTTGTCATAGACGTAGTCTAAGTGAAGAGAGGTGTGAAATACATACTATTTTTATAGATCTAGCTAGTAAAAAATAACAATTATTTAACGGGCCAAAAAACTCATGTCCGGGGAATTAAAGCAACATGAATAATTATTAACAATATTTATTAATTCAAATTAGTTACATTAAATCAAGATTAAAAATATTATTTTCAATAATGATATAGTTTAGTGGATGGACTTCACCTATCTAGAGTTGAAAAAAAAATTAGAACAAAAATAACAAAAAAATTTGAAAATCTTGATTTAATTGTTTCACTCGTTACCGGATAGCTCTTACTAGATTGGCCTCGCGATCGAGCAAAAATGGCTTTGTGATCGACCGATGGATCACGATCGACTTGTTGGACACTCCTGCCATAAACAAACTAACTACGTATGGAATGTTATCCAAAAGAACAACTTAGATCTGTACTGAAAAATGACTAGCTTCTAAGGTCTGCAAAGTATCTTATCTACAGCTGTATATAAAATTCAATTTTCGCTAAACATACAGACTTTCCATCATGTTTTAAAAATGTTTGGAATATAGTTATACAATGCTTATATTTTATAGAAGTAATATTATAATAAACAATTTTATAGTCTTTTAAAGACATATTAAACTTAGCACAACCTCTATATATTCACTTCCAAACTCTCTGGTAAATATGATGTATTTAAAGATTTTATTTAATGCAAAAAATATTTATACTATAACTACATGCATTAGTAAAATCAGAATATATCAATTTAAAACAAATGTGTGGAGAGTTTATAGTTGTTTCACTTAAACTTTTTTTAAAAATATTTATTAAAATTTATTAAGATATTAATTTGATATCATTGCTTCAGTGACTTTAACATGATTAAATAAAAAAAATAATCTGTGAAAGCTTGAAAGAAAAGATAAAATTCAAAGTTTAAATGAAATTCATATGAGCGTATCTATGGAGAATAATTTATTACATCTTTGTCAGCACGAAGAAATAAATAATAAATTTAAAAAATAAGCAAAAATCTAAAGAAATTAAGATTATTCCTCCTGAACTTTTCTGCCTTTAAAAAATCCAGTAGCGGACGTCAAATAAAATGAGAATTATGTAATAATAAATCATTGGGTTTCCACTATGTAAGAAATTACAAAGTCCTAAATCTGATCTGAATATTAAAAAAATCATAAAGCCAAATATTAGAAATACATTATACAACAAATCACTCAAGTTTATGGCTGATATTAGTCTTACACATTCAGTGCTATGTCACTGTGACAAATTCAAACTGAAATATGCATCTATCAGCAATGCTAGGATTTTGAAAGAAGGGAGTATGAATTGTCTAAAAACATTGAATTTAATAAAGATATTGATGTGAATTTTAAAGAAAAAATCAACAACTAATCCACCAAAGTATTTACCCTCTAACTGAATATACAATGTTAGATAAATAAAAAACTGAAGAAATTATTAGTGACTATAGTGGGTGATGATCTGCATTTGAGTTTGAATTGCTGGGTAGAGATGAAGCCAAACTCACTCATGATTATTCAGAAAGAGTTAGCTATGATAACTTTTCATTCAGTGTAGTGTGTGGAAAAGCAATTTTTTTAGTAAGGAAAGTCATGGTGGAAGAGTTAATCTAATTGGACAACTATTATATAGAAAACATGAAGTCCCTCAGGAAGCCATAATTCAGCTGCTATCACAGCATATGAAAATTAAAACTTTACTAATACATATTTGTGGAACTGCAAAAGAATCAAATAAAAAAATCATTTCTGGAACTAATCATGAAGATGTTTTAAATGCATAATTTTTTTTTTGCAATCGATTGATAACATGCACATAATATTGTTTGTAAAGAGAAGCTCAACTCATTCACATTCCTATACATATCATTGTGTAGATCTTACTTAAGACTTGCTGTTAAGATGTTAAATAACACAAATGTAATTCTAGATGAAGTTCTGAACAGATATGTAGCAACTGCATTTTTATGTTCTCACCATTAGATGCTTCTGGAACTGTAAAGGGGTTATAAAAGTTGTGTGATTTTATTAAAAATGTTTGAATAATATATGAACTAAAAATAATAACATCCATATACTAAAACAGGCAAAACTCACTATACATATACACAAGCATAAGAAGTGGTGGTCATGTGATGTTTATCCACATACTCTTTAAAATTATTTTCTCTAGAAATCCTGTTTTTTCTGTGAATTAATTTTGTCTGTCCATATGTATAATTTATATATGGGGTCCTATAATTCCACCAATATTTCAATCAAATTTCATAATCATTAGTTTCAACCATATTCCATAACCATTTTCAAATTTTAACTTTCAAATAATTTTAGAACTATATATAGATCAATAAATTGCATGTGGATATGCAGAATTATAGATATATAATGTAATCAAACCACAGAACATTCTTGTTCCAAATATGTTCTTAAGAATTATTTTTGCAGGTAGCCTCATAATGAGACATTTTAATAAACTTGTAAATAATTTTACTTTTCATTTATTAATACCCATTCATTCAGACTGCAAAAATAATTATTAATAATGCATTTGGAATGAAAGTGTTTTGTGATTTGATTATAATCTTAAACATTACCTATTCAAAGCAATATTAAGTTATTTATGTGGTATTGAAATTAGTAATATATAATAATAATTTCCTGAACATTCACAAATTCATGTAGATTTATAATTTATGCCTACAAAAAAACTAGGTTTAAATCCACACTTTAAAGATGGAAATTCAAATACATATTTATGTATATGAAAATACAAACATTGAAGTTTTGAAATAAAAATAATTAAAAATGTTAATAAGTATATAAAAAAGAATGATTAAAGAATGTTTAAATATAGAAACCAAACCACTACTTTTTAAATAGTATTAACAGCAAAGGCATAAAAAATACATTTATAAAAAAGTATGAAAAGATAATAATTAAATGTTTTTGTAAACAGGGAATGGTAGTTGGGGAATATCTGTCCTTCCACTGTTAGAGACATCATTTCATATCGCTTCTAAACAGTGCCATTTTTCCATGCATAGCATGGAAAAACAGCACCACCTAGTGGCCTAGATTGCTGTTTAGCAGACAATGTAAGCTGGATCGGTTTACCTATGGCTAACAGCGGCACCAAGCAAGCAGTAGTGCTGGCTGTCACATGGCATAATGTTTCTGTGCATATGCATGGTGAACAGCGCCATCTAGCGGCTGGAACTTTGCATCATCTGCTTTTGGGTCCCTACTCTGAATATTTCTGCAATTTTTGCAGAAATGATGTCTCTAGCAATGGCAGGACAGATATTCCCCAACTACCCAGGGAATTAAATATTAGTAATTACAAAAACTTAATTAAAAGTTTTTTTTTTTTTAAAGAAATGAATAAGATATAAAAAAGTTATTAGGTAAAGTGAATGTAACTGTATATGTAAAGATAAAACAATTATAGGGAAACAATATTTTGAATTTTGAGGATATAAATGTAAAAGACTAGAATTGTTTGCAAACACTTTATTTAATATATAAGTAATTATAATGTATAATTGAATATACAGTTTATGTGCATTAATATATAGACAATTGAACTACTGATGCAAATATTCAAACGAGTAGATATAAATGGTGAATGTATATCAGTAATATACATGAGAATGTTTTGTGATTTGAATAAATATATAAACTGCATTAGTTCAATACTCATGCATGTGATTATATCTGTTAAATGAGTAGGAAAAGGAGCAGACAAAAGGCTATATTTAATAAAAATGGGAAAATTTTATATGATTCTTGAGTTGTGATAAAAATTTGTGAAAGCTGTTAGAAATAAACTTGATAATTAAACTACACAAATGTGTAATGTAAACTAAAGGTTAATAATAATTAAATTCTGAATTCTTTACATTTTTAATCTGCCATTATCATAGGTAATAGCAGGTTATCTAATATTAGCTATTTTTAAACAATATTGATAACTGAGGATAGTCTAAAAAGTTCATCTACATAATATTGGTTTAATAGTTTGCCAATAAAGTATTCTTATCAGAATATAAAATGTCACTTAAAGGTGTTGAAAATTGAAACCAAAATGATTTTGTAAGCTTTAGTACTAATATCTTTTTAAATGTATAACATTTTTTTAATTGTTAGTAAAAGTGATCGGATACTGAGTTTGAATCTCAGCACTGCAACTGTAACACTACCAGCTATCATGTTGTCAATAATGATAGGGAAACTTTGCTTCTATAAAAGATTGTATATCAACCCAACAGTCTGCTATGGTATAGAGTTGTGGGCTTTTGCAATGGGATGTTATTAATAGCTTGGTTTTAAATATTAAACCACTAAACATCACATGATCACCATTTCTTATGCATGCTCAAGCTGTTTGAACAGGCAAAACTTTCCACACAGTAATGTCACTCAGTGCAAGCTGAAATCTAGGTGCAGTGCTCTCAGATCCAAGGCTCCTCATTGATTAAAGCCACAAGCTAGAAACTAGTGTGGGGATATTGGATGAGTAGGCACTAGATAGGGATTTTATGCACAAACCTTCTTGCAGCCATTGATTACTCTGGCTTGCACTGAGTGGCACTATTGTATGCTGTATGGAGAATTTTGCCAATTTTAAATATGTTTGTTAATTAATATGGTTTGCTGTAGTTTAGCATAGTTATAAAATTGATGAACTCAAAATTCAAAAATTCAATTTTACCAGAGAAAAGTTTTAAAAAAGTCAAATTTTAGCTTGTAAAACTTCCGTTTTTAGTCTGAAGATCACGTGACCTTCTGAGGAACGGACTTTATGATATACTTACATTAACAAATATCAGATTTGTTTACCATTTATATCAACAATGATTATGATTTTTTGTATTTATATTCATATTTATTTATAAAAATATTTTTAGTTGTATAATATTTTTATATAGACTACGTATAATATATACTAACAAATATACTTCTTTTCAATTAAATCTCTCTTAAATGCTTAGTTATAAATCCAATATTTTTTTTCCTCTAAAAGTACAACATATACCAATTTTAATAACTGTCTAATTTAACTGCTTACTATAAACCCAAGAGTTGACTTTTAAAAAGTTTATATGGTAGAGTTCAGTTAATATCTTACATTGTATGCAATGGTTATACATGTTAACAATCTTTGATTTGCTTTTAACAGTTATTCATGTTTCAGTTGCAATTGCTATTTTGGTACTTCTCAGTTTTCCATTAAAACAAGATAGCAGCATGTATTTTTGACGAATCTACAGTTTTCCCCCTTCGATATATATAATAAAAAAATAGCTGCTAGGAAGCGTCTGTGCTGAATATTTACATTTTAATTTTTATTACTGTTATTTTAAAAAATATACCATTATGTAAAAAGTAATTATAATATTTACAGTTTACTGCTTTTTTTTTATTAACTTATTAACCTAAAAATGAAAAAAAAACAACAACATATAAAACAATATTTAATTTATTCATCTCAGTGGCATGCAATTTCTGATAGCTTCCAACATCACCATAAATGAATCTTTTTGCTGGTGACATTATGTTTCTATTCCAGCAGTAAATAAATCTGACTGCAGTCGGAAATGGAATTTTAGAGCCCTCAAACCACAATCCTTTATGAAGGAACATTCTGTTTAAACAAGACTTCACATTGCATCACCATTGAAAGGTGTTCGAATATAAACTTTCAATAAGAGCAGGATGCCCTGCATCACGTTCTGTAAAAAAAAAGGTCTTAAATTTTAATCACAATGGCCATTTACTAAAAAAAATGCTGACAAAATGAAACATGCTGAATTGAAACAAAATTCAACAATATTAAGAATGTCTTGTCATTTGCACATTCGTGTATAGCTATAAAAAACGGAAATAAAGTTTCTAAAATAGTGTTTTTTCAAATTTAACAATCAATTTTTTTGTAGGCCCTTGAAAGAGTATATTTATCAATATTTATCAAAAATACATGCTACCATCTTGGTTTACTTGAAAACTCATAGGTACCATTATTTTTTTATTAATTCTAATTCAATTTGATTCTACAATGATTTGTCTTTTTATTTGCATGACCAACTTTTTTGTTAATAAGTGAATATATCAGTCACAATATATCACAATAATAAATCACAGCAAATTATTTCCGAGGTTTTTCAAATTTTTTCCAAAAAATTCTGAACTGTATAAAATTAATGCCAAAAAACAGAGAGTGAAAATTTTCTAAGAGAATTAAAATTTTCACGGGCTAAAAATCTGCCGAATTATGATGGAAAAAATAGTTGTTCTCTTGATCTTGGTTCTGCTAATGTTATTACATCAAATACAATTTAAATGATGCATTATATTTTTTATCATTATCTGCAAATGGTGATGTCACATTTGAAGTCCAATGACTCACATTTCTACCACAATACATTACAAGAAACTGTTAAAATATTAACATCGATTAAATGTGAGTGTAAATCAGAGTTGTTGTATAATTGAAGCATATAGAAACATTGCATCTAACTAGAAGTGATAAACTATTTAAACATTTCTGGCCCAGTAAACATGCACTGATAAATATTACCATGAATTAATAGATATACCCTCCATAAGACATTCTCAGCTAATTTGATTAATAAATGATTACCCAATGCATATAAAATCCCTATTTGTTTTTTAAAATAAATTTATTAAGCATAGTAACATAGTAATATACAGTTAAACTTTATAAAAATTTACATAGCATTCAGAATAAAACTTGAAAAAGTCAATGCAGAGAAAAAAGTATATTAATAAGATTAAGAGGAAAATAAAACTTTCACCCAAGTATCATCATGTAGACTCACAGGCGAAAGCAGAGAGTTTCACTGCTTGACTTGATCAAGAAGCTTAATAAAGACACTTAGAGCCGAGTCCTGAGAATGACCAAAGATGAGCCTGCAACATGTCAACCATAAAGAAAATGTTATAAAGATAGATAATCTTATTGCTGCAAACGATCCCTTCTTAAGAATATTAGAAACAGAAAGAAAATCCCTATTTGGTATCTAAATTCACACATTCAGATCAGTTGTTGACACTTGCCTTTATCACCGGGATTCAAAATTGTAAGAAATATAGACCTGTTTCCCATCTACTTTTAATTCATATACTTGTTTAGCTAAAAACTGGAAGTTTAAGTCAGCCTAAGGTTTTGAAAGCAAGCCATTCTATTTGAAAATTATATAAATCTGAAACTAGTTCATTATATATTTCAAATACTGTCACAACTTCCAAACAGTCATTATTATCTATTATATTTGTATTATATGTACTATTACCTATTATATAATTATATACACAACTTTTCACTTCTTTTTCTTTTTAAATTATAGCTCCATGATAATAAATATATAAATTCAACATTCCTTCTTTTTCTTTTTAAAACTTGTTTTATTCCAAACTATAATTTTATTTCTCTTCCATACAACATTTCAACTACATTCTGTAGTCATTATCAAGTTTCCAAGATTAAAATAAACTTGAAAACTTGATAATGACTACAGAATGTAGTTGAAACATTGTATGGAAGAGAAATAAAATTATAGTTTGGAATAAAACAAGTTTTAAAAAGAAAAAGGAGGAATGTTGAATTTATATATTTACTATTATCTATTATATTTGATTACCATCTGAAGAAATGTCAGAATTACATTACAATATGCAACCTTCTGAATAATAATTATTAATCTATGAGCAGTCAAATTTTGATTATTCTTTCAAAAATTTTAAATATTTTTTTACTGAAATGTATCAAAGCTATTGTTAATCATTTGAACAACTTAGGTATCCTTTGACATATTAATTTTTAAAATGCAGATAAAAGTTGATAATAACTTCGTCATTCATTATAAAATAATTGAAAACATTCTAATTCTTAAAGATAACAACAATAGTAAATCTTATCATATAGAAATATGGGGTCAGTAAAATATCAAATTTGTAGCAACAAGAAATACCACACATTACACCAAACACTTATTGCTCATACTTCTTACAATAATTTGCAATAAAATGGTTAAAGCACTTTAAAACTATGGGGATGTTAGCTATAATCATTGTATGTAATAGATTTTTATTATAGTTGCCATAAAAAAATTGCAAATTGCTTTGATGCATTTTAGAAATTCTTTATTTCATCAGTTGTCTTGGAGAACCATTTCATGCTAATAATAATAATTGCCATGTTATATATATATATTCACACTTTAATGGAGTTTAACTGAGTATTAAAGTGTGAATATTTAGTATTATCATCAGATACTATAAATTATCCTATTCAGCAGAACTATTAACTAACTGTGTAGTTGCCATTATAATATTAAATAAAAGTTGGATGGGTATTATATTTTCATGGACTGTTGGCAGTGTTCTGAAACTTGGAAGAAGATTATATCTCAAATAGATGTATATTATATTTTCATGGAGTGTTGGCAGTGTTATAAAATTGATGAAGGAGAATATTTCTGAAATACATGTATATTACAATGTGATTTGTTAATATTTTCACATCATATGGCCATCATAATAAAAGTTATTGTGAACTATGCTTGGAGGTGACATTTCTTCTAATTTATTTATAACCATTTATTTAATAAATCATTAATAAACATAAAAATATAACTACATTTAATGTCAAATAAATAAAACATTAATTTAATAATGATTGAAAAAATTGGTGAACCATAATCAATTCTAATGTCATGATGTTATTCTTGTCTTTCAAATGACACTTGAGCCTATGCATTTCTAAAAAAAAAAAATTAGTCAAAGTTGTCACTAGTAATATATTTTTTTAAAAATTATTCTTGATATGATTCGTTTGATAAGTGATTAATATGATATTATCTGAACAAAAGTGGATAGAGTAATTAACCAATGCAGCATTTCAGTCAAACAATAACTTTTGATCATTATTAATGATAATTGCCATTGTTTTCCATTCTTTTAATATAATTTATTCTATTGTCTAAGATTTAATGTAAGAGCATAAAATTAATAAATCGATACATGTTAAAAATGAATGATAATACAATTTTAATACTGGTACAACTTAAACAATTTCTTTAGATATAACTTATATAGTTAAAAATAGAGTTTTACTTTAGAATATTGAGAAAGCATAGGGGAAAGCAGTGTTTATTCACTGGTTGTTGGACTATTTCCATCACCTAATATCAAGGATTGAATCTCTTTAGAAAAAATTTAAACTGTATTTAAACTTTTTAAATGTGTTCCCTATTAGTAGTAGCACATAGACTAGTATTTGACACAATGTTTCAAATGGTATTATTTTCCTCTCTTTTTCAGGTGTTGCTGGCCTGACCAGACAGTTCTAGCATGGGAATCAAAAGCTGTATCTTTAGATTCTTGAAAACTAAATTTTTAGGTAACACTTTAACTAACTGAGCTATTCTAGTTAGTATGCTATCTTAAAATTCAGTATTCAAGAATCTAAAGGTCTAAATTCAATTCCCATGCCAGTACTGTAAATGATCAGGCCAGCAACCTGAAGAAAGAGGGAATAATACCACTTAAATGTTGTGCTCAAATACTAACTTGTGTGCTATTATAGATAATGGAATGTATTTAGAACGTTTGAATAAAGTTTAATTTTTTTTCTAAAGATATTCAGTTTTGAATATTAGATGATGAGAACAGTCCTACAAATAATTAATACTAAAATGCTACTATCACAAACCTTCAGACAAACAGCAGTGTTTACATGAATAATAATAATAATAATAATAATAATAATAATAATAATAATAATAATAATAATAATAATAATAATAATAATAATAATAATAATAATAATAATAATAATAATAATAATAATAATAATAATAATAATAATAATAATAATAATAATAATAATAATAATAATAATAATAATAATAATAATAATAATAATAATAATAATAATAATAATAATAATAATAATAATAATAATAATAATAATAATAATAATAATAATAATAATAATAATAATAATAATAATAATAATAATAATAATAATAATAATAATAATAATAATAATAATAATAATAATAATAATAATAATAATAATAATAATAATAATAATAATAAAAAAAGTAAAAGATGAAGAAAAAAAGAAGACGAAGAATTAAATTTAGAAAAAGGAGAAGAAGAAAAAAGCAGAAGAAAAAAAAGTTTTTGCAGATATATTAATAATTTAAAAACTTTGATAATTAAATATAAATTACAAATGATTGATGTAACTTTAAATATTGAACTATTTAAAACCAAGAAGAAAAAAGATTATCACTGTAACCGTTGTAATCAAACCTGTGTAATTTTTGTAAACAAAAAATTAATAAAATTATTATTATTGAAACATAACAATAATGATGATGATGATGACAGGTGTAACAAACACTTGATCTTTGATAATTAAAATCTGTATTTGCTATTAAAGAAATTTAATAATTTGTGATCTGATAAAGAACAACTAATAATCATTTGTGTATTTCTTAAAAGATGGCATGTCAACGAGTCTTGTAGAAAGAAGAATTGTTGTAAATTGTTCTATAACATGTATTCAATAAATATGAAACAATAGTAAAAACATTTAGACAATGGTGTGAATTATGCTCATTTTTTAAAAAAAAAACTGATTCAGTAAAAATCCATCTTAGAGGTAATTTATCAAATGTTTGTTAGTTTGAAAGGATACCAATGATGATTTATGATCTAAAATTACATAAAATCAAAAATATATACATGGGAATGTTTATTTTTAAATACACACACATATATATGCAGAAAAATAATTAATATTTAGTTATTAGAAAAAAAATTGAGACAAAATATTCATAGAAGAGATGTTGATGATGTATTCTTCTTCCTCATCTTCTTTTTCTTCTGATTATGATTGCTACTTTTGTTGTTATTATTGTTTCAAAAAAAAACTTTATTGACCCAAAGAATTTTACATGATTACATTTGCATACACATGCTTGCTTACATGGCAGTTATTTAATTTTATTGAATGAGTTGATGTATAAGATTACATAGGTCGGGGGGGGGGTTACAATTTTGATTAGGGGCATATAATTAAATATTTCAAGCTTGGTGTTAAACACTTTTTAGATTGCATCAACTTTTATGAGTCCTATATTTGCATAAATTTAAAAGAGAGTCTTAATATTAGTTTAAAAGAGTATATCTAAGAAATATAAGTTAGAATTGCTGGATTGCATCAATTTTTGTTTTCCCTTGTTTAAAGTATAGTTCTGTACTTGATAATTAAGATGAATGTTCATTTGTTAAGCTATAGCATTGATTGTTGCTTTAACATTGACCACATTGCTGCATATAAATGTGGATTTGCTACGATTTTGTCTATTTCTTATTGTGGTTAATTTGTTTTGAAAGGTGGATAGATGCCTTCTGGTGTTGTTACCTATCAGAAATGTATAGCTTGTGCATCAGAAGGCATATAGCACAAAAGTTGCTGCTCTTATCTTTGGTGTTGATTTCCCTTGGTATGCACTAATGATTTCTTTAATTGTGATATTTGGTTACCATTATGTACTGCACATTATTTTTCTTACTTCCTCTAATGCTGTGCATTGGTAGATCAAATACTGTACTATTTCTTCTGCATGGTGGCAGAGCCAGCAAAATAGATCTGTTATAATATACATTCTTTTATGGTAGAGAAAATAGGCTGTTGACATCGCATACAGATTGATATTTAAAATGAAGTCAAAAAATTTCGGTTCTAGTGCCCATCTTTTGTAATCATGGAGTAATTTTTTATTGTTTATTCCTTGCATTGGGGGGGGGGGAGGTATTGTTTTGTCCCTGGTTTGTGAAATTGTAAATTTCCCAATAGATGTATTTGTTTGAGTATTGCTCAGATATTTTGTCTGTTGTTCTATATTGGTATATGATTGGTGAGATATAGAAATATTTTGCTGGTGATCTGTCTGTTGGAATAATTTGTATTAGGCATTTTAATTGGTCTATTATAATGATTACCAGGTTTCTTAGTTTTTGTATGTTAAAGGTGTCTATATCATGTAGTGCCAGACCATTATTTACAAGAGGTTTATTAACTCATTTGGTCGATATTGCAACGGTTTTTAAGACCATAAAAGTTCGGTTGCAGATAGATTTGATTTGAATATCTGTGAAAACAATATGATTGGTAGGTAATATATATTTTTTGTCATGACAAGTTGGTTTATTAGTTGTACTTTTGAATATACTGAAAGATAGGTTTTTGATAGTGAATTTCTAAACTTTTGAGCTTTATCCCTTATTTTTTCTGTATGTGACATCTCATACCTGTAACTCCTAGATGAAATGGGAATCCTAAAAATGCACTTGGTTTTGCCCGGTATGTATGTGTGAATGGTTTTCCAGTGAATAGTGACCAAGCAGTAGTCTTGGTTGGATTGAATTTTAGCTTGTATTGGTTTGTGTATTCTTGTAATATTTTTTGCAATTTGGGTATTTGCTTTTTTGAGGAAAGAAAAACTGTCACATCATCCATATATGTTATGCATGCTAATCACTGTGTGATACCAGGTACATGTATTCCGGTTAATGTTGTTGTATTTTTTGTAGTAGGGAGTTGAGGTATAGTATAAATAATAGTGAGTTGAGCAGGTATTTCTGTGATATAGATTGTGTAGGTACAAAAGATGGTGAGTTTCTTCCATGTAGTTTTATATGTATCTCTCAGTTTAGGAACAGATTTGCTATTAAGTATAATTGGATTTTGGGTATTGTAGTATTTGCCAGCATATCCATAAGTGTAGGGATGTCTATTGAGGTAAAGGTTTTTCAATATCAATGTGGACTGCTATTGGCCCTTATTTTTCCTTTGTCTTACAGAATTTAGATTTGTTTTAAAAAATAGTGCTGCCTACATTGTTGATGAGTTTCTTTTTGTGAACTGTGTCTTTGAGATTAGTGGCATTATGTGAAGTTCTATTTTTTCTTTAATAATTTTTTCTATGACTTTTATTGGCAGAGGTCCCATGGATATTGGGCAGAGGTTGCTTAGTGGGGGGATGTTTTTTGCCTTTTTGTTGAATGGCACTATTACAATTGGATAAAATCATGTGTTGAATTTTCTGTGATAAATGATTTACCAAGTTGCAGAGATATTGTGCTGTGTGTTGACAGAGGTGTTTTAGTACAAATAGGGTGATGCTGGGGCTTCCTGGGTGGCATGTGTTTGGAATATTTGCCAGTTTAATGAGAAAAATACTTGTGTTAAATGGGGTTTTTGTTTCTGCTGGACCAAATAGATTATTTGTTTTTTGGAGTGATTGTCTCACTTGCAACTTTTGTTTGAAATACTCATAGATAGGCAATATCATATTATGTTCCACATATGTTCCCTGGTTTGTCTGTATTGCCAGTAGAAATTTGATGTTGGATGGATTTCCATGTGCCCATTTTATATATTTTCTGGTTCAGGTATGCTGTTGTGTGAGACATATTCTGATTTTTTAAAATCTTAGGTAGTCTTTTAAGGTGTTGCATGTATTGTTATATGTATGTGTGAGTTTTGTGTGATGTGATGGATTAATCATAAGTATTAGGCTATTGAGCTCCTTTGCAAGTGCTAGTAGTTTGGATGGCAGTGGTTGTTTCACTGTTATATAGTTGATATTGAAAAAGAGTATGTTATGTATGCCAGGTATTTTTGTATAGGATTAAGATGCATTTTTTGCATTTTATTCAACATAATATAGGTTTCTGAGATTAAGAATTCTGGTGTGGTTGCTTATAGTAATATCCTTGTTGTTCTTGCAAATGGAAGTACTGATGGTTGAATTTGTTTGAAGTTTATTATTATTTGTGCTGAATGATCTGAAAAAGTTGAGGGTGTGATTTTTATAGTGATCAGATGGTACAGCATTGGTGAGTAGAAACAAAGATCAGTGAGTGAAGAATGACAGCCATTGTGGAAAGTTATTGTATTGCCTGGTAGAAAACCCTCAGCACTCATCAGCAGTATTGATATTCTGTGTAGCCATCACTCCATAAATTTTTTGTATATCATGTTGCAAAGTCTCCTATTATTATGGTTGAATTTGATGTTGTGGCTAGTAGTGAATTGATGTTCATAATTATAGTATTAATTTTATTGTCTTTGAGGGTATGTATATAAAAATTATATTGATTGTTATAATTTTGTGTTGGAAGGTTGTTATTAATAGATTTGAATATATGCATATTATTTCAAATGATGTGAAGGGATAGTTCATGGAAATGAAGAGTCTGGTGCCTGCAGAGGGGGTTTGAATCTCTGGAGCATGCACAGAAACCATCTTTGTTTAGATATTTTGCTGGATCTGTTTGAGATCCAGCATAAATCTTGGTTTCTAATAGTCTAAGTATGTGTGGTTGTGTGCTTTTTATCCACTGTTTCAATTTGTTGATTTTTGAGGTTGAGTTTAAACCCCTTATCTTAATTGCTGCTATTTTTACTTTCATTGGGATTGTATAAGGTGGATGTGGTTATGGTTGTGATTTGTTGTGTTGTTGTTGCTTGTTCTTATGCATCTTCATAGCTCAGTTCCATCTCTTCATCATTTGCATTAATTGAGTCATATGTTTGTTCAGTGTTTTCCCATGAATTAAGCTCTTCTGTTTTCACCTTTTTTTGAGTAGTCATCCTGGTTGTCTCTTGGACTCTGGCATTGCTTGCATTATTTGAGGTAGACATAGATTAATTGCTTCTGTTATATTGGTTGATGTGATTTTTTTTTATTCTTGGTATGCATTCTGGCTGTATTTGATTACTTTTGTTGTCAATGTTGCTGTTTTTTTTCTTTGCTCACATTTGTTTCTCTGGCATTCTCAGTAATTTTATTTCCTTTTTTTGATGGATGGTTTGCTAATATTTTTTCTATATCTTCATTGGATGTTTGATTCTTGCTTATGTTTTTGATTGACAGATCTACAAATTCCATGGGGTTTTTTTTTTTTGCGTTTTTGTCTATAGTGTTTTCCAGTTGCTGTTGTTGTGTGGTTTTTCCATTAGTGTTTGTCTCATCATTCACTTGGAGTGTTTCCATTGTTTGCACTTGCTTTTGCATTATTTCATGTTGTTTTGTATTAATTTGGTTTTGTGTGGTTTGGATTATATTGCAGTTTGTTGCTAGATGTCTATGGTTTCCATATGAATAACACTGTGGCTTGAGTCCTCTTATGTAGAGTGAGAGTATTGCATCCTGGTCAATAATTTGTGTTGGGTATTTTTCTGGGTTTACACTTTCATCTAATTTTATTTTAAATCCAAAGCTATTGTTGTATACTGGCATGGGTGTGTCTTTTAGGTGTATTGGTTTTAAATATATTGCTTTATCAAATGGCTGTATCATATTTTGAAAAACCTGTATGCTATACCCAAAGTAAGTATTTTTGATGATGTCCATGATGTAGTTTTGTAAATTTTTATCTACCATTATTAAGGCGTAATTTCCTAGTGTTTTGATCTGTGTTTGGAATCTGGCTCTTTTAATATTCATCAAAAAATTCTGTCACCAGATGTCATGAGTTAGGTTGGTCTCCAATGCTTACTACTGTGTCCCAATTCCATTTGTGGTTATTGCTTCATATAATAATTCTCTAGGGAAATTTATATAGCATCAGGTTTTTGTCTGTTGCCACTCATTGGCAATTCTTGTTGAGTCCAAATCACTGATGGGGGTTCTAAGTTGCTCTTTGTTTCTAAGGCTAATTACATCAATATCTTTTTGGTTTGCTCTTCTGAATCTATTTTTCTGTGTTAGGTTTGAGTCATTTTCTGTATTGTTTGTTTCTACATTCAGCTTTGCAGCATTTGCATAGATTTTGACAGTGTTTTTGTATCTTTGCTTTATTGTGAGCTATTTTGGCACTATTTAACTCATTGCTTTTTTGTCTTGACGCCATTTTTTTTTTTCTGGCGTTAATTTTTTTCTTTTGTAAATCAAGTTATTTATTTTATATTATGAAAGAAAATTCAATTTTCTTACTTGTGAGTGATATACCCTTGGTGTCTGTTATTTTTATTATAAAGTCGGGAATATTTTTCATATACGACGTATTGTTTCCATTGATGCAGCATATTATTATTATTATTATTATTAAGAATGATTTTAAAAAATTAAATTTAGTATGATATTGCAATACTTGAGGAAGAATTAATTATTGAGGGATTCTTCGCTGTTTAATATATCACTATTGCAGACATGTCAAATAATAGAAAATGTGAAGAGCAAAACATAACTTTCATTCAATTTGTGTAGTGGAAGAAAATCAAGAAGTTAGTTGTCCAGCAAATCTCATTAGAGAATTAATATGGATAATGAAATTTATAATGAATTAGGGAATGGATAAATAATTTAAATTTAGAATAATGAGAAATGTTTAATTTGGATTATAATTTCATTACATATAAAAATGGTTAGGGATGTAATGGAAAAAGAGTGATACTAAATATAATGAACATAGAGAATAATATGCCTAAAATTAACTACTTCGTAGTAAATCATAGGATTTTGCATTGCATGTTTATGATTTAGACTCAGTAAGTTAATTGTGAAGGTATTTAAAGCTTCAAACTTTCAAACCTAAATGCTTATGACTGGCTTATTGAAAGAAGAGTTGAGAGAAGGGTGGCTGCCCTTTTCTCGTAAAATCTTTGTTGTGTTTAGGTTTTGTCATTTAAGATGACTATCCTTGCCATCTGATTGGCGGTCAGTTGTGTATTGAAACAAGCGCTAGAGATTTGCAGTATCTTGATTTATTTCAGTTTTCTAAATAGATATTGTACAGCTTTGGAAGAAAATACACATAACATTGATAGACGATGATATTAGATATGGGATAATGAAATAGAAAAATAAATATTATTTTCAATAAGAATATAAGTAAGATTTGTTTTGAATTTATCAAAAAAAAAAACATGCAAATAACATAATAGAAGTAAAATTACAATTAAATAGAAAAATTATTTAAATAAAACAAAGTAGGCTTAGATGTTATATTGGAAATACAAAGATTAAATAATAATTATTTAAGAATGCAATGAAGCTCATAGAGAAAGAAATAAAAATATTGGAAGTATATATAAAAATATAAATGCATTGGAAAGAGAGTTTAGCAATAGAGAAAAAGTGCAGATAAAGTTTTATAATGATTATGGAACACAGTTAACATGTAAGAGACAAATGAAATAATTATTATAATGCTGTATAAAATTAACAAAATAAATAAAGCTTTAAAAATATTAAATATGGAATAACAATTAAATATGAATAAATACAAAATTATGAACAAATTACTGTGTAAGACTAATTTAACAGTATGCTATAAAGAACAAAAGTCAGAGTCTGTAGGAAGCTTGAAAGTCTGAGTTCAAATCCATTTTAATTAAAGATAAAAACTTTTTCATTTTATTTTCAACCATTATTAATCCACTTCAAGATGATGGTCATTCCAAGCTTAATGCAACTTTTCTAATCTATAACTTAACTTCTCTGTATCAAATCAAAAGATACTTCTTTTATCTATCCATTTAACATCTTTTCTCTTTCTAGGCCTTTATAATATCCCAAAAAGCAGTTTAAGAGTTCAACTATCCTTCTATTTTAGTAATATATCTAGACCAACTTTATTCCAATCTCATAATTATTTTGATATCAGTAATTTTCTCACCCATATATTTTACTTTGACTCCCCTTCTGGTTATTTCTAACATATATCTCTCCATATTTCTTTTATATTTAAAAACTGTAAATAAAAACTGGTAACAATATTTTTTTTCGAATAAATAGATATATTTCCTCTTAATATCAAATTATTTCTATCAAAAACACTTCTACAAGTTCAATTTTATGATTAATTTTATCCATTATGTTTCTATTAATAATCTGATCAAAATATTTGAAATTTTTACCTTTTTTTAATTCATCCTTTATTATTTTCTGTGAAAAGTATTTGAAGAATTTTAATTTTTTTTATTGTTAATTTTTAACATTTCCTGAAACTCTGAAGCATTACTTGATAAAACAAACACATTATCTGCAAAAGCTAGATAACTTAAATAATCTCCATTTATTTTACCCCGTAATTTCTCTATCAAATCCATAAAATACATTTTTTAAACTGTTATAAAAAGTTTTAAAGTAAGGAATCAAACTGTAATGCACTTTTGTCAATATACTCAAGTCAGCATTTCGTATAATAATTGCTGTAAATATTCACAATAATCAATATTTTGATAATCTAAACCTTAAATCACGATAGAAATGCCTATAGAACTGATCTATTTGTGTGCATATATATAATATTTAATTTATTTAGTAGCTCAGAAATAGTATGTAATTTAAACAGTAATAATTTTTCATCCTAACACATGCGCTGTACTATTTTTATAATATATCAATGACGTCTTGTTCAGTATTGAGGAAACTCTCGAACTAAGACACAAGCTAGAGAGAGACTATTGAAAAGAGTGGCCATCTTATCTTTAAATCTTTTTTTTCTTTTTTTTAGGTATATAGGCTAATATAAAGAATCTCAGTTTAAGAGCATAAAGATGTTTCTCTGTTCATTTTACTTCCATTATTTTCTTTTGCATATTAACTCTCACGAAACCTTTAAATTTACTGCATGTTTATTTTTGGAAATATTAAAAATTGAATTTTATTTACTAGCACAGAGATAGTATGTAATTTAGACAGTAAGGATTTGTTATTCTAACACATGCACTGCACTGTTTTTTTTATAATATCTCAATGATATCTTGTTGAGAATTGAGGAAACTCTCAAACTAAGACACAAAATGGAGACATTGAGATATAAAAACAGCACAGCATGTGTTAGGATAAAAAATCCTTACTGTTTAAAATATATATTTATTGTAAATAAATGTATTGGGTGCAAATGATACATTATTTTTGTTCCTTTTTGTTTAATATGCACTCTTGAAAATTAGTATACAATGCTGATATATTGAATAATTAATAAAGTCATAATATGCTAATTTATTTCTGTTATACAAATGAACTGATATAATGCTTACAAGTTTTTTTAATGGGTGAGATAAGCATAGGCTAAACTTGAGCTGTGTGTGTGTAAAGTTACTATGAGGAGATGGAGGTTAAACCAATCAGCCTACGGAGAAGTCTAAATAATTATACTAAAATCTATTATATTTGTGTGTGACGAAACCAAGTAAAATGATATCTTATATGCACATGGACTATTTGTATATATTTCCTAATCACGTCGACATTTATTTCCACATGAGAAATTATTTTAACTACTCTTAAGAGTAAAGTGAATTCTACTAGTGTTTATGCCATTTAATTTTAATTGTTTCAATGCAAGCAAATCATGTTTGTTGACTTTTCAAGTTTGTCTTAGTATTTATTTAATTAATTATTGATGTTTGTCCAGCTGGTACCTTATTTAATTCCCAGATATACAGAATATGACTGCAAGTGGCAGCTCATAAGTATGCAAACATTGACAAAATGGTGTAAATCAAGAATTAAGATTAACCAACCTGCTAACTGAATAAATTGTGCAAGCAAGCAGAACATTGTAAACATTAATGATGACATTGCCAAGTCATAATATTTATGAGTTCAATGTAAATAATGTTGTGGCATGGGATTTATAAGTCAAACACATACAGCATTATATGTTTATAAATAAAGTTGTGGGTGGCAATGTTAAAGACACTATTCTGTTATTCTTTTCTGGCAGACACATTTTAGAAATAATTAAAGAGGTGTGTAATCCTAAGAGTCCTGAGGATTCCATATCAAGATTTAATAGAGAACCTGAATGTTTATTTTCAGCTGATAGTATCTAAATGGGTGGCACATCTATGTTTTTCAATAAAGAAGCAGTCACCACATGAGCAATATCAGTAGTATAATTTAGCACTGTGAACACTTGTAAGACCATGCCAATTTGCCACATAGCTAGAAGTCATGTTGCTAGACTAATTGTTGTTCAGAATGTTGAATCAGAATTTGGAAATTTTATTGCATGAACTGAATCTGATGTATAATTGGCAAATATATGGCACAAGAACTATATTAGAAAATGCATCAGAATTACAAGAATCAATTTGTGAGCAGAACAAATTAATACTGGTGAATAAGTAACAAGCTATTAGCACCAGTTCAAAAAATGCAAGGATAAACTGACTTGTTATTGCTGTGATGCAAAAGGTCACCTTAAAATTTTTTTTCAAATTTTAAGTTGGAAAAGCATCATATTTGATGTTATCCTTTTTCTTATCTTGTTTGTAAGTAGTTGCTGAAAGTGTTTCTAATGTTGGCTAAGAAAAAGATTTATTTCATCTCTTTATTTATTAACAGTAGTTGAGTGCATTTTCAGCTAGAGAAGTTACCTTATGAGTGCTATGAATCTCGCTTCTCTAACAAAAGCATGTTCAGCGGACTGTTAATAAATAAAGACATGAACTAAACATTTTTCATTAGCCAATCAGCAACTAATTACAAAAGTGTCATCCATGTAATGCAAAAACATCATATGTGTAATATAAAAGAACATTTAGTTAATCTGTTGTCAAAAAGACAAGATTTTAAATTATAAACCAAACCCAGATATTAAATCAAGGGGAGGTGCAGCAAAAAGTAAAAACAGTGTCATGAAAGTAAATGACTGATAATAGTCGGATTATGCTTTCATGATCCTCTGCAAAAAAAAGTTGACAGGGGTGCAGAAGTATTTCTAGTATCATTAAAAATGGGAATATTATTATCAGCAAAAATAAAAACAGATGGACTTTTGAAAAATACACATGCAGTAGCTAAAGATGTGAACAGTAACAAGATAGATATTCACAATAAAATGATGCTGCCAGGATTAAAATTTCACCCCTATTTAAAGTGATGAGGAGTATAAGCTCATTAATTGGAAGAGACTGGTTCAGACCTCTTGGAATTCATATTGAGAAAATACAAAAAGGCCACTTACAAGGGTATTGCAAATCATAGGGGGGTGTCTAAGCTGGTATACATGTCAATAGTAACAGGAAGTAGAATTTCAAAATCTAGATGGTGAAGAACAGTTTAGAATGGCAATCTAGTGTGGATTTATCTAAAGAGATGTTTATTTTTTGATAGAGGCAAAAAATCCATGGCAGAGAATTCATGTAGATTTCACTAGTCCAATGAATGGATAACTGCTCATAACAATCACTGATTCTTACTCAATTTGGGCAGAGTAGAAGATGATAACATTAGCACAGCATGAATCATTAGAGTCCTTCAAGAAATCTTTTCTAGCCAAGGCTATTGCAATTTTGATAATGTACAGTATGACTGTATTTATCTTTTTAGAGTTTTAAAAAATGTTTGACGAATAGGGAAATACACCATATTTTGATGCTATTGAATCATTCAGAATGCAGTGGATTGGCTGAGAGAGCAATATAACAGTTAGATTTGATGCTTAAGAAAACATTGTTTAAAGATATAAAAAAACATTGCTTGAAGCTATGTTTTACCACAAGAAGTTCGTCAACTTTGAAAATGCTGACAGAATTATTATTGTGGTAAAAATCTCACACTCATTTCTGAAAGTTATTGGCAATGGATATCATAGTTAATAAAAACACTTTGGATGTGAAGAAAATCAAGATTAACTTTGTAATGTTCAAAATTGTGAACAAGTGTGGGCTCAATAAACAAATTAAATAAGGACAAGGGGCTACTTACTGGGAGACAAATCAATCATCTACAGCCTTATTATACTGATATAACAAATGTTGCTAATGGCCAAATTTCATTAGCCTTATAAGACACAGACTACTAACAGTTATCATGATGACACAGATATTATTGAAGCAAATATTCAAATGATTGTATAGAAAAACTGCGGAGTGAAAGTTTTGTTATCAAGATATCCAGATCAAGTGGGTATAATTGTTGATCATGATGAAAAAAGACCTGTACCTTCACCCACATATATGAAATACCATAAGAAGACCTAAAAGACTTAAAGATTACAATTATATCTATATGTCAATTATTTTCTAGAGTGAGGGGAGGTATGAACTATTGTGTCTATAAATATATATGCATTGTAAATAAAGATATTAAAATTAAGTAATTGAGTGCAGATAGTATATTATTACTGTTACCTCTACTTTAAGATGCATTCCAAAAATTAGCATACAGTACTGATATACTGAATAGTTAATATAGTTAAAATGTTAATTAACTGCTGTTATGCAAATGAACTGATATATTATAAGGTTTGCAAGTTTTTCTTAGTGTTGAGCTAAACATAGATTAAATTTGAGCTGTGAATATAAGCTTACTATGGAGATGTAAGTCAAACCAGTCCACCTATGGAAAAGATTGATTGAAAAATCATCATATTTTGTGCGTGAAAAAACCAAGTAAAAAGGAAACTTATAAGGACTATTTGTATCTATTTTCTGTACAAGTGAACAATCTATTTTGACATGATAAATTATTTTAATCACTGTCAAGGATAAAGTGAACTCTACTAATACTTATACTGTTTATTTTGTTTAAATGAAAATTGAGTTTTGAAGTTTAAGTGTTTATTTAATTAACTGTGGATGCTTGATTGGCTAATATTCCAATTGATATCCACGGATACAGCAAGAACAAATGCTTTTTTACAATCTACAAATTCAAAACATAATTGAAAACTCATATTTTATTGGTCCTTTCCATAATTTCTTTCAATACAAGTGGTTGCTTCTTTTTATTGGTTCACTATAGATGAGTTAAAATTATCTGGGAAGAATTTTGTATGGAATTGATAAAATACCATTAGTGTATATAAGAGAAATATATAATTTGCCACATCATTTTTTGAGAAAATTTGTGTGCAAAAAGCAGGATAAAGATATGAAATTAATTTTGATGACTTATGCAAAGTTAAGAAAAAGATAATAAAATTTATCCAAAAAAAACGAGATTTATTTAGATGGAAAATAATGTGAAAAAATAAATAAATGTAATTATTTAGAAGTTATTTTCGAGAACCAAGACTATTATTTTTATGTTAAGAGGGGTAAAGAGAATGATGCAAAATAAAAAAGAGCTTGATGAAATTGTTTTTTTAATAGGTATGATCTAGTTAAAAGAGGAATATCAGATTTATTATTTATGAAAGGATGCAAATTATCTGTTATGGAGAGAATTTAAATGAAAGTAGAAAGGTATTTTCTGAAATGGTTGTATGGATTCAGGAAGATATGACTGTGTCAAGCATTTACAGAAGTTATGCGAAAAGTAAGATGAATATATTTAGCCGATTTAAATTTATAGCTAGTAAAAAGTGAATGGAAAGAGAATAAGATATGACAAAGAATTAGATACATATAGTAATTGGTATAAAAATTTGTGATTAATTTGTTATTAGAATTGTTAGCAATTAAAATAATAAAGATTGGGAGATGGGGGATAAAAGCAAAACATTAGAGAAATGGACAATGATAGAAAAAAAAGCAAGCTACTCTTTAATTAAAGCTTGCATAAATACATAAACAACAATTAAATATATAGAAAACTTCTGGCTTATGCTAATTTAAGTTATATTGTTTCATAACTATACAAAATATATTATTCTAAAATACATGTTAACTTATTCATTCAGTATACTACTGCTGAGTAAATAGAGGGATTTGAACCTAGGATGTTTAGTCCATGTTCATCCTCAATTCCATCTCAAATAACTGATACACATGACCACGGATATGTGAAAAAGATAAATGATCCTCAATATACATATATTGTGCGGAGCCAGCACTCATCAGTTTGGATCAGATCATAATCTCCCACACATCTGTACAATCAGTGCTCAGCTTATATTAAGGTAGAAATTCCTTAAACTTTAAAGACAAGCTTCAATCTTTTCACCTATTTCATTGAAAAACCAATGATAGAAAGCTCAAAGCCCTTCGTGGATTTGATATTGTAGGCATACCCATGTAGACATTAATAGATAGATATGTAATGATCTGATAATATGAGTGGCTAGATTGATTTAAGGTCTTCATGGGTATGACTACAATATCAAATCCATCAAGGGCTTTGAGCATTCCATTAGTTTTTTAATGAAATGGATGATTGAATTATTGGAGGAGTGAAAAGATAGAAAGCTGTCCGGTAAAGTTTAAGGAATTGCTATCTTAATATAAGCCAAGCATTGATTGTATATGTGTGTGGGAGATTTATGATCTGATCCAATTGATGACTGCTGGATCTGCATGAAATACATATATTGGAAATCATTTGTCTTTTTTAACATGTGTGTGGGCATGTGTATTGGTTGTTTGAAATGAAGTGGAGGATAAAAATGGACTGAAAATTCTAAATTCAAATCCTACTATTTACTAAGATACCTGTATTTTAATTTACACATATGGTTGTAAACCAATTCAGATATATAAAATAAGATTCTTCTGAATTCAAGAATATACTAACATGTAACATCCAACTCAAAGAAGTATGGAGAGATGCATGCTGGGAGTAACAAGAAGAGATCAAAAATGGAATGTATGGGTAAGAGAACAAACAAGTGTTACTGACCTCTTTGAAAAAATTAAAAGATTGAAGTGGAGTTGGGCTGGACATATTACTAGAAGAGATGATAATAGATGGACAATTGAAGTCTTAAACTGGATTCCAAGAGATTGTAAAAGACCCAGAAAAAGACCACATGTGAGAGGGATGGATGAGATAAGAAAGTGTGCAAAGGTGATGAGATCGGAGAAGATGGATTGAATTTGGAGAGACCTTCATCCTGCAGTGGATTGATAATGGTTGATGATGATGAACATTCAACTATGGAACAAAATATTAGGAATATTAATAATATATTCCAATAACAAAAGATTCACATTGTCACTATTTTTTTTACATTATGTGTAATACATAGTTCCCCTTTCCCTCTTCTTAATACAGTCGCAGTAGGATAAAATAGAAATAATAAATTCGCGAGAATGTAGATTTAAAAATTATGTAAATATTCAAACAATGATTTTTTTTTGCTGTAAAAATAGAATAGAAAATAAAATAGATTTGAAATTTTAGGGACAAAGAAAAGATCTTTCGTCTTATTGTCCCTGAAATTCCCAAACTTTGATAAAGCGGAAGCCATTCGTAGTAGTGATTGATATTTTTAATTTACAATCTAGAATTTAATTTGTTTTTTCTTCTATCAGTTATGCTCTTATTTTTCTAATCATTGTTCACATTCTCTGGCTTAATAGTTTCTATTTTCTCCATTTTACTATTTTAGTCATTTGAATAACTACTTGTAATTATGTGAAAATGTACTCTTTAATAAGTATTTCTCTGTTTTAGCTTTTTTTTTAAATTTATTTTTATGTACTTTAATGATATCATAGAATCAAAAAATCTGTTAGATCACTTAACAAACCTCATGGATTTTAAATGGATGACGCCCCCCTCCGCTCTTATAAATTTATATTATTTTTTACGCTTGTTCTTTCTTTATTTTTTTCGTAATTGCTTTTGTTTTATTTTTAAAGTTTTTTAATTATCAAATGCCAATACTTTTGCAACAGAACCTTTTGAAAGTATAAAAGGTGATTATAAACAGACCCGTAATGGTCCCCTTAAAAAAAAAAAAACACAGACTTTCACACGACCCACTACTCTCAGTGCTATCTCATATTGCTGACCCACCTGATCACACACATGTTGAAAAGATAAATAATCACCAATATACGTATTTTATGCTAAACCAGCAATCATCAGTTGGTCTAGATTACTATCCTCACATATATATATAATCAGTGCTCAGCTTTATATTAAGATAGCCAATCAGTAATCTAGACCAACTGATGATTGCTGGTTTAGCATGAAATACTTATATTGGTGATTATTTATCTTTTCAACATGTGTATGATCAGGTGGGTTAGCAATATGAGATGGCACTGAGAGTAGTGGATCGTGTGAAAGTCTGAGTTCGAATCCCGCCTATATTACGTATATAAATGCAGGTTTAAGCCTGTTCAATGTATTAAAAAAAAACGAAAATTATATCTGCAACTTTTTATTAAAAGAATTAGAATACAGACTTTCAAACTCCCTTCGGCTGTATCGGTTATATAAGATGAAATTGATAGTTGAAGGGAATTTAAAAGACTGTGTTCAAATTTCTCTAATTACATTTAAAGTTCAGTATATACATTGTAAAAGACCCAGAAAGAGGCCACATGTGAGATGGGTGGATGAAATAAGAAAATGTGCAGGGGTGTTGTGGAGAAGAGAAGCTAAAGATCGGAGAAGATGGATTAAACTTGGAGAGACCTTCATCCTGCAGTGGATTGATAATGGTTGATGATGATATACATTATACTTGTATTCAAATATAAAAGAATGAAAAAAACACTATAAGTTTATTTTAAATTATTCTAGTTATGATTATTTTAGAATTGTAAAAAAAAAATCTCGGGGATAAAAATAACGTCAATAGGACTGACCCATCCATGTATAAAATATCTTTTTTAATCTTTTTAAACAAAGTAGCGTATTTATTTTGATGTTATTCGTAGAAAAAAAAAGTAGCGTATTTAATTATATGCAGTTTATTATCTTTTTGCAACATTCGGGGAGGACAAAAATAAATAAACCCGATGACATAGATATTGCGTCAGATGTTGAATTAGTTGACTGTCATAATGATGAGTCTTCGTGGGACATCTTTCAACGGGAGCCGGATACTTTCAGTCATCAAGAGCTGTGTGTTAACTTTTACCAAACTTTGGTGGTAGGAGGCTGGCTAAAACAACCGACAGTTGAAGCAGAACTTCAAAGAAGTCAGATAAGGTCACCCCCAGCAGCGCTAACAATACTTGATGTAACCAGTGGTCAGTTGTTTAGTGGTAGGAACTTCAGAAATATCTTAAATAGTTGAAGGGGTGGGTTTCTAAAATAATTGAAAACTGAACCACTGATGCTTGTAAATTGTCAGGAACCAAA
The DNA here is from genome assembly GCA_028023455.1 of Epiperipatus broadwayi. NCBI lineage: Eukaryota > Metazoa > Onychophora > Udeonychophora > Euonychophora > Peripatidae > Epiperipatus > Epiperipatus broadwayi. The sequence goes on from JAQFVV010000120.1 coordinate 3,200,337, forward strand.
CTACCACAGTGACAAGAATGATTGGGGTCGGAAAGTTTGATGTGGATTTCTGTCCCCTCCCTCTGCGGTCTAAATGTATCCGGACATAATAATAGATAGAGTTGGTTAGATGACAGTAATTTATGACAAAAGTGGCATTTTGTGAAAAGCTTTAATTACTATATTAGTCTTTTTTTTTTTCTTTGTCGGCTATTTGCTATAAGATGTTTGATTACTTTAACGTAGACTTTGAGCCTGAACAGACTTGAAACTCAGATAGATTAATGACGACAAATGCTGGCACTTTCGAGCTCAGTATTTATCACCGCCAAGTTTATAGCTGCTTAAAATCCAGCTGATAACTGGGATTGGCAACGAGGGTTGAAGAAAGAAAATGTACTGGTTACATCTCAAACTGTCAGAAAATCCAGCCATAAGAAATAAGTCATTTCTTTGTAGCCAGCCCCAATTAAGAATTTCACATTTATCACAAATGGAAACTTAATATGAGCAGCGGCAGAGTCTTAAAAGAGTCTTGTCGGCTTGGCAGGCTATGACTGAGTTTCACCAGCTTTATGCTGATAATGTGCAAGCAGAACCAAGCATAGCAAATTAACAGAACAGAACCATAAATCAGCGTTTTAAGGAACAAGGGGGGTCTGCAGCTATCTGATATCCTCAAAGCTTTCCGCTGCCATGCATCATCTTGAAGCGACAGCAGTAATGGCTTGGCCAGAGCACGCACTATTTATAAAAGACATTTTGGCAACAGAAGCACAGCTTGCTGATGCCCTGCAGCTAAAAGCAGTCAAGGGCTAATCTAGACAAACACAGTGAGGTCTCTTCTATCTTAACCCTTTTACATCCATACGGTTGTAAAATACATTTTGTTCAGAAAATATCAGATCGAAGAAAATGCTTTATAGAAAACACTAAATAAAATATTCGTCGCACAAATAAAATCTTAGATTTATTATTAAGCAATAATTTGAGCAAAACATAAATGTATTTGTAGCGAAAACCTAATATCTTTTTATAGACGATTTGTTAGAAATAATAATAATAGAATGACATATTCTTCAGGAGTTCATAAAAAAAATCGAATACCGGAAATTGATCGAATTAGTGCCGCGGATCTTGGACTTTGAGCTCGCTACTGCGCTAACCTACGCAGATAATCAATTTTTAGTTAATCGTGTCAATAAATCTGTATATAAAAGTTGAAGATATAAAGAGTAGATGAAAAATAAACAGTTTTTAAAAATTGTATTGTTTTTACAATTTGTACACTGATATTATTTGTCTATATCTGGTTTAAATTGTGAAATTTTATATTCTAGCTAATAATAGCTAGCTACTGGTTACATAGCTGAGTCAGCTATGGACTGATTATTTCAAAAAAGTACAGCTGATAAGAAATTTAAAAAAAATTCAAGATCTATTTGCACTACATTCAAATCCTACGTTGTAAGTAAGTTAAATAGATTACAATTCCACTACCGATGGATTCCCTGCCAAGAGAGTCCACATACTATCATACCTTCCCATAATTCCATCTCATCAATATTATACTATCGTACTTTCCCATGATTCCATTTTACATTCCAATTACTTTTAATTTTATGAAAAAAATTAAATCTGTTAATAATTTCAAAATCATAAATCTTTATTAAAATTTTTTTTGATATTAAAGGAAATTGAAATGTGGTTGAAATTATATAGTATATATTTAAATTTGTAAAATATTACTTTTTATATGATAAGTCTGCCTAGGCAGGAAAATCAATGGATTTGTAATTTAGTTTTGGCTAGAGGTTTAATTGTGGTGCGCTTAATCCATCTTATAAATAATACTCAGAGAACAAATCAATGGTCTGGTTGCTTTACATGGGAAGGAGGCTGAAATTGCATGATGTGGCAGCCTACACATCTTTTCCAATAACAGTCTTTCAAAATTTTATACTTTGTGATGGTTATATTTTTATCACTTCATACCATTGATGTTTATAACACTTAAACATTCCTTTTCATTTTAAAATCTTAATCTTCTAATACCATATCTACTTTCAGTTTTGCATAGATTGAAAGCAGTAAGTCTGATCCTTTGAAAATAAAACACATTATTTTCTTATCTTCTTGTGACTAAATATATAATATTTCAATGCTGCTATTTTTTTAGGGCTTTTGCAATTTTGTTAAAAGCTAAAACAAAACCTTAATAAGATTTGAATACTTCAAAAATCATTAACTCTCAATAAAGTTAGGCAACAAGATGTAAGATAAGTGATACTAGACATTCTGATTTTTTATATTAATTTTTTTACATCTAGTAATAAAAGATCATTAAATAAATTTTAATGATTTGTTCAATTGACACAGTAAGATGAAGTAACTCTTAAAATCATGAGGCTAATCTAATCTCTTGTAATCTTCTTGCAGTCAATTCTTAATTAAGCTAAAATATTTTCATAGATGTTTTTAATAACCTCCAAACCACCACCCATTATTGAAATGCATGATTAAGGCACTATTACTCCATATGTGTGCTTCATTTAAAAAGCAGATATATTAATATTAATTGAGATTTAAAGTTTATATCTGGATTAGAGATAATCTCTAGTTTAACAAATGATTAGTGATAATCATTACTGCATTTGTCTGGAGTGAATTGTGCCAAAATTGTGAATGGAGTAAGGTTGATATTTATAAATCAAAATTAGCTATATATATATATATATTCCACATTTCAGTGTTAATCAGCAATTCAAGATGATAATGCAATTTCAGGTATACTTGTTGAAGTAAGCAATAATAAAGCAATCATTGTGGTAATTGTTCAACTAATTCTTTGATTCATGACATTGGATATAATAAATAACCCCATTGCATATTATTCTTGTAGTAAATGTTATTCATCATTAACATACAAACTATTAATCTACAATATAATGCAACCTTTATAAAGATACTACCAGGAAAAATATGCTTCAAACAGTACTTCTATATCAAAAAGCATTTATGAAAGCACACTATCTACATAAACTAAAACCCATTTAGAATTAAAAAAAACCATGAATCTAAACTATTAGATATAATTCTTCATAAAAACTTCATAGTTCTCCTAAGACTTCATAATTCTTTATGCTGTTCTGAAACACTATAAATTGTCACTCTATGCTACCAAAAATTAAATTAATATAGTTTTCCATTTAAAATGACTTTAAATCTGGGGTTGATTGTTTTTGTTAACAGCTAATATCCAAGCAAAATTGCTTCGATCTAGCATAAAAAGTTCATACATGAATTATATCAGACCCCTGACTTTTTTCCAGCTAAATAGAGACATTTTAAAACTATTTTTGATTGAAGTTATTTTCTATACCATATACACCTTTATTTATAATAAAAAAAATTGAGGAAATTATATTATGCTTTTATTCCACTCATTTTGAAACCCATATTTTTATAGAGTTTATGCTCTCCAGGTAATTATCATTTTTTAAGATAATTTTTTTTAAGAATCCTATTTTAATACTAATCTCTCATCAATCTAATTTTGTTATATGATCAATCTCTGTGTTTTTCTTTCTTTATAAAATGTCTTTTTTTAAATTTTTTTAAATATATCTTAAGATAACGATGAGCCAGCAACTGAATAAACCAAGTGTAGATCAGGTTAAAAGAGATCGTCATTTATTGTTTGTTTTATCTTTGCCAAATAATTATGGCCAAAATTGTTGATATGGACATCATATGGAATTAGATTCAATGGCCCAATTGATTAAATATAACCCCAATAAAACTAATCAAATTTCTAAACCTTTTTTCTGTTTTAATTCTTATATAACCTGTGATATTATTTTAATTAGTATCAAGAAACAATTTGCATATTTACTTTATGCAAATATACTTGTCATTGCCTATAAGAGAAATAAATATTAGATGCTCTGAATCCTAATTTCATGGTTAATATTTGCAATGATACAGTTAAAGAGCTATTTTGATTATAATTTCAAACTCAAATTTTATCTGTGCAAACAATTTTTCAGCTAGGAAAGTATAATCTTCATAAATATCATAAAATCCATTCTATTTATTTTTCTATTTTATTTTATATAGATATAATCTTATTCATTTTTTAAAACTTTTTATTGCAAACTTAGATATATAAACTGATATTTCAACTGTTCTGCAGTCTTCTTCAGAAATCACTAGATATTCTCAATGTTATCAGATGATAAGATAGATCATTCAGGAATCTATGGCTGTATATATGGTTCAGTTTTATTATTATATCAAGAATAGTTGAACTAGTTATAATCCAAATTATATACTTAATATTAAAGGATATGCAGAAAAAACAAATCTTTTGATCATTTATTTCTTTAATATATTGTATTTATTGCTGGGAAATATACAGCCAAGCATTGGTGACCAAGGGATTAGCACAGCTGCCTTACAAGCAGTTGTCCCGGGGTTTGCTTCCCGGCCGATGCTTTGACACATAAATAAATATATACATTTTTACTTAACCAAATACTTCCCAGAGAACTATTATGAAGTTACAAGTTTACAGTTTAATTTTTTTATATAGATCTTTGGATTAATTGCAAGCTTTTTACAGATAGGTTTAATAGTTATTGGAAGACTATACTTTATATAAAAATAATTATAATTCATTTTTTAAAACTTTATTGCTTTTATATACATTTTGACAGATTTGCAGACTTCTTCAGAACTATGTAATATATTAATAAATAACACAACATAAATATTATAAACAGATAACACAAATCAATGGAATGAATAAAGTATAACAAAATATTAATAAAATTAAAATACAAAAAGGAAAAATATATATAAAAAAATGAACCAAGTAAACACAAACAAATAAAAATAATATAATATAAAACATCAATATTATTTAAAAAATAAACTATATACAAAATGTATATGTATGTTCCTCATTGTATAAATAAATATTCATGAATATTTATTAATTTATATGTAATATAATTTTTAATATTCTCAATTATTACTGTTATAAATTACATTAGTTATAAAATAATAATCCAATAATTTCAGTTTGATTTCACATTTGTGATTAAACTTTTAATATGGTATTATTGTATTTCTTAAATATTTTCTTTGTGCTTACTTTTAATTCACAGATAATATTTATCATGATTTTTAAGATAGAAAGCAAATATCTGATAAGCCCAAACATAATTCCATGTTTTTGAGCACTAGAAGTTCACTGGCCATAATTTTGAACTTTCCTCAGCTACTATTGCATATATAGAATGACACGGTGCCAAACGTAAGATCAAAAAAACCTGCCATATAGCTAATAACCTCTATGCTATAAAACAAAAGGAATCATACTTCCCCATCTCCAAAAAATGGACTCTTTAATTTACAATTTGCATATTTTGAAAAATCTGCCAGTTATATATTCCATGTTTTTTACTAGATAACTCTTTGGCTAGAATTATGAGGATATGGAAATTCCTTGAAAGTACTAAGCTGACTTAGTATTATAATTCTCATTTTAGTTTCACATTTAACTATGTGTCACAGCATATAGATATATTAAGAAATAGAACACTGTTTAAAAATAAAATCATAAACATAAGCATCTAACTGAAGATTGCTGATTTATAAGTAATGTAATTTATAACATAAATATTAAAAATACTAAGGGATATATATTACATATAAATTAAGAAATATCCATGAATATTTATTTATACAGATGGGAATATGCATATACTTTCTGTATATAGTTTATATAGTATTTAATATTGATGTTGTATATTATTTTATTTTTATTTGTTTTAATTACATTGTTTATATATATATATTTGTATTTTAATTCATACAAATGTTTTCATGAGCTACAGATATTAATAACATATTTTGCAGGTTCATTCATGAAAGATTTTAATTAGATATTTCAATGTTTTGATTTTATTCATTCCGGATTTATCCTATTATTTATTTATTTCATATTGTTCTTGCTGTTACATATTAATGTATTATAGCTCTGAAAAAGACCGCAAGCCAATCAAAATGCCATTTTATATATAAAAGTTTGCAATAAAGTTTTTAAAAAAGTATTATGATTATTTTTATATAAAATACAATCTTCCAACAACTATTAAACCAATCTGTATAAAGCCTACAATTAATCCAAAGATTTACATAATAATAAACCTATGAAATTGTACCTTCATAAAAGTCCCTGAGAAATATTTTATGTGGAAATTTATATTTCATAGTAATAAGTACAATATATTAATGAAATAAATTATCAGGGCTTATTTTTACTGAATAACCTCAAAAAATTAAAGATATAATTTGGATCATAACTGATTCAACTATTCTTGATATAATAATAAAGCTGAACCATATATACACCTGTAGATTCCCGAATGCTCTGTCTTATTATCTAATGACATTGAGAATATTAATTGTTTTTATTTTTTCTACATGAAAATTATATATTGTAATTAAAATTATCATTATTATTTTTTTGATAAAGATTGAATTATTAATATTATTTTGAAGTTAAAATTATTAAAGGTCTAGTATTAAATGGAAAAGTGTAATGTAAAAGAAACTGTGGGATTAGAGCCACTAGGAATAAGTACCTCTCCTTCCAGTAGTAAAAGCCATATTATATTACTATCATGTTTTTTTTTAATTTTTAGTTAGAACAATAACACTCATCTGACCAACCCAGATAAAATTATAGCTGTTAACCTCTAATTAATATTAACTAGATACTTGTTATTGACCACAATAGAACTGATCAACTTTGGATCACTTATTTGTAAAAAAAAAAAAAAAAAGACAACAACCTTAAACTTGTAGATGATCTGGAAAAATTTAAGATTCACCCAACTCAAATTCAAACTTGATTGTGTTTATGGGGACAGATATATTAATGCCAAAAATTAAATATTTTGTTGAATGGGAGGTTGCATGGCATTTAAGAATTAAAAGTGACAATTTGAGCTTCATCCAGGAAACTTATCCTTGAGTCTTATAAAACTACAAAGGGCAATTGAAAAATAACAACAATGTAAATACATTCATTGTAAATGAAGTTTTTTTTTTTTTTACTTAAAAGATCAAAAACTTATTGACATTTAAAAGTTGAAGTTTTTTTTTTTACTGTAAAACTGCAAGTAAGTCAAGCATTGGTGGTCGAGAGGTCAGTGACAGCTGCTTTACAAGCAGTTGTCCTGGGTTAGCGGGTTCGTTTCCCAGCTGATGCTATGACACATGAGAAAAAAAAACTTCAGGTAAGAAAAAAAAAGTGAAATTAAAAGTCAGCTTAGATTTTTCACAGACTATGTTTTATATATATAATGACATCATTTGGAAACTGCAATTTTAAATATCTTTTATTTAATTTCTATATTAAAGCTTTATATACTATATATAAGCTAACTGACTTTTATTAATTCATAGCTCTTCTCAACATAAATTTCGTTTAATATTTTGTAAATATAAAATTTGTTTCATATTTAACATGTAAAGAAATATTTCAAGATGTAATAATCTAGACTTAAATTTTTTTTTATCCTGGTTTCAAGTAAGCTTTAATTTTTTTTTTTATTAATTAAGGATCCTGTAATCAATCCATAAAAATTCCATTAAACTTATATATTTAGCTATTTTTGACTATAAAACCAAAAAACAGAAACAAAATTTAACCAGGTAGTATTTAACAAAAATGTTACATACAGTTGTATGGTTAGTTGCTTGTTAGATCATGTGACATCTATGCTCCTTGATGGTAGTTTGAACATAATAATTCCATTTAGTTGAGTGAACTAAGAACTTTATTTGCTTGTGTTACTCATATCCTTTATGTAAAATTATATAAGATTTTAGCTTTAGAAGCAGTATTTTTCCCCGTTATATTTTTCTATAAAATATTCAAGAAATCATTTCTTGCAATAGACAATTTAAATGTTGAAGTATTTAATTTTAGTGGTCTTAATAAGACTATTGCAAAAGCATGGGTAGTAAGTGTCTTTGAGCAAGGTAAATTTTAGCCCCCATTCCCCCATCGTTTTAAAAAATAAAATTTATAAATTGAAAGACATATTTTTTTAGAGTTTTTGCAAGAAAACTTGCAAATATGGCTTTAGTCATTTAACATGTTTGGTCAACATATTATGTGTTTTATTCATATATTTGTATAACATAAATACAAAGATTAAATTAATGTTTAAAAAAGTAATTTTTTGTCTCTTTCTTAAGTACAATAGTTATAAAAGCTGATATAATCCTTAGACTTCTTTACCAATATTTAGATAAACTTTAATTGACATGTCAATAATTCATTAAAAATAGTTAATAAAGTTATAATCCTTCAATAATAAAGTATTTACATTATTTAATTTTCAATGTGTGTGTGTGTTGTTCCGCTCTCTTGTCTTTTAAAGTTGTTAATCTTGTGTTTAGATTTGTAGAGGTCCCTACTGTCACATTTTAGAGGCATAGTCTTAACATTATAGCCTTAATATATATTACTATTAATAACTGTAATTTATTATATACTGATGCAACTTTTATAATTCACTAAGACCACTAAACTATGTAAACTTTAAATAACATGGTAATAAAAGTATGTGATTCCATTCCAACTACTTATTAAAATTATTCTTTTGTTTTAATAATCCATTAGAACCTTTCACAAATAGCTTATTTACATTGTCTATTAACAAATAGTTTACATTCAGTAATAAAATATTTATACTAACTTTACTATTTAATATTTTTAATGCTTATTTAATAAGTGTTATTAGAACCTTTCACAAATAGCTTATTTACATTGTCTATTAACAAATAGTTTACATTCAGTAATAAAATATTTATACTAACTTTACTATTTAATATTTTTAATGCTTATTTAATAAGTGTTATATTACATGTTATTATGTAGTTTGACAAATAGAGAAGAAATTTTAAATTTTGTTAATTAGATTGTTTCTTCAATAAACTTTTAGATATTATTAAAATACTTTGCACTTTATTTTATTTATTCATAGGTTATGTTGGATAACAGTAAATATAAAGCAAACACTTGGTTTGTTCCATTTGATACATTTTTTAGACTTGGTTAATAGTGTAATCTGCATTAAATAATATCATTGTTATGAATATTTTGAAGTGCAGTAATATCTTTTTAAAAATTATGTTTTTTACTCATTCAATTTTTTTTTTTTTCATATGTCATAGCATCGCAGGGAGGCGAATCTGCAACAACCGTCTGCAACCAACTGCTTGCTTGCAAGGCAGCTGCACTGACCTCCTGGCTAAAAATGCTTGTACTGTATTGTCAATTATCAATCAGTCACAAGTTTTTAGCTAGAAAACAAACTTGGGTCCATATTCAAAGGAAAATATGTTTAATCAAATGTGTAAAAAATATTACATCATAATAAAAAAAAGATAAGATTTTTATTAAAGCAATTTTGCACAAGAAAGCAACAGAATCAATCTTAGGACCCTCATTCCAGTGTCAATCACTTTACCACTACTCTAAACTGTAAATAATATATGAGGCCCATAAAATATTATTGATAAATATAATTTTATCACATATATTATATTTACTGTAATCACAAGGCAATATTTTTTAAATACATTTTATTTTAAAATAAATTATTAATAATGTCTTATTTTTTACTATATATAAATTAAAATATAGAGGATTTGAACTCAGACTTTCAAGTATCTATCCACACTACCTCATACAACTGATATACATGACCACATACATTTAGAAAAGATAAATAATCACCAATATATATATTTCATGCCAAACCAGCATTCATCAGTTGGTCCAGATTATCATTTCCCACACACATATATAATTAGTGCTCAGTTTATATTAAGATAGCATATCCTCACACTTTAATGGACAGGCTCAATCCCCATATTTACAATTAAGCTCCAGGTTTGTGAAGAGTGCCTGGTTTTCAAATACTTGTATATAAATTACAATATTTAAATAAAATTGATTGTTAAATCTAAAACAGGCTTGTGCACTAGATAGGGATTTTATGCAAATGCCATCTGACATCCATTGATTATCTGGTTTGCACTGAGGGGTACTACTGTATGGAGAGTTTTGCTTGTTTTAATAACAGTCATGAACAAACATAAAAAATGGTGATTGTGTGATGTGTGGTTGTAGAGTCTAAACATTTTCATTTACATATGTATTTTATTAATTATAGAGATTAAACAGTGTTGGCCTATTCAGTTTAGTGCAATGGTAAAGAATATATGTAGGATATTTTGAGGTTTGGGCAATTATCACAACAAGTCTAAACAAAGAAGTAATATTTAAATAAAATATATATTTATAATCAGAGTGTGTTTCTAACAATAAAGTGATTCACAAATATAAACATTAACATATAAGTTGTAATTATAAATTTATTTAATGCACATTGATTACGTAAGTAATATTTACTAAGGCATTAAACCTTTAAGCATGTGCTTTTGAAAATACGAAGGTAGGGACCTCTACAGGTCTTAACCACAAGCTTACTCTTTGGAAGAAAGTTGTATTAATTATCATGACAAATATGGCATTAGAATATTCAGTTTAGTGCAATAATAAGAGTATAAATGTAATGTATTTTGAACTTGAGCCTCAGAATTCAATTCTCGGGCAATTAGCACAATAAGTTGAAGTAAAGAAGCATTCCTCTTATATTTAAATAAAAATATTTACCCTCAAAATGTATTAATAACAATGACGTGATTCAAAAATGTAAATATTTTCATTTACATGTAAATTTTATTAATTAACTTAGCATCTCGATGACCCTGTGATGAAGTACCTTTGTTCCTTGCATACCCTACACCCGCACATGATGGCTCTGCTTATAGACAAACTATTTAATAACTGAAACACAGGCTTAATATATACCATGTGTCTATATATGTAATATAGGGTATATGAGCACAGACTTTCACATGACCCACCACTCTCCACTCAATCTAATAACACTGATACACTCAAGCATTGTAGAGATGTCTGCCCACCCTTGCATATGTATTTAATGAAGTATGTCCTGTACATGTGGGGTTCAGATTGACCTTGGGTCAACATGGGTTTGACAAGAATCTCGGCCTCAGGGTGGCCTTCGAGCATTCCATCATCAGATTTTTAATTGGATGGACGGTTGAAGAGTTGGAGTGTGTAGTAGATTGGAGCCAGTCCATTAAAGTATGAAGATTGTCTATCTTTTATATATCTGAGCACTTATGGCATATATGTGTGGGAGATGATAATCTGGACCAACTGATGATTGCTGGTTTAGCATGAAATACGTATATTGGTGATTATTTATCTTTTCAGCATATATGTGCTTGAGTGTATCAGTGTTATTAGATTGAGTGGAGAGTGGTGGGTCATGTGAAAGTCTGTGCTCATATACCCTATATTACAAATTATTTAAATTTGGATAGCTGTACAGAAGAAGTCAATGAATGTTTTCAGACTCATTTAGAAAATTTAGTTGGGGCAAAATTATTGCTAGATATAGTATCATTAGCAAACATCGTTAAATTAAAAAGTACTGGTGAAAATACGATTATTTTCAAAATAAAATTCAAAGTATCGGTTTGACTAATGTATATTTTAAGTTAAATGACTTTAAATTGGCTCATTTTTTTTTATTTGATTTTAAATTATTTCGGGAATGTTTTATCTAAATAAAAAAAAATCACGATTGATTACCATAACATAAATTAAGTTTGATGGCTGAAAACGTAAATTATCTTTATGTAGCCTGAAATTTCAAAGTAAATCAATCTGTTTTATGGATTAATGTAATGGATTAATGTAACAGCTGTTTACATGAAAGACGACATCAATGAAACAGAACACTAGACAGTTTTAAAATTTGAGATAAATACTTCTTAAATACTAAAGTTTGTAAAAATTGGATAAGTTAATTTTAAATATCAATTTTAAAAATACTGAAGTGTGTTTGAATATGTATATATGGCCCTTCTATATTATAAATAAGTTATGATTTCATATGTAAATTTATATACCATAATTTGGACCTTACAAGTATCATCCTAAGCTTGCCAGAAATCGTCAACATCATTAATAACTACTTGTAAATCAGGATGGTGAGTCTAGCTTTAAAAAAAAAAAAAACTAACAAATTAATAAGAACAACAGATTATATACAAAGAAACAAAAATATTGAAATCAGAATTGCTACATGTGCAATAAAATGATGTAAATATGATTGCATGAATACATAATTCCACTAACATGGTATGAGAGGTCATGACAATTGGGTCATGGACTAATCTAAATGAAGATAAAACAAAAAATAAAAGAAGGAGAGAGAAAAAGTAATTATTTGTGACAATTAGATATGTCCAACTCAGAAACATGTATGCCAATTTTAATTAAATCATTAGCCAAAATAAAATTACAAATCCTTTATCAATGATTTCCAGCCATGGGGTACTTCTCATGTGCCAAGTAACACAATACAAAACAAATATGTATTATCCTATCTTCCCATAATTCTAAATCACATACCAATTACTTTTAATATTGATTTACTTATTTAAGAGTTGCTTATATAAATGTGAATTGGAATCATGGTAAGACAATAAATATCACATGATCACTACTTCTAAGATCTAGGTGCAGTGCTCTCAGATCCAAGGCTCCTCACTGACGAAGGCCACAAGCCAGAAACTAGTCTGGGGATATTGGATGAGTAGGCACTAAATGGGGATTTTATGCACAAGCCTTCTGGCATCCATTGATTACTCTAGCTTGCTGTGTGTGGCAATACGTATAGTGAGTTTTGCCTGTTTTAATTATGGTAAGATAATAAAATGGGAGTTTTAGTCAATAATTGTCAGCACACTTTTTTGAAAGTTGATTAAAACAAATCATTTTTTTATTATCATTTCCCTACTTTTTAATACATTTTGTTCATCTGTCTGCAAGCTGTTATATTTGCTGTTGGCCTCACCTCTTTATTGGAAATGAATCATTGTCCTCATAGCATCTTTTAGGGGACAAACAGATGTTAGGCCAATGAGGCAAAATCAGCACTATATATATATGCATGATGTTTCAACTTCTCATAATAAAATTTTTAACAATGTGAGCAGTCGTGGGCAAATATATGTTGCTGGGAAGGAACATAACATCTCACAAAGCAGAGCTCTGCATTTTTATCTAAATTTTAGGCTTCAGTTCTTCAGTGAGCAACTCACTGTAGCAACAACTGTTGATTGTTGAACTTTTTCCTGATAATGTTCTAGTGTGGAGTCTTTAGAATCATGGAAACTATAATCTTCAATTGTCCAGCTGATAATTGATTTTTAAACTTGTTGGGGTCTGTGATTGAGAATGTTTGCTATTTATATTCTGTCACTACTCTCAGGCTCATTATGATGAATCCATATACTATCACTGGAAGTGATTCTTTTTTTTTTAAAAAAAAAAACCGTTTGCCTTTCTTAGAATATCAGCCCAAATTTTGTTTTCAGATGACTAAACACTTCTGTTTGTGCTCTTCTCTAAGCTGTTTCAGTATCCATCTCACACACTGTTTTTGAAACCCATGTCTTTTATGAATTATTGCATAGCAGAAACCATGATTGATTTGCAAATGATTTGTTACATAAATAACTTCTCATTTACTCCAACAGAATCAATTTATATGCATTCTCAGTGCTGTCATCAGTCATGAATGTGGATGGTTATCTGGCTCCTTTTTTATGAATAAGATTTATGCAACCTTTCTTGAACTTCTCTATCTGTTTACTCACTATTCATGATAAAAATATTTTCTCCATAAGGTGTACAAAGTCTTTGATAAATATCAGGAACAGACATATTCTTGGACCATAAAAACAAATCACTTCATACAACTGTTTATGCAGATCACAACTGAGGCATCCATTGTTTCTCATAATGCAGTCATATTTTACCTGATGAAACATGTTCAAAACTACAAAGGGCATGATTGGGGAGACAGAGTTAATTTGTATAGAAAGTGCTGATAAGATAACACAGCCAGAAAAAGTTTTAAAATAATAAAAGTGCAGGTAATTTTTGATTTGTTCTCATATATTTGTTTTATGTTATTTACTTAACACTTGAGAAGACTGTCTTGATAATAAATGATTAGTAGTAAGTTTGTAATTTATTTTTATTAGGATTTAATTGGGATTACTATACATAGTTTACTATATTGATTAATTTAGCTTTTGGCATAAAAAATGGTTAATTTTTATACTGAAAAATCCAATTTTTTTGATGCATCAGATTAAAAATCTTGAGAAGGAGCAATGGTTTGTTTTGGGCTATTTTTTGTATTAGTTGGAATGCAATGTGATTTAAAAATAGAGACCTTGGCACAATTGTCAATTAAACAGATAACTACAGTTAAAAAATTAGTTTCATGTTATATCATCATAATAGTTATTGATATCCCATATAATATTTTTGTCTTATAATTTTTTTCTTTAATGCAATTTCCTAGGAGGTAACATAATTCCATAGAGAACATAGTTCTATAATTTTAGCAAACTTCACAACTTGATTTTTCAAAATGTAAGCAATGTTCATAACATACCATAAATTTGTGGTATACATTAACTGTTTATACTTTTTCTATTTAGAATGTAATAAAGGTAATGAGTGCATGTATACACAATTACAGAAAAGCTTGTTATTTCTATAAACGAAATACAGCTTAATGCTTCTGAGAACTTATGATATTCATAGAAAGATGAAATAGAATAATAATGGAGAGATTAGGATAATTTTATATATTTGAAGAGATTTAAATGGACATTATAATTTAAATATTTAATATTGAATTTAGATCTCTTCAAATACTTACAATTACCTCACACATCCATTATTACTCTATTTCATCTTGCTATGAATAGGAGAACACGATAAGTTCTTGAAGCGCTAGGCTGTATTTAATTTATAAAAGTAATAAACTTCTCTGTAGTTGCGTATAAGCCCACTTATTACATTTATTAAATTAGTGGTATATAAATTAACATTTTAGCACTCCATATACATGTAATTATGTAGAAGGAAATTAACTTTCAAACATGCAATGTTTGTTTTAGTGTATAAATCTATGCACTCCTGAATCAGTAAGAGTTTTAAAAACATAAGTGAATCATTTGTACTTAGGGTTTGCTCTTATATAGGCAATCCTTACTGACCATGCTTAATTCAGGACATGATCCTATTCTGTCTTGATATATTAATTGACAACTGAATTGTCCCTATATGTTTAATTGTAGGTGATTAAAATGAGAAACTTTCTCTTGTGACATAAAAACAAAATTTGTACAATTCTGTTGTCAATATATTATTCATAATAGAATCAAGTCCTGAATTAAGCATGGTTCATAAGGGTTGACTTATATAGGAATAAACTCTAAGAAAAAGTGATTCACTTGGGTTTTTTTAAAATTCTTGCTGATGGGTTAGTGCTCATAGATTTATAAATTAAAACAAACAATGCAGAGCTTTTAAAGATTAATTTCTTTCTACATAATTACATAATAGTGGGGGTTTATTTTTCCAAGACATGATAATTGACCTGAAAAATATTTTTAAATAATCTTATTAAAACTTCAGCAGTTTCCCAATGTTCTCAGTTGATATTCAGGTGCCAATCCAATTTTTTAAAAATGCATTAGTTTAATGAACATTGAGAAGCATAGTTTTGAAGTTGAGTTTTGTGAAATATTTAACCAAATTCTATATAGATAATGCGGTGCTTTTCCAGAGATGCTCGGAAACGATCCTACAGCCTCGAAGATGCATTGCCTTTTTATAAAATATATATATAATTTTAAGATCTTACTAATTAATACACTGTACAGGTTTAACCTGCATTTATATATGTAACATATGTGGGATTCCAACTCAGACTTTTTCATGACCCACTACTCTCAGTGCCATCTCATATTGCTAACCCACCTTATCACACACATTGAAAAAATAAATAATCACCAATATTCGTATTTCATGCTAAACCAGCAATCATCAGTTGATCAGCAATATGAGATGGCACTGAGAGTAGTGGGTCATGTGAAAGTCTGAGTTCGAATCCCACATATGATCTTACTAATGTAACTCTGGTGAAGGAATTCACAATTCAACAATGTCTTGGGTCGCATATAAATATTTTGTGTTAGTTAATAATATTTGTATTTGAATTTAATCATCTGGATATTGCTCCTAAGTCTTATTGTATTAAACTGTGCAAAACATAAAAGTAGTACATAATTAATTAAGAATAAAAATAAAATAAAAGACTACGAAAGTAAAGTGAGAAAAAATTTAGTAGACATCATAAAATAGGGTGTAAGTGTATGATAAGTTTATTTTTACATCTATCATAATTACCTCAATTTTGCAAAGGCTATAATAATATTATTAAACCTTTTTGATTATCTAAGGGTCAAAATCAGTATTTAATGAAAATAAAATTCAGTAATAATTCCATTTTATTTCTCCAAGACTGAACTTTACCAATTATAATTAAAATGGCAAATTAATAGATTCCATTTGATTTTGAATACATTGATTAGAAATTTGTTCTTTTTGTTTATGTTATTTTTATATTTGTCTTATTTAAAATACACTTATAATTAATAATTTTAAAAAAGAATAATATTAAATACTTTTACAGAAAACCATAACTGAGAATATTATAAATAAAAAAATGTAATTTAAATAAATAATACAATTTTTAAAAACTCGAAAAGTATATATATTTATAAACTACTAGCTGTATCTGCAGTTTCACTTGTATTAGTAAAATATGTAACCATTTCCATGACTTCTATAAGAAATAATAATATGTGAGTCATCAACACCAATATCACACACAAACAAAAAAAAAATTATGATCAGTTATATTAGTGCATAATCAACTGTCAGGATTTTAGTTTAAATATATTTCTCACATAATAAACTAATTAGTACCATTAATCATTAAGCATGTACTCTGATATTTATAATATATCCAAACATGGATATGTAACAAAGTTGATTAATTCTAATAATAGTCATATGTAAATAATAATTAGTTTCATGTAATTTGTTCCTGCTGTGCTATTTAGAAGTTTTAATGTATTTAAATATAAATTTATTTTCAATATTTTTATTATTATTTTTTATTTTATGGATCAGAATCATGCATTTTTAATTTAAATAATTGCATATAATATCCATTAATATATGGTAATTAGTTTCAGGAGATACAGTTCCTAGTATTTTATTTGCAGTACATGTGTTTATGCATTTTTCAACATATCAATCTCTCTCTTGTATAGAATTATGCATTTCTAATTTAAGTAATAAATATCATTGTGTTGATGGATAGGGAGGGAGGATATAATTGATTTAAACTCCAGGACCATTTGATGATGTCCCTAATTCTTTCTAAAATAGTGTAAATTTATAAAATAGTTGTTGATTTTCTTGATGCATCGACATATGTGCCTATCATGCTTATGTATGGTTTTATTAATAAAGTTCAAGTAAAAAAGTGAATGGTATTCTCTCCAAGCTGCCTGAATTTCCATCTCTGAATCAATGCATGTATTATGTAATAACATACATTTACTATTCACCACAAAAATGTAAAATGTTAACATGTATTATGTATATAAAATATAATAAAACTATATTTAAAGAATTATTTAATATATTGTGCTGGATAATTTTTGATGTTGTTTAATGTATGGAATTTATAAAGCATTTAATAAAATATTGTTAATTTTTTATGTACATTGCTATTATTTTTAAAAGTAAATAAGGTTGTTAGCCGAGAGGTCATCGCAGCAGCCTTGCAAGCAAGTAGTTGGTTGCAGACAGTTGTGGGTTCGCATTCCGGCCGATGCTATGACATATGAAAAAAAATTATTGTACTGGATAATTTTTACTATTGTTTAAAGTAATTTATAAAGCACTGCATGAAAATTAGCCTTTTTAAAATTAGTGTAAGACAACATTTTTTCAAATATAAATAATATGAGATTATTTTTCACATTAATTTTTATTGAGTTATTATTTAAATTTAGCTAATTACCATAAAGCAAAAATCCATAGCCTATGGTATATATAAAGGATAAAGAAAAAAATATTTTTCCAATACTGTAATTATTATAAGTTGATAGTTTCAAGAAGATAAATAATGAGAACCTATCTTTTTTATTATTTTTTAAATGTCTTATATTTAGCCTTTCTTTTTATTACCATTATATTATATATATATCATTAAAAATCAGTCAATATTTAGACAATCCCAATATCAATAACAATCAATAATTTCAAACTGTTGTTAAGGCAAACTCCTTGTTAAAAGAAGGTTTCCTTGACAACAGTTTGAAATTGTTGATTGTTACAAATACTGGGATTGTCTAAGTGTTGACTGTTTTTTAATGACTACTTACAAACCCATTTAGCTTTGAACATTATTACACTTAATATTTAAAATAAACATATATATTAGGATTTTAGATAATTACTAGAGATGCATACCTTTAAAATTAAGCAAATATCCACACCATTTTAAAATTTATTTTCTCACCTGTTAATTAAATATTTTTAAACTTACTTTATCATCTGAGAATATACATAAAGGGAAGTGATAAAGTTTATCAAATTCAGAAGTACTTCTCTTGTTGTATCTGTGGCATTATATCATTTACTTTTTCACATGGTAAACATATTTAAACTAACACCCTAAAAGTTTATACATTTTATAGTAAAAGTTTATTAATTTTAGTAATATTTCTTTTGCTGTATCTGTGCCATTTAATATTTTAATTTAACCCACATTAAATATATATTTAAATTAAGATCCTAAAAGTTTATCAAATTCAGTATAGACAATATATTTGTATTTAACTATCACTAATTCTTTATTATAACTAATCTAAATTGGCATTATCCACATGGCAAACTAAATACATGCTACAAATGTAAATTAATTTTAAATATATTTACAAAATTAGGTTTTAACTTGCTAAAACAAGTACTTTTCATTTTTAAAAAAATGTCCAACTCTGTAATAGTTTAATCAGGGTTATCCTCTTTCTGTGTTTGTATAATGTCATTTGAAAGCAATAACAATATTGATTTTCAACACACTTTCATATTGCAAAATACAATTTTTTTTAAAAGCAATTAAGTACCATAAATTATAAATTTATAGTCTAGTAAAAATTTTTACAAAAAGGAAAGAAAATTATGCTATATTCATGAAGATTGCTACAATATTTGTTGAGTTATAAAATCACAAAGTTTCACATTTTCATGATGATATATATAGATAATAATTGACACATATTACTAGTATTTTCATAACACAAGCTTAATTCACTTATATAATGTAAAGTATAAACAATTTTTTGCCATATATATTTGTGATCATGTGACATGATTCCCTTTAAAAGTTTCGGTCACATTATTTTCTTAATTTAATTTTAATTTTTGCAAGTTCATGATGCATGTTGCATAATAAAAAGTTTAAGAATTACAAGAAAAAGATTTCTACTTGCTTTAATTATTATAATAAATCCTTTGATTCAGTTGATCTTGCTAAATTGTAAAATGTTTCTAAGAAAGTGGGTATATTAGAATGCTATATTATCTTTATGAGAAATATTTATATGGAAATAAAATTTATAGTTAAAATAGGTCATAGTAAAGTACAAAATGCTGATTTCACATTCACAAAGAAGTTAAGTAGAATGTCTTATTTTAATCCTGTCTATACAATTTATATACTGAATGTGTATGAGATAAAGCAGTTTGGATATAAATGAATGTGAAATTAGTATTAATATCATTTATACTTTTCACAATGCACTATTGATGGTTTCAATTACCCCAACAATGTTCTTCAAAATTATAACAAACATAATACAAATACATGAATACAAATATCAATGAACATATAATTTCATATTTTATATGTGTACAATTATTAAAAGATTGAAGTGGAGTTGGGCTGGACATATTGCTAGAAGAGATGAGAATAGATGGACAATTGAAATTTTAAACTGGATTCCAAGAGATTGTAAAAGATCCAGAAAGAGACCATATGTGAGATGGATGGATGAAATAAGAAAGTGTGCAGGGGTGATGAGAAGAAGAGAAGCTGAAGATCAGAGAAGATGGATTGAACTTGGAGACCTTCATCCTGCAGTGGATTGATAATGGTTGATAATGATGATGATATGTTTGTCTATATTTGTATGCATGTATTTGTGTTGTGTTTGTTATACTTCTGAAGAAGACTGCTGGGGCAATTGAAATCATAAATAGTAGGTTGTAAAAAAGCATTGTAAAAAGTAATAAAGAACATAAATGATATTAATATTATATGGATTTGGTAATGCAATAAGAAAGATAAAGTTATAATGTGAATTTAGGATAGGAAAAAAACATCATTAAGCTTTTATATAATGATTCTGCATTTATATATAAAAAAAAGCATGTGTTAAGTCTTTCACTAAATAAGTTGGAAAACAGAATGCAAAGATGGGATATCAGCTAAAAATAAAGAAAACAATGATTGTAATATCAGGAAGTGACTAACTTTAAAATTAATATTGAAGATATGAAAAGAATTAACTATATTTTGGCCTTTTTGTATTGTTGATCAATAATGAAAGATTTTAAATAAAAATAAATAATACTAACAAAATTTTTGATAATTTCAACTATTCAGAAGTCTTCTTCAGAAATAGAAAATACACAATACATATGAGTCCCATTGTCATATAGAAATTTTTTGCACAGAATAAACTGTTTTTACTTAAATAAAATTTATAAAAATGATTTATTAATACATTGTACAGGCTTAAACCTGTTATATGTGTAATATATGTGGGATTCGAACTCAGACTTTTACACAACCCACTACTCTCAGTGCCATCTCATATTGCTGACCCACTTGATCACACACGTTGATTATTTATCTTTTCAACATGTGTGTGATCAAGAGAATCAGCAATATGAGATGGCACTGAGAGTAGTGGGTCATGTGAATGTCTGAGTTCGAATCCCACATATAAAAATGATTTATGTAATTGAATTCAAATATGATTTTTATATTTTAATATTTATATCATATAGGATGAGTGCAAAATGCACAATTTTAATACTGTTTGATATAAATTTTACCCAATTTAAATATATGATGCTTCTTTTTAGCTTTTATATTTATATCTTATTTTTGAAAAAAAAAATCTTTAAAATACCATTATATCTATCATTAAAATTTAAAAATCATGAGATTCATTATAGATTAAATAATAAAGTTGCAACAAAAATTGGAAAAGGTTTTTAGGTACAGTGACATAATGTTAAAAAGTGAAGTTCAGAATTGTTAAAGCATTGGTGGATTTTGTGATTCTCTATGGATGTAAAAGTTGGACGTTGAAAAGAAGAAAATAAGTATTTATGCTTCAAACAAGAAAAATGAACAAGTAAGATAAATTGATCAAATAAAAGTTGAAATCTCATTTAAAACACATATAACAAAGTTTAAATTATCTTATTTCATTTACATTATTTGGTGAGTGGACTTCATTTTTATAATTAAAAAATGTGCTGTTGATTATTTAATGATTAATAATAATTTTGAAGAAATAATATGTATACTTATGTAATTTCTAAAAATCAATTTTGACTGTACCTATTATCAATATTTACAAGTGATATAAGCACTAGAAATGCTAAGAAAAGCATGACAATAATATTGACATCAACAGAGGATTTGGACATTCCATCATCAGATTTTTAATTATATGGATCACTGAGGAGTTCAGGGGCAGAGTAGATTGAAGCCTGTCCATTAAAGTCTGAATATTTTTATCTTAATATAAACCAAACACTGTTTATATGTATGAGTGAGAGATGATGATCTGGACCAACTGATGAGTGCTGGTTCAACATGAAATTCACATATTGCAGGTCATTTATCTTTTTCACATATGTGGTCATGTGCATATCAGTTGTATATGATAGAATGGATAGCTGAAGGGAGTTTGAAAGTCCATGTTCAAATCCCTTATAGTTACATTTAAACTCCAAGTATAAAATGTATACTTGTATTTAAATAGTAAAAATTCATCCTGTATCCGGCACATTCCTCTTCTGTGTATTTAAATGGACAAAGTCTTATACATGTTTGGTCAGAGTAACTTAAAGTCATATCAACATGGACATGACAATAATATTGGTATTCCCTCATCAGATTTTCAATTGTATGGATGGCTGAGGAGTTGGAGTGTAGTGAAGCCTGTCCATTAAAGTTTGAAGATTTCCTACCTTAATATAAACTGAGCACTGATTATAAATATATATATATATGTGTGTGTGTGTGTGTGGGAGATGATGATCTGGATCAACTGATAAGTGCTGGTTCACCACGAAATACAGATATTGGAGATTATTTATCTCTTTCCCATTTGTGTGGTCATGTGTATCAGTTGTATGCTATAAAGTGGATAGCTGAAGGGAGCTTGAAAGTCTGTGTTCAAATCCCCTATAATTACATCAATTATGATTGTGTAAGGAAAGCCAATGTAATATAGAATTATAACAACAATTACACACTTTCTATGTTTTTATCAGTTTTTTTTTTATTTTGCTATTTAAATATTTTTAAAAAATAGTTCTCATTTCAAACGATTTTTAAAAAAAAGTACATATGCATTATATATCTGTATGAATAAACGATTGAATGGTAACAGGATAATTAAATGATTTTGAATGATTATACCAAAAATTTGTATATACGTATTGCACTATTATAACAAAATATTGAATACTTTGACCTGTATGATTCAATGCTATGGTTAGGTGTCAGACATTGTAGCATAAAATTCGTAGATATATATACCAATTCTAGGATTTCTGACTGAAACTTTTTATAAACTCTTAAGCAATAAAGCCATTCATTTTTCATAAATATTGTAAAATATTAATTAAAATATTGAAAACATTGAAATGTCTTTTATTTAATTTAATCCTGCCTAATAGGATAGCGGTGACTATGGTATTAAAGAATCAAAGACACCAAAATGTATAGGTAGTGAACTGAGTTCAAACCTATATGACTACATAGGTACTGATCTTGGATTGAATATTATGGTGTTTTCAATTTAAGACTCATAGTTTTGTAGTTAAGTAGAGATAAAAGATGGTTTCTGGAGAGTTGCTTAGATCCTAATATCTAGGTGCAGTTCTCTCAGATCGAAGGCTCCTCACTGATGAAAGCCATAAGCCAGAAACTAGCTGGGGATATTGGATGAGTAGACACTAGATGGGGATTTTATGAACAAGCCTTCTGGCATCCATTGATTACTCTGGCTTGCACTGCATGGCAATACTTATAGAGTTTTGCCCATTTTATTTAATAAATACCAAAATTCAATTACAATGATTGTTTGCTAAATGATTCTAAAAAATTTTTTAAAAAAACGTCAAACTGAATTTTATACTTTACTTGTAAGGCATATTTAATATAGTTTGAGAATTTCCTGGAAACGTTATAAATTATAAATCTTAAGTTATCAAGTGAAAAGTTGAGCCTTCAACCAGACTTAAAGAATATATGCTGTTGTGGTAATTGTAGTGCTTAGTTTCAGTATTTTTATGCCCTGGTAATGTTAAATATACACCGAAGAAAAAAAAGTTTGGCTTATATAAAACTCAACTTACAGAAAAAAAATCTTAGAATCGCCTACTTATATAAATAAAGTGAACTTTTTAAAGCATTATATACATATTATATAACATGTTATCCATTGCTATATTGATAAAATATATTAACCAAAGCCTGCAAAACATATGACTTTAATTCAACCATTTTTTCCCCCTCATATGTCATAGTATCGGCCGGGACACGAACCCACACCCATCTGCAACCAACTACTTGCTTGCAAGGCGAGTACGATGACCTCTCAGCTAACAACACTTGACAATTCAACCATTTTTGTTGACTGCAATGAAATAAGACCAATCCCCAATCCCATGACAAATATCCCAACTTCATTTTTATTCTAATACGACTTACATAATTCATTTGAAATTTTAAAATTTGAATCTTTAATTCAATGGACTTATTTTAATAATGTCATTTCACAAAAAAACTTTATGATAAATTAAACATCTAAATATTTAATAAACAAAATTGTTGCATTCTGAATAATAAAACAAACTGAAACAATATAAACTATCAAAATATCATTAAAGTGAAAAGAAAAAAAAATCTGGGTAAATATCAAGTACGTGTACAAGCATGGAGATATAGACTTTGAACCCTGTTAGAAGGTACAATAATGTTATCAATGGGACATTGATAAAAAAAAATTGACTAAACTCTGCGGGACATATGTTTCAGCTTCACTGTCCTTACGAATTAACTGGCTTCCTGTATAAAAATCAGATCACCCAGAGTTCTTTAATATTCTTCATTATGAAACAAAGTAAATGTGATAAAAAATAATAAATCTCAATGTGAACAGATATAAAATTTTCTTTGTGTTTGAAAAACAGATATTTAAAATCTGTATTTCAAGAGTTTTTTTATTTATGGATTTAAACATGGGTTACTAACAAAAGAGCAGTATAAAAATTCAAAACAATTAATGTATGGACAAATGCACATTAGAAATAATATTAAGTGGTCAAAAGTGAAATACATGGCAGAAAGAATAAACCACTAAACATACGTGCTCACCATCACTTGTGCTAGCACATAACTGTTATTAAACAGGCAAAACTCTCCATTCAGTAGTGACACCATGTGCCAACCAGAGTAATCAATGGATGCCAGAAGGCTTGTGCATAAAATCCTTATCTAGTGCATACTCATCCAATATTCCAGACTAG
The DNA here is from genome assembly GCA_028023455.1 of Epiperipatus broadwayi. Classification (NCBI taxonomy): domain Eukaryota; kingdom Metazoa; phylum Onychophora; class Udeonychophora; order Euonychophora; family Peripatidae; genus Epiperipatus; species Epiperipatus broadwayi. The sequence continues at coordinate 3,225,292 of JAQFVV010000120.1, forward strand.
TTTCTGGCTTGTGGCCTTTGTCAGTGAGGAGCCTTGGATCTGAGAGCACTGCACCTAGATCTTAGGATCTAATGCAATAATCCAGCAGCCACCTTTTATCTCTACTTATCTACAAAACTATGAAAATGAAATTGAAAACTCAATATTTTCAATCTAAGCTCAATAGCTTATAGAGTCATATGGGTCTGAACTCAGTTCATCACCCATACATTTTTGTGACTTTAGCACAGGGTGGCACTACTGTATGGAGAGTTTTGCCTGTTTAATAAGTTATGTGCTAGTATAAGTGATGGTGATCATATGATGTTTAGTGGTTTAACACCAATCCTGCCTAATAGGATACTGGTGGCTATGGTTGTTAAAGGGCCAAAGTCACCAAAATGTATGGGTACTGAACTGAGTTCAGACCCTTATGACTATATAAGCTATTGAGCTTAGATTGAAGATATTATTGTTTTCAATTTCATAGTTTTGTAGTTAAGTATAGATAAAAGGTGGCTTTTGGAGGGTTGCATTAGATCCTAAGATCTAGGTGCAGTGCTCTCAGATCCAAGACTCCTCACTGACAAAGGCCACAAATCAGAAACTAGTCTGGGGATATTGGATGAGTAGGCACTAGATGGGGATTTTATGCACAAGCCTTCTGGCATCCATTGATTATTTTGGTTGGCACAGGGTGGCACTACTGTATGGAGAGTTTTGCCTGTTCAGAAAGAATAAACAGGTATTACTCCCATCATGGATCTGGGCTGGGCATATTACTTAGAGATGATAATAGTGAGTAAATGAAGTTTTGAATTGAATTATAAGAGATTGTAAAAAAAAAAATCTAGAAAGAGATAACAAGTGACATGGATATATGAAATAAAGAAGTTTCTTGATGTGAAATAGAAAACAAAGCTGTGGATGAGGAAAAGTTGATTATACTTGGAGAGACCTTCATCTTACGACGAGTCGATATTGGCTCAAATGATAATTTTATGATTTTGTTTATAATATTTGTAACATCAAAACCCTTCATGTAAATGTCTTTTTGACATAAGAATTGACCAATGAAATAAAATTTAAAAAAAAGATGTAACAAAGTCACAAGAAATGGCAACACAAATTTGTATCAAGGCCATAAATAGTTATGGATAAGTTTCTAAAATTATAATTTTATAATGCTCACTATTAAACATATATTCTTGTTTATAAAGAAAATCGTTTTGCTTATTTGTACTGCTAAGAATATACTGCGCTTGAACCTAAATATAAATCACTGTCGCCTTCATTAATTTTAATTCTGCTAAATGTCCTCTTTTGACTAATCAAAGTCTGACTGAAAAAATCTTTCTTCATTTTCAAATTAAGAGTGTTATCTGGTGACAGAACAAGAACTGAAGAGTGACGGTGTAAGTAAATTATTAGTCATTTATCTTATTCATATAAATGCTAAATTTATTACTTCAGCTACTTACATCAAAGCCTTACTATTTTTTTGGTAAATTAAAAATAAATTATTTTACTTAAAAAAAAAAAAAAATGTAAATGATAACTATTAGACTATAAAAAAATCAACTTGTAATTTAAATGTTTTGAAACTATTGAGAATTCAGTTTTTGTATGTAACATATATACATAGAAGTATCACGTAGTGGATTTAGCTAAGATGTGTTACAACTTGAGTTCAGACCAAAGCTAGGTAAACTTGAAAATTTTCTCAGATACTAAATGAGTCTTAAATTTGTCATTCAGATAAATGGAATATAGAAAATTTAGCCAACCAATAAATACTGGTTAATATTAGATGGAAAAAAATTCAAACATTGGGTATCGCACATCTTTTTCTTACTTTTTTGTTCATATGCTTATGTTAAAAGCGTATAAAACTAGTTCCTACCTGGTGTGGTGTAGTAAAAATTACACTACAGAAACATTATTTATTAAGGGGATAATCTCTAGTCTAATGAAGGACTAACAAAAATTATTAATTTTATAATCCAGTGTGTGGAAAATCTTGTGAATAATGCCTTATCTTTTACTATTTTTCTATAAGATTCTATAGAAAAGACTTTTATTCTCAGTGACTATTAAAGTGAAAGGCTGAAACCTTCTCACATGTGCTTTAAAAATGCTTATATGACAGCCAATCAGATCTAATGATGACTGTATAGGGAGCTCTTAAGTCACAACACAAGACAGAGACTTTTATAAAAAAAAGGTGGTTCCACCTTTCTCTTTACTTAAATTTCTATATATATAAACTAGTCTGAAGCATTTTGATTTAAGAGCGTGAAGCTTTAAACATCATCACATTTAACTCATTGCATATTATTTACAAATCAACAATGCAAAATCTTTTGATTTACTACGAAGTAATTTTTTTCAGAACTTATGAAATTGACAGTAACGTGTGTAAATATTATTTATTAAGCACAAGCAGTTCGTAATTAAAGTGAAGCTATTTACGTTACATTTCATTTGTATGCCTACATTAACTTAATAAACTAAAGCTTTTAGTTTATTAACTATGTAACAATTTAAGATTATTTTCTAAAAAGTGTATTTTTTTTTTAAAATTTCAGCCCACTTCGAACTTTTGTTTGGGAAATCAAGCTATTTTTAATAAAATAATTAAACAAGGAGAAATACTAAAACTATCCAGCAATTGCTCAGATAAGTAAACAATTCCTTCTTTTCACTATTCTAGGTTAGAGAGCTGTTAGGAAAGATTTATCATGCAGTGAAATATTTAAAAATTACTTCAATTTTTGTGTATATATGGAAGGTTTTTTTAAAACAATATATACTTTTAATGTATAATTAGTTGTGCCATTTTCTCTTTTCAACAATAGTAATAATTTGCTCTTAAATGCTTAAGATTGACTTGTTAGATTAAATAATTAAACTTTCTTAACAATGTGCAATCCATTTATTGCATGTTAAAATTATTTATTATTTATGTTAACTTAAAGAATTTTTTAGACAAAATATCATAAAGAAATCTATAGAGATTGTATCCAGATGATAGATTTATTAATGTTTTATTATTATCTTCAATTATGCCATTACATGTCCCATATTTGATAGTTGTTAACTGTAAGAAAAGATAATTTATGATTATTTACATTTACTAGATCATTGACTGTTATATTTTATGTATAAAACAGATTAATGCGATGACTTTGCATTATTTTAAATCTATTAATGAGACTCTGCAAAAATAAATTTGTTTAAAACCTCATAAAAATTTCATTTTTGGTTTTAATTTTTTGTTTGTAGATAGGTTCTTTGTTAAACAACCAGAAAGGAGATCTATATTTATAATAAGTCACAGATGTCAAAAATATATCTTGAGTTATTGATAAATTTAATAGCTTCAACTGCTTTTCATACATCTTCTGTGAAGCAATTTTTGATGATTGGTATAGAAATATATGAATAAACAGGAAGTCATTGGGAAGAAATAGTGTTAAATGTACCAAAAAAGATTTCATGTCTACATACTTAATTGACTATCTAGAGCTTTAGTTATTTTTCTTCAAGCTGTAGTATGGTACTCAACAAAAGAATATTTTACTGCTAAGAAAGTTGTGTTTAGAAATTATTGTATATCCAATCTTAGATAAATGTGGAAAATAAGGTTACACCCAAGATTATTTCTAACTCTTAAAATAAAATTCAGCTATAACCTTTCATGGACATTTCTTTCAATTTATCAAAGTGATATAAACAATGTGTTTTTAATGCTGACTTTAAAATAATCTTAAAGATTATCTTATTGGTCATGTTTAAACTTTTATTATTAGAACCAGGGATATCTCTTTTATTGAAGAGTGAAGTCTTTGAAGATAGTATTTGTTTACATTTCCATTTTTATTAAGAATGATGTGCTCAAAAATAGCATTCCAATACATGATTAAACAAATGATTTTATTCTGAGACAGATGTTATATCATAATGAACTTTTGGTTAATAGAAAATATAGTAACATTCAATATGTACATAGTTAGTGATATTTAGAAACAATGACTTTTAGTGTAAAGACAAATATATATATTTTCATATGTCAAATGCGTTGACCGGGAAGCGAACCAGAGCCAGCTGTTTGGATGGCAGCTATGTTAACCATTAGGCCACCAACGCTTGACAAAAATATATATTTTTACTAATTTTTTATTTATTTTTTTAAAAAAATCTTAATTTACTATTCAGTATCACTTTATTCATTTAATCTCTTTCAGAAGCATCTTAAATTCAAGAAATAATTATTTAAATATATTTCTTTATACAAATGACCTTTTCATTTTACTTTCAACATTTGAATCAAAAGCATAAATTCACTCTATTTACTTTAGTTCAGAGCCTTCTATGGTAAACTTGACTAATCAGTAAACTTTAGACAGAATTTCTCAGCCTAGAATCTTATAATAATGGCACTGTCAACATTAAAATGTTGTAGTGTTCCTTCCTAAATAATATATCTTAACCTGAAAAACAGCAAATGTAATAACCAACAAAAAAAAAAAACCTAAACTGGTTCCTAAGCTGAATAATTTCTTAAGGAAAATCTTTGAACAAATATTACAAACTTTCTTCATTATATGTAGTATTACTGAAATCAATTCATAAAACTAACCAAAATTTTTTTATTCATAATAAAACTGCATCTATATTTAGATAATCTCACATTAATCCAACTATATATTCTATCAGTTTCACTTTTTTCATAATGTTTATGTCTATGTAGTGGCTACTTGGGATCTTATATATAAAATCCATATTTTTCTGTTATCTGATTGATGAATATATGTTTGTCCAGTGTCATGTATCAAATTCACAATCCCTATATTTATGCAAAGGCAGTAATTCACCATTAAATAAAAAATTCTTAGAAAAAAATCAGTACAAGAGCTTTTAAACACAAAAATATAGTATATATTTCATGATAAAGGTTCCCAGCCAGCTGCAGAAACAGCCATAAAGCTGAATCATAATTTAGCATTAAGACACTCCATGCCATCATGGACTGTCAATCCCCTAATATAGTTCAGATAAATGACATACTTAGCAATGTTTAACAAAACTTTATACACTAACAATGTTTAATAAAAAATATATTTACATTAAATCGTTAAAAAAATTGTTAAAGCAACCAAATAGTGATTATTAATTAAGCTAAACAAACTATTATCATTAGTCACAAAGCTATCAAAAAAAATATTTTATTATTCAGAGGGTGTTTTAGTAAATATATATTTGAAGCTTTAAAAATATAATTTTAATTTAGTTTTATTAAAATTCAGGAATTTATTTATATAATATTAAAATGTGTTGTTTAATTTACATTAAATTTTTAAAAAAATGTTAAATCAACCAATTATTACAAAAATGATGGGTTAAAAGCTTGGAGTTTTTGTATTCTACTTTTACAACAGTCTTTCAGGGTGCTTCTGGTATATTATAAAGCCCCAAAGACTTTTACATCAATAACACAAAATGTTAAAGAAAATTCATGAGACAAGTGTTAAAAAGGTCATCATATTAACAATTAATATATATATATTGACAAAGAAAATTCTTAATATTAATATAATTATATATATATATTAATGTTTAGAAAGGAGTTTATTGTTAACTGAAAGGATACCCTTTGATTCCTCTTGGAGGCCTTAAAGGACCGAGCAGTGCAAATTTCTAATGTCCACTTCATACATTCTAGTTGTTATAGCTGTCATTACTATGATTATTTATATAGTATCATGGATGAGCTGCTCACCAACATGTCCTAACCAGCATGGTGACTTTATTGGCTTTTTACCTGAGATTAAGATCAAGAAACACTATAGTCTTTCTTTTCAGTTGCCTGATAGCTCTTAACTGATATATCAATTAAGTTTTCTTGAAGAGAGAATGAATATGTGTGTATGAAATTTTTTTTTCTAATAGTTATTTACAATTATGACAAAAATAAAGTATGACCCTTATTTTCAGGAGAGTGTAAAATCACTAGCTAAAGCAGTGGTTAGAAGGAGAAGGCAGAAGGTGCTAAGAATCCCCTGATTGCAGTACCAGGCTGCCATTTGATGATGACAATTATTTAGATATTTACAACTGCATATAATTTTCAAGTGAATGCAAATTGCAAAAATTGGAAGAACTGTCTTATATTAAATGAGATATTATTCGACTTTGTGAAGTTAGAAGAAAAGACAAAGAGACGATTTAAAAAGAGGATATATATTCTATTACAAAGCAACAAATATTGGAAGTACATATGGAATAGGATTCATTATATATAAAAATGGAAGAACAACATTGTGGAGATTGATGGTATATTGGACAGAGTGACAAGATTAGTTATCCAACTTAATGTAAGATACCAAATGCAGATAATTCAGATTTATGTTCCAACACATTCTCATAGTGATGAAGCAGTAGAGAATTTTTATATGGATGTAAAAAGGCTTTTGATCAGATCTAACAACATTTAAAAATTGCTTGGGGGAGACATTAATGCTAAAATTGTAACTGAAAAATGAAAATGTCATAGGCAAATTTGGTTATGGTAATAGAAATGAGAGAGGATATAAATTTGTGGGTTTTGCAGAAAAAGAAAAACTTTATATTGTGAATTCTTTTTTTGAGAAAAATGTTTAAAAAAATGGACATGGAAGCATCCAAATGAAGGTACAGCAGAATGGATTATATTTGATTAACAGAAAATACATATTTCAATATTGTAATGTTTTAATAAATTCACGACAGGAAATGATCATCAATTGGTGAGATGCAAGATATATGTTAATGCAAAACTAGAGAGACAAAAATTATTAAGAAAAACAATATTCACAGTTGATATTCCTAATCTTCAGAAACACTCTAATGAATTTATATTAGGACTTACAAATCAGTTTCAAGCATTAGCAGATTTTGAATGAAATTGAAAGGGAAATAACTGATACATTTTTAAACACTGCAACAAAGATAGCTGGTAGAACAAAGCAATAACTGACCAATAAATTTTCTAGCGAGACGAGAATTTATGAAAAAAAAAAGGAATATGAACATATATAAAAATGATGCATTAAGAATGATTGGATATCTCCAATTTTAGTAAAATGGTCTGAAAAAGAGTTGATAATGATATAAAAAAATATAATTGTGAACTAGCAAGAAAAGCTATAGAAGAGAATAAAAGTCTCAAGAGTGTAAAACAACATTTTGGTATTGGAAGGAAACTTAAATCTGTAAGTAGGACAAAAAGATTCCATCAAAAATTACAAAGTAATAAAGAACAAGTACCTTCTACAACTATGATATCTTCTGAATTGTCCAGAATTTTAAATGAAAATATGAGACATGCAATTAAATTTATGAAGAAGGGAAAAGCTCCAGATAATGTTGGAATTATAAATGGTATCTTAAAAAAAGCAGGTGAAGAAATTTAAAAAAAAATTGGCAAAGTTATATACTAAATTTCTAAATGATAAAGATGTACCAGATGATTGGAAGAATGCATTATTAATATTTAACAAGGCAATAAAAATACTAGAAATTTCGGACCTATCAGTCTTTTGTCCATTTTATACAAAAAGTTTACCAAAAAAATTACAACTCATCTACAGAGAACTTTGGATTTCAACCAAGCAAAAGAATAAGCTGGAATTAAAAGTGATTTTAATACAATGGGTCATGTCCAAGTATTGATAAAAGTTATAGAAAGAACCAATGGATATAAATTGCCATTATGCTTTGGATTTGTAGATTATGAAAAGGCATTTGATAGTATAAGCATTTCCTCAGTGATTAAAACATTGGATTATCAAGGTATAGACTCAGGATATTGTCATATTTTGAAGAATATTTATAAAAAATACAGCAGCAACAATTATATCACATAATGATATTATGAATGTTTATATTGCGAAGGATGTAAAACAGGATGATTCCATATGTCCAGAACTTTTTACAGCAGTGCTGCAAGAAGTTTTTTGTGGATTGTAATGAGAAGCTAAAAAAATAAAAGTAAATGGAGATTATTTACCATTTAGATTTTGCAGATGATGTAATTGTTTTTGCAAATAATGTTTCAGAGAATGTAGCAAGAGCGAAAATAAGAAAGCAGTAAAATCTGCAGTAATATTCAATGGATTTGCTCAAAAGATAAAAATAAAGATTTATAATGATGAGTTAGAAAAAGTTAGCAGCTGCAAATATCTTGGTCAGATTATTCCTACAGATGGAAACATAATGAATGAAATTAATCATAGAATTATTTTGGAGTGCTTTTGATAGAATAACTTAATATTAAAAGGAAATAGGTTTATGTATTTGAAAAGGAAAGTTTTTACTAAATATGTTTTACTAGGCAGGATTGGTATTAAACCACTGAACATTACATGATCACCATTTCTTATGCTTGCTCATAACTGTTATTAAAACAGGCAAAACTCTCCATACAGTAGTGCTATTCAGTGCAAGACAGAGTAATCCTGCCTAGTAGGGTAGTGGTGGTTATGGTTATTAAAGAACGGGAAAGACACCAAAATGTATGAGTACTGAACTGAGTTCAGGTCTATATGACTATATAAGCTAATGAGCTTAGATTGAAAATATTGTGTTTTCAATTTTATTCTCATAGATTTGTAGTTGAGATAAAAGGTAGCTGCTGGAGGGTTGCATTAGATCCTAAAATCTAGGTACAGTGCTCTCTGATTCAAGGCTCCTCACTGATAAAGGCCTGAAGCCAGAAACTAGTTTGGGGATATTGGATTATGCACTAGATATGGGATTTTATGTAAAGCCTTCTGGCATCCAATGATTACTCTGGCTTGCACTGAGTGGAGCTACTGTATGGAGAGTTTTGCCTCTTTTAATTGCAGTTTTAATAGCCATGAGATTATATTATGCTCAAACTGGACTATTTTGTATTATTATCCAGGTATCGCTGGAGTTGATGAAATGTATATGTCAATTTCCTGGTTATGTTAATATATTGGAAAATATAGCAATAATCATATTTTATTTGGGTATTACGTTTTTTCATATCTGGTAACATAGTCAGAAATAATAAACCGCCTAATAAAACGATTAATTTTTAAGTTGTTTTTAAGAATTCATAATGATGTTTTAGAAAAATACTCTCTAATCGAATAATGGGGAGAATAAACTACACATTAACCATTTTAAAATCTCCAATAAAGCTCAATATATATATATAGCTACTGATGAAGAAACATTGCCATAAATCAATTACTAAAATATATAAAATTATTCTTTATTTTATTTAAATTTTGAAACCATTCCATCAAAATTTTTAAATCCGATTGAAGCAGTTTTACGGAAGTCTATAAATTCCGTTGAAGCAATATTCACAGATGTAGGCATTAGAATTTCAGGATTTGATGTGAATTTAGCTGAACTTGTTAACTATAAGCATAAGAGTTTCTAACATTTATCAAATTGGTGAGTGATTTAGATTTCTGTGAAAAAAATGAATTAAACCAACATTAGGGTTAAGTAAATTTATTAATATATTATCATATGCAAATTAAGTTAATAATAAGTTCTTTATGATCATTACATGGCTCTGAGTTATTGTAAACATTAATTTTTTTGCTCATATTAATGAGATCTTTTTGTCTATACTTTTGATAACTCTTCAGTGGTGAAAGATTTATTATTTTCATATATATTTCCAACAAAAGGCACTCTAAAGTACTTTGCTATTTTAATATTATCATAAAAGTTCATAATTTTCAAATTAAAGAACTCTCTTTAACGAAGGCTACACGGACATTCAGCGAGACATTTTTTATAGTTGCATGAGCATCCATTATTAGATTTCGTAAAGCTAATTTGGTAAAATGACTTAGATGCTACTTTCACTTTTCTAAACAAAACAAAACAAATTGAATCTTTAACCTAATATCATATTAACTAATGATTAAGACAGTATAATTTATTTTGAGAACTATAGTTCAGTTATTTTCCATAGGTGGGAAATTTGAAAAAATAACCAACAGTTACCATACAAAGTGATGCATTTATGGTATTTTGATTTGATGTGTGGATAAGATTATTACCCCGTAAAATCCTATAAGTGTGGGCATTTCAAATCCTAATCAACTAAGAAATTATAGATACTCAAAATGGCACTTTATTAGCAAATTCTAAAAACGACAGCAAATAGTATTAGAAAGACTCAGCAATTCACATCATATCAACTCCACAATATAAATAGATCTAGAATAATTTGAAAAGAATTATAGATAAAGAAATTCAGAAACTTAAAAAGTCATGGAACAAATTTAAGAAATGGTAGAGGACAGAGTAATATGAAGAGAATGTGTTACATACAAAAAATCTATGATTAAAAAAAAATTACAAAAAATACTAATATAGTTACGTGATTACAAAACTAATCAAAGTATATAGGACAATAAAAAGTATTTAAATAGTGCATTGCAGAAAAAACACAACTCATAAAGGATCAGTGAAAGAGAAGACATATTTTCCAGTCTTTCAAATGAATAGATGATCAAAGCTGTGGGTGATTCTTATCTCTTGATAAGAATAGGTAGGTGTCTATTGCCATCAATTCCTAATAGTTAGCAAGATTGTCTGTAACAGCTAGCTGACACAAATGCATCGATTCTATCACATTCTGAAAAGTGTTTTAAAGTTTCTATTTGCATTAAGGTTCTATCAGTCTGGAATATAAATCCAGGTTGTGGTAAAAGCATGCAATTATATTACAACTGCATTTCAATGACTTTCGAACTATACATTTATATTTGTCACATGAAATCAATTCCCCGTCCTAGCATATATGTACATATAATTTTACAAAAATAAAATTGAAATTTATTTGAAAAATAAATAAATATTGCATGAAGGAATAAATCACAAAGATAAAATAAATAAAAAGAAATAAAGCAAATTTATCAAAATAAACAACTCCTGTAAAAATAATAATAAAAAATCTAAGGGCAATTTTTTTTAAAAAAAAGAAGTTGATAAAAATAAAAAACTACTAAAAAAACATCGCAAAAGCAAATTAGTCTAAAATATCAATATTTTCAAATTTTAAATTCAAACTCAGCTTTAATATGCTTATACGACATAATGTCTATTTTTAATTAAAAATTAACTTTTTGATATAATTGATGTATTTCTTTGCTTTATTTCAATTAATAATATATAATGAAAAATAATTGATTGATTAACTAACTGTTGAGAGTTTATATGACATTGAGATCAAAACTGATAGGACAAATTGGATCCAGGAATGTTTAGGTCTCAATAAATGATACCAGAACATTAAAATTAAATTCTGCTCAGTGGAAAACTTTGAAGTTATCTTAATTCTTTGTCTAATATATATATAAAAAATTGCTTACAGTCTTTTAAAAATAAATAAAAACTATATCAAGTAAATAATAATTTAGTACTAAGATAAAATTTATATTAAAATATATTTTTAATACATAGACGACTTTCTTATTCATAACTGATTTATCCCAGAAAAATAACTTGCAGTTGAAATTTAAAAACAACACAATCAATTGTTCCATAGGAATAATGTTAATTAGTATTATAATATAATAACAATGCAATGTTTACTATTATATATTGACAATAAAATCCATATATATATATTGTGATTGTTAACATTATACTATCCATGATTTATTTAAAAGCATAAAACATGGATTAAGTTAAAAGAAAAAGTTGTAAGCGATAAAATAAAAACTAAAGCCATTATGAATGCTTGTGTCATAGCATCAGCCGGGAAGCGAACCCGCTAACCAGCAACTGTCGCTGACCTCTTCATGTTAGGTAAAAAACGAACACACAAAAAAGTACAATTAAATATAGTCTATTTTTTTTATTATACATAATTTAAATATCTACTGACAGAAAACTTGTTTTTTTTTTTTTTGTTAAATGAATTACGTCTTTTTTTAAACTCTTATTGGCGGGCGAGTGCGTGGAAATTTATATTTAAGAAATAACGCATTATCGGAGTTTGACTTCCGTTTGAATAATATGTACTGACAGAAAACTTTTTTTTTATATAAAATAAATTACGTCTTTTTTTAATGAAATTTCAAAATAATTCATAAATTTTTTTTTAGAATTTTCATTTTCTTAAATAAAAATAACGTTTGTTTTATTTTTTTATTGATGTGCGCAGTCAGAAGAAAATATTTTTTTCTTATATTTTTTTTCATAGTCAATATTAAAATTTTGTTTTAAAATAGAATATCCTTAACAATGAGAATTTTATTTCATCTGGATAAATCAAATTTTTTATTTGAATTTGTATAATTTTAAATGCTGATTTTTCATTAATCTATTTTCAATGTAGTCATTAATTTCTATGTGCAAATGGTCCTTCAACGGCTTATTTATTACAATATCAAAAGTCTGGAGAAAGGCAGTCATTCCTGTAGGAATTATTATTTTTTATCAATTCTTCTTTGTGCTAAGAAGTTCTTCTTGTTATTAGCACAGTGTGTTCTGATCAAATCTCAAACCAACAGACCTCTTTAAGTCACCCCACTTTTTTATAGCTGCCTATATGCACCAACATAAATGCCTAAAACATGTTCAGCCCTACCTTTCTAGACCTTACTGATGATTAAAGATAGGGCTTTCTTTACATCCAGATGAATTGCCAAAATACAAAAAACACATGCACTTTCATATCTAGTGGAGGGAATGTAAACTGGGAAGGCATCCCTTTGATCAATTGTCATTTGATATCCTTGATCCATAAACACTGCAATTTCATTCATAGAAATCGTGTTGGAGAGTTGGTATTTAGAAAATTCAGTGACATCAACAAAAGCCTTGAATGCTAGCACACATTTAATAACTTCAGTATCTTCCCGCTTAAATAGTGTTGTCAATCTTATGTCAGCAATCCATTCACAGATGATGGAAAACCAACTCTGGAAATAATGATTGCTGACCCGATCCACACTTGTACTTCTTAGAATTTTCTCATCCACTTGTTGACAGAGGTTATTTTATATTCCACTCACCATTTTTGGACCATTCAGAAATTCTACTTTTTCTCTTTGCAGAAATCTGTGAGATTCTGGCTCCAGGAGTCATCCACAATTCCCTTTTTGTATTCAATAGAATAACTTTCTTTTGCCATTCATCTTGTCTGGCAATCAAAATATTATTTTCTTTAAATCGATTGTGGTAAATAAAATGTTACAGTAATTGAAGAATTATGAAATGCACGGCAAAAAAATTACAGGAAATAAAATTCTGAAATCATTTATTTATCGTAATCACATCTGTTATAACACATGATGTATGTAATAATATAGTAAATCCAAAACATAAGCCCTTCTGGTTAACTTTCATTTTAGAAGAAAAAAAATCTAATGCATTTGACAATATAGTAAATATTTTCCATTACCAAAGATCCACACATGTGTTGGGTCTACATACTGACGTGTTATTTTGCAGTCTTATGATTGGACAATCTTAGAGCTTCTTTACATTGCCAGAAGGCACTGCTGTGATTTTACTAAAATGCATTTGCAAGACAGAGAAATAACATATGTACAGTATTTTATTTCTCTTTCTAATAAAGACTTACTTTCTGGGTAGGGCTTATTATAAATATTCTAAAAAATAGTGCTAGGGTTTATTTCCTGGTTAGATCTTATTTTCAGAGAATACATTAATAAACATAGGTTTTTTTTTGTTTACAAATAATAGACACTGAATAGCTTAACGTTAAACTGCTACATATATATTTCAATGAATCCCACCAGAGTACTTTTTTCCTCAAAAGCATACATTAATTAAATCTTTTAATTGGAAGCTACTTAATTTTATAATATTCATAATCACAAATGTTCTGTATTTGAGGAATTATGTAAAGCTGTTTTCTGACTAGAGTAATGAAATTGTATGATGTAATTGACTATAAAGCTTGAATATTCTCTTTTACACTTTTTATCATTTTCCTTTACTAGAACTATTTTCATATCACAAATTCATTATTATTTCCCAATAAGATGATCATAATTATTTTTATTATATTTCATAATATGACAGAATCCTTATTTATTTTTAAAACATATCCTATAAAGATAGTTCATGATCTGACTATTTTTATCATTTTATACTGAGTTTATCAGTTGATTCAATACTTGTGAGTTTTCCGGTAAACCAAAATGGCCTCCCATATTTTTGATAAATGTACAATTTGAGGGCTTACAATTCATGGAAGATGTATTAGTTGTTAAATTAATACAGAATGAAGAAATCAATTGTTAAATTTAAAAAAGCAATAAATTCTGATAAATTTTTTTGAAAATGCTTTATTTCAATTTTTTTATAGTTATAATGTGGGAAGTGATAAGATGTTCTTAACATTGTTGTTCTTTGGTTCAATTCCTATTTCTTTTTGTCAGCAGTTTTTTTTGGCAAATTGTCATAATGATAATCATTTATGATCTTCCTGTTATAGAACATGATGCAATTGACTATTTATAAAGATGCAAAATCCTCCCCTTCTGAAAAGTATGTGTTAATGGTCATGATATGGTTGCAATCTGGCAACCGGAATAAAGTGTAAATATTGTATTTATATTTTTTCATTTTTTTCTGTTAATAAGTTAATCCAAAAAAAAAGAAAATAAACTGTAAATATTGTAATTAATTTTTTTTACAATGATTTTTTTAAATTATAAAATAACAGTAATAAAAGTAAAATGTAAATACTAAATACAATGTTTTCTAGCAGATATTTTTTGTATATATTTTTAGAGGCCGCAAACCTGTAGATTTATCAAAAATATGGCATGTGATCTTGATTTACCAGAAAACTCACAAATGTCCTTGTGAGTAACTTTAAAGTTTGTGCAAACTTTATTAAACAGTAAACACACACTGCATAAAATTGTGTGATTAATGCTACTAATAGCACATAGGTACTATATTTGTTCCTCGATTTTGGATTGGTGTTTACATATTATTTTGACATAGGTATGCACCTGATTTTTAGTATTACAAACGAAATAAAATTAGTGGTAAAATATTAAAATTTTGTCAGGCATTGGTGGTCGAGAGATCAGCAACAGCTGTTTAACAAGCAGTTGTCCCGGGTTAGTGGGTTCGCTTCCCGGCTGATGCTATGACACATGAGAAAAAAAAATAAAATCTTTTTTTTACAAAACTATAAGATTACCAATAATATAAGACTTTAAACTGCAATCTGTAGTCCGCTGGTTCAAAATCTTAGAGTCTTTGAATCACATGTCATTACCTTGAATAGTATAAAAGTAAATGTCGCTGCTAAATGCATGTGCAAATTCATTGCTCTTGATGTATGAATGTCAGTAACTAGAGATTAGACTAGGGATTTAGCCAATATTATCTATTGACTTGACAATACACTAGATGGCGTCAGAGTAGAGCAATAGAACAAAATGCTGTTCCTAATACAGACCGTACTGTCATATATATATTATTTACTTAACAGGATTCATTTCATGCAATATTTAAATTAACACTTCACAAACTGTTCTATATAATAACTTTTCTATTGACACAACAGTTCTAAAAATGTAAAGATTTAGTGTCATATAAGCAACAACTTATTTTCAACAGTTAATTTATTTTATAGTTGGAGTAATGCCATAATTTTTAGATCTTACATTATGTTCAGTAAAGTTTTATTTAAGAAACATTCGTCTTCTATTTTTCATTTTTTTTTTTTTTTTTAGTAAAAAAAAATAAAATAATTCTGTCAGATTATCAAATCTATTTTTCTTTGTTAAATAAGTTAAAATCATTCATTTGTAATTATTTATATATATGATTGATTAAAAAAAAAAATCAACAAGCTACGAGTTGTTTATTTTTTATTTTTTAAATAATAATATAAAAGAAAATCATGTCTGCTCTTCTAGCAGCTAATTTATCATTGTTAGGAACAAATGAAGGATGTGTTTGAAACATGTTAAAAGATTTCTTGTCAAATATTTCAGACAATGTATCATGATTTGATTTTTAAAATCAAAAAATTACTTTTACTGAGACTTTAACAAAAAGATGAGAGGAATATTAATCATAAAATATATATTTCAATTTTTAACAAGTAGCAACTATTTCACAGTTAATCACGTAAAATTCTTCTGAAAGTTGACAACTTTCGCTTTAATTATGTTTACAGATGAAATAAGACTATAAGCTAAATAATAGATCACCACTAAGGACCATAATTTACTTTTTGTTCTTTTAACCATTTTAATTTAAAATCCTATATTTCAGATTATGCTATGAATTAGTTTTATTATAAACATAATAATGTGGTACCATTTTATTTTCAAGACAAATTCAAATTAATATCTAAATTTACCCTTCACTTCATATTATGTGGAAAGGAAAGTTTTAGAACCATTCGAATTTTTATGATTTAAAGACACGTTTTAAGCATTTTGTCATCAATCTATCTCAAACATTATGACCTAAATAAAACAATCCCAATTAGGCATATGTGCACCATATGGGAGATCTAATCAAGCATCCATTTTCTTATTTTCTCAAAACCTTTCACAAGCATCACTGTTTTAGAGCATCAATATTTTTTCTACCATTCTTTTTTACTTTTCAGCTTCTACATCTATAGACAGTCATCGACCCCAATAATTGAATGATAGACTTTTCTTAGATATGTACTAGATAATTCCAATTTGTATATGTGTACTATATGGGAGATCTGATCAAGCATCCATTCCCTTATTTTCTCAAAACTTTTCACAACACCATTGTTTTAGAGTAATAATATCCTTTCAGCACTCTTTTTTTACTTTTACACTTTCATATCCATAGACAGTCAAAAATGCCAATAATTAGATGATAACCTTTTATTAGATATGCATCAGATAATCAAAATAAATTTATTTATGCCAACTTGTAACCTGAAAAAAGCTTTACTCATTCCGCACTTGAATCAGCAATCAAGCACATGACTAGTGGATACATTAATCACTATTCCATGAACCTCTTCAAAATATAAGATATTGCATTAAAAAGTAAAAAATTGATCATAAAAACATTCAAAAATAAAATAGAGTATTATATTTTATTATTTGGACATAACGTTACAGGAATTGTCCCTTTGAATACCAATACATAAAATGATATAAATTAATTATATACTTTAAAAGATTCCCTAAAAGGCATTAATTGTATTGGTGGTATAGTTTATTGATTGTTCTTTTTGACCCGTGAATAGTCTCTGTATCCAAAAACTAACTCTATGATCTGCACACATGTTTGACGAACAAAAAATATTTTTCTATGTATTAATGTGATTATGTAAAATAAACTCTATATGTTATTTACTTGACATTATATTCCAAGTGATCTAGTTAAAGATAAATCATTTTAATAATTTAACATCGTCTACCATGCACAAATCGATTTTGAAACAATTCATTATTCTAAGCATTGCGTGAATAAAATAAATCTTGCAATGTTAAGTATAATAAATCTGAAAACAAGTATTCTTAGTTGTATTTCTGTTATAATTTTTGCAAAACAAATATATATCACATGATCACCATTTCTTATGCTTGCTTATAATGTCAGTGAGTGACAAAGGTCACAAGCCAGAAACTAGACTGGGGATATTGGATGAGTAGGCACTAGATGGAGATTTTATGCATAAATCTTCTGGCATCCATTGATTACTCTGGCTTGCACTGAGTGTCAATACTGTATGAAATATTTTGCCTGTTTTAATAACAAATATATCTTTTTAAAAATATTTTGCCAAATGATTCTTTTAACTTTCATTTCAATAAGTAAATTTATTAAATTGTCACATATAAGAAATAGCATATTCATCTAAAGCAAATCAGTACTATAATTTATGCAATAATTTAAATAAATTAGAAGCACTAATAAGCTTCATATCTATATGTAATAAAGATATATATGAGAGATGATGATCTGGTCCAACTGATGAGTGCTGGTTCAGCATGAAATGCATTTTGGGAGTTATTTATCTTTTATTGTATCTTTATTTATATGAAATTATTTATGAAATAAAAAAGACTGGAGAAATATGGAAATCTATACAAAAAATAACATTTTCATGAATTTATCAGATTTTTTAAAATAATTTAATTAATTTCTTTACAAATATAATGTAATTATACTGAATGTTTCATATATGTAAGCAAAAGGTTTTGAGCATTTTATTGTTAGTTTTTCAATAAAATGAACTGCTGAATAACTGGAAGAGTAGGAAGATTGATGCCTATCTATTAAAGTTTGAGGAATTGCTATTTTAATATAAAATGAACACTGATTGTATGTGTGTGTATGATATTATGATCTGTCCCAAGAAATACATATATTGGGGATCATGTGATTTTTTCATATCTGTGTTGCCATGTGCATCAGGTGATTGAGATGGAGCGGAAGACAGATTGAAAAATCCTGAGTGTAAGTTCCTCTACATTAATATAAAATAAGTACAATTTGATTTACATATGCAAATTTCTTGTACTCATACATTTGACTTCATCATGTTTAGATAATGAGATTAATGATTGTTATTAATCATTTATTAGACTAGATATTATCATGCATTTTATATCAGATATAAACATTAAATTCAATTAATGATTAATATATCTTATTTTTATTAAGTATAATCTTATAGTGCTTTAAATTCAACTCCATCTTTTTCACCCATGTGCAATATTTTAGACATACTTTAAAATTTATATTTTATCACATCTGCTTGAAATGTATGAATAAAGATATATAAACAAGGTAAATAATTTCCAAGATGCATTTCTGACTTAACGATATTTTTTAATTGGCCAAGATCACAACCTTTTATATATCTTCATCATTTGCTTAGTATTTGTCTATAT
Source organism: Epiperipatus broadwayi (assembly GCA_028023455.1). Lineage (NCBI taxonomy): Eukaryota > Metazoa > Onychophora > Udeonychophora > Euonychophora > Peripatidae > Epiperipatus > Epiperipatus broadwayi. The sequence goes on from JAQFVV010000120.1 coordinate 3,244,206, forward strand.
CAGATTACAAAATTATGCACAATCCTAAGTAATAATTAAAAAGAATGACATTACTTTTATCATGCAATTTTCTTAACAATCAAGACACTAGTAAACAAAGATTTCTTGTGATCAATTTTAGTAATAATTTGTCACTCCTTACTTTCTTATCAGAATTTAAATTTAAAGCTTTATAAAATTAAATAATTTCAGATATTTTAACTTCTTATACAAATTCGAAATCTACATTTTAATAATTCTTAGTTTTTATTGATATACAATTAGAACATAGAGAAGGAAAATATGCCAGAGACGTAGACTAATTTTAGGAAGATTGAGAAAAATTATTGTATACATCATTATTTGAGTTGCGCTATCTAAAGTTCAGACTTTATACTTAATTCACAGATGATGTTGTTGAAAAACATAACATTTGGGAGATAGATTCATTTTTCATCATTACTGATTTATGGCAGATATTTGAAAATGCAAGTGAATGCTAGAAAAAAAAACCAATGTAAATAGTATTGACTGTTATGTGGTTTCATATTCAATTTTCTAGGATAAATTAAAGTGTTTATAGAAAATTATTATACAAATGGCCTTAAGAATAATCTTTATATAGAACTATATGGAAATGATAATTTAAAGGAGCTATATTAAAATGGTTTACATTTACATTAGCAACAAATATATATAATCTGCATTTTTGTTGTCGATCTATTTTACAAATTTATTCAAAAGGTAATGAAGATAAATAAATGACGATTCAGATTTATAGAAGAAATATTACTAATCTTAAATTTGCTTATACAAGACTTTTGTAATCAAAAGTATAAAAGACAAGAATATGTGCCAAAGAGAAAGAACAAAATGTAAATATAAGACTATAGTTAAATATTAAAAAAAAACTATTTAAAACAATGAAATCAGCTAGTGACCAATATCTTCCACAGATTCACCTTCTAATCACCTACATTGTCACTGATTTACCTTCTAAGAGAAACTGTTACTATCGTTCAGCAGTAAACGGGATCAGAGCTCTGAATATCCAGTTCAATATGACATTGAACAAATCTTCAGTAATAGAGCCAGAAAATATTTTTGAATATGAAAACATATCTTTAAAGATAAGTACAACTATTATGCAAGTTATGATGTTTCCTATCTTACTGTGGATGTGAAAGTTGAATATTGAATACATTTTTGGAGTCTCGTGCTGGTGAACACTTTGAGAGTATCATAAACAAAACATTTTCATTATAATAAGGTATTATCATTGAATTAGAATAGTATGCAATGCTAGAAAAGGATGGTCATAAAATATTTTAACCAGAAATAATGTTTAGATTTTATTATAATAATGAAAGATTTGAAATAACAGTACTCTTAAACCTGGAGCCCAATTATAAGTATAGGGGATTTGAACTCAGACTTTCAGGCCCCTTCACTATCTTTTCTGCATGGGTGTGGTCATGTGTTCAGTAGTATGAGATAGTGTGGATAGTGAAGGGACTTGAAAGTCTGAGTTCAAATCCCCTATATTTATTATAATAATGAATAAATCATGTAGCAGCCTAAAAACCTAGTCGGACAAAGAGTTGTTCATTCTATTCTAATATAAAAACTTTCATACTTTCTCTTTCACAAATAAAAGTTTCATTATCTCTAAATGTAAATATTTTTAGAATGTTTAGACTTGGTTTTTTCTTAGTGTGGATGTGTTTTTTAAATTTTAAAAAAGTCATTGGAAAGATTTGTGCTGCTATTATTTATATATATATCCCTTTTACTTCAATGACACCCAAAAAAAGAGGTATTATAGGTTTATAAAAAAAACTTGCTTAACTTCAAGAATTGTTAATTAGTAGTAATTGATAATTTCTTAATAATATCAAAAGTCAGTTTTTCTCTATTTATTAACTCCTCATTTCTATTTATTATTATCTCAAAAGATTTATCTATATTAATATATAAATGAGAAAGTATGTTTGTTACTCTACAACTCAAAAAATATTGCACTAATATTGATGGATCTTATGTGATTTTCTTTCTTTTTATGTAGAGAATTTTACAGGCTATGAATTTTTGTTTTATAATACTTAATTGTTTAAAAACTTTGATAATTTGCAATATAAAAATGTATTAGAATTTGTAATGATATCATAAAAATGCAAAAAGGGGGTTAGCTTTTTTTTTTTTAATGTGTCGGAAAGCGAACCCTGGTTCAACTCCTTGTAAGGCAGCTGTGCTAACCACTCAGCCATCAATGCTTGACAAAAAGGGAGTTAACTTTAATTGTTGTTAAGACCTGCAGTCACATATTTAATTTTTCACTTCTAAGTGGAATATAAAGAATAATACCACCATGTTAAAATTTAATAGTAAAAAGTTATATTTTTTGCAATACTGTTATTAATAATTCATCGATTACTATTTACAATATAAAAGCGAATCAAAATCATAATCATTTGCAGAAAAATATTACATAAATATATAAGCTATGGGAAGAGGATTATCATTTGGAATCATTTATTCTATTGAATTTAATCAACTTTTAAGATTTCATTTTAAATAAATTTGTCATGCAATAAATTAAGTTTTAAAATGACTCAGAAATTTTAACATGCTAGCAAAGAATGTTAAAATTTGAACTATTCTAATTAAAAACATTTTATTCGACATAAGCATTGTTTATAAAAATGTGTTACAATGGTCATTTTTAACTGCTTTTGATAACTCATATATTATTATTTTATTTAAATATATTTTAATTATCAACTACATTGTTTTTTTTTTAAGATTTGCAATCACAACCAGGATAAATACTATAGCTCTGAAACAAAGAATTCAGAAATACTATACCTTTATCATTTATTCTTATATATAAAATCGAAAGCTAGTTTGTTTCTTAAAATACTACACTTATCTTGATGAATCTTGCATGATTTTCTTTTTTTTTTTTTGCTTTTTGCTTTATGTTACTTTGTTTTTTTTTTTTTAAAAAAAATGTTTTTTTTTTATTAATGTGAGTGAAGATACAGGGACAGCCAGTAATTATATTTATTTGTTTAAGTGCATTTTTTCCCAATTTTAAAAAGTCATTAGAAAAATTTACACTGTTATTATTTTTATATCTCAAAAGATTTATAATTTTATATACTTTATTTACATAGCTTTTTCTAAATAAATAGCTCAACCTACATATGTAATATTATAAAGAAGAAACAAACCTTCAGTCATGCACTTTTATGAATTTATATGCACCCACCGATAAGCATTGGTTTGACAGTGAAGCTTATGCTTAGAATTTATTTATACATAAGCCAACTTTGCTAACCATGCTGGAAACAGGGCTTTAATCTATTGTATTACTGAATTATATATTGTTAACTGAATTGTACAAATGATTCATTCTGTAGCAAGAGAGAGATTGAATCTCATATTTAACCATCTGCGTTTAGAAATATATAGTAAATTTTGATTTTATTGTTGTTTTTTTAAATGCATGGTTAATATTAATCAATATTATTTGTATTTATTTGTTAACATATGTTCTGCATTTTAATTAATATTGTTTTCATATACAATTTTATTTCATTATAATGACAATATACTCATATTTGTACAATGATGTTGACACTTTATAAATAAATGATTTCAATATTGTAAACAGGGGTAAGTTGAATTAAATAAAAAGTACACAATGTTGCGATAATTAATTTATTGAAAGTTAATAATTGTTTCTATAATAAAGTAAGTAAAAATTTTAGTAAGAATATCAGTTACAAAAAAAAATAATCAAAATCTTATGTTTTCATTATATAATCATTCTTGTAAACGTATTCTGATTTTTTTTTCCTCATGTGTCATAGTATCAGCTGGGAAGCGAACCCGCTAACCCGGGACAACTGCTTGTAAAGCAGCTGTCGCTGACCTCTCGACCCCCGATGCTTAAATATAAACAAAACTATTTTAATTGTTATATCAATATAATGCATAACTTAATGTTTCATATGAATATTGTTTAAAGAGATTCTATTTAGTAAGTAATTCCAATAAAGACAATGATTTCACATATTTGGTAATAAACCTGAGAATATTTTAACATTAAACATAAATTCCACTTGGGTTAAATAATTGAAAGAATAAGAAGATTGAAACCTGTCCATTAAAATTTGAGAAATTGCTATCTTAGTATAAATTGAGCAATGATTGTATATATGTGTGGAGATTATGATGTGGACCAATTGATGAGTGCTGGTTTTGCTCGGTATATATATATATATTGGCAATCATCTATCTTTTTTGCATGTGTGTGGTTATGTGTATTGGTTGTTTGAGATAGTGTGGAGGATGAATAGACAGAAAAAATCTGAGTTCAAATCCATTTATTTATTTAGTAATCAATATAATCATATATTATTTTCAAATATTATCATTTCATTGTGAAATTACAATCTCTTCAAGTTTAATCCAGTTTTTTTTTTAAATTTTAATTTCTTTTCTTTATGTTAATTCAAAAACTTTACATGGTAATCTGTTTTTGTCTTCTACAGTCTTTAGAATACAGTATAAGATCTCAATTGTTTATTTATTGTTTTCTTTTTTTGCAATATTTAGATCCACTTCAATTTTTTAATTCTTTCATGGATGCCGGATTTGCTCTTATATATATATTTTTGAACCTTCTATATTACAATCAACATAATTTCTCTATACTTTTCTGCATGTTTTGAAGAGTATATCGTTTTTATTGAATATTCAAGTGTCATCCATATGGTTAAACAGTTATTAAAAAAACTTTCTTTCTAATCACACCGACATATTTCTCTTCAACGTTGAATTATTTTTACCAAAAATACTTCATCCAAGTTTAATTCTATTATTAGTATAATCCATTATGTTTGATCAAACTGTTAATTCATTTTGGCATTTACCTTTAGTCTACTTTTTTATTTGATATATTTTGTAACATTTTCTGAATCTTTAAACATATCTTCTGAAAAATTGACACAACTAAAATTTTAGATATGCAATCATTCTCTCACAGGTCCTTAACTATGTTAATTTTGTTTGTGCCATCATATAATCAAAACAGGTGATTTATAGTCTTTGATATTTTCTGTAACTTCTCTTATTATTTATGTATAATCTACTTTTTATAATTAATTTTGTTTTGAGTCCAAAGTGTTTTTAAATCTTGAGTTAATATTAATAAAGATTTTGTATAGAATTCTTAATATCTTCATTCTTATTTTTTATTAAAATAAAATCATTATTGCACTTTTCCAATCTGTCATTTAAATATTTGGTTTAAACCTTTTTCATTCTCCCAACTGTTTTCTTGGTGCTTTTTAAAATCATTTTATACTAATTCCATCTACCTGGAGATTTTAAAATTTTTATAGATATAATTTCTTTTCTAATAACTTTATTTAAAATATTTAGAATTGCAGAAGACGTTATTTTTTATTACTATACAGTTTATTGTTTTGTATAATTTTTCTATGTATATCATAATAGTCATATTGTCATCTTTTTTTTGATAGCTGGTATAACTTTTTTAAAAATATACTATTATTTCTTCTGAGATTTTTTGTCCTGTTATACAGATTTTCTTGCTAATTCAGTTATATGTTCTTATATTATCAATAACTGTTGTTTGTACTATTTATAGAATTCTATATATTATTGTAAATGAATTATTTAAAAAATATTTTTATTTTGTTTAACTTACTCATTCAGTATACTGAATATTTTCTATAGTAAACAGATGAATTTGAACTTAGAATTTTCCGTCTATATTTATTCTCCACTCCATCTCAAACAACATATACACATAACCACACATATGCAAAAAAGATAAATGATCCCCAATAGACTTATTTTGCTCAGAACAAGCACTCATCAGTTGGGTCAGGTCGTAATCTTCCACACATATATACAATCAATGCTTGGCTTATATTAAGTTTCCTTAAACCTGAATTCAGACCTATATTTCCTCACTCATCCAACAATTCAATCATCCATTTCATTGCAAAACTAACAATGGAATGCTCAAAGCTCTTGGTGGATTTGATATAGTCACACCCATGTAAACATTACATTTTTCTAAACCTTCATGTTACTGGACTATTACATATCCATTTATATGTAAATGAGGCATTTATTTTATATAGTGCTATGTTTATAAATTGTAAAAAACTAAAGATCAGCTTTTCAAACTAATGTACATGCACTTTTTATGAATATTAATACTAATAAATGAATACTTTCACTTCCAACACAAGATAAAGTCTTTGCGAAAGAATAGAATGAATCCACCTATTCTTTCAACCCAAATGCTTAAATTTAGTTTATTACAATTTATAAACATAGTGCTATATAAAATAAATGCCTCATTTACACATGTTTAGTTTCATTTAAGAATGACGTTTTGTAAATTCTAGAAAATTTCATGGGCATCATTCATTCAGACATAGTAAAAAGTAATTTAAAGTGATTGGTTTATCTTCACGCTTTTATTTCCAGTGTTTAAGATTTGCCCATATTTAAGCATTTGAGTTGAAAGAATAGGTGGATTCATTCTATTCTTTCGCAAAGACTTTATCTTGTGTTGGAAGTGAAAGTATTCATTTATTAGTATTAATACTCATAATAAGCACATGTACATTAGCTTGAAAAGCTGATCTTTAGTTTATATCCATTTATAGTAATAGGAAAGGGATGTGCTGGACTTATACTATGATGTACCCTATTTTGAAGGCAATATATAATTAACTTAATCATTCAGCATACTGAATGTTTTCTATAATAGAGGAATTTGAATTTAGAATTTTCAGTCCATATTCATTCTCCACTGCTGGGTCTGTATATTGTGGATTATTTATCTCTTCCCCATCTGAGTGGTCATGTGTATTGATTGTTTGAAATAGAATGGAAAATGAATATAGATTGAAAATCCTAAGTTCAAATCCCTCTATTTACTTTCATTTGTTTTTAATAAATTGTTTTGCCTCAGTTAAAAATGTTACTGATGACATGTGACCTTTTTTGTATAAGTAGTCTGGTTAGCTATTTATAATAGGAATTCATTTATCTTGTTATTGAATTCATATTATTGCATTATGTCAATATTTTAAAATGATTTTCAAGATTTAGCATACATTCATTGAAGTATTTCAGAAGGTTAGAGATTTTGTTTATGTTGATATTGTTTAATAGCATTTATCTAGATTTATATTAACTTCTCTATATTTTATGAATTAATGATCACTTATTAGTAAACCTTTTAAATGCATTATATTTAAATAATCTGTTGTCAAAATATAATCCAACTCGATTGTAACTTTATTTGAATGTTTTGATATCCATGTATACTTTTTTCTTCTATCTGTTTCCATAGCCAAATTTATTCACAGAATATTCATCTTTCAATCGTTTCCCAACTCTAGGTATACAATCTGCTGTGACAATTTATTGCAGATAATTCATCTTTCAGTTGTGTTTCATAATTCTAACATACAATCTACCATGACAGTTTTAAAATGGTGTGTAGTTTAAGAAAAACTATTTCGAACATCTATATAAACACCTTTTACTTTTTCAGTAGCATAAACCTTTTTGGGGCATAAAACTGAATTATCTACATTTATTAATTTTGATTAAGTTGATTAAATAATACTGATATTTTATTGGATATTAATAAATTAATATATATGTGCTCTGCACACAGATAATGAAGCTATTAATAAATTGTCATGAAATTATTAAAAAAAATTTTTTTTACTGCCAAGGGCTTTCGGGACAGTCTACAGTCCCATATTCATGGTGAGTTATTCTGTTAATAACTGTAAAATTATGCAAATTTTATGCAAACTTATGTGCAGATGTTACATGGACCATTTACTAGATAGGGAATAGCTGGACTCTATTCTGTTGATTGCCGATGGGTCAGCTGCATATTATAATAGTTATTATAATGTAGGTCTCACATTTTTTATTTATAATAAAACTTACTACACTTTTCTTTACAATATTTGTGTATTACAGAGAAATGCACATATATTTTTAGAAAATATTGTCTTTCTAAATTTTTTGTTAGCCTCATAAATTTCAGCATTAGTCCATTTAATATTATACAGTTCTGTAATTTTTCTTTTGAAAATGATTAAAGACCATTATTTAAATAAAAGCCTAAACTTGTAACCAATGTCTTGAATGAGTTTACATCTTTTAGGATAAACCACACCAACATCATGATCACCATTTCTCATGCTTGCTCATAACTGTCATTAAGCCTTCTGGCATTCATTGATTACTCTGACTTGCACTGAGTGGCACAACTATATGGAGAGTTTCACTTGTTTTAATCTTCTAAGATATAAAGTAATAATTTATTATCTGTCATGATTGTAAATATACAACAAATTAGTATTTCCACATACATTTGAGATTTCTTCATTAATCTCAAATGGTAATTCTTAATTAAGAGCTATGAGATATTTGAGAAGGTAAAGTGTGACATTTTTAGTACTGAAATGTGATAAATATTATTATTCTTACTATGCTGTTAATGACAAATAAAAAGGGATTTCACCGCATATAGGTAGATTAAATTCTGTTGGTAGACAATCTATAGCTTAGTTACCATTTGAGTAGATAGAGAATAGTAATAGCTGCAAAGACAATAACTTATGATATGGACATTTGGAATTTGTCCTAGTTAATTTTTCCAAAAGGAATCAATGTATCATTTTAATTAGCAGAAAACCTCTCTTTTCAATCATTAATATTTTAAATTAAAATTAATGATAATATTCCTAGATATATGGAAAAACACTGTGACTGCTATGTTCAAAACTAAAATAGTAATATTTCCACTTATATTTTGAGTATAACAGTTGCCTTTGACAAGGTTGCTCCATTGCAAATATGGATTAAAGAATGTATTTCATATTTTAAATATTTTTTAAATGCATGAATCAATGCTAATATTAGCTTTATTACATTTCAATGACAGAGTAATCATAGTTTATTTACTAGTTATTAATATAACACAGGCTCATTAATAATGGTAATCAACAATATTTTAGTTTGTATGTCAGCAATGTTCAATTCCCTATCACAACATATGATTAAGACTGCATAGTGACTTAAAATTTTTGTGGTAAATAAACCAAGTATATCAGTTCATACTACATGCATTAATTCATGCATAACAGTGCAATTATCTTGAAGAGAGGATCAGCTATCTTTTCGCTGAGATAAAACTGTGTATATTTTTATACTGAAATTTACTTTAACATTCATTGTCCTAATTTCACTTAGAATATGATTATTTAAACTCATTAGCTTAATAATATTAATTAAAGCAAAAATTCACATGCACATACACACATATATATATGTATAAAACAAAGCTGTGTTGACAAATTGTTATTGATATTGGGATTGTGTAAGTGTTGACTGTTTTTTAATGATATATATAGTGAAAGAAGGTAATTATTTTCTAAAACCTAGGAACAATGGTATGGAGGCAATATTGTTTCATGAGTAACAATAAGGACACTACTAAAAAATGTGAAGGAAACTAGTAAGGGCCATCAAAATGTAAAATTAAAATAAGTGCTGTTCACTGAATAACTTGCATATTTGGATAATCATGAATATAATAGAAAATATTATAAGTGAGCATGTGAAGCTGGCCTGCAAGTGCCTCATAGATTTGGGAAGCCACATATAATAATTAAAATTGTGAACCAAGTGGTTTTATTCACTTATACACAATATTCAGGCACTTTAAAATATATTACAAAAATGTTGTACTTAGGCAAATAAAATATATAACTAAAAATAGTTAAATAAATATGTTGATTTACAAACAGCTCTATAGCAGTTTAAATTTATATTTACAAAGGATTCATGAATTTGTAAGACATCAATGTTCCAGAGAATAAACATCTTGCTTGGGAAAGAAGATACAATTCAATAAATAATAACTTATGTGATGGTAAAGTATATATGGGATGCTCAATGAATTAACCTAATTGTAAAATAAATTGTGTAATAACAATTTTATAATGAATGATGCAAATAGGCAAATCAAAGGACTTAGGTTAATAATAATATAAATTTATTGAAATAAGCATTAACTCATTGAGATGGATAATATAAAGATTATAATACTAACCTAACAGCTGCAATCTAATATTATATCATATATATTTTATAATTTACCTCCCCTCTCAATTTTTAAGATTGCAATTAATAGATATGTATACCATTAAATTTTAAAGTGTATGGTCATAAAAGGGTTAATGATAAACTATTGAAACAAAATAATAAAAGTTTTAATATTGTTTCTTTTTAAAATATACATGCATATGTTACATGTTTAAATAATAATGAATGCCAAGTAAGTTATACTAATGGAAATTATTGATTAAAAAAACTTTAATAAATGTTTATCATTAAAATCATCATTATGCTTTTTTTAACCATTTCTTTTTTTAAAAAAAGAAAATTATCTGAGAGTATTAATTTAAAATATTTTTATTAGCATCTATTACCAAAATTTTGCTTGTATATGTCTTCAGATGATATTCCATTAATCAATATTTCTTTTGCCACTTTTTTGCTAGCAAAAACACAAACATAGGTATTCATAAGCAATTTGAATTATTAGATGCTATCCAATTATTATTCCTGTTGATATTAATCCATGTGGATTCAATTATCTTTGCTTATGATATCCAGTTTATTTTAATCATAAAGATACCAAATGAAAAGAACCCATGCCCCTCTCTAAGTTGTGTTTTTCACAGTACATATTTCTTTGCTATATGTCCCAAATATATTTATAAAAGGTAAAATAAACACAAATTTTTAAGCAAAAGAATGTCTATGTCTTCTTGCTAATATCACTTCTGTAGCTATGGCAACACAAAATGCAATCTTTTTCTTTTTAAAACACTCACTTGTGTTCATGTAATTCTCTTTCTTCTAATTCTAATAAAGCATTATTATCATTCAATAATAATTTAAACAAAATATTTCATTCTTTAAATTTAATAAATAAATAAATGGTTTACTTATTCCAGATTTATTCAAAACAATATTTTTTTTTATTAAATAGGTGATCTTAAATTGTTTTATTTAGTTAATTACACATTACAAGGTAACTATAAATATATATATATCATCATCATCAACCATTATCAATCTACTGCAGGATGAAGATCTCTCCAAGTTCAATCCATCTTCTCCAATCTTTAGCTTCTCTTCTCTACATCATCTCTGCACACTTTCTTATTTCATCCATCCATCTCATATATATATATAGTTCAATAATTCAAATAAATATTACATTTGAGGTCTAATGATATTGTCCTTCTATTTTAGAACTTATTTTTTAAGTCCAATTAGCAGCCTTATAGTGATCCATATGATTTTATGTTTGTTATAATTTTAAATAATGATGTCTTTGAGTTAATTTATATTTTTTATAACTCTTTTTACCTATCAGATCTGTACTTCTACTAGAATAGAGTTATTCGCTAACTATTCACAATTATAGATCATATTCTGATTTTTTAAAAAAAAAACTTTTTGTAGCATTAATGATAATCAGTGATTACAATCTACTATTAATATATCATTTTATATCAATATAATAAACAATAACAGTGTTTGAAAAAAAATTTTTTTTCAAAAAATAAATGCTTCTCAACCATTCATTTATACAAGCAGGCAAACATTAATTTTTGATTAATAAAATGTTCACATATAATGCTAATATTATACATTGTATTATTAAATACAAAGTATAATCTTATGTAATAACATTCTAATTGTGACATAATGATTGAACGTTAATGTGCTCTGGTAAATCAAGGAAATAAAAAAAACAATAGATATGCGGGAATTGCTGAGTAAATTCAGATTTTTGAAGTAGCTGACCCATAATTAAATTAAATACTAATACAACCCTGGTTCTCAAATGTGTATCTAGATATTTATTGCCAAAAATCCTATTTTATTCTTATTGATCCTTTTTTTTGTTGGAACAAATTGGAGAGGTCAAAAGAAGAAGACTGCCACAAGGCTCAGACACCATTAATTGTTAAATAAATCTAAAAATGAACAAACATGAAGATAACTTTGGTTTCTATTTACCTAACACATTAATCATAACTGCTTTATAAATATTATATTACTACATTATTCTGATTGTGTTTTTTTTAATAAAGATCACACTTTTTTTCAAGTTATCTTTATTATATGTTTACTGATAATTTTAAAGAAAAATCACATATCCATTAAGTTTTAAAGCTTTACTTCTAAGCCCAAGAGTTATTTCTTTTATGTAGCATTACTTTTTGGTACAATCAAACAATTAAGGCAAACAAGCTGCTATAAAAGATTACAAAATATCTTGTTTTGAATGTATAATTTTTACTTATTAAAATTAAACTTTGTACATTAATGTTATAATTCAAGGGAACATAAAAAACTTTTTAAGTAAGGTTATCAAGTCTGAAGAAACAAATAATTATTAATCATTAAACAAAAGCTATTTTACATTATCTATTGATTGATTATTTGTAATTCTACCCCCCCCCCCCGGTATATCCCACACTTCTCTACATTTTCTGCCAATGGACCATCAAAATGGAAGAGAAATATTATAATACTGGAACATTTCTGGTGAACACAGCAGCCTATTTATATATATCATTATGCTCCTCCATTTTTTTAAAATTAAATTTCACATATTCATTATGCTGTTTTAAATTATATCTATATTTTGAATTAAAAAATATTAATAGCAATTATTTTTTGAGATTATAATTATTGAAAACCATTATAAATAAGATATTTGCAGAGCATTGGAATTGCAAACATGATGTCTATACTGGCCACTAAACGTCACTAATGTTCCCTGGATTTATACAAAATTCCAAACGCCCCCTACAATTTTTAAAATATCTATTGGGGTGGTGGTGGACTGTCTCGACAAAAACCATTAATCTACAGAAAGCAGACTTTCATACGAAGAATGTTTGAGTATACATGTTTAAACAATGATATTATCTCTATAGATAGAGAACATTACCACTTATTATTTTAAAAGATTATTTAATGAAATATACATTTTACTTTGAACATGTGATCACTTAATGTATTTCTTTTCCTTCTGTTTACATGTGAAAGATAATGAGTGTAATTTAATCTGTTTAATGTGACATTTTATTTCACTGTTATTTTTTTAATACTTCATAATTTATAATTTAAGAATGACAATTATTACTTCTCTTTTGTTCAAGTGATTATTTATTTTTTGAGTGGTTTCACTTGAAAGATAATAGAATTTATTAATAATTAACTAATTAGACGTCTCTTTTGATAGTGATGGAGCTGATTGATAACTGATAGCTAATTTGTGACAGTAGAAAAGATATTGTCTTGCATAATTTATTTACTTTCTTTTTTTAAAATGATAGATGATCAAGTCTGGATTTCTTCATTAAGAAGTTTGAATTTATTACCCATGTCAAAGTTGTGTATCTCAATGGTAAATATCCTTCTATAAATAAAGTTGCAGATGGAAAAAATATTATCAAGTAATTAATCTTATTTTTTAATAAGAAATAGAGATATTAATCGTTGAATCAATAATTTAACAATAAATTTTAAAAAAGGCATTTACCATTTGAGCTCAAAAAACAATAACATTTAAATAATTATTTATTATTTTTTAAATTCAGAAATACATATGCGGACAATCTTTTGCATATGTATTGCTACTAACTGATAATGTGCAGAAAGGACTATCACAAAGAGACTCATTTACTAATGACATTAAAAATAATATATACTGTATACTTTAATTTAAATATAGCCACTGGTTTTATACTTATTAAACAGGCAAAAACTCTCCATATAGTAGTGCCACCTTGTGCTAACCAGAGTAATCAATGGATGCCAGAAGGCTTGTGCATAAAATCCCTATCTAGTGCCTACTCATCCAATATCCCCAGACTAATTTCTGGCCGTGGCCTTCATCAGTGAGGAGCCTTGGATCTGAGACCACTGCCCCTAGATCTTAGGTGATGGTGATCATGTGATGTTTAGTGGTTTTATACTTTTTATAAATGCCATTCATTATTTATCTTTACCTTTTGGCTACCTAGAAGTTGTTTTATTTATTTTTTAATAATTTGCCAACCATTCAATAAACAAGTAATCGAATGGTTTACTGCTTGGGAGTTCATATGAAAAATAATATGATGTTTAAGCAGTGGAAATGAAGAATTTAGCTGTGATCTATGAACCTTGAGTTTAGAGACTCATTCAACCACTATTCCAAGCCTGCAGGGCAGCAATGCTAAATATGAAAAGAAGTATATGATAAACAAAAGCTTGTAACTAAAGTTAGTTAAAATAGAAAATTAATTACAACAAAATCTATAATTATAAAGCAAACATAAAGATAATCATTACAAAAGATGATATTAAACATCACATGAGCACATTTCCTATGCATGCACAAACTTAAAACAGAGACAAAACTTTTCATACAGTAGTGTCAGCCAGTGAGTCATAGTAATAAATGGATGCAAGAAGTTGGGTGCATAAAATTCTATTTAGTGCCCAATCCAATATCCCCAGACTAGTTTCGAGCTTATGATTTTTATCAGTGTGTAGCCTTGGATCTTAGAGCACTGCACCTAGATCTTAGGATTTATTGCAACTGTCTACCAGCCACCTTTTAATTGTTTAGTTAAGTATACAACTTTGAGTCTAAAATGAAAACACAACAATGTTTTCAATCCAAGCTCATTTGCTCATATAATCATATATATATATATGAAAACAGTTCAAAATCTATACATTTTGGTGTCTTCAGTTGAACTGGTTTCAGATCTATATGACTATGCAAGTAAATGTTGTTTTAATTTTGGACTTATAGCTTTAAAGTTAACTAAACAAGTAGAAGGTGGCTGCTGGAGGGGTGCATTAGATTCTAAGATCTATGTGCAGTGCTTTCAGATCCAAGGCTTCTCCCTGATGAAAAGCACAAGCTAGAATCTAGTATGGAAATATTGAATGAGTAGGCACTAGATAAAGATTTTATGCACAAACCTTGCATCCATTGGTGACTGGGGCTTGCACTAGGTGGCACTAATGTGTGGAGAGTTTTGCCTCTGTTTTAAAAAATAATATTAAGATAATGGTTATTAATATTATCAAAAACCTGAGGTATATGCTTTAAAAAATATGTTGTTAAATATTTTATATAGTTCAAAAATTATTTTTTTCCTTCAGGCTCGGACAAAGTTTAAAATATTTCTTATTTAATATTTTAATTTGGTTATAAAGAATCATGTTAAATGTATGAATAAATATTAATTCTTAAATCATTAAAAAACTTTAGAAAAAAATTTCAGTTTATTAAAAATTGTGTAATTACTCCAATATGATGGCAAAAGCACTCTGGGTATTTTTTAAGATAAGCATATTGATGGAATCAATCCTTGGAGCAGAT
The DNA here is from genome assembly GCA_028023455.1 of Epiperipatus broadwayi. Taxonomy (NCBI): domain Eukaryota; kingdom Metazoa; phylum Onychophora; class Udeonychophora; order Euonychophora; family Peripatidae; genus Epiperipatus; species Epiperipatus broadwayi. Next base: position 3,259,738 of record JAQFVV010000120.1, read on the forward strand.
TAAACAAATTTCAAATGGACATATGAATCTATTATATGTTGAAAAGAATTCACTGCTTTATAAAAAGGGAGAAAATATCAAAGAGTTTCTGGATAATATTATTGCTATATATTTGACAAGATTTTATGTCATGATCTCTTAAATAATAATGATTTAATTGATTTCATTATGATAGAAGTATATTAAAAATCAATTGCAAATGTAATCCAAACAAACAAGCAAACAGACAGATTGTAAGTTAAATAAAAGCATTCAAAAATGAAAATAAAATGAGAAACAAAATTAAAACAAAGTAATGTATGAGCACAAAACAATAAAAATCTGTAGCTACCTAATTTTAAATGAAAATATCTATGGTAAACTTGCAGAAAAAATGTAAAATTGATTGGGTAACTCAAACAATTGGTACCAGATTGTCAACCAATCAGAATTTAAAAGCTGATAATATAGTATCCATAAATGCATAATGCATTAATTTTAGTATACCATTATTACATAATCAGCTATAAATACAATAACTGATTTTTCAAAGATTAATGATATCTGCCAATAATTATTTTTTTATAAAACTGAATTTATCATAGTCTTCATGTAATTTTAATAACTATATTTTTAAATATGTTTATTCAACTTAGGAATTCTGTTTGTCTGAGTCAAGTCTTTTAAACAAAACTTAACATACTTCTATTGAATATATTTTTTTCAAATTTTGTTTATGTGTTAGATATTTATGACATTGCAATATGACCTCGAAATATTTAGAGTTGTCCAGCATATTTTCCAGTCTACCAGTGTTGATGGGCTAAATTTTAATATGTGTTATTTGTAAGTTTTGAGTAATGCACACTAGATGGTGTTATATCTTTTAATGAAATACCAGTGATTATACAGAAAGTGGGTTATTGGTTTTTATGCTGGGAACAGATAAGGGGGATTTAGATATGAAGGCCATGGAGTTAACAAAGATGTGGAAATGAGATGGAGCAGGATGTGGGGAATGGAGAGGGTATGTAAAGTGGTTAACAGGTTTCTCTGGACATAGTTGCTGAGAGATTTCTGACTTCGTATAAAAAGAAGTCACAGTGCATCACATCACCAGTTGTGGCATGTGAAATTTTATAGAAGGGGTGTTTTATTACTGTTTTGTCATGACAAAGTAAGCAAGGAAAGAAAACAGCATCTCTAATTTTGCAACCACAGTCATTTTATTTTTCCATACCAATTGTTAAAAGATCTAATGTATTTTTTTTATTTTTACTAACTGCTGTTTGACATATAATATCTGGAGTAGATTTACCTTTACCTTTTATTTAAATTTTTTATGTAATAATAGTTGGGAAAATATAATTTCTTTTATACATTCAACCCTAACTCAGATCATGATAAATATTCAAAGTAATATATATCATTTATTATTTTGTTATATTTTTCTGCAGCAAATATTTGTACGTTAATTTATAAGTGTTAAGTCTAAGAAAACAATAATGTTTTGCTCATTGTAAATAAAACAAAAAAATATTCACTCTGAAGAGACACCAGAATAGGTAAACATACCATGTTAAAATAACTATTGATATTGCAGCAGTGACTAGCTCCAATGGTCCTAGTTACATACAAAGTGAATGAATTTCCAGTGCAATTGCTGAAATTCTCCGAATACCATGGCACTGGCACTGCCACAATTACCAGGGCCCCCTTTGAATAGAATCTCAAGTATTGCTTAAAATAATTATTTTTACAAATGGCTTTATTAGTTGTGTTGATAATGATTATGATCAATATTGAATGATTGTTATATTGAACGATTGTTATATTATTAATATGTTCACATACAAATTTAATTATTATTTTCTGGGAGTGCTGTAATGCCACAATTCTTATGGACCAATTGCCACTGATAAATATTATTTCATTCAATATTCGCTAGAAGGTATTTATATTTAACTAAAATAGAAAAAAAAAGTAGATGATGGATGAAATCTTAATTTCTCTTGTTTAATTAAAAATTACTTTTTTAAAAATATTGCTTTTATAAGCAAAAAAAATCTTGTAAATGATTTTTAACATATACAAATATTAAAAAAAATATTTTTGTAATATATATTAAAATATTTTATAAAAAGCACTTTTACTTAGTTGAATGAATAATGAACTAAAACAGACAATTTTTTTTCCTTTGACTACAGTTTGGGTTGGATGGGAGCATCCACTTTTTTAAAAAAAAACTAGTGATTGAATTAATTAATTTATGGATGCCCTCTACTTTTATTTCAAGTCCAAATTGTGATCAAAGATATATATATGATGTAACTTTCATATATATTGTATAACATATATATATTACATGACAAAAAATAAAAGCAAATAAATGAAAAAATAATTTTAATAAACTAAAAGCAATTAGAAAAGTTTTATTACAAGGGTGGAAAAAAGAAAATCTGATTTAATTTAAGATTCAGAACCTGCTCTCTTTTCTTTATCTGTAAGAAAGAATGTTATAAATGAAATGATATCACATCAAAATATAATATAAATAAAATATAATTCAAAGTAAAAATAGTCAATAAATTAATTAATGAAAAGTAATCTTTGTAAACTATCTCATCAGGAATGCAATTAAATTTTAAAAAATTCCTGGCCAATAAGATAGTAGATTAATCTAAAGAAAAAGATAAGATTACTCATTTAATTAAAAATTAAAAGCAAAATGTATAAAAGTGAACAATAGGAGAAGAGGTGTATAAAATGGTGATTTAGCTGGTAAATGTGTTAATTAAAATTTTTGTGTTGAAGTTAAAAGAGAGTCCAGACCATGAATCATTAACTAATAATTGGAAATCAACATGCACTGCTAATAAAACCACAGGAGTAATCATCTGGGCTTTATTCCCTGACCTCTATCACCATCAGTCTCTCCTGCTATCAATGCCTTACCTGTATTTTAGAACTCTGCCACACACACTCCCATAGCTATGTAGAAGTGCTGAAAAGCAAAGAAACTGCCACTGAAGACCAAATGGCTAGCCATGAAGAATGCCAGGAGCATCCTGAGCCCATTGGTCATGAAGGAAGAACTATCCAAATTATCATAATAGATGAGATCATCTCCATGTGAAAACCTAGGTAACTATATTGAACCTTGTTGATAAATGTCTAAACATTAAGTATAAATAAGGTGCTATAAAGAAAGGTCTATTGATATTATAGATGTCAGAATTATATAAAGGAAGTATGTGATGAATTAATTCTTGTTAAACTATATGTATTTTGTTTGATAATTAGTGTTATATTTATTTTTATTGTGTTAAATATATGTATGTAATTGAAACATTAACCTATTGGTGTGGATGTGTATAGGGATAAAAAGTGTTTTCTAAATATTACTTGATCTGTTCTCTTTCTTTTACCTGCATCACCATGATTAGAGAATTGGGTAAGTTTGATAGGTGCTTTTGATTCATGCACTGGGTTCCCTGTTTCATAGTGTTGGAGCTAATCTGGGCATTCCAGTTATATAAAGTTTATATGGCTGAATGGTGCCTAAGATTTATCTCAAAAAAATTAATTGCCTTTGGAGGATTTCCAGCCATTATGAGGGGTGCTATGATCAGGAAAAATGATCACAATTGGTGTTCATGCAGTCTCAATCTGGTCATAGGTGTGACTGATAGTTAATCTATCAGTAATCTTCTACACCTCTGCTTGTGTGTACTATCACAATAATCAAAGCCGTCTTAGATTTACAAATGGTTATCAAGTATACAAGATTGCATCTCTTTAAATAAATCAACTTAAACAATGCAATGTGATATTTATTAATTAATGTATTAAGTAATTAGTGTACTATGTTGTAAACTATTGTTTGCAATATTATCTATTTTTGGAAAATTCCATATTACCTTGGACTGGCTCTTTCATGTCCTTTTCTAATCATGATTTTAATTGTATCATATTTGAAAAATCTATATTCTAATATACTGCAATGTAATCAGTAATTATTACATATTTTAGTTTTTCTTTTAAATAGCAGGCAACGAGAATCATCAGCAAAATATGAAACTCTATATTAATAAACATTACATGATCACCATTTCTTATGCTTGCTTATAACTTATTAAAACAGGCAAAACTCACTATACGTATTGCCACGCACTTCAAGATTATGCACAAGCCTTCTGGCATCCATTGATTACTCTAGCTTGCAATACGTACAGTGAGATTTGTCTGTTTTAATGTTTTTTATACTCTATAGTTCAAAGAAAACATTGCAAAACATTTATTTGAAGCAGAAATGATTGTAAAAGCTTTTTTTTTAATTTTCAAACCCTATTTTTGTTCATTTGAAAGATAATTTTCACTTCATAAATATCAAATGTAAATTTGATCTTTTATAAAGAATATAGGGATAGGGGGTGGGGGGTGTGAGGGTTTTAATAGGTGGGGGGGGGGGGGGGGGGGGGGGGGTGGGGGGGGGGGGGGGGGGGGGGGGGGTATTATGTTATTTTCAGAAGAATTTGAGCTTGCATTATGGGAAAAAGGAAACAAAAAAGGTATTATTCTAATACCACAAAAAGTAAACTTTGTTTTTTTTTTAAAAATTTACTTAAATATATTTATATCTTTTACAATTATATTTTCTTCAATTATGTTTACAATTAGTTTTAAAAATAATTGTGCTTTATTTTATTAAAAATATAATTCGAACTAATGGCTGTATATGTAAAAAATTAAATTTTGCAAAATTGGCCTCAATTTAATTATGTTATTTGAACCACGGAAGAGGGAGGGGGGGCAATACTACTGTGATATAATTTTTATATAAAAAAATTACTTTTTCTAATACTAAATAAAAATATGCTTTTCTTGATGCTGTAAAAAATATTATTTGTTATAATAAAGTAGATATTGCAATCTAATGTAAAATGCTATTATAAAATGGTGATCGCCATAAATAATAATGATTAAACCATATATTGGCAACCAATTTGTAATGAAATAGTCTAAATTAAATAAAGGGGGGGGTGGCCGGCGTGTAATTTAAAAAAAAAAAAAAAAAAAAAATTTGTAATGAAATAAACATAAATTAAAATGAACTGAATAGAATATTTGTTTATGATCATAATGGTAGTCAGACTCAAGTCTATGTTGATACCATGTGAATATTGGATATGTATAAAATATTGATAATATAACTTCCAGATATGGATTTAAAAAATAAGTTTTTTGCAATGCTATGAAGTCATTATTGTCCATATACTTTCTGTAAAAAATTATATACATAATACACACACTAATATTTTATTATTCTGATGTTTAGCATTATGTAAAACACAAAAATGTACCATTTACACGTACAAATGTATGCCTGCAGTAGACAAATGTCTAGTCTAATTTTTTAGACAACTATTTGATCTAATCATTGAATATATTTATTATTGTAACTATAAGTAATAATCACTATTTTTATTAATTAATGAATAATATTTGATTACAAGTATAATTAATATATTTGGAGTTTAGATGTAATTATAGAAGATTTGAATACAGACTTTCAAGCTCCATTAGGTATCCACCAATACATATAACCACACACAAGTGACAAAGATAAATGATTTCCAATGTATGTATTTTATGCTAAACCAGCACTCATCAGTTGGTCCAGATCATCATCTCCCACACACATATATAATCAGTTGTCGGTTTGTATTATGATCACAAATCTTCAACCTTTGTCAAGCATTGGTGGTCAAGAGGTCAGCACAGCTGCCTTACAAGCAGTTGTCCCGGGTTAGAGGGTTCGCTTCCTGGCCGATGCTATGACATATGAAAAAAAAAACTTCAACCTTTAATGGACAGGCTAGTTCAGCATGAAATACATATATTGGAGATCATTTATCTATCTCACATGTGTGGTCATGTATATCAGTTGTATGAGATAGAGTAGATAACTGAATGGAGCTTGAAAGTTTGGGTTTAAATTCCTTATAATTAATGAGTAATAATTTAGGATTGACAATAGCAAAATAAATATAATATTATTATAACAGACTATTTGTTTCATTTTGATGTCAAGTTACAAGTATGACATAAATTTAAATTATGAAATATGTAAAGACTATAACCATAGCAATGTGGTATAAATATATATATGTTTTACAAATATAAATATAATGCTTGCCCAGGTTCAAAAACATTCACATGTACATGTATGAAGTTTTGTAATATTAAAATATATATCTTAACTTTTTAATTACTAAATCGACCTTAAGTTATAAATTATTCTTTTAACAATATAATATTCCATGTTACTTAAGGGTTTTGATTTCCACTTCTTATTTAATATAATCAGATAAAAAGTTGCCGGTGAACAAACTTATTGAGCATTCAAACATACTTTATGCATATGTGTATATCCAATTTCATTTTTGACCATAAAATACACCAATAAATATCTTATAAAGACCACATACTTATGTAGTATCCTTAATGCAAACTATGGAATATGTTTATGGTTTTTAAAAATAAAATTAACATTTGAAATTTGGGATTTAATAAATAATGAACCAGACTAATTGCAGGTAAAATGAAGTATAATAATTTAAAATAAATTTTGAAAAGGTTACTTAACATAAAAATGATGAAAAAAAATCAAAATACATATAATTCAAGCTAAACACATTGAAAGCAAGGAATAAGAAAAGCTTAAAATGGAATTTTTATTGAAGCGAGAAAAAGGAGAAGGATTTTTTTTATTTGTTGATATTAATATAGTAAGCTGAGTAGCTTTCAATATGTCTTCAATGATATCATAATCATATTAAATTACTAAACAGATATAGTAAATATTGGAAAAAGAGAGGGATAAAAATATAGGGAGGGTAAACAATATTTAAAATATAAGAAAAATAAAATTTTAATGAGCAAAAAAAAAGAAGAAATTATATATTACGGAAAATATTACAAAAGGAATATAGCTTTAAAAAATGAAAAATGTCTTTCCAAAAACTGGTGAGGTAAAAGTAAAATTCTAATTTGAAGCCAATTTGCTGAAAGAAGTATAATAAAGATCAAATTTAGAGTTGAAAGTTGAATTTAGAAAAGCTTTATCATGAATAAGACTTCCTATATTTTAGATGAAAATAATAGCAAGATGCCTTAATAATAAAAAGTAATATGTTAACCATAAGTCCAATGGTGGCCTACATTTGTCATTCATGTCAGATGTTTCAAACATACTGTGATATAGATAAATAATATTTAGCATTTTTTATAAAGCAAAATAAAAATAATCATACTGTATGGTTTAGGTCAGTGGTAGAAAGATTTTGGAGCATAAGCATCTTGAATTGATTCCAATTGTGGCACTCTTAGCATTCCAATTTCTTATGATTTCTCAATCAAAATACCCATTCTGTTGTTGTTGTTATTATTATTATTATTATTATTATTGTTATTATTATTATTATTATTATTATTATTATGATGATGATGATGTTTCAAAGAAGTATATTGACCAATAAGAATAGGTACATAAGGTTTAAACTATTTTGACAGGACAAAGAGAGCAAATCTATGAAAGGATACATATCAAAATATGTGGTTTTACATTATTATTGTATGTTAATTAAGAAAAAAGAGTTTATTTGGAAACAATGTTTTCTGTTTAGTCTTGTTGATTTTCCATAGTTGCAGCTGCCATTAAAATATGACCACACCTTTTTATGATTTCAGATATTGTTGCATCAAATATTGGGGGTGATAATAAATTTTCTTTCTTTGATGGTTTCCAGTTTGTTCCAAAAAGTAGATATGTTCTGTGATTACAATCATATATATAAATGTGGATCTAGTACACCAAAGAATATATATACAAAGGTACTTTCACAAATGGTTGCATATATATCTTGTTGAATTCCTGGAATAGGGTATTTGCACTATATTGGAATTATTACATAATTTTGGTATTACTTTGTGCAAATGTTATTGAGACTTATACAGCCAAAAAAGAGATGATACTGGTTTTCAGCATCTTTACAGAAATGATTGCATTGTTCATCAACGTTCTTGCATTATTGTCTGCATCTGTAAAAATGAAGTGTAAGTAGGGATTTTAAATTTATTTTGATGAGAAAATTCAGATATATAAGTTCAGTTGTTTAAATTAAATATTGGTTTATTTCCAGAATCTGAAGGAGAAATTCGTATGAAACTATATATTTGCGAATATTTATATTTGGGATGGATGGAAGGAGGACAAAGTGGAATAGAGTGAAATAGTATGATATTTTATCAAAATTTAAGAACTGGTGGTCATTTGTCAATGGGTGTAATTTTTAAGGTTTCTATTATGTGTGGGAATAATTTGCTACATAAAATTAAAAGTTTACTGTTGTTAGAATTAGTGGTTATGGTAGTCAATTGAGAAAGATAGCTACTGAACCATTATTCCATAATAGTTTTTATTTGAGGATATATTTTTTAGTAAAAGTTTTTGTCTAGATTATTCAGAGAAATATGAAAATTTTTGATATAATGAGAAGATTGAAAAGGAAAGTTTTTGAATAGAGAAATAGATAAGATGTAGAAAGAGAGTTAATTAAGTTTTGACTTTTGTCATAAAGTTTTTTGTTTTAGTATTAGACTTTGCATCACTGAGATATTTAAATAGAAGAGAATTCAATGAAAGAATTAAGAGATCATCTTGAAGTATTGTTTTTGTATATATCCTGTATTGATTAAACAAGCATATGATTTGCCTGTATTAAATTTTTCTTTATAATGCATAGTGAGGTTGTCTAGGATTTTTTGTAATTTAGGAATTTGTTCAAGAGTTGGATACAAACTACCAATATATCATCCATACATATGAAGACTGATGCTAGTTTTGTGTTCTGACATATATCTAGTAATTAAAAGTGATTCTTGCAATATAAAATAATGTTGGATGATGACTGGGGTCAATTTTCCAGTTTAAGTATGTTAGTGTATATAGGATCAACTTAAGTACCATACACTTTGCATCTTTAATATCCAACTGAATTACTAATGGGATGTATTTTTATTCTTGCTATATTTATAATTGTTTTAAATGAAAAGCCTACTTAAATTGGTGAAATGTTAATTTATGTGAATCAGTATTTGGATAAAGCAGGTAGCACATCTGGCTCAAGTTTGTCTTGAATGTTGATTCAAAAAACTTTGATTTATAGGGCAATCATTAACAGAGGTCTAAGAATTTAAATTAAGGTATTTCTCTTATGTATTTAATAAATGATACAGACCCAGGCTGCCATTTGATGATGACTTTTTATTTAGGTACTTACAACTGCAGATCACTTTCAAGTGAAGGAAGATTGCAAGAATTAGAAGAAGAACTCTCTTATATTAAATGGGATATTATTGGACTTTGTGAAGTTAGAAGAAAAGGTGAAGAGACAATTGATTTAAAAAGTGGACATATGTTCTATTATAAAGGCACAAATATTGGAAATACAAGTGGAGTAGGATTCATTATAAATAAAAAGTGGAAGAACAATATTGTGGAGATTGATGGTGTATCAGACAGAGTGGCAAGATTAGTTATACAACTTAATAGCAGATATCAAATGCAGATAATTCAGGTTTATGCCCCAACAAGTTCTCACAGTGATGAAGTAGTAGAAGATTTTTATATGGATGTACAAAAGGCTTTTGATCAGAGTAAACAACATTTTAAAATTGTTATGGGAGATTTTAATGCTAGAATTGGTAAACAAATGAAAAATGAAAGTGTTGTAGGTAATTTTGGTTATGGTAATAGAAATGAGAGAGGACATAGACTTGTGGAGTTTGCAGAGAAGGAAAAACTTTATATTATGAATTCTTTTTTTGAGAAAAATGTTAGAAGGAAATGGACATGGAAGCATCAAAATGAAGGTACAGCAGAATTGGATTATATTTTGACTAACAGGAAATACATATTTCAAGATTGTAATGTTCTTAATAAATTTAACACAGGAAGTGATCATCGATTAGTAAGGGGTAAGATACATGTTAATGTAAAACTAGAGAGACAAAAATTATTAAGAAAAACTATATTTACAGTTGATATTCCTAATCTTCAGAAACATTCTAATGAATTTAAATTAGAACTTACAAATCGGTTTCAAGTATTAGTAGATTTTGAACATGATTCAGATTTGAATGAAATTAATATGAAAATAACTGATACACTTTTAAAAACTGCAACAAAGATAGCTGGTAGAAAAAAGCAGCAATTGACTAATAAAATTTCTACTGAGACTAGAGAACTTATGAAGAAAAGAAGGAATATGAAGATATGCAAGAATGATGCATTAAAAAGAATTGAATATCTCGAATTTTGTAAAATGGTGCAGAAAAGAGTTGAAAATGATATAAGAAAGTATAACTGTGAACTAGCAAGAAAAGCTGTAGAAGAAAATAAAAGTCTTAAGAATGTAAAACAACATTTTGGTATTGCTAGGAAATTTATATCTGCAATAAGGAAAAAAGATGGAATTATTACTAAAAAGAGGGATGACATTATGAAATTGGTAGAAGATTTTTATCAAGAATTATATAGTAATAAAGAACAAGTACCTCCTATATCTATTACATCTTCCGAATTGCCCAGAATTTTAAATGAAGAAGTGAGAAATGCAATTAAATGTATGAAAAAAGGAAAGGCTCCAGGTAATGATGGAATTATAATTGATATATTAAAAGAAGCAGGTGAAGAAACAGAAAAAATATTAGCAAAGTTATATACCAAATGTCTAAATGATAAAGATGTACCGGATGATTTGAAGAATGCAGTAATAATATTAATATTTAAAAAAGGTGATAAAGAAGATATTAGAAATTACAGACCTATCAGCCTTTTATCAGTTTTATATAAAATTTTTACCAAGATAATTACAACTCGTCTATAGAGAACCTTGGATTTTCACCAACCAAGAGAACAAGCTGGATTTAAAAGTCGTTTTAGTACAGTAGATCATATTCAAGTATTGAGAGAAGTTATAGAAAGGACAAATGAATATGAGTTGTCATTATGTTTTGGATTTGTAGATTATGAAAAGGCATTTGATTCTATAAACATTTCTTCAGTGATTAAAGCATTGGATCATCAAGGTATAGATCCAGGATATTGTCATATTTTAAAGAATATTTATAAAAATGCAACAGCAACAATTAGATTACATAATGATACTGGGAAAGTCAACATTGAGAAAGGTGTAAGACAAGGTGACTCCATATCTCCAAAACTTTTTACAGCAGTGCTGCAAGAAGTATTTTGTGGATTAAAATGGGAAACTAAAGGAGTGAAAGTAAATGGAGATTATTTAAGTCATTTAGATTTCACAGATGATGTAGTTGTTTTTGCAAATAATGCTTCTGAGCTGCAGGAAATGTTGCAGGAGTTATCAGATGAAAGTAGGAAAGTAGGACTAAAGATAAATGTTAAAAAGACTAAAGTAATGTTTAATCGATTTGCTCAAAATATGAAAATAAAGATTGATTATGATGAATTAGAAGAAGTTAAGAGTTACAAATACCTTGGTCAGATTATTAATACAGATGGAAACATAATAGAGGAAATTAATCATAGAATTAAACTTGGTTGGAGTGCTTTTGGTAGAAATAACTTGATATTAAAAGGAAATATGCCTATGTGTTTGAAAAGAAAGGTTTTTAACAAATGTGTTTTACCAGTTCTTACTTATGGATCTGAGACTTGGACACTTAATAGAAGATCAATACAGAGACTTCAGACCACTCAAAGAAGTATGGAGAGATGTATGTTGGGAGTAACAAGAAGAGATCGAAAACGCAATGTATGGGTAAGAGAACAAACAGGTGTTACTGACCTCATTGAAAAAATTAAAAGATTGAAGTGGAGTTGGGCTGGACATATTGCTAGAAGAGATGATAATAGATGGACAATTGAAATTTTAAACTGGATTCCAAGAGATTGTAAAAGACCCAGAAGGAGACCACATGTAAGATGGATGGATGAAATAAGAAAATGTGTAGGGGTGATGTGGAGAAAAGAAGCTAAAGATCGGAGAAGATGGATTAAACTTGGAGAGACCTTCATCCTGCAGTGGATTGATAATGGTTGATAATGATGATGATGATGATTAGAAATATTGACTATGTTTCATGTATATAATAAATTTGATTAGATAAATAGTTAGCAATATTGGCAAGATATTTTGCTGCAAAATGATTTTGATTACTAAAACATAAAACATGGTATCTCATGAATACCTGGGTGACATGAGACTGGAAGACAAATTAGTGTTTAAGGTCCTAAAGGGTAAATAGAGGAGTGTTCTCAGCTTTTCCAATAAAGTTTAAGGAAGGATTGAATGTCTCTGCTTTGCAGTTTGTTTTTGCAGTGAGTAAATAAGAGATATGGCATATTGTTATCTATATTTATTATGTCTTCAGTATTCACTGCAATAGGTACTCCGATGGTTGCCATTGTCCTAAAGCTCATCAGACGTAGTTTCATGATCAAGTGTGAGATTTATTAGCATATTATTTATACAGGTTTCTCATGGTTTTTATTCTTACTTTGTCATTACTGAATTGAGCTTTTTTAGATAAGACACCACTAAAGCTCGGTAATCACAGAAAGGTGAGTTGAAATGAAAAAGTTGAGCACAAGGTATAACATTAGGGAGTTGAAAACCAAATCTAGTAGTAATGTGTGTCATTTGTTATTATATGAATATGATTTCTTAGATAAGCACTTTTCACAAAGTTATCACTTCTCATCATTGTAAAGGACAATTTTGGTATCCACTCAGAGATAAAAACACTATAACTTGTGTTAAAATCTTCTAAATGTAAGCATAGTTACAATGAAATTGCAAAAGAAAAAAATTAGAGTCACTAAAACAATATTCAAAACTATTGCTATATGATTTAGTGTGATTATTAATCTGTGTGTGTGTGAATATAGTGTACATTGAATGACTAGAAAGGACATGGTCTAACTATAATTAAACTAGTTCTCACAGACAATGAATTGGATGATCTAGAAAAACTTAAGAAACCTCAGTCATTTGTAGTTAGATGGATCATCTAGTGGGCCACTATTTATTTTTGTTTTGAGTATACCTAACGAGTGAGATTATACAATATTAAATCATTTAGTCTACTGGAATACTTTTTTAGGATGATTTAAACCTCTTATTTTAAAGGCACTAATTTTTAATCAACATTTTAGGTGGTCTGGTAGGATTATTTAAAAAAAGAATCAAAATTTTAGGTTATTGATTCAAAGATCAAGAACAAATCAGTATTTGCCACTTCTGTTATGTTACCTCAGTGTCTGAATTCACATTAACTGTGGTTTATTGGTCTCTGAAGGATAACACAGTGCAATCATATCCTCAAAAGTAGTTTGACCCTCTTCTGAAAAGAGGTCTGGGTCAGTTTCATGAATAATATTTTCAGTATTCCTAATTTTCTTTTAAATATCAGCCATTGGTAGAGTCTTCTTTATTGCTTTCATCCATGTTGTGATCCCTCTTTAAGACTTTCTTTTTATTAGGAGGTCAATCATGCTGAATTTGGTACGTTCTTTATTTGTTGAGATGGTTGGATGATATGAAAAGAATATTAATGAGTCTATGATGTTAGGTAATCTTTTACTGAATGTTAAGAGATTGTGCAGCTTTATGAATTTAAACAGAAAAAACTCTCCATACAGTAGTGCCACATTGTGCCAACCAGGGTAATCAATGGATGCCAGAAGGCTTGTGTATAAAATCCCCATCTAGGGCTTATTCATCCAATATCCCCAAGCCAGAAACTAGTCTGGGGATATTGGATGAGTAGACACTAGATGGAGATTTTTGATTACTCTGGTTGGCACAGGGTGGCCCTACTGTATGGAGAGTTTTGCCTGTTTAATAACAGTTATGTGCTAGCATAAGAGATGGTGATCATGTGATGTTTAATGCTTTATAAAATTTAATTATCAATTTTATTTGGATATATGGTTAGTTTTATGCTTTTTTTTGTTATTTGCTTGATAGATTTTGTTTTTAGTTATAGTGGGAAAATTATTATTATTGTCAAGAATTATTTTGTTTCTAGTAGCTGTTTCTGATTTCTTATTTGACAACTGTGTGAAATGTTTTATATGTCTTTTAAATGAGTGGTATTAATTTGGTGTATTGGTGTGAGATTGTGGCAATCATATTGCATTGTGGACAGAGTAATTTAAGGCAGGTATTTATTGTGAGATTCCTTTGTGATGAAAATATTGAGGATTTGAGGCCACAAATCATTAATATTATTATGGCTTCCAAATCAATAATTTATATGGGAATATTATTAGGATCTGTGTTTGGGTATAATCTGACTTTAAATTCAAATATATTACCATATTTTGGATTAGATGTACCCTTTAAATAAGTTGGCTGATATTCTCTGATCATTCTAAATGGTTTCATTAGGTGGTGGAAGTTGTTATAATTCACATAGGCATTCAGTTAAATATTTCTGTCTATACCAATTTACTTTGATTAGAGTACATTTCACTTTTTAATTTTCTTCTTGTTCTTTATTATGTAATTCAATAACTGGTGTTCTGATATTCAGTAAATTGTATTCCACAGGTTGTGCTTATTTAAAGTTTTATATAGATCTTTTTGAAATCAGTATAGTGAGCAGTTTATGTTAGTAATGGCTAGAATCAAATAGATGTTTGAGGGATATGTGAAGTTAAATCTATCCATTATACTGTTTACTTCTTTATATGCCCAAGGTTTGTTGGCTATTTTTATCCATTTGAGTTCGTATTTGTGATAGTAAATCAAGTTTAACAATATTGTTAATAGTTGAACGATGAAATCAGGAGTTATAGATTGAATTTTATTTTATTTTTACTGATATCATTTGTATTGTTATTAATCGTTAAAACTCAATATGCTTTGATAGTTGAAAAAGTTTTAGTAGCTTTGATAATTGAAAAAGTTTTAGTAACATTTGCACACACAAATCTTGAATGTCTGAGCACATTTTCTTTATGAATTGTCACATTACATCATTGGGTTTTTTCCCTGACTTAAATATTAGTTTGTTAATTCCTATATATATTGTCCTATATATCTTTTTTATACTGCAATAAATGGGACATTCATTATTTTTAACGTGTTAATGAATAATTATATTAAAATTTAGCTTTAGATGCTCCAGCAATATGACTTGAGTTCTATAATAATAAAATAAGTAAATGATTTTATTGCATGTAAATTTATAAAAACTTTAAAGGTAGATGTAACAAAATCTAGCCATAATTTGTGGTTTCCAAGTGTCAGAATTTGGTACAATATCACTGCACTAAATCACCATGGATAGAAATGAAAGTTTAAATATTTCGTACATTAATCAAATTTCTGATTTTGTTTTGCTTTCATCTGACTTAGCAAACCAGTTTTAAATCAGACTTACAAGAGGCCAGAAATTACAAAATGAAAAGTAAACAATCACAGACTCACCCTGGGATTAATCATCTTAAAATTAAACATGTATGCAATGTTTATTTATAGAGTGAAAGAGGAACAAAAATCATTGAATTTTTATTTTATATATTTTTTAAGAATACTATTTTTTTTCCCAGCATACATGTATAAATCTTACTTTTTATTTTTATAATCGGACTTTTTATTTTTATAATCGGGAGTTTAATATTCCATAATTAAACTCACAATGTATAAGAAAATTCAACCAACAATTAGGTATTTCATATAAAATAAACTACATAAAATAATAGTATTGCATCAAAAATATTTATAAAAGCTGAAAAATAGTGAAATTGCAGAGTAAATTATTTTAATCAGTGGTTTTTATGTTGAAATAAATCAATTTATACCTAATATTAAAAAAGAAAATATAATCTATTGTACAACATTTTTCTACCACGTAAAAAATAGGATAATGCTGAAAATATCTTACTTTAAGAAGTGATTGTTAGATGTATACCCTAGTTTTATGAAAGGTTGAGAAGTAAAAGATTTCTTGCTGTTATTTCCTAAAATATCTGAGAAATATGAGAAAAAAGGCTATATGGCTTAATTGGTTACAATAAAACTTTGTTTTTAATTATATATTAAATTATAGACTATTTTAAAGAAATTATATATCGGAGTATTCGTTGCTTTTTTACAGAGAATCTCTCTGTGGGTTTTGAGTGAAAAACATTAGTTTTACTACTAGAAAATGAGGTAAACTAGTCCTTAATGTTATTGCTCTGCTTATTAAACTTGGTTATTAACATATAATGAAAAACATTGGATTGGGGATCATTAGTCCATGTGAAGAAAACATCAGCATGAATACGGTTAATACATAAGATCTAAAGAATTTCATTACAACAATGTAAAAAGATATGATTAGACATAATCATAGGGGGGGGGTTATGACAATAGGATCACACTCTCGACTCTTCACACTATCTTATACCACTGATACACTTGACCACATATATGTCTAAAAGATAAATAATCGCCAATATTCATATTTTGTGCTAAACCAGCGCTCATCAGTTGGTCCGGATTATCATCTCTACACATATATACAATTAGTGCTCAGATTGATATTAAGAATTTATTGTATATATGTGTAGAGATGACAATATGGACCAATTGATGAGTGCTGGTTTAGCACAAAATATGTATATTGGTGATTATTTATATTTTAGACATATATGTGGTCAAGTGTATCAGTGGTATGAGATAGTGTGGAGAGTTGAGGGTAAAAGTCTGAGCTCAAAATACCATATATATTACATTGTTTGTACAGGTATATATATATATATATATATAGCCTGTATGTTAAATATTAGATAATAAGTTCAGTGCAACTAGAAAATTTAATAATGAGGCTGCTAAAGTCATCAATTGATTTGGTTCCTGAACTAATCATTCATCATCAAACAATTCAGTAGATGGACACAGTTTCAATGAAAATATTTTTAAATGTAGAAACATATATTTAAAAATAAAGATCAGAATTACCTGACTTTATAATGGAATGAGAAAATTGACTCTAAATAGTGGCTGAAAAGTTATTGTTGTTTTAGAATTTTGGTGAAAATGAATGAAATTCATTAAAGTAGTGGATTTACCTATGGATCCTTTAAGGCTCTATGAAAAGATTTCAGATCTGGAGGGTTGAATTACAAAAATCAACTTATCCTTATTTTCTCTGATCTCCAACTGAATTTAACATTTTCATCAATTATGAATATATGCAATAAATTACAATGACATTCATTTCATATTAACTTACAGTTGTTGAATATCTTGAAAAGTCATGTTTATCCATACTTTTGAATCAGTATTGTTAAACCTAATGTTAGATAACTCATGATCATAGTTGTGTTGTGTGAAAATTTTTGTGTAAAGTAGTTGAACAACTATTGGGTACCACAGAATAGGTAATAAACACATGATTTTGTTTTGCTATTGATTTTATTTACTAGGCTAATTTTTTGCAATAGTCAAAGGAAAATAAATATCTACAAGCGTTTATATTTTTTTTACAAGAAATCATTATATGAATCAATAAATATGTAATGAGAAAAGTTGGATTTGATGAGGTGTAATGCCATTTTATGATTCTTGGGAGAAATATTAATAACCCTATATATATAGTTAAAAATACAGAACACTTCAATGCTTTTATGAGAAAAATTACACATTGAAGTGATTGATACTAAATATGAAGACAGATTATTTATTACTTCAAAATTGATAAAAAGGAAATAGCAGTGGTTAATCAGTTTTGTGTCATTAAATCATTAATTGTTCCACAATCAAAGATCCAGTTGTCATAAGATTTATGAAATTGAAATTGAGCAGTCTGGATTTCTTTTAAGCACAGGAGCAGCCATCTTTAAAAACAGAATCATATTTTTAGAAAATGTATTGTTTTCTGTGATTCTCCATGAATATGAAAGTTGGATATTGAACAAAAAGAATATGAAAAATATAATTCTTTTTAATTATGTTTCTGGTGAAGGTATTTCTAAATTCCAGGAACATCAGTGAAAATGAATATTTGATCAGATTAGATTTGAATATTCACTTGCGGCATAAATAACAAGATTATCCCATTATGAATATACCATGATGAAATAATTATTCATTAGTAGAGAATATAATGCTTAGAAAGTTGTAGTGGTAGCCATTATTTTGGATTGCCAGGATTAAGGTGTATAAACTCCATCTTTTAAGAATTAGGATCTTTGAACTAGTTAAAACACCCAACAGATGATAAATTATTTGGTCATAAGAAGCTGATTAACATATATTTTTTTCCTATGTATTCTCCTGTAATCTCTTCCATAAATTTTAACTAATAATTTACATTTATTACATTTTCTTTTACTTCTAGTACCTATCATTTTAAAATGTAGCCTAATAATTTATGACTTTTCATGATCTTATAAATGATGTCAATCATTTCTGTGAATTATCTATATGTTTCAATGCTACTAAATATCCGTGTTTTAACATGTATATCTTTCAAAAGGTTTTTTTGTGATCCTATTATTTTTATTTAATTTCTCTATACTTTTTTCATAGCAACTTCATTTCTGTACTGGGAAATAATAGCATGCACTCAAGTTCTTTACTGTCAATACTTAATTATAATTATTGTAGTTTCATGTATAAAAGAATATTCTAATGCCTTTGTACTATGTAATTATATTCAATATTTTATGTTTTATTGGTACCCTTATTATCTCAACTCCACTATATCACAACCATCTATCTATTAGCTATTAAATAACTAAATGTGTGGTTTATATATGTAATAAGCCATAAAATATCTTATCCTATCTATTAGCATAGAACATCAAACTATTTTCACTCACTATGCACGCAATGTGAGAATAACATTCATTCTTCAGACGAGTTATATATATCAGATCCCCGAAAGTCTATGTTCTGATATCTTGATACTTTTTATCACATGCACATTCATGCAAGGTTGAACAGCTCTTGTACCAATTCCACCATATTGAAACTATTCCCTAATGCAGAAACATGATGCTCATTTCTTACAATGCATGCATGTTGATGACAACCTCTTCTTCAAAGGGGTTAAAGTATCAACCATCTAAATCTCGTAAGCCCATCTTCAATATATATTGCACCTCTGTCTTGAAAGTAATTTATCATCTACTTGTTATATGTTCATCATAGTAATATGTTTTAACAAAATCAATTACATATGTGTATGAATTATTTTGTCAATTTTATGATGCTGAAATAGTCAAGCCCAGTGATTGATTAAGTTTTGCTCATTTGAGGATTCATCCAGGAAAACTTTCATTCATTTATTCTACCATTGCAGTAAATCATCTTACATAGCCATTGCAAAAATTATACAATAGTAAATTCAATACCATCAAAAGTTGAAGATAATATTGATTGGCCATTATAATTTTGCATTCCTATTTTTAGAATATTATAGCACATCTTAAATAAATGTTGACCAATGCCTTTTGCTAAAAAAAAAGAAAAAGAACCTTGATTTAATAAAATAAAATGGAAATATAGTACTTTATTCACTATTTAGGGGATTAAAAATTAAATGATCATCGAACTAACTAAATAAATGATCATTTTTATTGCTTAAAATACATGCATGCAGAATAAAGTGTGACATTGGATATTTTATATTCGACTGCTTATTGCAAAATAATGTTAACAGAATTAGATTTCATAAGAATAGATTCTCATAGTGAATAATACTTGTTTAAAAAATTAGAACAGTGTAGCCTAAATGAGTATTTGACTATAGGACTATGAATCAGAAATATAGTAGTCACATTTTCTATGTGACAGGTTTAAATAGTAAACACTACTGTAATTGTTTGTTATGTATGCTTTGTTTTAATATAACAACATGCTCACAAAAAAATTTGATGTACAAGAAGTAGACCACCATGTATCCATTCTAGCTAACAATATATTGATCAATAAATGGTATATAAATATCATTTACAGAGTACTACAGTATAGTACCTGTCATTTTGTAATCCTGGCAACTAATACTTTCTCATTCATGGTTTGTCTTTAAGATGCTGTTAAAAAGGCTCTGCATTAAGCTACTTAAAGGGTGTTTGCCTTATAAGGTTTTGTTCAATGGTAGGGTGATGAATTCTGGAACTTAAGATTAATGCATTGCAAGTCTGCTTTGAATTAACTCTACCATTTTCCGATTATCAGTGTATAAATAAATAAAAGTTTAATCAGATATATAGCATGACTGCCATTCTGAGAATTATTTACCCCCCCCCCCCTATATATAATAAAAGTTATAGTCAGTTTATAAATTAGTGTCGTAAATGATACTTAGGATGATATTCATAGTAAGCTGCCTGGAACTTTCATTTTTATGCTGATATTTTAAAAATTGTATAGTTAATTCCAATGTTTGTTTTAATATATATATATATATTGGGAATTTTTAAATCCACAGAAGTAAAAGTTAAAATTTTAGTTGTTAATTACTTCGGAGAGATTGTTTATACAGTCAGAAAAATTATGATATCTTCTGAAGTAAACTATTTTGATTCTATAGGAAACAAGTTGTAGGCCTTGTTTATCGTAATTGACTCCTCCCTTTACATTCTTCTTTCAAATACTGCTGCAATATAATCCAGATGGACTATTTTTCAGTCAATGAAATCATTTTCTTCTAGATGTATGCTTGATAAGAGAGCTCTGCTTTACTTGGTTTATTTCTAAAGCTTTGTCCACCCTAATGGCTGCCTAGACGGGCGCCTAGCTCGAGAGCCAGCAGATGACTAACACATGCTCTACCAAGTAATTGTGGAAAAATTTAATTTTAAAACAACCAGATTATAAAGCTAATCAGGAGAAAAAAATAAACAGCTTTATAGTTAATCCCCACTTGGTGAGAGGGTAGCATACACCCCACACAGGATGATTTAATAAAGCCAGCCTGTCATAGCCAATTCTTGTTTAAAAATTAGTTCGGTCACTTACAGGCTTTATGATTAGAGTCTATAAACAAGAAAGGCTTCAGGATTTACCCAGACACAACTTGTAATCAAATAGACCAACAGCTGGGATTTTATAGATTTGACTGTTCACAAATTCATTCAGCTAACTTAACTAAATCTTTTTTTTCCCCCTTGTCATTTTTTTTTTTTTGCATGTTGACATATGTTGTTAAAATGTTTTAAAAATTTAGAATCTTCATCAGTGTTAACAGTGTTAAAGCTTATCTGTATATTGTATCATTAATCTTTTTCCTTTTTAAAAAATAAAAACTTATGTAGTAAAATACAAAATATCGCTAATGCTTATTTTTATTGTTAGACTGTGAACCAGCAACATGAACTAATTTAATAATTGTTACATGTTACGTAAAATAATCTAATTTATATTGCTTTTTTTTTTTTTTAATATATAAAAAACATTGAAAGATAAAAAATACATATTAATTAATATAAAATTTTATATAACAAATTTATATTATAGAGTCGTTATTGTACACGCTTATCATGCTCGTGAGTATGGGTTCGAATCTGGGTTAGCAAATTTTTTTTTTACCCGGATTTTTTAAAATTCTTTGCTAGATAATTCGTAAACAACAGAACAAATATATATATAAAAAAACAACAACAGAACGAACTATTGAGTTATTGATAGTAATCATTTTTGTCTGAGGTTAAAAAATCTTCAAACCCTTACCATTCTGAATTAGTCAGCATAAAGGATACTGTCGTCTCCACTGTTCCTATTTGGAACATAGAAAAAAAAATTGCCCTGCAGAGTGTTACTTAAAGGTGATTTTATCTATAATAATTATTGAACACAATTGCCTTACCTACACTTTTTTTCAAGGCATTTACATTTTTTTTAATGTACAAAATAAACTCTTTAAATTACTGCTGGATTTATACTTAGTGGTATTTAACTATATTAGTAATTTGCGAGCCTGTGCCCTATAATACTAATTAGGTATAGGTAAAAATAATCTTTTAATAGCCTGCTGCAAAACAGGGGCTTCTTTAAAAGCCCTTCAAGAAAAACAAAAAAGATATTATTCATAAACTTAAATATCAGGATGATAAGAGTTGCGCTATGAGTAGCTAGACATCTATTTTATTAACATTCTGAGCGGGCTATGGACCAATTACATGGAAAAACAATCTATAGCAGATTAAAATCTGAATATTTTTTTCAAATTTGAATTAAAAGACAGAAATTTTCTCTTTGAAATAGCTTATAGCCAATTTCGCTACTCAGCCAAGACTAATAATTTACAGATAGCTACCTATGTATACTTAGCTAGTGAGTTGAACAAAAAAGAACAAACTCTCAGACTTATAATTTGCAAATGGTGACTATTTTCTACTCATTTGCTGTTCTTCTATGAAAAGAAATGAGCAGTAGTGAACCAACAAAGAATTTTAAAAAAGAATCGGATTATGCATATTTTTAGAGCTTTTAAAAAGATTAATTCATTATTTATATTTATTATTCAATGAAAATTAATTTTACGCAGTTTGATTGCTCCAATCATGCAGAGTTTAGAGCAGCAGTGGAGTAGAAAAGTTTAAAAATTAAGGCCATGGAGAGCAGCTCAAATCTATTGCTTCTAGTACTTCATGTGAATTTATATATAAACTGCTGAGAAACATAAAAATAATATTTCCTTATTTGATGATTACACCATTTAGATGATGAACTGTTATCACATTAATCATTTTGGACATGTAAATAGAAAGTAAAGTTTTATAATAGTATATAAATATACTTATATTCACGACTTTTAAATGTATATTTAATCAATTGCAGTTTTAAAAGATAATGTAATAGAAGAGCAATACAGAGACTTCAGACCACTCAAAGGAGTATGGAGAGATGTATGTTGGGAGTAACAAGAAGAGATCGAAAACGCAATGTATGGGTAAGACAACAACAGGTGTTACTGACCTTATTGAAAAAATTAAAAGATTGAAAAGGAGTTGGGCTGGACATATTGCTAGAAGAAATGATAATAGATGGACAATTGAAATTTTAAACTGGATTCCAAGAGATTGTAAAAGACCCAGAAAGAGACCACATGTGAAATGGATGGATGAAATAAGAAAATGTGCAGGGGTGTTGTGGAAAAGAGAAGCTAAAGATCGGAGAAGATGGATTAAACTTGGAGAGACCTTCATCCTGCAGTGGATTGATAGTTGATGATGATGATGATGATGATGATGATGACACACAGAGTGATCAGTTAAAAAATAACAGGAGGATAAAGAATATAAAATCATATATATATGTGTGTGTATGTGTTGAAAATTATGTATTACCAAAGCAGAGATAATTGATTTTAGAAACAAATAGTGAATAAAGACGGCTAATGGACTATGACGTTAAAATTATATCAATCAAGAGAGGATATTATTGCTGACTTCAAAGTAATAAGATAATATAAATCTATTATTATTATCGCTGAAATAATTGTAATCATATGATTAAAATAATAATAGTGCAAATAGGAAAAGTATTATATAAAAGACAAGTGTGTGTGTATATATGTCAACTTAATGCAAGTACACTGATAATAGGAAATAACATCTAGAGAGACTTATGATTGTTAAAGCAATGAAGTTAATAAGTTATGAAAAAAAAAATTTTCAGGTATGATTCTTTGATCATTATTCCGGTACTAATAAATTAAAGTAATATATAGATCATACAATGCAAAACTATCTTTTTGGATATTGAAAATTTTTAATATGAATTTGTAAAAGTGGTTAATAGAATTGTAAAACTATATATATAACATTGTCATGTTGAAAGATAAAATTGTTCAAATAGTTTATTATTTTTAGGATTATAGGTACTGATTTAGCTGTGCTACCTGTGTCTTAATGCTGTTTCTATTATTCCAATTGTTAAAAATAAAAGAAATAGACAGTATTGCAATAATATGAAATATTATTTATTAGTCTTCATTGCAGAAAAAAAAAAACTTTCAAGGATTTTGTAGGATAGGTTGTTTCCCTTCACAAAGGCTTAAACTTTAGAACTATGGTATTTTTGCTGCTAAGCAAATGCTAGGATTAAAGGAGTCATTTACTTTTATGTTAATTAGTAAAACATACCTGTGTCATGTCATGGTTGCTTCTTCATGGTGGAATAAAAGTAAGTACTATTATTACAGATAGATAACATAAGGCCTTTGAAATTAATCAAGTGCAAAACAAGGGTGAGTGTGTGCTTCAAATTTATTTTCAATTTTTATAACAATAGTTTGAAACTGTTTATCAATTGTTAATTAATTAGGAATCAAGATCTAATATGGATTTACTGGTGAATTTTATTCATTGAATTGATTAAAAGCAAAAACAAATACTTCATTTTTTTAGATTCTAATTTGCAATATACTAATAATTTTGCTATTCCTGCCAACTCAATTCAAAAGGCAGTCTACAGAATATGTTTAATGGCTAGAATGCAACATTTAAAAATTTTGGTTAATACTTAATGTTTAAAAATTTAATTCTTTTATCAGCCAGTGATGAAATCTTCAACAATTTTTAGCTCAAATACATATCAATTTGAAAATGTGAATAGTTTATTAAAAAGGAAAGACAGAATTAAATATTGAGGTGAAACAAAGGTTGTAATATAATGTGACTGCTTTTAACAACTTGATGGATATTATGTTATAAAGGCCACTATTGCAAAATGACATCATCATCAAGTTGTGTGTGTAAAATGATGAACAATACAAATATGTCTAAAAAATACTTTATACAAACTTGAGCAGGGTTTTCTTGGGGGAAAAAACCAGACTTTATTTACAATTAAATTATATTTATCATTGAAAAGTATACACACATATATATATATAATGGAGATATACAATTACACTTAATTTAAAGTTGTAATTATAAATTTATTAAACGCACATTGATTACGTAAGTAATATCCACTGAGGCTATAACCTCAATAATATGCGTGTAAAAATGTGATAGTAGGGACCTCTACAGGTGTTTTAACCACAAGCTTACGCTATGGAAGAAAAGAGGGGAACCCCCCTCTCTACTTCAACCTACTTTCTATTTAAATAGTTGAAACTGAAGCGGTTAGATCTGCGAGCGTGAAGCTATTCAATACTTCACTGATTAAGTCCACATTTCTTATTACACATTAATACTCGCGAAATCTTTCGATTTATAACGAGTCAATGGAAAGATTTTATAGTGAGAAATCTATTACAGTAATTTAATTAAACATTTTTTAGAAATATAATTCCCTAAACAAAACATTTCACAATGTTGAAAATCAAGTTCAATTCTTGCATATTATTGCATGGATTTTGTAAAATAAGAGAATATACCTATAATCAATAATACAGACCCAAAGTCATTTTCATCAGCTTGGATTGTAATGTACATTGTTAGAACACATTTCAGCTAATGATTTCCACTTGTATACTTACAAGCTACAGTTGGCACCATTAACTCAACTACAATGGAGTTTTTGAGATAAGATTTTTAAGATAAAAATTATGAAAGTTTATAATCAAATATCACCATTTGACTAATAACTATATTTGATAGAGATGTTTTGTTTTGTTAATGCTATGTTAAACATCATATCACTAAGTTTTGGACAATGCAGCAAATTACCACAAATAATGAAAAATTAATTGAAATGTTTTTATCTTTCAAAAGTAATCTTTATTAGTTAAAAGATTTTATTGTTTTGAAGTTGATAAAAAGTTCAAGAACTGGGAATTCCAGAACTGGCATTGATTTATGAATCTTACACTCCAGAGTTTCATATTCTATCAATTATATTAAGTCACCAGAGGTAGCAACAAATTCTAGGGCAATTGAAAATAATGAAGATTATTATAAAAATGGAAGATCTAATAATTTTTAGAATGAAAATGAAAGAGAGACAATATTTACTTGATTTAGTTTTAAAAAATAATTTTATTACTATATATTGCTATTGAAAATAAGGACAAATCTCTTTTAACTATACCAAAGATGCAGAACATAATAATATACATATAAAATATTCATTATTAAAGGTTATTCTTTGTAAATAATAGATTAGATAATTTTTAAACTTAGTAAAATAGCAAAAGTTTACGATTGACATTATTTATGTTATAGAACATTGTATACATTTTTACTTTTAAAAAAAAAGTGTGATATCATATTTAATCCTGTACTTTAAACTGTTTAATTTCTTTTTTGTAAATCTTCATTCATGCAAGGATATCCAAAATATAAACATTAACACATAAATGTTGGGAATATTACTGAAGCATTTATATTAAGCCATTAGATTTATAAAGTTTTTTCCACTACAAATGATAGTTTTATATGTAATATGACACACAAAAAAATACTCATTTTTGTTATATTCAGTATGACAAAAGACGAAAAAATACTCCAAGCCAAACATTATACTATGATGGTCAGGCATTTTTTTGTGTGACATATATTACATTTGTAAAAATAAAAGCTTACCCTAGACCTAGAGTATTCTACACTAAGAAGTTATGTTAAGATATCAATGTTTATATTTATTTTAACAATCTTGTTTTATTATAAAACATTATTTTTTTAGGGAATAAAAGTTAAATTAAAACTAGTCTATTATTAACTTTGATCATATTTATAAGATTTAAAAATTTGCATAGATATATTTTAATTAGATTTTGTAATTTGATTATAGAAATTTTATAAATAAAATGTACAGAGTTATGTATTTATTTTAAATCGAAGATTTTTATGGACTACAGATATAAATGAATTATTATCAGGGTATGTCCATATATAACTTATTGAATATATAAATCAATATTCATCGTAATTGTAATTTAATGGCAGCTGAAATAGGTTTAAGAAGTTGACCGAAAGTACTACTGCAGATTTAAAGACCGTTTTTAATAGTTTATTAACGTTAAATTTATTATTTTTATTATAATTACAATTTTGTTTTAATTAATGTATATTTTATTTATATTAAATCAATATTCATATATTTATACATTTATATTCAATTGATGACCACTATGATGTGGTCGAAATGTTGGTTTATATATATAATTTACACACAGATGTGCCATTTATAATATTTTATTTATGTATTTATTTGTTGCTATTATTTATTTCTTTAGAATTGGCTTTTTATCTTTTTCAAAATATTCATTCTAGAAGATATATAACAGTATTTTTTGAGATATTATTATTAAAAGATTATTAGACTCATTATGTATATGTTTATTCTGTTAGAATACTACACTTTATTGCCATTTACTTGATAACTTATCACACTGTTGAGTGACAAAATCTCTTTTGTTTGATACAATTGTTAATACCTATGTTATTACTAGCATTATTCTGATGGTCAACGTTTAAGTAAGCATTGAATGCCTAAACTAAAAATTTTTATTCTTTTTTTGTGTATTGAAATTATAAATAACAGGAAATGAACTTATGACTTTAATGATAATAAATTTAAATAAAGCAAATTAATTCCACCGTATTAGACATAAATGTTATTATCAAAATAATATCCAGTACAGTTTAGCAGGAAATTAATGACATAATTGAAGTTGTTGTTTTTTTCACAGTGAGATTCCACGTGATACTTCTAGTGCTGACGTCACCTGACTGCCCAGCCAATCAAATGATCAACTATTTTGCTTAAAATAATTTTAACTTAAATGCCTTTAAATGACTACATAGAGATTTTAAACTTATCAAACTTGTTTTAAGTTTTATGTAATGCATGTAATTTTATATTTAAGATGTCATGTGACAATTAGGACCAGAAATGATTGATTAGATTTAATTCCAAGAACTTTAGTTCTCAAGTCTGTTGCTTCTACCGTAGCACTAAACTATACATGACCTTTAAAAATATTCTTAACCAGATTTTGAAGATAACAGCAAAGAACAAATAACATACAGGTGGACAAATAAAAAAAAGCAGTTGAAGCATTTAAATGAACAATGTTAAAATTGTTGAGATAAATTAAAAACCTCATTGAAAAATAGAAAAAATATTGTCAAGCGTTGGTGGTCAAGTGGTCAGCACAGCAGCCTTACAAGCAGTTGACCCGGGTTAGCGGGTTCGCTTTCCGGCCGATGCTATGACACATGAAAAATAGAAAAATATTTGTGACTTGTCCAGGAAGTTTATATACGTATATTTTAGGGTATTTTTAGAATGTATATAATTTAAGCAAATTTTTATTTATATATTGTCCTAAATTTTAATATATAATTAAAACAGCTCTTTTCAACATTATTAGTGATTTATAATAATTAAAATATTTAGACGGATTCAATTAAATTTTCTGTCACTTTAGTTCTTTAATCTTGTTGATAGATTACTCTCAAATATATTGCAGGTGATCTATTAGTAATTGGTAATATAATTATCGCTAAACACTAAGTGAGAAATAAAACATATAATAAAACATCTGTTCTGGGGAAGAAAATTTATCACTCACTTTTCATTCGCCATCCATCATTTTGCAAATTCTCAAATTGCATTATAAAATCTTCAACTAAAAGCATACACTTCATTTCAGTCTCAATAGTTAAATATTTAGAGACACATTTCATTTCGCTTACTATAATTTCACTTTTTAAAATATATATATATTTTAATAAAGTAATTTTTTTAAAATAAAGTATCTTATTTTTTATGAAATCATTTAATATAGTTCAATATACATTTAATTTTTTAATTCAGTGAAAGAGAAAATATTATTTTATCATTCTCAGAATATTTGATTTTTTTATTTTTTTTATAAAAAAATAATGCTGGTAATTTTCTTTTACTTTTTATATTGATGAGTTTTTGCATTTAAATGAATGCTACATTAAAAAATATTATAGAATTAATAAAACCATCTTAATATTTAATATATAACAACCCTCACTGTAAACGTCTACAGAACCTATTGTAATAATTTTCATTTTACAATAAGTTTCAATTTAAAATAAGTTCATTTCATTAAGTGTAATTATTAATAAAAGACATAAGTACATAATCTTTTGTACTATATATTTTTTAAATATTAATTAATACATAGAGACATATAACGACAACTAATATGGAGAGTAAAAAGAGCTTAAATATATACAAAAGTAAACAGAATATTGGATGTGAGTTAATTTATGATAATAGCAGGGAAGTAGCTTATTGTTTAAGGCTCGACCAGGATCGCTAGCAACAAGGGAATATACACATAAATGGAGAAATGTGGGTAATTTAGTGTGCATGTTATGTAAGGAAGGCATGAAAAATATTAGACATTTGCTAATAGAATGTAAATACTTTCAAGCAGAAAGGGTACAAATAATGAAGTTGTGGGAAAATAAATATAGACTAAATGATTATACAGGAAATAGGTTATTGGTCTTTATGCTGAGATGGGAAAAGATAAGGGGGATCTAGATACAAAGGCCATGGAATGGACAAAGATGATGTTGTGGAAATGGGATAGAGAAGAATATAGGAGAAAAATAGAGTGGGGAATGGAAAGAAAAGGTAAGATGGCTAACAGATTTTTTTTGAGTATATTGGCCAAGAGATTCCTGATTTCGATAAAGGAGAAATGTTACATCATATCACCTATTTCATAACCCATGCATCGTATTTAACTTTGAGAGAAATTTAAAAAGAAAAACATTTTTAAATTTATGACTACAAGAATATATTAAATAAAATAAAAAAAAATCATGTTTTATAGTAAAAATAATTTATTTGATGAAATAGTATCAATTATTTATCAAATAAATTCATTAATGACAAATAAAATGTATGCAGAAATGTAAATTCATATAAAATGTCTGGATTTATAATTGAATTTTTGCCACAAATATGTAGCAAGTAAAATAAAGAAATATTTTGCAATTAAAAAAACTGTAAAAATTAAGAGAAAGCAAAAAGAAATCAATGCATAAAGAGTGTATTAAATAAAAGCAAAAAAATAGTCCATGCCCAAAATATATATTAAATTTTTAAAAAGCAAAAAGAGGCCCATGATAATAGATGTTTTAAGCAACAAATCAGTGTGAGACCAAAAACAAGTTCAAAAGAAATGATATTGCAAAAATAAAACTATTCATGGTAACAAGCCTCTCAAATAATTACACAAGTTGAATAATGTTTCAGAAAGAAAAAAAAAACTGGAATAGGCAGTTAACAACGAGTTTTTGTGCAAAAGATATTTCTAATGTTATTCAAGAATGCAACAAAATAGTCTTGATATTTAGTATTATTATTATTCACTGGGATAATTTGAAAATAGTAATCAAATTTATAAGTGAATGCAATTTTGGCCTGTGTATATTTTATAATAAAATTGCAAGGAAATCAAGTCATATATCATGTGACTTAATTTAATAACCTTGTGTTGTAAATGTTATGTAATGAGAATGCGAATAGCTCTTAACAAGTTTTTCAGAACATCCCTATCCTCAGACTGGTTTCTAGCTCGGG
Organism: Epiperipatus broadwayi; assembly: GCA_028023455.1. NCBI lineage: Eukaryota > Metazoa > Onychophora > Udeonychophora > Euonychophora > Peripatidae > Epiperipatus > Epiperipatus broadwayi. Next base: position 3,290,295 of record JAQFVV010000120.1, read on the forward strand.
CTTTCATCAGTGAGGTGTTAGGATACTCAAGTATTAGATTTAAAGTACCAGGTCAAGCCCAGTACTTTATCTAATATTGAACTATTAAGTAAAAAATCTGAAATTTTCAGACATCCATATGTCTTCAAATCCAGTTATGTAACTTAAATAACCATATAGGACTTAACTAAATTCAGATACACCACATATTAACAGCGTTAGCATATAAAATCACCAAAGCCTTAATAGCATTGACAATAATTGCAAAAAAATTAAGTCATATATTATTTGACAAATGTTATATAATAAGCATACCAATAACCCTAACAAGCTTTTCAGAACATCCTTATCCTCAGACCAGTTTTTAGCTCTGGCTTAGTTCAGTCCCATATGGCTATTTAAGTTAGATAGCTGGATTTTAAGACATATGGATATCTGAAAATTTCAGATTTTCTATGTAATAGTTAAACATTAAATAAAGTACTGGGCTTGACCTGGTATTTTAAATCTAATGCTTGAATATCCTAGTGCCTCACTGAGAAAAGCTAGAGCTAGAAACCAGTCTGAGGATAGGGATGTTCTAAAAAGCTTGTTAAGAGCTATTGGCACACTCATTATATAACATTTTATAACATGTATGTTTTTCAATATTCTTCAAATCAACTGCATTTTGGCCCATACCTGCTTTTGATTTGATAAGGAGCACTTAAAATACCTAGTTCTATAGGCTATCTGTTGGTTTGCTTTATTTAACACATTTTTTCTTTATAGACTTTGTTTTATTTAATAGATACTTCATGTATGAACTCTCTTTTGGTTATTTTACTTAATATATATTTTTATTGCAAAATATATATTCTTCATTTTATTTAATATATACCAGTAATTCAACAAATGCTGACATTAGATATTTACATTTCTGGATAAATTTTATTTGCCTTTGTTATATCTATTTTTAACTAATTTACATTTTTTTCTTAAGTAAATTATTTTTATTGAAAAATATATTTTTTAAATTGAATATATTTTTGATGAGTTATTTTCTATTCAGTGATAAGGTACTACCTAGTTTAATAAAGCAGGTGGTAATAATTACAGATAAATAATGTTCAATTTCATAGTCATGTTTATTCATACTGTTAATGTTTGTTGAAAGTTAATAAAAATTAATATTTTTTATCTTTTAAAATGTTATAACTTTTAGAGTATTAAGTTGATAAGAATATTATATATAGTTGCTATCAATATATCTTTATATAACTTAATGAAAACTCATTTATTAATTTTTCTTTAAAAAGCTGTTTTTATTTTAATTTAAAAATAAAATTGACATATTCCTTCTATCATTTCAACTGCTTTGATATGATCATTTTCACATCAAAATAGATCAAACTAAAAAAATAAATGAAATGTAAACATTTTTTGAAAAAAAAAAAAAAAAATTAAACATAAAATTGGTTAAAATGTTGGAGAAAATATGGCAATATGATTTTTTGATTCAAATAAAAAATAAGTTTAGAAAAAAAAATGTTTTTTTTTAAAGTTATATAAAAGTAAATATTGATGATAATAGTGATAAAATTTGGCAGAAAAAAAAATCATCTGTATACATAAAATCTCTAAATGTTTGTCCATAATGCTATCACATGACTTAAGTTAAATATTTCTTTGTTAGAGGGCATCTTTTTCAAGGAAAAAAAAATTATTTGTGCCATCATTAATAACTCGTAATTTTTGTATAAAGCATTTTTCGCAAATGAAGTAATTCCTTCCTTTGATAGGCTGGGTAAATTTTCTGTCAAGTAAGCAATTCTGCAAAGCAAAAAAAAAAATTGTTAAAGCAACCACTTAAAAAAAGACTATTACAAAATAATGGCCTTTCCATAGAAGGAAAAAATGCTTAGAAAAAAAATCAGTACATGTGGTTTTAGCTATAGTGCAGAACTGAATAAGTATAGTATTTAAATTGTGAAGAAAATGTGATTACAGTATATAAATTCTTGTTTGAAATGTTATATTTAGTGAAGAAAAAATAGACATTATAGTACCATATTTACATTTAGTTTTGGTTAGTATATAGTTGAAGACATGTAGTTTGACATTATGCAGTTCACAGCTCCATAGTAATATCATGAAAGATTCAAATTTGTTAAAGTAACCAATTAAAAAAACTATTACAGATCATCAAACTTTAATGGATAGGCTTCAATCTTCTCCACCCTTCAACTCTTCAGCCACCAATATCATTGAAAATCTGATGAAGCAATGCTTAAAGCCCTTGATAATGCCAATATTACTGTCATACCCATATTGACTTTGCGACTCTGATCCCTCATGTATAGAATATTAATATGTTCATTTAAATACATAGAAGAGCGATGGCAGAATAAGATGAATATGTAATATTTAAATGCAAGTACATTGTCTATACTGAATTTAATATGAGTGGATAGATGTAGGAAGCTTGAAAGTCTGAGTTCAAATCCATTCTAATTACATTAAGTTCAATATAGACAAGATACTTGCATTTAAATATTATATATTCAGCTTTTATTCTGACCATTCCTCTTCTGTTTATTTAAATTGACATATTTAAATCATATACATGAAAAGTCAGAGTGACTTAAAGTCAACATGAGTATGACAATAATATTGGCATCATCAAGGACTTTGAGCATTTCAACATCAGATTATTATTATATATATGTGCTACCAATCTCAACCATTTTCATTATTTTGGAGGTGATTTTTTACAGTTGATATAAATGTAAATTATATTACGTTAACAAATCAAAAATAATAAAAAAATTATATATATTAAACGTCAATAAAATGCAGATGTATCTAAAAGAATAAGTTTTGTTTAGTTTATAATTAGAAGTAATTGTTCAAGCAGGTTATATATAGATTAGAAGATAATGCTAAGACATAAATAAATAATTGCATAGTTTTATTGTTCAGGAATTCATAAGAAGTTCGAACACCAGAAGTTCGATACCGGAAGTGACGACATTTGACCGCAGTCCATGAATTTGGGTTCCAGAATCTGCCACTACGCCATTGCTTTAAATCACTTTTATTTATTAATTAAATAAACATTCAAATAGTAGAAATGGATACCCACCTTTGATATCAATAAGTCAATTTTTAATGGCTAACAACGTTAGGATAAGCAAATCTTTTTTTTTTCTATATACAGACATTCATCAAACATACCATTAGAGATTTTGCGAAATTTTAGCAAAATAAAATGTTTGCTTGGCCTAGATTTAAAAAGACAATAAAGTGTTTTTTATAGATAATATTATATATTAATACAGTTCTAAGAACTCATTTTATTACTCTCACCTAATAAATGATAGCTCAGCCTTATACTTTAGAATGATTCATGTAAAGAAATAATATAAAATTCTCCAGCCAGTAGAATGTTAAAAGAAGACTTTTAATTTTGTTTTTACAATTCTCATACAAATAATAAAAGCAGAAAGCAACTAACACTTAAACTTTATTGCTATGAAAATAACAATAAAGATAAAAAATAGACAGTAATTGAAACTCATCAATTATTTAGCGAAAGTTTATAGCTAAGACAAATAGTTAATGATATTCATCTTAATTTATATATCTATATAAGAAACAGAGTTAAACTAATTTCCTATATAAATTTTTTTTTATTTATAATCAGCCAAATATTTAATTGGAAAAATCTTTTGATTCTATTCTTATTAAAATAGATATCATCAGACATAAATTCATTGTCTAAAGAGAGGTTCAACAATTTAAAAACAAAGGGTATTATAATATTTCTATAGTGTAATTTTTACTACACCACACAAGGTATCTGCTTTTAACACCTTATGCATTCCTCCACAAGGTGTTAAAAGTGGACAGAAAACGAACCCTACCTTGAGTGAGAGTGGCACAGTGAAAATTACACTACAGAAATATTATTCAGTATTGTATAATCTCTAGTCTAGTGAATGACTATAAAAATTATTAAAAGGGTATTATATTCTTTCATAAAGACACTTTCTAAGACAATTAAATCAGCCAAATTTGCTGGAAGCAACATTTGATCTGTAAATTAGAATAGTATATGTATGTTAATAAATTTTGAATAGCTATAGATTAATTATCAGCAATAAAAGTCACTATAAAAAACTTGATTGAATCTATACGTATAATAATAGCATCATATATATTAAGTTATAGTCACATGTTAAAAGGTTAAGATGACAATATTTTCTGAGGACATTTAGACTGTAGGTCAGTCCATAGGTTTAAATGATATTGCAATTAAAATAGATCCTTTCCCATTTGTTCTTAAAGAATCAAAACACAATCATTGTTAAATTTCAGTTGATTTATGCATTAAAATTTTGTTAAATCAGATTTTTAAGCTTTTTACATTCTCACATTATGAAATTTTTTCAGTACATGTGTTGTGGTTATGAATAATAATGTTCTTGGTTTGACTACAAAACATTCTGATAATTTTCCTGATGAAACAAGCAAAACTCACTATATGTATTGCCACACACAGCAAGCTACAGTAATCAATGGATGCCAGAAGGCTTGTGCATAAAATCCCCATCTAGTGCCTACTCATCCAATATCCCCAGATTAGTTTCTGGCTTGTGGCCATGGTGGTCATGTGATGTTTATTGGCTTAATTTCCCTGATGATCATGTTATTAATTACTTAATTAGAAAACGTGATATTCTCAGATTATCAAAATAATAAAATATGGAAGAAATTTAATGACTGACAAATAGCTTAAACATAAATTGCAAATTAAAATTGCAAAGAACTTGTATTGTGATTGGAAATAACATACAAATCTAAAAATAACATTGTAATCTGATCAACTGAGCAGTAATATTTTGAAAAGTTGGAGGAAATACTTTAATTATTCACTGAATAATGCTACAAAAATTTTGATCTGTGTTTGATGATTTATCCAACATATTTATTTAATTGGGCATATATCCTGAGCTTGATGAAATTAATATAATCTTAAAAGTAAAAAGGCTCCATGTTCTGATGAAATATTTGGAAAGACTTCAAAACATATGGAGATCTTAGAAATATAAGGATTAATAAAAATCTAACTCATAGGTCTTTAAAATGCTTCTATTGTTTCAATTTATGCAAACAAAATAAAAAAATTATCATATTATAATGAACTTGACAGTTATTTCTTAAGTATTTTCAAAAAATGTAAATAACTTTCACTCTTTGATAGAGTTAGCTAGTTTCTAATAGATGATTTTCACATGAGATTCAATATAGTTTTAGAAGACTCAAAAACATTACTGGTAAGTTGTTGCTTTTTTTAAACAAAAAATTATTTATGTGCAAAAAAAATGTTGTAAATAAAGGTATAATTTATATAACGTCTTTATTAATTTGGTTATGACATTTAGCTCAATAAATTAAAAAAATTATGACAATATTGTTTATCAAAATTTATATTATATTGTTTCTGTATGAGATAAACAAGAAAGTGTTATTATTATAGTAAAAAAGTGTGATGCTGTTGACAAACAAGGACATGTAATAACTCAAACTTTGTTTTTTAATTTCTTTAGGTCTGTTTGTTTATGGATATATGAGTTAAAAATTAAGATATGCCAATAAGTTTAATTGGGGACTTTTATACTTATAATCTTCCAATGATTGTGTTATTCTTGCCTGGTAAAATATTACTATTTTGATTTAATTAGTAGTAGAGATCGAAAACGCAATGTATGGGTAAGAGAACAAAAAAGTGTTACTGATCTTGAAAAAATTAAAAGACTGAAATGGAGTTGGGCTGGACATATTTCTAGAAAAGATGATAATAGATAGACAATTGAAATTTTAAACTGGATTCCAAGAGATTGTAAAAGACCCAGAAAGAGACCACATGTGAGATGGATGGATGAAATAAGAAAGTGTGCAGGGGTGATGTGGAGAAGAGAAGCTAAAGATTGGAAAAGATGGATTGAACTTGGAGAGACCTTCATCCTGCAGTGGATTGATAATGGTTTATGATGATGATGATTAAAAACAAAAAAAGAAATATCCAACACCTTAAACATTTTTGTATGTTTTACAAAGAGAAAGGCAGAATGGAATATTGAAAAGCAAAAGTTATCAATGTGTTGAAACTGTATTTAACAGAGTAAAAGATAGGATATTTTTCTATAAGTATGTTACTATTAAGACCAATTCATTCGATGTAGATATAATATTCTTCTAAATTTATTACACAAAAGTGAGATATGAGCTTATTGTCAGCATAGCATAAAGGTCCTGGAAAAGTTTTTGAATGCTACCTAATATTCTAAAAATACAATGGTAAAATTATAAGACCAATCAATACATTTTCAGTTTTCTGAATGTGATAATACTGAATCTACTGTTATAATGATGTCATAGACCATCCCATTGATCATATGAAACTATGAAAAGAAATGGAATTTCTAAAAAAGGATTTTATAATAAATTAGAACATGGTTGCATAGAAAAATCAGATTCTGTATACATTAGAAAGTTTATTTTAAGATACTCTAAATGTATTTACAGAAGCTGGCAAATGAAAACATTATATGATTAATATATGATGAACATGATAAAATTTGTGTTTCATGAGGTGGATTATATAATTATCTTTTTGGTTTATTTTTATATTTTATTTGAATTAAGGAGACCCCACAAATTTAAAAGTGGTTGCAAATAACATTACTAAAATCATTAATTATATTAAAGTATAGATTATGCACTTAGTTTTAACTACTGACTTTATATCACATATTCTTCCAGGTTATCAGATTTGTCTTTCCATTTTATCTTCTAAATGTTTACCTTTAGTGATATAGAATACAGTCAATGTTAATGCCTGTTTATCATTTAATTTGTTTTTTCATTATGTTATATTTTTCAAATGTTACTTCTACTATTACATATTCAATTTTCTCATTCCATTTACTTCTTTATAAATATTATTATTCCATTTATTTTTTTATTTTATTTTTTTACGAGTGTGGATAGTTCTTTATTTTGCAAACAATGACAGAATTTTTTATAAGATGCTAGTTAAATCTTTTATGCATATAACTAAGAGTTTGTTGTTGCTGTGATATTCTTCTTAATAGCTAAATAAATAATCTAGCCTCTCATGTGACTGCCTACATGGTGTAAAATGATAAAAAAAGACTAGATGTGATTTGGTCTTGAGAACTGGTGAAGATGTCATAACCTTCAGTCCTAATCATGTAGTTACCATTATTTTTGTTCATTATCTGGACATAACAGTGCAGGAACTTCAAGAAGCCAGGACATTCTACAGTAATGTTCCAGATACCATGGAGAGACAATTATTGTAAACACACCTTTTATTATTAGATAATTGAATCTATTAAAAATAGCCAATTGATTTTATTGTTTGGGAATTCATAGGAAGTTTGATCACAGGAAGTGACAGATTAACTTGCACTCTGAACCTTCTATAGTCTAGAACCCAGCACTCTTCCATTGCATTAAACATGCAGCACATTTATTTTTTTTTATTTGTCAAAGCGTTGACTGGGAAGCAAACCCCGGCCATCTGCTTGGAAGGCAGCTATGCTAACCGCTAGGCCACCAACATTTGACAGAACATTTATTTTGTTAATTTATTTTCTATTATTGTCAAATTCCATCTGGAATAAAGAACCTCCAGTTTGAATTTCTATTTAAATATAATATTCATCACTGCTGACTGACTTGTAAAACATCTAACAATTTTAAAATGTTATTTAATAAGACCGCAGTAGATACCATCAACTCATTTTATTGATTATAATTAAAACCAATTTTTGTAACAAATTAATTTGGTCATTTAAAAAAAAATTACATTGACAGATGACTTAAAATAACTGTTTGACTTAAACTTTATTTCTTTAGAAGAAAATATAGTTGAACAGGTTGCGTTTGATTGTAACTTCACATTTTTCTGGTTTACCATTAAAAGAGTTTTAATCCTGGTTTGCGTCAGCTTATTCTCTTCTTCTAGTATCATAGTTAATCACAGTTTTTATAATTAAAATGCTGATTGTTTAGAATATTTTTAATAGGCATCTCTTTCAATTCAATTCTATGACGTCACTATACCACTTTATTCTCTACCTAGTTTTAGTGAGGTATAATGAAGTGCAAAACTATTTATGTGAATTTCCAGAGTATGTCCTATACATGTCTTTTTATGGACCTACTTTAGGAAATAATAATGTAATATCCATATATATATATATATGAAAAAATTAGCATCCTTCATCCCATATTCATTATCTTGAACTGTTTTTATAATTTGCTTATCAATTCCATGCTAATTTTTAATAAATAGTTTATACTGAAAGTAGCATAATATTTTATTAGTATTAAGTGAACTCAACTTTGCAAGATTTAAAAAAAGTCATGACTCAATAAAATGAATCGAGTGTACTGACCTCCTTTATTATTGTTAATTAGTCTAATGACAATTATTTATTGATTTTTTTCTAATAATTTATGAGTTTTCATAGAGTTGAGATAAACCTAACATATTATGGGTTGAGCAAAATACCACTAAATGCCTTATATTAATTTTTGGCTGCTTACAGAATTGAACAGGATGTAAATAGATGTTTTTATAGTCAATATAAGTTTTGCTTTCAGATTTTTTAAATAAAATATTTACTTTATTAATATTTATATTCTATCATATTGGAGAATTCTTAGAACAAAGTGTAAACAATATGACATCTTATTTATTTATTTTTCTCTCAGAATGTTGTTTAGTTTTTTAATTTTTGAAATTAGCATTTTTTTCCTTCGCAGTTCTATCTTACATCTTAAATAGCTTATTAGCTAATCATATCATGAAATATCACAACTAAAGTGGGGTTTGGTTATTTTATTAATTTTTGATTTATTACATTACGAAATCTTTTTTATTGCTTTTTAAATTTATTCTATTTTTTATTGAAGCAGATTCGTTATTAAAACTAGATTTTAAAGATCTCAAATTATTTTCAATGCAGATATTAATTGTTAAAATTTGTCAGTAGAGTTTAATATGCAGATTTTTAAAATTTTATTATATTTTATTAATTTTCACATTTACTTTTTCAATATTTTTTATATAAATTTTTTTCGTAAATATGTCAGATAACACATCACTTTTTAATATTGTTTCCTTAGTGAAAAAAAAAATTGTTCTTACATATTACAATTTAATTACAATATTATGCAATCTTTTTTCTCATGTGTCATAGCATCAGCCGGGAAGCAAACCCGCTATCCCAGGACAACTGCTGTTGCTGACCTCTCGACCACCAATACTTGACATATCTTCTCTTAAAATATTCAAGAAAACAAACTACAACGTGCTAACCACAAACCATGATCATTTCATTTGCTTTTTTATTTTACAAACATATCTATACTCCTGTTTACGTCATTACTATATTTATCAAGTAAATAATAACTCTATTTCTGATCTACTAATATACAATATTAATTTGTCTATTTGATTAATAGAGTTGTTCTTATATTATTCGCACCCTTTCCCACTATAATAAGAAAGATTTCAACTGACAAATTTTAATTTCTGCTAAAATGTTAAAACTTATAATCATTCACTTAGTTTTAGTATAACTACCAAATTCATAACAAAAGCTTCAGTAACAGAATTTTTAAAATTGTCAGTTATTTTATTTTAAAATATTTATCAATGATTTGAATTATTTTATTTGCATGATATAAGAAGTTAGAAACAATTTTACTAAAATGGTAAAAACTGAAACACACAGGCTTATTATATACCTGTGTTTATATATATAGGGTATATGAGCAGAGACTTTCACACGACCCACCACTCTCCACACCCTCTCAAAACACTGATACACTTGAACACATATATGTTGAAAAGATAAATAATCACCAATAAACGTATTTCATGCTAAACCAGCAATCATCAGTTGGTCCAGATTACCATCTCTACACATATATGCAATAAGTGCTCAGATATATATTAAGATAGCCAATCCTCATACTTTAATGGACAGGCTTCAATCTACTTAATATATATCTGAGCACTTATTGCATATATGTGTAGAGATGGTAATCTGGACCAACTGATGATTGCTGGTTTAGCATGAAATACGTATATTGGTGATTATTTATCTTTTCAAGATATATGTGTTCAAGTGTATCAGTGTTATGAGAGGGTGTGGAGAGTGGTGGGTCGTGTGAAAGTCTGTGCTCATATACCCTATATATTAAAATGTTAAAAAGTAAATTATATAATAATAATAACTATTATTCTTCTTCATTCAACATTGACTTCTGTTGATCATATGAATGACATTTCTCTTGAATAGTTTATTTTGTGTTTGAATTATTCAATCTACTCAATGTTAAATTCATCTTTTTATTTTACTATCACATCTTTTTATTTTACTATCACATCTTTTTATTTTACTATCAACTTTTTAATGAATTATACATTTTTCTAATGATATAGATTGTCTCATAACATGAACTAAATAAAAAATAATTAGACTAGTCATTTGTATTAACACTCAGTTCTACTTTAGATAATATCCATTTTCATTTTACCTTTTCTTCATTGTATTTTAAAATTTTTTAACAATACTATTTTAATCCAGCAGTAGAGTGGAAGACACTGAGAGTTACATAATATTCCAGGTCATCCAAATTTATACTTTTTAAATTATTTATCTGAGACATCTAATTTCTTTTGTATCCCATCTTTTACATTGGTAAATGGTTCCCCACTTTTAATTATTAATAGGAATGGGATTTCCTTATAAAAATGAGCTACATGTATTAATAATTCATCTTCTGCTCAGCGTAATTCATCTTTAGATATTTATTCTATCCTGTAAGTTTTAGTACCTTATTGTGTCAAGCACTTGAGTTGTACATTGTCCCTTTGGACACAACAAATCTTATACTAATTATTTCTACTAACTGTAACCTCTACAAACCATTCCCAGACATTTCTACTTGCTTTTTTGCTTCTTCTAGTAAAACAGTTACACAGTTGCTTTTGTTAGGGTATAACACTAGTTTCTTTTCTTCCGTCAGCTTTGAACTAGCATAAACAAAGTTAAATTGTTTTTTATTTTCTAATTCATTAATTTGTGTACTGAGCTGCCAGCAAATATTTTACCATTCCTTCATATGTACATCTGAATGCTGATCTGGGACCATCTCAGAAATCCTGAGCTTTAAAAAATTGTAAGCTAAGAGATTTTATATTATATAGGAATTGGCAGCATCATGGATATTTGATAATCCAGATCTTAACAGGAATATACATTTCTTCAGATTGAAGATTTTGATTGGTCAGATGATTATAAAGATGATAAAAAAAATGGAATTTACAAAATATTTGTTATCAGTGCAGATCTGAAGATGGGTGTGGGCAAAATTGCTACACACATTGGTCATTCTTGCATTGGTATGCATAGGCTTTGCATCAATGAAGAAGAAAAATATGGACAGGTGTTTTTAATTTGGGAACATACAGAAGAAACTAAAGTTGGTGTCCAGGGAGATAAGGCAAGCCATTTATAAAAACATGAAAAGCAAGCTGAAATCAAATTTCTTCTAGATTCATTACATGTATTTTTGGCAAATTAGATATCATAGATAGGGTCACCAAAAGCTTAAATTGTTATAGAAGTGGATATTCACAATACTTTGAGTCAGAGTAAATTGTTGATATGCATTAATTTTTGTACACCTAATTTTTTGTACAAAGGACCCACAATCACAATCCCATTCTGCTACTTCCAATATTAGGACATCTTATTGTCTTCAAGCAACAGAACATTTATTTATATAATGCCAAAGTTCAAAAATTAATACTTTTTTAATCATTCTTCACTTTTTAACACTTACTGTTTTAGAATAGTAAAAGTACCAAAGATCAGAGAAGATGGATTGAACTTGGAGAGACCTTCATCCTGCAGTGGATTGATAATCGTTGATGATGATGATCACCTATATGTAAAAATATTTTTGACCAAAATGGTATTGGAATTTGCTAAAGTCAGACTAAGCTGATGATTTCTATGTCTTCATCATCAGCTTTAAAGTCATAATAATCTCACTTATTGATATTCATAATAATTCTATCTTCCTATTTTGATTTTTTTACTTTTTTTATAAAGGATTTTCAAATGATGCTCATGTTTAAACATTATAACTTAAGAATACTTGAATATTATTTCTACTTGAAAAATCCATGTTTATGCTAAGTATTACAAAATATGGTTCAAATTATATGCAAAAACTACTTCACCTTGTATTATTTTGTGTGAATTAATTTTATTTCTATTTTATTAGATTATCTGTGGTTAACTTCTTTTTCTCACTATTTTTTTTTGCAAATATGTTATTAAATAATCACAACTTCTGTACTTTTAGCTTAAAATGTGGCAACAAGACTGGATAACTATATAAATTATAATATTATCATGTATTTTTTATTATTATTGATATTATTATAAAGAGTTGATAGCTATTTAAGACAGCTGAATCATATGAATAAAAAAGGATACTTATTTCATAAAGACAATATTTTAATTCTCATTGTTATTTAATTTAAAATAAATTAATGATTCTAATTTTTCTAATTAGGTCAACTGTTAGCTTGATTATATTATATTTGCTTAAAAAAGTAATAACATGGACTAAATATCCACAGTACAAACAATTAAGATTACTAACCTGCGATTTTGAGAGACACCATCTAGTTAAATTGGGTTTGTAGCAGTTTTTAAAAATTAATCCTAAGACTATGTATCATTATAAAAATTGCTCAGGTTTTACCTATTCCAAAAATTACATAAATGGCACTTGAGAATTCTTATATTTTAATTTAGATAAATATGACTTAAAACATTTCTATGGCAATAATGCATTTTATATATATGATTTATTAATTTAGATATGAATTAAATAACACTGTGATTTTATATATATTTGGGCTAGAAATAAAACTCTGAAAAGGTATTCAGCCAGTGCACATCGTTGATATAGTAAATATGTGTTGAGTTATGAAAATTATTTAAATATTTTAATTTAATAGCATTATTTTTTTAATATGCATGCATGTGTATGCATAAATGTGATATGTAAGAACATTTTATCTGAAGTAAATAAACAAATAAAGATAAATAATATTTGCAACATTTTTTAAAATAAATTTTAATAGAGGAATTATTCCATATAAGGACACTTAAATTAAGGGAAGAGTTTTTGTATATACACACAAAGTTAATTTGATTAGATTTGTAAATAACAAAAATGAATCTATAAATCTGATCAGTAATAAAAGATAAGAAAAAGTCTACAACTTATTATATATTTTCAGTGGCTTGCTCTGTTTTTGTTATTATTAGTATATATATATATATAAACTATAAGGCTACACTTGTGGCATAGTTCCAGTGTAAGTATGAAGCTTGATTATAGTTCCTAATTATGCAGGTGGTTAAGCAATGTGGACAGAAGTCAAGCAGCAGCAAAAATTCAATGGTGTTGCATTTATTGATAAAATTATAATACTGTACTTTACCAAAACTTACTCATGCAATTAACTTCAGAAAAAAATAAAAATTCTGACATATTAAAAAAGAAAAAAGTATATCTACTATATTGTAATTGATATTTATGATCTTTTTTTTTTACAGTATGTATATCTAAATGAACATTTTATATAGAAATACACTGGTTGTGGCCTTTTTAATGGCATAAGATGTCACATTTTATTACATGCATTAGCCATTTTCTTGGAATGATCTAGCAATTTTTCAAATAATGCAGTATGTTGAAATGGCAGAGAGATGGGCATTTAAATAAAAATATAAAGCATGAATCTTATTCATTTGAATTTTAATATATGAACTTTTATTCCTACAGTACAGGATTTCTCACACATGCACTCCAATATGTAATTTAGAGGGGTTTGAACTCAGACTTTCACACAACCCTCAATGATCCATGCTATCTCATACTGCTGACACACTTGATCACACATATGTCGAAAAGATAAAAAATCACCAATATACATATTTCATGCTAAACCAGCACTCATCAGTTGGTCCTGATTATCATCTCCACACATATACACAATCAATGCTTACCTTATATTAGGATAGCCAATCTTCCTACTTTAATGGACAGGCTTCAATCCACTCCACCCCACAACTCTTCTGTCATCCATTTCATTGAAAATCTGATGGAACGCTATTGCATTTTTATAATACAAAATGTATCCTTAAATGCATAGTGAATAAAAGTATCTCCCTCCCTTTTTTTATACTGAAAATACATTTATAGTAATAGTAGTTTGAATTTGGCTGCAATTACCATTCATAAAGGTTTTAATTTAAAATTGTTCAACTGAATATTTTATCTAATATGTGTACAGTTACACAATTTAAAATTAATTATTAATAGTACAGTATCTGACAAAAAAATATTTTTAATTTTATGTTGAATGAAATTTGTATTCATTTTTTCGATACTGTATTATGTTATGTTTTTGATGTCATTTTTAGCTTAGATATGAAATAAATTATAATATTACAATTTAAAATTAAAACAAATATTGTACAGTAAATGATATTTTAAACTTATATTTAGTAATTTGGTCATGTAGAGTTAATAATTAACTGCTTACTGCACAAAATCATTTTTCCCTCTAAATAACTTACAGTTATGGTAACTATTTTATAATTATGATTATTACAATTTTTGCCATAAATAAAATACCTTTCATAAAAAAAAATATCTATAAAAACGAATGAATATATAGTTTTTGCATTAATGTACACATTTTAAAGTATAATATTAATATATTTGGTTGTTGTACATCATAAAAGTAGAAATTGCATTATTTGTTGTAAAAGGCAAAACTCTCCATACAGTACTGCCACTCAGTGGCATTGATTGGCCCTACTGTATGGAGAGTTTTGCCTATTTTAATAATAGTTATGAGCAAGCATAAGAAATGGTGATCATGTGATGTTTAGTAGTTTAATTATTTGTTGTACTGAATGAAACACTTTTTTGTCTTTTATAATCATTAACAATAAAAATCTATATTTTGGATATGTCACTGGATGAAAATTAAATAAAGTACAGTACTTTAATCGTATTTTAACTTTATAATCAAAATACAGTATACTATAATATTGTATACTGTACTGTATATAATGAATAAACACTATACTGTACATTTTTAGTGTGAATTTCACAATGTTTTTTTCTGCTGACATAATGTCACTATCTTATTATAATCATCAAGCTTACAAAATAGCCGATATTTTCAAAGTGGCTTTTTAAAAACTACTCTGGCCCATCCAGCGGGTGACCCATGCATCTTATTTGATCAGTCAAAATGTTGTTATCTTTCTTTACTGACATAAAAACTATAAGCATGATGTCAACAGAAATAAGGCATTTGATAGATCTCTGGCGTAGCTTTCTAAAGATGTCTACTACAAAAAAAAAACAGATGGAATTTGGATTTTTTATAAATTTTTTTATTAAGCAGTGCATTTAATTTTTTTTTATTATTATCAATTTTGTAATTTTCACAAAGCAATAAAGACAGAAAATAAGTACCAGCCTTCAAATAGGCTTTTATAGGAATAAAAGCACTCTGATTCACAAACAAGGCCTTCAATGGAGTCTAAATGTAAAGCAGAATATCAGACTCATAACTATAAAATTTTAATTTTTTGAATAATATTTTAATTTTTTTTTTAATTATTTGAAAAAATGATAATTTTTATTAATTGTAGTTTGTAGTTGGTGTGTGTCGATATAAATTATATATTTATTTATACTCATATAGAATTCATATCTACAGTAATTTTCTAAGTTCTAATCTACTTATTTTATAAAAATGAACTTGTTTTATAAAAATAATGATTCTAAAAAAGTTTAATAATTTATTATTATGTTTGTATGGTGTGTTTGTGTTTACAAGTTATGAGTTACAAAACTAATAATCAAATGTATAAAAAGATTGCATACGCAGGCAAATAATCAAATTCTGATTCTTGTTTATGCCTTGATACTCATGCTTTGGAGTCACTCTGGTTTTGCTATATGTTTTATCATATTATGTTCAAGTCTATAACTAACAAATGAACTATGTGCAAATAAATTATATCTATGTGATATAATAAATATAACAAGATAGCATCACTGGTGTGCATAAAGAATACAAACATCACTGATGTACACAAAAAATATAAAATGAAGAGATGAAACTCATTTTATCAGTGATACAGACAGTAACCTACAATTTCTAGTTTTAGATAGACAAGAAGCCAATTTCTATGATGACAAATGCATATCTATCTTCTGGACATGATTTTTTTTGTATCTTTTATTAGGATGAATCTTTTTGTAACTTTTGGGGTACAAGATAAAAATGAAGAATTCTTCTGCGAATACTTTTGGAGATTCTGAAGCTATGGATTATCTCAGGTAAGACATATTATATATGGTTTGAAAGATAATTTTGTGAGGAATACAAATAAATTATCACTGAAGATATAATTTAAACTTAGTTAATGATGAATTAGAAATTATGAATAAACAATAAATAATAATTATTTCGGATGTTGAAATTTCTTTTTTTTTTTGCCTTATTTTTTAAATGGTTATCACTATTTGTCTTAGACTTATTGTTTTTCTTAGTTTTTCTAGTTTCTATTAATGTAATTTTTTTGCCCTAACATAATTAAAACTGAAGTTATTGTGAAAATTGTGTCTCAGGCCAGTTTTTTAAAAATTCAATATGGCACCAAGAAGTTTTAATAAAAAAAATTTTCAATTTTTTTTATTTTATGACATTGATTATCACTATGACAAATCCTCATAGAAATGTCTACCATTAAGGAAGTATAAATATCAATTTTTTTTTAAAATTTGAGTGAATGGCTTTGAAACAACTTGTTTAAAACTTCCCTGTAAAAATCAATGTTCTGCTAAATAGAAGTATGGATTATAAAGTAGTTGCTATTCTAATCCATACAATAATTAATGCATTTTTTATTAACTAAATCAACTTTTGATTTTACATCCAATATGAAAATGTTTTCCACTTTCACCCATTCATCTATATAAAAATGATTACATGAACTTAAAATGGATAGTAATATTAATTGTAAGTTTAATGATAGCATCAATGTTCAACTCAATGCAACAATTTATATATTTTTTATCAATTAAATCAACTTTTTGAATTAATACATGATACAAAAATATTTCTCCACTTTCACTAAGACAATCTACATAAAAAAGATTTTCATGAATTAATATGAGGGCTAAAATGGACCCTCAACTAAATGTTGATTTTTATAGTTCAAAGCAGATGCCTACAGTTAATATTTAAGAGAGCATGCTAAAAGTTTGATGGAGAAATTTTTATAAAATAAAATATAGATCAATATCAAAACAACATTCTTGAATAATCTATTTTGTATAATGTTTTTATATACTTTTATGTATATTGTCTGTTGTGATCTGCACATAGACATGAAATCTCGTTCATGTTGATATCTGAGATTTCAAATATAACAAAAAATGTATATGGATTTATTGCTTGGGAATTCGTAGAAAATTCAAGCATCAGAACTATGAGCATCTGAATCAATCATGGGACCTCCCAATCCCCAAGTCGGATGCTCTGTGTCAAAATGTGCAGTAATACAGGGTGTCCCTTAAGGCTGAACACATAGGCAAAAATATATATTTTCGAGAAATGAAATTTATTAACATTTCATTCAAATGAAATACTAACTAATACCTTTAATATGATTTCCAACATTTGCAATGCTAAGGTTGACATGCTTTGCAAAATTTATGGACTCAAGATAATAATTAATCCACATCATTTCCAATTTTAGCACATTTATTCTTTATGTGTTCAATCATGTTAAATCTGTGATTTTGATTGAATACACCTTCACCACTGTGGAAAAGCCAAGTGGAATCTTCCTTGGATGATGTGCATTAATTTGTCTGCTATCTTTTGATATATAGTTAATGAGATTTCTGAGATGTCCAGGCTTATGTGATGACATCCTGTATTTCAAATATATAAATAATTTGGTGTTTTTTCTTTATAGTTTTTGCCTTCATTTGTGATGAAAGGATAAATCGCATATTATTTTTTTTTTGAAAATAAACAGCAAAAAAATATTTAATTAAAAACATTTTGAAATATTTTATCTTTTTATAAATGAGTATAGATTGAATATTAAATATCTAACACTCTTAGTTATGAGCCTTCTTTAATCAAAAATTTTTTGACAACTTAAAAGAGGTTAGTTACTCATGTAATAATAATTAAGAATACATATCATATTACTTTATTTTATATCATAATCCACTAAGAACTGAAACAAATATAAAATATAAATACTGAATAATGAATTAATTAATAATTTTATTATCTAAATGATAAATATACAAAAGATACTACAAATAACGTATTAAATGTTTGATATTATATAATAGCTTTATCATATTTATTGTATTAAGTTCCAAGCTTTGACATAAATATTGAAATTTATGAATACCTGAAAACTATGCAACTTTAATATATAATTCTAAGGTAGTATTAGCTTGCTTATATTGAATGTTTCTTATATATGTAATTAGAGGGATTTGAACTCAGGATATTTCAGTCTGTTCATTTTTTACTCCATCTCAAACATCCAATACACATGACCGCACATATGAGAAAAAGATATATGATTCCTAGTGGACATATTTCATGCAGAAACATCATGCATCAGTTGGGCCAGGTCATAATCTGCACACACATATACAATCAGTGTTTGGTTATACAAACATTTTCAACATGAATATATATATATATATGTAAACAGATATATGATTAAATTTTTTAATAAATAAATTATTATATGCATACAATTAAAACTAAAAATTAAAAAAAAAAGTTTTGTAAATATATTAAAATTAGTACAATTAATTGTAGTAACTTGTCTGTTTATTTTTGTTTATTCTATTTTAATAGCTCTATTTTGTTTATGATCGATGCTGGAATAAATTGTTTAAAAAACTACCAAACTGCTAAGTAGAGGTGGAAAAAAAGCTACAAAAAATAAGGAATAGTTTTTAAATTTTTCTAAATTAAAAAGAATTTCATTGCTTAATTATATTTGTATTTGAAAATGTAACAATTTACTCTATAATAGAGATATATACGAGAGATGGTGACCTGGGCCAACTGATGAATGCTGATTCAGCACGAAATGCATCTTGGTGAGCATTTGTCTTTTATTATATCTTTATATGAATTTAAAAAGAATGGGGAAGTATGGAAGTGTTTATTATATCTGCTTAATGATAATTGAATAATCTGATCTCCATTCTAAAGAATGAAATTAAACAATATACTTAATCAGAGCAAAAGCAAATTGTTGCATTTCAAATGTTTCAATTATTTCTGTATAATAAGCATATATATATATCATTACAAACCAGTCAACACTTAGACAATCCCAATATCAATAACAATTAACATTTTCAAACTGTTGTCAAGGCAACCTCCTTTTAACAATATATATAAATTGATGTTAATAAAATAAGTTTTCACACAATACAAAATGATTTGTAGATATAAAATTATAGTCTGGGCTAGAGTGATTTACTCCCTTTGTTTACATATACATTGAGCTATGTTTAATTTAAAGTTTAAAACTGTAGATAATAAAATTAATGTTTATATTTTCTTGCAGAATATTGGATTTGCAATTTTCTATATGTACTGGAAAATTGCTGAAAAAGACTTATATCAATTTACTTTTAAGATTTTCTGATTGCAGCTTTCAGTGGTTGTGATATTGAACTAAATGATTAAAATATATATATATATTTATTACTTCTTTTTAAAGATTTTTTTAAAAACCTACTGATAAGTAAAACCATTGATAATAAAAATTGTGGATATGGAAGATACTTGTATATACTGTACAGTGATTTTATATAAAAATATATATAGTGATTAAAGTATTTTATTGCATACATTTTTTTACATTTTAATTCCTTAAGTGGTTAAACTTTACTTTTTTTAAAAAAAAAAAAACAAAACAAAATGGTTTCTATACTCTTTCTCATACATTTTACATGTACAGTACAATATAAACAATGAAAATATATGTTAAAAGGTTTGTGTGTAAAAAATAATCTACTTTTTTGTAGTTATTATTTTATAGATAGAAAATAATAATCATGCTTTATTGAAAAATGCCAACTAAACAGATTTAAAAATCTCTATCTTGAAAACCACTTTCTAACCTCAGATCAATGGTTTCATGCTTTGGCACTCCTCAGTGGGATGCTAGGGTAGTGTGACACTAGATCTAAAAATATCAAGCCAAAGCCAGCATTTATCTAAAAGTAAAATCTGAAATTTTTAGACACCTAAATGTCTTCAAACCAAGCTATCTAACTTAAATAGCTTTATGGGGCTGAGAGATCTTCAGCCAAACCAGGTATTAATAGCCTTCGCAATATAACATTGCTTAAAACTTTAAAGCGAAGACTATAAATAGTCAAAAAAAAATCAAAGTCATATTTTCATTTTTATTTACAAGCTTAAAAATCGAGTCATGTGACTTTGATTTTTTGTTGACTATTTACAGTCTTTGCTTTAAAGTCTTAAGCAATGTTATATTGCTAAGGCTATTAATATATAGTTTGGCTGAAGATCTCTCAGCCCCATATAGCTATTTATATTAGATATCTGGGTTTGAAGACATTTAGGTGTCTAATAGTTAACTTTTAAATAAATGCTGGCTTTGGCTTGGTATTTTTAGATCTAGTGTCTGAAACTATCATAACACTTCACTGAGGAGTGCCAAAGCATGAAACCATTTTTCTGAGGTTAGGGAGTGGTTTTCAAAATAGGTATTTTTAAATGCTTTGTTTGGTTGGCATTTTTCAATAAAGCTTGTTAGAACAAATTAGCAGAGCTCTTTATTTTTTAATATTTTAATAGCACAAATTTTAAAAAATCTATAATAGAATGAAACTAAGATATGTTATTTAAAAATATCAATTAACAAAACAATTAGGAAAATAATAATAGGTCATTTAACTCTGGATTTGATAAAATATTGTAAAGCATAAGTGTGCTTTAAATTTTCTATTGATAAGCAAATTCCTTAGATGTGGAACTCTCCTGAAAATCAAAAGTCAAATTTACAAATACAAATACTCCTCCACAAGGTGTTAAAAGTAGACATAAACCAGTCCCTATCTTACATGAGAGTGGTGGAGTAAAAATTACATTATAGGAATATTGTTCATTAAGTGGATAAATATGTAGATTAATGAATGACTTAACAGAAATTATCAATAAGAAAAATGTTTTGTTTTTATTTTTAACAAAGCTATTAATTTATTTAAACTCCTTCTGAACCAATATAAGAACATATCAAATACAATATAACAATTCGTTAATTGCTAAAGCAGAGAATCATTAATATATATAAAATAACTATTGTCAAGTGCTTACAACTCCTACGAGTCCTTATCATGGCAGTAAAAAACTCCTACGAGTCCTTATCATGGCAGTAAAAAACTCCTATTTTCTCCTAAGCGATAAATTCAACATTTCATCGCATTGGCCAGGAACAACTAATCGGAAAACTGGTTAATTTTGAATTATAGCACAAGATGAATTTTATATATGATTCTTTAATCTTGCATTTTTTATCATGTGTTTCATGTATTAATATTGAAAAATCCTTCGGACTACATATATGGTCTACACTATTTTGGTGAACATAATATTACTTTTTTCTTTTTTTTGAATATTGATTGTATACATGTATAAGAAAATAAATTAAATGTTCCAAATATATTTCATTAAATGTTGAAAAGTAAATATAAAATACTCCAGATGTACTATTTAAAACATTTATTAAATCTCAGTGTTTTGAATTAGATTGATCTTTAAGTCCTGTATAGAGAATGTCCGACTTCGCAAAGGAAGATTTTCATATCTATCTCGTTTTGACAATTCCTGTACTTATATTCCCAATCAATATAATCCACTCAGTTTATTTATTTATTTGATTAATCCTAAAAAAAAAAAAATTGTCTGCCCATTCTCAGATTTACGATGCCAAAACGTGAGTAACTGATAGCCTAAGAATTTAAAAATTACAAGAATTTAAATTAATATGGGTGTATAATACAGAAAATAAATAAAAACACTTTAAAAAAAAAAACCACTTTTGTTAACATATAATACAATTACTAATTAAAGTGACTTTTTTTCCTGAAATATATGTTTTAAATAAAAAGAAAGTATCTAATATATTTTAAGTTGCTCAGTTTGGAAATTCTTTTA
This sequence comes from Epiperipatus broadwayi, assembly GCA_028023455.1. Classification (NCBI taxonomy): domain Eukaryota; kingdom Metazoa; phylum Onychophora; class Udeonychophora; order Euonychophora; family Peripatidae; genus Epiperipatus; species Epiperipatus broadwayi. Next base: position 3,312,721 of record JAQFVV010000120.1, read on the forward strand.
AGATGAAAAAGTGTTTTTTGAAATTAATATTCCGCTGAGTTTTAATTCTAGTATCCTTTTTGTTCTTAATTTCCCAAATAACCTATAGGTGTTTGTTAAAACATTTTATAATTCATTTTGTGAGGTAAAATGGTATTTTTAAATTTCAAACAAACGACATTTTTTTTTTTTTTCCTCATGTGTCATAGCATCAGCCGGGAAGCGAACCCGCTAACCCGGGACAACTGCTGTAAAGTAGCTGTCGATGACCTCTCGACCACCAATGCTCGACATTTATTTTGTTTTTTAAATTAATCAAAGTTGACAATAACAAGAATAAAAATTATACAAATTATCAATTAATTGTCAAAATAAAACGGCAATGATGTAGAAGTTACAATTTTCTAAAGCAAGTATGTGACATCGTAGACAAAAGAGACATGCTGGCAGGTAATCTAAAATTAATTATAAGTAATTAAACACATTTTTGGACTATCTAAAAGCGGAATATAAATAAGACACCATTAACATTATATAAATGTGTGTGTGCTTTTCATTAATGTTTTTTTCCCAGCAACGATTATATTAAAACTGGAAAGACAGCTTATTGTTTTTATATTTATTACTCAATGTTCAATAATTTGAAAAATAAGTAAGTAAAAATGAGTTATTTCCAGTCAAAGTATAAATCGAAGCCTCCTAAGAGGGCAATTAATTTTTTTAAATTCCTGTAGTGAAATTGATTTATTAGTCGCTTTCATTGTGTTTCTTTTATGAAATAATTAAAAAGTAAGAATTTAAAGCATTGTGTTATTGTGTGCAAATGATTTATGGGGAACAAATCAGTCATTATTTACCTTTAGAGTAATGCACTCCATAAAACAAGGCAGTTGGACAAAGTAATGAAACAAAGCCGACAATCCTGTTTCATTAAGTTTCCTTTTTAAACTTATAATAAAAGAATTGACAAACTAGAAGAATTATGGTTTACTTTATAGTTATAGATATATAACTATTTTAATTTTATTTACATCAAAGCCTATTATTTATTTTTTTTGTTCAAATAATTACTTAAAAATATATATTATTACAAAAATCATTAATCTAATTGTTTATTACGAGAGATAGATAGATAAAGTATTATTTACTCAGATGAATTAAAACTCAGATTTTCAAGCACTTTTCAACTATCCACACTATCTCATACAACTGATACACATGACCACACACATGTAGAAAAGATAAATAATCACCAATATACGTGCTAAACCACCACTCATCAGTTGCTCCAGATTATCATCTCCCACACATATCAGTGCTCAGTTTATATTAAGATAGCAAATCTTCATACTTTAATGGACAGGCTTCAATGCGTATATTGGTGATTATTTATCTTTTCTACATGTGTGTGGTCATGTGTATCAGTTGTATGAAATAGTGTGGATAGTTGAAGGGTGCTTGAAAATCTGGTTCAAATCCTCTATACCTACAATTAAAGCTCCCAGGTTTGTGAAGAGTGCCTGGTTTTCAAATATTTTCAGATGAATTAAATGACATAGTTGAAATAAATGTAGCACTCGTATGTGTTATTGCAATCATCTTAAAGATGAATACAATTTTGTGAATTAAAAGTAAACCGATTATCGCAGGACTAGCAGTAAAATATACCAAAGATATAAAAACAGATATACAACCCTTAAGCAGAACACATTATTAACTTCTGGTATAAAGCAGTTAATAAATGCATGAAAAAGAAATTTGGAGTTTAAAAAGAGATTTTTTTTTCCAAATTGTTTTTACTGCTTGTAATTAAATGGCCTATGGGCAGTGCATTTAGATTTCTAAAGTAAGATCATAACTGTTCCATTTTATAAAGCATAGACTAAAGACTTGTTAAATTGGTTCTAACATTATAATCATTGTGTCATATACTAGGTATATGTATATTTTATTAAAGCATGAATAAATGTGTGTGTACAGACAGGGCCTTTCAGAGAAAATGCGAGTCCCGGGGCAACTATTATTGTAGAGGCCCTTCAAAATTTTAAATAAGAACGTGGGGAGAGAAAGAAAAAAGACAAGAGTTTAACTTACAGGGATGAAAACAGGACTCCGAGAGCAGTTAGTTACGAATTGCAGAAACGAGCAAGCAGATCACATCCAGATAGCACTTGGATAGGGTAGATTCACTCTAGCACTGTTAATATTATAAAACACTGTTAGCCGAAAACTGACCGACAGGGGTTTGAGAGTATTAGTTCTTCCTGTCACCAGGGGTGGCAGTCACTTTTATTGCAGAGTTGTCAAATTGGCACCTACTCCCTAAACTGGCTTACGTTTTCGACTTGTGGTATGCCTGCTTTGAAAAGATTTTCTCAAACATTTTTTTGAGAAATTTAACTCTAAAATTAAGGTCATTCTATGAGCCATGACATCACTTTCCCTTCTTCTATATTTTTGTTTAACATATTGAATGGCCACATTGAGGTGAGGCCCAGGACAGCTGCTCTTCCTGTCCACCTTCTGATTGGTCCTGGGTTCAGATATAGGGATTGATATTACTCGAATACTCAGGAAAATAAATAAATAATTAATATGAAGAAAAAAAATCAGTAACTGTAAAAGCAACAGGCAAATTTGCATATTAATAAAAATCTTAGTTAATGCAAATTAAAACACTGAAAAAAAGACTACAGAAGAAGAATAGAAATGGGAAGAAAACTAAACTGTGCAAAAATGATAGTAGTTTTAATTAATATACAAATGTATATTTTCTAATGTTTTATTATTAAGCACATACAATATGAAATTTTTGAAACAAATCAAATACAAGTACTTACAAAAAATTATGATACATTAAGGTTACCATTTTTTCAAATTTAATACATTTGAAATAACTCTGAAAATATGAATATAGTCATTATTATAGAATATAAATTGAAAAAATATTACAGAGTACGATTATATATTGTTGTCTTTAAGTGAAGGAATACAACAAAGAATTATGCGCAGCACTAGAACAAAATGGTTTTATTAAAAAAAAAATACGAAAGTACTTATAATTTTCTAAACTGTTCTGGTTACATTTACTAACTAGCTAGAATCAATGGTCAAAAAGCCAGTACTGTACTGGTAAAATCAGTACATATGGTGACCCTATGATACATACAAAATGAGAAAAAATGATCAATGAGAAAAACCCCTGAAAATGCTTAAGCAAATTCAGAGATAAACTATCCTTTCAGACTTATTCCAATTTAATATTTTCCCATATCATTAATAAAGATGATACCTAAGATACAGAATAACATTTGGAAAAATACAAATTTGTATCCATCATTAATATTTACTTTTTACATAAAATTTATTACATTTAATAAGAAAACTCAATCTATTATGACACTAAAGAATTACAAATTCAAGCTAATTCAGAAGAAACTTTATTATATAACAAAATAATATTAAAGAATCAACAATTTATTATAATATATATATATATACACACACAGTAGGATTGATTTATCCATGACACCTTATGTCATGTCCATAGCAGATGTCAAAAGTTAGTGAATAAAAGCTAATAATTTATTTACAATAATTTATTTACAATATTATTGTTTACTATTTTTCATGTATTCATTATTTTTCAACATAAGTATATATGCAAAAAATCAAAAAGATCAGATATATTCTTAAATTGAATTAAACTATATAATAAAGCAACATTTTTTACAAATCTTAAAATATACTATTGGCAGATGTAAGCAATCGTCTACTTATGTATATAATGTATTCTGTGACTTTTTCTGTAAGTTAAATGTAAGTTATATTTTTTGTTAGATGTATATTTATTATTATCCATAGTGCACTATATAAAATATTTTTAACAAATGAAATTATGCACTTCAGTTTATTAAAATAGATGTTTTCACAGCATAAGATTAAAAAAAGTGAAGCTATGGTGATTTAGATATCACATATTTTAAAATTTTTATTATTTAACATGTGCAGGAAATTATGTAACTCTGAATTTATATAAATTGGATTCACATAAATGAAAAATTGCCTATACCAAAAAGAACAGAAAAAAATATTGCCAAAATAGATAAAAAATAATTATTGAAACTGGAAAAACTCTATACGTATTTCCACTCAGTGCAAGCCAGAGTAATCAATGGATGCCTTCTGGCATTTATTGATTACTAAGGTTACTAAGATACTACTAATAGGATCTAGGTGCAATGCTCTCAGATCCAAGTCTCCTCCCTAACGAAGGCCACAAGCCAGAAACTAGTCTGGGGATATTGGATGAGTAGGCACTAGATAGGGATTTTATGCACAAGCCTTCTGGCATCCATTGATTACTCTGTTTGGCACAAGGTGGCACTACTGTATGGAGAGTTTGCCTATTTTAATAAAAGTTATCAGCAGGCATAAGAAATGGTGATCATGTGATGTTTATTGGATAAAAAAATAATATATGTTATGATGAAAATACATTGTTGAATTTTATAGAGACTTTTCAAAATATTAAAAGTAAGCCAACAAGTTTACACACAAAGTAGCTGATCCTAAAAAAGACAGAAAGTATACATAATTATTATAAAAAAAAGACAGTCAATAAAATATATAATCTACCATAAAATAGGAAATCATATAACCTTATAATACTAATAAAAAAAATACTAAAATTCTTTGGCAACCATAGTTTCAACAAATAAACCTTTTCAAGTGAAATTGAAAAGGTCTATTTGTTAATAGCTGTAATTATGATTGTTGAAGAATTTTAGTAAAATTTTAC